>JAUDYJ010000002.1:266302488-267723738 GCA_030761175.1 Masticophis lateralis | reverse complement strand
GCATGAATATAGTAAAGCTAAGAATATTTCTCTAAAGATCTGCATTACAGGGTAATTATAAACTATAGGTTACGATAGTATATTTATTCAAATTCATATGTACTTTATATTGTATTTATACTGTATTTATACTGAATTTGTATTATATTATATTATATTATATTATATTATATTATATTATATTATATTATATTATATTATATTATATTATATTATATTATATTATATTATTATATTATTATATTTATTATATTTATTATATTTATTATATTATAATATTATAATAAATTCTGTCATCCTGTTGTCTGTGCACGTGGATTTTAGATGCTGTCCTTTCCCTTCATTAGCCCATTCAATGCCTAAACAGCCATCAGCAAGTGGACAGACCAGGCCTAAATAAGACACAATCCCTGAATCTTTTAGGCGACGTGAAATTTCATCGAGTCGCTGGAAAATAGAAGTGGGCCAGAAATCTGAGCCCGAGGCCGAGCAGGAGGCCAAGACGCCAGCGCGGCCAAACCTGCGGGGGTCGGTCCTTCCTTCCTTCCTTCCTTCCTTCCTTCCTTCCTTCCTTCCGTTAACGGGGTGGGTAAGTGGCAAAACGTCTCCACTCATTCCGCTTCTTCGTCCACTGCAGAAACCGCAGCTGCTTTTGACTTCGGGTTGGGCCGCTTTAGTTCCTCGGCTGGCCGATACCACCCAATGCGTTTTCCCTTTGCAAGAAGGGTGCGCTTCCCTACACAACCTCCTCTAATTGAGCTATCTCGCTGCAGCGACGGAGGGTTGCGTTGCTACCCCCCACCCCACCTCCACTCTTGATTTCTTTCTGCGGCCGCCCGCCCCGGATTGGACAACACCCGCCCCCCCCCCGGTCCCCGAAGCCCCTTCCTTGGTGGTTTTAGAACAGAAACGGGATTAACTTTTTCCCCCTCCTGACCTTAAGGAAGGTGACATTTTCATCTCTCGGTTCTCAGCAACTGCCGCAGAGGCAACCCACAAACCCCGAGCTAGGGGGAGTGGGGGGTGGGAAGACCCGCATGAATGGAAAAGAATGGGAGGGCAGCTTTAAGCGAAACAAAAGGGGGCCATTGAGTTGCAAAAGGAGAAGCTCGGCCGGCGAGCGAGCCGAGGGAGCAGAAAAAGAAACCGACCGGGCCTCTTTCACTGATTCAAAAGTCCCAGAAGGAAAGGCGAGAAGATCCACCACAGCCCCTCAAAATGACTTTTTTTAAAAAGGGTGGAGGGTGGAAGATAGGCGGAAATGTGGAAAATCCGAAATAGGCTCCCGCAGCCCGTCATTTCCCCTTTCATAAATACCCTCGCATTTCATGTGGACTAGAAGCCCTGGGATGAAATTGGGGGCTGGTTGTCTGCAACAGCAACAAAAAAAAATCTCCTGTGCCTTAAAAAGTGGCTAACCTTTCGGGAGCGCAAGGAATATATAAATCCTTCCATTCCCCCACCCCACCCCACCCTATCCAGCCAGAGCTGAAGAAGCTTCAGGGGATGAGAAGCGAAACGCCTTCAAAAAGGGAAAAACCCAAATAAACAAGAAAGTCCAGTTGTCTCCTGAAAAAAAAAAAGCACCTTTGGGAATAACCTTTTTTCGGGTGTCGTGGAAAGTTTGGAACCGCCTGGATCTTCTCGGATTTAGGCCCCTGCAGAGGTGGTGGAGATCGAGCGGATTAAGGGACACCCTTCTCCTGCTTCCTTCCGTCCCCAGGATTGAGAAGGAAGGGGGTGGGGGGAGACTGTCAGCACCCAGATCCGCCCGTCAGCTGGCAGCCAGAGGGCCCAGGCGGGAAACCCAGCGAAAAGCGCTGCCTCCCAGGCGGTTTCACGAGAGCAACAAGTTCCCCCTTTCCTGGGAACTTTTCTCCTCCACCTGCCCCGTCTCCCTCCAAAACGCGGCTCTACCTCCCGGGCTCCGGCTGGGTTTGAGATACCCACCTTCTCTGGCCGTCAGCCGGTTCCCCTTCCCTCGCCAAGGAAAACTGAGCGACTCTAGCTGTAAAGGCGAAGAAGGTGGCCGGCTGGGCCGTAGTCAGCCGTTCCCGGGGCCGCCGAGGCTTGCGAAAGGCTCTCCCCGGCCCCGGGGCCGCCTCTGCCCTGCCGCAGATTTTCTCAGCCGTACCCAAGCCCCGCCGTTCCTATCCCAGGGCCCGGTTGGCAGCCTTGCAAAAGCCTTGGCTGATCTTAAGCAAAACGGGGAGGAGAGCAGCTTACCCGGAGAGGAAGAGAGGAGAAGGCGCGCCGAGGCCCGAGCAGGCGGCAGCCTCTGCAAGAAGCGAAGCTGTCGGCCGGGCAAGCAGGAGGTCACTAGCTACAAGGACTGGATCGATACCGCTCCCCCCCCCCTTCCCACCATGCCAGATGGCTTCTGGAGTTCGGGGGTGGGGGGGGGAAGAAAGAGAGAATGAGAGAGAGGCCCTACTACAAGCTCAAGAGTTCGGATCTATCTCCCCCCCCCCCCATTTCTACAAAGACCTGTAGGAGGCAGAGATGGGTGGGTGGGATGAAGGTGGGTAGGTGGATGTATGAAGAGAGTCAAGAGGAGGAAAGGCTGAAATATGTAATATTTCACTACAGAGGCATTTGTGTGTGTGCATACTGCCTGCACATTTAAGCCTGCATATATATTTGAATAGTGTGTGTTATAGGCATATATAGTAAGCCTATCCACATGTGTAGATAAATGTAGTAATCTTTGTGTGAATAGATGCTCAGCTATAGTGTGAAATATGTGTGTGTCTGTATAGTGTGTGTGTAGACAGCATGTGTACATATATGCACATGTAGATTATATATACAATGTGTGTGTAGTATATGCATATATCTGGGAGTGTATTGTGTGTTTGAGCATATAACAAATGAGTGTATGCATATATGTATCCATTTCTTTTTAAATTAGATTTATATGCCGCCCTTCTCCGGAGACTCAGGGCGGCTTACAATGCGTTAAGCAATAGCCTTCATACGTTTGTAAATTTTATACAAAGTCAGCTTATTGGCCCCACAAACTGGGTCCTCAATTTACCTACCTTAGAAAGGATAGAAGGCTGAGTCAACCTTGAGCCTGGTGAGATCCGAACTTGCAATAATTGCAGACAGCTGAATGTTAATAACAGATTTTTAGTCTGTTGAGCTATCCAGGCTCCTGTTTTGTGTGTTGATAAATTAGTGTTAACAGCTGTATTTTATGTTCTAACTGATCTATCAACATACACACAAAGATGTATCCAATACATGTATATATTCATTTATTATATACCAATGCATACAACATATATGCAACATAGGCAATATATACCTGCATGATGTGTGTGTATATGTGGACATATACACACACACATGTAGTGGGGGGGTGTATAAATTGAGAGTGTTCGTATGTGTTTCTCTGAGCATAGTAGGGTAGGTTAATATTTTGAATTAGCAGCCAAGAAGTTAAGGGGAAGGGGCTGGTATTTAAGCGAGTACCTCAAGCACACGACCAACAAACACACACAGTTCCTCACATCGGGAATGACGGCCGAGAGCCATTTGTCCAGGCCCGGAGGAGTCTTGCCAAGCCCCGTTTCAGATATGTCGGAGGCACCGGCCCGCTGCAACCAGCCTCGTGGAGATTGAGCCGGGCGGAGCCTTTCGAGGATCCGGCCTTTGGCCGGGCCTTGTCGGTTCCTGCCCTTCCAATACTGTGCATTTGTAAAGGCGGTTGAACTTTCCCCCCTCGCTTAGTCCTACCGTTGAATAAAACATAGCTGAGAGAGAGAGAGAGAGAGAGAGAGAGAGAGAGCGTAAAAATAGAAGGCCAATGGGCTTATTTCATTCTCATTCATATGAATGGCGCGCAACTGTCGAAAGCTCCGTCCCGGTCTTCTTCTCTAATATTAACAGAAGACGAGGCAGTTCTTCCCAACTGGATGGGGCCCACTTTCTTCAAAATGATCCGGGGGGGAAAGTAACCGTAGGAAAGGGGGAGAAAGAGAAAGAAAGAAAGAAAGAAAGAAAGAAAGAAAGAAAGAAAGAAAGAAAGAAAGAAAGAAAGAAAGAAAGAAAGAAAGAAAGAGGGAGGGAGGGAGGGAGGGAGGGAGGGAGGGGGAGAGAGAGAGAGAGAGAGAATGATCAATCTCCAGTGCGGATTTTCACCTGCTTTGGTTACTCGCCTGTCATTTACTGTACAAGTGGAACCGAGCCTGGGTTTTGAAGATCGGGGAGAAGGGCAAACCCGGCCAATCTTTGCCGGCCCGATCTTGGCCGGCAAACCCGGCCAAGATCGAGGGAGAAACGAAGTCCCATCGAGGCGGGAGGTGGGGAGCCGCGCAGCCCCTCACCTTTCAACTCCCACTCCCCACGTGATCCCGGGGCTCCCTTTCTCGGCTGCGCTCTTCCTCCAAGCCTCCCCCACCCCTACCCCCCAATCCCGGCTCGCTCGCGCGCGCTTCTCCGCCTCCCCGGAGAAAGAGAAAGGCGCCCCGCCCCTTCGGGAATAGGATGGGGTGTCAGAAGCCGAAGGCAGGCCGTTGAGCCCAAAGGCACCCCCTCCTTGCGCGCATTTCCTCCAAGCCGTTGCCCAACGGAGGGGACTTGAAAGCGAGGCACGGGAAAGCCAGCGGAACGGCCTGCTTGACCCCAGAGCCGACCGGCCCAGCTACTAGCGTCCCGTGTGAACGCGCGCTCTTCTCTGGAAGTAAGTCCTATCGAGCCCAGTTGGGCCTGTTTTCAACGCAAAAGGGCTCTCTGGCGTGATGGTATCGACGCAAGGCAGAGCCTGCAAAGGAGGCTTCCTTTTCCTGGGCGAAGCGGTTGTGTTTTGGTCACTTCATCCCCTAGAGCTAGTCGTCTTCCAGGGCACGAAAGGTGAATCCGAGGATTTTCCAGAAAGTCTTGGAAAGTAGGGGGGAGGTTAATTTTTAATAGGCAATATATCAGGCTCGTGGTGGAAAACCGGATTCCAACTGGATCGTCAAAGGGTGAAAAAAAAATGGAAGGCCAATTATTTTTTTCCTGAATCAATTCTGCCGAAAGTGTGAAAGCTGGCAAGGTAGAGAGACGGTGATGATGATGATGATGATGATGATGATGATGATGATGATGATGATGATGATGATGATATTTTAATTTTGCCCCAAAGAAGCTTAGAAAGATCCTCAAAAACTTAGACTGCCCCCCCCCCTCCCTAAATATCCTTACAATCAGCGATGTGAAATAAGGGAAATTCTAACAGTCTGTCAGGCAAAACTCGGCGATTTCCCTGGATTCGGATCTTAAATTCTTTCTTCCCAAATCCCAAATTCAGGTCCTCCTAATATCCCAAACTGATCTTATCCATCCTAGCCAGCTTTTAAAAAGAAGAACGGTAGCAAGTCCTCCCTGCAAGATTCCAACAAGTAGATTATTAACAGCATTGCTTATTTTAAAAAATATATAACTAACTTATAAGAATCGTTTTTATTTCACTGAATAGTATAATGCAATAGAAATGAATGAAGCAGCATTGGTATGAGCCTAAACTATTAGGGGAAACAAATGTGACAGTTTTTGTTGAAACGATCTACAAAAAAGAAAATTAAGGGATTAGTATTTTTATTTTTTTTTCTCTAGTATGTATGTTGTGTGTATGTACGTACATATGAATGTGTTTTTGTGTGTACACCGACCTATACAATATATGCATGGGAGAGAGAGATTTCACAGCCCCATAAAGTCAGAAAGGCTTGGAAAACTCCACCATAACTTAGCTGGACAAGGAAAGCCTACTGCGAATTTACAGTTGCCATCCTTATAACCTGGTTTTATGTATTTGCCCGGAGAAATCACTTCCTAATAAGCCCATTCAGAACTACATCCTAAGATTTCCATTTTATTGCATTTTTAGGCCAATTTAATCGGAAGAACGTTCCATTCCCGCGTGGATTTTATTTTAAACTAGAGATTTGGGGTTGGGTTTTTTTTGTTTTTGTTTTTTGTTGAGTGTTTTTTTTTGTTGTTGTTCTTTTTGACCAATCGGTTCCCTGATCTGAGATCTTTAGCTTTACCTTCGAGTAATCACCCCCCATTTGCTCACTTTGAAAGCAAATCCCAATTAAACCTACACAATTTTGGTTACTTCAGAATAAACTTGGCTTCCAAGTTTTGTGTTTTAGAAGAAGCGGGCTCGGGGCGTCCCCTACACACAAAACGCTTCGGGCCGGCCGGTATTTTTCAACGCTGATTTTGCAGTCCCCCCTCCCCCTTATAATCCCAAAGTGGGACTCCTTTCTCCGCAGCCCGCCCCAAATTGTTTTCTAAGCCAGGTTTTCTCTAACAGCTGGAAGTAGTTGGAATGGGGCTGTTTTGAGAAGACCCCCCGCTCTTCCGTTGACAGCTGATCAAAAGAAAATAGGTCACGCTTTTCAAACTTATGCGCCCCCCTCTCCTTAATTGCTGTCTCTTTAAACAAAGGCAACATCTGCGCAACCTCAGCCGGGCTCAACCCTTCTTCGGGGGGCAACCTGTTCTTGCACCCCACGCCTTCCCCCGCCCTCGCAAAGAAGCCGAAACTTTTGGACTGCCGGCCGGTTAGCCAAGCGGGGTCTAGCAGGTTTTGAAGGGCGATCCCTTCCTCTTACTCAAGAAATTCACCAAAGCAATGAAAGGAGGCAAAACTGGGCCACAGTTAAAAAGTCCTAAGATGGCCCAACCACGGCGAGCTTTACTTTCATGTAAAATCAGTCCAGGCTGCCTCCTTACTGGGTAGTGAAGCTGCAGGCGCGTTTACTAAATTGACAGGGATGAATTGCAGACTAAAAATGGGAAGTTTTCAATCTGAAAACTCAATGAAGCTGAGCCTTACTAAAGGTTACTTTTAAGTAAAGGGATTTAGGGCGGTGCTACTGGATCGGCAGATAATCGGGGGTGATGGTGGTGGTGGTGGTGGTGGTATTTAGAATCTTGGATTCCTCCCCCTTCCTCAAATATTATTTGTTAATATTGCATAAACAGCAACTTTAGAAGAGGGGAAATATATCACTGTTGGGAACCCCTTCCCCTGAGGTTATTCTACAGCACTCCGTTTCTACCGGATTTTGCCATTGCCTCTTCCATCATCGTCCCTGCTTTTTTCTTTATTTGTGCCGGATGGGTCTCTCTCTGAACGACTCGAGGCCCAGGCGCCTTTCCTGGAAAGCGGCTTGGCTGGGCCCAGCCTGGACTGGAAAGATTTGAAGCGATTTGTAATTCCCAGCCAATGAGATCCAGTCGAAAAGGGAATGAAGTCCTCTTATTGCATTTCCTACAGGACAAATCTTCCGAATCCAATTTCTCCGGCCCTTAAGATTTACTTAAAACAACCACCACGATCGTTTCAAGCAACACAGATTGGTTGTTGTTGTTGTTGTTGTTAGTCTAGGCATATTTTTTTTGCCCTTCAGAGATTCTATCTATCTATCTATCTATCTATCTATCTATCTATCTATCTATCTATCTATCTATCTATCTATCTATCTATCTATCTATCTATCCCGGGCCAATCTTTGAGACCCCACCTTCTCTCTGCGAAAGGAGAGAGGAAACCAAGCGAACCAAGCTAAGCCTTTTTGAGATATTCCAGCTTTTCCCATCCGGCGGGTGTAATTTAACCTGGTTGAGCCCAGCCCAAGTTTATTACCGAGTCAAGGTGCCTCTATGCTGGGCTAAGACTCCTTTCCTGTTTCCTGGTGGAAAGAGGGGGGACAGAAAGGGGGCCCACCACCCAAAGCAGAATCAATAAAACGTCCAAGCGGAGGCCAATGGTGGGCCGGATCAGAAGTTTAGCAGCCGTTCCGACGAGCACGACTTGTTTTCGGACGGGGTGCCTTGGACTTGCTACCCGTCGGGCTTGCAAAGCAAGCTTTGGTTAGGAATGTCCCCGGGGCGGAGACCCTCTCTCTTTTCAAGAGCAAATAACACGGGAACTTCACGATAAATGTGATATTCGTGGGGCAGATTTCCTGGAAGGGAGTTTCTATGGTGATTTCATTGGAAACGGCGGGAAGCGATGCGCTGGGATCCAAAGCAACTCAAGCCTAAGGATCGCCTCTTGCTTTGCGCCACTCCGGAAAAGAGATCGCGCACCTGCATTCACGCAGCTTTATCGGCGCGTGGTTTTTTGTTTTTTATGCCGCCGGGCTGGGTTGGAGGACCGGCCAACCAGCCAACCCCGAGTGCCGCTGAAGGGCAGGTAGGGCGCTCCGGCGGAGCTGCCAACTTCGGCGAAGTTCGGCGCCGCCGTCCCTTCTCAGCCGCCGCGCGGGAGGCACAAGCCGAGGGAGACGGCCTGGCAGGGCTCCGCAAATCCCGGGCTGCCCGACTCCTCCTCCTCCTCCTCCTCCCACCCCCTCCCCTCGCTCCCCACGGCAACCTCTGCCCTGAGAGGAGAGCGAGCGCGCCCGACCGCCCAGGCGACCGCGGTTGACGCTCGGTGGGAAGGCGAGGCGGCGTTCCAGACGGGGCTTGAGCAGTGGGGGGAAAGCGGGGGCTTCTGCGCAAAGGCGGCTCGGGACGTCACCCTCAGGAGCGCCAGGATTGACAAGGCTCGCCCTTCGGAGAGCGGGAAAGACCAAACAGTCTGCCTCAGCGGCCAAGATGCAGCAGGAAGGACCACCTCTTCCCGCCCGCTTCCCCTCACGCGAGGCGAGTCTGTGGAGAGCTGGCGAAGCGACAATTACTACTACGGTTACTATTCTTTATTATTGTGATTATTCAGCTTCGGGGCGTAGCCCGGCCGCCCTTCCACGATGCCACCTTGTCCTCTCCTCGCACCCTTTGTGCGAGGCGCGGGGCGACCTCGGGACTTTTCCCCAGCGGTTCAGAGCGCGGAGGCCGCAGCCTCTTGCAATCCTCTCGCGCAGCTTCTCCGCGGCGTTTGGAGACCCCGGCGCCTGAGTGAGAATCTTCAGGCAAAGCTTGAAGCCTCCCGCGGGCAGGCTCCGCCCCCGCGGCGGCTCGCCATTGGCTGAGCTTTGGCAGCTGGGCCTCCCCCTCCCTCTCCTCTCACTCCTCGGCCGGCTTGCTCGGAGGCTTTTCGCAGATTGGGCAGGAAGCTGGTCAATCGGAGAGGAGCGCCCGCCTTTCCTCCCTCCCTCCCTCGCGCGCGTGAGGGGCCGGGCTAGATGGGGTGGGTGGGAGGCGAGGCGCGAGCGCAACTCTGGACAGCTCCCTGCTAGCCCAGCAGAAGACGGAAGGGCAGGCTAGGGCTCGGACATGGCGAGGAGGCAGCCGCGGCGCTGGGCAGGCTGAGGCGCGGCAAGGCCGGGGGTTTCCTTTCCCCCTCCCCCCGCGGGTGCAACTGAGAGGCCTTAGAGCGACCCCCCCCCTTCCCTGAGCGCCTCAGCCGTCAGCCAAGAGGCGGCAAGAGCCTCGATTTGTGGGCTGGAAAGGAGCCGCCGCCGCCACCGCAGCAGCAAGCAGCAGCAGCCGCCGCCACCGGGCGCCCGGAGCGCTCGTTCTCTCCCTCTCTCTCCCCGCCCCGCCAGCACACCCCTGGAGCCACGGCCGCGGCCGCCGCCGCCACCACCACCGCCGGCTCGCCCCATGGACTGAATGAAGGCTGTCTGCACCCCCTATCGATGCCTCACCAAAGAGCTGGAGAGCTGCGCCATGAACCCAGAGCTGACAATGGAGAGCCTGGGGCCCTTACACGGGCCGGCCGGCCCTGAGCAGGAGTTGATGGGCAGCCCAAGCCCTCACCATCATCCGCCGGGCAGGAGCGCCGGCCCGCTCCGGGTCCACCCGCCGCCTGCTCCACCAGGCCCGCCGCCTTCCCATCAGGAGCTGGCCTCCGCCTCCTCGCGTTCGGCCATGGTGAGCAGCATGGCTTCGTTGCTGGACGGGGCAGGGGACTACCGGCCGGAGCTCTCCATCCCGCTGCACCACGCCATGAGCATGCCCTGCGACTCCTCGCCGCCCGGCCTGGGCATGGCCAGCACTTACACCACGCTGACGCCTCTCCAGCCCTTGCCGCCCATCTCCACCGTCTCGGACAAGTTCCACCACCCGCACGCCCACCACCATCACCATCACCCGCACGCCCACCACCCGCACGCCCATCATCCCCACCAGCACCAGCGCCTCTCGGGCAACGTCAGCGGCAGCTTCACCCTGATGCGCGACGAGCGGGGGCTCCCGGCCATGAACAACCTCTACGGGCCCTACAAAGAGATGGCCGGGATGGGCCAGAGCCTCTCGCCGCTGGGCAACGGCCTGGGCTCCCTCCACAACCCCCAGCAGGGCCTCCACAACTACGGGCCGACCGATCCCGGGAAGATGCTGAGCCCCAACTTCGAGGCCCACCCGGCCATGCTGACCCGAAGCGACCAACACCTCTCGCGGGGCCTAGCCACCCCTCCGGCCCCGATGATGGCTCACCTGAACGGGATGCATCACCCCGGCGGCCACCCGCAGCCCCATGGGCCCGTCTTGGCCTCCAGCCGGGAGAGGCCGCCTTCCTCCTCGGGCGGCCAGGTGAGCAACTCGGGCCAGCTGGAGGAGATCAACACCAAAGAAGTGGCGCAGAGAATCACCGCCGAGCTGAAGCGCTACAGCATCCCCCAGGCCATCTTCGCCCAGCGGGTGCTGTGCCGTTCTCAGGGGACCCTTTCAGACCTTCTAAGGAACCCTAAGCCTTGGAGTAAACTGAAATCGGGCAGGGAGACCTTCCGAAGAATGTGGAAATGGCTGCAGGAACCCGAGTTCCAGAGGATGTCAGCCTTAAGACTTGCGGGTAAGTGGCTCGCCTGGGGGGCCCCCGAAGAGCCCCCAAATGTCCAGAGGTGGCTCTGGAGGGGAGGGAAGCGTTGTGTTCACGTGCCTGCGAACTGGCTAGCAGAGCGCCCTATACGTGCAGAGGGGCGACTTGAGTTCTTCTAAGAGCGCCCAGGCCAGCGTTTGAACTTGGCTGGGTGTCCCATGACCCTTGTCTCGCGGTTTCCGCTGGGGATGCTAACAAGACAACGCCTTGGTCGCTCCGCCGCTTCACACGCCTTTCCCTTTAAGCTGCCTCCGACCTGGGTTTAAGAGCCTGGTGCTTCTGCTGCTCTGGAGGGCGACCCCTTCTCTTCCTCCAGATCCCTGGGGGGTTCAGCCTTCGAGCAGCCGTCGTCAGAAGGCTATAACCTCTTCTGGAGGAGCGAGGGCTGCGTTGGGTCAAAAACGCGTACGTGTGTGTGTGTATGTGTGCATTGTCCCAATACGCTCTCTGTAAACTTCTTGAAGAAGGAGGGGTTTGATTCCTTTCCTTGTAGGGCGAAGGTAATCTGCTTGTGCTTTGAAAAGGAGCGTGTTTTTCCACGGCGGTGTGCCTTCCTAGCCTTTGCGCTCCGTTCAGCACTGTGTGTTTATGTGTGTACCGTTAGACACGGTATAAAGCCGAAGTGCGGCTTCCTCCCTTGGCTAAAACATTAAAGACCCGCGTTGGCGAGATTAACGGGGGGCGTCTGTGTTTATGCAGATAGGCAGCGGAGTTTATATTTCCTCCGAGGACTCCCTTTCCTCTTTGTTTCAGTTATTTGTGTGTATCGTTTCAAAGTCACCGAGGAGAAAGGGGTTGGTGAAATCAATTAAAATTCACGATTGGGTTGTGAAAAATGAGGCGTTGAGCGTTTAAGCCACCAAATAAATGCTTCAGAGGAAGGGCTTTGGATGGGAGGGGGGGAGGAAGGAAGAAGAAACGAGCGCTATTTTCTGCAGAACAGATTGGATAGATTCGAAGCGAAGAGTGCGAGAACAATCACTTGTGTTGTGGGGACGCTGATATTGTTCTTTTGATGTGTGCCGAGTTGTTTGCCAGCACCCTCTAGCGGCCGCGGCGGGAAGTCGCCTCTCTATTGTTCTAATACTCGACAAGAGGTTTCGATCATTTGACACTGTTATGCGTGTGGCGAAAAATACACGTTCCGGATAGAGAAAAGGATCCGTTTGGAGAAAGACTTAACTTGGCAAGGCTTACGGGGGACTCGGCGACCGGCAGTTTTCCTCGCTTGAGGCTGCGTAGCGTTTAAAGGTCTAAAGCTTTTGAGACCTTTCACCAAAACGCTTGATTTCTCAAATAAGAAGCTTTGCAAAAGATGCGTTCGATCGCTTGTTGTGGGGGGGAAAAATTAACAATAAAAACAAATGAAATCAGCGGAGGAGGGAACGCGCGCCGGTATAACTTATCACTCTTCCAGCGCCTTGTCTTTGCTATTTGCTGTCAAACGCAGCGCGTTGCCTTCTAATCCGAGGCGATCTTTTGTTTATAAACTGCCCGGTTTCCTGCATAGCGAGGCCATCCAGGAATGTTTACAAATGTATTTAAGAAAATACGGGCGGAGGGGGTGGTGGAAATCCCTCCTATTTCTGACAATTGCTTCATTCACCTGTGTTTGATGGATTCTGGCCTGTAGCAATTAATCGTTGGCTGGTATTGATTAGTGGGGGGGTGGGGGTGGGGAAGGGAGAGAAAGCCAGCGAGTGGCTTCCAGCGATGCCTTTCGCTGAAAGGAGCTGAGCTCCTAAATCTTTTTTTTTCTTTCGCCTTCCGTCCTCATCCTCCCTCTCCCTCCCCCTAATTATCTCTTGTATATATTTAGAGGCGCTTGCATCCCCCGGCTGCCTTCCTTGTCTTTCCAGGCGCTTGCAAAGCCTGCCCCGGAGGGAGGGAGGGAGAAAGGGAGGCAGGGAAAGAGGGGAGTTTTATCTGGCACGTCTGCCAGTGATTTATTATTAATTAGCATTCCTGCTCGTTTAATTACGAGCCCAGTCGCTCGCTTGTGGGAAACTCACGCGGGTAATGATGGGGAGATGCAAACACCGAGTTGGGTTGTGTTGTGAACTGGTGCGTTAGGAGAAGAGACGTGGCTAGATAGGCGTCCTTTGTTCGTGTGTGTGTGTGTGTGTGTGCGCGCGCAAGGAAGCCTGTCACCCATTTCCTAACAAGACAGTTTGGAAACACCCGCGCGTCCACAGATGAGCCCCTCTCTCTCTCTCTCTCTCTCTCTCTCTCTCTCAGCTTTCTCATTCGTTCTTAGCGATGATAATTAACGTGAGAAACGTCTGAAATGCATATCGACCAGACTTTTATGCGGTGTTATCAGCCAGCCTAATAAACCAAAGCACCAGGACCAGGAAGCAAATCCTTTTCCCCGTTTATATGGTCAGTTTCTCCCTCTCTTGAGTCTTCCCTTGAGATGCTAGCAGCAGGGAGGGAGACCAAATTTTTATCAGATTACTCAAAATGCTACAAAAGTAAATCAAATGTGGTGGGGAAAAAACGCAGTCCTCTATTCCTTTTTTTGGGGGGGGGGGATTCCTCAAGCGCTCCTGTTTGGAAGCAGAGACTTCGGATGGGATGACCGGAGCCATACCTGAGAAGAAATCCTCTGGCTTTGCTTTTTTTCCGGAACCAGTTGACTTTCAAACGGCCTTATTCTAGAATAAGCCGAAGAAAAGGCGGGTGTAGGGAGGAGAGGATCATACTTCAGGGCAACTTTGGGAGGTGGGGGGCTGCGAGGTGTGCTGGTACCCTGCGGTAAGCGCCGCGGAACGGCTCCATTTTCGGCGTCTCTGCCGGCTGTCACCTCCCGCCTCCAACTGAAAAAAAAAAGTGGGAAGGCTGAAATAATATATGGAATTCCCACTAGCACTAATAGTGTTACCTACTTTGGGGAGTGAAAAACGCCTGCAAAAAAACCACCGAAGTCAGAGAGCCACCAAAAACCCACATCGTTTTAAACCCTGAGCAAAAAATATTCTCTGTTAATCGCCACTTTTGTCTGCAGGGCCAAATACCCGGACTCCGAGACGGTTTAGTTTTTAACCCTGAAATTCAACTCGTGCTGTTTGACACTGCAACCCTTAATGAGTCGATTGATGAGGGCCAAGACGTCCAACACTCGATCCGGTTTGTAGATTCGGCGCGCTAGCCACCGCTCACTTGTTGCGAAGCAGCCTGGTTCCGTTCAAAGGGGGGGGGACCCGTGTTGTCCAGTTCAGGATTGAGGGCAGAATCTTCCTTGGCGCCCCCTTTCCTATCTAAGTCAATAGACGATTTAGATCCCTGGCCACTCACGGTCCGGAAGGACCCCGGACTTCTAAAGTCACCCTTTAAGAGAGTACTTTGAACGGAGATTTTCTACCTCTTGTGCAAAGCGCTCTGCCATCTGATGGTTTCAGATCTTGGGACCAGATGGTGGGGTCCTTTTCCTGCACATCTGCTCCATTTTTCCACCCCGTTTTATTTCCCCCCATCCCACGTAGCCGAAATTTGCAGAAGTGATACAAGGAGTAAATTAAATAACGCCGTCCGAATACAGTCTCTGCGAAGACCAGCCAAACAGGGCAGGAGAAGCTGTGAGGGGAAGGAGGAACAAAAGCCGCCCCCCCACCACTTTCTATCAATTATTAAAATAGTTTGCGGGGATTCTGGCGAGCTGGGCCAAAGAGAGAATAATGAGGCGGGGGGCGGGGGCCGGGGAAGGGAAATAAATTTGGGGTGCTCACCAAGCTGGACCGTGGCAACCGAAGGAAGGGTAAATGGTTGATCTCCAACCTTTGAGGGCAACCCCACAACTTTTAGGTCAATTTCCCACGTCGCTTTGCCCGGTGGCCGGTGTGGGCCAAGGTGGCGGCACTGACAGGTTGGAGCCCCTCGTTGAAGAAGAAGAAGGAAGCCTTTGCTTTCTCTTCCTCCTCCCCTCTTCCCGCCTGCCTCCCCCCCCCCCCCGGCTTTTCCTGAAGCCATTAAAAATGCATATTCGAGCCCCATAGGGCGAGAAGAGTCGCTTAGGCGGTCTTGGTTTCTTTTCATATTTAATGTCGATTTAAGCTCTGAGCCCTGAAAGAAATCGCTCTTTTTTTTTAAGGAGAAAAAAAAAGGGAGCTGGTGTCATTTCAACAAGAAAACAGCGAAAACAAAAAATGCAGTGCAGCCTTGTAGGAAGGGTGATGGTTGGTCGCGGTGATGAAAGGCCCCTGGAGTCTCCCAGTCGCTCTGAGAAAAAGCCAGTTAATTGTTTTCACCTTTGCGATAAATTACACTTATGCAAAACTAGCCCGCCGGTCTCCTTCCCCTCCCGGTCCTGCCTTACCCACCCCCTAAATTTAACGATTTTCAATTAGGAGAAACATCACAAGGGGAGAGAGAAGGCCGGGAGAGTAAAAGACGACCGGATAATCCCAGCAAGGTACAGTATCTACACATGATGTGTATAGGTGGGCCTATCTGGTCGAAAGGTAAGGGCAATGCCTCTTTCTCCCTTATCTCCCCAACTTCGGGGGATAGTTAGGAATACGGGAAGAGCCCTTCAGAAGGAGCCCATCACTTCGAACATATTGACACGCGAGTCTTCCCTCCCTCCCACCCACCCCCACTGCCGGACCCACGCTGATGATCAAAGAGTGGCACCCTCCTTTGCAAGAACGACGGACAATATTGGCGCCCTTGAGCAGCCCTGTCGTTGATCAGCACCCGGGGGGGGGGGCTCAGTGATCGCCCCCTTATTAACCTCCCGCCCTTCTCCCTCGAGGGACGCTGCAAAGCGGGGAGACAGGTTCTCTTCTTCCGCGGCGCAATTTCGTGGGCGTCGGGTGGGCGCTTAAACCACACAGACAAACCCCCCGCCCCTATTTGACGCCTGCAAATGCAACCGAGCCGCTGGCCTCCTCGCGTCTCCCCAACTTGCAAATTCGCGCAGGCTTCGCACCTTCCCTGATGTTTATACACTTTTATTATTTTCTTTCCTCCTCGGTTTTTTTCCCCCGTATATGGGCTTCTTAAACTGCAGTCTTCGGTTACCGAGTGGAGAGAGAGGGTACGGTGCTGCAAACGCTTAAATATCTGTATGTAGAGACGGATGCGATCAGTTAATAATGCATGGCCCAGTTACGGTCTCGATTAAGCACGTTTAAGTCCCATTGATTGTGACGGCAGGATTGAAAGGCAGGCTTCAGTCTTCCCCATTGAAATCAATAGGGCCTGAGAATAAATAATAACTGGACTGTGTGCCTGGCTTTGTTTATAGCATTTCTTCTCCTTGCAGCCTGATGGTAGTATCTCCTTTAATCGGCTTCTTTGGTGGAATTGTGTTATAATATCTGCATCATATTGCAATCTAACGCCATCAGCTCATCCAGGGTCCTTCAGACATAAAAACAGCCTAGTGTTAGGCATAAGAGTCTAAAATCTTTTTTGTTTTGTTTTTGCTGTCTGCCACTGAACGCAAAGGGCAGCTGGCGATAGCATGTGTGAACACTCCCTAAGACACCTACAGATCTGTTTGTATACAGGGATCAATTAGCGAAATGATATCTTGTGGGAACCTTTGTTGACCGTCCATTTTTTGCAAAGCAGTCTGGGACCCTTAAATATTCATTTCCCTGGAGTTTTGGCAGAAGCAGCTATCAAAAAATGCCATTTTAAGAATGACTGCAAAACAGGCTTCCTTTTGCTAAAGCTAATCTGAAAGCTACCACCAGAATCTAGATTTAGTGTTTATCTCGCAGTTGCAGTTCAATGACGCTTAAAAAAAAAAGGCACAGAACGTGTTTGTTAATTAAGGTTTAAAGCTAAAGCATGCTCCTTTGCTACCGATTTCTTTGAGCCGTTTCGGAAATGGCCACAATCTAATAAAATGTTAAGATGAACTAGGTAAATTCGACAGTGTCTTTAGAAACAAAGTTTTAACCGAGCCCCCTAACTTGGTTTCTGTTGGGACTAAGTTGATTTTGTGTGAATCGTTGCTTGAGTGGAAAGTTTATTGTCATTGTATGTATATACACAATATACCCATACAACGAAATTCACATAACATCCAGAGACCAAGCCCAACACACATGGCAATTCCCAGACACATCTTCACCCACCAAAAATTCTCCACCCCTGTCCAAGGTAAAGAATTCTGTATGTGCTTAGTGAAGGAATAGCTGACTGTGCTTATGTATGTGGAAGATCTCTAGAGTGCACATATGTCTATGTTCCCAAACTCATTTCCCTGTGGTCACTTCATAAAAATCACTGCACAATCTGCATAGGTGATTGGTCTCGAATCGTTCTTCAGACTCTAATTTTTAAATGCAATCCAAATACAAAGAAAGAAAACTACCTGATTATATTAATACCTGTATATGCCTTTACAACAATGCTACCTTTAATATGTTTAGAATACTGCACAGAAAAAGCCTCTCAACTCCAACAAAAAGCCTTTGATAAGCATACTGTTCAAATAATATATATTTTGCCTTTTGTCAAGGTATAGAAGCTTCATTTCTTTTCATCAGAGAAATTGTGTTGTATTCGTGTATATTATAGAATTGCAGTGACACAAACAACCAATAAATTGTTGGTGGTTCTGCCAGAATTGGGAAAAGGGTTCTTAGCAAATAGATCAGCTTGTTCTCTGACTGTTTGCCATATTTGTGAACATTATTTGCCATCAACTATCTAAGCTAATGGATGACAGAAGATTCATTGCCATTGGGTAGTCTAATATTGATACTTTTTGTAACTACCTTTTATTCATGGTCCAATGGGGAGAAAATATTTTAATAGATCATCAGCTGCCTTTGGACAGATTGACTGAATACATTAAATCAATGTGTATGTTACCCAAAACTCATTACGATATTTTTGATTTCTTGGGAGACTGTAAAGTAAGAAACAAAAGCTACCACTTATTATAAAAAGGGATTATAGCTCCAGAAATCTTAACGCTTAGGCTGAAGACCAAGATGGTGTTAACGTCCATCTCTCATCTAGATGTAAAATGATACAAGGATAAAAACAATCCAACACCTAAAACATTTTACCTGCTATATGCTCCATCACCCAGGATCTGTTTCCCAAAAGTATTGGCTCATTTTGGTTCATGGTAGGGTCTAATCTTTCCTTATCATTGCCTGATCCAATAACTCACTGGTATCAGAAACAGCCTGGCATGGAGAAATAAACAGATGTATCTTTAATTTCCAGTCACACACATATAAAAATTGTCCATTAACAATTAAATATCTGGAGCTCTAAGGGGGTGGATGGATTTGTTTGTTTGTTTTTGTTAACAAATTTAATGATGAATCTGATGCCATTTTTAATAGCAGATTTTGTTTTACTGATGCCAGTGTGTAACATACAGTTATCTGTATGTTAAATGTGCCTTCTTTCTTAGTCATACAGTGTATTGTCTTCTTAGGGTGTATTTTGAAATCCACATTATTCATGGATAATAATTAGGTAATAATGCCTCTTGATTAGTATTTTTTTTTTTTGCTGATTAAAAGCAATGACATGATTTAATAAAAAAAATAATAGCACCAGGAGAGCCTTTAACCTTCATAACTTGTATTTGTAAAAATTATTGCAAATGGTTATCTAATAGGTAGCCTCCATCATAGCCAATTAGAAATAAGATATAATAATAAGTACCTAAACACAGCAGAATAAAAGAGAACTTGAGAAAATCACAAAATACAAAGACCTGCGAATAAGAATAGAAGGACTGTGGCAAAAGAAAGCAAAGGTAGTACCAACAGTAATAGGCATCGTGCATGCAATCCCAAAACATTTGAGTATCATTTGAATGGCATTGGCATTGACAAATCCCATCAGTTAACTGCAAAAGGCAGCTGTACTTGGAATAGCTTATATCCTGTGGCAATAGAATAGAATAGAATAGAATAGAATAGAATAGAATAGAATAGAATAGAATAGAATAGAATAGAATAGAATAGAATAGAATAGAATAGGAATAGAACAGAATTATTTATTGTCAAAGTGTGATTGGACACACAAGGAATTTGTCTTTGGTACATATGCTCTCAGTATACTTACAATACTTCTAAAATCACCAAACAACAACACCTGCTTATCTCAGGTCCTTGGAAAGAAATTGATAGATGGACAAAAAAAGGTTAAATCCAGTCTAAACATTGGCTGATGAAGCAACCCACCCAAAATAACAATAACAACAATAATTATCCAGTCTTGCTTTTAATTCCCAACAACTGACACACAAAGATGTACATCTACATTACGGTACAGTAATCACCGATAAACAACCTCTTGCAGGAAGATGACTTTGCAATAGCATATGATTCTGTTCCACGTGGTAAAATAATTGGGAGCCAGGGCTTAATTCCTGTTCCCCCAAGTCAATTTCCTCCTTGGGGCTTGTTTCTGATTCTGAGCAATTCTTCTAATTATGGTGGGGAGGGGCATACTGAAGATGGAAACTGGAAAATGATTTAATACAGGCTTCCAAGAAAAGCTGCTGCTTGAATGAGGGGCAGAGGTCAACAGCTGAGCATCCGTGTATATGCAGATGCTCCCCAGTGCACACTCCGGGTATAAAAGGAGGCCTATAAACAGCGCAGTGTGGCCACTGTTTACTTCAAAATTAGGTACTGAATTAAGTGTTGGGCAAGAATGTCTAGTGGTCAAAATCTACTTCACTGGGATGTATTTGAGTGGCGGTGATGATTCTTAAGGGTTCCACCCATTGCGTGAAAATCCATTACCTCAATAGGAAACCTCGTTCATAGAAATAATACTAGGCCGTTTTCATTGAGGTTTAAGGACTGCTGGGATATTGTTTGTGCATTTGATGCACAGGTTGATTTGTGGGGGTGGGGGCGGTGAGATTAAATTCTTAACTCTTATTTTGAATTAGGGTCCGTTTCTCCGCCTCAGGTCTGCTGTTGTTATGCTCTCTTTACCCAGTCCTAGCGATTGTCTCAACTAACTGGGATTTCTTTCTGAGAAGAGAAGTGGCTGTCTAAAGGCCAAAGTGAGGAACTTTTGTAACTGCAACCTTGTACAGGTCTGGTTTTTTTGGATTTTTTTTTGGGGGGGGGGAAGATTGGCTAATGATTAAATATGAACAAACATGCCCATGTCTGAGTTGCAATAGGTGGCTTTAATCTATGCCAGTGGCATCTGTGTAGCTCCCATGTTGTGGAGATAAGGGGCTCTGCTTGTGAACCTTGACTGGCTTCTGTCCTGTGCGGTTCCTCCTCCTCCTCCTCCCCCTCCCCCCATGTCTGGGATCTTCTCAGGCCCTACATCAATGTTTCTTCAATGAGCTTGGAGAATTCGTTGGTTGGGGAATTCTGGGAGTTGGAGTTGCTGAGGTTAAGATACAGTGCTCTAAATGCATTAATAGGTAAACTGATCAGAAAGCTCCTGAGGCAAGTTTAAATATTGCAAATAGATCCCTTGACGCACACACTCTCTCCCTCCCTCCCTCTCTTCCCCTCCCCTTCTCTCTCTCCCTCCTTCCCTCTCTCTCTCTCTCTCCCCTCTTTCTCTCTCACACAGAGCCCAATAGAGATGGCAGCCACAAGGGTGCTTCTACTAGCCCTTGTATTTCATCCTTAAGCTGCTATTTTTGGCCATATCCTGCAGATGCCCCTGCTTCCAGGCAAAAACAATAATGTAATTAATGAAATAATAAAACAAAACCAAACATGCCTGCAAGGCCCGATTGATTTTTCCCGGAGATATTCCTCCCCACTCCCACTCTGGTGACTTAAAACTCTCCAAGCTAAATTAGCGAGAAATAAGACTGAACTGGCAACCTCGTTCCTTTCTTCCCGATTCTCCCAAACTGCTTCAAACCGAAGCACAATTAGCCAAATGCAAAAGAACCAGGGTTTAAGCGCCCTGTCTGCTGCCACCCTTGAACTGGTGTGGGTGTGGGTGTGTGTAAGGCTACTACCCTTTAGTGGGTTGCTCCAGACGCCGGTGCCGCTTTCTCCGCAGCAAGTTCTAGGTACAAACCGAACCTTTCTTGGGAGGGGGGGGGGCATTTGAAAGAAAAATAAGGACCACCAAGGCAGAAAGGATGAAGCAAAAAAACCTCTGCTTGGACGGGTAGCGCTGGGCTAAGCAGAGAAACCGCCGATCGGGCTGCCTTTTATTACGTCGGAAAGTGGGGGGAAAAAGAAAGCAAAGGAGAAAGTGGCCGGAGAAAGTGACCCGGGCGCAGAGGCGGAGGGGAATAAATAGAAACAAATGGAGCAGGGGAGGGGGGAAAGCCAAGAACAGAAAGGCCGGGAAGGGGTGGGGGGAGGGAATTCCTTTATTTCTTTCCCTTCCTCCTCCCCTCCCCTCCCCCCAACTCCCCCGGTTGTTTCTATTTATTCCCGTTCGCCTCTGCGCCCCCTGCGCCTGTGTCACTTTCTCCAGCCGATCTGCGTTCTATGGAGGAGGCGGATCGATTCTGATAATGTTGCGAAGATTAAAAGCGCATTAATGCTGGCAACAACAGAGGAGCGCGCGGGTCTCCGCTCCCATTGATCGGCAAAACGGAACCCGAGAGCCTCGGCGCCTTTCCAGGAAGAGAGAGCGGGAGCGCGCGCGGGGTGGTGGTGGAAAGGGGGTGGGTGGGTCGGGAGCGCGCGCGCCTTTCCCAGAAAAACAAACAAACAAAACCCCTTATCAAAAGGTCTGCATCATCGCCCGTCTGGATCGGTGGTATGGCTGGCCTGCTGCTCCGCTCCCACGCGCAACCTTTTCCCTGAAACTCGTGCGCGACTGCGGGGTGGGGTGGGGCTCTTCGCACGGGGTGGGGGGTGGGGGGGAACCCTCCCGGCAGTCTTTCGAGGAGGTTTGGAGAGTGTCTTTTTAGTTGTGGGAGCTTCATCACTTGAGACTTTCAAGAAAAGATTGGACTGCTATTTGTCGGAAATGGTTTAGGGTTTCCTACTTGAGCGAGTGGGGTTGGGGGTTGGACTAGATGACCTATAAGGTCCCTTCCAACTCTTTAATCTGTTCACGTTTCCAGCTTCAGAACAACCCCGTTGCCCAGGTTGGACCACCTTCCCTCTCCTTTCCTGGCCCCGGACCTCCGTGGGAGGAAAAGTGATTCGGATGCCACGAGAAAGCCTGACTAGGTGGCTCAGTGGCTAAGACACTGAGCTTGTCGATCAGAAAGGTCGGCAGTGGTTCGAAGCCCTAGTACAGGTCTCGGGGTTGGACTAGGTAACCTCCAAGGTCCCTTCCGACTCTGTTACTGTTACAGAAAGACACGCAGGAGGAGCAGTCTATCCCGGGGCCTCTCAACGCCTGGTGCCACCATGGTCCTAATCACAATGGTTCAAAAATGTTTTTTGTTTTGTTTTTAATGCGGGAGAGAAGCGATTCTTCTCCATAAATCACTGAATTCACCTGTCGTCTGGATTATTTAAATATAGTTAAAATTTAATATTGGTTGGGCCAACGCCCTGTCCCTTGGCGGAGCCTTCCCTTACCTGGAGTTCCTCCCCACGCGGCGCTGCCGCTTTGGTTTATTTAGAGCAGGGATCTCCAACCTTGGCAACTTTAAGCCTGGAGGACTTCAACTCCCAGAATTCCCCAGCCAGCAAAGCAACTCCCAGAATTCTGGGAGTTGAAGTCCTCCAGGCTTAAAGTTGCCAAGGTTGGAGACCCCTGATTTAGAGGTTAGCGTGGTGGGCGTATCCCGGCTTTGCGGGAAGAGTTATATATTCGTAAAATCATCTCTCTTTCCTCTTAACTGAAAGCCAAATCACATAATCCTAAATCTACCTTCTTAACCATTAAGCCGCTAGTCCTTTTAAAGTCGTTTTACCTTCCTTAGTTGTACTGATTCGAAAGTATATTATAAGGCGCGAATCAGATTTATGACCAAAGTTGATCCCTACTACTGATATTTTTTAATATATATATATATATATATATATATATATATATATATATATATATATATATATATATATATATATATATATATATATATATATATATATATATGCAAAAATCGGAATTAGATGCCACTTATTTTCAGATTCACGTGGCAGAGACGGAGGAGTGAATTGCCTTCTTCTGCAGCACATTACACCATGAGCGGTTCAACTCTTAAGGGGCTATCTTCCCCAATTGGAGTCTACCAAAGGTCCAGACTACGGGTTTTGGAAGTTCTAGTCAGTGGTCGATCAAGATCAAGCCGACTGGGGATTCTGGAATTTGAAGTCCTTGCAGACCAGAAAGCCAGAAGAAAAGAGGGCGCGAGGGCGCCTCCTTTTTTCGAAACCACGTGGCTAATCTCAATTGCATGTTTAGACAGACCACAGAATTCAGGTGGTAATTCTTGCTGTGCATGTGGGAATCGTCTTCTGGCCTCTGATGTGGGCAGACATGCGCAGCTCGTCCTCTAATATGGTACTTAGGGTGAGTTGCAAAACAGCCGACGGGCACCGGACGGCAGCAGAGAAAAGACGTTTGCTGCCACTTAATGGTCCTCTGGAGGTCTGCAACCTCCGACCTGGTAGCCTTATTAATACTAGAATGTTATCGAGTCAGCAAAAGATGAGCTTCTGTTCCAAGCAATGACAGCGAGGTCTACCAAACAGGTCAAGGTAACCCAACCTCTTCTAAGTCCAATTCCACCAGCTGACCTGGCTGAATACTTTCCTGGAACTTGGGGTTCAGCAGCAGAGCTGGCCTCCAAATCAAGCTGATCCTTGTTTGGTCTCTTCTAAAGCAAGTTCCAGGCTCTGAAGAAACCACTGTAGATCAGCAGGTGAGCTCAAGGAAAGGGAGCGTTTAAGAGTTATTTAAGGCATCTATGGCATGTGATGCAGTGGCTCAGTGGCTAAGACGCTGAGCTTCTCGATCAAAAGATTGGCAGTTCAGCGGTTCGAATCCCTAGTGCCACGTAACGGGGTGAGCTCCCGTTTCTTCTTGTCCCAGCTTCTGCCAACCTAGCAGTTCAAAAATGCAAGTAGAAAAATAGCGACCACCTTTGGTGGGAATGTAACAGTGCGTCTTTGGCATTTAGTCATGCTGGCCACATGACCATGGAGACGTCTTCAGACAGTGCTGGCTCTTTGGCTTTGAAACAGAGATGAGCACCGCCCCCTAGAGTCGGGAACGACTAGCACATGTGCACGAGGGGAACCTTTATTTTTATTCATGGCATATGAAGCCAGGTGTATATAGAAACATGGGGGGAAAGTTCATTGCTAAATTAAGCCTGTTCATAAGATGGGAAGGGGCCATAATCAATGGTGAAATTCACAAGGGTAAAGACATTCTCTGTGTGTGTGTGTCTGTGTGTGCTTTACAAAACCTTCCAAGGTAAAGGAATAAGCAGTCAGAAATATGGTATGGACTAGCATTTGGTAGACCAGTCATGGAAACCTTGGAAAAGATATTCAAATGCCAAGATGGATCTAACCCTATGAAGATGAGAATCATGCGATGTTCCCTATGACGCACTATGGAAACAAAAGTGGAACTTCCGAAACGACAAGATAAGGAAGCATATCGAACCTTTCCAACTTCGATGTTGAAGAAAACTCCTGAGAATATCAAGGAGAGCCAAGAAAACAAACCAATGGATCACCCAACAAAATCAACTTACAGATCTCAGTCGAGGCACAAAGGACCAAGCTCGGATGGTCCTTCTTCAGTCACATGATGTGAAGATCCAGATCTCCAGAGAAGGCATTGATGCTGTGAAAAGTGAAAAAGAAAAAAAAAGAAGATGATGATGACGACTAGCAGGAAGATGAAAGGATTGGGTTACAGTAGTGATGAGTGTTCTGTTGGAGGACCGAAGAAGAATAGAATAGAATAGAATAGAATAGAATAGAATAGAATAGAATAGAATAGAATAGAATAGAATAGAATAGAATAGAATAGAATAGAATAGAATAGAATTCAATTCTTTATTGGCCAAGTGTGATTGGACACACAAGGAATTTGTCTTTGGTGTATATCTTTATTTATATACAATATATGTTTTCTGAGGTTTTTGCAGGTGTTTGTATGTAGGTCTTTGGTTATTCGGGTTTTCTCCCGCGTAAAATTGGAAGTGTCTTGGTGACATTTCTACGAAGTCTCATTTGTCATCTTCAGGCTGGTGTTTTCAGCTTCGTGCTTCTAGGAGCAATGTGTGATTGCAGCTGTTTCTTCCTTTTAGCTGCTAGTGGAGATGTGAACTGATTGGGTGGGAGCTTGACTGTGTTCTGATTGGTTGGGGGGTTGGCTGTGCTCTGATTGGCTAGGGTGTGTTCTGTTTGGGTAGGGGCTTGGTTGTGCTTGGGTTAGTCTGAGTTGCAGGGGGATTTGAGCTGGTGAGCTGCATTGCTGTTGTTTGGCTTCACGTTCGTGGTCATGCCACATCTTCATGGTGGGTGTCAGTCTGCTTCATGTATGGATTGGTTTAAAGTGGCTAATGATGCAGCTATGGTCTGGCTTCTGGTCCGTGGTCATGCCTCATCATTGGTGTGGGTTTGAGTCTGCTTTCCGCGTGAATGTGTGGTGGTGACATCCTGTGTGGCCCTCATGAGTGTGGGTCTGGTGTCATTCTTCATGTTAGGGACTCATTTGTCAATAAGGGCAGATTTCCAAATGGCTGGTAGGCGGGAGGTATCATCTCGTTTATTCATGCTGTGTGGGCGTTTTTCTATTTCGATGGCTTCTCTGATTATTCCGAATTGCAGTGATTCACTGAACAACTCTGGCTGAAAAAGTCACAAAATGGGGAAAATTTCACTTTAAAAGTTGCCTTGCTTAGCAATGGAAATTTTGGGTTCGGTTGTGGTCGTAAGGTGAAGACTAATCTGTATATGGTTGCTAGGAATAAAAAAAATGACTCGACAGCACATATTCAATCAAGCATAATATATACTTCTCAGAGCACATGTAGTTCAGCCTTCCTCGTCCCAATGCATTGGAAGCCTAGGGTTCCAGAATTCCTGCTTTGGAAGAATTGCAGGTGGTGCTGCCAGATGTGAAATCCAAAGGACTGCTAGATCAGGGGTCTCCAACCTTGGCAACTTTAAGACTTATGGACTTCAACTCCCAGAGTTCTGGAAGTTGAAGTCTGGAAGTTGAAGTCCACAAGTCTTAAAGTTGCCAAGGTTGGAGACCCCTGTGCTAGACGGTACCCAAGGAGCCATGTTTACTGCATCACCTTGCTGCCATCTGGAGGGTACATGGTCCTGAGAGCTCCAGAAGGTAGCACCTAGCATCTGAAGATGTATGGATTGTAGGGAGCAAGTTGAGTTACTTGAAGTGCCCCCAAAAGGAGCAGGATGGGGAAGTTAACAGAAAAATAGAGTTGGAAGGGACCTTGGAGGTCTTCTAGTCCAACCCCTTGCTCAAACAGGAAACCCTATACCATTTCAGACAAAATGGTTGTCCAATCTTTTCTTTAAAAATTCCAGTATTGGAGCACCCACAACTTCTGGAGGCAAGTTGTTCCATTGATTAATTATTCTAACTATCAGGAAATTTTCTCCTTAGTTCTAGATTGCTTCTCCCCTTGATTAGTTTCCATCCATTGCTTCTTGTCCTGCCTTCGGGTGCTTTGGAGAATAGTTTGACTCCCTCTTTTTGTGGCAGCCCCTGAGATATTGGAACACTGATATCATGTCACCCTAGTCCTTCTTTTCATCAACTAGACATACCCAATTCTTGCAACTGTTCTTCATATGTTTTAGCCTCCAGTCCCCTAATCATCTTTGTTGCTCTTCTCTGCACTCTTTCTGGAGTTTCAACATCTTACACCTCATGAAGGATTGTTCTTTCTGATAGAGTGACACCAAGCAGTTTAAGGAATTAAGGAAAAAGTCAAGGTTTTTGAACACCTTGGTCCTGTCCCTTTCAGACACTATTGTTTCTCACCTGTTCAAAAGGAGGGCACAGACAAGGCTCAGCTCTGTAATTTCTATCTGTCAGTGGTGGCTGCCATCTTCCATGGTTCGCTGCATGCTTACCTGGAACCAAAACCTTACACCTGTCTGCAGAAGTGGGCTGAAAAGGAAATTATTTTGGGTCATTTTTATTCAAATATTTAATTCAGTATTGCGTTCCCACCTTAAATATTAGATAATGTAGCTTCCCAAATCAAGGTTAAGTACTTCATCAACTGAAGCCTCTCCTTTGGACAACTCAAGCAATGAAATCAATATTTGTTAAACAAATACGAAACATGATTGGGGGGGGGAGAGAAATAGCAGTTAAGGAAAGCATATGATACACGTTTCCCAATCAAAAAAATACCACGTGTCTGTGTATAACTCGAGCATCATCATTATCACCATTATTACCTCTATTGCTACATTTCCACTTTCTCTCCCAGCTGTTGAGAATGTAGGTGCGCTGCTCTTTTGAGGAGGACGGTAACAATCCTCTGGAAGGTCAAATAGGTTAGAAAAGAGCAGCAGAAAAAGCAAGAGCACTTTGGTAAATTTCTGCCTGCCCTTCAGAATTGATTATTCTGTGTCACGTGGGGTGTCCTAGTCCAGTTGTGCCCATTGCATGCAGCTGTAGTTTCCTCCCTCCAACCAAGTTAAATTGAGGGGTTTGAAACTGAAATAATACCTGGCAGTAACTCCTACATAACAATCACACACACATATTCACCCCACCCCCACATACACATTTTGAGTAACATGTAGAAAAGAGACTCCAGGGTTGTTCTGATTTCCAATTGGTACCTAAAAGGGCCAGTAGAAGTCAGATCCAGGAAACAAATGTAGGCGGGATAACTTCAGGCTGCACAGAAGAAATTTCATTTTTAACCTATTGTATTATGTAAGTCTTCCTGAAAATAGGAAGTATAATAGCATATAAAGGAGAAACTGTTTTTTGGACTAGCTAGCTGTTTGCAAGCAAAAACCCGGAGAGCAAGTCTTATTGAAGTCCTTTTGGGAGTTTCTTCTAAGTAGAGATGTGGGGCTCCACTTGAAGAGCACTGGGAGGCTCCAACTGGTCCAGAATGCGGCCGCGTGGGTGATTATGGGGGCAACACATCGCACCCACGTAACACCTCTCCTGCGCGAGCTGCACTAGCTTCTGGTGGTCTTCCGAGTGCAATTCAAGGTGTTGGTTACCACCTTTAAAGCGCCCCATGGCTTAGGACCTGGATATCTGCAAGACGTCCTTCTGCCACCGATAGCCTCCCATTGGCCGGTATGCTCCCACAGAGAGGGCCTCCTCAGGGTGCCGTCAGTCAAATTATGTTGACTGGCGACCCACAGGGAGAGAGCCTTCTCTGTGAGGTCCCCTGCCTGATGGAACGAATTGCCCCCAGAGATACATAGAATCTCTGACTTTCGTGCCTTCCGCTGTGCCCGTAAGACCCTGCTATTTGAACAAGCTGGTCTGACGAAATGATGAATTTTAATGGGCATTTTAGTCTTGGGGCTTTAAATAATACAGCCAAATTATTGAATTTGTTTAAATTGTTTTAACTTTTCTATGTTGTTTTATTATGGTCTGTGCACCGCCCTGAGTCCTTTGGGAGAAGGGCGGTATAAAAGTTTAATTAAATAAATAAATAAAATAAACACAGTAGATTTTATAGAAGTGTGATATAGTTGGATAAGAATTCAGAAGCTGGTGATCTTTGATTTCAGAACTTGAAAGCTGGTATGTAGCTGAATTTGGTTTCATCTAAATTTCAGTACTGTTTTCCCGAATATAAGACTGGGTCTTATATTAATTTTTGCTCCAAAAAGATGCATTTGGGCTTATTTTCTGGTTAGGTCTTATTTTGGGAGAGATATGGTACTAAATGCACCCATCTGGTTGACAATCTTAACTGGGGCTTATTTTGGGGGGTAGGGCTTATATTACGACCATCCTGAAAAATTGTGCTAGGATTTATTTTCTGGTTGGGTCTTATTTTCAGGGAAATAGGGGTAGCAACTCTAAATATGCTCAATGTCAGCACGTCAAGATGCATTTATGCTAGTGCTGACATAAGAAGGAGAACGCAGGCGTCTGTTATGGGATGATTGCCTTTCACCTACTTATTTTTCCCCTATAATGTCCCCTAGGAGATAATGTCCCCTAGGAGATGGATGGGAGGGGGGAAATTCCTTGAATTGGAGTAATAGATTAGGGGTGAATGATTGGGAAGATGGCCAATGAATGCAGAGGAGTGGGGGAAGGAAGAGGAGGGTTTTTGGGTCAGCACGTTAGTGCTGACTACTAGGAGTCGGTGTAAAAAGCGCCGTGCTAAATAAAAATGGAAATTTGTTTCATAAAAGACTTTGTTTGAGATGCAATTTATCTGTAGATGGCCTGAAAACCTGACTGAAAAGACAATTTTTTCTCCAAAAGTCATCCTAAAGCAGGGTAGGTTACAGGTCCCCTCTCTTAAAGAGATCCATCTAGTGGAACCAATAAGAAGGGCCTTTGCTGTGGTGGCTTCCTGCCTGTGGAACATTATCCCTGCAGAGTTAAGATTGGCCTCCACCTTGCTTTGCTGGCGGGGGAATTCTGGGAGTTGAAGTCCGCCAGGCTTAAAGTTGCCAAGGTTGGAGACCCCTGTCCCAGACCATAGGTAAAATCTCCCTGGAATTCTCCAAAAGTTGATCCCAATTTTAAATGTGAAATTGAATTAAAATAGGGAATACGTAATTGCATTAATTACGATAGTTTTGGGTGGGGGGGCTCAACTTGCTTTTTGTTTGTAAATGACATGGGTAGCACTAATGAGACTTGGGCATAAATCTTATTGAATATTTCTTTAGAATTGTTGTGGCCCATCAGCAGCCTGTGCAGATTGTAGCTGATTCCGACAACGAGGAGGCTGGTGTGCTGCACCAGCAGCCTGTGCAGCTGGCGCTCGAGTCGGACAGAGGAGTCTGGAGAAGATGTGGTGCCAGAGGCAGGGATTCAGCCAGGGCCTTCAGAACCTCCAGAAGCGCCTTTAAGTGAAGAGGACGAAGAGAGGAGCCTCTTCTCAATGCACCGGCGTGCAGAGCTGCCAAAAGGCAGGAGTGGCTCCTCAGGAGGAGGTGTCCTCGAGAGTAAGGCTTGGGGCTAATTGGCCACTCCCTTAGCCTATTTAAGGAGGAATGCTGCTTGCAGCAAGCTGTAAGGAACAACTTTAGTTCAATCTCCTTTGCGTCTGGAATCTCTGCAAAATTGCTTCTGGGCTTTCTGCCAACTCTAGTAAGACTGTGATTACCTTATCTTAGAATTCTGGTAGGCTGTTAAGACAGTTAACAGTTTATTAACAGCCTTTGGTTGATAAAGACTAAGTTATTTGAGTAAAATAAGCTTTGTATAGAGTTTGTATGTGCTGCGTTTTTTGGGGTCCATAGCTGGGGCAGAACAAGAATTCTAATCTAGACTTTAGCATTGTAGACTTGATTGGGCTATATTGTACATAGAAAAGCATTCAGAAATGTCATTTTCCTCTATAGGAGACAAAATACATATATATTTAGCACATTACTTGATCTTGACCTAGCTTGTTTTTATGAATGCATCTCTTGGCATGTTGCTCAGTCTCCAACTGTGACCTCTGAGCTTTGTAGAGGATTTTTTTAATAAGCTTTCCTAGGGATGTGACAGCAAGCACCTGGATCAGAATAAGTGTAAGTTTTTGGAAGGACATTGAATTCTGGCAGCCATGACTGGACTTCATGTCCTTGACTTATGACTACAAAATTGGGAACCAGAATTTCTGTTCCTAAGTGGGGTAGTTGTTAAGTGAGTCACACCCAATTTTATGACCTTTTTTGGCTATGTTTGTTAAGCACATCATTAAGTGAATCAAAGCTTTCCTCACTGGCTTTGCTTATCAGAAACCGACTGGAAAGGTTGCAAATGGCCATCAGGTGTCCATAGGACATTGCAACTGTTGTTTCATTGTTGTACTTGCTTAACACATTCCTAATACAGTGTCATTGCCACTGTAGTTGTAAATGTGTGGCTGTGAGGATGTAACCGTTGTAAGTACAAGGACTGGTCATAAGTCGTAACTATGAACATTTGCTAAATGAATGACAATCATGTTAAAATTCAGTTTGCTAAAGCATTGCTTATTGAACAAACCATAATCAATTCCATTCCTACACTGTACTAAGTTATTATCATTCATAACAGATACATATACAGATTAACAGAGTTGGAAGGGACCTTCTCGGTCATCTAGTACAACCCCCCACTAAAGCAGGAGACCCTCCACCATTTCTGACAAATGGCAGTACAGTCTCTTCTTGAAAGCCTCCAGTGATGAAGCTCCCACAACTTCCGAAGGTAACTTCTGTTCCATTGGTTGATTGTTCTCACTGTCAGAAAGTTCCTCCTCATCTCTAGGTTGAATCTCTCCTTGGTCAGTTTCCATTCATTATTCCTTGTCTGGCCTTCAGGTGCTTTGGAAAACAGCTTGACCCACTCCTCTCTGTGGCAGCCCCTCAAATATTGGAACCCTGCTATCATGTCTCCCCTGGTCCTTCTCTTCACTAGACTAGCTATGCCCAGTTCCTGCAACCGTCCATTGTATGTTTTAGCCTCCAGTTCCCTAATCATCTTGGTTGCTCTTCTCTGCACTCTTTCTAGAGCCTCAACATCTTTTATATAGTGTGGTGACCAAAACTGGATGCAGATCACTAGGTGTGGTCTTACCAGGGCTTTATAGAGTGGTATTAGTACCTAATCACTCTTGCTGAGTTCTCGTGATACAATAAACCAATCCCGAATAAAGCACACTATGCAGTACTAACTCTTTGTACATCTCTTTAAAAATTGTCATCAGAAATGTCTTATGCACTTGAATCCTTTGTTTAAAAGCAACAACCAATAAACACATTTACTAAAGAGCAAATCCCAATCCATAAAGACTTCTTTAGAAATAAACTCATTTAATATTGAGCTATGCCAATTTTTTTGAACCTGTGATTGGATGAAGATGATAAATCTTACTTTCCCCCCCAAAAAAATGCATTAGCTCTTCTTTTCACATATAGCAAAGTCCATTTATCATTGCTATCTCGGAAGCATTGTGTGGGTATACACATACGTATCATGTATTTTAAATTGAACTCAACATTTTTCACTTTTAATGGGCATGTTAGAAGCTTCCACTTTTGCACTAGATTTATTCCACTAAATAAATGCAAAGATAGACTCCTAAGTCTCCTCTTACTTAGAAAGTAAGACTCAAGACTCTTTCTTTTAAACTGTTTATTTGAATAGCCTAATCCATTTAAATAGATTGCTTACCGATCGATCTTGGGGAAGCCATTGGGAACACAGCCTGCATGGCTAGTTCGTGTGTTATGCATATCCAGAAAAATGGCTAATTTAGGCTGTTAGGTACTAGTTGACCCATCTCATTCATGAATACTGTGCACACTGAAGAACATTAGAAATAATAAAACAACCAAAGGAGCAAAATGTCTTCCCATTGAGGTAAAGCAATCCATTTGATGAATATGGTTGTGGGGAGAGAGAAAAGGGGAACTGAGGTAGTGAATTGCAAGATTCTGAATGGAAGAAATGATGTAGAGAAAACATTTTGCTCCTCTCTCATAATATCAAACAGAAAACAGAAAATTGAATACAACAGTATATTTGGGGTTTGCAAAATATAGTACTTTGTTCACAAAATATAGTGGTCCGAATTAATTTATGGAACCCAGTGCTGTCGGTTGGCCAATAGATTGTAGAAGATAGCTACAACATGCTTAGCCAAATCAGTTGAAAGACTATAAAATACATAATCTTATTGGTTTTAATCTCAATTAAACTGAATTTGTCCTTGGCTTGTTTGTGGCAGTAGCCCAAAAAAGCTAATATAGTCCTTGGTTGTATAAATAGAGGCATAGAATCAAAATCATGTGAAATATTAGTACCGCTTTATTAATCCTTAGTAAGACCACACCTGGAATACTGCATCCAGGTTTGGTCACCACATTACAAAAAAGGGTGTTGAAACTTTGGGAAAAAGGGCAGTGAAGAGCAACTAATTTGATTAAAGGCCTGGAGACAAAAACACATGAAGAATGGTTGTAGGAATTGGGTATGGTCAATCTAGAGAAAAGAAGGACTAGGGGTGACATGATAGCAGTATTCCAGTATTTGAAGGACTGCCACAATGATTCTAAGGCCGGCAGAGGAAAATGTCGGAAATTGGACATTTTCCTGGGTTTGGAAGAAGACAATGAATGCAAGCAGGCAATGGTGGTTGCCTTTAGGTTAAATGCTGAACAGGTTTAACATTGGAGGTTTATAAGAAGAGATTGGACAGCCATGTGTGTGAATGGTATGGGGTCTCCTGATTGAGCAGGGGTTGGACTAGATGACCTCTGACATCCCTTCTAACTCTTATTCTTTTATTCTGTTTTTTTTCTTGATAGATGCAGGAATTCAGCTTATTTGGTTACTTCATGGTGTAGAATAGGGTAAATCCAGAAAAATGGACTCCATAATCAATAAAAGTGTTTTGATTGAATGTGTGAATGTAGTCAATAGGTTTGCAAGGCCAGCAAAAAAACCCATGGAAAAATATCTCCTTTCGTATCATCCAAGGGTGAAATGCTCCCGGTTTGGACCAGATCGCTAGATCCGGTAGCGATGGTGGCAGGTGGTTCGGAGAACCTGTAGCAAAATCCCTGCAGACCACCATCCCCATGTCCAGCTGAGCCACGTGATCATCAGAGACTGTTCTTTTAATTTTTAAAAGCATTTTTTCTACAACCTCTTCGGCCAAAAAAATGCTTTTAAAAATTAAAAAAAAGCCTCTGATGATCGCACGCCTCAGCTGGGATCGTCAGAGGCTTTTAAAAGCATTCTTTTCGGCTGAAGAGGTTGTAGGGAAAAAAATGCTTTTAAAAGCCTCTGACGATCCCAGCTGAGTTGCCTGATCATCAGAAGCTTTTAAAAGCTGGCAACATTTTTGTAGAAAAAATGCTTTTAAAAGTAAAAAAAAGAAAAAAAGGTGGCCATGCCCACCCAGTCACATTAACACCCCCCCACAAGGCACGCCCATAGAACTGCTAGTAACAAATTTTACATTTCACCACTGGTATCGTCTATAGAATGCAGAATAAGCTCTTACGTAGCTCTGTCTTCTTAAAATGTACTAGGTTATCCACAGAATTCAGGAAGAATGGCCAAAGGGCTATTTTTTTGTCATCTAGCATTTATTATCGAAGGCAGTGGGTTCTCAACCTGAAGGGGCCACAGTGCTGTCATGGGGGCTCCCACCAAGGCTTGAAGAAATGTTACGGTTTAAGTCATGGTGGTCTGTGACCACAAAAGTTATTTAAAGGGAATCCGTGGTGAAGAAAAAAGTTGAGAACCACTTATCTAAAGCACTTGCCTACTTTACCTTGTGCTAAGTAGGTTGCTAACAAACCTGGTTTGTTTGTTTGTTTTGATTTATTTCTTTTTCAGTTTCAAGCAAAAAGTCCAGAAGCAGTTTCCAAGTAGATAAACAACACTAGATGATTTCCTTTCTTTAATCAATTTTTCCATTACTACTAACTCCATCACCTTTACCATCCATTCCTACCATTGTGGAAATTGGTCTGTCGGTCCGTCTTTGTTTGTATAAGATTCTTGCAGTTCTCAACATACATAATAATATGGTTCCATTTCTTCTTTTAAGTTCTTTATCCAGCAAGCCTAAAAAGAAAGCTCCTGGTTTCGGTTTTATATTTATTTTACCCTGTTTCCCCCAAAATAAGACCCAATCGGAAAATAAGTCCTAGCATGATTTTTCAGGATGCTTGTAATATAAGCCCTACCAGGGGCTTAAGATTGTCAGCCAGATGGATGCATTTAGTACTGTATTTCTCCCAAAATAAGACCTAGCCAGAAAATAAGCTCTAATTCATCTTTCGGAGCAAAAATTAATATAAGACCTAATCTTATTTTTGGAAAAACATGGTAAGAATAAATGTATTCTTGACTAGTTCTTCAACACAGTTCAATAGCTATTCAGCTATTCAGAATAATTATTATCTTTTGGCATCTTCTCTACATTACCATTTAAAATGCCCCTTTTTCTCTTTGTTACCCATGAATGCATTTTGTTGGATTGTTGAAATATTCCCACTATTGTGCTTTAAGTTAATCCAATTGCATGAGTTACTAAATAGATTGGATGAGAGACAGGTGAATGAGATCATGTATACATTGAGTGAAGGTCACAGACCTTGGGTCTATGATCTCTTCCCTGGAGTGGAAAAACAATCCTTCCTACATCAGTATCTATGGTGATAGAAAGCAGTGGCGTGTTTTAAAAAAACTGGGCTAGATTAAAAAGACCTGTTAGTAGCAAAATTTCTTTTTGACAAATTAAGTAAGAAGATTTTAGAGCGACCTAGAGGTGGAGACGCTCGCCTCACACTCAAGAGGATGAGAGTTCAATCTTACGTGGCAACAGATGTTTCTCTGTCAGGGCTCAAAGGGAAAATATCTGCTGTGAACTCCATATAGGTGTCAGGAAGGGCATCCGGCCAATAAAAGCACAGCTCAGTGGTGAAATTCAGCCAGATCTATCCGGATGGCACAATCTGGTAGCACCAGTGGAGGGAGGCTCCGCCCATCCACCCAGACATCATCACATCCCATTTTTGACCCTTTGTGCATGCGCAGAAGGCTATGCGCATGCGTAGAGGAAGCACACATGTTCCCATTTGTGAACTGATAGTGAAGGTAAGTGAATTTCACCCCTGGCACAGCTTCATTCAGTCACCCTGACTGCACCCCAGTGAAAGGAATTACAGGGTTGTAAAAAGAAAAAATAACATTAATAAGATTTTAGATCAGAATATTTAAGACTTTGGGTAAAAGAAGATGACTGAAAGTTGTTTGATTATCACACTCATGATTTTAGGGTCCACGGTATTTTGTTTTCCTTCACTGGTGAAAAGTTCTGATCCCGAAGAACAGGGAGGGAATTGTCTGAAGGAGATCTGTTCATTAGTAGAATCATGTGGGACTTAGATGCAAAAGATTCTTCTTGGTAGCCCTCCTAAAACCTCTACAGGGGTCTCCATATGGGGAGCTTCAGGTAGGAAGTTTCCAGTATTTGACAGGCTGTTACAGATAAGAGGTCGATTGTTCTCCAAAGCACCTGAGGGCAGGAAAGTAAAACAGGGGTTGGCCAAAGTCACTCTCCTTTCATCCCACCAAGAGAACCTTAACTCAGAATGTTTTCAAAACCCCATAGGATGCTACCCAATCATGATCTGATTGCTAAGTAAATATCTATTTTCTTGGGACACATCTCTAAGAAGCTAAGAACAAGCTGTTGCCTTCCTAATCCACTCGTAGGTTTCTTGAAATGTGTTTCCTCTCATCTGTTCTAGGATGAATATTTTAGGGTTTCACAAAACACTGTATAGAAATCATTACTAAATAATAGGACAAATGGAAATCCAACCATTTTTAAGGATTTTATACAATATAGAGTGCAATAGTAATAAGAGGAAGAGGAAGGAGAAGGAGAAGGAGATATTAAAGGGAGATATTAGTATTCATGACATGATGCACTGTATCATGTTTAAGATGAATTATTCTCATGGAAACAGGCAGACTTTGTTGAGGTTATAGGCATACCTCTACCATAATTTAATAATATTTGGACTTTGGCTCCAATAATTGAATATATATACACATTCAGCTTCAGGAAGAGAATAATTTAAATATATACAGCCAGTATTGACTTTGGAGCACGTTGTAAGTATTAATCATACGAAATCAGGAAGGAGCAAAATTCTATTAAGAGGAGGGGAATAACTGAAGATGCTTTGCAGGGGACAAATGAGCGACCTTTCTCCCCTACTAATAAGACAGAAGCGATTATTTCTTGAAGTGTGTTCTCCAAGCAAGCTTTGGCATTCCCCACTTTCAAGGCTTCTAAAGTTGTTGTTGTTGTTTTAATCACACCTGAAGCTAAGCTGCCTTTTTAAAAAAGTTATACAGGTAGCCCAAAATTCATGTTGCTGAGATCTGTGAGTTTTGCCCTGTTTCACGCCTTTTCTTGCCACGTTTGTTAAGTGAATTACTGAAGTTGTTAGGTTAAGACAGAGGTTTTCAAACTTGGCTGCTTTAAGACTTGTGGACTTCAAGTCCCAGAATTCTCCAGCCAGCTGGCTGGAGAATTCTGGGACTTGAAGTCCACAAGTCTTAAAGCAGCCAAGTCTGAAGACCTCTAGGTTAAGTGAATCTGGCTTCCCCATTGACTTTTGCTTATCAGAAGGTTGCAAAAGGGATCACATGACTCTGGGACCCTGCAACCATCATAGATCCGAACCAGTTGTCAAGCATCCAAATGTAAATCCCATGACCATGGGATACCACAACAATCATAAGTGTAAAAAAATGGTCATGTCACTTTTTTCAGTGCCATTATAACTTCAAAAGGTCACTAAATGAACCGTTGTAAGTGGAGGACTACCTGTATCTCTTGGTTCAATCCATTTCCAACTGCCAACTCGGAGCATAAAACTCCTTGAGTAAAGTCCCAAAGGTGCCTTTTCAAGAGGCAACTGGACTTTCTGTGGGGTTTTTTTGAAGACGTTTTGCTTCTTATCCAAGAACTTCTTCAGCTCTGACTGGATGATGGGAGAAGGGAAGGGACCATCCAGTCCCATCATCCGGTCAGAGCTGAAGAAGCTTCTTGGATGAGAAGCGAAACATCTTCAAAGAAAAACCAGAAAGTCCAGTTGCCTCTTTAAAAAAAAAGCATCTTTGGGATAACCATGACCTGAATGACTGAGAATCTCCATAGACATTCCTTTAATAAAGTTAAAATATATGCTGGAGCATGGAAGAAGCTGGGCTCAATATTTGACCATAAGATTTTTTTCATATTCAGCTACCGTGTTTCCCTGAAAATAAGACCCTGTCTTATATTTTTTTGAACTCCGAAATAAGCGCTTGGCCTTATTTTCAGGGAGGTCTATTATTTTGGGGTGTGTGGAGCAAGATGGGGCTCCTCTTGCCGTCTTACCTGATTTCCAGCTCTGCGTTTAAATATTTTCGGGGAGGGCTTACTTTGGGGGGGGAGGCTTAATTTAGCGCATGCACTCAAACACCCAATTGGGCTTATTATCAGGGGATGCCTTATTTTCGGGGAAACAGGGTAGCACCAGATGCATTGCTTCTAAGACAGGGATAGACAACCAGAGAACTCATCTCCTATTTATTTGCAGCTCCAGGTCCAATACAATTTCAATTGCCCTGAAAAGGCTGCACTGTGTACATCCTCAAATAAACATACAGAAATCCAAAGTCAGGTGTGATCCTGTCATAGTTGTCCCAAATTGGGATTTACTATTCCTTGCGAGATCTACAATTTGGGCAGTTCTCCACATTCAGATTTGAGTTGAACTCGATGACATTTTGAGCAACATCATGTTTAAAAGGTCCCTTGAGTAACATCTGCTTGAGTCAGCTCTGTTCTTTACTTTCTGATAGGCTAGATAAGGTTCTTCGATCTATGCATATCACTGGTATATTAAAGGTTAACTTTAAAAGATCTCTAAGGATTGTCTGCCAATGATTGCCCAAATCATTATTTCTCTTTTCTTCAGTGTGGAATCTTTAAAGGAGGTGGTTAGTAGAGTCTTTGCTTAAGAAATCATATTAAAATCAGTGTTAACAACTTGCAGCCTATGGCCAATATTTTGCCAATATTGGCAAAATGATTGGAGAAAGTAGTGCTGTTGCTACTCCAGGAATTTTTAGATGAAATCAATTGTATTGATCTCTTCAATGTAGGTTAAGACCTCACCTTCACCTCAATTGTCCTGATGGATGATTTATACCAGAGGCATCCAACCTTGGCAACTTTAAGACCCATGGATTTCAACTCCCAGAATTCCCTGGCCAGCCATGGTGCAACCAGCCATGGTTGAAGTCTATGGGTCCTAAAGTTGCCAAGGTTGGACACCCCTGATCTATACTAAGAGAAAAACAGAGTACAACCCTCATATCATCTGGCAGCTCCTGGAACTGCAGACTATGCTGAAAGTGTTGGGGCATAACTGGATTTGGAAGATGTTTATCCCAATCATTCTTGGGAATTAAGTAGAACATGTCCAATGTCTCCTTTTCACCTGGAGTGATTTAATGGGGAACACCTGGAAAGTTTTTAATTGTTTAGAATAACAGAGTTGGAAGGGACCTTGGAGGTCTTCTAGTGCAACCCCCTGCTTAGGCAGGAAACCCTACACCACTTCAGACAAATGGTTAACCAACATCTTCTTAAAAACTTCCAGTATTGGAGCATTCACAACTTCTGGAGGCAAATTGTTCCACTGATTAATTGTTCTCACTGTCAGGAAATTTCTCCTTAGTTCTAAGTTGCTTCTTTCCTTGATTAGTTTTCACCCATTGCTTCTTATCCGTCCTTCAGATGCTTTAGAGAATAGGTTGTCTCCCTCTTCTTTGTGACAGCCCTTGAGATATTGGAAAAGAAAAGTTGTCTTTTCTTCTATGTTATTTAGCACCTAATGAAGCCACTGGGAAAAATCCTTCCCATGTTTGGAGCTTTGGTGTGCGTGTGGATGCCTTTGAGTCTCTGCAGATTCCTGTTGCCTGCTTGGATTAGTCCCTGGACAGATTTCTGAAATGACTTGTCATTGTCATCTTCCTAGGGCCAAATGAAGGACTGGCTGAAGTTACCAAGCTGGTTTCATGTCTAAAGCAGAATTCATGGTCTCCCAGTTTCTATCTGGTGCTTTGACTACTACACCAAACTGGCTCTCATTAAGTATCACTACCATGCTAATTACTTAGTTGTACTTCTTTTCTGTTCTGTTAGTTGTCTCAAGAAATTGGTTGTGGGACATAATATGACACTAAACTCAAAACAATTGGAGCTGCCTTCTGACCAAAGATATTTACCCATGTAGTAGGCTGTATTGCTGTTATCCTTGTCATCTTCTCATCCTTGTCATCTTCTCATCTTTCTCACCTCTTATCTTTCCTACTACTTTCTCCTATTGGTATATTATGATTTATCAACTGTTGTTGTATTTTAGGATTTATGATCTATGACTTATCACTTTGTGGTTTGTATGTACACTGAGAGTTTATGCACTGGAGACAAATTCCTTGTGTGTCCAACCATACTTAACCAATAAAGAATTCTCTTCTCTTCTCTTCTCTGTTTTTTAAGATTGTAAGTAACCCTAAGTTTGAAATAACTTCACTGCTGGTTACCCGTTGAGCCAATTCACTATATTCATGATTGAATGAAAAGTCACATATTGCATATGTCCAAACAAGTTACAAGACCATCTTTTCCATACAAGCCACTCTATGAAATGGCCAGAGTGCCTTTTCAATGCCTTACACCTATCAGATTTCTCATATTGAAGAAGAGATTAGACTGCCATTTGTCAGAAATGGTGTAGGGTCTCCTACTTGGGTGGAGGGTTGGACTAGATGACCTACAAGGTCCTATCCAACTCTGTTAATCTGTTAATACATAAACCGAGACTGGAAATGGTTAATCTAAACTTTTCAAAGCTCTGATCAATCACATTTACAACAAAGAAGATTAAGGAACAGCATAAGAATTCTAGCAGGTTCTCTACTTTCAAATGAGGAACTACATAAAGGCAAACTAGGATAGCCAAATCTTCTCAGGCTTTTTCTACGTAAAAGGGGAAAATATTGTATTAACCTTTTTTGAAAATTACAACTTCCTATCCACTTGTACTCGACATCCAGTTAGGCTGTTTCCACATGGCTACTATTCAGGGGGGAGCTTCAAAAATTTTAGCAAGGGGTTCTCTGCCCGATTGCTGGATGGGCATGGCCATGGTGGGTGTGGCCTAGTCAGCCTCCTGCACCATGGTGGGGTAGTATTTTTGTGCTCCCCGGGCTCCGGAGGCTTTCTTTGAGCCTCCGGGAGGGCAAAAATGGCCTCCCCAAGCCCTGGAGGCCCTCTGGAAGCCGGAGACGGGTCTGTTTCCTGAGCTTCTGGTAGGCCCGTTTTTCACCTCCCTGAGCCTCTGCACGTTCCCTGCACTTACCTGCATCCAAAACAGGCCACTTAGGAACTCTTGGAAGGGGCAGGGTGGGGTGGGAAGTGCCAGCCAGGAGTGGGATTTAGGGGTTTTCTGAACTGCACAGAATCTTAGCTAGAGGTTCTCCCGAGCCCCTGCAAACCCACAGCAGCCCACCCCTGCTACTATTGGAGATGAACATTGTTTAGAACAGAGCTGAAATAATTTCTATTTACCCAAATGCCGTTTTAATTGTTTTATTCTCATTTTTAACAATTAATAGTCGTTGATTGATCAACCTTGTTGCAAGGTTGTCAAAATGTAAAAGATAGGAGCAGTGTATAAATCTTTACAATAAATAAAACAGTGACTCCTAGCATTACCCATATAGGTGCAACATGGCTTGCATCGTTGCCCACTATATCTTCAATCATCCCCTAACATGTAAAATGGAGTCCCCGGCCATTCAAAAGGCTGCCCACCCCTGACTTATGAAAAGACAGAGGACTATTGATAGCTTGTATTAGTCTCCTGATGTCTCTCAGTAGGAGCTATGTGGGCCCAAGACAGTAAAGATAATTGGTGGATATGATTCATCCCTATTTTTCCCACTAGGCCAGGTAGAAGTGGGAAGTGAGGAAAACAATAAATTGAAGGACATGCCAGCAATCTGGGAGGGAGGCTGGAAGAGACAGAGGTGAACTGAATTGCCCTCTATAAAAAGGCTCCGGAGCTGCTTTCCTTCATCGAAACACTGTTGGAGAAACATATTGTTTTACACAGGGATTGAGGCTGTGGAACACATCTTACGTTCAGCCTATACATCTGTAAATAGATGCATATTACCAAATGCCAGTACACCTCCAGTTAGCAATAGCACTTATATACCAGTTCATAGTGCTTTTATAGCCCTCTCTACGTGGTTTACAGAGTCAGCCTCTTGCCCCAACAATCTGGGTCCTCATTTTACCCACCTCGGAAGGATGGAAGGCTGAGTCAACCTTGAGCCAGTGATACCCGAATCTGAAGTTATCTGGAGGAACCCAAATCTGTGAGAACATAGATTCACATCTACCCTGTTTTCCCGAAAATAAGACCCAACTGTAAAGTAAAGTAAGTCCTAGCATGATTTTTCAGGATGCTCGTAATATAAGCCCTATCCCCCCAAATAATCCCCAGTTAAGATTGTCAGCCAGATGGATGCGTTTAGTACCGTATTTTCCCCGAAATAAGACCTAATCAGAAAATATGTGTTTTTTGGAGCAAAAATTAATATAAGACCCAGTTTTAGTTTTGGGGAAATAGGGTACTGTTTTAACTGCTTAGATGTTGTGAGAATAGGATTGCTTTGTTTGCTGAGAAGCTGGTATCCTGCTCTTCTGAGAAGAAAATCAATATACAGCCTAAACTCTTAGAATTGTCTTGCTGAAGCAGATATTTCTGTATTAATGAATTACTTAGTAAGCTTCCAGAATGGTCTATCTTTATTTTCAGCCAACCTTGAACCAACACACATATTTTCAAACCAAGTACAAGTGTTCATTGCTTTCTCTAGCTGAATCACTGGGAATGTTGTCGGACCAAACAGAGTTGGATAGATCAGTTTAATAATTAAGAACCGATTGGCATGTTGTTATGGTCCAATCATACTGCTGACCACAGTTTGCCACCACTCTGTTGTATTAGCTTCTATTAAAGTAGGTTGTCTAAACCAAATCCTGCGCTTAAAAGTAGAATAATCAGATTAAAACTGAAAAAAATGAAACGTATAGCTTTTATTTGCTATAGGATTCAACTGAAAATAGTCCTTTTAGTACATGTGATCTCAATCTTTAATGTAATGTACCATAGAGTTTGAAAGTTTTTACCATGTAGGTTTAGTTCAGAGGTGTCAAACTCAATTTCATTGAGGGCCACATCAAGGTTGTGTTTGACCTGGGCGGGGGAGGGCATGGCCGGGGGTGTGGCCAGCTGGACATCACTCGTGTTGGGGGCATGTGTGGTGGCTAAGTACTAAGGCAGGACTTCCCTCAGACCCCCCACCCTATTATTCCTTTCTCCCTCCCTCCCTCCCTTCTGTTGTGGTTCCTTCTTTTTCCTTCCCTCTTCATTCTCCTTTCTTTTTCCTTCCCCTCTTTCTTTCTTTTTCCTTCCTTGCTCTCTTCCCATCTTTCCTTCTTTGTCTTTCCACTTTCCCTTTCTTCTTTCCTGTCCCTTCTTGGATGCACAAATGCAAAGAGGAATTTCTCCTTTTGTTTCATTTTGTTTTGCTTTTAGTTTGTTTTGCTAGCCCTCTGCCAGTGAAAATGGAGCTGGATGTGTGTGCATGTGGCCCTCCTGAGCTCTGTTTTCACTGTCAGAGACACCATAGGCCAGTCCTTCACTGTTTCCGGGGTGGTCCCGTGGGCTAGATCTAAGCAGCCCATGGGCCACAGGCCTTGAGTTTGACACCTGTGGTTTAGTTACTTAGCCAATATTGGAGGAAGATTACTGAGATCCAGAATGAGGCTACATTCAAGGGATAGAACTAAGGCAATATGTTTAAAGGATAATCTGTCTGGTGAACCTGGTGGAAAATTGGAAACAAAATCAAGATGATTCTTTCATTTGAATCAAGGTTCAGAATGAACTTCAAATTTAGATAATTGGGAGCTGCTTTCCAAAAAACATGAGCCAAATTAAACAATTATAACTTCACTACCAGCTCATTCTAATCAATATGGGTATTCCCCATGCATAAAATACTTTCCTTTTTTAGTAGAAAACATTTGGCCTCTACTTTGGAGACAAGGGGGGGTGGGGGACCCAACATTTTAGAGTCAACAGAAGATCATCCTGAACCAGAGAACAGAGAATGAGAGAACATCTCAAACTTCAGGGTTAAGAAAATCTGGCTCAAATCTCTGTGTATTCAGGGTCACTGATCATGTCTGATCTTAAGATATCTCCCAGGGTTGTCGTAAAAAGAAAAAAATAATGGGGAAAAGCTCACTGATCTCCATGAGGGAAGGAAGTTACATAAATGTAATACAAACAACATACCAAATTTGTCCTAAAATTAGCTCCTCCTCCAAAAATATTAAGACAAACCAGTGGTTTTTACTACCGGTTCTGTAGACGTGGCCTGGCTTGGTGGGCATGGCAAACTCTCCATTCCCACCCCACTCCAGGGGAAGGATATTGCAAAATCTCCATTCCTGCCCCACTCTGGGGCCAGCCAGAGATGGTATTTGCTGGTTCTGCCAACTACTCAAAATTTCCACTACCGGTTCTCCAATACCTGTGAGAACCTGCTGGATTTCACCCCGAGACAAACCAGTTCACTCAGTGTCAGTATCTACAAAGAACGATGATCATCCATGTTGGGGATCCATTCTTAACATGATTTAATATTATTTTAATACTGTTGAAGAAAGTACTAGTAACTGTTTGGTTCTTATTTTGCCCAGTTCTCTCTCACAGCTAATCATTTTATTTATATCCCTTCTTTCTTTAAGCTCAAGAATTACTCCTTAGGGTCAATTATCATTTTATCCTTATAACAGCATTCCTTGAGGTAGGTTGGGGTAGATTCAAGGTTAACTTTGGTTCAACGTTCCTTGAGGTAGGTTGAGGTAGGTTCAGGGTTGACTCAGCCTTCCATCCTTCTGAGGTGGGTAAAATGAGGACCCAAATTGTTGGGGGCAATAGGCTGACTCTGTAAACCACTTAGAGAGTCGACCTTGAGCCTGGCTAGGATTGAACTCAGAGAAATTACAGGCAGCTGGTGTTAATTGCTGCCTTTAGTAGGAGGCATTAGCTCCCTACGCTACACAGGCTCCATTTGGAATTGCTCTTCTACCCTTTCTTCCCTCATTTTTCAACAACCCTTCTTCTTCTTCTCCTCTTTCCCTTCTCTCCCTCTCTCCCTCCTCTCCTCTCCTCTCCTACTTTCTCCTTCCTCCTCTCCTACCTCATCCTACTTCCCCTTCCTTTCCCCCACTCTTCTTTTCTCCCTTCTCACCTTCTCCCCTATTGCTGTTCCCTACCCTTCCTTCCTTCCTCTCCTTTTCCCTTTCTTCCATTCCTCTCCCTCCCTCTCCTCTTCCTACCCTCTCCTCCTCTCTCCTTTCAATCTTCTTTGCTGTGGAATATTCCCCTTGTTTGGTATCCGAGTAACTCCTGTATTCTAATAGTATATACTTCCTTTCAATTTTCTTTTCAGATTTATTCTGAATAAATTGGGGGGGGGGGGGCGGGTGTTCTTACTGGCATGAATGCGAATTGTTTTATGATTGTATCTGTTTCAGAAAATACAGATTGACCCATCGCCTACTGAATGCTTTGGAGTTGGGTCAGTGGGGCTTTTCCTTTTTTCTCCCTGGAGCCTCTGGGTTCCACACTTTCCATTTTATGCAAATTGGCTGTGACCCAAGGGCTTTTGGCAATTGTCCAGCACAATTGTTTTTCCTGGCTCCCGTCCCTCCCCCCCCCCCCCTTCTACTTTCCTTCTTCCAGCCATTGGCTTAAGTGATGGCATTCTCCCCTTTTGAGTCTCTTAGAAGGATCTGTTGTAAACACACATTCATTGATTTGCATTTGTTGGAGAGAGAGAGAGAGAGAGAAGTTAAAATGAGCGAGAAGGTCTCCTTTTTTTCCTCTCCATGCAGACCCAGGGAAACCTTTTCTATTGATCCTATTGATCCAATCTTTCCCTTTAAGGAAACAGCCTAGTTAAAAAGGCACCCCCCACCTCCCTTACGTTCAATAGCTTTAGCCTTTATGCCTGCAATAGTCTTTTAAGTGGATTCATCCTAGTAACAATGAATGGTATTTAAAACAAGCGACCCATGCTGAAAGGGAAATATCTGGATAATATTTCAATATAGCTACCCTGAAAAAGAAGGAGGATATTTTAAGAAGAGATTGGACAGCCATTTGTCTGGAAATGGTATAGGGTTTCCTGCTTGAGTAGAGGACTGGACTAGAACAGGGTGTGTCAAACAGAGGTGGAATTCACATAATTTACCTACCAGTTCACCCAGGGACTGGCTTCTGACAAGGAAAGTCACCGAAGGAACCCAGATTTGCTTAATGGCTGAGTGATTCACTTAACTGCAATAATTCACTTAGCAACCATGGCTAAAAGGTGATAAAATCAGGTGTGACTCAGTTAACTGACACGTTTAGCAACAGACATTCTGGTCCGGATTGTGTTGTAAGTTGAGAACTACCTGTGTTCTTTCAATAGAAACAAACTAAGTCAGAGGCAGCAAACATAAAGCAGCATTCTCAAACTTTAGCCTGATTCAAAAGAATCCCTGTGGTCCCACACAGACCCTGCAGATGATCTTAAGAAATAAAAATGGAGATTGCAAAGTCACTGTTTTGTATCCAAGACGAGCCGTTTTCTCTCAACAGTTGCTGATCAAGATAACAGTCTTTCCTTACTTGCAGACGTGAGTGTAGATCAGGAGCTGAGTTAAAAGCTGTGGGGTCACTGGTGAAATGCTATCATACCAGTTCAGGAAAACCCGTAGTGATAAAAGCTACTGGTTCATCCGAACCGGTATTTCTGACGATCAGCTGTGCCACGCAATTTATATTTGCTAGAAAGCAGATAATCCTAATTCTAGCAAATCTAAATTGCACGGCACAGCTGTTCCCCCCCCCTCACTGTTCTACTTACCTTGTTAAGCCTCCCTTTTCTGCACGAAATGCACTTTTGGCATGCACTGTGCATGCGCGTGTTGCAGCATGCATTTGACATGCACTGTGCAGGTGCGCGCTGTGTGCTTTTGGCGCACACTGCGCATGTATGCACTCAGGGCACATTTGGCGCACACCGTGCATACACAGGCAGTGAAGTGGTGGCAATCGGCGAAGGATTTCACCACTGTGTTGGGTAGATGTTTAGCTCTCATAAGGGGTGCAGCCCAATTGTATCTTATGCATGCTTTAAAAAACAGCACATATTCAACAGGCAAAAGAAATAAACATTTCTTTTTATTTTAAAAAAACAGCAAAAGAATAGGACATCCATACTTCACAAGGGATTTTTTTTCTGTATTATGGACACAGGTATTGTGGATTTTGGGCCTAATAGCCATGCTTTATACTTGGGTAGCTAGCAAATTCTTGACAGCTATGTCCATTCAAACCACCTTGATCTGAAATATCCTTCTTTAACCAAAGTTACTAAAAGAGAGAATGGAATACATTAAATATAGTAATTCACAATATCTAACTGTATAATTTCACCTCTAGCACCCAATTTATCTCTGAATTTGCTGGGTAGAACTCCTTTCATCCTTTCTGTAATAACCCTATGATGAACATAAAACTCGTTTGGGGTCCTTCATAATTTAATTAAAATTAGGAAGGGTCCTGAAAGAAAAATCAATTTCAAGGGCATAATAACAGACCTTAAAACTTTGCCGGAATTTTCCTTTGTCTCCTCTTACTCCAAAGAGAATCAAAGTGCGGTTAACTTTTGTTTCTTTTTCATTTCTTCTTTCCCAAGGTTACATAACCACATTCACTTCTTAATGGTCCTTGCATTCCTTCTTTATGGTTGATTTTTATATTTTGCTATAGATATATTTTACCTTTAAGGCCACCAGGTAATGCTTTCCAAGGGCGCCTCTTATATAGAAAAGTCAATTTCAGAATGGCAGCCCTGGCAATAGTTTGCAAGAGATGGGAAAATTTGAGTGACTCATTTCCCATGATGTAGGAGTTGTTCAGTATCATTCCCTGATGCTTCCACAGAACCACAAAATTAAATTAAGTTTGCAAGACTACCTACTCTTTTGAGTATTGTCACCAGAAATCCTATGAGATTTTGAATGAAATCACCACATATCCATGCAATTGAATGTGAGAGAGTAAACTTGTTGAGAGTTTTTTGAGTTTTATTTTGTTTTAAAAATAAAGTAAAGAAAAATACAAAAAAAAACCAAAAAACAAAAATACATTAAAAACACATAACAAACATAACATTACATCATATATTATTTTACAGTTTACTGTATCAGCATGGATATGTATTCTCTATTCTTATTCAATCTTTCATCTACGTACTTATATTTACGTTAGTATCTATTTACAAAACCATCATTATCTGGTTGACACTGTTCAGCAATTCACACTTCCTAGTTTTAACCCGGTTAAATTAACATTCTGAATTGTTATGATTGGTTAGAAAAAAAAGAAATTAAAAAAACTTGTTGAGAGTTTTTAACCAAGAACATGATGATTGTGGAGAATTTCATCCAGAACCTCAAAAGTTCATGAGATTTCAACTATTTTTAAAGTGGTGTGCACTTTTATAAGACTGAATTTTTTATAAGATTTTATAAGATTAATTATTTACTTTTATTTTTCCATCCTCTTTGAGACAACAATGGGATGTTTTGGGGTTTTGTTTTGTTTTTATTTTATTGTGGAAGGGGAAGAGATTTCTGAAAAAAGAATTTGCAAAGGATGGTAGACCAAAATGACAAGTCAAATCCATGGTACTTTCCAAATGCAGTGAAATATTCTCAGGCATCTTCCATTTCTCTGGGGAAACTGTTGTTTGTCTCCACTTTTCTTTGATGTGGGTTTGTTTGCTCCATTTTGGTTTCCTTTTCTCTGCTTTTCTAAAAATGAACAAGATACAGTGGCTCTGTTCATTGGTCAAAGTGCTGGTGGTATTTGTGCAAAGAGTTCAGAGGCCGGGGTTCATTTGTGGTTCAGGTTAATTACACAGAAAGCCATTTCCTAAGGTCAGTGTGTTGTTGCCACCAAAGCATAAAGAAATATTCAAGCCAAAGGAGTTGTACCAAATCAGGATTGAACAAATATTTCCTTATTGGGCAATATCACATGGAATTCTGTTTACAATGAATTGCATTGTGAAACTAGCAAGCCCGCCTCATCTTGCTTACTTTTTCATGTTATGCTTGACTTTGAGTATCAAGGTACTCAAGGATTACTTTTTTTGAAAGGTCAAAGTAGCTATTGGAATGGAGAGAAGAAATTGAGATAAATAAAAGTGTGTCTGAAATAGGCCAAGTGTTTTGTTTGTACAGTTAGCGGTTCCAGCTAGTGTAGGTCACTCAGTTAACAATGAAACACCGAGTGATCATCTTGACAAACAACTGATAGTTCATTAGGACAGCCAAAGACAGCAAGTTCCTGTTCTGCAGTCTACAAACATCACCTTCTGAATTTATTCTGCTCTGGTTAATGAGCAAAATGCTTGCATAACTTATTTACATCGTTTGATGGCAGAATCGTGGTTTTTTTGATCTGAAGAAAATCTACAGAGGTGCCTATCAGCCTTGAAGTATTCATACATTATGCTGATTAAATGTGTGAACTATTGACACCATTCTACATCTTAAGAATAAATTATGAGCAAAGGGCTTTCTTTCTTTCTTTCTTTCTTTCTTTCTTTCTTTCTTTCTTTCTTTCTTTCTTTCTTTCTTTCTTTCTCTCTCTCTCTCTCTCTCTTTCCTTCCTTCCTTCCTTCCCTCCTTCCTTCTTTCTTTCTTTCCTCTTTCTTCCTCTCTTTCCCTCCCTTCCCCCTCTCCCTTCCCCCTCAATCCCTCCTCTCCTTCCTTCTTTCCTTTCTTTCTTCCTCCCTCTGTCCCTCCTCTCCTTCCTTCCTTCCTTCCTTCCTTCCTTCCTTCCTTCCTTCCTTCCTTCCTTCCTTCCTCCTTTGTAAATTAAGTTGGAATTTATATAAAACCAGATCATGGAGCTATTCAAGGTTGAACTGGAGGAAAATGGGTTGTTTTGAGAATATACTTGGGCTTCTGTATGCATTTATGCATGTCCCAATAACCACTACAATGTTATTGGCTCAAAAGGTGTGAAAGATATAAATTGCATATGAATGTGAACTTGTCTAGTTATGCATTTTTGATCCAACACATAAGCCCAGCATATAATTGTCATTTAAAATTAGCACCTTTCAAAATATTTCAATTCACCATTAAAAAAAAGTTTATTAAAATGTGAAATTGCATTGATTCATGAAAATGCCATACAAAAATTCAAACAATTGCTTTAAGGATAAAACTGTTTGCAAAAACTGTTCATATGAAACAAAATATTGCTTGGTAGAAGATAAGGAGGATACATATGTTTATCTATTTTTGCTTTTCATAGCAATAGCAATAGCATTTAGACTTACATACCACTCCATAGTGCTTTATAGCACTCTCTGAGTGGTTTGCAACATCAGCATATTGCCCCCAATGATCTGGGTCCTCATTTTACCAACCTCAAAAGGATAGAAGGCTGAGTCAACCTTGAGCCGGTCAGAATCGAACCGTTGGCAATGAGCAGTGACTTAGCCTAGTATAATGAATTCTAACCACTGTGCCACCACAGCTCTTGTCATGTCATATCATATCTTTACATGTTAGTTTGTTGTATTTTAATGATTGTTTTGGCAAATTTTCTTGCTTTGGTGTGTTTTTATATACACAGCCAGGTATTTTCAGTGAGATATTTTGTTCGGTGTCATTGCAGGATATTTAAGATTTGACATTTGAGGTTCAGAAAATTAAGAGTTTACAATGCCTTCTGTGAAATGGCTAGAAAGTGATGGATTCGCATGAAGTCTTGGAGGTCCAATTCTCCCCCCAGCCTTGAACCTGAAACATATTATTTCTCTTTTAGCTTTTTGTTCTTTAACACCAATGTTTCCTTGATACAAGCTTTGTACATATGTCAATTCCAACTAATATAAAGTCTTATTACAAATCCAGAGGTGCTTTTTCAGGAGACAACTGGACTTTCTTGTTTTTTTCTTTTGAAGGCGTTTCACTTCTCATCCAAGAAGCTTCTTCAGCTCCGACAGGATAATGGGGAATGGAAGGATTTATACTCCTTGCAGACAGCTGGAAATTTGCATTCTTTTAGAGGGTCGTTGAAGCACTTGGAGGTTTATCTGTGTCCTTAGGGTCACCTGAGTAGTGCTCCTACAGGAACTGGGAATACTACTCAGGTGACCCTAAGGACACAGATAAACCTCCAAGTGCTTCAACGACCCTCTAAAAGGAAGCAAATTTCCAGCTGTCTGCAAGGAATATAAATCTTGGTTGAGAAGCAAAACGTCTTCAAAAGAAAAAGCAAGGAAGTCCAATTGCCTCCTGAAAAAGCACCTTTGGGACAACCATGACCTGGATGACTGAGAATCGCTACAGTCTTATTACAAATGTTATGTGCAACTTTTAATAAGGGTTTCTGGAAGCTGAGAACTTTCGATTGAGGAAAGCTTGACTTCAGCTAGTGCTGGTGCAAAGTCTGGTGAAACTGGATTGTATTCGCTTTCAGTGGACTCTGGCTGAATTCTTTTATTCTTGTGTTTCAGCTCATAATTATTCCATTTCAAACTGTGTCAGTTCAATGAATTACTGAGATTTTGGGCTTTGCATAAAGGTAAAGGTCCCCCTTGCACATATGTGCTAGTCATTCCTGACTCTAGGGGGCGGTGCTCATCTCCATTTCAAAAACGTAGAGCCAGCGCTGTCCGAAGACGTCTCTGGGGTCATGTGGCCGGCATGACTCAACGCTAAAGGTGCACGGAACACTGTTATCTTCCCATCAAAGGTGGTCCCTATTTTCCTACTTGCATTTTTTATGTGCTTTCGAACTGCTAGGTTGGCAGAAGCTGGGACAAGTAGCGGGAGCTCACCCCATTACGCGGAACTAGGGATTCGAACCGCTGAATTGCCGACCTTTCGATCAACAAGTTCAGTATCTTAGCCACTGAGCCACTGCATCCCTAGGCTTTGCATACAACTGTTAAATCCTAACTTAGTTTGGATTGTCATAAGCAGGTTGTGATGGTATAGGTGCCATTTAAAAATACTAGTTTGAAGTCTTACTAGGAATAATTGCGTTAGCTTTATGGAACCTTCTTATGCTCTAAATTCCTAGGCAGTTCATAAATCTCAGCCCAGCTGGTCAAAGGTCACATTTCCCAAGCTTCTAATGTATGATTTCAACTCGGGAGAACTGATAGAAAAGACTGGGAAATACTTAAGAGTGGGAGACAACCTTACTGGAGAATGTTCAAATTCCAAAGTTAGCTCCAATGAGTGGAAATCTGAGAAAATATAACCCAACTCAACTTGGTGGGAATGTTAGTAGCAATAGCAGTTGTCTACATTTTGAACCAGTTGAATTCTCAGGTTCTCAGGTTTCTTTGATGAAGAGAACTGCTTCATAGAAGTAGTATTTTAAATAGTATATGGCAGTGTTGGTGAACCTTTTCGGTATTGAGTGCCGAAATGGGACCGTGCGAGTACACACAGCGGAACATCAGAAACCGGAAGAGCAGCTCTCTTGCGCACACCTGTGGGAGAGTGCCAGAAAGGAGAAGAGCAGTTCCCCAGGATGCATGCATGCACAAGGAAGCTGAGCTTCCTGTTTCCAGCGTGCACATGCATGCTGGTCACATTGTCTTCCTGTTTCTGGCTCGCATGTGCAAGCGAAGACTAGCACACGCATGCACAACTGGGAGCTGCTCTTCTGGTTTCTGGCGCTCCCACATGCACGAAGACTAGCTAGCCGGCACGCATGTGCACACAGGAACCCGGAAGAGCAATGGGTGATGGCTGGCGTGCCCGGAGAGATGGCTCTGGGTGCCACTTCTGGCACCCGTGCCATAGGTTCGCCATCACGGGTATATGGTCTCCTGCTTGAGTAGGGGATTGGACTAGAAGACCTCAAGATGCTTCTATTATTTTGTTATAGCGTTAATCCACTCTAGTATCTGCATCTGTACCTACACCAGCCTTCCCCGACCTGTTATTTTTCCAGACAGCTTCAGCTAACTCCCAGAATTCCCAAACACCACCCTGCTTCCTACACATCTAGGGATTATAGTCCACACATCTGGAGAGCACCAGATTGTGGAAGGCTGATATGTAGATCAGCCTGTTAAGGAAATCCTGCTTTGCTCAGTCTTATTATAAATGCCTTAGGAGTCTGCAGATTCAGGTCAGATTTCACCTTTCAACTGAGTGATGTAACAGAGAGAACTTGGCAAGTCATAAGGGTGGAAGAGGCCTATACACCATAGAAATGGCTCTTTCCTTTCCTTTCTGCCTCTGTTTCTTTTTTCTCTTATTGATTTCTGGCTGAGATTTGCATGTGAAGTGGTGTGTCTGGGACAGCACTCTTATCTCAAGTAATAGGTCTAGTAATAAGGCAAAATATTGAAAAGCCAAACCAGCTGTCCATTGATTTCAACTGTAAAGAATGATTGTTGGTTATTTGGGAAGGAGTAGGAGATACGGACTGAAGCTGCTAAACTGTGAAAATACGGGATAGCCAACCCATCTGGCTGATTGTGATGTACACATTTTGTAGAGAGGGAGCAAAGAGTAAGAATCCTACTAAATTAAACCGGGGGGGGGGGGTGTTGTTGTTTTTTTTAAATTTGATTTATATGCCGCACTTCTCCGGAGACTCAGGACGGCTCACAATGCGTTAAGCAATAGCCTTCATACTTTTGTATAGTTATACAAAGTCAGCATATTGCCCCCACAAACTGGGTCCTCAATTTACCTACCTTAGAAAGGATGGAAGGCTGAGTCAACCTGGTGAGATTCGAACTTACTAATTGCAGACAGTCGGACTTAAATTACAGTGCATTAGTCTGCTGAGCTATTCCAATACGTTGGCTGTATTCACACACTATGCTTGATATAGCTACTGATGTAGCTGGAATCTACTTACCTTCCTTACCGGTTACATGTGCAGAAGTTAAAAAAAATTACTTCCTGGTTAAAACCAGGAAGTAATGACACCCGGGTGGCGATCGCTACCAGATCGCCAAACCACAGGGAAAAATCACTACCGGTTCGGGCGATCCAGTCCAATCCGGAAGCATTTCACCCCTGGTACTAAGTGAATCCATTTTCTAGCTGAACTATTCATTCTATGGAGCCAAGAATGAATGGGATGGATTCACAGAATACACACTAAACCAGGTGTGTCAAACTCAATTTCATTGAGGGCCGCATCAGGGTTGTGTTTGACCTGGGGGGGATGGGGGATGGGGGGGGCATGGTCAGCTCGACATCACTCATGTTGGGGGCGCCTGTGGTGGCCCGAGCACTCTGCCACTGAAAATGGGCTCCTGAGCTCCGTTTTTGGCTGCAACAGCCTCCTGCCTGCAGCCCTCCCAAGCTCCGTTTTTGCTGGCAGAGGATCTGCAGGCCGGTCCTTTGCTGTTTCCAGGGTAGCCCCGTGGGCCAGATCTAAGTACCCTAAAACTCCGGACATCAGGCCTTGAGTTTGACATCCGTGTACTAAACCATTAAAAAGCCACATGAAATTCACACTGAGATTCCATTTGGTGTCATGGCTAAGGCACGAGGCTCAAATCCAGGAGATTGTGATGCTAGTCTCACCTTGGGCACAATAGCTGATTGGGTGACCTTGAGCCAGTCATTCTCTCTCAGCTCCAGGGAAGAGACAATGGCAAACCACTTCTGAAATCTTGCCAACAAAACTGCAGAGGCTCTTCCAGGTGGTCACCAGAAGTCAAGACTGACCTGTGGACCCCAAAAGAAGAAGCTCACACTAGTTAAATTTAACATGAGTAAATTCATCTGCTCTGTTTATACAGATATCCCTTGATTTACAGCCAAAATGGAGCTCAGAATTTCAGTCATAAATCATTGTGGTTGTACACTGAGGCACCACATACGCAGACTTGATTTCGCCATCATTTTATATTGGCCACAGAGCAAGCCACCATAAAGTGAAGTATTCCGTCATTAAGTGAATTACATTGTTGCTAAGTGAATCCATTCTTCCTTCTTTTGTATCATTTTTTTTATTATTAGTTTATGTTATACAAAAAATACCAAAGCAAATAGTAGGAAAAATCGGGAAAGGAAAAGTGTGGAAAAAAAGAAAAGGCATTGGCAACATATATAGGTAGTCCTTGACTTATAACAGTTCATTTAGTGACTTTTCAAAGTTACAACAGCACTGAAAAACGTGACCTGTGATTGTTTTTCAGAGTGGCCACTTTTGCATCATCCCCACGATCGTGTGATCAAAATTCAGATGCTTGGCAATTGGTTCATATTTATGACGGTCGCAGTGTCCTGGGGTCATGTGATCCCTTTTTGCAAACTTCTGACAAGCAAAGTCAATGGGGAAGCCGGGTTGACTTAACAACTGTGTTAATAACTTAACAATTACAGTGATTCATTTAACCACTGTGACAAGAAAGGTTGTAAAATGGGGCAAAACTCACTTAACCAATGTCTCATTTAACAATAGAAATTTTGGGCTAAATTGCAGTCCTAAGTCAAGGACCAGCTGAATAGTTAAGCGAATCCATTCTTCCAAATGGACTCTCTTTTTTTGCCAGAAAGCGAGCAAAAAAATTGCAAATTGTAGTCAAATGCGAACTGATTGCCAAGTACACAACATGTGATCATGTGACTGTGGGGCAGAAAGAGCAACCATAACTTTGAGGATGGGTCATTAGTATATTTTTTTAAAAGTCTGTCGTAACTTTAAACAACCATAAATTGAGAACTACCTGTAATGAATTGTGTTTGTGGATGAACACAGCTTTTCAAAGGTGCCCACAGAGGGACACAAACGCACGAATGAAAAATGCCCTTGGGGCTGAATTAAATTTAGCATAATTACCTAAAAGATATAATTTTGTAGAGTGAATTACAGTCATCCAATCTGAATATCATTAAGGTATTTTTCACTGTGGCCAGCTCATCTCTTCCAAAATTAGGAATATCCCCAAACTGCAAATCTTACTTAATTTTTTTCCTAAAAGAAATAATGGTTTCAACCACAACCAGTTTCAGAAATGCTTCTTATCTGGATTGCATCTATCATCGTTTTTCGGGATTTACCATAGCTAAATTAGTGACATAGAAAAACACGGATGCAACCTGTGTATAGTAAATATGTCTTTTAAAAGCTGTGCTGTGGGTAGAATTTGCACAATGTAGTGGCTGTTAGACTGAGCTGTGAATCAGGAAATGCCTGGAGCTGATTCCAACACGAAGAGTAATGAATATTGACCGGTCTTAATGAATTTTTGCAAGGATCGTGCATTTTTATCACTTCACTGAAGTTAACACTAATGATAATGTGTATTATTATATAAAGCACAGCATTCTGCTTCACATATTTATTTTGTTTCAAGTGTTTTGATACATATGCTCCTACTTTTCTGCCAAAAAAGTTATTGAAGCATTTTCAAGTTTATTAACATTCAGAAGCAGAACTGCATATTAGACATAATGTTAGTTAGGCTTCTAATGAGTGTCTTTGACTTGGAATAGAAGCAGGGCTGAAATCCAGCAGATTCTGACAGGTTCTGGAGAACTGGTAGCGGAAATTTTGAGCAGTTTGGAGAACCAGCAAATACCACCTCTGGCTGGCCCCAGAGTGGGGTGGAAATGGAGATTTTGCAAGATCCTTCCCCTGGAGTGGGGAGGGAATGGAGATTTTATTTTTATTTATTTATTTATTTATTTATTTATTTATTTATTTATTTATTTGTTTGTTTGTTTGTTTGTTTGTTCAACTTGTATGCCACCTTTCTCCAAAGACTCAAGGGGGCTTACAATGCATTTAAAAACCATATATAAAACATTAAAAGTTAAACCATTAAAAACAATTAAAACCCATTCACACCATTCATGGCCGGATCTCGCCAAATTGCAACAGCGAAATCAACGGCCCCAGGCCTGCCAGAAGAGCCAGGTCTTCACCGCTTTTCAGAAGGCCAATAGGGTGAGGATGGTCCCGACCTCAGGAGGTAACTGGTTCCAGAGAGCTGGGGCAGCCACATAGAAGGCCTTCCCCCACGGGCCCACCAGCTGGCATTGTTTAGCTGATGGGACCCTGAGGAGACCAACTCTGTGGGATCTTACCGGTCACTGGGAGCTATGTGGTAGAAGGCGGTCTCGAAGATACCCTGGCCCTGAGTCATGTAGGGCTTTAAAGGTAATAACCAACACCTTGAATTGTGACCGGAGACCAATAGGGAGCCAGTGCAGCTCATGGAGAATTGGTGTAATGTGGGTGTACCTAGGTGCACCCACGACAGCTCTCGTGGCTGCGTCCTGGACCAACTGTAGTCTCCAAATACTTTTCAAGGGTAGCCCCATGTAGAGCGTGTTGCAATAATCTAACCGTGAGGTGACAAGGGCATGAGTGACTGTGAGGAGAGCCTCCTGATCCAAGTAGGGTCACAATTGGTGCACCAGGCGAACCTGTGTAAAGGTCCCCTAGCCACAGCTGACAGATATTGCTCCAATCTTAGCTGTGAGTCTAGGAGGACACCCAAATTGTGAGCCCATTCTGAGGGGGACAATTTCTCCCCTCCCAGAACCAAGGATGGACAATCAGCATGGTCTTTAGGAGGCAATACCCACAGCCACTCGGTCTTGTCTGGGTTAAGTCTGAGCCTGTTGTCTCCCATCCAGATCCTCATGGCCTCCAGGCACTGGCACATCATATCCACCGCCTCACTGAATTGACGTGGGGTAGAGAGATACATATTGTTGATACGTCACCTGGTATCATCGGATATTCTCACCCGACGATGATATTTTGCAGTATCTTTTCCTTGCCATGCCCACCAACCCACCCCAACCAAGCCATGCCCGCCACACCACGCCCACAGAACTGGTAGCAAAACAATTTGGATTTCACCACTGCATAGAAGAATAAATTTTAATATGGATGATTAGAGTTTTCATCAGCAACTTCCACAAGAGGTATGAATCCAGTACTAATGTGCAAGTAGTAATCCAAAATGAAGCTTTTGTTATCAATATAATTAGTGAGCTGATCCTGAAACAGAAAACATGCTAGATTGGTTTGTCTGGTACCAATATTCCACCATCCTCTGCAACCAGGAGTCTTTGTGTAGTATTGGACTACAATCTTCCTTTTCAAGAGCTTGTGGAGATGCAAACTGCAAAGTCCAGAAGCATTATTTTTCCATGGTGGGCTGGCTCTTTGGAATTACCTCCCATTGGAGAGTCATCTACCTCCAACACAGTCCATCTTTCTGAAAAAGTGGAAGACACCACATGCCCTATGTGTGTGTCAGGGCATTATGTTTTATCCTTTATTGTACATTTTTATTTTATGTGCCTCTAAGAATCCAGTGACGCAGTGGCTCCGTGGCTAAGGCACTGAGCTTGTCGATCAAAAGGTTAGCAGTTCAGCGGTTTGAATCCCTAGTACCGCTTAATGGGGTGAGCTCCCGTTACTTGTCCCAGCTTCTGCCAATCTAGCAGTTTGAAAGGACGTAAAAAATGCAAGTAGAAAAATAGGGACCACCTTTGATGAGAAGGTAAGAGCGTTCCATGAGCCTTTGGCATTTAGTCATGCTGGCCACCTGACCACAGAGACATCTTCGGACAGCGCTGGCTCTTTGGCTTTGAAACGGAGATGAGCACCGCCCCCTAGAGTTGGGAATGACTAGCACATATGTGTGAGGGGAACCTTTACCTTTTTAAGAATCCAGTGATTATGCCAAGATATCTGTGTCTGTTCATCCATCCGTCCACCCATCCATAGAGATAAGGCCACGTCCATCCATCCAATATACATCCATCTGTATGATGCAATTTAATTCAAACCTTTATTGTCAGAGTACAACATGTGTACAATGAGATATGCATGGCTTCTTATATATCTGTCTGTCCATCCATCCATCCATCTCTTCTATCTATCCATTCCTCCATCCGTCCCTCCATCCCTCCCTCCATCTCAGCCAAGGGGGCTTGTAGAAGGCACATTTTACAGCTATATGTAAAGTGCCTTTGGAGAGTATTTATTAAGTTAAAAATAACACGCGTGCTTAATGTGCACCTAGCTGATGGCAATAAGCAGATATGTTTACCATCCTAGCTTCCCCCTCATGCTATGTTTATTTGTGTCTCCCTTCCCATTGTTTCTTGTTACATAATGGTTTTGTACACAGCGGAGTACTTAACCTAATTTATATCGATCTCAATTGCTCTCATTTGTGCATACTTAATTCAGAGAGGTAATCAAATTGATTTCTGGGGCCCACATTTTAAGAGATTGTACTAACACAGATATACAAGAGCTTGCTGTAACTAAATTACAAGGAAAAGGAAAACATTTTAAACCTTTAGAAGCCTTTTTTTGACAGTCGTTTCATTGCACTCAGCATTACTGACGTAATTGAATTTCCCTTCACATGGAGGAGGTCTGTTTGAAATCAAATTGAGAAATGCGGTTTGTTTTCTCTTTGAGTTCCATCAGGCAGATAACTCATTTGAGCTATATTCATTCAGCACGCATATAAAACAACACACGATAAATCAATATGCAAGCTTTTCTTGTGCAAAAATGTAGAGTGCGGGAGTTAGGGATGAATGGCCTATTGAAATGATTGATTTGCTGCAGTTCAATGAGACATTTAAACCCTGGAATAAGCCGCACTTCTTAAGCACACTTCCAAGGGAGTAACTGTGCAATCCCATACATTATTGAATTTAGTATCTCTAATATTCTCTTAGATTCAGTGAATTGCTGTGTGTAGGACTGTGCCACATTGATAGTGATATGCCTCTCTTAATCCTTGATGCCAATCCGAATGATTTAAAAGGAACTGAATGGTCCATCTAAGTGGAGATGAGATGATTTCTGATCTCCTTCCATTTCTGCTCATAATTGTTATGCAAGCGTCATCTTGTATGGAATAACTTTTTTCCCTGTTGGGTTTTTCTATCTGTTTTCCATTTAATCTTGAAGGTGTCCAACAGTTCTGTTGTTTGCAGATGGGCTGTCATAAGTAATAGTTGGGCTGTTGTTAGTTGTATCATCATCATCATCATCATCATCATCATCATCACCATCACCATCACCATCATCACACAATCAGATAATTCTGACTGGATTCAGTACTTTGGACAATCATAACTAGAATAGTTCTAGGTTCTAGGATGGCTAGATGGATATCATTTTAATTTATGTGCTTTTCCAGGTAATGCAACTTTGGTAACCAATGAATCAACGTATGTACATTCTTCATATGAGTCAACATATGAAGAACAGTAGCAGGAACTGCGTAGAAGGACTGGGGAAGACATGATAGCAGGGTTCCAATATCTCAGGGGCTGCCACAAGGAAGAGGGAGTCAAACTATTCTCCAAAGCACCTGAGGGTAGAACAAGAAGCAATGGGTGGAAACGAATCAAGGAGAGAAGCAACCTAGAACTAAGGAGAAATTTTCTGATAGTTAGAACAATTAATCAGTGGAAAAACTAGTCTCCAGAAGTTGTGAATGCTCCAACACTGGAAGTTTTTAAGAAGATGTTGGAAAACCATTTGTCTGAAGTGGTGTAGGGTTTCCTGCCTAAGCAGGGGGTTGGACTAGAAGACCTCCAAGGTCCCTTCCAACTCTTCTATTCTATTCTATTCTATTCTATTCTATTCTATTCTATTCTATTCTATTCTATTCTATTCTATTCTATTCTATTCTATTCTATTCTATTCTATTCCAAGATTCTGTCCATTCTTGTTTTATCTAAGCCTTTTTGTATAGTATCAACAACCACTATTAGCAACAGTATGAATTTTTCCCTTCACAATCTCTTGATCTTTATTTTAAGCTCTGTATATTTTTTCCCTAGTTTTCCCTAGTTACTTCTCACTGACTCTTGTTTCTTCAGCTTCTTCTCCTCCTAATCAATATCCCATCTTTCCTCTAGGAGAATTATCTACCCAATACTCCTTTCTCCAATTCTTGTGTTTGGGTGGGCTAAGAGACAGAGTGTAGCCAAAGTCATCCAGAGAGCTTCTTACCTGGACTCGAAGTCAGTTTCCCTAGTTCTAATCCAGATATAAACCTTTATACTAAACCATCTCATGAGATAATTTCAGCAGCAGAGGCTAGCAGATACATTGGCTATGGGAGCAAGGAAAGTGCTGTGGGCTAACAGCTCTTGCAGAATACAATGGCTGTAGAACCAGATCCCAAAGTGGATTATTGCTGTGCTTCACAGAGGTGCATCTGTCACCGGTATTCACGAGGTATCATAATAAATCTTAACCATTTTCTAACTGAAGATGGAGAAATCCAAATCAACTAACTTCAAATAAAACTCCCTTTTTACCACCCTGTAACCCTTAATTCAGGGTGGCTAGGGGTCAGCAACCTGTGGCTCTGGAGCCGCATGTGGCTCTTTCATCCCTCTGCTTTGGCTCCCTGTTGCTGATCGGCTCCATAATTGATAGGGCTTTCAGTTAGGCCAGGTAGGGGAAAAAGGATGCTGTGCCAGGAGGAGACTATGGTGGGGGGAACTGGTCAGGAGAGGAAAAAGAGTGCCACACTAGGAGAAATCCCTATGGTCGGGGAACCGGACATCTGGTTGGCTTCAGAATTGAATGGGGGGCTTCCGGTTAGGACCTTTGTGGTTCTTTGAATGTTTAAGCTTGCCGACACCTGGTCTAAGCGACTGGATGGAGCTGAGCATTTACTGGCCAGATGCCCTTCCTAATGCCACAGAGTTCACAGCAGATATTTTTTCTTTGTGCCTTAGGACAGAAACATCTGCCACTAAAAATAATCAAGATTCATAAATATGACCATGGAAACAGAAAGATCAGTGATAAAAATCCAGAAATAACTGAAGCCTGAACAACTTAGATTAACATAGTGCCTGAACTGAGCAGCTAAGATTGTCCTCTGACAGAAAACGGTTCTGATCAGAGCCTGGATGATTATAATTTTTTTCTTAAATTTAAAAAAAAAATATTAAATATTTAAACAGGGAATATAGAAACTAACAAGAATTTAAAATGAGAAAAAGAGAAAGAGTAAAGAGCAAACTAGAGAATAAAGCTGAAAGTGCAGAAAAAAAGGAAGAAAAAACTATGACTTCCATTTTTTCCAACACATGTTAAATTGACCTGTTATTCTAAGGCAGTGATGGCTAACCTTTTCTGGACCAAGTGCCCAAAATGCGTTCATGTGCCGTGGATGTGCACACGCTTGCCTGAACCCCCAAAATGCAATGCATGCATGGCCCCCATCCCTCCACATGCACGTGTGCCCCCCTGCATGTGCCCCGCTGGCCGGCAAGAACAGCCGGCCAGTGGGAGGTGCACACATATGCGTGGTGGAGCTGAACTGGGGTGACGGCTCGCATGCCATCAGAGAGGGCTCTGCGTGCCACCTCTGGCACATGTGCCATAGGTTCACCATCACGGCTCTAAGGTTACAATATAAATTTCATTTTTTTCTATCATCTACTACTCTTTCTAATTATCAAAACCATGTATCACAATTTCATTTTGTTCTGTTTCATGCAAAAAGTCCAGCAAGGTTTCCAACCAGTATTAAAATTAATCAGTGTCTTTTTTTCTAGTCAAACCTGTCAGTTTTGCCATCTCAGCAAACTCCACTAAATTCACCATCTGCTCTTCCCTTGTGGGTAATGTCAAATATTTCAAGGAAAGGTAGCTACATCTGAGTATATAAAAAAGGCAAGGAAATGAGGTGGGGCAGTGATAAATTTAAGTGTTTACGTGTGTATAGGATACAGAAACTCAGTGAACATCAAGCAATGTAGAATAACTGAAGAAGCAGGACAGATAAAAAGTAGTTGTTCTGGGGGTGTCCGTGGAGTATGTGGGAAAAAATCAGTTGGCATCACAATCCAGACAATCTACAAATCCAGACACCACACATTAGAATAGGCAGAGCTAGTGGTTAAAATGCAGTATTGCAGCCTAATTCTGCCAACAGCCAGCAGTTTGATCCTGATGGTTTCAACGTTGACTCAGCCTTCCATCCTTCCGAGGTCAGTAAAAGGAGGACCCAGATTGTTGGGGGGCAATATGCTGACTCTGTAAACCGCTTAGAGAGGGCTGTAAAGCACCGTGAAGCAGTCAATAAGTTGAAAGTGCAGAAAGAAAAAAAAATATAAAGAAATGACTTCCATTTTTTTCAACTTATAAGTTTAATTGACCTCTTACTCTAAGGTTACAATATAAATTTCATTTTTTTTTCTATCATCTACTATTCTACTATACCCAGTGGACTATTTTTTACATATTACATAATTCAACTAGAGAATTTGTGGGTAAGAGGGAGGGAGGGAGGGAGGGAGGGAGGGAGGGAGGGAGGGAGGAAGGAAGGAAGGAAGGAAGGAAGGAAGGAAGGAAGGAAGGAAGGAAGGAAGGAAGGAAGGAAGGAAGGAACTTTAGTTTATGTGTAACTCCATTTAATTATTTACAACCATGATAAGAACTATAGTATCTGAAGAATAGGCGTGAGCTTAAATGGACTCCAGAGGATGGTAGAGGACAGGAAGGCTTGGAGGAATGTTGTCCTTGGGGTCACGATGGGTTGGACTCGACTTTGCAACTACTAACAACAAAAGAAACGAAGGAAAAGGAAGACAGCAACTCCATGTCCTGGATGTTTGCAGGTGGGGTCAAGGGGAACTAAGTGGTGTCATTCATACTACCATGCAGTGGATATGATTACATGCTATATAGGTGGTCCTCATTTAGTGACCCAATAACAAGAACCTGTAAGTGGGCTGGACTAAGAATAAAATAATATGCCAGCACAGAGGCTTCAAATACCTCAGAAAGATCTGTTTATGAAGTCTTCCCTGCTGTCCATTAATCTCACAAGATCAACTAATGTGCTAACAGTTTTAGCACATTAAATGTTAATTTTTCTAGCATTCTGCTACAGTGAGCCTCTTTCATTAAAAACTCTGTGGTAATTGAACTTAGCTTCCAGTTCATACTTAAAAAGTTATTCATTAATCACTCATGTTATTACATGTCAGCTCAGGAATGGATTGTGCAATTGGTTAATCACAGTTGAAGGAGAATTTGCAAAGACGCATTCTTCCTATTCCTACTTCCTATTATCCAGAAAACTAGCTATTATGGCCCTCAGTCAAGACACCTATTTTATCATGTGTCCCTGCACACATGTACACATGCATGTAACTCAGCAGAATAGTAATTAGCATGTTTGAATAGGCCACCAGGGATAAAGGAGAATGCTCAGTCCAGCTTAAAAGAAACACCTTTCACACTGGTCATTCCAAGTCAAAATTATCCAGTAATCTGAAGACAAGCATCTTTGGCCTTCCTGGCTAGCAAGGAGTAGCATCAGGTACAAAAACATTAAAATGGTTTGCACTGCAGTAAGTACAAACCAGAAACCCAGAAGATCAAAATGGAAATACTGTATATCTGTGATGGCGAACCTATGACACGTGTGCCAAAGATAGCAGTCAGAGCACTCTCTGCGGGCATGCAAGCCGTCGCCCCAGCTCCGCTCCATCATGCGTGCACATACACCTCCCACTGGCCAGCTGGTTTTCAGGTCTTTGCCACTCATGCATGGGGGCGGGGCGCATGAAGGAGACAAACGCGCATCAGTGGTGGGTTGCTATCAGTTCACCCTGGATGGGGCGAACTGGTAGCAGTGGCGGGAGGCTCTGCCCACCCACCCAGATGTCTCTGTGCATGCACAAAAGCATTGTGCACCACGAGCGAACCGGTAGGATTTGAACCCCCTTGCTGACGTGCATGCGTGGGGGCACGTATGTGTGGGGGGCAGGGCACACACAGGGGATCACATGCACATTGCATTATGGGTGTGTGCACACGCGTGCTTTCGGCGCTCAGTGCCGAAAAGGTTAGCCATTACTGCTGTATATGATAGGTTGTAGGGAAGTATTTTAGGATTTGCTGCTGTATCAAGGAGATTAATAATGTGGCTAAGTGCTAATGCTATTGCTATTGCTAAATGTAAAAAAAAAACCAGGCTAGAAACCAGGAAATGGGAATTTCAAGTCAAGCCTCAGCCATGAAGGCGGGCTGGGTGACCTTGGGCCAGTCACTCATTTTCAGCCCAAACCACCTCACAGGGTTGTTGTTTTGGGGGAAAAGAGGAAGAAGGAATATTAGATATGTTCCCCGCCTTGAGTTGTTTATAAGAATAATAAAGGCGGGATATACAAACAAAGTACATTTGGATTTGTGAAATCCAGATCTGGAGAGCAAAAATTTTAAATCCTCTTTTCAACTGAAATAAGTGGTGGAATAGAGATCCACTATGCTGGTGATTGTACTCTGAGAACTTGCACATCAATTCAACTATTTTATGTGCTTGCTTTTGAATTATTGTTGTCATTAATGATTATCTGTGACTGTCTTGAAACATTGACAGTAAGGTAGAGTATATAGTTTGAGAAATGAGAGATCTGTGTGATGATTGGCTATCTGGAAAGGGTTGTAGCCCCGAGGAAGTGGGCGGCTGGTTACTTCTGGGTAAAGGGATGTCTATCCAATTTCCTTGTAGCTCCCAAATTGTTCAAGAAAGTCTTCCCAGCCCTATAGATGACAGTTTTGATGGATGTAGACATGATTGTCCCCAAGATAAATAGTGGGACAAACCTGGAGCTGCTGCAAACTACTTTCAAAGTGTTTTGGCTCTTCAGTGTTAAAGTTTAAAAATCAGCACATCTAGTACTTGCCCCAAATTCAGAAATATGAGGTTATTTGGCTCAGAGGATGAGTTCCCTTATTCGCTAAATATTATTCCGTATTAGACTATTTAGCCCTTATGGCATCTTTGATGTACAAGGTTTCTTTATTGTTGATTTCTATTATTATAAATATTTAATGGAATTTTAGGACTTTTTTTGTATCCGGTCCAACATCCATTAAGATTGGGTAGGCTATGAATATTGTAGTAAATAAATAAATATGGGGTCTGTTCTGAACCAAAGAGATTCAGTGCTGAGTTTGCCAGGCCGCATCCACATCCAGGCAGCGTTATTCAGAGCCTCTTGTTCCCATCCTCCTTTAGTTCTGAAGAGAATGATAGGCACAGTTTTGTGTTACAAGTATTATATTCCATCATTTAACATTTTCTGAGGATGTTCACCAGGCAGTGGGGTAGACTGGAATTTTATGGCAAAGATATCAAGGAGCGAAGCTGTGAAAATGTTCTGTTAGGCCTGGAAACCATATTTTTCGTTGGACTTGCCATGTTTACTACTGTGGGAAATTGGGAGGGGGGATTGTATGGATGGGTGATATATAGTCATAATAACATTCCTTTCTCAGAGAGTTAAGGACATCTTGTCCTGTATCTGGACAGCCGGGAGGCCTCTCCAGCTGGGAGGTGCTTTGATTGGACCAGGTGATGGACATATGGGTGTTGGGCAGGGACTTGAACTTTCCTTTGGGTGGGGAAAACCTGGAAGCTTTCAGATTCGGGTTTTTCCAAATGTGCCAGTATGACATCTCTAATAAAATGTAACTTTGAGGAAACTCAAGCCTCAGAGTTTTCTTTCGTTGGGGGTGTTACTTGGAACCCTGACAAATTCATTATCAACTTTGGAAATTGTCATCCAACTAACAAGGAATAGGCAACTATTAAACCTGAACTGTTTTTATTAGGCATAATACCAGAAAAACGTGATAAGCAAAGTATACTCTATATGTAATATTACATGTCCTAACAGTAGGAAGGATTATATTCACACAATTTGGGAAAAATGAAGAAACACCGCGAGATGAAGAGATAATTAGGAAGATACTAGATTGTGCAGAAATGGATATACTTACATTGAAAATGAAACAGGAAGAAGACACAAAATATTATCAGACATGGAACTTATTTTACCAGTGGTTGTACAAAATGGGGCGGAGATTAAGAATGTAGTCTGTAACCTATGTGTAAAATTTACATTCAGGTGTACATGATTCCTTTTGCTTGCCTGTAGTCATGAGATCTCATCCCAAATTTGATACTTCTAAAATCAGAGGTGCCCTCAAGTCCTTTTTGACTGTCTTCCAAATTGCACTATCAGGATGTGGCAAATTGCAGATTTATAGCACTGTACAGGCAGCCCTCGATTTACAATCATTTGTTTAGTGTCCGTTGCAACATCATTGAAAAAAAAGTGATTTATGATTAGTTTCACACTTATGACTGTTGCAGCATTCCCATGGTCACATGATCAAAATTTAGGTGCTTGGCAGTTGGTTCCTATTTATGATGGTTGCAATGTCCTGGGGTCATGTGATTGTGAACTTCTGATGAGCAAAATCAATGGGAAAGCCAGATTCTCTAAACAATCACATGATTCACTTATTAACTCCAATGATTGACTTAACAACTGTGGTCAAAAAGGCTGTAAAGCAAGGGTGAAATGCTGCCGGTTCAGCGCGGTTTGGCTGAACCAGTAGCGATGCAGGCGGGTGGTTCAGAGAACTGTAGCAACTGCAGCGTGAGGCTCCGCCCACTGGCCTGGTTGTCATTACTTCCTGGTTTTAATCAGGAAGTGATCTGTTTTTTACCCTCTGCGCATGCGCGGAAGGGTTTGTGCATGCGCAGAGGGTTCGCAACCGTGAGCGGACCAAGCACGTGCACGGTGCATGCACTTCCGAACTGGTAGTATTTAACAACTGCCTTGCTTAGCAACAGAAGTTTTGGGCCCAATTATAGGCATGTTGAGGACTACCTATAACAATTCTTTAGTGACAGTTCAAACTGTCAACAGCAGTGAAAAAAGTGACTTAGGAGCCAAAATGGGGCGCATGGGGATTCCCGGAAGGGGAGGGGAGGGGCCAGCCAGCTATTTAACTACCAGTTCTCCCAAACCGGCCCAAACCGGCTGAATCCCACCACTGCTTACAACCAATGTTCACAGTTACAACCTTTGCAGCATCCCTATGGTCAAGTGACAAAAAGTCAGATGTCTGGCAACTGGTTCATATTTATGACCTTTGCTATATCCCAGGATCACGTGATCCCCTTTTGCAATCCTCTGACAAGCAAAGTCAACGGAGAAGCCAGTTTCACTTAATCACTAGGATACGAATTTAACAACTGCCGTGAATCCCTTAACAACTGTGGCTTGAAACGTCATTTTGGGGCTCAATTGTGGTTGTACATCGAGGACTACCTGTATTTTAGAAATAAGAATTTTTATTTCTCTCTTCTTTTTTTCTTTTTTTTTTTTGAAAAAAAATTGTGCGCTTTTCTGTACGCCCAGAGCCTCAGAGATAATGATGGTAATAATGATGACGATATTCCTTTTGGGCATCAAGAATTTTTTAAAAATATACCCCCCCCCCCCAAAATAATGGGAATGTCTGCTGAGTCTTAATTCACAGCTAAGAGCTGGCTAGTGACAGAAAGTGACTCAGAATATTATATGCTGTGCCCTCAGCACAAATTCTTCTGCACTTCCTCCATCATAAAACATCTCACCATAGACAAATGCTTTCTCTTTTTCCCTTTTAGAGTCTCACATATCTGTGGCACCCAAGGGGAGGGAGGGGAGGGAGGGGAGGGAGGGAGGGCAACGGAATCATAGCTCAGTGATCTCTTTTCCAGGGTAAACTTAACAGCTAAAGGAAAGTATTTACCGAATTGCACTGAAAAGCATGTGGCTGTTGCATTATTTATTATTAGCAACTGATAAGTATAAAATGCAGGATGCCTCAGGCCATGAATTAGTTATGTGATAAAATAAGCTCCCCAAAACCCTTTTAGGAACTACTGTGAATAGGTAAGAGCTCGTGATCATATTCCATAACTTCTCTTGGCTTCTGAAGGAACTGTATTGGAGATAAATATCATAAATAAATAACCTAACTGAAAGCAAGATGAATGAGGCCAGCGGGGGTAGGGTGGGGTGGGGGGGGGAAATGGGGAATTTCATATAACCTGATTAAACCTGTAATAATCCCTCAGACCCCCTGGATAAGAGGCTGAAGCATTTCCTGGAACGAACAGGGAGCCTTTCCCAGCACCTGGCCTATCTAAATGCTAACGCTTCAACTCTGAAGCGGAAAAGTGAGAATAAATAAAAGCAAGTGGTCATTTCTCAGAATTTCAACAAGCCTTTATCGAGGAAACAAAATTCCACACTGCCCCCACCGTGTGATATAACATAACCAGGCAGATGCTTTCATGGGGGCAGAGGTGTTGTTAGAAACTCAAATGGGTGGTATTCACTTACTTTTGCTACTGGTTCATAAATGTGAACGCGCACGTCCATGCATACGACCTTCCATGCACACGCAGAGCGGGGACATGATTACATCTGGGTGGGTGGGCGGAGCCACCTGTCACTGCCACTTCTGGTTTGCCTGAACCGTATAGAAGCGGCTGAATACCACCACTGAACTGAAAGGTCACACAAACAGCTTCCTGCCCCCCCCCTTTTTTTTACATACATCATATGAACAACATACACAAACAAAGAATAGGATGTCAGCTGGATGGCTATGACTTCCATCTTGACTTTTTTGACACCCAAATCCTCACTTTAGACCAGGCAAGCACAACCTGAAGCCTGTGTATAGCTAATAATGCAGCCCGACAAGATCATAAATATTTAACCTTGTTATGTGATTTTATATTGTAAAAGGATATTATATATTTTATACGCGGTGCAAGACAATTTCCTTTTTACTCAGTGCGGTCCAGGCAAGCCAAAAGGTTGGACAGCTGCTTGTGGGCTGCTGCCGGTTTGGGTAAACTGGTAATTCCAACCAGCAGCTGGGCCCACGCACCCACCCTGGCACTATCCCGTCCTATATAATTGCTGTTTGTTTGCTTGCTCACCCACATTTTCGGTTCTGAGCAAACTGGTTGTTGCAGTATGTGACGCCCACCTGTGGTTGGACACCCGTGTTTAGCTCAGGGGTCAAACTTGATAACTTGTGAACCTCAACTCCCAGAATTCCTCAGCAGCCATCCTAGCTCAGGAGTTCTGGGAAATGAAGTCCACAAGGCTTAAAGTTGCCACATTTGGAGATCCCTGCTTCAGATCCACCTGGTGGGTCCCCTAACAAGCCCTGCAGATGTGTTGGATTTCCAACTTCCTCGGAATTAACGTTCATCACATTTAGAAGGCACCGGTAACCAATGTCTCAATGGTTGAAGGAAAATGGCTCATTAGTTTTATGTCCTGTGGAAAACCTTGTTTGTGTATAGAAAAATTCAATTTTAATTTGAAGCATTAGTCCCACCAAAACATATTTAAATTCTTTTAGATACTTTGCAGACCAGACAACAACAACTAATGTTGAGGACGTTTAAGTAGAAAGTGCTAAGGCAGTCAGATTTGGCCTTGGTCTTGCAAACATTACAGCAAGTTTCCTGGGTTAAAAACACCCCGATTTAAAGACAACTCATAATTGTACAAAATTCAGGTTAAATACTGGTAATCCTCCATTTACAACCATTTGCTTAATGACTGTTCTAAGTTGCAACATGGTCACAAGGTTAAAAATTTACATGCTTGAAAACTGGCATGTATTTTTGGCAGTTGTAACCTCCCAAGGTTACAAAATCACTATTTGCAACCTTCCCAGCCAGCTTCCAACTCAACAACCAACTACTCAATAACCATCAACTTACTTAGCAACAGAAATTCTGGCCCCAATTGTGATCATAAATTGAGGACTACCTGTACACAAAGATTCAAGCTAAATGCACTATGATTCAGGTTCATTCCACAGTACTACTTGTACAATATTATACAATAATTTTCTTCAAATTCGACTTAAGATCTTTAACCTTGGGGTTATAATGGTACCTTGGTACTCATTTGGTAATTGGTTCTGGAAGATGTGATGAGTACCAAAAACAAGGAGTACCAAACAAATCTCTTCCATAAGGTATAATGTAGTGAGTCACAAGGCAGCCGACACCGACAAGTTCTAGTTTGTGGATTGAATACTAAACAAACAATGAGTACTGGGACAAAAGGCTGAACTGCTTCTAAAACTGTTCTTGGTGCAAAGTGCAGCTGCACGAATTTTGACCAGAACAAGCTGCAGGATCATCTATAAGTGTTCCTTGACTTATGACCACAAGTGAGCCCAAAATGTACATTGCTAAGTGAGACAGTTGTTAAGCGAGTCTTGCCCCATTTTATGAAAGATCATTTTATGACCTTTCTTGCCACAGTCATTCATTAAATCACTGCAGTTCTTAAGTTAGTAACATGGGTTATTAAGTGAATCTAGCTTTCCCATTGATTTTGCTTGACAGAAGGTCTCAAAAGGTGATCACATGACCCCAGGACACTGCAACTATCCTAAATATGAACCAGTTGCAAAAATCTGAATTTTGATCTAGTGAGCATTGGGATGCTGCAACAGTTTTAAGTATATAAAACAATCATAAATTATTTTACTTCAATACCGTTGTAACTTCAAACAGTCACTAAACGAATGATTGTAGGTCAAGGACCACCTGTAACATCTTCATTGAGTTGAGGCTTGAAGAAACTGTTCCTTCAGAGAACCTCCATCTCCACTAAACTCCAAGTGACATTCCTCTTTGCAGGCCAAATGCCTTCAGAGAGGCCATCTTTTGATGTTATTCCACCTGCAAAGGGCTCACCTGAAGGTCACCTTAATTTGTATTCCATCAACAATTGAAGACATTTGTCTTTGAGGAGATTAGGGCTTTTGCTTAATTTTATTGATTGGGTCTTAAGATGTAGGGTTAGATTTTTGTGCTTTTTATATTTTGTAAGCAGTTTTGAGCAACTCTGCCTTTCAGAAGGGGAAAAGCAGGGGATTTGTTAAATAATAAATAAATGTTAAATAATAAATGAATAAGGCCAGAAGATTCCTTCCCTTTCTGACACCACTCACTGATGGCAGATAAACACCACATTCATCAGGCATTCGTACACTACTGACTGGAATGGAATGAAGAAATATAAAGCGGCGGTGAGAAGCAGGGGTGGGAGATGGGACAGATGCCTCCTGCAGCACCCTGCCGGCCAAAACGGGGTGCGGTGAGGTATGCACAGCCCCCTCTGCCCCATTTTTGGCCTGAACAGCTGCACACACACACACCCCCCAACGCCTCATTTTTGGCCTCCATGGCCTGCTGCAGCATTCTGCTGGCCAAAAACAGGCCGCATGGAGCCCTCCCAAGGCCAGCAGAGTGCTGCAGGAGGCCATGGAGGCCAAAAACAGGCTGCAAGGGATTCCTGCACATGCCCCGTTTTAGCTGGCAGAGGCACCGCGGGCCAGTCCTTTGATATTTCCAGGCCAGCCCTGCAGGCCGGATTTAAACACCCCTTAAATCTGGCCCACAGGCCTTGAGTGTGACACCCCTGGTCTAAGGGAATGGGTTACCAACTTAGAACAAAAGAGAGAAGTCTATGGAGATTCTCAGTCATCCAGATCATGGTTGTCCCAAAGGTGCTTTTTCAAGAAGAAACTGGACTTTCTTGTTTTTTTCTTTTAAAGATGTTTCGCTTCTCATCCAAGAAGCTTCTTCAGCTCTGACTGGATGGTGGGGAATGGAAGGATTTATACTCCTTGCAGACAGCTGGTCATTTGCATCCTTTTAGAGGGTCATTGAGGCCACTTGGAGGTTTATCTATGTCATCAGGGTCATCTGAGTGGTACAAATGGGTGTGGAGTCTTCTTGGAACTGTTGAAAGGATTGTGTTGTAGAAGGAACTAATTAAAAAATTAAATGCTTAGTTAATACATCCAACAATAAAGAAAACCATGAAGAAGCACTGAAAAAAAATCAATTAATTTCATACATCTGCTTTCCAAATTGGAAAGACTAGAAAGCAATGAAATTCCCAAAACTCATCTCATTCCAGTACAGAGGTGAAAAGTCTTGATTTGCACAGATAGATTATCGGCTAATAAATAAGGGAGAAATCCAATGTGTTATGGATGATGATGATGATCATCATCATCATCCATGGTGATCCACAAAGATGATAACCACTATAATCCCAAGGTGCTTTTTGTCAAAGGGCAACTGGACTTTCTTGGTTTTTGTTTTCTTTGAAAGCGTTTCGCTTCTCATGCAAGAAGCTTCTTCAGTTCAATAATCACTGAACTGATTCTAATATTTAGCTTTTCCGTTGAAAACAAAAAGTGTCTAACAAGATTAAGCAAAAAAATAAAAATAAACAAACTATTAAAAAAAGTTGATAACAGCATCCATATTTCCACCATGACCATCTTGACAACATAATTGAAAATATGTTATATTCCTATTGGATTGGATTGGATTGGATTGGATTGGATTGGATTGGATTGGATTGGATTGGATTGGATTGGAATAGAATAGAATAGAATAGAATAGAATAGAATAGAATAGAATAGAATAGAATAGAATAGAATAGAATAGAATAGAATATACTTTATTGCCAAGTGTGATTAGACACACAAGGAATTGGTCTCTGGTGCATAAACTCTCAGTCTACATATGACAATAGTGATAGATCATTATCATAGTCATTGTAACAATACATTCATCATAAAACATTTGATACAACACTTAGTGATAGTTGTGGATATTAAGTAAGCAATCAACATAAATCATACTAGGATACAAAAATATTATTATTAAATAAATTATTATTAAATAATTTAATTGTTAATCTTAACACTTTTAATGTTTTTATATCTATGCTTTTATACTATTGTAAACCACCCAGTCACTCGGGACAGTGAGACAGGCAGCATATAAATGTAATAAATAACTAAAAGCTAGAAGTTAGGAGATAGGTGGGTATTTCTGTAGAGGGACTTTGAGAATTGCCACCACCAAAAAGAATAGAATAGAATAGAATGCTCTTGTATTCTATCACTTCCTTTCAGATGGACTTCAGGATTTCTATCAACAGCCTCTTCTATCCCTACCTGGAGATATTATTAATTGAATCTGGGACTTTTTATTTGCAAAGCTTGAGCTCCATCGTTAGCCCACAGCCAATTCAATTATTCTGTACAGGTAGTCCTTGATTTACGACCACAATTGAGCCCAAAATTTCTGTAAGCGAGACAGTTGTTAAGTGAATTTCCCCTATTTTACAACCTTTTCTTGCCATGGTTGTTCAGTGAATCACTGCAGTTGTTAATAACACAGTTGTTAAATACATCTGGCTTCCCCATTGACTTTGCAGAATTCGCAAAGGGTGATCATGTGACCCCGGGACACTGCAACCGTCATAAATATGAGTCAGTTGCCAAGCGTCTGAAATCTGATCATGTGACCCTGGGGATGCTACAATGATTGTAAGTGTGAAAATCAGTCAGGTTTTTTAGTGCCGTTGAAACTTCGAACAGTCACTAAATGAAGTGTTGTTGAAGACTGCCTGTATCTTGTTCATTTCTACTGGACATTCTTTGGAATAGCAGCAGCACTTAGACATATATCGCTTCACAGTGCTTTACAACCCTCTCTAAGCGGTTTACAGAGTCAGCATATTGCCCCTCAACAATCTGGGTCCTCATTTTGCCCACCTTGGAAGGATGGAAGGCTGAGTCAACCTTGAGCCGGTGAAATTTGAACTGTTGAACTGCTGCAATACTTTTTTTAAAAGTCTTTATGAAAATTTGTTTCCATTCTTAAATGCATTTCTCCTCATAATTACATTATCACATAGTAGATAACATTTTGCAAGCAATAGATAACATTTTGCAAGAATAGGACATTTTTGTAAACTATTGCCTTTGTTTGAATGCCCCACAAATTTTGGAATAATGTGAATTTCAAAAAAATTGATACTTAATTTCTTGTCGTGTGATTCCCTACTAGCTTTATTAGAATGGTAGCATTGGCCTTGGTCCTCCAGCCTTCTGGTTAATTTTCACATTACTAAATTTATTCATGCAATGTTCTAGCAACTGGATACCAATAGGTCATGATGGGAGCTGTTATGACTAAGAATGCCCATATGGTTAGTTATCAGTATAAGGCAGTGTTTTTCAATTTTAAAATTCAACCGGGGCTAGCAACTGGAAAATATCTGGAAGTTGAAGTCCACACATCTTAAAACTGCCAAGGCTACTAAGAAACACTGGTATAAGGAGAGTTGCAGAAGCAATGAATTGGAATGACTTCATTATTATGGTTCATTGCATAATCAGCCATATGTTTAGACTGGATTTGGCATGTTTGTCTACCTATCCTTCCCAAGGACCTGGGATAAGCAGATGTGGATGTTTGATGGTGTTAAAAGTATCATTGCAGAGTGTAAGCTGTTCTGAGTAAAACTGCGTTTTGCAATTGATTGTCAATGCCAATGGTGTTAAATTGGTGCTTCAGTTGTTCTGGGATTGCACCCAGGTCTCTATTATTATTATTAGCTCTTTTATTCATTAAACATGAAATTCAGTCAACTGAACATTTAAAAATGTGTCACAAATACCATTGACTGATGCTAATGGTTGATACGGGTTGCTGTCAGCATCCTAGGTATCAACCAAGCATCTTCTTAAAATACATGATGTTCCAAGTAGCACAGTTTTTTGCAGTTCTGCTGGTGTTATCGCGGGAAGCTACAGTTTCTTGATGTATTTGGCAAATTTCTTGGATATGGTACCAACTGCCCCAATGACAATGGGTATCACTGTTACATGTTTCATCCATGATAGCGTAGTTTCGATGGGCAGGTTGCAATATTTTGTGATTTTTTTCAGTACTTTTTCTTCGACACTGGCATCTCCTGGTACAGCGATATCAATAAATTGTACGCTTCGGTTTTCAACAACTGCGATATCTGGCATGTTGTGTTCCAAATGATGATCCATCTGTATTTGAAAGTCCCACAGTTTGTTGTTGTTGTTATTGTTGTTGTTGTTTTCTCTTTTATTCATTAAACATGAAAGTCAATCAACTGAACATTTAAAAATGTATCACAAATATCATTGACTGGCGTTGATGGTTGATATGGATTGCTGCCAGCATCCTAGGGATGATGATGATGATGATGATGATGATGATGATGATGATGATGATGATTTGTCACCCATCTCACAGTTTGAAAAGACCCTAAGTGACTTACAATAAGATAAAATATATGAATTTCCAAACAATATAATATACTCCCCTTATAATTCTATAGCCAACCATGGAAGTTCATAAGCCTTGTAGCTTTTTAGACTGTGGACAATTATATCTTATGCTTCACAGATTTTTGGGAACTTTTCTTGAATTGTACTAGAGAAGCAATGTTCACTTAAGCAATGCTACTTAAGAATTGTATCCAATCTGTAAATTTTAGTTTCAAGGAACAACTGAGATCATCAAGCAAAGATTTTCAGGACCCATCATACAGCTAGGTTACAGGAATTCTGAGCCTATTGGTAGAACTACATTCTGATAAGCAATTTGGTTCAGTCCAAACATGTGGTCAAGCCATTTCCTGAATTTTCAGGGCTAAAATTTGTTGTTGTTTTTTAATTGGGTGCAGGCTACCAGATTGTAAAAGACTGATCCACAGTCTCCACACTAGCCTTTTTTCTCAGGTTTATAAATATGCATTTGGATCCTCAGAACAAAGGGGAAAGGAGGGAGAATTATATTACTATAGTTCAATTTTGTTTCCAATTTTGTTTACATTAATTAAGTATGTGAATGAAGCCTTTATTCAGCATCCTACTGTGGAAAGAACAGGAGACAAAGCATGTTTGACTTCACAGAAGTAGATATAAAGTATTAGTGGAAAGTTTGAGCTGCTATATTGAAATAACTGCTTTCAGTGCATTTCAGAGCCCTTTGAATTTTTGAGAGGGCATTCTGTATAATTTGTTGAACTTCCACTTTGGCAAAAGAGTTTCTCTAGATTTGTGGTGAGGTCAGCATCAAATATGGGTTTGATGAGGAACATGGTCCGTCTTTTCATATGATCCATCCTTACAAATTTCATATTATTGACTGATACATTTTTCTTGTTCGTGCTTGACCTGTGCTCTCTTACTAGTAAAGAGGAGCATCATAATTAGTTTATGATACAGAACATGTTTAGTTGATGTTATGAGATACCAAGTGATTGTTCTTTTTGGAAGAAGGTTTCATTTATGTCATGCATAGCATTTCCCAAATAGGAAGAGAAGCTAAAAGTAAGTCTAACTCACATCCTTTTGAGTCTAATCACACTTAGCCAAATAACATATCCAACTCAATTCTGTTCATCAACTGATATTCAGACATCTCAGCTCATTGCTGGACAATTCAAATCAACCTATATGAATCTCACGACAGGGTTGGTGGATTCAGTGGGAAAGATAGTGTTGGCAGTTGCAAATAAAGGATAAATTGATTTAAAATAAAAAACCTTCTCCACCCTCATATCACTTGCCCCAGCACCTGCCAACCTAGGAGTTCAAAAACATGTAAATGCAAGTAGATAAATAGGTCCCACTTCATTGGGAAGGTAACAGTGTTCCATGTTTCACTGTGGGCTTTGCATTGTGGTGTGATGTCATGTTGGCCACATGACCATAGAAATGTCTTCAGACAACACTAGCTCAATGGTTTAAAGAAACAGAGATGAGCACCATCCCCTAAAATGAGCTATGACTAGCCGAGTAAAATCCGTAGAGACTCATTCAGCTTTACCTTTTGCATCATTTAACAGTTGAATCAGGTCTATTTCATCACGCTGCTGGCCAGCAACACTTTTAAGAGAACGAACTTAACCTTTGCATGCTTACTTAGAAGCAAATCCCTACTAAACTAAGCTCAACGCAAATTGTTTTGTTTCAATGTACACAGGATTGCATTATAAATTAATTTAGGGCAATAGGCCAAAGTGTGCATGACTGGCAAAAAGAGGAAAATGAATCCTCTCCAATTCTGTCTCAGTTATTCTTTTCCCCAACCCTCCCTGTTTCTTCTTGTACTATCAAACAAGATTATAGGTACATGAACTCCCTGTTATTTATGTACTGTACGGCACTACCAACTCTATAAAAAGTGAGCAGCTAGGCTGGTATTTCGTATATCACCCAGGCAGAAGTGCAGGGATGGGTTCTACTTACCTTTACTACCGGTTCGCAACAGGAGTTCGCACACGCTTTTGCGCATGCGCAGCAGCTTCTGCGCATGCACAGATCACCCATGATGATGTCGTGGCGGGTGGGCAGAGCCTTCTGTCGGTTTTACTATCAGTTCTATAGAACCGGACAAAACCGGGAGCAACCCACCACTGCAGAGGTAGGTTCCACTTATTTTTACCATCGATTCACCACGTGCATTTTTACCACCGATTCACCACACGCATGCGCCCGACCTTGAAAACATGGCTAAATAGGATGGCATAGCGCAGTGACAGATGGGCGAGTCCACCCACGATCTCCGCTACCAGTTCACCTGAACCGGTCCGAACTGGCTGAATACCACCACAACACCCAGGATACCGGTCCCTAAACTTTCTAGTTTGGTGGACTGGTGGGGGAGGAGAGGGATAGTTCTATGTGACGGGAGCAAGTGGAGCTTTGCATAGGATTGCAGCAGGGGTGGGTTCTACTTACCTTTACTACCGGTTCACAATGGGACCGCGGGCGGGCTCGGTTCACTGGCGCGCACGGGTGCTCTTCTGCACATGCATGCACTGCGCATGCGCAGAAGCATTCTGATGACATTGGGTTGGTGGGCGGAGCCTCCCGCCAGTTTTACTACCAGTTCTATAGAACCGGTGCGAACCGGGGACAACCCACCACTGGAGTGCAAGCATCTGCTGTTCATGCAAATGGAGTTGTGCATGCATACGAATTCACCTGTCGCTTGTGCAGCCCAGTTGCAAATGGGCCACGGCCCAGTAATGGGCTGCAGCCTGGTGGTTGGAGAGCCCTGACCCAGTAAGTGCCTATAGGAATTTAAAGTACCTGAACCTCCTTCAGAACAGCAAAAAGGCAAAAATATGGCATTCCTAATATTAGTGAGTGTAGGGTGGCTATGGGAAAGAGACACAGCTGTTCATTCTGAACCTACATGTACAGATTTTATGATCCCATCAGTGGTGGGTTACCCCCGGTTCGGTCCGGTTCTTGTGAACCGGTAGTAAAACCAGGGGGAAGCTCCGCCCACCCATCATAGATGATCTGCACATGCGTGATCCCATTGCAAACTGGTAGTAAAGCTAAGTAGAGCCCACCCATGGATCCCATGTTACTATCTAGTTTACTTGGATGGTACTTCTCGCATGTTACAGGCAGTCCTCAATTTACCGTACAACCACAATTGGGATCAGAATTTTCATTGCTTAGCAAGGCAAGTGAGTCACATCCAGTTTTATGACCATTTTTGTTATGGTTGTTAAGTTGATAACTGCAATTGTTAAGTGCATCCTCTGGCTGTTAATTAAATCTGGCTTCCCCCATTGACTATGCTTGTCAGAAGCTTGCTGGGAAAGTGGCAAATGATGATCTCATGAATTTAGGACTCTGCAACTGTCATAAATACATGTCAGTTGCCAAGCCCAAATTTTGATCACGTGACTGTGGAGATGCCGCAATGTTTGTAAGGGCGAGGATCGGCTGCAAGTCCCATTTTTCAGAGTCATTGTAATTTCAAATAATTGCTAAATAATTTATTGTAATTTGGGGACTTTCACAAGTAATCAGGAGTAGGAGTCAGATTCAAAGCACTAAAAGTTTATTCCTTACTATGTCCACACAAGAATCTGATCTACTAGCAGTCAAACCAAATTGATATTAAATAAGGTCAATAGAATTCATGGGGAGGGGGGGTAGACCTGGGTCTCTTGTGGGAATGCAACAACTCTAAACTTATTATGCACTAGCTGGATACCCGTGCTTCGCTACTTATGACCATTGTAGCATCCCCATCAAAGTGTATCATCATCACCAACAAAGTATATCTGGAGAAATGAAGGCTGCTGCTGAAGCCCCGCCATGATACTCCCTATCCTGTGGTAGACCTGCCCCTGTACTTTGAATGTTGACATAAAATTTCCCTCCTTCACCTCTTTCTGGCCCAAAAGACGTCATTTTGAAGCATCCGTTGTACTTCTGGGCAGCAGAAAGACAGTCTTTTCCCTTTAACTGGGAAGGAGAACTGGCTACAGTGGAAGGAACAGATTTGTCTGAACTGAGGAAGTCAGTGTAAGAAGTGAGTTGGGGCTGGGACACTATGCAGGAGAAATTTGGTTCACAATCCGTTGGCTCAATGGTGGTCAATGATTGAAACACATAAGGGAATATCTCTCCTGCCGCCTTGAGTCTGGAAGCAGTTCCATAGGTGGAAGACGTAGACATTTTGGTGAGGTAATGGCATTTAGTACTGTAAGGAGCCCCTGAGTGAAGGAATGGAATGTCTTCCAGTTTGAACTGAGGTAACGGAATGTGAGGCAAGTGGCGGTTGGAACTTTTCAGGTGAGGAGGCGGAGTAGAATGTCTAACTCCTTGACATCAGAGCCTGTTAATATACTGTATATGAATATACTGTATATGAAATGCTAATGATCTGATGGTCATTTTAAAAAAATCCTTTCTTAGTGAGCGCCTAGAAGCCAAGAGGAACGTATGTGCCAAATTTCAAGTTTGTAGGCTTTACCGTTCTGGAGATTTTGTGATGAGTGAGTGGATTTGGCTTTTATAGATAGATAGATAGATAGATTTAACCCCACCCTCTGCCTCAGCTTCCTCATCTCCTATAGCAGTGGTTCTCAGTCTGTGGTTGCAGACCCCTGGGGGGGGCACAGTATCACAGGGGGTCTGCAAATGCTTGAAGAAATGTTATGATTTAAATCTTGAGTTATGTCTTGCGACTTCATGGCCACAAAAGGTATGTAAAGTGAGTCCCTGGTAAAGAAAAGGTTGAGAATCACTATCTTACAGGACTATCTGGTTGGTTTAAGAGATGTGGTAGCACAGTGGTTAGAGTGCAGTACTATGCACTCTGTGCCTGCTGACTGCCATCTGCCTGCAATTTGGCAGTTCAAATCTCACCAGGCTCAAGGTTGACTCAGCCTTCCATCCTTCTGAGGTTGGTAAAATGAGGATCCAGATTGTTGTGGGCAAAAGGCTGACTCTGCAAATCGCTTAGAGAGGGCTTTAAAGTACTGTGAAGCGGTATAGAAGTCTAAGTGCTATTGCTATCTGTAATCACATATTTGGTATTAACTGAAATTTTTATATATATATATGTAGGTTAATGTGTATTCTTCTTTTTAAGCCAGGTTTTTCCTACATAACCAAGATTTTTTTGGAACCACAACTGAGTGAAATCCCAATTCACTACATTCTGGGTTTTTCTCTTCATTATGGCTGCAAACAGATTTTAGTGTTGCATTGTGGGAAACCCAAATAGCTATTTCTGGCTCATAAGCCGTTGTCAGTAGGCCATACCCATTTTTATATTCCTCCCTGTAAAGGTATAATATCTGTTTTCTTATTTTTGTAGGTTAATGTGTGTTCTTCTTTTTAAGCCAGGTTTTTCCTACATAACCCAGATTTTTTTGAAACCACAACTGAGTGAAATCCCAATTCACTACATTCTGGGTTCTTCTCTTCATTATGGCTGCAAACATATATATATATATAATTTCAAACAATGTCCACAGTCTGTATTATTAATCATTTCAATCAGAAGAGATTCTAACGATTCTGCAATTTGCAAAGCCTAGTTACCATAACAAGGTTTTTAACCTAGTTTCTAGTTTCCTTGTTATTTTCCCGTGTATCATCTGCTCTGTGGCTTGGTTCCTATACACGCACTGATCCTTGTCTTCTTCTTTTGTCTCCCTCTTTCCTTCCCCAAGCATGCAAACGCAAAGAGCAAGAACCAAACAAAGATAGGAACAACTCCCAGAAGAAATCTCGTCTGGTTTTCACTGATCTCCAACGCAGAACACTTTTTGCCATTTTCAAAGAGAACAAACGTCCATCGAAAGAAATGCAGATCACCATCTCACAACAGCTGGGCTTGGAACTTACTACGGTCAGTAACTTCTTCATGAATGCTAGGAGGCGGAGTCTTGAGAAATGGCAGGATGATCTGAGCACCGGGGGATCCTCGGCAACCTCCAGCACTTGTACCAAAGCATGATCAAAGAACCGAATCTGAATTGGGCACAACTCAACTAATATCTATTTAAAAGGAATGGATTCTTAACGGGGCCCTTCACTGGTGATTTGAAAGCACAATTCTCCTAAACCGTAATACTACTTTGCAACACGGGGCATTCAGTTTAATTTAATTCAGATGAGAATTAGGCTTTGGGGGTTCTCTCTGTCTGTCTGTCTGTCTGTCTTTCTTTCTTTCTCGTGCAGGTCAAAAATATATTCAAGGCAGACTAAGCATGTCAGAAACAGGAGGTGCTCTCTCATGCCTTAGATCAGGGGTGTTCAACCTTCGCAAATTTAAGAGCTGTAGACTTCAACTCCCAGAATTCCCCAGCCAACATGGCTGGCTGGGGAATTCTTGGCGCTGAGGCCCGCAAGTCTTAAAGTTGCCAAGGTTGAACACCTCTGCCTTAGATTAATTCACAGACGGTGTGATAGAGCCAAGCAAAGTTCATTATCTTTGGGGCCACAGGGAACAGCCAACAAAATGGCACCTAATTGAACAGATTGCTCACTACCGAAGGTTCAAACCCAACTGACCCCATCCATTTTCTAAAGGCTTAGATTCTCCACACTCGTATACCAAAGCAAACAAACAAGGACATAAGCAAATACTGAGCACAAATGTTAACTAGACCTAAAAACACTGGGTTGTACTTTAGAGACTCAGGCAATGTTATGCTGAATATTTTTCAGTATCATCCAATTTAGCCTATTTGGGCTTTTTTCTAAAAAAAAAACAAAAAAACAAATTGTGTCTAAGGACAAGGATCTAAGATTTGGTTCCCAGAAGCCAAATTATCAAGCACAAAAGCAATAGATGTAAACAGCTGTGTGTTCTTTGCCTGTTCTTTTAGGACGTGCTCGGAGTCGGGAGGGGGTTATTAGTGAACATTTTGGTTTCAAGCACACTTTTGCAGGTTTTTCACAATTTCTATGTGTACATAGTGCAGACTCACACTCAGGAAGCCCGTTTAGATGCTACCACACAAAGAGCAAATGCAACAAAGACCACCGAACCATTAATTTCATCACGCCGTTATTATCCAAGTAGATTAAGGATACCTCCTTTTTTTTTTTTTGCCACATAATTTTTATATTTCGATTAGTTGGTGTTTCAGCAGGAAAAAGAAACAAACACCTTCAACTGTCTCTCACCATTGGTGCACTTCCTTAAAAAAGTGTGGCCCAAGCCTGTTCCCATGGACGAAAAACCATCTTCATTTATCACTTCATGTCAGAAAAAAAAAATGCAACACTACCAAAGATGCAGGATACTGCAAACCAAAGACCATCATAATGTTTATCTCATTGCCATTTTGTTGTCATTGTCGATTTTGTCAGATCTTGCATACATTTAGCCAACAATGTTGGTCAACCTACGGCTCTTTCAGCTCACCTTCCCAGGGAGCTGAAAGAGAGTTAGTTCCTCAAGTGAAGTAGCAATGCTAACTTTTAATCGCACTAGGGTACCGTGCTCACCTACTGATGCATAAACACTATTGTCCTCATCAGAATTCCTCTGGTCACGCAATGTGCACATTTACCAGTGAATAGCCCCTTTCCTTCGAACACCACTTGAGTGTTCACTAGCAAGCCAAATGCTGTAATGATCCTTTAAAGACACTTGAGACTCTTTTATGTACTACTTAATCGAAACCAAAGAAACTTTTTCTGCACCTATTTCTTCTGCAACAAACTGTTCCATTTAAGGGGAAAAAAAAATAAAAGAAAAGAAAGAAATGAATAATAATTAAAAAAAAAAAACCAAACCAAACAAGGAAACACGTCAGGAAAAAAATAAATAAACCAATGATAACACACTGTGTTTTGACAGACATCTTGGGACATTTTTAGGAAGCAGAGTTCAAAGAAAGGGTTGACAAGAAAGGAAACGAATGGAAAAGCCAACAGGATTGCTGCTTCATTTGACAACTCAGTAATCTTAAAGTTGAAGATTGTCTTTAATTTGTGCCTATGCAGTTTTTTCAAAAGAACAAGGAACAGAGCAACCGAAACCTCAACAGCTACAATACCAAAGAATGAGGATTTCTCACAACTTTTAGTTCAGTTCATTCTCTCTCCCCTTGCACAGCGAATAATGCTTTTAGCACCATTGATCTGTGTGAAGGTAAATGGTTTCTGTTTCTTTTGAGCAACAACAAACCAACACACACAAAAGGGATGACTTTTCAAGTTCTTTTCTTATTTTATTTTTTTTCCTAGTTTCTGCTCCCACGTGGAATCTTCTCAGGATTCCATGAGCTCCAAGTATTAAGATGTTGGGATACTAAACTAAACCTGTTGTAGGAAGGAAAAACCTCATCAGCCAAATGCTAATTTTGAATCAAGAGGGCTATGTGATTTTTATGCTTTTGAAAATGTCTAAGGGTTGGGGGTCGGAGGAAAAAGTATTATCAATGTAAAAGAAATTATATTTGTATTTGTTGATACAGGAATATGTTGGAAAGGAGCCTCACATCATACAATCTGGCCAGTGAACAATTATAGGTAGCCCTCGACTTACGGCCACAATTGAGTTCAAAATTTCCGTGGCTAACCAAGACAGTCATTAAGCAAGTTGTGCCCCATTTTTATGGTCTCTTTTTTGCCACCGTTGTTAAATGAATCACTGCACTTGTTAAATTAATCACGTGTTCGATAAGAGATCCCAACTTTCCCCATTGATTTTGCTTGTCGGACGCCAACTGGGGAACATTACCCATGGTGATCACATGACCCTGGGATGGCGCAACTGTCATAAGTACATGCCAGTGGCCAAGGGCCCAGATTCTGATCACATGACCATGGGGATGCTGCAAAGGTTGTAAGGTGACGATCATAGGTCACTTTTTTTTTCAGTGCTGCTATAATTTCAAACGGTCACTAAATGAATGGTTGTCAATTGAAAGCTACCTGTAGTTGTTCAGACAGTTTGACTTAGTAATTCAATGTGATCCATGTACTATTGAGACATGAGGACAATCTAAGGCCTTTCTGCTAGATAAGTGCTTCCCACCTAGAAAATCATGCTTCCCTTCTTAAGCTTACTTCAATTTATACCCTATTTTCCCATTCTACCATATTCTCGTCTTGCCTAGAACACCTGTATCATAAGAGCTCAGCATTGTTCCATTTAGTTCCCATCTCACTGACCTCCAGAACTCAACCTATAAGTGTCAAGGATGTTTGCTGTTACTAATAAGCCTATAAACCTTGTTCTGAAAATCCAGAATCCCGGCTGCTATTTCTAACTCATATTATGGATCTGCTGGTGTGATTTTTTTCCCCACCCCATTATCCAGAAAACATGCACACACTTGCAAGTTTCTGTTATTATAGCCCATCTCCATAAAAACAATTTTAACCTTTCCTATGGAGTTGATTTTCAGATCTGATCCAATGGTGGGCTGCTATCGGTTCACCCCAGATCAGGCGAACCAATAGCGGTGGTGGCGGGAGGCTCCGCCCACCCGCCTGAACGTCTCTGCGCATGCACAGAAGCATCACGCGCATGCCTACAAACGAACCAGTAGCGGCCGAAATTGAAACCCACTACTGAACTGATCTACCTAATGGGGTTGACACAAATCTTGCAAGTTTGATGGTGCTATACCGCCTTCTCTTTCTTTTGATTCACCAGTGAATCAAGGAGGCTTCTGCCTGAGCGATTTCTGAATGTTATCTCATTGTTCTGGACTTTAAAAAAAAAAATTCATCTGCTTTTGCCTAGCTAACAGTTCCTGCCTATTTCAGTCAAAGTCTTTCTTGCTTACTCTCTACAAATTTAGACCCTTCATACCCATAGAACAAACTGGATACAAGGGGCTTAAGAACAAAAAGGTAGACTTTGCATCACATACGTGATGTTTTGGAGCAATAAATTAAGAAAAATCAGAACTTCAAAAACCTACCCCTAAGAAAGAGTTTTTTTCAGTGGAAATCTAGCCATTTTGCTGATATTTATCTGCATATAAGTACAACAAATATATATAAATGAATACAATCATCATTAGAATCACAGCCTCAAATTAATTAAATATGGGTACTGACTGCAGTGAGACCTATGAGCCATCCATTCATGTGTGCAGTGCTGTTGATTTGTTTTGAATAAATCTGTTTGGACCTGTGAGTGGAAGAGAGAATCATTTCAAATCTAATCTTTTCATGGAAAAAGGTAGAAAAGCTATCCACATTCTTCACTTCTCTACTGATTTTTAGGTAGCTATAATAAACAGAATTCCTGCTGCAAAAAAATAATTATTTGAGAAGCCAACATATTACAGAGAGCAAGGATGAGTATATTTGGTTTCATCTAAGTGCTCACATGTGTTAGCATTGAAAAGATCTAATAAAAAAATCTTACCATTAAGCAGGAAATGAAGCTTTTGCTCAGCTAACCACTGATTTTGTTCTCATTAATTCACTCTTTATCCAATCTTTAGAGGAGCAGTAGGGACAAACCCCATTCTAAAATTGACCAGATCAATTAATACTTTGAGTTCATCCATGTTTTTAAGCACCTTTTTCAAAGGACGATATAGAATATAGTCCTCCTTGTACATAATAAGTTATATATTTTTTTCAGTGTTTTTTTAATGTTATTCAAAACAGTAGAGAGTAAGCCAGACTGACTGAGATTTCTTAAAGTGTTTGTGGCAGGTACAGGACATTCATAATTTATCCAAAGTCAGGACCTATTTGTGAAAACAAATAGGATTTTAAGACTACTACAGCTTTGGTTTCCTTCATTACTTCAACGTTATGTTAAAGCTAGGATTAATGGTATGGAAGATGGTATGTATGTAGGGAAGTACATTTTTATGTAAATGCATTTATATTTATTGTGCATGAAGACAGATAGCTAGATGATAGATAGATAGATAGATAGATAGATAGATAGATAGATAGATAGATAGATAGATAGATAGATAGATAGATAGATAGATATTCACACATACGAACTGTAGATCTACCAGTAATCCTTACTACAGAGCAATGTTTCTCAACCTCAGCATGTTAAAATATATGGACTTCAATTAAAGTAAAATGAGGACCCAGATTGTTTGGGGGGGTGGGTAATATGCTGACTTTGTAAACTGCTCAGAGAGTGCTGTAAAGCTCTATCAAGCGGTATATAAGTCTAAGTGCTATTGCTTAAAGCTGGGAGACACTGCTCTAGAGAAATGGTGATGTTATATTTGAGCCATCAATACTAATGTTGCAGGAAATATATAATGAACCACTGCAGGTCCTAGTTAGAACCTGAGAGCTGGGATCTGTTTATTCAGTCCGGAGGCATATTCTGGTTTTAATTTTATATGAAAAGTATTAAAATTTGAAATCTTGTTGTAATCCCAATTTAAACAGTCTTTTTTAACCCACATGGAGTCTTCCCAGTTATTCATCCTCTACCTATCCATTACATCACAATTTCTATCCATTACATCATCTGGTCCCTACTCTGGAATTATTTTGTGTTGCCTTGTCCTGGTCAGTTATTGTCTGGTGTGGCTGCTTTCTTTGTCAGTTTTATCTAACTCTGTTTTTTTTCCCAGGCAGGAATTCAAAAATAGCCAAGTACAAATGAGATTTTAGGAGATGGCGACGATATTTTAAGCATGCTATGTGTCTGTATTGATTTAAGCATCTGTCTGCTTGCCTTGAGTACTGCCTATTTTATATGCTCTCTTTCTCAAAGGAATGACGGTGTAATAGTATCCCAACATCTCTTTTTACCTTTATACTTGGAGTTATTTTTCATGGGCACATCCAAGATGAATTCAACTTTCAAGAAACCTTGGATATTGTTTAATCATCTGTGGAGGAACAAAGAATGTGCTTGATTACTTCGGTTGAATAGCTTTATTCTCGATCTCTCTTAACTAAAGCTAAACCCAAAGACCTATGAAGGACAAAACCAGCAAAATGTAAAGCTCAGACCGACCAATGGGAATACAACCTCCTTTTCTTTTCTTTTTTCTTTTTAAACCCAAAACCAAACCAAGAAACAAGCAAAAAAGACAAGATGTAGAAATGACATAGCAATGGGGGTGGGGGGGGGGCACCAAAATTCTGCAGCTTCTTTCTTGCTTGTCAGCATATTTTAAATATTTTGTGATCTTTCTAAATGACACTTGGCCTAATCTATATTTATTATGGGATTTTTTTTCTTTGTTATCCTTTAAATGTTTTGCCGGTTGACTACAAAGCCTTTACTTCTGTCCTGATATGTTTGGGCTATATATTGTTGATCAGTTCTGAGATTTATTCTAATTTGGTGGGGATTCAAATCTGAAGTCTTAGCTCTAGTTAAGCGTTCATTCCATAGATGATCATGAGAGGCAAACTCAGTCTATGTACCATTGTCTACTATAAATAGGAGTTTAGCTGGAGCTAAAACTGCAGGGATGGGGTCTAATTGATTGGTTTTGGTGATTATTTTGATGACATTCTTGTTTATTGTAGTTGCAATTCACCTGGATTTGCTCCTGAGCACGTGCCATTGAAATGAATAGATGGTGTACGTAAATATGTCTCAAATTTCAATGGGGCCTGTTCATCGGCATCTTTCAGGATTCCGCCTTTTATTTGCTAGAATTATTTTTTTGCTTATTTAATGAACCTAGAATTGTAGTGCATCCTAGATGCAAATTGAAAGTTAGCTCAGACATTTTTATTTGGGGACAAAAGGGAATATCGGTAAAGTTTCCAGATTCTGTTACAGTTTCAGGTTACCGAAATAATAATAGCAACAACAATAGTAAAGTTACTTAGGAAAAAAAAAAAATCTCTCACATCCCTTTCCCCAAACTGAGGTATGTTTTATATATTTTAATCAATCTCAATACTTTATAAAATGATCAACCCTTAAGTTATTTAAATTAATTCCTCCTTTTCATCTCACTTAAAAGATAAAAGAAAAAAATAGTGAGGTATACCTTTTAATTATTATTATGGCACATAAATGCCTTCATAATATAACTTATTTATTTAACTTATTCAGCATCTACTAAAGGTGCCCTTGTATAGTTTATATTTTATTTTTTTTTAATAAATCAATTTAAAGCACTACAATTTATTTGCTGTCAGAACAATAGCATTATTATTATTTCTTCTTCTTTCCTTTTTTGGACAAGCAAGGAATATTTTGTCTAAAACTCTACATTCAGGAACAACAGGGGATTTTTTTTTATAAAAAAAAAACCCCAAAACACTACAACACTTTGCCTGAACTTTGTGGCTTTTTAAAAACCTAAGCTGGGGGGAAAAGATATAAAATAACAACAAGCAAAAAAAAAAAAAAAGTAGGTAATTTTAAGAGAGAAACCCTTAAAGTAGCTGCTTCCAAGAATGAACTTTGTGTGTGTGTGTATGTAAAACAAACAAACAAAAAAAAAGGTTTAAAAAAAACAGGAAAAAGGAAAAAAAAACTTTCTATTTCTAGTGAGAACCAAAGAGGCTACCTCACTTGACTTTTCCATTTGTAATTTTAATCGTGTTGATGATACCAAAGATACCAAAGAATTCTTTCTCTGTGCGGTCTGCATCTTGCTTGCGCTCTTTATAGTTTTTAACGTTTTCTCTTTTACATCCAGTATGTACAGCTGCAACTCAGTTACCCACCCACCCACCTCCCCCAAAAAAAGAACGTTAGAGGGATCCTGCTAATTCTGAAGGAGCTGATTTATTTATTATTTTTGTATTTATCTTGGTCACTGCCCTTCCCATCCTGTGTCCCTCCCCTTCTACCGCAACCTATCAGCTTGATCTTAAGCACAGTCTCCAAGAAGAGAAATCCACTGTGATGCTCACCTATTCACCTGGAGTCCTAGTGGTGCGGTGGTTAAAGTGCAGTATTGCAGGCTAACTCACTGTTCACTGCCAGGAGTTCGATTCTAACTTGCTCAAGGTTGACTCAGCTTTCTACTCTTCCGAAATCAGTAAAATGATGGCCCAGATTGTTGGGGGGCACTATGCAAATAATGCTTACATTGTAAAATCACCCAGTGACAGTGCTGTAAAGCATTATGGGGCAGTATGTAAGCCTAATTGCTATTGGTACCCACTTGGAATTGGTAGACAGGGATGGGCATGCCATTCAGAAACAATCCAAATAGTGCAGATGAAAATGGGAATCCTTTGTGCAATCCCTAGTTGATATTTGAGTTAGCTCCTGTATTTTTGGCTAAAACTGGTTGGGGCCTTGACTGATTCCAAAAACTATAGAGAAAATTTTGGAGCTGCTTAGAATGAAAAAACATGCTTGGTGGATTCACAATTTGGGGGTTTCCACTCAAAAGATGTTGGGGAGAACATCTCAAATCTCACCCTAGAGAGCTATAATCAGACTCAGAGTAATCAACTTGAGATGTAGGACCTGGGTAGATACAATTCATAGGGAGCTGGTTTAAAAAGTTGCATGAAATTAATACAGTTAACTCCTTGATCCATCTAGCAGATAGCTTACAGGTTTGCAACCTGTGATTTGCGGACCTTGCTGTGATGCCATCACAGGGGGTTTGTGAAGGCTTGAAGAAATGTTATGATTTATATCTTGATTTATGTCTTGGGGATCTGTGGCCAGGGTCCATGGCCACAAAAGGTATTTAAAGAGTGAAGAAGAGGTTGAGAACCACGGGGTGTAGTAAGCTGACTGCTAGATGGATCAAGGAACTGACTTTGTAACTTCTTAAACCATCTCCCTTTGAAGCGGACCTACCCAGGTCCTACAGCTCAAGCCACTTTTGAAGCTCAGCTGCAAAAGCAGGGTCCTACAGGAAAGATCTGCTTTTCACAGAGGGAAGAGTGCGAAATCCGATTTGGTGAGCTATAAGTAGATTTTTGGATCTCAGCCATCCATCCCATCCACCAGACAGGGACTTTCTTCTGCATTGTGTGGAATTAAGCAAACCTATTTTAATGGATCTGACAAAGGCTTGAGAGAAGCCATCCAGAAAGATAAAAAAAGTGTTAGTCCCTAACACTATGGTCCAAAGTTTCTACATCTAAGTCTAGGATTTGTTGAAATCAGTGCAGTTTTAAGGAAGATATATTTAGCATTAGGTCAGATAGGTTTAATATTGCCCATGAAGCAGATGTAACCAATAGGTGTCCTTCCAATAGGTTCAGCTTCCACTCCAATAAGCCCAAACACTATAATCAAGAATGGAGGCTACGTATATTTAAGACTGCATCCACACTTAGAAGTAAATAGAATTAACTTCAGTCAGTCATGATTCAGAATATCCATGACTGGATAATTGGACTATATCTTGTTTCAATTTGTTCAAAGTGCTTTTATGTTGCACTGCACTCAACCTACCTGAAAGTGAAGTCTAAGACATAAAATTCTAGCACAAGCCCATTTCTTCTTGCAAAGGGAAATGCATGGAATGATTCACAACACTAGAATGAATAGGGAAGATCCAGCTGGCCATATAATTTGCTCCCAGAATGCATTCTGCAATTTTTGGTGCAATTCTTTTTTCTCCCCACCTGCCTGTTGTTAAATTGCTAAATAAATCCCATTGGAAGTTTCTGGGAGATTTTAAAAGGTTCATGAACCCACATAGATGTACACACATGAACCCACATACATACACATGCATGCATGCACACACATATATTCAGACACATATACATGCATGTACATACACTTAAAAATATAGTATGGTTGCTGCCACCTTAGATGAGAAGCATATTAATCTCCTGGGACAGTATACCAAAAGGAGATTGCTACTCCATTCATTTCCTTTATATAGGATTTTGAGAGCATCTCAGGCTACTTCTGCTGACTGCCGACTGCTTGCAATTTGGCAGTTCAAATCTCACCAGGCTCAAGGTTGACTCAGCTTTCCATCCTTCCGAGGTCAGTAAAATAAGGACCCAGATTGTTGGGGGCAAGAGGTTGACTCTGTAAACAGCTTAGAGAGGGCTGTAAAGTACAGTGAAGCGGTTTATAAAGTCTAAGTGCTATTGCTAAAAGTGCTATTAATGTAGTAAGAAGCAAGGCACTGTAAAACAGCAGTCTCATGGCTAATACAAGTCTTTTAAATTTATTCCAACATGGGATAAAACGAAATTTAATACTACCGTGTGAATTACGCTGAATCACCGATGAAGTTAAAAATGAACAGCAACAAAAAAAGTTTCTAAAATTAGAATCTTGTGTTTTAGATTATAATAATAATAATAGCAATAAATGCAGCAGTGAAACAAAGAGTAAAACTATTGAAACAATGTCATAGACTTTGATCATGAAAAAATAACATTCCATAAAATACACTGAAACAGTCTATTTGGTCAATCTGCAGCCAGCTGATTAACCAAAAGGCCAAAAGTAATTTCTGTGCAAATCACATCCATGTATCTCACACCGGATCACCATAAAAGATGAAAAGTCTATTGACCACCTATTTGGACTTCCAATAAAAACATTTAAAATGAGAACTTTAACGCAGCTTCCCTACCAGGGTTTGGTAACAAAGAGGAGATATTAATTAGGACATTGTTTTAGCCAGCTTCAGGATAAGAAGTGGAGCAGTGTCACTGGAGAAGTCAGAGGCAGAAGTAGCAGCCTATTCTAGTGAGTTTTTATAGAATAATTTTATAGAAGAGATATGCTAGCTTTATTGAAAAGAAACATAGTTATTTGATAACTTTTCTTTTAAACCAAATCTACAATGCTATCATTCAGTAGTTTGCAACTGAATCTGAGCAGCATAATCATTAGGGAGGCCCTAATAACTTGTAGCTGAAGTGCCACAAGATGTCACCACTATTTTTTTGAACCACATTAGGAAACAACACATTTAACATTATAGCCGCTTTGACTTTTATAAAGCTCATGAAACACATTCAGCTTTTTCTAAATCTACCCTGCCTTGTTTCATCCAACAGGCGGGGAGTGAGGGGGGAATCAACTCCGAAAGTTGATCCGAAACTTTACCCAGTCTCTAGTTTTTGAATGGTTTCCTCAAGGATCCTATAATTTTAATAACAAAAGGGATACCAGGGTGAGATTCAGGATAACGAAATGTAAAATATGTATGGACAAACTGAAAGGTGATAATTCCCTCCCTGCAGGATTAATTTTTCCCCAAGGTATTTGCAGTTAGAGTACGACCTTTTGATTCCCACACAAAGTGTGCTCTTCATCAACACAAAACTGCCCATCCTTCAACTATTTGTTTTTGCCTTGACGCATCCTTCCCTCAAAGGTAGCATCTTCCTCCTCTCTTGGCTCCTACTGTGCATATTTTATGGCAATACGCCTTCAATCTAGAGCTATAACGATTCTCAGGATGCCTTCCAGGGGTGGAAGGCAATGTTAGATCTTTGTATTAACTCTCCCGGTTTCCTCTCCCGCCTATCCCACACACTTCCTGCCCTTCAAGGGAATGTCCAGACACCCAAATACAAGAAAAGCATCAAAATTAGCAGGACTTTTTGACGGGCAATTGCTTTTTTTCTACCAGACCCATGCTTCATGTGCAAAGTGTGAGTTTACCACAGGACGAGTGCCTTGCTTTAACCAAAGCAACGATTTTGCCAGTCTAGACCTCTCTGTGCTTTTGTTTTTTTAATTCTTCCTGTGAATACCTCAGCGTCAACTGGGCCACCATCTTGAAAGGGGTGGTCTTATTGTACTGTGGTGCTTTGCGATGCAACCCTGCAAAGAACATGGTTTCTAATAATAATACCAAAGGTCCTTTTTCTCTTTTCCTCTCTCCTTCTTTCTCTCCTCATGGTTCCAAAGCTTTAAAATATAAACTTGGGCATGTTGGCAAGGCAGACCGCTCAATTCCTTACCGAATTTTCTCAGATATACCTCATAGATAATAGTGTTTAGAGTAATGTTATTATAGCGTATGTAATAAATTATTCACTTGTTTCATTTTGGTAACTGTGATTTAAAAGAAATTTTAAAAAAGCTTTTTAGGTTGTGCTTTTGTAATAGACAGGAAAAAGAAAAACGGTGCGCTTAAAGTTGTATGTAAGTCTTCTTCCTTTTGGGTGTTTTATTTATTCCGGATTGGGAAAAGTTGCAGAATGAGCCCAAAGTTTACAGTTTTCATATTTTGCTGAAGAAACAATCTGTGTTAATTTGCTCTGTTGGAAAAAAAAAAGTATGATTATTTTCTACATTTGTGCTACTTGGTCTGAACAATTAATTGTTCTGTGTTTAACAGTGTAGTATTATAATTAGCAACTCCTATGATTTCAGTGCTATCATTTTGATGCATGAAGCAAAAGAGAAGAAAAAAACTTAGCAGTGTAAATGCATTGTGGTTCTTAATAGCAACTATTTTTTTTTCATTTGGAAATAAATGTTTCCTTTTCATTTAATGAAATTTCATTTATGCATGAAGCCTGTTATCCGTTAGCGGTTGTGGAGCAGTTTTGTGTATACATGCATTTAGGCTGTGAAAACATGCACAGTTCTGTCTCTTAATGTTGAAATAGCGATTTGCAAACATGAGGCATTTCCATTTTTTAAAAGCATTTGGATCAGGGCACATTTCAGAAATAAACATATGTCCGGTACATATTGAATTTGACTTATAATAGTGAAAATTAAGATGAACGAATAAAACTAGCTGATAGCTCCCCTGTTTCTAAGACAAACATTGTTTATTGTGTGGCGGCTTTGAAAAGTCACCTTTTACTGGAAATGAGTGAGCTGTGCATTTTTTCTAACACAAAAGGAGTTCCTTTGGCTTTATGGTAGATCATAACAATAACTAGCAATATAAGTTCCTATGGTTGCAAATTTATACAGTGATGGTATAAGCAGTGTTTTCCAGCATTTGCAGGGAATGACCGACCATGTTCAAATGTTAGAACGATGCTCCTTTTGGGCAGGGACTGTAATAAGAAAGTCAACATTTGGCACAAACCAAACCCCACTGGAATTAGCAGGGTCTGTTACAGTTGTGTTGTCTCCTGTGACTGGCAACAGACTGTTTGGATAATTTAGCCTAAACACATCGCGCACAAACAAAACCCAGCACAGTTTTAATGGTTGTTCATCTACCTTGCCTATGCAATTGGATCTTGGTTCTCTAGCATGTTTGAAGAGTGTTTGTTAAATGTTCTATTTTACTTTCCTCCTCCTCCAAAAGGAGTCGTTTTAAGACCTTTGCCAACAATGTACAGTATCCAGGTCTATAAATTAAGATTTAGCTATATATGGGGGAGCAGCAGTGGAGAAAAATAAAGGATATTACATTTATCTGGTGAGACTTTGCTGATTTGAGTTTGCTTGATGCAAAAGCAGAGTTTTTGGTGAACCAGTTCACTGTCTGGGGAGTGAAGCTCCAGGATGGCCTAGGACAGTGATGGCTAACCTTTTTACCATCGTGTGCCAAAAGTAGGGGGAGTGTGGGGGATCACGCGCACGAGTGCCCACACTCATAATTCTATGCACCCCACCCCACCCCATGCATGTGCACACAACCCACCCACCCCCGCGCTCCCCCCTGCTTTTGGCACTCAATGGCATGGTGGGCCCAGTAGGCCTGTTTTTCACCCTCTCCAGGCTCCAGACCCTTTTTGGAGCCTGGGGAGGGTGAAAACAGCCTTCCCCAACCCCCCCCCCACCTCCCCAGAGGCCCTCCGGAGGCCAGAAACAGCCTGTTTCCCGGTGGACCTAGAAGGCCTGAAAATTTGTTGGCCAGCACGCATATGTGTGCCGGAGCTGAGCTCAGGTGCCCACTGATATGGTTCCGCGTGCCACAGCCATAGGTTCGCCATCACGGGTCTAAGACATGTAGAGGCTGCTCCCAGGGACAACCCTTGTTAGGAAGATTATTTTGGATACTCTTCTGAAAACTAAGAGTGCATGTCAAAATGTTTGTGACTTAAAGAGTGTATACCTGCACCACACTGCCTACCATACTAATGCACATTTGAAGCAGCCCGAATGATTGGAAGCTTATTTTTAAGAGAAATTTGAAAAGCATATGGATAGTCCTTTATAGCTGGGCTCTCACCAATCCAGATTGTAAATTTAGGCTCTCATTAATCCAAATTGCAAATTTTCTTCCTAAAACCTATCTATTCAAACTGCACCATAAAGCCAAAAAAACTGCTAAGTACACTTTACTTTGTCTAGGAGGGTGCAACTTAGGAATTAGGGCTGTGTGGAAAACAGCAATCTGCTATACAAAACAGTGTCCAACCTGAACATCCGTAGCGTGTTTATATGTCTTTTGTCATTAAGAATATACTGGACGTGTGCTTACATTAGTGCAAAGGAGCATATTTTTTATTTGGCCTTATAATAGTAGATTGTGATAAACAAAACTTTGTACTATGGTCTGTTTATTTTTGTTTTCCTATTTATCTGCCAAAGATGGTAATGGATACAAGGATTTTAAATAGGTTTTTTGTAAGACAGTTAATGATTGTAATAGTGTTAAAAACTTCCCAAAAGCTTTATATGTTCTTCCGCAATAAGTAAACCAAATATTTCTTTCAAGTAAGTTCCAGTTATGCTAAAAACAGATTCAAGAACCATAATTCTTAACCAAAAATGCAGTTGTTGCAATGTTTGCATACTCTTCAAATGCATTTTTAGTCTTTCAATCCAGAGGAAATAAGGGGTATGAGAAAACAGCCTAACCTGCAGCTTGGAAGCAAAGAGTAGGTGACCCAGCTTACTATGTTTTTGCCAAGAATACTTGTAATTTAAGGTATATTTTATAATGCCATTATATGTCTTGGGGTTTCTGTTTTTGTTTTGTTATTTCTGTTTTTTATTTTTTAATTTTGTGAAGGTGATATGTTAAATCGCGTGTTCCAAACAAATAAAGTAGCTACAGAATGAATGTTATTTTATTATTAAATGGTTTTTACTCAATTATTTGTGCCAACAGACATCCTTTACCTTAATAACAAATTACTGTATATGTGTCAAAGTCTTAATTTATAGTTCTTGATGTGAAAAATAAAGAGAAAAACACGTATGGTTTGTCAAAGTTGAATAAATGAAGAAAAGTCTGCATTTCTTTTATGTTTGCATCCTTGCACACTGAAAAAAGGATTCTCTCTTCAAAGGTTTTGAAGTTAGAAGAAAAGATATATATACGACTAAGAGCCTAATATGGAATTAAAAGATAAAGGTAAAGGTTCCCCTCCCACATATGTGCTAGTCATTCCCAACTCTAGGGGGTGGTGCTCATCTCCATTTCAAAGCCGAAGAGCCAGCGCAGTCCGAAGACGTTTCTGTGGTCATGTGGCTAGCATGACTAAATGCCAAAAGCGCACAGAAAACTGTTATCTTCCCACCAAAGGTGGTCCCTATTTTTCTACTTTCATGTTTTACGTGCTTTTGAACTGCTAGGTTGGCAGAAGCTGGGACAAGTAACGGGAGCTCACCCCGTTACGCGGCACTAGGGATTTGAACCGCTGAACTGCCAACCTTTTGATCGACAAGCTCAGTGTCTTAGCCACTGAGCCACCATATCCCTCTATATGGGATTAAGAATTAACCATCTCCTCCGAGCAAATTCTGTTTCCATTAGGGCTCAAATACACTAATGGAAGCCCCTGGACTCAAGGTTTGCTCCATTTTAGACCAATAGTATACCAATTATTTAAAATGTGGTCTCTTTTTTACTAGCCTCTCTGTTTGATAACCTTTTCCAAATAAAAATGTTTCAGTGAGTATCTCCTGAGGAAGGCAAATAAGTTCCTTGCATTCACATTAGTTATAGGAGAAATTTAACTATTCTGTCTTCATCTCCTCAAGCTTCGGACATGACACCATTCTTCCATGTGGAACTTACTCAAACAGGAATGTGCTCAGAACACAAAGCATAGAATCATAGGGTTGGAAGAGACCTCAAAGATCTTCTAGTCCAGGAGTGTCAAACTCATGTCACAGTGGCGTCACTTGACATATTGGGCCTTTTTTTCCCTTCGCTTAACTGGGCATGGGCTTGACCAGCACGTCACACATCCTGTTCTAACCTAGGCTTCCTTAGAAAGTATACAACAACATCTTAGTCCCGGCAAATCTCTTTAATTCATACGGCTGTGAATTATTGTCATTCCCATTCTGAAACGCTTCTCAAACAGTCTTTCAGGTGAGTATTTACAAACCCACCTTATCTCTCTTGGAATGCTGCCAGAGAACTAATTGCCACATGCAAGGCAAAGCCAAACTTAGCACAGAGTCTAACAGAACTTTTCCAGAGCTTTTACCAACCAAATGAACTAACTGCTTCCTGCAAAAGCTCACGTCCCGTTTGCTACTTTTTTATGTCTTATGGGAGGGGCCAATCATCTCCAAGCCTTACTCCAGACTCCGGGGGCAGCAAAGAACTACCAGATGGCCTTGGCCCCCTCTCTGCCTCCAACTCCGAACCCTCATCCGAGCCTTCCCCAGATTCCAGGACTGGCCCACGTTCCTCCCCAACCTCCTTACTGTCCAAATCTGCTGCCAGCTCTGCTGGCTGCTGACGGACCACAACACTTCCAACCTGCAGGCTGCAGTTTGACAGCCCTGTTCTAGTCGTACCCTCTATTCAGAGCACAAGCCTTGTACCATCCCAGTCAAATGGGCATCCAGTCTACTTATGAGAACCTCCAGTGATGGAGCACCCACAATCCCAGAAGGCAAGCTATTCCATTGATTGATTGTTCTCACTGTCGGAAAATGTCTCCTTGCTTCTACGTCGGATTTAAGAAGCTTCCACAAGGGTAGACGGCAGCCACAATGGTGCGATTGAAGGTCTGTTTATCTTTTAATTGCATGGCAGAGCTTCATCTACCCTACAGGTAGTCCTCTACTTATGACCCCAATGGAAGCAACATTTCTGTTGCTACGTGAAAATTTGTTCCGTGAATTTTTGCCCCATTTTACCACTTTTCTTGCAAACATGGTTAAGCGAATCTCAGCAATTTTTTAAAAAATTTAATTTATATGCCAACCTTCTCCGGAGACTTAGGACAGCTTACAATGCTTTAAAAAGAGCTTGAGTAGCATAGGGGGGTAATGCCTCCTACAAAGGCAGCATTTAAGAACCAGCTGCCTGCAATTACTGCAAGTTCAATTCTAGCCAAGCTCAAGATCGACTCAGCCTTCCATCCTTTCTAAGGTGGGTAAATTGAGGACCCAGTTTGTTGGGGGCAATAAGCTGATTTTGTATAAATATACAAAAGTATAAAGGCTATTGCTTAACACACTGTAAGCCGCCCTGAGTCTCCGGAGAAGGGCGGCATATAAATCAATTTTTAAAAAAAAATGCTTTAAGCAATAGCCTTCATACTTTTGTATATACTTGCTTAGTAGGGCTTTCGCCCCCCCCCCCCCCAAGCGCTGTTCTTTTTGTATATATACAAAGTCAGCTTATTGCCCCCACAATCCGGGTCCTCATTTTACCTACCTTGAAAGGATGGAAGGCTGAGTCAACCTTGAATTGTTGAGTTGAATTGCTGAGTTAATAACACAGTTGCTAAGTGAACCTGGTTTCCCCATTGACTTTGCTTGACAGAAGGTTGTGGAAGCCACTGCAAACCTCATAAATACGAGTCAGTTGCCAAGCGTCTGAATTTTGATCACATGGCCATGGAGGTTGCTGCAACGGTCATAAGTGTGAAAAATGGTCCGAAGTCATTTTTTTTTCAGTGCCGTTGTGACTTTGAACGGTCACTGTTGTAAGCTGAGGACTACCTATAATACGGCTTCCATATTGTCTTTTTAATCACAACCTGCAGACATCCCTCTACTCAAATCAAGAAACGAAAACATTCAGGAAAGCTTCAGAAAATACAATAAGGAGAAAAAAAGGCAGGTTTGTTCATTGGCCACATTACAATAGTAAGGGAGACTCGAAAGCGCTATCCAAGGAGCTCTAAATCAGGGGTTTCCAACTTTAGCAACTTTAAGTCTAGAAGACTTCAGCTCCCAGAATTCCCCAGCCAGCAAAGCTGGCTGGGGAATTCTGGGAACTGAAGTCTTCCAGGCTTAAAGTTGCCAAGGTCGGAGACCCCCTGCTCTAAACCACTGCAAAGGTCTCTTTTATACAGAGCAATCCAATCTTTCTATGATACAAATACATCACTTTTTCAAGGAAGCTATTTATAGCCAGTACTGCAACCAATGGAACTTTTCAATACTGGGAAAGTGAGATGAAGCCACTCAAATTTGGACTCTGTTTTGTGAGTGATATTTTGCAGTAAATATATCTGTCAAGGATCCGACTGACTAACAACGGAGACGATCCAATCTTTTTATGCAAAACTTTATTGAGTACATCATTTCAGCACAGATGAAGGCAAAACCAGATCTAGCTATTTCCGGCCCAAACCCATATAATTAAAGTATAGACTTCCCTACCCACCCACCCATTAGTCACATTGTCCAATTGAATCTTATGATATTGTTGTGAGAAAGTCTTTTGGCTCTGGCAAACACCTGTTGAAGTGTCCTTGGTTCTCACGGCTGTTGTCGTATTGTCTGGAACCTATATTCCATTCTCCTCCTCCCTCCCCCCAGTTCTTGGCAAGATGAGAAGCGAAAATGGTTGCAACAGCAAAAGCACATTTCGAAGTTTGGCAGTATCTTTTTTTTTAAGAAATACATTCTTATATTCAGCTCAGTTTAATAACTATACCTTTTTCAAAAAAACCAAGGTAGGTTTTCTGCAAAACATCACTCACAAAATATAGACGTATATATTGTATTATACATAAAGAGAATATACAGGTCACCCTCAATTTACAACCACAATTTGGGACCAGAATTTCTGTTGCTAAGCAACTTGGTTGAGAGTGGCACCTAATTTGTGCCGCTCTTGGTTGAGAGTATACATATATATGTATACACACACAAAAAGTATGAAGGCTATTGCTTAACGCATTGTAAGCCGCCCTGAGTCTCCAGAGAAGGGCGGCATATAAATCAATTTTTTAAAAAAAAATTACAACCTTTATTCACTATGGTTGTTAAGCAAATCGGTGCATTTGTTTATTTTTATTTTTATTTATTTACCTTGGAGTCCTAGTGGACGATCACTTAAATATGAGCCAGCAGTGTGCAGCAGCAGCTAAAAAAGCTACCGTATTTTCCGGCGTATAAGACGACTTTCTAACACAAAAATCTTCTCAAAAGTTGGGGGTCGTCTTATACGCCGGGTGTCGGTCTCCTCTAACCAAGCAGACCAGCCCGAAAGGCTTTGACGAGCCTTAAATGGCTCTAAGGAGCCAAGCTGAATTGCCTGCTGAGTTGCCGCTAATCAGCTGAGTTACACGCAAGCCCCCTGTAAAAGGGAAAAACTTTCCTTTTACACAACGCTGGCCATCCCAGCTGAGATTAGCAGGCAACTCAGCTGGGATCGCCGGAGCTTGGATGGCCAAGCGCTGTGTAAAAGGGAAAAACTTTCCTTTTACACAACGCTGGCCATCCCAGCTGCTAATTTTTGCCTGCTAATTGGTACGTAGCAAAAATCCCCCCCACCTCCAGCTTGTTTACCTTAGCTGCTAGCCGCAATGCTTGCCTTGCCTTGCCTGCAATCCATTGCATCAGCAAGCAACTAAATCTCCCTGCCTGCAATCAAGCAGGTAGGGAGTTGTGGACTTCAACTCCCAGAATTACTCAGCCAGCAAAGCAAAGCTGGCTGAGGAATTCTGGCAGTTGAAGTCTACAAGTCTTAAAGTTGCCAAGGTTGGAAACCCCTGTTCTATTGGGTAAGTTTTTTCCCCCCTTTGGGAGCTTTAAAAAAAATAGTTAATTGGGGGGGTTTTTTAGTTGTTCTTTTTTAGACCTAGCCATTTAAAGGCTAGGTCTAAGTTTTAGGCTAGGAAGTTTTAAATTTAGCTTTCAAATAAAAATAATAAAAATAAAAATAAAAATAAATAAAAATAAAATTTGTGCAACTTTCTGAGATTTAGTGTGTTTCTGTAGTGTTTCACTCTAACTACACAAACACACAAAATCTCACAAAGCTGTATGTGGAATTTTGTGTGTGTAAACCCACAATGTAAAAGTTCTTTTTTGGGGGGCTTTTTGTGGCTGTGTGAGGTTCCTGCTTATTGCAGGGGCCATTTTGGGACTAGCACAGCTGCTTTTACATTGTGGGTGAGCCAGTTGATGTTTTTTAATTTTTATTTGGTGTGCATTGGAAGAGGGGTCGTCTTATACAGCAAGTATAGCCCAAACCCTATATTTTTACAGGAAAAGTTGGGGGTCGTCTTATACGCCCAGTCGTCTTATACACCGGAAAATACGGTAATACAATCCTTGGTTGTATAAACAGAGGCATAGAATGAAAATTGCATGAAGTATTAGTACTGCTTTTTATAAAGCCTTAATAAGGCCACAGCTGGAATGCTGCATCTAGTTTTGGTCACCATATTATAAAAAAGATATTGAGATTTTGGAAAAAGTGCAGAAAAGAACAACTAGGATGATTAAAGTCCTGAGACAAAAACATATGAAGAACGGTTGCAGGATTTGGGTTTGGCTAATCTAGAGAAAAGAAGGACTAGGAGTGGTGTCAGCACGTCAAGATGCATTTATCCTAGTGCTGACATAAGAAGGAGAACGCAAGTGTCTGCAGCGGGATGGTTGCCTTTCACCTACTTATTTTAGCTGGAGATAATGTCCCCTAGGAGATGGATGGGAGGGGGGAAATTCTTTGAATTGGAGCAGTAGATTAGGGGTGAATGCTTGGGAAGATGGCCAATGAATGCAGAGGAGGGGGAAGGAAGAGGAGGGACTTTGGGTCAGCACGTCAGTGCTGGCTGCATGGAGTCGGTGTAAAAGTTGCCGTGCTAAATAAAATGAAGATTTGTTTCAAAAAGGACTTTGTTTGAGACGCAATTTATTTGAAGACGGCCTGAAAACCTGACAAGTGGCTTGATAGCAGTATTCTAGTATTTGAGGGGCTGCCACAAAGAGGAAGGGGTCAATTTATTTTCCAAAGCACCAAAAGGCAAGACAAGCGGTGGTAGGTTCCAACCGGCGTTACCACCGGTTCTCTTCGTGCACGCGCTTTGCTCACTCGCGCGCTGAGCTTGCACTCCACGCAAGCACGTTAGGTTTCTGTCCAGTTGAGGTGCGGCAATCCACTCTGCTGCGCCTATCAGCTGGGCTAAAAAAGAAGAAATAAAGGTAGGAATAACGCAGGGGCGGGCGGGAGGGCCCAGCCCCCAAACAAAGAGAACCGGTTTGATGATGTCACATCATCACCGCTACCGGCTCAGCAGAACTGAGCCGAACCGGGAGCAACCCACCACTGAAGACAAGAAACAATGGATGGAAACTAATCAAGGAGAGATGCAACCTGGAATTAAGGAGAAACTTCCTAACAGTGAGGACAATTAGCCAGTGGAAAAGCTTGCTTTCAGAAGTTGTGGGTGCTTCATCACTGGAAGTTTTTAAGAAGAGCCTGGATAGACACTTGGCTGAAATGGTATAGGGCAGTGATGGCTAACCTTTTTGCCGTCACGTGCCAAAAGCAGGGGGAGCACAGGGGGGTCGTGCAGGTGTGCCCACACCCATAATTCTATGCATCCTGTCCCCCCACGCATGCAGGCCTCCCCTGTGCTCCCCCTGCTTTTGGCACACGATGGCATGGTGGGCCCAGTAGAGCCATTTTTCACTCTCCCCAGGCTCCAGAGCCTTTCTAGGAGCCTGGGGAGGGCGAAAATGGCCTTCCTCATCCCCACAGGCCCTCTGGAGGCTCGAAACAACATGTTTCCTGACTTCTGGTGGGCCCAGAAGGCTTGAAAATCAGCTGGCCGGTGCATACATGCATGCATGCCGGAGCTGAGCTCACGTGCCCACCGATATGACTCCCCGTGCCACAGGTTCGCCATCATGGATAGAGGGTCTCCTGCTTGATAGGGGGTTGGACTGGAAGAGCTCCAAGGTCCCTTCCAGCTCTATTCTGATTGATTGATTGATTGATTGATTAATATAGCCTACTCAAAGCAAACTCTAGGTGGCTTACTGATAATTAAAACACAATATAGTAAACATATTATTTTTAAAAAATAATAAAAAGTTTTAAAAAATAATAACCCCACCATCACCCCTTCAGCAATAACACACACTCAAATCAACCATTTAATGGGCTTCATCCCATTCTGGATTCCCCAGATCTCCTTGCAGGGCCTTACAAAAGAGTGTCAGAATGGGGCCAGTCTAATTTCTGGAAGGATGATGTTCCAGAGGGAAGGAATCACTATGGAGAAGGCCCTTCTTCTGGGTTCCACCAGATGTACCTCCTTAGGGGATGAGACCCGCAGCATTCCTTGCCTCCCCACTCTAGTGAGTCAGGTGGATGTGATCGGTTGCTCAGTGAATCATGTGCTTGTTAAGTGAATCTAGCTTCCCCCATTGACTTTGCTTGTTGGAAACCAGCTGGGAAGGTTGAAAATGACAGTCACATGACCTGCAACACTTATGAACACCTGCTGGTTGTCAAGTGTCCAAATTTTGATCACATGACCATGGGGCTGTTGTGATAGTTGTATAGTGTGAAGACCAATAATGAGTAATTTTGTTTGCAATTCTTGGGGTGGTCATTAAGTGAATCCATGGTCATTAAACAAACCAACGGTCCACTAGGGGCATGGTTTCCCCAAAAAAACTCTCTAGTAAATGCCGGGTTTTGGCTAAACCATCATAAATCATAGTCACATAACTTTAGAACATTGCACAAATGGCCATAAATGCAGCCTGATTGCTGAATGCCCAAAATGTGGTCACATGACTGCAAGAAGCTGGCGGTCTGTCAGAACTTCAAATCTGGGTCATAAGTCACCTCCAGGTAGATACGTTGGAACTTCAAGTGGTCACTAAGCAACTGGTCATAAGTAGAGGGCTACTTGCATTGTTATTTTAACAGCTGAATGCTAGATACGAATATCCAGCATCTTATTTTTAGAAATTCTGGTTCCCACAGCCCAGCAGTCCATGCTCAGCCAGAAGATACCTCAACATGGACCACAGCACGTGATCAAGGGTGAGTAGAGGAAGCTACAATCTTTATAGACCTTCCAGCCACCACAAAGGAGACACCATGGTTGTCATTTTCTGTCCCACGTCCCTGCAATTTTTCTAACAGAAAAAAAGAGAGAGAGAACAGGATGGCGCATTTGAGGAATTTAACTCTATGGAGGCTTTATTTGCTCCTCTCACCTCTCACTTATTTCTACTCATTCCCCCCTCCCGTCAGGATTTCTTTTCTTTTTCCTCCTTCTCACATGAGTGGTGAACACTGAAAGAGCCATAGAAATAAATGCCTAGAAAGACTTGGTTTTATAGGGATTCTCTAGGACTTCATTTTAATGTTTCAAGAATTAATCTGTAATCAGCACAGGGGGAATTCATTTAACTTTATTCACGAGTGGGTCTATTCAGGATTAAATCTAATCTGTTTGGATTAATGGACTGAATTGATGATGTTTGGTATTATGAGGACACATTAATATCACTAGCACCCACACCTTAACATTCAGATAGGAAAGCATGCCACGGGCACAGAGCCAGTAACTATACCTTATCTAAATAACTCAACAGCTTTTGGAGAAACTGTAAGGGAAGAACTATCTTTTAACACCTGAGTGAAGCCAAGAAGGAGAAAAAACCAAGTGGTTACCTGAAGTCAGGGGTGGGCTGCTGGGGGTTCACAGGGGTTCGGGAAAACCTCTAGCTAAGATTCCGTGCAGTTCAGAGAACCCCCAAATCCCACTTCCAGATGGCCCCGCCCACCCCTCTCCTCCCAGGAGTCCACACGCTGCCCATTTTGGGTGCAGATAAGTGGAGGGCGTGCATGGAGGCTCGGGGAGGGCAAAAAATGGGCCTACTGAAAGTTTGGGAAGGCTGGAAACTGACCCATTTCCACTCTCCAGAGGGCCTCCGGGGCCTGGGGAGGCTGTTTTTGCTCTCCTAGAGACTCAAGGAAAGCCTCCAGAGCCTGGGGAAGGCAAAAACGCCCCCCGCCCACATTGTGGTGCAGGAGGCTGACAAGGCCACGTCCACCATGGCCATGTCCACTCACCAACCGGGCAGAGAACCCCTACTTAAAATTTTTGAAGCCCACCCCTGGCTAAAGTTGATTTATAGATCTACAAAATCTGAACTGCAAAAATCTGGATGACTGCTAGGAGGTAAGAAAAGTAATTCTTTGCTGCCATCTATCAGCCATCTGCATTTTTGCAGCCTAGATCTGGGAGCCCCAGAGAACCTTCATTTTACTTTGCACAGAAAAGCCTTAGATTTGTCTCAAGTGGCATCACACAACAAGGAAGAGAAAGTGTAGTAATAAGCTTCCTTTTTCTTTCAGTACTTTTTTGCAACTACCAATATTTAAACAAAACAGCATTATGAGCCACAGTGGCGCAATGGTTAGACTACTTCTGCTGACTGCCGGCTGCTTGCAATTTGGCAGTTCAAATCTCACCAGGCTGAAGCTTGACTCAGCCTTCCATCCTTCTGAAGTCGGTAAAATGAGGACCCAGATTTGGGGGGGGGGGGCAATATGCTGACTCTGTAAACCGCTTAGCTAGGGCTGTAAAGCAATGTAAAGTGGTATATAAGTCTAAATACTATTGCTATTTCTAAAAAGAACATTTGAAAAATAGAACACACAGATAGAGACTCATGCACGCATTTCCTTCGCTTCTTTTCTCTCTAAACAAAGGGAGTGTCGGTGCCTACCTTGAATAAAGCGGCAGTGCATCCCCTTAAATAGAGGCCATTCTTACACCCAGTAGTGTTGGATAACTCTGCTTTTGGCCTAATCTCACAGGCAGGAGAAGAAATCGAAAGATGAAGGACTGTCAATATTACCAGACAGACCGAACAGGAAACATTAGCCAGATAAGCTAATTCTACTTTATTGTAAAGCAACATTGACAGAAACTTGCAAATCTCCTGCCATCACCTTTACAGCCCAAGAACTAAGCATGCAACAAGCAAACTTCTAGGAGAGGGAAAGAAGAATGTTGTCATGCAATGAAAGAAGGGACGTAACTGGGAAAAGTCTGAAAGAAGTTTTCTCTCCTTGGCAAAGAAAGAAAGAAAAAAGAACACAGTGATTGTTGGATTTGCTCTATTTGTCTTGGATTTCATCTTGAAAAGAAATTTCCTATCAATCCCTGTAATAAACCCAAATACTCTCCTTCTGATTAATAAAACATTTTCCCAGCTCAAGAACTTAGCGATGGTCTCTTCTAGCCTCTCGCTCCACCCATTTTGTTGGTGGGCTGTGCTCCATCTTATTTGACTGCTACCCTAGGCAGCATCTCTTCACCTGATCTCTCAAGGTTATTCTCACATACTGTACAATTACAAGGACACAGGACAGCAGAGTAGTTGGAGAAGACAAACCTACAAATATTGAGGGCTCAACCCATAAAGGAAGGTCTATACAAGCAAACATCATTGGGGCCAGCAATTTGGTTGTTGAGCAAAGTGAAATTGTAACTGTGCTTATGTTCTTATTTCAGCTTTCCTTTGTTATACATACCTTTGAAGGTCATAAATGTGAGTAGGACTGGTCATAAAGTTAACTTTTCATTACCATCATAACCATAATGCTGATGTTGCTAAATGAGGCAGTCATTAAATAAGGATGACCTGTAAAAGATCATGAGCGGTCCTTTGAGTTGTATCTACACGTAACTCATGTAGTTCCTGCAATATTTATCTGTTCTTTCAGGTAGTCCAGGTCAGGAAAGAGGCTTCACAAGGATTTCTATTGTTGTAGAGTGTCATAACAGAATCTTGAAAACTTGACAGAGATTCTCTCAATTCCCTCTTCTACAAGAGAATCACAATAGGAAAGCTTGAGATTTTTCCTCCATTTCTCCTCCCTTTCATGGCTAAGCTGGTGTATATACAGTATATATAAGCATTGTTAAATTCTTTCTTCAAGACCATCTCTTTATTCCTCTGTAATAAAACTCCCTTTTTAGGACCCTGTAATTCCTTAATTCACTATGGAGTCAGGAAGACTGGATGGAGCTGAGCATTTACTGGCTAGATGCCCTTCCTGATGCCTATGCGGAGTTTGCAGCAATTTTTTTTTTCTTTGTGCTAAGAGACAAACATCTGCTGCTACCTAGGATTGAACTCTCAACCTTCAAGTGGGAGGCGAGTATCTTCACCATTAGGCCATCATGCTGCTCATGTTTACTCCTCTATAATATAAGTGCTATTCTATTAAAACCAGTTTGGCTGCATTTTAAATCAGCCAAAGTTTCTGAGTCATCATCAAAATCAGCCCCACAAAATGTGCAATATATTAATCCAACAGAAAGGTGGTGAGGACATAACTCCTTACTCAAAAGTGGTCATATCTTGTTCACCAGTCTCAGCTGGGGAAAAAGATCACATCCCAGCTCCGTCTGAGAAAGAGTAAACCCATCAAGAACCAAATTAGCTTGGAATTAAGCTAAGGAACTGGGATAAAATGGGTGTCTGTCTGTCTATCTATCTATCTATCTATCTATCTATCTATCTATCTATCTATCTATCTATCATCTATTTATTTAGACTGTAACTATGATTTATGTTCTATGAACTATCACTTTGTTGTTGTTGTTGGTGGTGGTGGTGTGTGTGTGTGTGTGTGCGTGCACGTGCGCACTGAGAGCTTATGCACCACACAGAAATTCCTAGTGTGTCCAATCACACTTGGCCAATAAAGAATTCTATTCTATTCTATTCTATTCTATTCTATTCTATTCTATTCTATTCTATTCTATTCTATTCTATTCTATTCTATTCTATTCTATTCTATTCTATTCTAGCCTAGCCTAGCCTAGCCTAGCCTAGCCTAGCCTAGCCTAGCCTAGCCTAGCCTAGCCTAGCCTAGCCTAGCCTAGCCTAATCTATTCATACATACATACATACATACATACATACATACATACATACATACATACATAATATGGGATTCTGGGTTGGCTTTCATTGTTAGACTCCATTGTTAACGCAGAGGGGAGGGAAGCAAGTTTCATTCATTTACTAGATTTGAAAATTTGAGTACTCCACATTTTTAAAAATATGTAATTGTCTTCTCTTTCTCCTGTTATTTCTTCCAGTATTAGAGGTCTCAGATGTTGAATTTTGAAGACCTCTTGCATAGACCTCTTGCATAAAGCTCAGGACAAAACATGCAGTCATATCTGCTTCTCTAGGATCTTTTTTTGTGACACCCAAGCTTTTCCAGGCTGCGAAGGACTGAAAGCAATACTAATGCGGTAGAAAACAGCAATATATTGGTTATAGCTACAGCCACACGCATTTCATGAAAATCCATATTTCATAAACTCACGCCAGCCTTGTATTCAATCACTCATTTTGTAGCCATGAGTGACAAGGTGCTGCACGCAACCAAATCCTTTTTGGATCTCAACGATTGATAGGAGAGTAAATAAAGCAAAGTGTTTTTATTTACTTCACTGGAAAAGCTACATTTACAATTAAGATACATTTATTTTAAATACAAGAAAAGATAAGAAAACTTCCCATCTAGGGCTGCCATACAGATGGGCTGAAACCTCAGGTCAGCTAAAGGAAGTTTAGGTTTTACAGACAAGGTGGATTAACCTGATTGGATTTGAATTTATTATACCACCCAAAGAATGAGGCCTGCTGATGATTTCCAAGTCAGTCATAGAGTCATAATCATAAATCTGGTGAGCTCTGTGTTCTTCATTCGGGCAGGGCTAATAGAATACAGATCTGGTATTGATTGACAAATTCGAGCCCAGTTTTCTGATCTCAACTGTTCTTGATAACATAAATTGGTAAACAGTACCCTGGCATTTAAAGCCACCTCTCTCGATATTATAATATTGATTTATTAAATCTCATTGTTGTAGGTCGTGAGGCAGTTTCTCTCTGTAGCAACACTGCTGGGACCTTTGCCTGATGAACTTTTTTTTTTCCCAGAATCTCAAGAGTCTTCTTGTGGCTTGCTTCCTAAATCTCTGAGCTTTTCAGGCAAAGATTTAAAGGGCTAGTTCCACCAATCATCCATTCTCGGAGGGAGGAGGGAAATGGAATATCTCTTCTATTGTAGCACAGACTTCATTCTTCACTGCCTCCTTGTGAGAATGCCATGCAAGTGATTTATTAAAAAATACACTCAGACATCCATTACTTATTCATAGCTTGTTGCTCCTAGAATGAATTAATCACGGTGTCAGTTAATTGTTAATTGATCATTAATGATGGAGCCTTTATTAATGTATTAATAGTAACTCTTCTATCTTTCTTCCAAGACCTCAAGAGGGTATAGTCTAGGACTGTGATGGCTAACCTATGGCACACGTCCACAGGTGGCATGCTGAGCCCTCTCTGCGGGCACGCCAGCCGTCTTCCCAGTCCAGCTCTACCACGCATGTGCGCACGACTCCCACCAGCCAGCTGGTCTCTGCCGCACATGCGCAGGGGGCGGGGCACATGCAGGGGACACACACATGCATGGGGGTGCATGGTGCATGTGTGCAGGGCGCTCGCATTGCATTTGGGGGTTCATGTGCGTGTGCCCCCCTGTGCCCTCTTTTGGGCCTGGAAAGCCCCCTGCACCAACCTGGAACCCAAAATGGGGCACCGGGGCACAGTGCGAGGCCTCCCTGTGCCCCGTTTTGGGCCTGGAAAGCCTCCTGCACCAGCCTGGAAGCCAAAATGGGGCTGTGGTGCATGTATGCACTTGGCACCAAAAAGGTTAACCTTTATCACTGGTCTAGGACTTCCTCCTCAATTTTTTTTCCAATATTTTTGTGAAATCGGCTGAGCTGAGCTGAGCTGGCTCAGAGCCAACAATATGCTTCCATTGTTATAAACCTGATTTAAACTTGGGCTTTCCTGCACCTGTTCCAGCACTGTCACCACTACCCCATTGTATCTCTCCAATCTGGAAAACATTTTAAAGCAGTGGCCCCCAGCCTTTTGGCTACCAGGAATCGGTTCCGTGGAGAGAGATTTTTCGGTGGACAAGAGGAGGTGTGGTTATGCGTGATGCCTGCATCTTTTTTCTGCTTCCCTGAGGACAACCATTCTGATCACAGGGATAGCTTACAAATTTCCCTTTCTTGCAGAAACCACTGACCTAAATCAGCATTCATGTTTAAGGAACAATGTAAAGCAAAATGTAAAGTTAAGTATTTTACATAAGATATAAACCAATAATTAAAGCAAGGCTAATTACAACTAAGTAACTACAAAATTCCTGAGGTAATACACTAGGAACTTCAGCAGAAACATCTCGGATAAGTTAAAGTTTCTAATTTAACGTAGGATTTTAAATCTAAGAAAAAAAGCTTTTGAGCTATTTTTATCTCCCTGGATGGGCCTATCTCTTAATCCCAGTTGGGCTATACTAGCTGGTTAATGGTGAAATATAAAAATCAATTTCAAAGCAACCCCTTTTCTAAATGGTTGAAGACCAGGTAATAATTTCTAAAATACTATTTTGCATAGTAGCTGTCAAAATAATTTACAATTCTCATGCATTTCTGTCAGAATAGTAGTTTGTCCCCAAATTTAGGAGGAGATACCTTAGAGAAAAAACTACCTTTTTTTTCAGGGGTGAAATCCAGCAGGTTCTGACAGATTCTGGAGAACCGGTAGTGGAAAATTTGAGTAGTTCGGAGAACTGGCAAATGCCACCTCTGGCTGTCCCCAGAGTGGGGAGGAAATGGAGATTTTGCGATATCTTTCCCCTGCCACACCCTCCAAACTACACCCACCAAGCCACAGTCACAGAACCGGTAGTAAAAAAGAATTGAATTCCACCATTGCTTTTTTTGTATGCTATCGAAAATCCAACATGATATTTGATAGACTTCGGCTTTCCCACCCTTTCTCTATACCTAAATCTATTCTTGAAAGTTTCTTTCTTCTCCAAGGAAGCCTCTCAGGTTGTATGGGCACTTTCAATGTGAAGGATCCATTTGTTTTCAACATCCATCAGTTTACCATAAAACCTTGATTTAAAGGACTAATGGAGAGAAAGGGTAATAAACGAAACGGCCACAAAATAGTAGATAGGCATACGCTGGTCATAATATATGTAAAGTGACACAAAATATATAAACACACACCTTAACATGTAATGTATGGAGAATGCATCTAAATTTGTCTTTTGCAGTGGGGTGGTGATAACAAATCTAACCAATAATAATGTAATACACACACAGTTAAGCACACACTTTCTTTGTTACTGGGGTAAAATTTGTTATTAACCAAAATATAAATGTTGTCTTTTACACTGAAAGCTACTGAGCTGAAACTCACAGTCTAATACGTCTGGCCTAGAAGACAAAAATTTTCATTCCATTGTACCGATATATTAAAAATAGGGATCAATAAAAAGCCTTGCTTTATGCTTTTCTTGGAGGGTTATAATCAAGATCACGTAAAGTGTTAATACCATTTTATAATGCCTTGGTAAGGCCGCACTTGGAATACTGCGTCCAGTTTCGCTCACCACAAGGTAAAAAAAGATGTTGAGACTTTAGAAAGAGTACAGAGAAGAGCCACAAAGATGTTAGGGGACTGGAGGCTAAAACATGAAGAACGGCTGTTGGAATTGGGTATGTCTAGTTTAATGAAAAGAAGGACTAGGGAAGATTGTTACAAAGAAGAGTGGTGGGATTCAGCCAGTTCGCACCATTTCGAATGAACCATTTGTTAACTTTCTGAACAATTTGGTGAACTGGTTATTGGAAGAAATCATTAGGGCAGAGAACCGGTTGTTAAATTAGTTGAATCCCACCATTGAATCAAACTATTCTTCAAAGCACCTGAGGGCAGGAGAAGAAGCAACGGGTGGAAACTTATCAAGGAGAGAAGCAACTTAGAACTGAGGAGAAATTTCCTGACAGTGAGAACAATTAATAAGTGGAATGACTTGTCTTCAGAAGTTGTGAGTGCTCCAACACTGGGAGTTTTTAAGAAGAGATTGGACAACCATTTATCTGAAATGGTATAGGGCCTTGATGGTGAACCTATGGCACGCGTGCCACAAGTGGCACGCTGAGCCATATCTGTGGGCAGATGAGCTTTGACCTAGCTCAGCTCCAGTGCACATGCGAGCGCTGGCCAGCTGATTTTCTGGCCTTCCGGTCCCACCGGAAGTCAGGAAACGGGCTGTTTCCGGCCTCTGGGAGAGTAGGGAAGGCCGTTTTCACTTTCCCTAGACTCCTAGAAAGCCTCTGGAGCCTGGGGAGGGTGGTAAATGGGTCTTCTGGGCCCACCTTGCCCTCACATGCCAAAAATGGGGGGAGCATGGAAGGGGTCATGTGCACATGTGCAGGGGTATGGGGTGTGGGGGCATTGAATTATGGGTGTGGGCACGCATGTGTGTGACACCACCCAACGTGCTCCCCCTGCTTTTGGCACGCAATGGCAAAAAGGTTAGCCATCACTGGTATAGGGTTTCCTGCCTAAGCAGGGGGTTGGACTAGAAGACCTCCAAGGTCCCTTCCAACTCTGTTATTCTATTCTATTAGTGTTTGTTAGTGCTCTGTGGGGTTGTATTTGTATTCCTAGTATGTTGTTAAAAATATAGGGTTAAGCTGAGATGTTCCAACCAGGACTATCCACTGAATCAAAGGCAGAAACAGATACACAAAAACCACCAAAGAGATTCTTTGAAGGGCCTTTTATGTATTAGATTAAATGCTTAGAATAAAAGAGTGATCGGATGTTGATGTCCCTTTATAAAAGCTGACAGATTCTCATAGAAAAATCAGTATTTTCTTCTTGCCGCTGTTCCAACTTAGAGAAGATACTTATTGTACATCTAATCAGCTGATTTGCTCTAATCTTTCTTTTAAAAAATTTGAACAAATTAATTTAAATTGAATAAAATAATTTAACCACCCTATAAAAATGCTATGATATTTATGTGTATAAACAAATTGGCAACTAAAATAAGCACCAATGTGGATTATGGTGTGTGTGTGTATACTCCATATATACATATACATATTACATATACGTATACGTATACGTATAGGCATAGGCAAAGGCATAGATATGCATATTCATATACATATAATATATACAGGTAAAGGTAAAGGTAAAGGTTCCCCTTGCACATATGTGCTAGTCGTTCAGCGGTGTTCATCTCTGTTTCAAAGCCAAAGAGCCAGTGCTGTCCGAATACGTCTTCATGGTCATGTGGCAGGCATGACTAAACACCAAAGGCTCATGGAACGCTGTTACCTTCCCATCAAAGGTGGTCCCTATTTTTCTACTTGAATTTTTTACATGCTTTCGAACTGCTAGGTTGGCAAAAGCTGGGACAAGTAACGGAAGCTCACCCCGTTACACGGCACTAGGGATTCGAACCGCTGAACTGCCGACCTTTCGATCGACAAGCTCAGTGTCTTAGCCACTGAGCCACCGCGTCCCTATTCAGTACGTATACATATACATATATAGAAAATATTACATTCTATATTACATATAGACCCCTCCATGGTTTAACAATCCAAATTACATCTTTGACAATTTTGAAGCAGTCACTGACAATTATAGAGGAAAATGGGTAACCATGTTGATTTTATCAGAGGATTGTCAAAAATGTCAGGAAAAAAATGATACCTCTGTAATTCACCCAGGCTCTGGATTCTAAAACTGTTTATTTCAGAATTGAATCCAATTAAGTCCCCAGATTTATGGCCGTGTTTCTCATTGACTGCTGCATCTGACTCATTCCACTTATATCTGTCATAATCAAATTTATTTTGCTTCAAAGGTATGTTACATTGTTTGCATAGTTGCAGCAGCTCTTGAAGAGAATCCATTAATCTCTCTCTTTTTTTAATGATGCGTTTTCCTAGGAAGTTCCTGTTGGCATCTTCTACTTTTATTTTATCAGTCTAGGTGTTATAATTGCATAGTCCTTTCTTGACAGGATAGAGATTATGATTTAGTGTAAGCCATTATGTCTCCATCTTCTCTAATAGCCTTTGATTTTTATCTTTTGAAGAACAGAGCATATAAGAACATCAACCAATTTTTGGTCCAGCTGTAGTGACCACTGGACTATCTTTGTCCCTAGAAAGATCCATCTGTCAAAAGCCCCTTTTCTCCAGTGGACAGCATATCTGGAATCATAACTGATATAGCATGGTGAGTGGAGAACAATTACTGTGATTACAGAATCATTCTAGCTCTCCTTCATTGTCAACAGAGCAAACATTCTTATTCGGGTCCACCATCAAAACAGTGAGGTGTTTAAGGAAAATCAAATTTCTCTAGCCGGTTAGTAATAGCAATAGCACTTAGACTTATAGTGCTTTCTTTTATTAATCTTCCCTTCCTTCCTTCCTTCCTTCCTTCCTTCCTTCCTTCCTTCCTTCCTTCCTTCCTTCCTTCCTTCCTTCCTTCCTTCCTGGGCTCCTGGGGGTTCGGCAGTGTTTGAGTGATTGTCCCCCAAATGCCACCCCTGCCTGGCCATGCCCACCCCACCCTGCCTCTCCCAGGAGTTTCCACATAGCCCTTTCATCATTCCAGGTAAGTGTAGGGGCTGCACAGAAGGTCTGGGATGGCAAAAACAGCCTACCACAGGTTCCAGAAGTCTGGAAACAGGGCTGTTTCCAGCCTCTGGAGGGCCTCTGGACCCCAGAGGAAGCAGTCTTTGCCCTCCCGGAGGCTCGAGGAAACCCTCTGGAGCATGGGGAAGGTGAAAAATGTCCCCCCATCATGGTGCAGGCAGCCGACTAGACCACACCCACCATGGCCATGCCCACCCAGTAGCAGGGCAGTGAACCCATTGCTAAAGGATCTGAAGCCCAGCCCTGCATCCATCCATCCATCCATCCACCCATCCATCTTGCTTGTTTGCTTGTTTGCTTGTTTGCTTGTTTGCTTGTTTGCTTGTTTATTTATTCATTTATTAAATTTATTGGCCTCCCATTGTATCATAGGGTAATTCTGCATTGCTTACCGTTACATATAAACTAAAATATAAAAAGTTTAAAAATGAACATGAAAACCAAAGACACATGGGGAGGGTGGAGGTGGAATGGGGGAGAGGTGGGATCTGTTATTACTCCATCAATCACCTCCATTGTGCTGATCCCTCACTGCGGCCCCAAACTGATTGGCAAAGCCACATCTTTAGGCCCTTATGAAAAGACAGGAGGGTTGGGGCCAACTTCACACTGGGGGGACAAGATGTTCCAGAAGGCAGGAGCCGCAGCAGAGAAGGCCCTTCTCCTGGACCCCACCAGCTAGAATAATCAGGCTAATGGGACCTGCAGTATGCCTCCTCTGCCGGCACGAGTGCTATGGGCCAATCCCAATGGGGTGAGATGGTTTCTCAAGTAACTTGGATCCATGCTATGAAGGTTTTAAAGGTGATCAACCACACCTTGAATTATACCCAGAAGCAGATTGGTAGCCAATAGCAATAGCACTTGGACTTCCTGTTGTAGCCTGCCAGTGGCCAGCTGATCTGGCAGCAGATTCGGACAGTGAGGAGTTTGGGAAGGAACATGGACACCGCCTGGTGTCTGGGGAAGGCTCTGATGGGGGCTCTACATCACAGGCAGAGAGGGGACCAGAGCTGCATGCCAGTTATCCGCTGCCTTTGGAGTCAGATATCAGTGAGGTAGATGAACAACTAGAGCCTGTTCCCAGTGTGCCCATGCGCAGAGTTGCCAGATGAAGGGAACAGCTAAAGAACGAGGGTCGAGTTGGGAGTAAGGCCACAGGTGGATGATGAATGGCCCCTCCCAGAGGGAATAAAAGAGGAGAGAAAGGAGAGTGGAGTCCTGCATTCTTGTATTGCGGCATCTGAAAGATATCAGCCTGGCCACTCTCCAAGCCTGATAAAGGTCAGTAATTGTGAACTATCTTGAAAGACTGTGGGAGAGGAAAGACTTTGCTGGAGAGGAATTAACTTAAATTAAATAAAAGGGGTTTATCGGGATGAGGACTCGGCTTTGTACTGCTGGGGAAGCCCAAGTCAGAACACTTATATGCAGCTTCATAGAGCTTTACTGCCTTCTCTAAGAGGTTTACAGAGCCAGCCTATTGCCCCCAACAATCTGGGTCCTCATTTTACCAACCTCAGAAGAATGGAAGGCTGAATCAACCTTGAACCACTCAGAATCGAACTCTTGGAGTAAGCAGCAAGTTAGCCTGCAGTACTGCATTCTAACCACTGCACCACAATGGCTCGCAGAGTCGTGGTGTTACAGAGACCATTCTTAGGGCCCCCATATTACCTGTGCTACTGCACTCTGCACCGGTGTAGCTTCCAAATACACTTCAAAAGTAGCTTTATCTAGAACACATTACAGTAGTCCAGTCATGAGGTGACTAAATGATTGAGCCCAGGGAATCCTGGGTTAGAGAGGGTTTATACCAGTGGTGAAATTCACATTTTTTTACTACCGGTTCTGTGGGTGTGGCTTGGTGGGCATGGTGTGGCTTGGTGGGCGTGGCTTGGTGGGCATGGATTTCCTGCAAAATCTCCATTCCTACCCCACTCCAGGGAAGGATAATGCAAAATCCCCATTCCCTCCCCATTCCTGGGGGAAGGCTATTGCAAAATCTCCATTTCACTCCACTCTTGGGCCAGCCAGAGGTGGTATTTGCTGGTTCTCTGAACTACTCAAAATTTCCGCTACTGGTTCTCTGAACTACTCAAAATTTCCACTACTGATTCTCCAGAACCTGTCAGAACCTGCTGGATTTCACCCCGGTTTATACCTCTCTCTAAGTGGTAGTTGAGCAGAGTGCCCCCCACTATCTGGGTCCTCATTTTACTGACCTCGGAAGCATGGAAGGCTGAGTCAACCTTGAGCCGGTGAGAATCGAACTCCTGGCAGTTGGCAGATTTAGCCTGCAATACTGCATTCTAACCACTGCGTCCCCACAACTAGTAATCATCATTACAGAATGCTTACTACTGGGAATGTAGGTGACATTCAATAATCACCCTGTCTGAAGCGAGAAAAATTAACCTTCATAAAGGCAGCAATTACGTTATTTGTCATATACATGTGCCTCGCTGCTAAAGGGCATTTTCATGATCATCAGAAATCAGCTTGATTGCCTCCTAAGCGGAAATAACAATCGTGGAGAATGATCACCCCATTGTAACTTGAGAACTACTTTACTGCACGAAGAAAACCACTCCATGATTTTCTGGAGTGGATGTCTGGAAGTAAACAAATGGCCTTGGAGAGGATCTGAAGTGGCAATTACTGACAAGATCAATTCACTACATTAATTACCCTGCCTGGCTTTGTGAACCAAGATTGGCAGGTCCTTTTTCTCAACACTTCCTCATCCTGTTGGGAGCAGGATTAGGTCAAGTCTACATAAGACATGAATGTAGAGACAATTTGGCTTGGGAAAAAAAAACCTGCAGGTGTAACATACAGCATCTCACTCCATGCTTCAGGTATCGTCTCTGTTCTTTCTTGGCTTGAAAATGTCATCAAAGCCTAACATTAAATAATAGTTGCAGGCCTTTTTTTTTTTTACTTTTAAAAGCATTTTTTCTACAACCTCTTTGAGGTTGTAGAAAAATGCTTTTAAAAGCCTCTGACGATCACAGCTGAGTTGCCTGATTGGCAGAGGCTTTTTATTTCTTTTAAAAGCCTCTGACGATCCCAGCTGAGCCACGGGATCATCAGAGGCTTTTTTTTTTTACTTTTAAAACCATTTTTTCGGCCGAAGAAACACCTAGAAAGCACCTAAAGAAAGAAGCACCTAGAAAGAGATTTGGCTGATGAATTCCAAGAGTTCATCACCTAGAAGGAGGCAAGGGCAAACTACCTCCAAGAAATCTTGCCAAAAAGATTGCAGGGACTTGTTCAGGGAACCCATAGGAGTAAAGACTGATTCAAACGCAACCACAAAATTTTCAGCATATCAGAATTCTCCTGCTGAGGAGTAAGATGATTCTCTTGAGATGTATCAGACCATAATTTGGAATAATTGCTCTTTGCCAGACTAGTTGAGATTGATCAACTGCAAAGCCAGGGGTGAAATCAAGCAGGTTCTGACAGGTTCTGGAGAACTGGTAACAGAAATTTTGAGCAGTTCGGAGAACCAGCAGTGGAAATTTTGAGTAGTTCAGAGAACCAGCAAGTATCACCTCTGGCTGGCCCCAGAGTGGGGTGGGAATGGAGATTTTGCAGTATCCTTCCCCTGCCACGCCCACCAAGCCATACCACACCCACCAAGCCATGCCCACAGAACCTGTAGTAAAAAAATTTGGATTTCACCACTGTGCAAAGCAGGTTGTTGGTTCCCAGAGAGAACTGGGATACATTCCTCTTTCTTAGCTTGACCCCCAGTAGATCCCTTCTGTTCCAATAGAAGAGAATATATGTAGCTCGGGGTTGAACTACATATAGTTGAACTGTACAGTCCTTGGTGCTTTCTGAGTTTTCTTGTAATACGTAATATCATCAGTACTAGGTACTGCAGAATAATGAAATGTGTGCAAGTAAAATAACCAAGGTCAGAAAGCACCAAGGAGTCCACATATACCTTCTGGTCTCTCCAGATTGTCACCAATTCTGTGATTTTAGGGATGCAAAGTATTTATTTGTTCATGTACTAATCAGTGGTGGGTTTCAATTTTTTTTTACTACCAGTCCTGTGGGTGTAGCTTGGTGGGCGTGGCAGGGGAAGGATACTGTAAAATCTCCATTCCTACCCCACTCCAGGGGAAGGATACTGTAAAATCTTGATTCCGTCCCCAAGAGTTGCCAGATGTCCACTATTTGAGCGGACAGTCCACTTTTTTCACATTATGTTCACTATTTTTTTTCACAAAATAGTGGACATTTTTTTATTCAAAAGCTTTATGATGAAATGGTACATAATCTAAAGCTGTACAGTCTAAGAGAATAAGGATAGGAGAATCGCATTTTGTCTTTTTTTTCATAAAAAGATAAAAAAGATAAAAAAGAATGAGACAAAGATCAAATATCCATTGAACTCGATTCTCCGAAAAAAATTAATGATGAGATTAAAATAAAAATATATTATAAAATTATGTACAGTTCACATTTTTAAAATGTATTGTAGCTTGTGTCGACTGACCTAAAATGGCGTCGAGTGATGAGAGTGACAGCGGCAAGATTTTTGCATGTGATCTTCACATTCTCATGTGTAAGCTGCGTGATTCTTTGCAAAAAAAATACGATGAGCAGTTTTTTGGAATGAAAGTTTTATTTGCCTTACGTAAAAAACATTTGCCTGAGAATGCCATGCAAAAGTTCAAGAAAGAAGCCATCAACGTGTATCAAAGAGCCATTGCGTACCTAGAAAAGTGGTATAATTTCACTGATTCAGTATATGAGACTCTAAGTTGTTTCAATCTAATTGATCGCAATAATCCTCCAACTTTAGAAGAAATGACGAACATCTGGTTATTATCACCATGGCAAGAAGAACTTCCACCCAACAGTCTCTTCAATGAAATTTCTGCCTTAGAAGAAGTTTATGTTCATCTGCAGGGCGATTCATCCCTCGATAAGTGGACGTACTTTTTCAAGAAAGAGCCAGCTCCGAGTTTACTGAAACTGTTCCAGTATTGTGCATCAATTCCGGTATCAAATGCAAATGTTGAACGAATTTTCAGCATCATGGGAAATTTGTGGACTGACGAACATAACCGACTGCTTGTGCCATCAGTTCAAAGTGAACTTTGTATATTTTTTAATATTTCTCAACGTTGTACTGAAATTAAAGAATTATTCCTTTAAACACAAAGAATTGATCAAAGCTGCGCAGTCAAATAAAAAATACACACGACAGCAAAGTAAAATGTAATTTAATATTTTACATATTATTATATTTGATGTTTTGAATTTTAAGTAAAGTTTTGAAGTGATTATTTTAATACGTGTTAAAATGTTTGTAAGAAAATATATAATTTAATTGTAATTTTTTTTTATTTTTTTACTACTTAATCCCACCTCCACCCCCCACCCACGCTTGTCCGCTATTTTTTGGAAGCAGACCTGGCAACCCTAGCTGGGACTTGGGAGGCAAAGAATAGATGGGGGGGGCAGGGCCAGTCAGAATTTTTACTACCGGTTCTCCGAACTACTCAAAATTTCCGCTACCGGTTCTCCAGAACTGCTCAGAACCTGCTGAAACCCATGTCTGGTATTAATGGTACCAACTGGTCTTCCTTATCAAAAGTCTCTGCCTTTAAGAACTGTCTAACAGACAGAGACTTCATGTTTTACAAAGCTTTGCCTTAATTTTCCAGATCTTTTGTCAAGAAAGAGGAAATAAATGTAGCCACCTTAGGTGAAATATATCTTCTTTCCCAGCAGAGAGACAAGAGATTGGACAGAAAATCTTTCTGGAATGTTTATAGGTTTTCTTTATATGGGCTGTCATTATAAACCACTTAGCATTAGACTTCAGAGCCTAATTAGTCTCCCTTCAATGTATGTATTTAAAAGCCAGCTGATATGAAATGTTTTCCATCCAATTATTTTCACGTTCTGCACCCTATCGGAATAACCCAAAGACTGGGGGTGGGGAGGGGATCTATTTTTTCTATTACAAATTAGGAGACAATACAAAGTACCAAGTCACTTTACACCTGAAAAAAACTACACTAGTTCCCTGGATATCTTAAATTTAGAAGACCATCTCTAGGTAGAAAAAGGCCCCCATGAGATACCCATAATTCTCATGGAGACTTGAAGCATTTTCTTTTAAAGAGGAAATGCAATTACAAGTGGGAAGGATTGACACAAACTGTAACAGACTAGACCAGTGCTTCTCAAACTCAACAACTTTAAGTTGTGTGGACTTCAACTTCCAGAGTTCCCCAGCCAGAGTTCCGGAACTCTTGCAGGAACTGGGTATGTCTAGTTTAATGAAAAGAAAGACTAGGGGAGACATGATAGCAGTGTTTCAATATCTCAGGGCTGTCACAAAGAAGAGGGAGTCAAGCTATTCTCCAAAGCACCTGAGGGCAGGACAAGAAGCAATGGGTGGAAACTAATCAAGGAGAGAAGCAACTTAGAACTAAGGAGAAATTTCCTGACAGAACAATTAATAAGTGGAACAACTTGCCTGCAGAAGTTGTGAATGCTCCAATACTGGAATTTTTAAAGAAGATGTTGGATAACCATTTGTCTGAAGTGGTGTAGGGTTTCCTGCCTAAGCAGGGGGTTGGACTAGAAGACCTCCAAGGTCCCTTCCAACTCTGTTATTCTATTCTATTCTAAGTTTGAAGTCCTCAAATCTTAAGGTTGCCAAGGATAAGAAACACCAGCCTAGGCAGTGATTTTCAAATTTGCCTGTTCCTTGAAACTTTCATCTGCCCAAAAGTTTCCTGGAATGTTCTGGCATTCCCAAAGAGGAGAAGTAGGAGCTTCAATCAGAAAAACTGCATAGGTGAACGGAGATATTTTTATAAATATATTCTGACCTGTACAATTTCTTCAAACCTAAAAAAAAATAAAGCCATATTGAAGATCCAGCATTTTTTGGGTGTTTGGGATCCTTGGTGCTCTCTGGATTTGGTTACTTTCCTGTAGACGTCTCATGACTCATCTAGGTAACATCATCAGGGTTAGGGGATAGTGAGGCTTGCTCTCTATTTATATACAAATGATTTGCCTTTCAGTGTTGGTAGGAGTGTCTCAATGGTTCCTTGATTCTAATATTTTTAGGCCTGAGAAAGACTGTCTATCCCAAAGTCACCGCTATGGCAGGACCAAAACTCCATATCTCCTGCTTTCTAATCCAGTACCTTTAATGGCTACAACAAACTTTTTAAAAAACTAATCTCTCTCCCTGCACACAATTGCTCTATGAGGAGTGTGCCTGGCTACTGCTCTGCAGAAGACATCTAAGATTTCCACATGAGCAATTTATAGCATCATCCACCCATCCACATTGGTGCTATATCATTGCAGGATAGCAGTGATAGACTATAAATAGTTAATGTGGAAGTACTTATAGATTGTTTCAGGCTGGTAATTTAAGTAGCAAGTTGGAAAAACACAGCATTGGCAGAACCAAGTAACTTTCTAGTGAAATCAGAAATCCTAAAGCAGAGATAGATAGTACTTCGCTTGCAAAAGTTTGGATCTCTGATTCTACTCAAACCCAACTAATATGACCAGAGAAGCTGATGCTCTTGTCCCTATCAGAAAAACCTATGGTAGCTGTGTTAAGCCAAAAAATAATAATAATCCAAAATCCACAGTCTATGCCTTTATTAGGTCCTCTGATTTTTCTTTGTTTTATAATAGATGCAAAGGTTCATAAAACTTTCCATCAAACCAGACAGTTTAAAAAAATCAGAAAAGGGGGGTAAAGAGATGCTGATCTTCAAGCTATAGTTATAGTTCTTATGTTATATATTTGTTTTATAGTTTTTAGGTTTATATATCTCTCATCTCATTGTCAAGTGACTCTGGTGTCAAGATTGAACTGCTTTGCTTCTTTCAAACCTTAATGCTTTTCAACTTGCCAATGAACTGGGGGGAAAGAGGGGGGAAACAGAAGGCTGAGAATATGTGTGTGAAACTGTGAGAGCCTGGCAACCATCAAGGTCACCACTGCAGGTGCTTGAGAAAGAGATAGACCAGAGGTGTCAAACTCAAGGCCAAGGGGCTGGATCTGGCTTGGGGGCGGGTGCTTAGATCTGGCCACAGAGCCGCCCTGGAAACAGCCCACGGAGGACCAGCCTGCAGAAACAGACTGAAGGACCAGCCCACGGAGCTCGGGAATCCATTTTCGCTGGCAGAGCATTTGGACTACCACACGAGTGATATCTCGCTGGCCATGCCCACCCCAGCCACGCCCACTCCAGCCACCAGAGGTCAAACACAAAGCTGATGCAGCCCTCAAAGAAATCAAGTTTGACACTCCTGTGGTAGACTGTTCCCACAACAAAAGGACGCTCATAATTAGACAATGTGATCATCCAGGGGTGGAGAGAAGGGGAAGCTATTGTTTAACAAAGCAAGCTATTGTTCAAGAAAACCAGAGCAGGTTTTGATTCTTCAGTATCAAAATGGTGTATCCAATAAAGTTTTACTTTTAGGAATTCAAAGCTCCTGAGAGTGTTTCCTTATTTTGGGTACACTAGTTGGACAGTTGATACTGGGTGGCTTAGAAACTTCATAAAAACAAAGATACAAAACAATAAAACATGAAATATTCAAATACTCAGAGATAAAATAAATTTTAAAAAACAGAGTGCTACAGAGTGGAGAGTGCGATCTTTTTCCTAGTCTACTAACTACTTTCAACCTATTTACAAATGTAGTGTATACAGACTTCATGCATGCAAATTGCACCCTGTAAGAAATAATGTGGGCATCTCCCATTCTTTAAAACACAAAACAGTCACCTCAATGAGTCAGGCAGCATACAAGTTTGATCAATGAATGAATAAAAATAAAATCCATCTGTCAAAAAAAGTTAAAAAGGATTCAGTTTCATGTGAACCATTCTAGGACTCTCCTACATCATCGCTATTGTCACTCCCCAACACCATCAAAACATTTTGTGGGCAATCTGTAATTGTTGTTATTTATGCCAACTTCAGATGCTGCAATCAAAAACCTGCAGGATTAAAAATCAGCTCATCTGACAGGATGTCCACAGGTAAAGGTGAAATGGGTCACAAAGATGGCTGCATTTGCACAATTGGGACTGCCATCTTGACTTGTCTTATGCCCACAGACATACTTGTTGACAGTCCTGCTTCTTCAACACTAAATACACAAGAGGAAGAAACCAATCCCTGGCTTTGAGGACAAACCAGTTCCTCTTGCATAGATAAGGAAAGTTGATAAAATGCTTGACTCTTTTATTTGTGAAATCTGAAACCCACCCACCCCCATCCAACTAACAAATTCAGAAATCCAGAAGTTAGGAGGAGATATGATGAAAGTGGCTCTCAGCTTTCTAACTCAGGTGACTTCATGTAAACTAAGGTATCTAGAGTTGCTTTTGAACCTGAAGCAAAATCCAGGTGCCCACAGATTCCTCGGTTTGTACCCTCCCCAATCAACCTCAACCAGAAATGGAGTTTCTGTATTCCTGGGAACAGTAATGGGCATAGCTAAAATTTCAGAAGAGTAATCATTTCTAGGTGTGCTACTTTTATTTGGATGCCAAGTCATTGTTGGAAAAAGGTAATGAATATTTGAGTTGGACAAAGTGAAGGAATAACATTAACACTCAGATAAATGTTCCCAAATCCATAACTCTCCATGTAGTTTGAGTTTATATCACTCATTTTCATTATATACTGTATATCCTTGATTTAATAATGCCCTGATTTAATAATTCCTTCCTTCCTTCCCCCCCTCCCTCCCTCTCCCTCCCCTTCCCCTTCCTTCCTTCCCCTTCCTTTTCTTCCTTCCTTTTCTTCCTTCCTTCTCTCCCTCCCCTCCTTCCTCCTTCCTTCCTTCCTTCCCTCCCTCTCCTTCCCCTTCCTTCCTTCCCTCCCTCCTTCTTCCTTCCTTCCCTCCCTCTCCTTCCCCTTCCTTCCTTCCCTCCCTCCCTCCTCCTTCCTTCCCTTCCTCCCTTCCTTCCTTCCTTCTCCCAATCAACTGGGTGTTTACTAGTCTATAAGGGAATATAATTTCTTTCCACAAACTCTATTCATAACATTCAGATTTTAATAAACTCATTCTTTTTGCCATTTCCCATTTAGGAAAGAAATCTCTCGTTCAGATTATCCTCCTTTTCAAATCCTTCTCCCCATACTTTTCCAAAACTGGATACAAGAGCTGTAAGAATAATTTTCAGCAATGCCATCTAAAATAATAATGTAGAAAGGAGCATCCATTCATCACCCAGGAAATGCCTTTCCCTCTTGGCTAGCAAACATCAATAATATTTTTTAAAAAGAGCCTTCTAGGACAAAAATTACATTTCTGTTCTACTGTTGTTTCTATCAGTGTAAGGTCATGACATTTATACTCCAATCCCCATTAACATTTTACACTCGGTGCCAGCCAGATTAACTTCATTTTGTGCAATCACTCTATTCCTGTGACCTTGCTCTGGTCCCTTTGCTTTTTGACCCGACAAGATCTTGCATGATTATTTCAAGTTTAGCTGTTTTCTTACTTTTAATAGATGTAAAAAAGAAATAAGTCAAAAACCCCACCTCCCAAAAAAAAGTGACTTTGAAGGGGAAAGAAAAGGACCGTACCAAATAATAAACACGGTAGACTGAAATACGATAGAAAGGCCTGATGAGCTCTTTCAAAATGCTAAGGTATTGTTTTTATTGATTTATTTTGCCCAATCGTTCTTCAAAGATAGAATTGGGTGTTTGGCTGCAAATGTAGTCAAAACAGAGAAGTGAGACAATATTTCGAGGGTCAGAAATGGATAACACCAGTTCTTTCTTTCATTTTTAAAAGGGGACTTCATCTCTTTGCAATTCAGCAGACATTTTTAAAAGCGCCGAGCAGAACTGAGCCAATGATGGTTCCCATCAGATGGTCCTTATTCTACCACATAATGTAAAAAGGGAGCGAATAATCTTCACATCTTGCCAGATTCCATGAGGGAACTGCCAGTTTTTTACAGTCGTGCAATTCATTTATTTTGCCAACCAAAACATCGAGAATTTCAACATTTCAACCCCGTATGTGAAATCTTTGGATTTTTTTTTCCCAGATGAAGATACGGTTCCATTTTTCTGGTGAAATGAATCTCCGTACTGATCAGATGGAGTACTTTTTGGCTTGCAGCTGTGTTAAATTACATCGTATCCTGGGTTATTGCCCCAATTATTCTGAGGACCAGCAAACCAGAGCTGCTTTTCATTTGCACATTGTCTGGTACCATGTTAAAAAGAAGACTCAACCCTGGTCAGTTTCATTCCCACTCTCTTTGTCCTCCCCATCCTGCAAGAACGGCAAAATCCTGCAAATGTCAGAACAGTTTTCCCAGAATCAGTTTGATTGAGGCGGTAAATAAGTACAGCACTTTTTTTAAAAAAAAGAAAGAAAGAAAATGACCTGTCTTACGACCTTTTATGTTTTGAAAGGGAATGATGAGATCACAGAGATGGAAATTCAAATATCCTTTTGCTCATTGCAGGATCCACTAAAGAAAAGGCAAAGATACTCACAGGTTGCCTTGAAACGGCTTCTTTGGCTTGAGGAAGTGAAAACAATGCGATCTGGAGGCATTTTGTATACTCACATTAGATGGGGCTGTTTTTATTGTTTGAAGATGGGCTTTATATTTTAACAAAAGGGTGATCTCTTAGTCTTTTGTACAGAGGTGGTGTTCAGCAGGTTCTAACCAGTTCTGGAGAACCGGTAGCGGAAAATTTAAGTAGTTCGGAGAACTGGTAAATATCACCTCTGATTGGCCCCGCCCCCATGTCTTCTCTGCCTCCCGAGTCCCAGCTGATCGGGAGGAAATGGGGATTTTGCAGTAACCTTCCCCTGGAGTGGGAAGGGAATGGGGATTTTACAGTATCGTTCCCAGGGGTTAAATCTACTTACCTTCCCTACTGGTTCATGCGCCACATCACATGTGCGCACGGACCCTCTGTGCATGTACAAATTCTTCTGCGCATGCACAGAGGGTAAAAAACAGGTTACTTCCTGGTTAAAACCTGGTTAAAACCAGGAAGTAACGATGACCTTGTCAGATATATATATTGATGGTCGTGCTCATTTGGTTCTATGAGAAATTATTTGGTCAATACAGCTTCAGGTTCAAAAAAGGTTGTTTTAATACTTACAAAATATATACATGCATGGACAGGGTTTCCTGTCGCATTTACCCTAACTGTATTACTCAGAAGTTGAGAGGAGAGAGAACTTCACTTGTTGTCTTGCTGATAGATGAGAGAGAGCGCGAGAGATGAAGATATCCAAGGGATCTCTGGGTAAGAGTCCAATAAGAGAGTTCATTGGCTGATATAGTCACATGTGATGTCTGTAAAGACTTAACCCCTTCTAGTCTCTGGTGCATCACATACAGGCAATATCTGACAGATCTGGCGGGTGGGCGGAGCCTCATGCTGCCATCGCTACTGGCTCTCCGAACCACCCGTCGCCATTGTTACCAGTTCGGCCAAACCGGTCCGAATGGTGGCATTTCACCCCTAATCCTTCCCCTGCCATGCCCACCAAGGCATGCCACACCCACTAACCACGCCCACAGAACCGGTAGTAAAAAAAATTGAATCCCACCATTGATTTTGTACCTGAACAATCTTGATTTGTATCTAATGAAGAACAGATGAAGTTCTTGAAGATTACTTCATTGTTTAATGAACTAGTGAATGAAGACACACAATGTAGATTAATTAATTGTAATTAATTGGTTACTTTTATAATCTACCCCAGTGGTTCTCAACCTTTTCTTCACCATGGACCCCCTTTTAATACCTTTTGTGGCCATGGACCCCCCAAGACTTAACAATTATAACATTTCTTCAAGCCTTCACTGACCCCTTCTGACAATATCACAGCCCCCCCCCCCCACCAGAGGTCCACAGACTACAGGTTGAGAACCACTGATCTACCCCATAAGTTAAGTTATCATCTAGGGAGGTTAAATATATATTTCCATATCAGAAGATTTAGGGGATTGAAAGGTTGTCTGAAAGCATTTCTAGAAGTGAAGAGGCCCACAATTAGCTTTTAGCATCCATAGAGCCAATGTCCCATTTTCTTGTTGCTTACCAGAGAGGGTCCATAAAAGTAGGTTTCACCTTTGGAATGGTGACACCAAATGCATCTATGTTACCTTTACTGGAACAGAAACCAAAATGCTCTCCAGAACCTTGAAATGGATTTCTAGGTTAATAAAAACCCAAGTCATTTTATTATCTGCATTCATAGAATAGTATTTCACTCGTGTGTTTTGTGCACATGGAGACATATTTTACTTCTTATACTTGTAACATTTGCTAACATATGGCAGTTTGATATGTATCTTGATGTAAATTACCCAAGGACTTTTTTCCCCAATAAGATAAGATAAAAGATAAAATAAAATAACTTCATTGTCATTTTTGAAAAATAGATTGATATCTAAATTTAGCTGATGTAAGCGCTTTTGAAATAACAACAATAACTAGTTGTATGAAGTACCTTCTTTCCATATGCATGTTTCTGGATGGACAAAGAAAGATTCGTGCTAGCAAGCTTCAGTTGCTGCTAGTGTTACTAAGAGGGATATTCAGATTTGCTGGCTATAGAAATTCTGGTACATTTCTACTAATTGTGTGAATGTTCACAACAGACTTAAGTCAGTTGATATCCTAGTTAAGGACATCAAATAAATCAAATAAAACTAAACTAAACATGGACCCATCATCCTAAACTTCTATAATACCTTGGGGTGGGAGAACGGGGAGAGGAAGGTTAAATTTGTTGTTGTTTATTGTAGTTTAACATTTTGTGGGAACCCAGCCTGTTTGGTTAATCGATGACGCGATGCAGAAAACGGTTCACTGACCCAGTTTAGCAAGGTGTACAAGCATAGCCAATATTAAGCCAACTGAGCTATTAGGCGGTTGAGGCAACCTTCTAATTTGTATGTATGGCCAAGATTAAGAAGTACCTTTTAAAAGTATGTTTCAATAGGGGGATCAATCAAGACAGGGCAGTAGAGGGAAAGCAATCATAATATGGGCCTCAGGAGAGCATTTTGTTCCTTTTAAATTCTCCTCCAGCACTTATCTACATATCCTCAGAGTATGTCTTTTGAAAACAACAACAGGACTGGCAATCAGAGGCTTCTCCCTCTCTTTCCCTTTAAATATAGGACCGTAGAAGCAATTATAAAATTTGGAAAAGTGGTTGAATGTTGGAGGGAAGAGGTGTTAGTTATGACAGCTAAATATGCCATCTTAATGTTAGATTTCTTAAATATGGAACTAGAAATTATCCTGTTGGAATCCTGAGGGCAAGCTACTACAGCAAGGGCCTTCTTGAAGCTGGTTTAAAGAAGTTATTTTGACCCAATAAAGGAGAATAGTTGTAGCTCAGGGTTGAAATGAGGAGTCCTTGGTGCTCTCTGAGCTTGGCTGTTTTCTCACAAATGTTTCATTGCCAAAACTACTCAATATCTTCAGTGCTGGGAGACCCAGTTAGGATAATGAAATGTCTTGCAGAGAACAACCAGTCTCAGAAGGCACCAAGGACTACACAAGTTATTTTGTTTAGCATTTGCTTTCCTTCCATCCTTCCCATGGTTAATTTTGAAAATTGTAAACGAAAGTGTGGAGGGGGGAAGCTGTTTGCCTGCCATCTGCTAATCCATGGCATTCACAGGAGGAAGTCAAAATGGTATTTGAGATTGTGCAATCAAAGCCCCGTCCTTTGGATGTGTGTAGGACATCAACATAGGTTCAAAATATGTTCAACTTTCATATATGGTGGACTTGTAAGAAGATTACAGCATTCTAGATAAAAATTTGGTGGGTAATGCGGAATATTTTGAAAAGGAGGTTGAAATTTACACCACAATTGTTTTTATTGGGTATTACAAATGATTGTACAGTAGTAGAGATGAAATTGTTATTAAATTTAATAACAGCAGCTAGACTGCTGGTTGCGCAATATTGGAAGAAAGACTCTTTACCCACTGTAGAAGAATGGACTTTAAAAGTAATGAAATTAGCTGAAATGGCAAAAATCTCGGCGTATTTGAAAGACCATACGCAGGAAAAATACATTTTGGAGTGGAGGAAATGGATTGACTATATTTGGAGTAAGTATCAAATAAGAAGACATCAAATTGCGTATGAATGAAAAAGAATTAAAGAAATTTTGTGTTAATTATACTGGAGTTAAGATTATAGAGGGGGATTTGTTAATTGGAAGCTAGATAGATTAATTTAGATGATTTCTGTTTTTTTCTTTTTTCTTTAAATACCCTGTATTTTACTCTGGGAAGTTGGGGAAGGGAGGGGGAGGGAAGAAGAGGGGGGTGTTGGGAGGGGGGGGGAAATGTTTTTTTTATCTTGTATTGTTATAAAACTTTTCAATTAAAAAAACCCCATATGTTCAAAAGAGGTGGAGGCTTTGATTACATTGTCGTGATCACCGTGTTGACCTTGGGGGTCTCTCTTGTATATGACCACTGTCATATACAACCCAACACAGGGAAGCAGCACAATTCAAACGTACAGGAAGTCCACAACTTCCGATCCCAATTGAGGCCAGAATTTCTGTGGCTAAGCAAAATGGTTGTTCAATGGGTCACACCTGATTTAATGACCTTTTGGCCATGTTTGTTAAGTAAATCATGCAATCATTCAACCAATCCATTTTCCCCCACAAATAGCAATCACAGGACCCTGGGATGCTGCAACCGTTGTACGTATGTGCTGATTGCCAAGCACCCAAATCCTGACTAGGTGACCATGGGGATTCTGTGACAGTTATAAGTTTGAGGACTGGTTGCAAATCACTTTTTTCAGTGCCATTGTAACTTCAAACAATCACTAAACGAATGATTGTAAATTGAGGATTACCTGTACAGAGAGTCCTCGACTTACAACAGCTCCTTTAGTGACCATTCAAAGTTACAACGCCACTGAAAAAAAGTAACTTATGACCGTTTTTCAAGCTTATGACCATTGCAGCATCCTCCATGGTCACATGATCAAAATTCATATGCTTGACAACTGGTTCATATTTATGACGGTTGCAGTGTCCCAGGGATGATGTGATGAGCTTCTGCAACCTTCTGACAAGCAAAATCAATGGGGAAACCAGATTCGCTTAACAACCATGTAACTAACTTAACAACTGCAGTGATTTACTTAACAACTGTGCCAAGAAGTTGTCTTCAGAGAGAGGCGGCATACAAATTGAATTAATGAATAAATAAATAAATAAGAAGGGTCGTAAATGGGGCAAAACTCACTTAACAAATGTCTTGCTTAATAGACAGACATTTTGGACTCAATTGGAATCGTAACTCGAGGACTACCTATACTATATACAGATCCATCTCAGGAGAATTAGCTCCACAAAGCAGAACCTCCTCAGAGAATAGCTGGCTTACAACAGTGGTGGGTTTCAAAATTTTTCGCTACCAGTTTGGTGGGCGTGGCTAGGTGAGGGTGGCCATGTGACTGAGTGGGCATGACCAACATGACATCACTCATGCTCACACCCACTCAGTCACATAACCCCCCCCCCAACCTAGCCATGCCCACAGGAATAGGTAGGAATATTTTTGGAATTTCCACCTATCTATCCCCGCCCTCCCTTCACCAGTCGCTTCTGTTTCCCCTCCTTTAGCAGCCCCGGCCCTAGTCTCACTTCCTCCCCATCACTGCATCTTTGTTTGGGCTTCTTACCTTCCACAGCACCTGGTTCAGAGTCCGGAAGGCAAGCTGATGGGAGTTTTCAGTGTCCCCCAGCCAGCCACCGCTGCTGGAAAGCAGCTGGCAAAGAAGCCTTAGGCCACAGGCCACCAAAAAGTACTGGCAGTCACAGAAAAGGCTGCTGCCATTGCTACCATGTTCTTCATGCATGCGTATCCCAGTGGACTTGCAAGGCAATGAGTTGCACTTGCGTGAAGAACATGGAGGCAATAAACATGGTGGGTGGGGCGAGCGAACGGCAACTGGGAGACTGGTTTGGGGTCATGGCCAGCCGACCATGGCTACCGGTTCGGCAACTTTGGCCAAATTTCTGCAAACAGTTCACACGAACCGGTGCGAACCGGCTGAATACCACCTCTGACTTACAACGTCAGGATCCTAACTGTGAAGCAGCAGCTGTAGTGTGCAAACCACACAGTGGGTCTTTTTACTCCATTATGTAGCTCCCTCTCCAGACCTGAACAGAAGCAAGAGCAACATTTCTTCTCATGGCACGTGGCTTTCTGGGGGGGTGGGGGGAGGGGCTTTCATCCTAAATAAAACCCAAATTACTCCAGGGTCCATCTCTTGGAGAAAGGTAGTGGCAGGAAGCCATACCGTATTAAAACAGTAGATTAAAACAAACAAACAGCCTTTTGGATCCGATTACACATTGCTTTCCTAACGTCGGACAAAAACCAAAATCAAAGGCAGTAAAAGACCATCGTAGGACCTAATGGTCTAATAACTCTGTGCTAAAAGTACTTGTGGGAGTAGGCTGCTCTCAGCTCAGCGTGGGTTCCAGGATGCACCACAAGCTTTACAGCACTGAGCACTCAGGAGCATTACTGCATAAGTGCTCGTTTTAAGACTTCCTCTGAAATGCAACACAGCTCACTTAAGAAGCGTAATTAGGCCTCAATTGTGGGTGAGGGTTCACACATTGTGGATCATCCTTAAAAATGACAGCGTGTGGGGAAGTAGCAGGGGGAGGAGGAATAAATGACCTAGGGAGTTCTGAAAGGGGCATAATGCTACACTGCCTGTGGAGAAATCTCCATTTTATGACCTAAGTGTGGATCATTGTCTTCTTCCCACATCATATGTGTAGGGATGCATGTTTATCCCACAGGAACATTTAAGAAGTCCTTTCCTTTTTTCTCTTTCTCTCTCTCACATCAGCTCACGATAGATTTCTTCCCAGAAACAACAGGAGACAGAGTAGCCTTTGTGTTGTGTGATGTAGATAAAAAAAAATCACACCACTGTGGTAGCCATCTTCACTTTTCTTAACCACATCCTGCAGTTACTCCAGAAGCGCAAAAAATCTCATACCTTCCTCTCATCTTTTTCCACAACAAACCTAGGAGGTAGATTGGGCTGACTGGGCCTAAATCCTAAATTGCATTAACAGAGGGATACAATCAAGATCAAGTGAGGTATTAATACCACTCTATAAAGCCTTAGTAAGACCACACCTAGAGTACAGCATCCAGTTTTGGTCACCACACTATAAGAAAGATGTTGAGACTCTAGAAAAAGTGCAGAGAAGAGCAACCAGGATGATTAGGGGACTGGAGACTAAAACGTATGAAGAATGGTTACAGGAACTGGGCATGGCTAGTCTAGTGAAGAGAAGGACCAGGGGAGACATGATAGCAGTCTTCCAATATTTGAGGGGCTGCCACAGGGAGGAAGGGGTCAAGCTATTTCCAAGACACCTGAAGGCCAGACAAGGGATAATGAATGGAAACTGATCAAGGAGAGATTCAACCTAGAAATAAGAAGGAACTTTCTGACAGTGAGAACAATCAACCAATGGAACAGAAGTTGCCTTCGGAAGTTGTGGGAGCTTCAACACTTGAGACTTTCAAGAAGAGATTTGACTGCCATTTGTCAGAAATGGTGAAGGGTCTCCTGCTTGGGCGGGGGTTTGGACTAGATCTTATTTTTATTTTATTAAATTTATATATACCACCCTACTCCCGAAGGATGACCTACAAGATCTCTTCCAACTCTGTTAATCTGTAATCTGCAATAAATCCATCATAGCCCTAAGAGCAAAAAATGGAAAGAACAAGGAAAATATCTTAACATGGCTAGCATACTGTTAAATTACATTAGACAAATATGTGGGGTTTTTTTCCCTTTTACTTTTGTGCATTATTTTCACATCTGCCTAGAGAAGTTTATTTATAGGCTGGATCAGAAAACTGATTGAAAATTGATTAGAATTTTCAGGGGGAAAATTCTACATTTTCTGCCTTGGTTAAATTAGGTCATTACATTGGTAACATGTTTCCCTTTGCTTGTGCAAATTTTTTCAAGGTAGAGGGATACGGCTGGGCTTGAAAAATGTTCTTTTATGAAGCTATTTTTCCATACCAGAAAAAAGAAGGCATGGCCGGCTGACAACATACGTGCTTTGTTAGAAATAGCAGCATTTGGAGCACTAAGGAGTCGATGGATGAACATTCTCATCCATCCATCACAGATGATCGTGATGCCATTAAATGAAGAAGATTTTCCTCAATTTCCTATCCTGTATTGACAGGCCTTAATGCTGGGTCAAATGTATCAGTTTCTGCTGGTGGCTGGTTTGGAAGCATTATCTGTGGTGGAGTGTAGAAGTTAAAAGTTCCTGGAAGGAAGTCATCTTGCCTTGTATGCGCATTCTAACTCACCTCCCATCATTTCTTGATGGCAACAAAACAGGAAACAAGCACAGGTATCACTATGATTGGGTACTGTAGATTTACCTAATAGTGGATTAATGCAGGTAAACCTCGGTTTACGACCACAATGGAGCCCAAAATTTCTGTTGCTAAGTGAAACATTTGTTAAGTGATTTTTGCCTCATTTTAAGACCTTTCCTGGCAGAGTTGTTAAGTGAATCACTGCAGTTGTTAAGTTAGTAACACGCAGTGGTGAAATCCAATTTTTTTTACTGGTTCTGTGGGCATGGCTTGGTGGGCATTGTGTGGCTTGGTGGATGTGGCAGGGGAAGGATACTGCAAAATCTCCATTCCCATTCCCATTCCACTCCAGGGGAAGGATACTGCAAAATCTCCATTTCCACCCCACTCCAGGGGAAGGATATTGCAAAATCTCCATTCCCACTCCACTCTGGGACCAGCCACAGGGAGTATTTGCCAGTTCTGTGAACTACTAAAAATTTCCACTACTGGTTCTCTGAACTGCTCAAAATTTCTGCTACCAGTTCTCCAGAACCTGTCAGAACCTGCTGGATTTCACCACGGTTAACAACTTAACACGGTTGTTAAGTTGGTTGCCCATTGACTTTGCTTGTCAGAAGGTCGCAGAAGCTGATCATCTGGACACTGCAGCCGTCATAAATATGAGTCAATAGCTAAGCATTTGAATTTTGATCCCGTGACCACAGGAATGCTGCAATGGTTGTAAGTGTGAAAGACAGTCATAAGTCACTTTTTTCACTGCCATTCTAACTTTGAATGGTCACTAAATGAACGGTTGTAAGTCGAAGACTAGCTATACAAAGAAGGCAACAATCACAAAGAGGATTTTGTAGAAACATTGAGAGAAGAAAGAGTCTTGTGAGCAGTTGAAGGTAGTTGTATCACGAGAGAGTGGAAGGAAGGTGAAGGTAAAGGAGGAATATTGTAGAGAACAAAAGAAAATATATGAAGGTGGTCCTTGACTTACGACCACAATTGACCCAACGTTTTCTCTGCTAAGCAAGACAGTTTTGCCCATTTTACAATCTTTCTTACAACAGTTGTTAAGTGAAGCATTGCAGGGGTTAAGTTAGTAACATGGTTGTTAAGTGAATCTGGCTTCCCCATTGACTTTGTTTGTCAGATGATGCAAAAGGTGATCACATGACCTCAGGGCACTGTGACCGTCATAAATATGAGCCAGTTGCCAACTGTCTTAATTTTGATCATGTGATGATGGGGATGCAACAATAATCATTATGTATAATATATAATATTATATAATATTAGTGTGATTTTTTGGGATTCTACCCAAAGAGCCTTCTACTGTTGGTACTATTTTTGCTTTCTGTTGCCACAGTCTACTTCTATGTCATTCTTGTTGTCTTTTTCTCTCTTGGTAATTATTTCTGGTTAAATTTGCTCTGTTATTTTTTTCCCCATTATTAACATGCATGTGTTTCTGTATGCGCATATGTATATGTGTGCCTGTGTATCTATACATAGGCACATATAATACATACTAATAAATATAGGAAGTCCTTGACTTATGACAACAGAGCCCAAAGTTTCTGTTGCTAAATGAGACAGCTGTTAAATGAGTTTTGACTCATTACCGCATTTATTACCTACATGTGAGTAAAAGATGATCACATGAACTAGTTACCAAGCGTCTGAATTTTGATCTCTTGGCCACCAGTGGTGGGTTTCAATTTTTTTTTACTACCGGTTCTGTGAGTGTGGCTTGGTGGGTGTGGCATGGCTTGGTGGGTGTGGCTTAGTGGGCGTGGCAGGGGAAGGATACTATAAAATCTCCATTCCCACCCCACTCCAGGGGAAGGTTACTGCAAAATCCCCATTTCCCCCCATCAGCTGGGATTCGGGAGGCAAAGAATAGATGGGGGTGGGGCCAGTCAGAGGTGGTATTTACCAGTTCTCCAAACTACTCAAACTTTCCGCTACCGGTTCTCCAGAACTGGTCAGAACCTGCTGAAACCCACCTCTGAAGGCCACGGGGTTGCTGCAACAGTCCATGAAAAATGGTCATAAGTTACTTTTTTCAGTGCTTTTTGTAATTTTGAATGGTCACTGAATGAATGGTTATAAGGTGAGGACTACCTGTAATAGGAGAGGCTATTATTAAGGAATCAGCATATTATTATTAAAAAGGAGAGACTTTATTAAGAAATCAGCACTTCTATTATATAACAATTCTTTTGATGTGAGTTGAAGAACATAACAATGTTATACTCAACTTTAGGTGAAAAAGTTAAATAATTCTATGCTGGTAATATTATCACCCTAAACAGTCATTAAGACTGATAGAATATATTTTTTTTCCTTCTCTTTTCTATTGTCAATACTCTAAACTATCGAAATGATATATCCATGTGAGATATGTGAGATGGCAGCTATACAAATTTAATTATTAAATGAATAAATAAATAATTTGCAATCGTATTATACGAACATGAATATTATTGAAGCAATGTTGTGCATTAAGCTTTATAACAACATAACAAAAAGGGGAGAATAGACCGACGTGACTGTGTTAGGAAAGTTTATTTTTTATTCATCAGTTTGGGATATCATGGCCCTCAGGGTATAAGGCCGGAGGAGAGATTTCTATTTATAATGGCCCTTTTCAGACCCGGCTGCATTCTTGTGGTTCTTACAATCTCAGCTTCACTTGAGGATTTCACTTTTCTGCTGCTGTATAAGGTTTTCTGGACCTCTGGGGAGTGCAAATGTGCCTTCACAGGCATTTCTGAAAAGATCTTTAAAGCTGTGACATAAATCAACACAAGTTAATTTTTTTTTTAAATGGGGAGGGGAGTAGTAAGAAAACAAGAGACTCCCCATTTATTCCACCAAAAGCTGCTTGTCCATTTTTGAACACCCACGGCTTCCATAAAAGTCTTCTAGACCAGGGATGTCAAACTTGATTTCATTGAGGGCCGCATCAGGGTTGTGTTTGACTCGGGGGTGGGGTGGGGGGGATGTGGTCGGGTTGGGTGTTACTTTTGTCAGGGGCACCTATGGTGGCCAAGTGCTAAGGCAGGACTTCCCTCAGACCTTCCCTCCTTCGCATTATAATCTCCTTCCTTCCTTCCTTCCTTCCTTCTTTCCTTCCTTCCTTCCTTCCTTCCTTCCTCCCTCCCTCCCTCCTTCCTTCCTTCCGTTTCTTCTTTTTCCTTCCCTCTACATTGGCCTTTCTTCTTCCTTCTCCTCTTTCCTTATTTTTCCTTCCTTGCTCTCTATCCATCTTTCCTTCTTTTTCTTTGTCTTTCCTCTTTCTCTTTCTCCTTTCCTGTCCCTTCTCGGATGCTCAAATGCAAAAGGAGAAACATTTCTCCTTTTGTTTTCTTTTGCTTTTAGTTTGTTTTACTAGCCCTATGCTAAAAAAAAAAAAAACAGAGCAAGGGGTGCATGCAGCCTCACCGGGCCCCAGTTTTTGCCACAATAGCTTTCTTCAGCCCTCTACCAGCAAAAACAGAGCTCGGGAGAGCCGTGTGTGACGCTCCTGAGCTCCATTTTTGTTGACAGAAGCACCACAGGCCTTTCTTTTGCTGTTTCCAGGGTGGCCAGATCTAAGTACCCAGGGGTGAGTTTGACACCCCTGTTCTAGACTATTGGAAGCATACTTTCCAAGCTTTCTTTTCCATTTTTTTTCCTGAAAAACCTGAGTTTGGGTGATTTTATTTATTGTGGCTTTGCTTTTGACTGTGATTTGTTTGGCAGCGTGGAAAGAAAGAACTGAAGAAACTTCTTAGATGAGAAGCAAAATGTCTGCAAGGAAAAACAAAGAACAGTTAGTTGCCTTTTGAAAAATAAAACACTTTGGGGGACAACCATGACCTGGATCAACTGAGAATCTCCATAGATGGTGTACAAAGAAATCATGCAGTCAGCAAAGAATACAATCTGCTCCTGTTATTCCAAACGGCCTTTCTTTCGCCTCCTGATAGATCGGGTGAGTGCTAATGCTGAGCCAGTGGCCAGTTTGCTTGAGGATTTTTTTCATTATTTTTAAAGGCAGCGCTCATCTTTAAAAAGCTTGCCAAGTGAATGGTATTCTACTCCCTCTCCTGTCCCTTCCTTTTGCTCGTCTCTCCTCCCCTTCCTTTTCCTGGTTCTGTCCTTCATTTCACCCATTATCACAAAAACAAATCACTCTTAAGAGCATCCATGAGAATTTCTGTCTTCTGGATCCAGTGACTCCTGTAAGATATTTGATCAGAGAGGAAATGTATGGGGGCGGGGGGGGGGCAGGAAGGAGGATGGAAAGAAAGGAGAAATGTGCCATCACTGATTAAGAAACATCTCAGTTACCTAGCAAAATTGAGCGGGGGCAGAATCGGGTGAAATCCAGCAGGTTCTGGAGAACCGGTAGTGGAAATTTTGAGTAGTTCGGAGAACCAGCAAATATCACCTCTGGCTGGCCCCAGAGTGGGGTGGGAATGGAGATTTTGCAGTATCCTTCCCCTGCCATGCCCACCAAGCCACACTACACCCACCAAGCCACACCCACAGAACCAGTAGTAAAAAAAATTGAATTTCACCACTGGCCAGAATGAATAGCCAAGAGGAAGTAACTGGAAACATTTGCTCCTAGAATATACAGCTTGCATTGTACTGTGTTAATTATATAATGTACTAGCTGGATACCCGTGCTTCACTACTTATGACCATTTTTCACACTTACAACCATTGTAGCATCCCCATGTTCTTGACACATTCTCATTGTCATCATCACCAACAAAGTATACTTGGAGAAATGGAGGCTGCTACTGAGACCCCACCATTATACTCCCTATCCTGTGGTAGACCTGCCCCTGCACTTTGAATGTTGGCATAAAATTTCCCTCCTTCACCTCTTTCTGGCTCCGAAAGATGTCATTTTGAAGCATCCGTTGTACTTCTGGGCAGTAGAAAGACAGTCAGTCTTTTCCCTTTGACTGGTGTTACAGTAGAAGGAACAGATTTGTCTGAACTGAGGGTCAGGGTAAGAAGTGAGTTGGGGCTGGGACACTATGCAGGAGAAATTCGGTTCACAATCCGTTGGCTCAGTTGTGGTCGGTGATTGAAACACGTAAGGGAATATCTCTCCTGCCGCCTTAAGTCTGGAAGCAGTTCCATAGGTGGAAGGCGTAGACGTTTTGATGAGGTAGCGATGTTTAGTACTGTAAGGAGCCCCAGACCGCTCCTGAGTGAAGGAGTGGAATGTCTTCCAGTTTGAATGGAGGTAACGGAATGTGAGGCAAGTGGCAGTTGGAACTTTTCAGGTGAGGAGGCGGAGTAGAACGTCTAACTCCTTAGCATCAGAGCCTGTTAATTTACTGTATATGAATATACTGTATATGAAATACTAATGATCTGATGGTCATTTCAAAAAAAATCCTTTCTTAGCGAGCATCTAGAAGCCAAGAGGAACATATGTGCCAAATTTCAAGTTTGTAGGCTTTACCGTTCTGGAGATTTTGTGATGAGTGAGTGGATTTGGCTTTTATATATCTAGATGATCTTCCACAAGATGGTGTTTTTGAGATGCTTTAAACTTCAACTTCTCCATACCCATCCACCTGATTCTGACTGGGAAAAATAGGAAGTCCAATGTATCTTGAGGTCACCAGGTGGGAGAGGGCTGGTAGAGCAGGTAGATGACCAAGTGGAATCAAAAAATGTCTGCATAAAGTCCAACGGTCTTTGATGATCATATCCTTTATTTTACAGAAGAAAGCCTTCGACCAGAAGGGCTGTTCAGTTGATTTTGAGCAGAGTATTGTACTAAGAGAGAGGTAGAGACTCAGACTCAGCTGCCCATCAACTGTCGGCAGTTACACCACGAGCTTAAACAAACAAACAAAGAGGCATGGGATCACAGCCTTCTCATTAGGATGAATGAGCGTTGCAGTGCATTTGATAGAATTCTTTTTCAACTTTATCTCTAGGTTAGACCGTGCAAAAGTTATGCATTGCTTTATTTATTTCCTATTTAATTGGACGGTTATCCAGAATGACTTTCCATGAGATGGGCAGCCATATAAATGTAACGATAGATAGATAGATAGATAGATAGATAGATAGATAGATAGATAGATAGATAGATAGATAGATAGATAGATAGATAGATAGATAGCAGGCAGGCAGGCAATCACCCCTATCACATTTTCATTTTCTGTTTTGTTCATTCAAATTCATTCGATAGATATAGATATAGATATAGATATAGATGATATAGATATAGATATAGATATAGATATAGATATAGATATAGATATAGATATAGATATAGATATAGATATATAGATCTCCATTGACAAAGGAAAGCACCAGCCTCCAGCACTGTCTTTATTCCCAAGGAGGTGTCTAGATTTATAGAAAACTAAAATGGTGCTTGACAAAGTCCTGTCAAACCCTTTGAAAATGTTTGTCTCTGCAAATAAGAGCAAAGAAATAATAATAATAGGGAGCCTTCTGAGGCATTTTTTGGTCACTGCCCTTGTTCATCATAGTAGTCCTTTTATTTGTACAGAAAAAAAAGATGCCTGCTCTGGAATTGAATACTAACGTGGTGCATGAAGAATATTCATGTTGCTTTGCTTTATATGACATACTGCTCTGACCTCTGGAAGGAAAAGAGAGATATAGTATAAATCTGACAACAAATAATATCAATTAATAAATTAGGTGGGGGGGAGGGAGAAAGATATAGTGGGATCTTGTTATGAGTAGATCTAATTCTTTTCTCCAGTTACAGTTGTCCTCATATCTGCAGGAAATTAAATATTTCCTCTTTGACACAGTAAACACAAAAGATAGCTTGGAAGTCCATCTTAGATCCATGCCATTATACAAAACCAGCAGACTCAATAATTTTGCAACTCATTTGGACTTAATGTGCGGAGAGAGAGAGAGAGAGAGGGAGAGAGAATTTGTTTATACATGTTGGGCATATTTCCTAGGAAGGATCATGAAATTTAAAAAATGTACAAATCCTACTTTAGGTATTCCAAATATGATAAATCATATTTTTTTTCAATCTACACTCCTTTAAAATTTAAAACATTAGCTCATGTAGGAGAACCCTTGTGGTTTATTTAGCCTTGAGACAAATTGTGTCTCTCTGGACAATTCTGACAAAACCCAGAATTGCTTCTCACCATGGCACCCACCCGAGCATTTATGTGGTCTTCTAATCAACCATGAAACGTCAAAGAACATTTTGGACAATAATGAACAACCTTACTCAAAATGGTGAGCTTTCAAAAACACGTATGACGGACAGGAGAGAGAGCCCAAGGTCTGCAGCCAGCACTTAATTGCCATGCTCTGGTGGGTGCCATTTCCCCCCTCCATCCTGCGGGGGTACATTATCCTGTTATTTCACCTAGAGCGTATCATGTGATGCAGCCTTAAACTCTCCTCCTTGGAGAACAATGGGAATTACACCCTCGATGCCTTTGCCTTCTTCATTGGCCTCACGACCTCTTGGCCTCTGCAGTTCATAGGTCATCTCAGGCAGCAGGCAGGCAGTTTTTGATGTAACCTCTGAACTCCAGAAGAGAAAAGGCTGTGAAACCCTGAGAGATGATCCATCTCTGGCCGGTCACAATAAAGAATGCCATTCAATCAGAGCAGAGCGCACAAATTAAATGACACTGCTTTCCTCTCTGCTCACTCCTTGCATTTCAATTCGCCTTGTGTATTGGGGAGCCAGAAAGGGGATTTGGGGGAAGAAGGCGATACAGCCGAAGGTTGCCCATGTGTCCCAGAAACAAATCTGGAGATGCAAACAAGTCCCGCATACAACAATAGAAGGGTTTCAGATCTGTGACTGGCCAACAGAAGGATATTGTGATCAGTTGATTGCAGTAGGTCCAATGGAGGATAGAAACTACACATTGAGTAGAGCTTGTTAATGTCACTGCTGTTAATATCACTGTTGCTGAAGTCCAAACAGACTATCCATCATTTCCAATAGTTGCTGCATCATTTCTGGAGCCCCAAATATCTCCCTATTCATATTTTAAAAAACAACAACAACAGAGAAATGCCCCAATTCAAATGCAAAGCTATTTCTGCCATCGGAAAAGGTGAGGAAGTTGATCTAAGACAGGAACCTGTCAAATGTTGAGCTGAATTTGGAGAGGCATCAAGTAGAGTTGGTAGTTCAGGCATCGAAATGTGCCCGAGATTTATTTAGCTCAATGTTTCTCAATCTTGACAGCTTGATGATGTGTGGATTTCAACTCCCAGAATTCTGGGAGTTGAAATCCACACATCTTCAAGCTGCCATCGTTGAGGAACACTGATTTATCTGATAAGCTTGTGTAGAGTCTCTTAGCCAGGGAATAATCTTTCACAATCTGTCTGGGGCATTATACAATCTAAGCAAGAATTATGTTCTGTTGTGGTGCCATGCAGGGAGGTGTGCAATTCATGCTTTCATCCCAGAAATAACTAATGCTCTGTGGCATCTTGAAAATTCAAAGAGGAACATGAATCTCTAACTGGCAGTGGATGCCAGCTTCTTCTGGCTTCTTCTGGCTTAGTCACAGCCTTTATAAACAGGGAGAAACACTTCGAAAATTATTCACTTCAAATATTCCTTTTTTAAAAAAATTTGATTTATATACCGCCCTTCTCCGGAGACTCAGGGCGTCTTACAATGCGTTAAGCAATAGCCTTCATACTTTTGTATATTTATACAAAGTCATCTTATTGCCCCCACAAACTGGGTCCTCAATTTATCTACTTTAGAAAGGATGGAAGACTGAGTCAACCTTGAGCCTGGTGAGATTCGAACTTACAGTAATTGCAGACAGCTGAATGTTAATCACAATGCCTTTCTTAGTCTGCTGAGCCACAAGGCCCTTATTTGGGATCAAATCCACCCAATGGGGCTCACTCCTAAATAAGCTTGCCTAAAATTGCAATCCACGGTACATGTTTTATTCTATGTTAGAATAAACACTATTGGAGGAGAAATAATTTATCACAAGATACATTCACAGAGGAACATTCTTATTGCAGCTCCTAGTCTCATATAAAACAATTCCAGAACCAATTTTCTGTAATATCTGCCGTTTCTTTTCTTCTTTTTTTATCTTAATTTAGTGCCTTGATATTTTAGATACTTGCCTATAATTCTCTATTATTTTTTTTAAAAAATGGCTCAAAACAGACAGACAAAAATCTTCTATTAATAATCTCTTTAAGTACTGCAATTAATATAACTAATACTATAACTATAGCATTAGTTATATCCCAGGCCAACCCATTGTGAATAAAATCCTGCTTTTTATACAAATTCAGTGTACATGCAGTATACATGCAGATAGAAACAACTTAAAAGAGATTTTCTTCATCCTGTTCATCCCCATTACCTTGAAATTTGCCTTTTGGTTTTTAAGAGAATTCTGTTCCATAGAACAGATTAAAAGATGTCATCATTTTGAAAGGTAGAACAGCAAACAAAGTAACCTCAATTGGATAATTAGTAATTGGATTTCAAGAAAACAATCTATGCATCAAAAGCATTTTTCTTCGGGTGAATTTCAAAAATGCTGATCGTAAATTAATCAGATATCAGAATGATCAAATATTACATGCATCCAGCGGACTTATGTTTGTATCTAAATGCACATCCACTCCAAACATCCATCTCCTCTTCTAGATGTCATGGTCATTAAAATTAATTCCCTATTTGCATTTGGTTGTAGATCCCAATTATGTGAGTTGTTCCTGATCCACATGAGTAAATACACTTCATGCATTAAACATCTTCTCTGAATCAGGATATAATATGCTACCTCCGGTACTATTGGGTAGCTTATTAGAATATTGTTTCATTTTTTCAGTGAAAAAAATTCAATGGATTGATCAAATATACAGTGAAATACTTTGATACAAAAAATTGTAGGAATAGAAAGGATTCCCATATTTTTCGCTCCATAAGACACATTTTTTGTCTCCTAAAAATGGATGGAAATGTCTGTATGCCTTATGGAGAGAATATTGCGATAGCCCCGTCCACCCACCGGCCCCCACTCTTTGGCTGTTTTTGGCCTCCATTTGTCCCGTTTTCGGCCTCGGTGCGCCCCTTTTCAGCTTCTGCGTGCCCTGTTTTCAGCCTCCACATGCAACATTTTCAGCCTATGCATGTCCTATTTTTGGCCTCCGCACATCCCGTTTTTGGCCTCTGCACAGGACTTTTGTGGAGGCCAAAAACGGAACACACAGAGGCTGAAAACAGGATGCGTGGAGTCCGAAAACAGGGCACACAGAGGCTGAAAACAGGAGTGCATTTTACATTAGGTGCATCTTATGGAGCGACAAATACGATACTATCTTTATATACCATTCTTCTTCATTCCCCATAGTGCTCAGATTACTTTGCTTGATAAAACTATACCTCATAATTTCTCAAAAGTATTTTCTTACTTCTGGCACTTGAGAATTCTTTATAATTTTTTATAGATATCAGTCAACAGCAGTAAACTTCCATTTATGTTTTGCTGTTGGCTTTTGGAACATGGTTTAATGTCACCAGCAATATCCTAGAGTTGAGACTAAATCTACTGAATTGAGATTACAAGGAAATGGATAACCGGTAGATGCCATCAAAGAGTTTTAAAGTTCTGCATAACCCTTTGGAGAAATCCAGCAACATTTCTCTAGCAATGTGGATTGAAATTAGGTGAGTGGGCAATTAATTCTCCATGTGCTCCCCAAAAGTTGCCTCAGACACTTTTTGGAATAAAGAAAACAACAGAAAACCCACCAGCTATTGTGTTGGCAAGAGACTTGGAGACACCACTGGATCATCCCAAAGATGTTCTTCAAAAGGGAACTGGACTGTCTTGGGTTTTTTCCTTGAAAACTTTTAACTTCTCACCCAAGAAGCTTCTTCAGAACTAGTCCAGTTGGCATTTGAACCTTGATGATTGAGAGTCTCCATAGACATTGAATCATTAGATCAATGGATTCAAAGGAGACCCTGAAAAGTTGAAACGACTTCTAGATCATGATTCTAGGGAGTAGGTAGAGACCAACCCAGGGAAGCATCAGACAGTATTGATGCAACCAAGTGTCTTATTTCATCTGTATGGTGGTTGGGAAATTCTGGGAGTTGAAGCCCACGGATCTTGCCAAGGTTGAGAAACCTTGGCTTAGAGGGATAAACAGGAACAAATTTCCTCTTGTACCTTAGATCCAGAGCTGCCAAAATTAGTGAATAAAGCTTTCAACAGGCTGAGACTATTCATGGTCTGTGTGTTAAACCTTGGTCTGGTTTTCAGAGCATTATTAAAGGGGATTATGCACAGCCCTTTCTCAACACTGGACAGCAATAGGATTTTGTTTTTCCTTCTCTCATCTGCTGTCACCACCCTGGTCCAGATGTGCTTCAACATATTTGCAGGACATTAACAAGTCAAAGGCTTTTCCTGTTAAGGAAAAGGAGAATGTGGAAGTAGGAAATTTGGGAAATATATAAGGGATCATGCCTAAACTACACACCTGTTGGGATACGGACTGATGACACATTTTATTAGAGCTGGTAGTTTGGTATAGTAGTTAAAGTGCTGGCCTAGAAATCAGGAGACAATGAGTTCTAGTCTTGCCTTAAAATGAAAAACTGACTGGTGATTTTGGATCAATCAGTCCGTCTCAGCCCAACTCATCTCATAGGGTTGTTATTGTGGAGAAAAATAGGAGGAGGGAAGAATATTAGATATGTTTGCCACCTTGAGTTATTTATAAAAAACAATAAAGGGGAGATGAGAGAGAGAGAGAGAGAGAGGGAGGGAGGGAGGGAGGGCGGGCGGGCGGGAGGGAGGGAGGGAGAGAGAGAGAGAGAGGTTAAGGTACTACTTAGAAACCAGGAGACTATGAGTTCAAGTCCCACTTTAAGCATAAAGGTCATCTGTGTGACGTTGGGCCAGTTACTCTCTCTCTCTCTCTCAACAGAACCTCACCAGGGTTGTTGTTATGGGAAAAATAGGTGGAGGAAATAATAATAGATATATTTACTTATAAACTTATGAATTACTTATCAGTTTACTTACGAATTATTTATCAACTAATGAAAGCAGGATAAAAATCAAATAAATAAATAGAGTACAGGTAGTCCTCAAATTATGACCAGCCACTTAATGAACATTCAGAGTTATGAGAGACCCCACTCCCAAAAGCTACTTACGACCTGGTTCTGAAGTTCTAACATCCAATCTCCCACCTCCCACTCCTGTCTGATTGGATTTTGGGTGCTCAGCAACCAGCCTGCATTTATGGCCATTTGTAGTGACCTGCACTCATACGACTGCAATTTACAATGTATTTGCCACAAACCAGCATTAACTTCTAGTTTCCAGCAAAGAACACTCTGCAGCGAACAATGGTTTGCTTAACAAAGCAATGTAAACGATCGCCACAAAAAGGTCATAAAATCAGGTCCAATCCTGATGTGGTGACTCATTTCATGACTGTCATAGCTTACAACCATAATTCCTGGCTCAATTATGGTCATAACTCAAGGATTAGCTGTAACAGTGGTGGGATTCAAACTTTTTTACTACTAGTTCCATGGGCTTGGCTTGGTGGGCGTGGTGTGGCTTGATGGGTGTAGCTTGGTGGGCATGGCAGGGGAAGATACTGCAAAATCTCTATTCCCACCCCACTCCAGAGGAACAATATTGCAAAATCCCCATTCCCTCCCCACTCCTGGGGGAAGGATACTGCAAAATCTCCATTCCCTCCCCGCTCCTGGGGGAAGGATACTGCAAAATACCCATTCCCTCCCCACTCCTGGGGGAAGGATATTGCAAACTCTCCATTCCCTCCCCACTCCTGGGGGAAGGATACTGCAAAATCTCCATTCCCACCCCACTCTGGGGCCAGCCAGAGGTGGTATTTGCCGGTTCTCTGAACTACTCAAAATTTCCGCTACCAGTTCTCCAGAACCTGTCAGAACCTGAATTTCACCCCTGACCTGTAACCAATTTGGCAGTGTCAGAATTAAAGACGACATACAAACAGACAACATTACCTATACTCCTGATTAAATGTAAAAGGCCATTCCAGGGCTGAGTGAATTTGAATTCACTCCCAGAATGCCTTTGCTCCATAAACACACAGAGCACAGATCAGTAATGAGAGTTTGCTAATGGATTGGCTTAAGTATAGGACAACATCCCATCACTGTTCCAGAAAACAATCAATCAAGCACTTAATTTTAAGTGTAAAAACTAAGCTGCCTAGAGACTGTTAATAGATAACCAAATAAATTAACAGTTGTGGGTGGGTTTTTGTTGGAGGCAAGGTCAAATTGCTTCCTATCACAAACACACACACACACACACACACACACCCCTCTGCTTACCATCTTTTTTTTAAAGCTCTTTTTTGAATGCTGTCCTTAGGGTGAAGCTGATTTTTGATAAGAGGCTAGGGAAACTGGGTGGGGCTTCCTTTTCCAGGGAGCTCCTCTTGACAGATCTACAAAAGCCAGAAATTTAGGAATAGGGGAGCAGCTTCCCAGAAAAAAGATCTCCTTTACTCATCTCTTTATCACTTTTCCCATGCTGGCTTCAGCTTCAAGGCAGGGGTGGGATTCAGCCGGTTTGGAGAAACCGGTAACTTTGACAATCAGCTGAGAGTGAACCAATTTGCTCCGATGAACAGCTGGACCTGCCCACCAGCCCCGGTGCTATACCAACCTATATTTCCTTTGTTTGAAGCGAAGCTGATAGGCACGGCAGAGCGGATTGCCATGCCCCAGCTGTTTTACTCACCGGGGCTGCAGTAGAAGGTAAGTTTTAGAGCTGTTTTCAAATGCACTGCATGTGCACACGCTCACCAGTCGAATACCACCACTGCTTCAAGGGGATGTCAGAAAGTTTGATAAGGTGGTTGGACACAAGGGGAGAAAGGCCTAACAGCAGCTGTACAAGAGAAGAGATTTTAGTAGGGGCCACCAGCTGAAATTCTCTCGTCTACATCTGCCACTGCTGCATTGAGGCACTCACATTTTAAGGGCAAGGTCTCAAACTCAGATCCTCTCATTGCCTCATGAGGACTAGTTCCTTAGCCTAAGGAGCTTCAACAGAGTACTCAGTGGTGGGTTTCAAAAATTTTTACTACTGGTTCTGTGGGCGTGGCTTGGTGGGCATGGCAGGGGAAGGATACTGTAAAATCTCCATTCCCTCCCCACTCCAGGGGAAGGATACTGTAAAATCTCCATTCCCTCCCCAATCCAGGGGGAGATTACTGCAAAATCCCCATTTCCTCCCGATCAGCTGGAACTCGGGAAGCAGAAAATAGATGTGGGCAGGGCCAGTCAGAATTTTTACTACCAGTTCTCCGAACTACTCAAAATTCCCGCTACCAGTTCTCCAGAACTGGTTAGAACCTGCCGAAACCCAGCTCTGAAAGTACTGCAGTAGAAAATTATTTGGAAGATCATGATTTCACCCCTAGAATGAATATTTTCAGTAAGGTTTGGCAAGGCTACCTAGGCCTGATAGAGTACTTTGGGTGGTTGTATAACTTTAATTTGTTGAATAAGCCATTGTCATCTGGTTCATGTTCATGCTACATCATGAGTCAAGAGTTTATAAATCACAGCAGCATGACACGCTAAGCTGAAACCAAACAGACTGGGCGACACGCTTTAGGGCAGGGGTTTCCAACCTTGGCAACTTTTAAGCCTAGAGGACTTCAACTCCCAGAATCTTTAGGGAACCAAATGCAGTCTACTTTATTCACCCAACAAACTGAGCACACAAAGACCCTTTGTGGAATCTCCTGTAGGGATGGTGGAATCCCTACAGGAGATTCTTTCACACTCACACACATCCTGGTGAAACTGTACAACTTAACATTTGCTTCACAATCTAACTCCATTGCATCTTGGAATCTTTTGAAGGTCAGAGCAGGAATGTCCGAAATGCATTAAATAATACCATATTTTTTGAAGTATAAGACGCACTGGACTATAAAACGCACCTACATTTTTTGGTGAGGAAAACAAGAAAAAGAAATCTCCCTCTGCCTCTGCCTCCCAGCAATTTTGCCTCCTTGCAGCAAACAGCAAACAGCCTGCTTTACTTTCATTTTCGTTTTCAGCATAGCCTGATTAGCACAAGGAAAAAAAAAATCTGCTCCAGCAATTTACCTCCTAGCAGCAAGCAGCAGAGGCCCGAGCAAAACAGCTGAGAGCAAAACAGCTGAGAGTCGGGAGGCCGATCCAATCAACTTGTGCTAATTAGGCTGTGCTGAAGCTAAAAGGAACTGTTTCTTGTTGCTGCTTGCTGCAAGGAGGTAACTGTTGGGAGGCAGAAGCCAAAGGGTGGGGGCCAGTGGGTGGGCGGGGCTACATTTGGTGTATAAGACATACCTAAATTTTCAGCCCCTTTTAGGGGAGAGTAAGGTATGTCTTATACTCCGAAAAATACGATAGCTTTGTCCCAAAGACTTTTGCAACTGTTTGTTGTTTAAATTTCCCCCTAAGAATCTGAGAGCAGGTGATGCATGCCCACAATTCAGCCCAACATTTCTGTTGTTAAGTGAGACATTTGATGAGTTTTGCCCCATTTTATGACCTTTCTTACCACAGTTGTTAAGTGAATCACCAGTTATTCAATTAGTAATGAAGTTGTTCATTGAATCTGCCTTCCCTGTTGACTTTTGCTTGTCAGAAAGTTGCAAACGGTGATCACATGACCACAGAACATTGCAACCTTCATAGATATGAACCAATTGCCAAGCATCTGAATTTTGATCACGTGACCATGGGGATGCTGCAACGGTCATAACTGTGAAAAATGGTCATAATAGCAAGAGCACTTAGACTTATATACTGTTTCACAGTGCTTTTACAGTCCTCTCTAAGTGGTTTACAGAGTCGGCCTATTGCCCCCAACAATCTGGGTCCTCATTACCTTGGAAGGATGGAAGGGTAAGTCAACCTTGAGCCTGGTGAGATTCGAACTGCCAAATTGCAGGCAGCCGGCAGTCGGCAGAAGTAGCCTGCAGTACTGCATTCTAACCACTGTAAAATAAGTACCGCTAAGTTACTTTTTTCATTGCCATTGTACCTTTGAATGGTCACTGAATGAACTATTGTAAGTCAAGGACTACCTGTGGCTCAGAAGGACAAGCATCCAGCATCTTCTAAGATATACCACTTATTAAGGTAGTTGGGAAGACGGCCGAGTTCCGCATATTAACCATCCCTTCCTTACAAGCCGGACTATTTAAAAAGAGGAAAATATTTGAAGAGGCAATTCATATAGTGGTCACCCTTGGCTTTTCTATCTTTTTTTTCAAATACAAATGGAGCAAAGTTATTATATCGAGGTTGCTGAAAAGATGCCAGCCACAGCCCTGTGGCAAGAGAAATGTGTGCACACTAATTACATGCTCCCTTCTAATCAAAAAAAGCCACTCGCAATCTTCTTTCTATATCATTGTCTTGTCCGCTGGAAAATTGTTACCCACTGTCTGGGCTAATAGCAAAAACCCAAATATTACCAAGCCAACTGGAGTTAGATCACTGTGGATAATTATACATAAAAATAAAGCCTTAAATACTGTATCCCTGGAGCCTTCGGATGAACGATTGTTCATAATGAGTCATAGTTCAGAGATAATATTCAAATTCAGATTCCTGCCTGCCTGCCTCTCATCAGGCCTTGAAAACCTGGTTTCCATCCATTCTCTCACCCACCCATCCCCCAGGCAGAGATTGGGTCCGGAGCATTTGTGAACCCATCTGGACTGACTGTTTCAATTGCTGAATTGCTCTGAGCATAATTTATTTCACGTTTTATGATGAAAGGTGATTACTTTTTTCTAGCTTTTTTGTTGTTTTAATTTAGGCCACTCTGAGTTGTTTCTTGGCAGGGCAGCTATATAAACGGACTAAATAAACAAACATGAGAAAACTAATGTCTGCTAACTTTTTTTCTTCCCTTTTTGCTGCCCAGATAAAAAAAACCCAAAATATTTTGATAAATTAAGATTTTTTTTTCCTTCCTGAAACCATAGTGAGTTGCCAGCTTGGAAGTGATAAATAGATCCATAAAGCATCCCTGAAGAATAAGCTCTCATTCTTATTTACTCGAAAGAAGCTTCTATAGCTTTTTAGAAGGAAGACAAATCTGAACTTTTTAAAACAACTTTATTGTTAGGAATTAACAACCATTGGTTCCAAGCACAGCTGATATTAGAATTGTAGTTTGTTATTTAAAAAAAAAAACTACCGTATTTTTCGGAGTATAAGATGCACCTTCCCCCCCCCCCCAAAAGCGAGTGTAGCCCAACCCACCCACTGGCCCACACCCTTTGGCCTCTGCCTCCCAACAGTTACCTCCTTGCAAGCAAACAGCAAGAAAAAAAACCAGCTCCTTTCAGCTTCAGCACAGCCTAATTAGCACAAGTTGATTGGATCGGCCTCCCGACTCTCAGCTATTTTGCTTGGGCTTCTGCTGCTTGCTGCTAGGAGGTGAATTGCTGGAGCAGATTTTTTTTTCCTTGTGCTAATCAAGCTATGCTGAAAACAAAAATGAAAGTAAAGCAGGCTGTTTGCTGCAAGGAGGCAAAATTGCTCAGACGCAGAGGGAGATTTTTCTTCTTTTCCTCACCAAAAAAGGTAGGTGCGTCTTATATTCTGGTGCGTCGTATACTCCGAAAAATACGGTAAGTAAGCTTAGAAAGTCCTCTTGGAATGCTTCTGAGACTTTGTTAGAATTTGAACAAAGGGTGATGTTTTTATCCAGCTTCTCATTCTGGATGAAACAGTAGGTCCCCAATTTACAATTGATTGCTTATTAGTGACCTTTTGAAGTTACAACAGACCTCCCTAGGGTTAGTTACAACCCATATTTGAAGTTCCAGTGCCCCCCCATGGTCACGTGACCGCAATTTACAAGATATATATATGGAAAATGGTGTTTTCTGCCGGTCCAAGGAATCGGGTGGGGGGGAAATGGTGTTTTCTGCCGGTCCAAGGACTCGGGTGGGGGGAGGGAGGGGCGGGGGAGAATCCTTCATACAAACACCAAAAACATATATTTGAATTTTTCAGAAAAATAACTTTAATCTCATGACGCCTGAAAGACTAACAAACGTTATCATGTAAATTTTCATGAGTTACATTCTAATGAAGTGAAGAGTTACGCTTAAACACTTCCTGCAAGAATGGCTGTATTCACATGATATAATTTGACTAGGACACAAACAGGATTACCTGTGCTTTGCAGGTATCTACAATCCAGAGGTCTGTGTGGTTAGAGTGGGGAGCTTAAAACCCCCAAACAGACCTGGTTTGGTTTGGATTGAAGTGTATTGCCAATGCCACCCCATGAGCCTTACCATGGAAGGAACGTCATCACCCAATCAAAGATAGAGCAATTGCCCAGTTTGGCCTATTCAGTCCTCCAAGGAAGAGAGTTTGCGTTCTAGAGCAGCTAGATAATCCAAGACTTCTATGACTAAAATCACTGCCAAAGGCTTGCCAGCCACCTATTTTCCATACCCACCGCTATTTAAAGCCTTGATACAAGCTTTCCTGATACAAGGCTGATGAGATATTAGGCACTTCTGGAGGATGTAGGAAGGGAACCTGCTTTTGAAGCATCGTATTTATGATTTTAGATCATATTTATGCAGACATATTGAGAAATCAAACGGGTTCACAAACTTTTCAGTGCCACTTGTAGTAGTGTGATCGTGTGCTGCTCCTACCGTTGACAGTTAAACATAGTTTGTTGGTCTTTAAGCTAATGCAATGTTTCTCAAACTGAACCTAAGATGGATGCATGCTGGCTGGGGAATTCTGGGAGTTGAAGTCCATCCTTCTCAGTATTGTTCAGATTGGGAAACACTGAGCTAATGCAAGACCTTCTGCTTGTCATTTTCATGACAAAAGACTAATATAGCAATGCCTTAGGAAACACAACTTTGCAAACACAATGGGGAGACTGCTTCAGTTCTCCATGGTGAAAATAGGAAATGGTGACCGCGTACAAAAAGAAATATCAAATTAAAAATATATATGCCTGCTATTCTTTAAAAATAAAAACTAAATTATTTATCTACACACTAGATGTCAGCTGAAATTATTGGAAAACTGAATTAGTTACAGCAATCTGTAACTAATAACAGACTGTTATTAGTTACAAAGCTCTAATGCAAGATCTACTGTATGTTTGCCTTAAAAAAAAACACCACATCCACCAAAATGGCAGAATTTTACCAGGAAGGTTTAACTTAAATATTTTTATGACAAGTATCTTGTTTCCCCCAAAATAAGACATCCCCTGATAATAAATCCAATCGGGCTTTTGAGCGCATGGCAATAAGGCCAAGCGCTTATTTCAGGATTCAAAAAAATATAAGACAGGATCTTATTTTCAGGAAAACGCGGTATTTTTATGAAAGGTTTTTTTGCAAAGACTCTACCTGCATCCTAGATTCAAATCCTTGGACACAGTTCTTTTAGAACCAAGCTTCACCATTTTGAGGAAGAGTTAATTCCTGCAAAGTGAACAGATTTTCTTCAGCATCACTCTAGCAGAGCGAGGCTAGAGAACCTGTCCAAGCAACCAAAATTTTGCTCTCCTTCAGAGGCCACTGAATACGAAGAACCTCGTGCATTCTGTTTAATTTTATAAAATGTAGATTTTCAGCAACTCGGGGATGAAGCCCTTAAAATGTGGTGTCCCTTCCAATGCAAAATTCCTCGAGAGAAAACCAAAGCTGTGGGAAAAGATTTCAAGATTTCTTCCACCCCTGTGCGAATCTCATTTGGAGAGCAAAACGCAAACCTGAGAGGGGCAAAAGAAGGCAGAATAAATGGGCACGTTTCACAGAATCTGTATTGTCTACTTCCTGCCAATGAACCGACTGCCAGTGTACGTTTTCACAATGTCTGACTAGTGAAGAAGGATTTCGTCTTTCGGCAAGTGGGATTCACACAAAGCGGGCAACTCAGTGTTAACTGCTTGGAGCATAGTTCGTTCGACTTGAGGTGTGAGCAGACCAAATCTGCCAGAGCCTGAAAAATACGAAAAAATACGTTTTAAGTAAAAAGATCACAATAACTTTCTAATCTGCTAGCAAGCTATTCTATGAGCAAATAATAGCATGATGATGATAGTTAGTGTGATTAATATACATATATCTATACATACATGCAAGTAGTTCTTGACTTACGACCGCAGTTGATCCCAAAATTTCTGTTGCTAAATGAGGCAACTGTTAAGTGAGTTTTGCCCCATGTTACGATCTTTCTTGTCACAGTTAAGTGAATCATGGCAGTTAAGTTAGTAACAGGGTTGTTAAGCGAATCTGGCTTTCCCGCTGACTTAGCTTGTCACAAAAGGTGATCACATGACCCCAGGACACTGCAACTGTCATAAATATGAGTCAGTTGCCAAGTGGCCAGATTTTGATCATGTGACCATGCGGATGCTGCAATGGTCGTAAATGTGAAAAACGGTTACAAGTTACATTTTTTTAGTGCCGTTGCAACTTTGATCACTAAACGAATAGTTGTAAGTCAAGGACTACTGTACTTGAAATGGGGAGGGAGGGAGAACACCAAAGACCAACTGATACTTTAAAAATAAAAACACTGCAAGAATTTGCTTTCCATCATTTTTCAGTACAATCATTATTGATACCCTTGTTTTCATAATTTCGTAGTTTTCATAAAAATGGGCCTGGTGGCTCAGCAGACTAAAGCATTGTGATTAACTCCAGCTGTCTGCAATTACTGTAAGTTCGAATCTCACCAGGCTCAAGGTTGACTCAGCCTTCCATCCTTTCTAAGGTGGGTAAAATGAGGACCCAGTTTGTGGGGGCAATAAACTGACGTTGTATAAATATACAAAAGTATGAAGGCTATTGCTTAACGCATTGTAAACCGCCCTGAGTCTCCAGGGAAGGGTGGCATATAAATAAAATTAATAATAATAATAATAATAATAATAATAATAATAATAATAATAATAATAATTTCTATGTTTAAGAACTCGATGAAGTAGCAAGTAGTGAGCCAGAACAAGCTCTGTCTCAGTGAACATCCTCCAGATGTTCTGGGATTAGGAATTCTAATTACATTTCCACCATATCTGGAGGGCCCCAAATTGGATTTGACTCTGACTGAGCATATGCAAGATAGGAGTGCATAAACACAAAAATGCAACCAGTCCCAAAATAGGAAATGTAACTGAGAGTGAACAGTAGCCTTAGTAAGTTGAAAAAAAAATATGGAGCAACTCTGGGAAGCTAAGATATCCCTGGGCCCCATATCTGCGGCCATCAGAGTCCACCAATCAGAGAACTGGTATGTTGTGACCCAGTTCCCCAAATGCGACAAACCCTCTGAAGTGAACTCAAAGGTTCCTTTATTAGAAGCGCCAGCAGCCCTGTCAAAAAAATTTCTCTCTCAATGCAGGCTAACAAGTCCGGCTGGCTGGAAGATAAATAGTTGTCTGCCACATCTATTCATCTCTGCCCCCTGCCTTTTATCCCCAGAGCTAGGGTGGGGTTTAGCTAGAAGCAGTGGCTCTTCCTTCCCAAGGATTGACCCAAGTATTTCCACTGCTCTCCTCTCCTCTGCCTTCTGTGCATCCGCGTGTTGGGCACTGGACCCAGCTGTTCTTCCTCTTCCTCATCAGCCACCTCCAGACCTGGGGGATGTTGACTCTCCATCTGAGGACTGACAGATGGCCCAGGATCCGCCTCTGTCTCTCTCTCTCTCCGTCAGCTCCATTCCCTCTTCCTCCCGGAGTTCCCAGGTTGCCCTGATGCTGACCCTGACTCCCACGTCTCCTCTTCCTCTGAGTCGGTTGGTGGAGGGGCCGGCGGCCGACAGGCCACAACATGATAAAAGACTTGCCTACTACCATGAAAACTCCAGGGGGAGATCCTTCTCTGTGGGGGCTCCTGCCTTATGGAACGAACTGCCCCCTGGAGATACAAAGGATCCCCGACCTCCATGCCTTCCGTCGTGCCCTTATGACCCTGCTATTTCATCAAGCTGATCTGAGGGAGCGGTGAGTTTTTAATAGGTTTTTAACGGGTATTTTAGTTTTGGGGGTTTTCAGCATGGCCTAATTATTTAATTGTTTTAATTGTTTTTAACTTTGTGTCAATATTGTTTTTATTACGGCTGTACACCGCCCTGAGTCCTTCAGGAGAAGGGCGGAATGAATGAATGAATGAATGAATGAATGAATGAATGAATGAATGAATGAATGAATGAATAAATAAATAAATAAATAAATAAATAAATAAATAAATAAATAAATAAATTTATTTATAAACCCTGAGCCTGAGTAGCGCAGAGGGCTAATGCCTTCTACTAAAGGCAGCAATTAAGATCCAGCTGCCTGCAATTTCTGTGAGTTCAATCCTAGCCAGGCTCAAGGTCTACTCAGCCTTCCATCCTTTCTAAGGTGGGTAAATTGAGGACCCAGTTTGTGGGGGCAATAAGCTGACTTTGTATAAATATACAGAAGTATGAAGGCTATTGCTTAATGCACTGTAAGCCGCCCTGAGTCTCCGGAGAAGGGCGGCATAAAATAAATAAATAAATAAATAAATAAATAAATAAATAAATAAATAAATAAATAAATAAATAAATAAATAAATAAATAAATAAATAAATAAATAAATAAATAAATAAATAAATAAATAAATAAATAAATAAATAAATAAATAAATAAATAAATAAATAGCATATCACGCTTTAGCAGAAGCATTGAAAGCTGCCAGAATTCCTCCATCTAAAAGGTCTGCTTGCATGGATAAAGTGATCCACCCACTTGGTGATCCTTAGCCCTCCAAAAATGTTACATGTGTCCATCAAAAGAGAGCCATTCCTGCCAGAGAAACAGGAGTCTACCCTTGGTGGCTTCTCTGGAGAATCCCACATTTCTTCCTCTCTGAGAGCAATGGACGGTTCAGAAATGTGAAAAATAAATACAATAAAAATTTTCTCAGAGAAATAGGGCACCAGTACCTTGGCGAACAATGGATTTCCATTCAAGGATTCTGCTCTTCTGATATTTTCAACTCCACACTGAAGAATAAAGAGAAGGAAAACAGTTGAGCCATAGTATCCTATTGGTTTTTGGCTAAAGCAATAGGAATGGAATTGGAGCTCAGTTCAGTTCATTTTCACAGGCACAAAAAAAGCAGTTTTCCCATATTTTGTTCCCACTTATTTATTTATTCGATTTCTATAGCCACCCAGAGTCATTTGCCATGGGTGGCTATAGATACTGAAGACATAAAATAATAAAATAAAATAAAATAAAATAAAATAAAATAAAATAAAATAAAATAAAATAAAATAAAATAAAATAAAATAAAATAAAATAAAATAATAAAATAAAATAAAATAAAATAAAATAAAATAAAATAAAATAATAAAATAAAATAAAATAAAATAAATAAAATAATAAATAAAATAAAATAAAATAATAAAATAAAATAAAATATAAAATAATAAAATAAAATCTCTCTTCACAGTTCAACTTTATTTATTTACCGTGTTTCCCCAAAAATAAGACCCTGTCTTATATTTTTTTGAACCCTGAAATAAGTGCTTGGCCTTATTGCCATGCGCTCAAAAGCCCGATTGGGCTTATTATCAGGGGACGTCTTATTTTGGGGGAAACAGGGTATTTATTTATTTATTTTTATTGAATTTATATTGCCGCCTATTCGCCCATGGCGTCTCAAGGTGGCTTACAGAATAAAAGACCACATTTAAAACAACAAAAACTAATAAAAAAGAATAAATAAATATAGTACAATATAACAAAATCAGCCCCCCATCTCCCACCCACCCCCACCCTAGTGACAGCAGATCACATGAGCCATTTAATGGGTTCCATCCTGCTCTGGGTTCTCCAGGCCCGCTGACAGAACCAGGTCTTCAGCGCCTTCCAGAAGAGTATTAGATTGGGGGCCATTCTAATTTCTGAGGGAATGATGTTCCAGAGATAGGAAGCTACCACAGAGAAGGCCCTTCTTCTGGGTCCCACCATGTGTATCTTCCTTGGGGATGGGACCTGCAAGATTCCCTGCCTCCCCGCTCTGAAGGGTCGGGTAGATGTGACCGGCAAGAGACGGTCCCTCAGATAACCTGGTCCCAAACCATGAGGTCATAGACTAACATCAATTGATTAACCCAATGTTTCACAACCTTGGCAACTTTACAATATGTGGACTTCAATTCCCAGAATTCCCCAATTAACATACTGGCTGGGGAGTTCTGGGAATTGAAGTCCGCATATCTTAATGTTGTCCAGGTAGAGAAAAACTGCTTAATCCTACCCAATTCACCACACGCCAACAAAAAACAAGGTTTCTTTTAACACACGAATACATAAAATATTTTCGTCAATATGATTAAATGCTTCAGGTGTTTACAAGGATTAAGAAAATCTGGGTTCAAGCTCATACTTAGTCATGGAAGCTCATTAAGTGACTTGAGTTTCGTGGTGTTTTTAGTTCTGAATTTCTATTCTGGAAAAAAAACTAAAGAGAATATACTATGTATGTGACTTTGGATTCTTAAAAAAAGATGGAATAGAAATTTAAGTAATAGCAGTAGTAGTTGTAATGTAATGCTACTAATGGTAACGCTAATATCCAATCAATAGAATGGGAGTAGGATCTACAATGCCTGCAGACGCCGCCTTTGGCACCAGCCAGATTCTGTGCTCCATCCATTTTTTATCATTTTTAAAATAATGATAATGATCTAAAATTCTTAGATAATGTACACAGTGATGGGCTATAAACCACCTGTCTACTTGGACAAGAAGCACCCTAGGAATTAAAGTCCACATATCTTAAAATTGTCAAAATTGAGAAACACTGCTATGCGGGCTAGAAAGGAAGGTGTAGGACTGCCTCACTTTCTTGCTTTTGGGGAAATAGTTGTTTCCTGACTGTCTATTGTCATTCTGGCAGCCATCTGTGACTGCACAAGCAACATCTCCTCAAAATTCCATCTGCCCCCATGGACTATTCCAGTCATGGCTCACCTTTTTGCCATCGTGTGCCAAGAAGGGGGGTGGGTGGAGGAGGTTCGCGCGTGTGCGTGCCCACTCCCATAATGCTATGCACCTCGCCCCGTGCATGTGACCCCCCCCCTTGCCCTCCCCCCCCCCGCTCCTGGCATGCGATGGCCCAGTAAGCCCATTTTTCTTTCTCACCTGTCTTGGAGTCTCTGGAGGCTGGGGACAGCAAAAAACGTCACTTCCTGTCTAACCAGAAGTTGGAAAACAGGCCTTTTCGGGCCTCCGAGGGAGTGGGGAAGGCTGTTTTCGCCGTCCCCAGATGCATAGAGAGGATCTGGAGTCAGGTGTGAAAGAAAAATGGGCCTTCCCTCTCCCCCCCACCCCCACCCCCACCCCAGCCCTCTGGAGGCAAGAAACAGCCTGTCCCTACTTCTGGTGGGACCAGAAGACCTGAAAATCAGCTGGGTGTTGCACGCCAGAGCGGAACTAGCATGCTAGGTGACATGGCTTTGCGTGCCACCTGTGGCACGTCCCCATTATGGGACTATCCTATTCTTCCAACAGTAGATGAACATTGGCTAGGCTGGCTTGGAATCCTGGGAGTTGTAGTTCTAACACCTTTAGAAATCACTAAGCCGAAAACCACTGAGTCAGATATGGCTCAGTGTCCTCAACTCTCTGAGCCCAGGTCAAACATGCATCTCTTATCTTTCAACTTACAGCTCCTTTGTATAATATTGCAACTGTCGAAAGGGTGTGGTAAAACCCAACCTGTAATAATCCTAAACCTTGTAGGAACACTTGTTTCCTGTTAAGGAGCTACAGGGAAAAAGGGGTGAGAAAAATAATGGCTTTACCTCATTGGCTAAGACCTGCGCATATTCAATGTCAAGCTCATAGAGTGTTTCAATGTGATCGCTGGTGAATGCAATTGGAACTAACAAAATGTTCTTCTTTCCCCTCTGGCAAAGTCCCTTAATAGCGTCATTTGTCTGAGGACCCAACCAAGCCACCGGGCCAACCTAAAACAACAAAAGAAAGAAGGATTTTTTAGAAAGGACAATTTACTATTGTTGGTTGTGGTGGTTGTTCGGAGTTGTATCTGACTCTTTGTGACCCCATGGACCAGAACAGGCCACACTCCCTGTCTTCCACTGTCTCCTGCAGTTTGCCCAAATTGATGTTCATTGCATTGATGACATTATCTAACCATCTCATTCTCTGCCGTCCCCTTCTCCTTTTGCCTTCAATCTTCCCAACATCAAGGTCTTTCCCAGTGAGTCTCTGCTTTTTCTACCCCCCTCTCAAGACGTTAGCTTCACTTCTTTCCAAACAATGGTTAGAGGCAGGTGGGGAACATCTAGACATTCTTCTAAGTTAGCTGTGGACTTGTATCCCCGTATCTGGTTCTGAATAAACCACAAGGTCTCCATTATGTCATGAGGGAGATGACAGTGGCCTAAAAACATATAGATTAGGTAAAAACCAACACAGCAAGGAAAATAATTTTAACAGAATAACAAACTTGGAAGGGACTGTGGAGAACTTCTAGTGCTCCAGGCTTTGTTGGTATTGCAAAACTATTGGTAGTCCTTGCTTAATGACCAGACATTGAGCAACAGTTCAAAGTTACAAGTCTCTCCAAATTGACCTGGGTCAATTTAAGACTTTTTTTCTTTTATTTTGCCAGTTTCAATTCAGCCAGTTTCCAGCAAAAAAAAACCACCCACAGAAATGAGTGGATTCACTTTATGACTGTGGCATTTATGATTATGGCATTCGCTTAACAACCACCACAAAAAGTCAATTTATGACTATCATGATTTACGAGAGAAAATCCAGACTCCATTATGTTCGTATGTGGAGGATTATCTCATAATGCAAACATTTGACACAGGAGAATATGCTTTATAAGAAAGAGGGATCCCAAATAATGAAAAAGCAAAGATTTGTATAGAAGTTGAGGGCTACACAGCTGAAAATCCTAGAGATCTGATTTGCTGGCCATGGGGAAGCTATACAGTGTAGAAGGGCTGGCAGACTGGGAGGAGGGGAAGTTAAAAATGCCATCGGAGTGGAGTGGAGTGGAGTGGAGTGGAGTGGAGTGGAGTGGAGTGGAGTGGAGTGGAGTGGAATGGAATGGAATGGAATGGAATGGAATAGAATAGAATAGAATAGAATAGAATAGAATAGAATAGAATAGAATAGAATAGAATAGAATAGAATAGAATAGAATAGTTGGAAGGGGCCTTGGTGGTCTTCTAGTCCAACCCTCCTCAAGACCGGGATGGGGAGGGAAGATGAAGCCTCCATTTTGTTAAATTTTTCTCAACTACAAAGAAACCTTCTTCAAGTCAAGCTCAATTCCTGACAATTTAATGGACATGTCCATAGAGTTTTCTTGGGATTTTTCAACTGCATTTTTTTCTAGGAAACATTTGTCAACTAGCCTCCAGTTTTGGAATTCTCCGCTAAGACTCTCCCATCCAATTATTACCTGACACTGCTTAGTTTGGAGCCCAGACCGAAACTGTCTGGGACCGCACACGCTTTGTATTTTGAGGGTTCGTGCGTATGTGCGCTTTGGGCACTGAAAAAGGTTAGACCTACAAGGTCCCTTCCAACTCTATTACTCTGATTAATCTCAACATACTTTATAACAATTGGCAGATGAAACCAAAGCCAATGAATAAGCCCAAACAAATTCAATGATGGGGAAGCATTTTATCAGAGTTCCCTAGGATGACATACCTTGGACTGCCACACAAGCCTATATGGATTACAATGGCCGAGTTTCTCCATCACCTTTTGAACAGTAGCTCCCACTTCTTGTGGATATGGGTCACCACGATTAACTACCTGCAGCACAAGAAACAAGAAAGAAGACAAGCAATTTTTCTGAAAGAACAAAAGCACTTATTCGATTAAAGCGAAGCTACCAAGGTTGAGAAACACTGTTCTAAATGGCGATCACATGACCCCAGGATGCTGCAGCCTGGTTGCCAAGCACCCACATTTTGATCACGTGACCACTGGGATGCTTAGTTGAACACTACTGGTAGATAAAGCAATCATCTCTAGCAAAGTGAAGTTGCATAACTATCTGTTTAAAGATCTGTCTAACAGCTGCCTGTTTTGTTTTGTTTTGAAATGCTCATCCTTTTCCAAAGTCCATTAAAAACAGCCACAGTTTCTCCTAGCCATGAAGCTACACTGATTAGGAAAGAAATATATTTATATATTTTCATTTTTAATATGCAGGATTGCTTGAACTGGAGTCACTCTCCAGCAGCAGCAGCAGCATTATTTGTGGTTCAGTTTTCAAACTTATTTTGGATCTCTTGCGTTATGAGTTGTTTCTGCTAACTGCCAAAGACCACTAGATGGCGCCAGGTTTCCAAAAGTTGCAAAACCTGAGGCGCCAGGAGACCAGTTCAAGTTTTAATGCCATATTTCTCTCCATTACATTATCAGTTCTGCTTTACTCTATTTTATTACGCTATTAAAACTGTTTGCCAATTACTTCCTGAAAAAAAACAGAATTAACATTTGGAGTTCCCTCTTTTAAGTTACAAAAATGACTCTAACAAAGAACATGGATTCAAGCATGAAGCATATTTTTTATAAGAAGGACATGAACAGCCTAACCAAATACCTGCAAATGAGTATCACTTGTACTAAATTTTCAGCACAGGGGAAAAAATGTTTCCTGCTTTAATTGCTTGCAGATTGTTTTCCAAAAAGAATTATTATCTGGAATTTCATTACATTATCCTCAGTCCTGGCAATCATCCTAACAAACATGCATGTTATATCAGTGTATAACTTTAAGAGACATGCTGTTCTCCTTCTCTGCTGATTCCTGCTCTGTTCTTTCTCTGTTTCCCAAGAACTCTCTATCTGAGGAAGAGTGTCACATCTCAACCAGGTTATCTCTGTGTAACACTGGGTGAAAAAAATGCACTCCATCCCTTGTTTCCTTCAGGGCTGACTTTTTGGCTGAAGTAACCTATAGGGGAGGGACACAGTGGCTCAATGGCTAAGACACTGAGCTTGTCAATCGAAAAGCGGTTCAAATCCCTAGTGCCGCGTAACGGAGCGAGTTCCCGTTACTTGTCCCAGCTTCTGCCCACCTAGCGGTTCGAAAGCATGTAAAAAATGCAAGTAGAAAAATAGAGACCATCTTTGGTGGGAAGGTAACAGCGTTCCGCGTGCCTTTGCCATTGAGTCATGCTAGTCACATGACCACGGAGACGTCTTCGAACAGCGCTGGTTCTTCGGCTTTGAAACGGAGATGAGCACTGCCCCCTAGCGTCAGGAACGACTAGCACATATATGTGAGGGGAACCTTTACCTAACCTACAGAGAAGGCACCTGCTGTAAAAGGTGCTTTTCTTTCAACACTGGTGACTTGGGTGAAACTATGCTTGGCAATATTTGCTATGAATAGAGATCTGTCTGAGTCTGCTACCATAATGAAATTCATTCTTTCATTCCTTCATTCCTTCATTCATTCGGTACCCATCTTGTTTCAAAAGTCTCTGGAGATTCTCACTCATCCAACTCATGATTTGTCCCAAATGTGTTTTTTTTTTAAAATTTGATTTATATGCCGCCCTTCTCCGGAGACTCAGGGCAGCTTACAATGCGTTAAGCAATAGCCTTCACACTTTTGTATATTTATACAAAGTCAGCTTATTGCCCCCACAAACTGGGTCCTCATTTTACCTTCCTTAGAAAGGATGGTAGGCTGAGTCAACCTTGAGCCTGGGGAGATTCGAACTTACAGTAATTGCAGACAGCTGAATGTTAATCACAATGCTTTTAGTCTGCTGAGCTACCAGGCTCCAAAAGGCAACTGAGTTTTCCTTTTGGAAGGTTTTTTCCTTGAAAACCTTTTGCTTCAAAATGTTTTGAAGGAAAAAAAACCAAGAAACCAAGGGAAAAAAACCAAGAAAGTTTCCAAAATTGCTTTTTGGAAAAAGAACCCTTTGGGACAATCTCATTTCAAAGCAATTCAGGGTGGGTTACAGCATAAAAACATCAAAATCATGAGAAATTTCTGTGGTCTACATACAACTATGCAAAAACTAATGAATGTACATGAATCAAGTACAAAGTAGATTTCTATTAGACAGACAGAAAATACTTTCATCTTTAAAGCAAAGTTTTAACAGGGTCAAAAAATGGACTGTTGTTACTCACTGACATTGGTAGAGAATGAGCAGAGAAAAGGATCACTGCCTCTTTTCTCTTATCTGGTGGAAATAAGTCTAGTTCTTTCTTTATGTGGTCTGCAAAACACTGAAAAGCAAAAATGAGAAAATTAAGAATTTAAGAGCATTAAATGCAGGTGGGTCTTCGACTCCCGACAGTCACTTAGAAAATGTTTGAGATTACAAAAAGTACAGTAATAAATATGTTCCAAAGTTCCAACCGCTCCTCACCCACCCCCATGGTCATGTGACTGCATTTCAGGCACTCAGCAACTGACTCACATTTATGGCAACTTGCAATGCCCTGTGGCGCTGTCACTTAACAATCACATGATTTGCACTTATGACTGCCATTAAAACTCTCTAAAAATCAGATCTGGTCATGTGGGTGCCTTGAATGCAATGACTTATGACTCAAATTCTGGTTCCAATGGTGGTCGTAAATCGAGGACTACCCATAAGGGTCAGACAAAATAAAGGGCATCCAGACAAGCCTACCAGTATAGAAACCCCTTCTGGGAGGAGCAGTAGGAGGAGAGGAAGTTAAGGAAGGCATGACAAGACTCTTTGAGAAGACTGAAATATCTTTCAATGCATAAAATATCTTTCTCAATACCTGAATGAGGAGAGGATGCGTTGGCCATCTGTCAATAGTACTCCACTTCATCTTTGGTTTTTCTCCTTTTTGGTGATAGTAGCGATATATTGCATTCAAACTGCTTCCTGAAGGATGCAACATAATAAACTCAGATAAAAGCCTAACCCAAGAGCAGATCATCTCTTCCCCTTCTTATAAGTCTTTCTTTCAAATCTCTTACCCCAAGTCCTCTGAAAATTATGCTGCAACCATTACCAAACCCAACCCCCAACCAATAACCCATTAAAATGTTTTATTTTATTTTATTCATTTATTTATTTAATTTTTATACCGCCCTTCTCCCGAAGGACTCAGGGCGGTGAACAGTTAAAATAACATACATATAAAATGTGAATATAAGATAATTAAGCCAGTATGGCTCATCAGTTAAGAATCTTCAGCATAAAGATTTAGAACAATTAGAAGAGATTTATGCCAGACCGGCTTGGTGAAACAGAAAGGTCTTAGGTGCACGATAGAAAGTACGAAGAACTGGGATCATTTGTATCCCTGGGGGTAACCTGTTCCAAAGGGTAGGTGCCCCCACAGAGAAGGCTCTTTCTCTGGGAACCACTAGTCGACATTGCTTTAGTGACGGCCCCCCCTAGGAGGCCCACCCTGTGGGACCGTGCTGGTTTTGAGGTGGGACAGAGATAAGAACTAAAGTGTAAGTCCTAAAATGGGCTACACACTTAAAGAGTGAAACTGCTTCCAAACTGTAAGAAAATGGAAAATGGAAAGTGTCTCATGACCACTATTTACAGTGTTTCTTAAACTTGGCAACCTTAAGACAGGTGGACTTCAACTCCCAGAATTCCCCAGCCAGCAGGCTGGCTGGGGAATTCTAGGAGTTGAAGTCCACCTGTCTTAAAGTTGCCAAGTTTGAGAACACTGTCCTAATCGATCTTCCCCAAAGTAGATAATGAATCCATTTCTGCTCTCTGTCTGGAGACATAATGATGTCTTCTTTGGCCTAAGTTCTTAAGCTGCCCACCCCTGGCTTTTGATCCACCCCTCCTTCTGCAACTTAACAAATGACCTTATTCTGCAAGTGAACTTACCTGTGGTGGAGCAGCTATACTGTGGATACTGCGTGAAAGCAATGGCTCTTTCAATACCATCTCTTTCCATCTCTTCGATCGCTTCTTCCGTGAGAGGATGGACATAGCGAAAGCCGATATAATATTTGTGTGGAGCTGGAAGCAAAGGAGAATGAGTGGCTCTTTGGCAGTCTATGGAAACAAAGCTTTTTCTTGGAGGTATATTGACTGAGGCAATTTTCCTCAATCTACACCAATGCTTCTCAATCTTGGCAACTTTGTTGATTTCAGAACTGAATAAGCTTCTTGGATGAGAAGCAAAATGTTTTCAAGGGGGAAAAAAATCAAGTAAGTCCAGTTGCCTTTTGAGAAAGCATATTTGGGACCACCATGTTAATTGAGAATCTCTAGAGCAGGAATCTCAAACTCAAGGCTACAAATGGGTAGACCGGTGCCTCCAAAAATAAATGGGTAGACCACTGCCTCCAAAAACAAATGAGTAGACCGGTACAGCTCTACAAATGAGTAGACCGGTACAGCTTGGTAGACCAGTACCTCTGCTAAATCCTAAAGAATTGTCACATGACCATCAAGCCACATCCACAAAAATAAGCCATGCCCACAGAACCGGTAGTAAAAATTTTTAGAACCCACCCCTGCCCAGGGGGGCAGAGTGGGCATGGCCAGGGTGGGCGCAGCCAACTTGACATCACTCATGTCGAGCTGAGGCGTTTTGCCAGCGAAAAAGGGGCTTCCGAGCTCCATTTTCAGCCGCGATGGCCTCCTGCAGCCCTCTGCCAGCAAAAACAGGGCCTGGGGTGGGGCAGCCTCCCCAAGCTCCATTTTCATTGGCAGAGGGTTGCAGGAGGTCGTTACGGTGGAAAACGGAGCCTGGGAGGGCCACACATGGCCCTTCCTAGCTAAATTTTCTTTGGCAGAGGCACTGCAGGCCTGTCCTTCACTGTTTCCAAGGCGGCCCTGCGGACCAGATCTAACATCCTGGGGGCTGGATGCATGGGCTTTGAGTTTGACACCCCTGCTATACATGAGTTGACTCAGCCTTCCATCCTTCCAAGGTAGGTAAAATGAGGACCCGGAATGTGGGGGCAATAAGCTGACTTTGTATTAAAAATGAACACCGCTTAGGGGAGGCCGAAAGCCCTACTAAGCAGGTATATACAAAAGTATGAAGGCTATTGCTTAATGCATGGTAAGCCGCCCTGAGTCTCCGGAGAAGGGCAGCATATAAATTGAACAAAATAAATGAATGAATGAATGAATGAATGAATGAATGAATGAATGAATGATACTGCTGTTGCAGTGCCTTTCCATACTATATGATGGAAGATACAAATAGGCAGACACTATTTCCTAGTATCTCATTTATGGCTTTTCTAAGGGCATATGGCTGGCCATTCCTGGAAATGGAAACCTGGAGAAATAGATGCATCATTCTCTAGAGCAGTATAAGACGAGCTACACCCTTTAAAAAAAGAGAGAGAGAGAGATCAAAATGTTTCCAAGCTGTGAGAAAATGGACAATGCTGACCTGTCTCATGACCACTATTTACGGTGTTCCTCAACCTCTGGCAACTTTAAGACATGTGGACTACAAGACCCAGAATTTCCCAGCCAACACACTGGCTGGGGAATTCTGGGAGCTGAAGTCCACACTTCTGAAAGTTGTCAAGGTTGAGAAATGTTGCTCTAGAAGCCAGGAAGTCAATTACTGGAGGTGATAAAAACTCTAATTCCAGAAGAGAAAGTGTGCAGCCTATTTTCTACAGGAGGAAGAGATAAGAAATGGACACTGGAGACAGCCTAATCAGAATTAAACCTTTCACTGCTCAGCTCTCCTACTGAAATCAATGGGCTTTAACTGCTATAAGCTGCTATAAGTCAATCCTGACTTCAGGTGACTGCCTAGACTAATACCTTTAGTTTTGTTGATAAGTTTTTTTTTTTCAGAAGGAGTTTGCCATTGCCTGCTTCCTAGGTCTAAGAGTGAGTGACCAGCATAAGGTCACCCAACTGGCTTTGTCCTTAAAACAGGACTAGAACTCATGGTCTCCCAGTTTCTAACCTAATGCCTTAATCACTAAATGAAATTCATCCATCCATCCATCCATCCATCCATCCATCCATCCATCCATCCATCCATGTATGTAAAATTTTAACTGGGATTGGATGGGAAATCACCAAGAAATCCTAGGTCATTGGCTAAACTGGGATTTTTTTAAAAGAAAAATTATAAAGTGAATACAAGCCACCTCCAAATGGTTTGCAAGAAAACTACGATGTGTCTCTAGAGTCACCAGCAGTTAAGCTCAACTTGAGTGAATATTTACTTTTTTAAAATCCTTTAAAATCCTTTAAAATCCTTTTTAAAATCCTGCAACACAGAATGTTAACTTTTCAATTCCAACCTTTTCCTCCACAAAGAAAAATGGTAGAATTATGCATTTCATCCAGGTGAAAAATATAATATTGCAAAAGCTTCTAACAATAATAAAATTTCACTTCTTAAAAAAAAAATCAGTGCAACGGGCAGCCCCACAGGTCAACCAAGAACATCACAAACTCTGCCTTGATCTAAGCAGTATTTCTCCTCGCTGTCCTGAAAATTTCTCCTGCAAAGACATTAGCATGCTTGCCGTGGTGTATAATTTAGAAGAAGAAAAAAAATTCAGTGACATAATCAAAGTCCGCGTTAAGATGCAAGAGACATTCAAACAGATAAAAGTCAGGGCGGCTTTCAGTTGGAAAACCACACTGTGAAGTAAGAAGGAGTGAGAAGGTCTGACAAGCGCAGATAATACTTCCTAAACCATTAACTTGCTGCTCTGAAGTCCCAACCCTTTAACTGCCTAATTTGATGAAAAAGTGTCTGGCTTGGCTGTTGAAGAATGGAGAGTCCTTGGTGTTCTCTGAGCTTGGTTATTTAAGGATGCTATGAAAATGTTCCTGGTGTCCTTTCAGTTTCCCAGCCTCCATCCCAAAATTAGGATTGCCCACTAAGTCCACACTTACAACTCACACTCGCATTCATCGCCCCTTACTTGATGTTGCAGCAAAGGAACAACAGGGCACAACCTGAGTCCAAGTTACTCAAGGAACTGTCTCACCCTAATGCGGTAGGCCTCACTTGCACTGGCAGAAAAAGTATGCTGAGGTCCCGTCGGCTAAGGAATCTGAGCTGGTGGGATCTGGGGAAAAGGCCTTTTGTGCCATGGCTCCTGCCCTCTGGAACATCATACCCCTTCAAGGTGAGATCCACTCTCCGCTTAGTCTTCTGAAGTCTAGCTCTGCCAATTGGCCTAGGGACCGGATTTTGTGTGTGTGTGGGGGGGGGTGGGTGGGTGGGTTGGTGTGTGTGTGCGCGCGCGTGCGTGCGCCATTCTGGAGATGTTTATTGGATTAAATAGAAGATCCCACTTCCATCTGTTGTATACTGCCATTTTAACTCATTCTTAATCTAATGTTATAGTTAGATGTCTAATGTTTTACTTTTTCGTAATGCTGCTTTTAATAAATTATAAACCACCCAGAGCCATCTCACTGCGTTGGACAGCATATCATTCAATAAATAAAATAATAAATGAACTCAATTATAATTATTATTGGCATTGGTTGCATAGTCAGTCAGATTATTACTAAACACATCTGTACGGTTAACCCTCTCATAAGAAATTACTCTGGGCAGTGTACAACAAACAATAAGCACCATAAATATGTAAAAATGTTCATTATGAAAATATAAAAAATCATTATAAAAAAAGGGAAAAATTGTATTAATAAAAAATTAATACATACAAACCAGGGGTGGTATTCACTTGCCTTCATAACATGAGCGCATGCGCTTCACACGCTTGTTTCGCTCGTGCCACCTCGGCGCATGTGCAGTGATTTCCGCGCATGCATAGCGTCAAAAATGGGACGTGATGACATCTGAGCAGGTGGGCGGAGCCTCCCGCAGCCACCACTATCAGTTCGCATGAACTGGCTGAATACCACCACTGATACAAACCCAGAGAGAGTTAAGACTAGCTCTGGCTCCCTGTCTCCTTGCACAGGCACTGAGAGGGCTGAAAGAAAAATATTCACGTACTCCCATATATTCCTCATCTTACAACCATTCAACCGTTCAAAACTACAACCGCACCGAAAAAAGTGAGCTATGACTGCCACATGATCCTATTTGTCTGGATGCTTACAGTTGTTCAGATGATGAACCTATGAAATCTATTTCAGCCTGGGGGAGGGTGATGGAACCATTTGATAGAGCAGCGGTCTCCAACCTTGGCAAGTTTAAGTCTGGAGGACTTCAACTCCAGCAAAGCTGGCTGGGTAATTCTGGGAGTTGAAGTCCACCAGACAAGGTTGGAGACCCCTGTGATAGAGGGACTTTGAAGGATAAACATTCCCAGCCATGGGAAGATACAATCAATTCTCCCTCATCCAACAGCATTGACCAGATGATATGCGCACACATACAGTCTTCATGTCTGAATCAGCTATCGTTTGTCATCTCCAAAAGTGATATAGGCTACTTGTACAGAGTGACTTGGAGCTGTTCCTTCTTATCAGCTTGTCCATATTCAAGGGAGGAATGGACTAGCTGTTGGGTGTAACCAATGGCACTCTCTTTGTTTAACGATGCAGGGTGTGTATGTTTGTGTGTGTAAACCACAGCCAAATGGGAATCTTGTTAATCACACAGAAGCATATGCAGACATCAACATTCCTAATGAGAACACCTCACATTTTATTGATTAGGGGACTGGAGGCTAAAACTTATGAAAACGGTTGCAGGAACTGAGTATGCCTAGTTTGATGAAAAGAAGGACCAGAGGAGACATGATAGCAGTGTTACAATATCTAGTCAAGCTATTCTCCAAAGCACCTGAAGACAGGACAAGAAGCAAAGGGTGGAAACTAATCAAGGAGAGAAATAACTTAGAACTCAGGAGAAATTTCCTGACAGTTAGAACAATTAATCAGTGGAACAACTTTCCTCCAGAAGTTGTGAATGCTCCAACACTGGAAGTTTTTAAGAAGATGTTAGATAACCATTTGTCTGAAGTGGTGTAGGGTTTCCTGCCTGGGCAGGGGGTTGGACTAGAAGACCTCCAAGGTCCCTTCCATCTCTTCTCTTCTCTTCTCTTCTCTTCTCTTCTCTTCTCTTCTCTTCTCTTCTCTTCTCTTCTCTTCTCTTCTCTTCTCTTCTCTTCTCTTCTCTTCTCTTCTCCTCTCCTCTCCCCTCCCCTCCCCTCCCCTCCCCTCCCCTCCCCTCCCCTCCCCTCCCCTCCTCCTCTCCCCTCCCCTCCCCTCCCCTCCCCTTCCCTTCCCTTCCCTTCTATTCTATTCTATTCTATTCTTTAAGAAGAGATGTCTTAAACTTGTCTTTTTCAGAAAATATTCTGAGGGAAATACTTCGGATATTTTTTTTCTTAATCACACTTTCCTAGGGAAAGCTGTCCTTTCTGCCAGATTTTACTTAGTTCTTCTCACTGCACCTACACTTGGAGCATCCTGGGGTGTGTGAAGTAATCACTAGGTCACCAACAGAGTTCTCATTGACACAGGTGAGAGGAAAGAAGTAAAAGTTCTGATGGCTGACCTCTTTACAAATAGCTGGAACATGTTCTTCCTTCTGGAAAAATTAAACATTTTATTTCCCTGTCCACATATTGGTTGGACTATTCTGAAGGATCGCATAACTCTAAGAACATACAATGATTACTACAGATCTCTTATGAAGGATATTGAGTAGGGAAGGGGAGGCATGGTATTTACTAACACATTGCAAATCATTTTACATTAAATCTAAGTTGAGCAAGGTTTTCGGGAAGCCAGTGTTTTAGTAAGCAGCTGTTGCTGCTGGAAAACTAAATTAGGAATTTGTCAGCCATGTCTCTGTAGGGCATAGAACAATGAAAGCAGTAAGACTTACTTATTTGGAGCATGTATCATGGAATTCGTGATACAAGTGTGATGCTTTCATTGAAATGACAAAAGCACTCAGAGCCTCAGGGAACTTGTAATCACGGTACAAATTTAACCAACTAGTTTAGATGATCTCAATAAAATGCTAGAAACTCCCCCACTTTTCAATCTCCCCCACTTTTTTGGTTGTTATATGTAAATTGCTTCAGGAGATAGATAGATAGATAGATAGATAGATAGATAGATAGATAGATAGATAGATAGATAGATGGATGGATGGATGGATGGATGGATGGATGGATGGATGGATGGATGGATGGATGGATGGATGGATGGATGCAGTGGTGGGCTTCAAATTTTTTTAGTACTGCTTCTATGGATGTGGCTTGGTGGGTATGGCATGGCTTGGTGAGCGTGGCAGGGGAAGGATACTGTAAAATCTCCATTCCCTCCCCAATCCAGGGGAAGGTTACTGCAAAATCACCATTTCCTCCCGATCAGCCGGGACTTGGGAGGCAGAGAATGAATGGGGGAAGGACCAGTCAGAATTTTTACTACTGGTTCTCCAGAACTGGTTAGAACCTACTGAAACCACCTCTGGATGGATGGATGGGTGGATGGATGGATGGATGGATGGATGGATGAATGGATAGACAGTAGACAGATAAACAGGAAAGCAGCTAGGCAGATAAACGGATGAATGGATAAATATAAATAAATGATAGAGAGAAATAGATAATAGAAGGATAATAGACAGATAGATAGGCAGACAGATGTACAGATGGGTAGACAGACAGACAATAAAATAACCTTCACTGGAGCAAAGATAAAGCCACACTTGAGTTTGATTGTGTGGCTCTAACAAGATTGCTCGGGTTACATGAAGAAAATGTGAGAAAATGTGACTTGCTCTTCAAGGTAAGAGCTCCCATATGAGAAGATAAGAGATCTCCCAAATCCAATTTAACTGTAAATAAATCAATAAATAATTTCAAGGCTAGGGACTAAACCTTCCAATTCAACTCCAACCTAATTTAATTTTAAAAGCAACTCTGCATTATTACACTTCACTGAAACCCGTCAGTAAGGGTATCCAACTGCTATTCAGATTTCTGAACATGTTTTCCCATAGCAGCAGCTTCAACAAGAAAAAATAAATAAAAAGCTGAAATACCAGACTCCGGAGACATTTCATTCAGCAACTTCACCATGCCTTCCCCTTGGGTCTCGGTCCATTTCTTAATAGGTGATCCACCCCCGATCCGCCTGTACTGCTCTTGGATTTTTGGAGTACGTCGCTTTGCAATAAAAGGTCCTAATTTACTGAAATACATAAAATAGATACGGTTAATAACCACACATTTTACCTTCTTCCCCCTTGATGGGTTAAAAATAAAATTTAATGCTGAACACACAGACACACTTAGAGTGCTAATATAGTGCTACTGTGCTACATCTGAGTTCTGTCCAAAGAAGTCTCAGAAGAATCACTTTAAATGTAACTCCATTTGCATATTATAATAATTATTTCTTGTGACAATATCTTTAGCGCCATCAATAACATCTGCCTATCTCAGGTCCTTGGGAAGGACTGGATAGTTGGATAAAAATGCCACATCCAATCTAAACATCTGGCTGACCAACTGCAACCAATCATAATAATAGGACTTCTTCAATATCTGGAAATATTGAATTTATCAGACCTGAACACTCTAATTTTTTTTTTATAAAAATACCCCGCTTGGAACTGCCCATGTTCTTAGATGGTCTCTTAATATTTCTTAGGTTTTTGGTTAGGATTTGACTCATTAAGTCTCCACCAGTTCTTAGAATGCCAATCTAACTGTACATGACCCCTACAAAATTAGATTAATATTTGGTTAAAGGTAAAGGTTCCCCCTCACATGCATGCTGGTCATTTCCAGCTCTAGGGGGTGGTGCTTATCTCTGTTTCTAAGCCAGAGCGCTGTTACCTTCCCACCAAAGTGGTCCCTATTTTTCTACTTGCATTTTTTTATGTGCTTTCGAACTGCTAGGTGTTGTGGCTCCGTTGCCTGAGCCTGTGTCATCGGCAGGAGAGGACTCCGAGAGTGAAGGAGAGGAGTTGGCAAGGCCTCCCTCTCTAGGATCCTCCTCTCTGGCAATGCCTCCGGAGGACACCGAAGGGCAAGAGATAGGCCCAGAGCCAAGCACATCCACGCAGCCACAGGTGGACAGTGATGAGGGTAATGAGTCTTGGCTGGATCCTCGGCAGCGTCGCAGGGATAAGCACGCACATCAGAAGAAAAGGCGTGCCAGAGATTAGGCTGAGTCACTGGACCACACCCCACAGGGTATAAAAGGGGGTGAGGTGGCCATTCAGACTCTGTGACGGACAAAACTAACTACTATCGAGTCACATTGCATCTTTGGAAACAACATTATCGGCCTTGGATTTATTTTACGAACTGGACAATTCTTGACTGTGGGTATTTTGTTTATTGAGTAAAAGTTCTTGGGAAGCAGCTACTGGGTGGCTGCCAAGCATCTTATCAGAAGAATTGGTTGTCTGCCAGTTTATTTAACTCCCAGCTGTCTGTCTGTCTGTGTGTGTGTGTGAGACGGGGACAGAACACTAGGTTGGCAGAAACTGGGACAAGTAACAGGAGCTCACTCAGTTACACAGCGCTAGGGATTCGAACCGCTGAACTGCTGACCTTCTGATCGACATGCTCAGCATCTTAGCCACTGAACCACCACATCCCTTTTATTATTAGGTTATAGTAGGTTAAAACTATTGTGGGATTTCCGAATACAAACTGACAAAGTCTTGACTCATAACACACCAGATTTAAGTATGGCTGAAAAAAAATGTGGATAATTGATGTAGCGATTCCAGGAAATAGAAGAATAGAGGAAAAAGAATTGGAGATTTCCAAGTATCAAGACCTGAAAATTGAAACCGAAAGATTAAAGCATGAACTGGCTGTGATGTTCCCATGGATGACATACCAAAAAATCTTGGACAGCACTTAGAAAATCTATGCATTGTGCATTCCATCTGTCAATTACCAAAGGCCACAACTGCTTGGATCCTCACATAAACTATACCAATACACTACAATATCTTAGCTTCTTAAGAAGGTTCTTTTGTGATCGACACCATCTAAAAAAACTGTCAGCTGTGACGTCACGTGTTTGTGTATATAATAATAGACAAAAAGGTGAAATCCAGTCTAAACATCCGACTGATTGTATGACCAACCATAATAATAGGATGTAGCAATTCCTGAATATTTTGCATCCTGCCCTTACCCAGTAGCGGTAGCTTTTTCATGTTGTCAAGGCTGACATAATCTGAAGAATGATTAATGGCTTCTATTGCATTTATATTATTAATGGGTAATACGTGATTAAGAAGCTGAAAGTAGTTAAGCACAAGTAGGTGCAACTGGATAAAGAAAAAACGTGCACGTAAGCACTCGTCCACTTCTTCAGATATAAATGTATTCTCCCTTTTTCCTATGGTGCTCTCTGGATATTTTGCTAATCCCCAGGTAGCGGCAAAGAATTCTGCAAGCCTCAAGGTGGAAAAAGATGACCTACTAAATCATCCTGCTAGCTTAGCGGAGTAGTTAAAATGCACTCTACGTGCATGAGAGGGCTTGGAAGACCCCGTGAAGCTACAGAAATGCAAAGAAGGGCCTTTTAGAAAAACAAATTAATTATACTCATTTTGTGCAATTAAACAAGTTCTTAAGCTTCTCTCTGAAGTTCATTAGGATAATCAGTAGCTTACTTTTGCACCGGAAGTGTCATTAGATCTCTATCAAGAAAAAGCCTTTGCAGGAACTCATGGACATCTTCTAAGGTCTCTGGGCCCCCCATATTTAACATTAAGATCCCTGTTTTAGGCATCCTGTGGAGAAAAAAAAAGAGAGAATAAAATGCCTTTCATACACCATTTATAATTTTAAAATTATAATGTATAATTATCGATTACAAAATTATAATTTATAAATTAAAATCAGATTTTACTTTTGGTAACTGTAGAACTGGGTTTCTAATTGCCTTCTTGCAGGACTTTTTCCCTAAAAGTCTTATTTACATGTTTGTTTATTAAATTTAGATGCCACCATCTCATTATCAAGCAAATCCGGGCCACTTGCATCATCATAAAATAACACTATAAAACACAACTTCTTTTTGTGGTCAACCAGTCAAGGTAGAAGATGGCACCTAACTGGGTGCACCTTTTGTGGATAATCACGTAAGATTGTTTTTGGCTTTGTTTTTTCCCTAGGTATCCAGAGTAATTTTGATATACCGCTGGGTAGGAAAGTACTATGGCTGAATGGAGAAAGAGAATATACAACATAGAATCAGAGGGCTGGAAGGGACCTTAGAGGTCTTCTAGTCCAACCGCCTCCGCAAGCAGAAGACCCCATACCATTCAGTTGGTCAGAGTTCTAAAGGATAAAACCTAGCACTTCCTATATCTGTCCATTTCACCTAATTCTTCCCAGGTACCTTAAGTTTATAACTGTGATGGCAAACCTATGGCACACGTGCCACAGGTGACACACGGAGCCATATCTGTGGGCATGTGAGCGTTGCCCTAGCTCAGCTCCAAAGCGCATGCACATGCTGGCCAGCTGATTTTCCGGCCTTCCGGGCTCACCGGAAGTCGGGAAATGAGCTGTTTCCACCCTCCAGAGCGCCGGGGGAGGGGGGGGAAGGGAGTCTGTTTTCGTCCTCCCCAGGCTCCAAGAAAGCCTCTGGAGCCTGGGGAGGGCGAAAAATGGGCCTACCGGGCCCACTGGTAACCTTTTTGCCGTTGTGCGCCAAAAGCGGCGGGAGCATGGGGGGGGGGGGTCGCATGTGTATGCACGGAGGTGGGTGAGGTGCGGGGGGTATTGAATTATGGGTTTGGGCACCTGCACGCACAAGTCTCCCCCCCCCCGCGCTTCCCCCACTTTTGGCACGTGACAGCAAGAAGGTCAGCCATCACTGGTCTATAACATGGACTTTCCTGGCTGAGGAAAAAACTCAGGTGTGACACACATATGCAGGTCTCTGTCCAATCAAAGCATAAAACTACTACACAGGTTGTCCTCAACTTACAACCACATATGGGGTCAGAATTTCCATTTCTAAGCAAGGAGATTGGTTAGTGGGTCCCAACATGTTTTTACAACTTTTGCCATGGTTGTTAAGCAAATCACCACAGTTGTTAAGCGAATCCACCTTCCCCTATTGACTTTGCTTGTCAGAAGCTGGTTGGGAAGGTTGCAAAGGGAGATTACATGACCTCAAGAATGCTACAGCTGTTGTTAATACATGTAGGTTGCCAAGTGCCGGAATTTTGATCGCATGACTGTGGAGCTGCTGCATTAAGTGTGAGGGCTGGTTGTAAGTCATTGTTTTGTGTGTGTGCCACATAAATAGTTGTAAGTTGAGGACTACCTCCCCTTGACACTGTCTGCAACTTTTAAAAAAGTATTAGAAGTTTAATTTTCTTATCACCCACTTGTTCCCTTGCCTTTCAGGAAATGAACAGTCAGAAACCTTTAACATAAAAAGTTAATGAAAAAAGAAAACAAATACTTTAATCTCATTTAGGGCATAAAGATAACAAAATAGTTATGAATGTGCAGCAATTAACACTCTTAAAGAGCCAAGTCCTGCTTTTCCCCCTAAGATTTTCATTCTGAAAGCAGATACTTTTTTAAAAAAACAGAAATCCCAGTTTTACTACCAGTCCTGGGAAAATATCAATCCTTCAACCACTAACCTTACAGTATTTGTGTCTCACAGATAAAAAATACCATGAAAAGCTGATTCCAGGGAATAATTCTTTTGCTTAACGCATTGTAAGCCGCCCTGAGTCTCCGGAGAAGGGCGGCATATAAATCAAAATTTTAAAAAAAAATTCTAAAAACAATAAAAAGTGAATTCTTTTAAATGACCTCTGTTACATAAATTTCTTCCAACCACACTGTTCTCTTTTAGCACAAACAGGCAAGTCTTCAAAATCTTTCTTCCTAAGTAAAAAGGAAATTGATTATAGCTTTATCTTGGGCATGCTGCAAATCCCCAAGACAAAAAATTAAAATTAAAAAGCCCAAGATATTCTTCTGTATCAAATCTCAAAGCAAATAACAGGGTAATCTTACACGCAAAAGTTAATTCTTCTAATCTAAGTCCACTGGGACCTATTCTCAAATACGCTCCCAGCAAGAGATTAGAATAAAAAGCACATGGAGTATTTGATCTCTCTGAGCTTGTTTTCTGGCAAATGTTTCATTACCTAACTAGGTAACATCATCAGTGTAGGTGAGGGTAGAAACTACACCCCCACTAAAACCAGCAGGGCAAGTCGCTGCATATAAACAACCAGCAAACGCTCTTCTCATTGATAACATTACCTAGTTAGATAATGAAGTATTTGCAAGAAAACAGCCAGGCTCAGGGAGTACCCAGGACTACACAGTTCAACCCTGATCTACAAGTATTCTCTTCCATTGGAATAGAAAGCATATTATTAAAAAGCTTTGCAGCAAGTTTTCTCTGCATGAAGAATTCCAGCTACAGGAACTGCAGCTCTGAGACAAACCAAAACCAATAAATTAACAAACAGATTACCGAAAGGAGTAGTTTTTCTTCCTCCTTTACCAGTTTGCTCATTCTCAGTCAACTCTGGCTGCTTTAGCTCCTTTAGCACCCCTTAAATGCCAGGTGAAAAGTACTATATGCCCATCCATTCAATTCCATTGGTGTGCCTTACCTCTTTTCAGGTTGAATCTGTGGCTTTACTTTTTGTACAGCGGCTGTTGACTGCCATCTCCAATGCAACTGGACTCTTGCCTGATTCCAGCTATTCCTTTTTGCAACTAACGGGAAGACAAGAGACCAAATCAAGCAATTTACTTCCTATAATTTTACTTCATGTTTTGAAAATATTTTGATCATCTAAAGCAGGGCTCTCCAAACTTGGCAACTTTAAGAACTGTGGACTTCAGTTCTGGGAGTTGAAGCCCACAAGTCTTTTGTGTGTGTTTGTGTGTGTGTGTGTGTGTGCGCGTGTTATTTTATTTTATAAAACAAACAAGCGTACAATACATAATCATTCAGGGTATCATCTAGATCAGTGTTTCTCAACCTTGGCCACTGGACAACGTGTGGATTTCAGCTCCCAGAATTCTCCAGCCAGCCAGCTTTGCTGAATTCTGAATTCTGGGAGTTGAAGTCCACACATCATCCAGCGGCCAAGGTTGAGAAACACTGATCTAGATGTTTCTATTGTGTCTTCATCTTCTTCTTCTTACTCCTCCGATCTTCATCATTTCTTTATTTTTCCCATTTCTTTATTATAACATTCTTCCCATACTTTATTTATTATAACATTTTCTTGTTTACTATTAATACATTTATCTATACCTCTTCTCTAACCAATTGTAAAATTGTCTCCATTCCGAATCCTCTATTTCTTTAATTATCAAAGTCAGTCTACTCATTTCTGCCCAATCTAATATTTTCTTAATTACTTCGTCTTCTGAAGGGATTTTCCCTACTTTCCAACTTTGCGAAAATACTATCCTCGCTGCAGTTATTACACGTATAATCAAATACACCTTTTCTTTGCTAATTCTCTCTGGCAGGATACCCAATAGGAACAGCTCAGGTGTTAAATCAATATGTTGTTCAAGCATTTCTTCTAACCATGTCTTAAAGTTGCCAAGTTTGGAAACTCCTTGCTCTAAAGCAACACCTTCGCAACGTTAAGACCTAAAGACTTCAACTCCCAGAATTCCTCAGCCAGCCAGCATTGTATCCAACCTGCAGCATGGCTGGCTGTGGAATTCTGGGAGTTGAAGTCCGTAAGACTTAAAGTTGCCAAGTTTGGGAGATCCCTTATGCAATCTGGGGCCAAGTGGGGTAACAAAATCCTGCCTGGGGTGGGGGGTGAATGGACGGGCATTGGGACCTTGTTTAGTGCCTTTCATGGCTTGCCAAACCCCAAACACATCAGCGCGATTTCTGGCTGGATGCAACGCGGGAGAAATCCAAAGGACCCTCCAGAGCAGGGGTCTCCAACCTTGGCAATTTTAAGACTTGTGGACTTCAACTCCCAGAGTTCCTCAGCCAGCAAAGCTGGCTGAGGAACTCTGGGAGTTGAAGTCCACAAGTCTTAAAATTGCCAAGGTTGGAGATCCCTGCTCCAAAGCTCGGGCGCCTTTTGATGTCAGAAAAAGCCAGCGGGTTCCATGCCTCTGTGCAGTTTACGTAACAGCGGCCCGGTTGGGTGCAAACACCACCCAGCCACACCCCATAGCCTTTCCCCTACAGTAGATCGACACCCTCCCCCCCCCCCAAAAAAAACTATCCCCATGCTCCCCCATAGCCCCTGCAAGAGGCAAGGCAAGCGCTCCAGCATTCAACGAGGCAGGGGGAAAATGCACCCTGCATTCCCCCTTCCCCAAACTTAAACTGCGGGTCTGGAGAATCCTGCAAGAAATCTCCCCCGCCCCGCCTTTCAAATAAATACATTTTTAAAAAAAACAAGGCAATTGACATACTTACATGGATGCAAGGCTCGACTCGCAGCTCGGAAGACAGCAGCCATGTTTGCGTAAGCTCAATAGATTCCCCTCCTGTACGGCAGCCGCAAGGCACAGCAAGTCTTTCCAAAGGGAACCGGATTGCTCTTGTTGCATCCCTTCTCCGAAGTCTCTTAGGCTCTGCCAGGCATGTTAGTTCCCTTCGGCAAACCAGCGGAGAGGGCGGAGCCTTTAGGGAGACAAGGCAGCTCCCTCCCTTCTCTGGGTGGCTGCCGGATGACAAAAAGGGGGCGGAGTCAGGGGGCAAAGCGGTGAATCAATGAGAGGCCCGAGTGACTCAGCGCTTCGGGCTCGCATGGAACTAGCTGAGGGGAGCTACGGCTGATGATATAGCTGAGCCTCTCAATAAGCGCGGGCGGGGGAGGGTGGGAGGCGAAGTATTTTGGTACGGGGATGAGAGACCACTAGGAAATCCATCGCTTGAATTAGATAGACGGAAAACACTCAGTAAAAATCCAAACGGCCATTTTAAGAGTGGCAAAGAGATAACAAGGTTCAAAAATCCTGCTAGGTAGTGGCTGGTATAGATCTTTTCAGCTTGACAACTCTGAGTGCAGAAGTTTCATTGTCCAGTAATCATTACAAATGGAGCCCCATAGGTGCTTTTTTCAAGAGACAACTGGACTTTCTGCTTTTTCTTTGAAGACGTTTTGCTTCTCCTCTTCTTGGATGAGAAGTGAAAGAAAAAACAAAGTCCAGTTGCCTCCTGAGGGAAAGGGCGGGAAGCGCCTTTGGGACAACCATGACCTGGATGACTGAGAATCTCTACAGACTTTTAGCTGTACAATTTGGGATGAACGCCCTTTGAATGCTGTGGGAGTAGGAATGGATTCCCAGAGGAAAAATTGCAGACTACAGGAACTAGGAACTCTACTCAGGTGATCCTGAGGACACAGATAAACCTTCAAGTGCTTCAACCACCCTCTAAAAGGATGCAGATTACCAGCTGTCTGCAAGGAATATAAATCCTTCCATTCCCCGCTATGCTGTCAGAGTTGAAGAAGCTTCTTGGATGAGAAGCGAAACATCTTCAAAGAAAAACCAGAAAGTCCAATTGCCTCTTGAAAAACCACCTTTGGGACAACCATGACCTGGATGGCTGAGAATCTCCACAGACATTACAAGTAGAGTTTAAATAAGGGAGTCTGCTTGGTGCAGCAGGTGCAGAAGCTGGATTGAGATCCATTGACAGATGCAGATTTACTAGCTATTCAGAGTCCCAGTTGGTTAGCAATGTTTGTGCTTCTCCAACTTCAATGTTTGTGCTTCTCCAACTTCAAAGCACAAACCTGGTATGCAACTGGTGGCTCTAAAGTCAGATACAACCGCGGACGTGCATTTTTGCAGCCCATGATTATTGAAAACTGCAGCATAATCCTCCAAATAAAGATCCCAAAGCAGAAACATTGGTGTTTTATCTTCGCCTGAACTCTTCATCCAGTTGGAGGAATTGTCTATTTTTTTTTTTGAAGGTGCAGATATTTTTTTGAAGGAACAATATACTTTGCTGTGAGGTTTGCTGTTCTCGCCCCAATCAGTAGCTGCCTTGAAAGTTCTGTTGCAATGGAATTATAAGATAAAAATGCAGAAAGTGGGCAAGACTTCGTTGCAAAAGCTTATCCAAAGTTCACTCAATATTTAGTGAGTTTATTAGCTCCCTCAGTACAAATGAAAAAGGTTCCATATTGTCAAGGCTTGTGGGAACAATTACTGTAACAGCGAGGGGAGATTTTTGTTACTTTGGATAATATAAATTAAATAAATAAATGCCAGGTGAACCAGAAATTCTTCATTGTTCATAAGGTTAGATTTTTGTATTGGATGCTGCAGACATAAAAGGAAGCATTGCTACTTCTACTCCAGGAAACACTTGAGGGACTATTGTATAGCAACATCTATAAACACATAATACATTTTATTCATGAGCAAATATTGTAAAATATACTGTATTAGGAGTGGAACTGCCAAATTCTGATGTATTTCAGGAAAATTTGTACAGGTAGTCCTTGATTTACCACAGTTCATTTAGTGACCATTCAAAGTTACAATTGCACTGAAGAAAGTAATATGACCAGTTTTCACACTTACGACTGTTGTAGCTTTCCCATGGGAAATGATCAAAATTCAGAAGCTTGGCAACTTGCATTTATGATTGTTGCAGTGTCCTGGGGTCACGTGATCCCCTTTTGCAGCTTTCTGACAAGCAAAGTCAATGGGGAAGCCAGATTCACTTAACAACAATTTGACTAATTCAGGGGTCAGCAACCTGCAGCTCTGGAGTCGCATGTGGCTCTTTCGATGACACGGGGTGGGGTATCAGCAATATGCTGATGATACCCAGCTGTATATCTCCACCTCTCGTCAGTTCAGTGAGGTGGTAGATGTGATGTGCCGGTGCCTGGAGGCTGTGAGGATCTGGATGGGAGTCAACAGGCTCAGACTTAACCCAGACAAGACCGAATGGCTCTGGGTATTGCCCACTAAAGACTATGTTGATTGTCCATCCTTGGTTCTGGGGCAAAAGTGCCCCCCTCAGAACGGGCTCGCAATTTGGGTGTCCTTCTAGACTCACAGCTGAGATTGGAACAACATCTGAGAGCTGTAGTTAGGGGGACCTTTGCACAGGTTCGTCTGGTGCACCAATTGCGACCCTACTTGGATCAGGAGGCTCTCCTCACAGTCACTCATGCCCTTGTCACCTCATGGTTGGACTATTGCAACGCGCTCTACATAGGGCTACTCTTGAAAAGTGTTCAGAGACTACAGTTGGTCCAGAATGCAGCCATGCAAGTTATAGTGGGTGCACCTAGATTACACCAATTACACCAATTCTCCACGAGCTGCACTGGCTCCCTATTGGTCTCTGGGAGCAATTCAATTTACCTTTAAAGCCCTACATGGCTCAGGGCCAGGCTATCTTCAAGACCGCCTTCTACCACATAGCTCCCAGTGACCGGTAAGATCCCACAGTTCGTCTCCTCCGAGTCCCATCAGCTAAACAATGTCAGCTGGCGGGCCTGTGGGGGACGGTCTTCTCTGGAACCTTCTCCCAGCTCTCTGGAACCAATTACCTCCTGAAGTCCGGATCATCTCCATCCTATTGGCCTTCCGAAAAGCGGTGAAGACCTTGCTCTTCTGGCAGGCCTGGGGCTGTTGATCTCGTTATAGTGATCTTGCAAGACCCGGCCACAAGTTGGAGTGTATGTATTTTAACGTTTTAATGTCTTCTTTTAACTTTTGTTTAGGAGATTGTTGCATTGTTTTATGCTCTGTTGTAAGCCGCCCAGAGTCCCTTGGGAGTGGGGCGGCATAGAAATGCGACAAAATAAATAAATAAATTTCATCCCTCTGCTGCGGCTCCGTCACTCAAAATATGCGTCACAACCACCAACGTGCGACACCCACTGGCATGCAATTTATTGAGCCTTTCAACCCCCAGTAGGCCAATCATGGATAAACCCAAGAAAAGTTTCAGAAGAAAACAGAACATTTATTTCAACTACCTATGCTAGTTTTGTGGCTGCTCAAGAAATAGTCAGGCACAAGAAGGGTTTTGTGACTCCCGGTGTTTTCTTTTCTGTGGGAAACGGATCCAAATGGCTCTTTGGGTGCAGACCCCTGGACTAATTGAACAACTCTAGTGATTCAATTAAAAACTGTGGCAAGTAAGTTTTTAAATGGGGCAAACTCACTTAACACGTTTCACTTAGCAAAAGAAATTTTGGCCTCAGTTGTGGTCATATGTCAAGTATTTGTTTTCACTGAAACACTGGGCTTCCTTATAGCAGAGAAAAACAAAATGGCTCACTTCGTGTCATACTAAGCCATAATATGGTTTGATTGAGCTTGGTATGTTGAGCTACCCGAGATTTTGGAGATACAGCATGCTGCAACGGTTAAAGAATTGGGCTGGCATTGGGGATTCCTTTCTCACTTTCCATCTTTGTGAGTGACTTTGGGCCAATCATACTCTTTCATCCCAACTGGCTTTACATGGTTGCTGGTGGGTAAAGACTGGATGACCTTATAAGGCAGGATGTCTCTCTAGAGAAAGAAGCTACCTTATACGTTTCATATGAAGCAGCATAAAAGAAAGCTTAATAAAATCTTTCTATACTGCCCATGAGAGTTGATACTGACTTAATGGCATATAATCATTCAATATATTTTGGGTTGGTAAAATGTGGTTTAGGAAATGTCTTAATATAGTGCAGGTTTCAATCAATTTCAAATGTTCAAAAGATAAATGGAAAAGTAACAGGTTATTTATTTATTGGTTCGATTTATATGCCACCCTTCTCCAGAGGCTCAGGGTGGCTTAGTGTGTTAAGCAATAGCCGTCATACTTTGTATATATCTGCTTAGTAGGGCTTTCGCCCCCCCCCCCAAGCGGTGTTCTTTTTTATACAAAGTCAGCTTATTGCCCCCACAATCTAGGTCATTTTTACCTACCTTGAAAGGATGGAAGGCTGAGTCAATCTTCAGCCTGGTGAGATTTGAACTCACAGTAATTACAGGCAGATGACAGCTAAGTGCTACTTAACAGCACTTTAGTCCACTGCGCCACCAATGCTCCCCCAAGGTTGCCAAGTATCAGCCGACTTCATGCCTGTCTTAGTTTGTAGTTGTGACCACCTTGTTAGGAAGGGTGAGATCGGAAGAAAACAGGAAGCAATTTTGACCAATACACCTTTCTCAGCAGGTATTTTATTTTGTGACCAATGGGAATTGGTCTTGGCTTGTTCCAGCAGCCTACGTTTCTATCCCTTTCTTCCAGCTCATCTTAAGTTTCAAGAATGCCTCTAAGCTCCAAGTAAGCCTTGAATCTTAAGTAAATCTTAAGAAAAATGATGGTTTATTTGAAAACAAGCCTTGAAAGAAGGCAAAACTTAATTGGGGTAGGGCATTATGGGGAGGGGAGAGAGAACTAATGTTTCTTAGCTTTATCAACTTTAAGATGTGCAGACTTCAACTCCTGGAATTCCCCAAGCAGCATGATGATCTCTTTTCCCCCAAAATCCTATTAGTTGCTCCTACCCTTTGGAACAACTTGCTACAGAATGTTAAAATATCCACAGGGGCGGGCTTCAAAAATTTTAGCAAGGGGTTCTCTGCCCGGTTGTTGGCTGGGCATGGCCATGGTAGGTGTGGCTCAGGGGTGGGTTCTAATTTTTTTTACTATCGGTTCTGTGGGTGTGGCTTGTGGGGTAATATAACTGGGTGGGCGTGGCCAACTTTTAAAAAAAACTTTTAAAAGCATTTTTTCTACAACCTTAAGAGGTTGCAGAAAAAAATGCTTTTAGAAGCCTCTGACAATCAGGCAAGTCAGCTGGGATCGCTAGAGGCTTTTAAAGGCATTTTTCCCCCTACAGCCTCTTCGGCTGAAGAGGTTGTAGAAAAAATGTTTTTAAAAGCCTCTGAGATGCTAGCTGAGCTGTGCGATTATCAGAGGCTTTTTTTTTAACTTTTAAAAGCATTTTTTCAGCCGAAGAGGTTATAGAAAAAATGCTTTTAAAAGTAAAAAAAAAACCAAAAAACTGACAAGGTGGGCAGGGTAAGTGAGTGTCAACCGGGCTGGGTAAAAGCCGCCTCCCCAGGCTCCAGAGGCCCTCTGGAGTCCGGAAATGGGCTTCCGGTAGGCCCATTTTTTGCCCACCCCGAGCCTCCGTGCGCGTCCTGCACCCAAAACGGGTTGTGTGGGGACTCCTGGGAGGACGGGGTGGGTGGGGCCAGCCAGGAGTGGGATTTGAGGGTTCTCCGAACTGCACAGAATCTTAGCTAGACGTTCTCCCGAGCCCCTATGAACCCTCAGCAGCCCACACCTGGATATCCCCCTCTTTTAGCCTTCAGGAAAGCCCTTAAAACCTGGCTATGTTGGCTGGAAATGACAGGTACTAACAGTGAAGGCACCTCCACCTCCTCCCTCCAAGCCACTGTTTTTTGGCTTGTTTTAATGTTTGCCATTTTAATCCATTTTTACATTTATAATTGTGAATGCTTATTTGTCTTGATGTAGTAAGCCGCTCACAGAGTCGCCTGAACTGTGAGATGGGCGGCAAATAAATTTGACAAATAGATATTTTAAGACCTGGCAAAAAGAAGACAAATGGGACAGTCATGTGGAACACATTTCCCCCCCTCCAATGCTCTGAATTTATTGATCGCAGCTCTTGAAAGGGGGACACAGCAGTTAACAGAAACATGTAAAGTTGAGATAAAACGTACATCAAAGAATGCTGTCAGAGATGGCACTCCAGAATCTCCTATGTCCCTTCTACATTTTTTTTCCTGATTGTTTTGGTGGCTCAAAGGCAGTTACATTTCAACTGTCCTATGTCAGTAAAAACATTTATGGGAAAGCTAAGCACAAGTCAGCCCAAGTACTTGCAAACTAAGAAATATCAAGAGTAATAGCAGTACATTCAGCTTTCTTCAATTGCCAGTTCTCAGCTCCTTTGGAGGGAATAAAGATGTCAAGTATTTTTCTGAACCAACCGTTTAGCATAACTCATATTCACAGATCTTGAAAAACAAGCTAATTAGCTGTAAAATACAGAAACCGTTCTCTTGAGCCATGATGGAACTTAAATAGTAGTCATCCTTAGGAAAGTACTAAATGCTACCAAGATAGCTCAATAAACTATTTTTAATATAGTGGGTCAAAACTGGGCTAGAATTGTCTTTTTTCCACAGGATTTTATTTGGCCACAACTTATATCTGCTATTCCTATTGGCATCAGCAAAGTCTGCTTCCTAATGTTTATTTTCCCCAAATCCGAAATCAAATCCTGAATCCAGCTCCTACTAAAAATTATGCAATGCCTTGCATTTTTTTTCTTTATACTTTTCTGAGAGCCCAGGGCTACAAACTGTTGTTACAGATCATAAGACCTTGAAGTAGAGCCCACAGCTAGTTTCCAATCAATGATTTTAAATATGTTAAAAAGAATATGTGAGAGTGAAGCCAGGTTGAGACAATCAGAGGGGAAGACATTTCTGGAATCAGTAGACTGGAATTTAAATTCTAGTTCAAAGCAATTAATTTCATTTGGGAAAAAAAACCAACAGCATCTGTACGTATTTGTGGGACGGAGACATGAAACCATGAGAAGGAAACTGCTTAAGGTTGGATAGACTTTGTCCATCAAGAAATTTTTGATTAGGGTTTGCATCGCTGAACGAAGCGAGGGTATAGGCATACATCTCGGATATGGTGTCTGTTCAGAATCCAGGTAAGGAATCGCTCCAGGCCTAACCCGTAACCACCATGAGGACATGTGCCGTATTTACGCTGCAAAGCCAAAAACGAGAGGCGTCAATAAATGCCTTATGAACAAACCACCTTGCAACCCCCAACCCAGAATTGTGACTTAATAGTGTACATTTACATGTCATACAAAGTTGTGCAAATCAAGATACTTGAGATTATTTTAACACCTGATAGCTGGGGACAATTTAACCTTCAAGACTTATGTGGGTATTCCCATTCTACTTCCAAAGAATTCAGAGTTACGATGAATTGATTCCATTGTCACACAAGCCTGTGTTGTGGGTTAGTCTGAAAAAAAATGCAGCACCATTCTCCGGCTGATATCAACAAGGGAAGTTTGCGCGGAAGAACAGGGGCTGGAGAATGGCTGCCACTCTGGAGCCTTGCTCCAATTTGGAGGCACTGTCTGGGTTAGTAGCTGAGCACTAAGAAAACCTGTTAGGCATGAAAGCCAGCTGAGTGACTTTGAGCCACTCACTCTCTTGGTCCAACCCACCACACAGGGTTGTTGTTTTGGGGGAAATAGGAGGAGGAAGGGGTATTGGGTATAATAATAAGAGCTTTAAAGATGATTACCAACACCTTGAAGCGCACCCGGAAGTCCACCGGCAACCAATGCAGCTCCCGCAGGAGAGGTGTCACATGGGAGCGCCCAGTCGCTCCCATAATCCCCCGCGTGGCCGCATTCTGCACCAGTTGGAGCCTCCGGGTGCACCCCAAGGGGAGCCCCATGTAGAGAGCATTACAATAGTCCAGGCGAGTCAGCAGAAACAGAAATTGTAGGCTTTTCCCCATAGCCAATTCCCCCTTCTGCTGAAAAATCTTAAACCTCTTCTCCTTTGGAATAAGAAGCAGCCATCTAACAATCAGGCTATATACCACATTCAATGCCTAAGGGGTGGAACCTAAGACAAGTCTATTGGGTTTACCCTGCAAAACATGCTTAGAACCTTCTGAATGTTCATTTTATGGAATTAACATTAATGGTTATTAATAGGATTTATCCCCATGTATTTAATGATCGGCATCTTTTTTTTAGTATTTTCTACAACCGTCATGGCGAACCTATGGCATATGTGCCCAAAGTGGCACATGAAGCCATGTCACCTGCCGTGCACGGCAACGCCTGCTCCTCTTTCCGGTTTCTGGCACGCATGTGCACGTGAGGATCAGCTGGCCTTTTGGCATGCGGCAGTGCCGGAAATTAGAAGAGCTAGTCTTCCATTTTCCTGCGTGATCATGTGCACTGGCCAGCTGATCGTCACATGTGCATGCGTGCCAGAAACCCGGAAGAATAGCTGGCTGAAATCGGAAGTTAAGTTTTGGGTGTGCGCAGGCACTCTGGGCAGCTCCGCTTCCAGGCTGCGGCCCAGACGTGTGCGCATGAAGTACGTGCGCCTTTCCCTTTTCAGCACTCGGTGCCGAAAAGGTTTGCCAAGATTACTGTGTTCCTGCCACATGGTAAACGAATGACAAGACAGGCCACCAACTCGTAACACCTAATACGTACCTGGTCTGTATACCAATAATAAGGGGTGGGATCAATCCCTTCTCTCTTGTAACCTTCCAGTAGCTCTTCACTGTCCCAAATACGCATGGAGCCTCCCACAATTTCACCAACATTAGGCATCAACACATCAACCTATAAATCAAGACAAAAAAGCCCGTTGAGAATCAGAAGTTGCATACGACTTACCATATTTTTTGGACTATAGGACACACCTAGATTTCGAAGAGGAAAACAAGAAAAAAAAATAGTTTTTGGTCTCTGCGCATCCGGTTTTTGCTCTCCCTGGCCCCCAGGAACACTCTGCAGGCCTCCCAAACTCTTCACATGTCCCGTTTTCACCAAAAACAGGCCTGTCCCAAAAACGGGATGCGCAGGGGGGTTCGTGAGGCCAAAACACAGGGCCGTATTTGGTCTGTAAGATGCACAGACATTTCTACCCAATTTTTTTTTGGGGGGGGGGGTACATTTTATACTCCGAAAAATACAGTAACTTGGTTTAGAGTGGCTCTTTCAGAACTTCAACTCCTAGCCTACAACAATTATTGTATAATAATTAACCTTATTGTAGGTCACTCAGCAGAGTTGAGAAGCCAAACAGAAGGTATTGGTTGTAACATCTATGGCCCAAGGATTAGAGATGAGCAACACAAGGGTTCAGGGAAATTTCTCCTCTTCCCCTCCCCTTGTCAAATAACCAGATGGGACTGTAGGGGGGCTCTCCATAAGAACATCTAGTCAAATATTATAAACAGAGATCTCCTGTGAGCTGTGGGTCTGAGTGACATCTTGTGGTCAATGACCTGTAAAACAGACTCCCAGGAAGAACATCCAAAAACACTGTGCTGGTGCCCAGAATTTTTCCAAATTGAAAGGAATCCTGGAGAGTAAAATTTAATAACTTAGAACAGGGCTGTCAAACTCGCAGGCTGGGTGTGGCATGCGCTGGCCACACTCACGCCTGGTTTAGCGAAGGGGGGAAGTCATGATATGTCATGTGACAACACGAGTTTGACATCCCTGACTTAGAATCACTCTTTCCAATTTAGGAAAGATGCATTTCAATGCTGGAATGTTCTTTTTACCCTTTGGGCTACAAGTTATGGTTACAAATATGTGTAGAACATTCCTCCTCAACCATAATTTAGCTTTCGGCATGGATTTAGACAGTACACTAAACCAATCACATTATGGTTTAACTAGCCAGTCACTGACTTGGGATCCATCTAACACTTTAGGTAAAGGTTCCCCTTGCACATATGTGCTAGTCGTTCCCAACTCTAGGGGGCGGTGCTCATCTCCGTTTCAAAGCCGAAGAGCCAGCCCTGTCCGAAGATATCTCTGTGGTCATGTGGCCGGCATGACTAAACGCCAAAGGCACACGGAAAAAAGATGGTCCCTGTTTTTCTACTTGCATTTTCACGTGCTTTTGAACTGCTAGGTTGGCAGAAGCCGGGATAAGTACCGGGAGCTCACCCTGTTACGCAGCCCTAGGGATTCGAACCACTGAACTCCCGACCTTTCGACTGACAAACTCAGTATCAAACTGTATCAGTATCAGTATCAAACTGATACTGAGCCACTGTATCAGGTGGCTCAGTATCAAACTGAGCCACCATGTCCCTTCTAACACTTTACACAGGATCATCTAAAGATTCTACAGGATATCATTTTGGGTGTCATGAGACATCCGTTTTGAACTTATAGAGTCTTTCTTTTCCGAATGTACTAATGCTCTTTATAGCATAGGAAGCCAAACAAATACAGGAGCCTGGTGGAGCAGTGGACTAAAGCGCTGTTAAATAGCACTTAGCTGCCAGCTGCCTGCAATTACTGCAAGTTTGAATCTCACCAGGCTCAAGGTTGAGCCAGCCTTCCATCCTTCCGAGGTAGGTAAAATGAGGACCCGGATTGTGGGGGCAATAAGCTGACTTTGTATAAAAAAAAGAACACCGCTTAGGGGGAGGGCAAAAGCCCTACTAAGCAGGTGTATACAAAAGTATGAAGGCTATTACTTAACGCATTATAAGCCGCCCTGAGTCTCCATAGAAGGGCGGCATATAAATCGAACCAATAAATAAATAAATAAATAAATACAGTACCAATAATCTGAAGTAAAACAGCCCAGGAGGGTCTATGGAGATTCTCAATCATCCAGATAGGATTGTCCCAAAGGGCCTTTTCAAAAGGCAATTGGACTTTCTTGGGGGTTTTTTTCCTTGAAAACATTTCAATTCTCACCCAAGAACTAAAGAAGCTTCTTGGATGAGAAGTGAAACGTTTCCAAGGGGAAAAACTCCCAAGAAAGTCCAGTTGCCTTTTGAAAAGGCCCTTTGGGACAACCCAGGAGAATTCTGCCGCCATGTGGATAAGCTCTCATCTACCAAGAGCTGCCAGAAATCAAGAGGCACCTGGGGAGGAAGAGGTGCAAAATGACAGTACAGCAGCGTACCATTACTCCTGCCCCAGGAGCTTGAGACACGATGCTCTTCAACTATTTTGATGAATTGATGAATACTGTGCAAATACTCATGAATCAAGTGTTACTTTGGTTTTTTTAAATCCTGTTTTTGAATAGGTTTCAAGACCTTGCTAACCAAGTGGGGAATTTTAAACTCCACATTAAGAAGATGAGTAAGTTCCCCAACCCCCACCGCCATATCTTGCATGCAATACGCGAAGGGGAACACAAACTGACAGATTCAGTAAGACGGGTGTCCTCGGGGCAGCGCTGCATGTAGAAGGATTTAATCTCAGCAGGAAATCGACACAGCAAGATTGGTTCGTTAATAGCATCGGTCATCTGTCTCTCTGGAGCTTCTGGGATATCCTATGGTTGAAAAAAAAACCCCAGTAATTAATTTCTCCTTCTGCCTAGAACTGTTCCACTGCCACTGATTAAGCTACTTTCTATCTCTGGAATCACATTTTTTTGGGAACTAGCCTAAAGCCTTAGTTAGCTTACTGCTATTTTAGCAGCTAGATTTGGGGAATCAACCAATGGTCACATCAAAGGTTAGGTTGACCAAAACAGTGGCCACAGAGGAAGTGTTGCTTGTCCTTGTAGACAACCTGAGCAAATCCTTCAAGGAGCTGGAGCAAACTCTCCAGAAGGAGGTTTCAATATTTTGAGGGACACTTTACAGGTAATTCTTGTCTTACAATCATTCATTTAGAAACAGTTTGAAGTTACAATGATGTTGAAGAAAATGATGTATGGATAGTCCTTGCACTTATGACTATTGCAGCAACCCACAATCATGTGATCACCATGTGTGACCTTCCCAGCCAGCTTCTGAGAAGCAAAGTCAATAGGGAAGGTCACAAGTCACAATCACAGGATATCTCACTTAATGACTGTGGCAAAAAAAAAAAAGTCATTAAATTGGCTGCAGTTGCATGATGTCTCATTTAACAACCACACTGCTTACAATGAATTTTCCGGTCTTATAGTAGACGCAACCACTGAAAATGACTTTTTCCCATAACTTCTGAATGTATATCAGATGTTGACCGAATGAAGATATCTTTGGAAAATTTGAACACCAGATACGTTTTTACAGAATTTAAATCAACTTGGGCCAGTATAATTAATAATGAATTGAATTCTCCTGGAGATTCAGATGTCTTTATGATTAGCGTCTCACATTAAATTAAGATAGACCTTCCCTGACTACGGTTTACTCAATAAACTACCATTGGTTAAGCTGACATGACTTGCCAAGCCATACACTGTGATCTCTAAATCATAATCTATTTATATGACACATGAAGCCAAGTCCAAACAAACCATGTTATGGCTTTAGACAATGTGCCACCAGATCCACAGCCAAGCCACAATCTGGGGGAAGAATGCAAATTTCATGAATTTGGGGATAATCTACAAAGCATGATGGATCCTGAACCAAAGGCACAAGAAGGAATGACTATAACTTTTTTCTCTGATTGCCTTTTTTCACTTCTGACAGATACTCTCATCTGATACTCTAATTCTCTTTTATCTTTCCATATCCTTTCCCACAGAGAAAGGGACAGAGATCTGAATTTATTTAAAGTTTTTTTTTCATATACAATTCAACCTCCTCCTATTTTTTTCACAACAATGACCCAGAGGACCTGAAACACAGTGACCGGCCCAAATTCTCCCAGTTGGTTTTTCATGCCTAAGGTGGAACTAGAACTCACAGTACACAAACTGATGTATTTGATTGTTGGGGATTTTTGAAATTAGGACAACGGCCATAATTTGAAGGTCAGTTTGGATGTCCAAGAACTTGATATCTTCCAATCAATTCAATTCAATCAGAATAGACCTGGAAGGGACTTTGGAGGTCTTCTAGTCCAACCCCCCACCCCCTCCCATCCCCACCCCCACCCTGCTCAAGCAGGAGACTATAGCATTTCAGACAAGTGACTGTCCAGTCTCTTCTTAAAAACCTCCAGTGATGAAGCATTCACAACTTCTGAAGGCAAAGCTGTTCCACTCATTGATTGTCCTCACTGTTAGGAAGTGTCTCCTTAGTTCTAGGTTGCTTGTCTCCTTGATTAGGTTCCATCCATTGTTTCTTGTCCTGTTCTCAGATGCTTTAGAAAAAAAACTGACCACTTCCTCTTTATAACAACCTCTCAAATACCAGAATACTGCTATTATGTCCCCCTTAGCCCTTCTTTTCTCTAGACTAGTCAAACCCAATTCCTGCAACCGTTCATCATACGGTTTAGTCTCCAGGCCTTTAAACATCCTAGTTGTTCTTCTCTGCACTTTTTCCAAAGTCTCAACATCCTTTTCATAGTGTGGTGACCAAAACTGACTGCAATATTCTACGTGTGGCCTTACTAAGGCTTTATAAAGCGATACTAATACTTCACGTGATTTTACAGAAGCGGAATTTTTTTTTTACTGCTTTCGAGTGGGATTTTTTTGACCTTCCAGTCTACCCTGGGATCATCTGGTGCAGGGGTCAGCAACCTTAAACACTCAAAGAGCCACAAAGGCCCTAATCGGAAGCCCCCCCATTCAATTCTGGAGCTGACCGGAAGTCTGGTTCCCCCACCATAGAGTCTCCTCCTGCGTAGCGTCCTTTTTCCTCTACCTGTCCTAACCGAAAGCCCTATCAATTGTGGAGCCAATTGGCAACAGGGAGCCGCAGCAGAGGGATGAAAGAGCCGCATGTGTGTCCAGAGCCGCAGGTTGCTGACCCCTGATCTGGTAGTTTCCCATCCAAGCTAACCCAAACCATCCAAGATCAGTTAAATGCTGCTACCCAGTTGGGCCAGATACTTAACTACTGCTGCTTCTTCTTTGAGTACAAGAGAAAGCCTGGGTGCTCAAAAACAAAACCAGAAGCTTACCTCTCCAAACTCGTAGTAGGTGTCATCTTCCTTTTTCACCTCATGTTCTTTGAGCCAGATCAGGGCTTCTGTGTAGTTCATCCGTTTGAAGGGGCGCTTGGGAGGCTCAAAGTTCTGAAATTAAGAAGAAAGAAAGAAATAACTTTATTGCTTAACTCATTGTAAGCCGCCCTGAGTCTCCGGAGAAGGGCGGCATATAAATCAAATTAAAAAAAAAAATTGTCATTGTACGTGTACCCATACAACGAAATTCACTTAACACCCAAAGACCAGGTCCAACACACATAACAATCTCCAAACACCCCCCCACCCAGCACAATTCCCCACCCCTAATCCACCCAAACATCCACACAACAGACCAAGTAGTACTGTCCAACAGCTCACTGATGGTGGCTCTTTAGTTCACTGAGTGCAATTATAGCTCTGGGATAAAAACTATTCAGAAAACATTACAGGTGAAAGATGCACCGATAAAGATGGCAAGGCTTTAAAAACTACATCAGTGGGTTGGTTTAATTTTACTGCAGATAGTCCTCGACTTACAACCGTTCATTTAGTAACCATTCGAAGTTATAACAGCCCTGAAAAAGTGACTTATGACCGCTTTTCACACCGTGGCAGCATGCCCAAAATCATGTGATCAAAATTCAAATGCTTGGCAACTGATTCATATTTATGACGGTTGCATGATCAGCTTCTGCGATCCTCTGATAAGCAAAGTCAATGGGGAAGCCAGATTCACTTAACAACCGTGTTCCTAACTTAGCAACTGTAGTGATTCACTTAACAACCGTAGTAAGAAATGTCATAAAACGGGGTCAAATTCACTTAACAAATGTGTCACAGAGCAACATAAAGTTGGGGTCGTAAGTCAAGGACTACTTATATCCTCTTTGGGTCACGTTCTATCTTGAAGCTGCCAGACATTCTGACCACTAGCGAACCAAAACGTACTGATAGTCCTCAATGTACGACGGGTTGCTTAGTGACCTTTTGAAGCTATGACGGATCCTCCATAAGTTACTTAAAGATCCAGTTCCAGTCTCCTTCCCCCCTCTCCCGTGATCACATGACTGCATTTTGGTTGCTTGTCAACTGGCCAACATTTTTTTTAAAAAAAAAAGTTTTTTATTTTTTTAGACAAACAAACATTTAGTACATCATTCATTTCTTCCATGTGACATCTCGGTGTTATCTCCAAAAACAACTTCTTTTCTGTTATCTCTTCTACCTTAGTTCTCACCAAGTCCATTACAAAAATTTCCCACTAATTTAATATTCTAGTTGTAACATATTTTATCTATCTCTATTAAAGCTTATTTATATCTTTTTTCTAACCAGTAATAAAATTGATTCCATATCTTAAAATATTCTGAATCTCCTCTTATCTTCATAGTTAATCTATTCATTTCTGCACAATCTAAATTTTTTTTAATTACTTCTCCCTCCTATGGTATATGCTCTACTTTTACTGGCCAACGTTTATGGCTGTTTGCAGGGCCTTGTGTTCACAGGACTGCAAATTATATATTTCCCCAGAAGCTGGCATTTCGTTCTGATGTCTGAACAAAAAAAAAAAAACCCTCTGACCCCATAACGAACAATTATCAACCTTTGGGAAAAAAAAAAGATCATAAAATCAGATCCGATCACACGATGACCAGCTTTACAACGATCATAATTTATGGCGGTAATTGGAGTCCTAACTCAAGGACTATCTGTACAAATGATCCTTTAAAAACATTTCATATATTTGTGCCTCCTTCCCTCTTCATTTCTATGGACTCCCTTGTGCCATGTTCTGGATTATTTAATATAATTTAGATTATATTAACAGATTAACAGAGTTGGATGGGATCTTGTAGGTCATCTAATCCACCCCTCCGCCCAAACAGGAGACCCTATACCATTTCTGACAAATGGCAGTCCAATCTCTTCTTGAAAGCCTCCAGTGATGAAGCTCCCACAACTTCCAAAGGCAAGCTTTTTTTTTTTTTTTTTTTTTTTTACAGAGTGGTTTGTTTCTACAACAGGAAAACTTGCATTTTTTGTCTCAGACACTTACCGGATTGAGGGCATACACGAGGTCAGACACTGGGGATTTGAGGACCCTATCCACCACATCACAGACGAGATCCTCCAGACGGTTCAGCAGATCTTCATAGCTCATGAAAGGGCACTCTGCTTCAATGTGAGTATACCTGGAAGAAGAAACCAGTGACTTCATGAGAAAAAAGGCTGGGAACCGCCATGCAACTCCTCATCCCCTCCAGGTATGACCCTGACCACTAAATGCACCTTTACAAACACATCCGGAGAAAACATTATTCCACTTAGGTTTTGACTGGATTATGTGTCTGCACACATCAGTTAACCATTTTTGGGAGAGTGGCTGAATGAAAGGATGGGAGGGAGAAGAATATCTATCTATCTATCCATCTATCCATCTATCCATCCATCCATCCATCCATCCATCCATCCATCCATCTATCTATCTATCTATCATCTATCTGTCTGTCTGTCTGTCTGTCTATCTTTCCATACATTTTTATCTATCTGTTCATCCATCCACCCAACTACCTATCCATCCATTCCTCTCTCTGTGCCTGCCTGCCTGCCTACCTGCCTACCTACCGCCATCCATCTCAGTCAATGACTCTGGGCAGCTTACAATTCAAAAAATATATCACAATTAAAAATAATAAAAACATGATTAGGGGACTGGAGGCTACAACATATGAAGAATAGTTGCAGGAACTGGGTAGGTCTAGTTTAATGAAAAGAAGGACTAGGGGAGACATGATAGCAGTGTTCTAATATCTCAGGGGCTGCCCCCCAAAAAAGGAAGTCAAGCTATTCTCCAAAGCACCAGAGGGCAGGATAAGAAGCAACGGGTGGAAACTAATCAAGGAGAGAAGCAACTTAGAACTAAGAAGTTTCCTGACAGTGAGAACAATTAATCAGTGGAACAACTTGCCTGCAGAAGTTGTGAATGCTCCAACACTGGAAGTTTTTAAGAAGATGTTGGATAACCATTTGTCTGAAGTGGTGTAGGGACCAAAAACGGGCCGGGGGGCGCGGGGGGGGGGGGCGCACACATGTGTGGAGGGGATGGGGGAGCACAGGGGGTTGGGAGTGGGGGGTGTCACATACACATGCACCCCCCGGGCAGGGAAACACGGGGGCACGTGTGCATGCATGGGGGCAGGGCACACGGGAGGGATTATGGGTGAGGCATTATGGGTGTGGGCACGCACACACGCACTGTCACACACACATGCGCGCTTTTGCCACCCGAGGAAAAAAAGGTTAGTCATGACTGCCCTATACCATTTCAGACAAATGGCTGTCTAATTTCTTTTTAAAAGCCTCCAGTGACGGAGCACCCACAACTTCTGAAGGCAAGTTGTTTTATTGGTTGATTGTCCCCGCCGTTAGAAAAATTCTCCTCAGTTTTAGATTGCTTCCCTAACCTTGTTCCATTCATCTCAAATGGAAAACAGTTCACTCCAAAAGAGTCCATGAGTTGAAGTCCACCCTTCTTAAAAGTTGCTAAGTTTGAGGAAAAAGTGAAATAGGCCCTTACTCAGAGAGGTGCCTGCGTGTCCTTGATTGTTCTGCTCGGTAGGACTGGGCAATGCAGAAAGTGTCCCCCAGGGCTGGGATGCAGGTCTCCAAATATAGCTGGGATGACTGTGTCAGATAAGCTTCCTCACCAAAATAATCCATTTTGAAGAGGGTTGATCCTCCTTCTACCTGCGTTTGAACCAGGGTTGGTGGGGTGATCTAAGGATAAAAGAAGGTGTTGTACAGGACATTGAGTTTATTCCCAGGAATTCTATTTTGCACAGAGTTCAAGACAGAAAAGCTACACCTATTGGGGATTTTACCAATAGAAAACCAAATAGCCAGAAATGTCCCAAAGGTGCTTTTTCAGGAGGCAACTGGACTTTTGGGGTTTTTTTTTCTTTTGAAGATGTTTCACTTCTCACCCAAGAAGCTTCTTCAGCTTCTGACAGGATAGTGGGGAATGGAAGGATTTATATTCCTTGTAGACAGCTGGTTATCCGCAGCTTTTTAGAGGGTGGTTGAAGCACTTGGAGGTTTATCTGTGTCCTCAGGGTCACCTGAGTAGAGTTCCTGGTTCCTGTAATCTGCAATTTTTTTTCTCTGGAAATCCATTCCTACTCCCAACACCATTCAAAGGGTGTTCATTCCAAATTGTATAGCTAAAAGTCCAGTTGCCTCCTGAAAAAGCACCTTTGGGACAACCATGACCTGGATGACTGACAAATTATAAGCCGCCCTGAGTCTCCGGAGAAGGGCGGCATATAAATCGAACCAATCAATCAATCAATTGCCAGATACTTTTTTAGAAGGTGAGGGCAGCAGGGAAGAGAGAAAAAAATTCTAGAGCAGGAGTCCCCAACCTGTGAGCCACGGCCCACGGCCTATTCGCCAGCGGGCCATGTGGTGACCTGGCTGGTGGACACGCATGCATGCACACAGCCCCACTCGCACGAGCATCATAGCTTCTTGGGGCCTCACTTCCACATCACAGGCACTCTTGACCCACTCATGCAAGTGTTCATGGGCACTTTTGTCCCCACTCATGCATGTGTCACGGGTGCTCGGGCCTCAGTCACGTATGGGTCGTGGGTGCTCTCAGCCCCACTCAAGCATCGCAAGCGCTCAGGGTATCAGATGTGCAAGCATCATGGGCATGCTCAGCCCCACCCAGAGTGCTCTTGGCCCCACTAGCGCGATCAACGGGTGCTCATATGTGCACACACACACACACACATGCCCACCCTTCCCACAAAACCATCCCCTCTTTCCTTTCTCCCCTCTTCTGGGCCTCCAACCCAGAAATGTTGGGGAACTCTGCTCTATGTCAAGGTTCCGATGGATTAATTAATTCATGAACCTCGAGCCAAGTTTCAAAAGAAATCCAATTATTTATTAGGAGCAACATGTCAGCACCTACTCAGGTGAAGTCAGCTCTGTAATTTACGGCCCAACTATGACCCTGTTTCCCACCTCCTCTCAGGGTGTGTCATAAATCACATTCACCAACAGAGCACTTTCGCGGGCTGTAGAGAACACGCCTCTCTGGCTGGCTCTGGTAACCTAGGATGCAGCCTTGACACAGGCCAGGAATGCTTTATGAGTTGACACTCTGGACTAGAGTATTTTGACATGATGCTCTCATCAACTTGCAAAAGCTTCTTTTACTACACGGAATAATATGAGACACCAAGGATTTTTGGCTTAAGAGCAGCAAAGCCAGAGGCATACTTACTTCATAATATCCGCGGTCAAAGAAGTGGTCTCGGAAGCACTGGATGACGGTGGAGCGCACCTTTAAGATTCTGCTCAAGGTTTCCCCCCGGATCATCATGTGCCGGTTGTTGAGCTGTACATCTACATCCGACTCTTCATTGACCAGGTTATCGGCTCCCCCGGCTGGAGCCAGACCAATGAGTTCCCAGTAGTCGCAACTCAGCTCGTGACCTCCTGGAGCCTGTGGGAGTTTCAGATTTTTAAAGACAGAAGACGCTACCACAATAACACTCACGTAGCGCTATCTGAAACTCACCGCTGTGAGAAAGGCATGTTAGCAATTACAGGTAGTCCTCGACTTACAACAGTTCATTTAGTGACTGTTCAAAACTACAACGGCATGAAGAAAGCAACTTTTTCACACTTATGACCATCGCAGCATCCCAATGGACACATGATCAAAATTCAGATGCTTGGCAGCTGACTCATATTTATGACGGTTGTAACGTCCCTGGATCATGGGATCCCCTTTTGCAACCTTCTGACAAGCAAAGTCATTGGGGAAGCCAGGTTCACTTAACAACCGTGTTATTAACTTAACAATTGCAAAGATTCACTTAACAACAGAGTCAAGAAAAGTTGTAAAATGAGGCAATATTCACTTAACATATGTTTCACTTAGCAACGCAAATTTTGGGCTCAATTGTGGTCGTAAGTCAAGGACTACCTTGAACCAAAGGAGACGGTCACTGATCTTTTCCTTCTGAAATGATCAGCGGATTTAAGAGACCGATAAACTTTTTACATGTACAATCAATATAAATGTCAGGGTTCCAAGTAACACCCCCAACAGGCCTGAAGATGCAACCAAAAAGATGGCTTCCAGGCCTGACAGGAACTTTAAAGGGAAAACTTGTAAACAGAAAATCAAACCAGCCCAAAGAAAACTGAATCAACTTCTGGACAGGAGAAAGAAAATTAGAGCCATTCACAAGAGTCAGACCATTAATAAGTTAAAACAGTCCCTTCCCACAAATCAGGGTTTGAGTTCACATATCATACTAAGTTGTAACACAGCTTGGTTTATTTTGACTTAGTATGTTGGTCTGGACCCAATGATATTACCTCATAAACCATGGTTTGCAACTTAACTGCAATGGACAAACCTGACAAATTGTGTCTTATTCAAAAACCAATATTATGCAAGCCATGGCTCAGCACAATTTGCAAATTTGGCTGTGCTCTGAAACCAAGGTCGCTTAAGATATATTGCTGGAAAAAGTTGGCAAAAGTTTGATCTCCGCATTACTAAATAAGTCATGCCATCAAACAAGAGAAAATCCCAAAAGTGAATATTTCCTGGGGATTAAAAAATTCCACTCAAAAGTTGAGCATGCCAGAAAGTCTAAAGTCCTCATTTTCTGACCTGACCCACTAGTATGCACATTCCTATTTTTCACTGATCGAATGACAGAATAAAGAAGTAAAGAAACAAACACCCTGCCTTTATGGCGGGCAACTTTCGAGCAAACATAAAGTCCTTAAAAAAGTAAAAATAAAATGCACTTACCTGCTTGCCTTCAGGAACCAGACTGAGGGTGCCATATACAGCAACGCTGCTCTCAGTTGAAAGGACCACACCATTGTAACATTGGCACTACAGGGAGAAATAAAGGAACATTTAGACTCTGTCGCAGAGATTTAGAAAATAAAAGCTTCAAGTCAGTCTTGACTTCTGGCAATTGCTAAGACAAGTCCTTTCAGATTTTTTTGGCAACATTTTCAGAAGTCGTTTGCCATTGTTTCTTTTCTTCCTAAGGCCGGTGGTGGGATTCAGCCATTTGGGCGAACTGGTAGTTAAATTGCTGACTGGCCCCGCCCCTTCCTGGAGTCCCCACACGCCCCATTTTGGCTCCCAGGGTGGCCTACTAGGCCCAAAGAGGGGTGCGGGAAGGCGGGGTGCAGCCTTCCCCCCGGTGGCCCAATTTTGCTCCCAGGGGGCTGCAGGGAGGCCGCCTAGGCCAAAAATGGGGTGCAGTGCCCCCCCCACATCCCGTTTTCACTCCCAGTGGGCTGCAGGGAGGCCTACTCTGCAAGGCTGGGGCACCCAATCAATCTATTCACTACCTCCCAGCCTCCCAGCTGATCGGCTGGGTCTTCTGTTTATTTGTTTGTTTATTTATTTGTCAACAAGTAGAAGGAAACAAGTAATAGTATAGACATAGACGTGGACACATGAAAAAAACTGGCACAAATAAAAGGATATAAATAGGCAAAACATAGCCATAAACACATAAAATGATTACATATAAATGGGGACAGTAGGACAGGGACGGTAGGCACCCTGGTGCACTCATGCACGCCCCCTTAGGGATCTCTTAAGAAACATGAAAGGTCCACGGTAGACAGTTTAAGGTAAAAGATATGGGGATTCAAGACTTAACAACAGGATCAGCTAGAGTGTTCCAGACATTTACTACTCTATTGCAGAAGTCATAGTTCCTACAATCAAGATTAGAGTGAATTATATTGAGTTTGAATCTATTGATAGCGCTTGTGTTATTATTTGTTGCCCTGCACAGGAGAACAGAGCGGGCTAGTGGGGTGGGGAGGGAATTGGGATTTTGCAATAACCTTCCCCAGGAGTGGGGAAAGAATGGGGATTTTGCAGTAATCTTCCCTTGCCACGCCCACCAAGCCACACCCACAGAACTGCTAGTAAAAATTTTTGAATCCCACCACTGCCTAAGGCTGAAAGAAAGTGACCAGCCTCCATGGTTAAAACACAACTAGAACTCACCGTTTCTTGGCTTCTGCCCTGATGCCTTAACCATTACACCAAGCTGGTTCTTAAAAATAATAATCTGGGGAAAACCTGTTTTCTTATTCATTTTAATGGATTCAGTCACACCATAATGTAACAATATTTGCTAGCCCCTCTAGTCACTAATTAGGAAGAAAGGAAAATAGTAAATATAACTTCATATAGGAACACAAATGTATACAGAATGGATGAATATTTTTTACAGTAGGTTGAAGACTAAAGAACATGAAACCAAGATAAAAATGAAAAGAAAAGATTCTAATCATATAAGGAACAACTGTATTAAATGTAATGTAATATGATTGCTCCTCGTGTTTAGGAATTTTTCTGTTCTTTCACACTGAAAACTACAATATTTGGACAAATTTGGAGGGGTGCTAGGTCTATACCCAAAGCTCTTGAAGAAAGGATGAAATGTTGCCCAGGAAACTGGAATGCAAAGTAATTTGATGTTGGAGAAGTAACACTAAAGCCAAAAACATTAGCAGAAAACTTGTAGAATCTACCTTCTGGGAGAAAATAAAAGCTGTGAGAAGATTAAAAAGTTGGAAGGATAGGTGAAGTGTCACTAATGAAAGACAGCAAGGTTGCATGATGATAATGCAAGATTGTATGATGAACAACATCTGGCTGCATGATGAACATCTGGTTGGCCTTTGTGGGATAAGGATTGTAAGTCAAATAGATCTGATCTCCAGGCTAAGCCCAACAAGGGCCAACAAAATGTTGTCACTTCAACCATGCTGTTTAGTGATATCCTTCCTATAACAATGGAGATTTTCCACAGAACTGAAAAGATGATGTGTCTTCAGAAAACTTTTCCACCTTTCTTTCACCATGTGTTTGACTTTCGATTGATCTTAGGACTGCTAGAATAAAATTAACAAGGGTATGAAATTTTGATGTGTTTCAGAAGGGACTAAAAAGGGAACTTACCAGTTCATCTGACAAGACACACTGAAGGAAGCCTGTACCATCTCTTAAGACAATAAACATCAAGTTTTTCCCTGTATAACAAGAGAAAGATCATAAATTGTATAATCATTTAATTTCTATGTTAGTGGAAAATTGTTTCCCTTCCTACCCATCGTTTCAAAACTCATTCTATTTTTTTTTTGCAAAAAGTTTATTTTTATTTTTATTTTTTCCAACACACAAATTACATCTTTTCGGAACAGAGCCCTGATCCGGTCATCAATTTATATAGGTTTTTTTCCCGCCCATCTTTAACAAAATTTTGTATATTCTATTTTGCCATAACACTTATTTCTTAATCTTAACTCACCTATCTCAACTAATACCATCTTTAAAAAAAATTAAATCAAATTTACTTAATCAAAACAATTACCCTTCTATTAACCCCCCTTAAATCTTAATTCAATTAATACTTCATATTACATTTCACAATTCTTACCCTAAATCCTCACTATTAACAATACTTAATCTTAAATCATCTATCTCCCCTATTACCATTTTATAAAAAGTTTACTCTTATTTATTTAATCAAAACAATTACCCTTCTATTAATCCGTTTTAAATCTTAATTCAATCAATACCTCATAATACATTTCACAATTCTTAGCCTAAATCCTCACTATAAAGAATACAGGTCAAACATGTTTATATTTCAAAATCTTATTTCCCTTTCTAAAACTTCCCCACATTTTTTACTTCGTATAATGCTGAATAAATCTTTATTTCCCTATTACCTCACAATAGAAAACTCATTCTATTAAGAACCTTCAGAAGTAGATAAAATACTAAATATGCCTGGCTACGTGGCTCAGTGGCTCAGACGCTGAGCTTGTCGATCAGAAAAGTCGGCAGTTCAAATCCCTAGTATAGGTCTCCTGCGTGAACAGGGGGTTGGACTAGATGACCTCCAAGGTCCCTTCCAACTCCGTTACTTTCGGCAGAAGCTGGAAAAAAAATTTGCTGGCATCCCATGAACTAGTCTAGGGGGTGAAAAGTTTTAATGGATGGCAAACACATTGACATTTTTGACAGGAGGTGAGGCATGTTAAGGTTGGAGGCCAAAACATATTACACTGAAGCTCAAATTTGTTTATTGGCACCACTGATGGCAGTGTTAGTCCTGACAAGGAAAGCCTCTTTATACACGTATGCAAATTACAAGCATACATGTAACTGAATATAGCAGCAAGGTATATCTGATCACACTGGATATAAAGAGCAAGTATTGATTGGATATAACGCATCACATTCCCAGAGTGATCAGTGGGGCAATTAGGGTGTAATTATGAGGCAGTGGGACAGGGCTACAAAAACAATGGATTTCAGAAAGAATAATGAAGTAATTATTCCACGGAGAGAGTTTCTGAATTTACTTCCTTCTGTTTCTCCAGAATTCTGAGCATCTCTTAGTACCGTGATGGCGAACCTATGGCACCGTGCCACAGGTGGCACGCGGAGCCATATTGTGGGCACGCGAGTGTTGCCCTAGCTCAGCTCCAGCGCGCATGCGTGCACCGGCCAACTGATTTTCAGGCCTTCCGGTCCCACTGGAAGTCGGGAAACTGGCTATTTCCAGCCTCCGGAAGGCCTCCAAGGAGATGGGGGAAGGCTGTTTTTGCCCTCCCCAGGCTCCTAGAAAGCCTCTGGAACCTGGGGAGGGGGAAAAACGGGCCTACCGGGCCCACCGTACCATCGTGTACCAAAAGCAGGGGGAAGTATGGGGGGGTCACGTGCGCATGCGCGGGAGGGCGGGACGCATTGAATTATGGATGTGTACACACGTACCCGCAACCCCCCATGCTCCCCCCGCTTTTGGCACGCGACGGCAAAAAGGGTAGCCATCTTTGTCTTAGTATCTTTTCCCAGTTTAACATTCACTCCTTGATCTTCTCAATCACTATTTCTTATTGGCCAACACAAGGAATTTGTCTTGGTGCATAGGCTCTCAGTGTACATAAAAGAAAAGATACATTCATCAAGAATCTTAAGGTACAACGCTTAATGATAGTCATAGGGTACAAATAAACAATCAGGAAACAATATCAATATAAATCGTAAGGATACAAGCAACAAAATTACAGCCATAGAGTCGTAAGTGGAAAGAGATGGGTGGTGGGAACGATGAGAAGATTAATAGTAGTGCAGTTTTAGTAAATAGTTTGTACAGATAGGTTTAGCTTTTCTGAGAAAGTTTCTTGCCATTGGCTGAGTAGACTCTCATTTATCTCCAATTTATATTCCATCACATCTGCAGCCCATAGGAGAACTAATGGGGCCCTAAAAACATTTTTATTCCAAAAGGCTGGTCTGGCCTAAGTCTCCCCTCTTAAATTGGGTTTTAAAATGTTTTTTATATAATTGGATGTTTTAAATTTCATTCCTAAGCCTAAATTATTTAATCTATTTTAAATAACTTTTAACTTTTATATGTTGTCGTATTTTATTTTGGCTGTTCACCGCCCTGAGTCCCTTTTTGGGAGTAGGGCGGTATATAAATTTGAATAATAAATAAATAAATAAATAAACAGACATTACTTTTCAGTTGGGAGTCAGTGACACTTGCAAGCATCCAAACATCCAGTTCTTCTGGAACACGGGTGTCAAACGTGCTGCGTCATGTTGCCGTCACGTTTTTCCCATTTGCGGGGCTGGGGTGGGCGTGGCTTGCACGTGACACATCCGGCCCTTGGGCCGCCAGTTTGATACCCCTGTTCTGGAAGGACCCTTCCACTGTGCTAGATGGTACTCACCCTGCCTACGCAATCGATGGACCCAACCGAACACCTTTACTCTCTCCCCTCTGTAGGCTTCCAGCGTACGAATCTTCACCTGTAAAAAGACAGGTAATTTAACGTACAAAGAGACAGGCTACCGATTCAGAATCTAGAAGAAACTAGAATCTTCTAAAATGTATTCAGAATTCAACAACCCCAGTTCAAAACTGTAGGATGCTGATGCTTCAACTGCTACTTGCCCTAAACAGGAATCGAGTGATTTCTCTCATTAATTATACAGGCTAACTACACAGGCAGGCACAATAACAGCCATATTAGCCATTAGCAATATGCATGCAAAAATCCCATTGGTATGGAAATCCACTTTGGGTTAGAGTTAGCCTCCATGAAATCACTGAGAAAAATCAAGGAGACAAAAAGGTTCAGAGAGGTGCACTATAGTTAGGAGAATTGAACATTCCCCTCAACTGTCTATCATAATAGATATCATAATATCATAACATCTTCTGGAGTGGTGCAGTGGCCTAGAGGTGGCGCTCTCGCCTCACAATCAGGAAGCTATGAGTTCGATCCTAGGTAGAGGCCTAGAGGTGGCACTCTCGCCTCACAATCAGGAAGCTGAGAGTTCGATCCTAGGTAGAGGCAGATATTTCTCTCTCTGGGCCCAATGAGAATATGTCTGCTGAACAAAACTCTGCATTGGCGACAGGAAGGGCATCCAGCCATTACAACACTCTGCTAGCTCCATTCAACTGCGCAGACTGCACCCCGCAGGGGATTATGGGGGTCATTAAAAGAAGATGATGATAATAAACTGGAACATCTCCTGATACACATTCATATCCCTCTCACTTGGTTACAGAGAATCATCAAAAGAGAAAAACCATCAATTTATCATTTTAATTTTATTTATCACTCTATCACTATCACTAGCCTTCATTTTAAAAAAAACTGTTGCCACTCCCTATAAATACACACACATTTTATGCCTTTGCTCCTGATACAGAGACAAAAATGGCTAAGCTAATAAATGGATTTTCTTAAATTTTCCACAAGATCAGTTTGACAGCTTCTGTGGGAGGGTGATGCAGCAAAGACCCCACAACAGGAATTTGACAGAGCCTCCCAATTACAGTTTTCTGAGTAAATGTGCACAAAATCTCTCCAGATCACCCAGCCATGCCATCTAAGTTAGATCATGTTATTTTCACTGCATACACACAATGTAGTTTTAATGTGAGTAATTGCCAGCATGCCAACTTAGAATCTGTCAATAGGGTCATCCATATGGGGAAGATCAAAAAAAGATAAGATGGCGGCTGCATTTAAAAAGGTTGAATTTTCAATTGCAGTTGACTTATTAAATGTCCTCCCTGGGTGGGCACTCTGATCTGAAAGGCTTTTACATTCTCCATGAGGATATTTTCACACTGACATGTTTCTCCTAATAAATAACTGTACAGAATAAAATAAGATATAGATGAAGAAAGAATATTTTCAATATAGTTGGGTTTTCATCTTTACAAAGGGTTGTAGAGCTAGAAATATACTCTAGTATACAGTCTTCCCAAATCTAATGTGATCTCAACACCTCAACCGCCCTAGACACCTGGAGAGTGCCAGTAGATCAGAGGCTGTTTTATATTCAGTTTCTTGCAAAATTCTCCCAACATCCCACTACCTGGCTGGGAATCTAGAAGCTGAAATCCCAAAATTTGCTGGGGAAAACTTGGGGCCAGGATAGATCGGGAATTTGGGGTGGGTATTGTAAACACAGGAGGGAGAGGGAAAGGGAGAGAGAGTGAGAGGGAGGGTGGAAAGGAGGGAGGGAGGGAGGGAGGGAAGGAAGGAAGGAAGGAAGGAAGGAAAAAGAAAGGAAGGAAGAAAGGAAGGAAGGAAGGAAGGAAAGAAGAAGGAAGGAAAAGAAAGGAAGGAAGGGAAGGAAGGAAAAGAAAGAAGGAAAGGAGAAAGAAAGGAAGGAAGGAAAGAAAGAAATTAAAAGTATAAATGAGAGACTAGCGTGATAGGGAAGAACATGGAGGCAGACTTGGGCATGCAGATACCATGTTACCTACCCTTCTGCCGTCAAGCTAATTTCTACATGTATCACATACCATTTCCCCCAACATGTTGCAAGTTCACAATGTGTGTTGTTTTTCTGAGGATGTTACTCACACATTTGGGCTCCGGGAGGCTGAGGTCTTTCTTAACGATAATTTTCTTTGCTTCCTCCAAGTTCTTTTCACGTCGCAACAAATCTTCTGCCTATAGATTAGGTTTGGGGATCTGATTAAAAAAACTTGACCTAAAAGACTGGGGGATGGATATCACCTATGATATGTGGCTTATCCTAATGTGAGAACGAAGCCAATGTAACTTTTACTCAAACAAACCATGTCTTATGGATGCCATTCAGATATCTGGACTTCAATTCCCAGGATTCTGGTAGTCATGCTCACCAGAGAATCCTGGGAGCTGACAGTGCCAAGTGCGGGAAGGCTAGCTTAGCATGAAAAGTAACTTCAGCCATAGCAAGCTGGTTCTCACATTTATTACAACTCATAATGGATGGTTTGCACCTTACTGTGAGCCAAAACAAATCACATTATTGCTTCATTTTATGCCTGAACAAGTTGTGACAACTTGCCAAATATTTCTCTACAACTTTAATGAATAAGTGACTATTTAAGCCTGACACTGAATGGTCCAATTGTAACTATTTATTACACCATGATGATTCTTGACAGTTGCTTCCTTTTGAATGGTTACACTCAAGAGCTCTGATGTATCTGCCAAGAGCTTTTGAAGATAAATATGAAGGTTCAAGTTAAGAAGATAAATTGGGCTAACAATCTGAATGGTGATGACACTCCAGAAGGACTTATATATTATTCAGATCCACTTGGACCTGGATCCACTGATCTGCAATCCACTTGGATTCAGATCTACTGGTCTAGAATGCTGGTTTATGCAAGGATCAGCAGATGACTGGATTCCCCGTTCATGTTAGATTATGGTTTGCTTATCTGAGTTTAATAAGATTCACACAACACATCACATCACATTTCACATCAGTGAAAACAAATGCCAAGATGCCTTGGAACTTTAAGATTTGTGGACTTCAACTCCCAGAATTCCTCAGCTAGCCATGCTGGCTAGGGAATTCTAGGAATTCCACAAAGTCCACAAAGTTGCCACCTTTGGAGACACTAGTTTAAGGCACTTCTTCAACCCAGCTAATGCTTTGCAAGAACTCCTGTCCTGTAAGGTGATATGGAAATCTGTGAATTTGGAGACTAATCTACAATGGTTCATTTGATGCCACAGAAGGTCCAATTTCATTTAAATCTCTCTCTCTTCTCTCATTTATTTCAAAAAACAAATTAAAAGGACATCTAGAACACTGACATCCTTGAGCATTGCAGAAGATAGTTGCCAATTTACCTCTTTCTTTTCTCTGGCTTCACTCTTCTGCTGCTCTCTCTGCCACAGCTTTTTCACATTCTTGAGTTGACTCTTGGAAATAGTTTCCCATCTCTAGGTAGATTAAAAGAGTTACAAGAATAACGTGACTGATTTTTGAGCCAGACAAAAATCTTAAACCACCATGCCATTTCTAATTTTAACAAGGAATCTCTTTTGGCTGTTGCTTCACAAAAGCTGGTATTCAGTTAAAACCAGAATATGAACATTGATTCAATCACCATTCCCTCTTATTCGTTGCCAAGACAATATGTATAATTCCTTATGTCAGTGTTTCTCAACCATGGCAACTTGAAGATGTGCAAAGTTCAATTCCCAGAACTCCCCAGCAAGCATGGCTGGCTGAAAAATTCTGGGAATTGAAATCCATACATCTTTAAATTGCCAAGGATGAGAATTACTGGCTTATATAGTCACTAATGAACATAGAAGTGAGAGGTAGGTAGTCTTCATCATCAAGACAACCATCATGACAGCCAAATTCCTGATTATGTGCAAACTCCTGAAATAAATGTTAATTAACGAGGGCCAGACTTGCCCTCCTCGACCATCTCAATTTTCTTTCAGCTTCTTTCTTTCATGAAGAATCATGTTGACTCTTCATGACCCTATGGACCACAGCATACCAGGCTATGTGGACCCCAGGCCTATCTTCCACTGTCTACTTGAGTTAGCTCAAATTCATCTTAGAATAGAATAGAATAACAGAGTTGGAAGGGACCTTGGAGGTCTTCTAGTCCAACCCGCTGCCCAGGCAGGAAACCCTACACCACTTCAGACAAATAGTTATCCAACATCTTCTTAAAAATTTCCAGTGTTGGGGCATTCGCAATTTCTGCAGGTAAGTTGTTCCACTGATTAATTGTTCTGTCAGGAAATTTCTCCTTAGTTCTAAATTGCTTCTCTCCTTGATTAATTTCCACCCATTGCTTCTGTTCTACCCTCAGGTGCTTTGGATAATAGTTTGACTCCCTCTTCTTTGTGACAACCCCTGAGATATTGGAACACTGCTTCATTAAACTAGACAGACCCAGTTCCTGCAACTGTTCTTCATATGTTTTAGCCTCCAGTCTCCTAATCATCTTTGTTGCTCTTCTCTGCACTCTTTCTACAGTCTCAACATCTTTTTTACATCGTGGCGACCAAAACTGAATGCAATATTCCAAGTGTGGCCTTACCAAGGCATTATATAGTGGTATTAACACTTCACGTGATCTTGATTCTATCCCTGTTTATGCAGCCCAGAACTGTGTTGGCTTTTTTGGCAGCTGCTGCACACTGCTGGTTCATATCTAAATGGTTGTCCATTAGGACTCCAAGATCCCTCTCACAGTTACTACTACTGAGCAAGGTACCACATATACGATACCTGTGTATTTTGTTTTTCTTCCCTAAATGTAGAACAGTGCTTTTTTCACTGCTGAATTTCATTTTGTTAGATAGTGCCCAATGTTCAAGTCTGTCAAGATCATTCTGTATCTTGAGTCTATCTTCTGGAGTGTTGGCTATTCCTGCCAGCCTGGTGTCATCTACAAATTTGATGAGTTCCTCATCTTCATTGCGTTGATGACACTATCTAACTATCTTATCCTTTGCCGTCTACTTTTCCTTTTGACTTCAGTCTTTCTCAACAACAGGGTCTTCTCCAATGAGTCCTCTCTTCTCCTTTGGTGACCAAAGTATTCAAGCTTCAGTACAGCTAGTCCTCGACTTACAACAGTTCACTTAGTGACTGTTCGAAGTTACCACAGCACTGAAAAAAGTAACATGACCATTTTTCGTGCCTATGACCATTTTTCATCCCTATGGTCATGTGATTTACATTCGGATGCTTGGCAACTGGCTTATATTTATGACGGTTGCAGTGGTCCCAGGGTCATGTGATCCCTGACAAGCAAAGTCAAAGAGAAAGCCAAATTCACTTAACAATTGTATTACTAATTTAACCACTGTAGTAATTCACTTAACAACGGTTGCAAGAAAAGTTGTAAAATGGGGCAAAACTCACTTAACAAATTTCTCACTTAGCAATTTTGGACTCAATTGTGGTTGTATGTTGCGGACTACCAATATCTGTCCTTCCAAAGAACAGTCAGGGTTGATTTCCTTTAGGACTGATTGAATTGATTTTTTTTTTAAATTTAATTTATACGCCGCCCTTCTCCAGAGACTCAGGGCAGCTTACATGCGTTAAGCAATAGCCTTCATACTTTTGTATATACCTGCTTAGTAGGGCTTTCAGGGACCCCCCCCAGCACTGTTCTTTTTTATACAGAGTCAGCTTATTGCCCCCCCAATCTGGGTCCTCATTTTACCTACCTCGAAAGGATGGAAGGCTGAGTCAACCTTGAGCCTGGTGAGATTCGAACTTGCAGTAATTGCAGGCAGCTGGTTTTACTCAACAGTACTTAATAGTACTTAGTCTGCTGCGCCACCAAGGCTCTTGAAGTCCAAGGGACTCTCAGAGTGATGTCTCTGCTTTTTACTATGCTATCTAGATTTGCTGTAGCTTTTCTCCCAAGGAGCAAGTGTTGTTGTTTTTTTAAAATTTCATGGTTGCAGTGAGACCACAATTACTTCTGGTGAATGTTGGAAACTAATTATATATTTATGCTTGCTAATTTCTGAACTGCTCACCAGTATTTTTTGGTGTGTCTGGAAAGGATAATGAGTTGATTAACCAACCTGGTTTTCTTTTTGCGAGTCCACATAGATAGTAGGAAGTGGTTCCTTTCCAGTAGACATCAGAGCCTTTGAAATAATAAAAAAAAGACAATGAATGGGTAATTTTTAAAGACACATATTTCTAAAGTATTAACCATTTTCCTGGTTAATAGATATAATGTATTTAATTTTAGTAACTTAAAAAAAAATCCTAAATTCTGGATTATCAAAAGATGAATAATTGGTACCTAAAAAACTACCTAGATGCTTCAGAAATACCCAAAGATACCTGCAAAGCTGTTTTGAAAGGTTTCTCCTGTGTCCCATCACCAGTGCTGTCACAGCCTTCTCGATCAGATACGTAAACCTCTCCTGCGGATACGAACAGAATTATCGTGGGGCTAAGCACAAAGTACACACACATACATACCTAGACAACATGCATTGCTGAGCCCCTGTAGGAAAATGATGACCTGCACTTAACAAAGTCCATTTGATCTTCCAGTTTTCAGATGAGCCAAAGCAACAAGCAATCTACTAAACCTCTCCGGATCAAGGAATTCAATTTTATCATCTATAGTATCAGCAGGCCTTTTCAATGGGTAACTGTACGACCCATCAGCGTTAGTGGTAGTTGGGTGCTCTGGCTTAAATAGTCTGCTTATCTGGCACCAATGGATTTAAGGCTTTGGCACCTTCAGAGAATGAAAGAATCAATGAAGGCCATTCAGGTCCAAAATCTCCTAAGTGTGGGAATCCATTTTAAGACATTTACTGGGAAAGCTGTCCACTATTCAAAACCTTCCCACCAAGTGGGATTCACAAACTCACTGGGTAGCTTATTCCAATGTCAAAGTGCTCATCCTGTTTTTTCTAACTGCAACCAGAATCTAATTTCCTGCAATTTAAGACAGTTTTCTTTGCTCTTTGGGGAGAATGACAGAAGATCTTCTTCTATGAGATCAAGATCTCTTGATCTTCTTCCAGTACAATCCTTTCAAGTACTTGGAAAATACTACCATATCCCCCTCTTAAAGCTGAACGTCAGTTTCCTCCATCTTCCGATTACAAAACTGAGTTTCCAGTGAACATCCTAGATCCGTAATGGTGAACCTATGGCACACGCGGGAGACACGCAAGCATGCACGTGGGCCAGGAGGAGTGGCAGGGGTCACGTGTGCATGTGGGTGGGCGAGGCACATGTAGGGAGGGGTCACACGTGCATTGCATTATGGATTATAAGTGTAGGGAGGCCTACTAGGCCCAAAATGAGGCAGGTGGGGGCGGGTCTGGCATGGGCCCCCAGCAGCCTGGTTTTGCTCCCAGGAGGCTGCAAGGAGGCCTACTAGGCCCAAAACGGGGTGCGAAGGGAACGCGGAAGGGGGGGTTGCATGCGCAGGGGGCTGGGGCACACAGGGGGTTGCATGCGCCAACAGGCTACAGGTGTTCAACAGAGTCTTTAATATTCCTTTCTCCCCCAGAATCCATGTAGTATATCACTGATTCCAAGGAAGGCAGTGCAGAAGAATTTCTAAGCAAATCCACTCATTAGAAATACGTTCCCTGTATCTACGAAGTGTGTTATTAAAATGTGGCTGTTGTACTTCATCTCTCATGCTTTCCCTTTAGGGTTTTATTAAATTAACTTTAAAAAATATATATTTATAAGGAAGCAAAAAATCTCATGCTTGTTTGAGATCGCTTCAGTTGGCAACTCCAGGCTGATCTTGTCCTGGTTCAGCTAAACACTAGCAGGTATGATTGATGGAAGCAAACCATGAACTTTCAAAGCTTTAGGCCAGTGTTTCCCAAAGTGGGGTACGCGTACCCCCAGGGGTACGGGAAGAGTTGCACCGGAGTTTAGTGGGGATCACGTGGGAATATCCACTGCACCGTGCTTAGCTGCGCCCACAGAACAAAGAAAGAAATAGGCGCTTATCGCAGTTTTTACACGGGAAACTGGGAAACTGGAACAAAATAACTTTCGTTTATTTTGTGTATGTACCAAAAAAAGAAAAAATAAATATATTTTTATTTTTATTAAAGCATATGTTTTTTATGAGGGGTACTCAGCGTTACAAAATTATAGAAGGGGTACACATATGTCAAAAGTTTGGGAAACACTGCTTTAGGCTATAAACCAGTGATGGCTAACCTTTTTGCCATTACGTGCCAGGAGGGGGAGGGACATTTGCATGCGCATGTGCCCAACCCATAATTTTATGTGCCCCCCCCTTTGCACGTGACGGCCCTGTAAGCCCGTTTTTCTTTCTCACATGGCTCCAGATTCTCTCTATGAGCCTAGGGAGGGTGAAAACAGCCTTCCCCACCCCCTTGGAGACCCTCCGGAGGCCAGAAACGGCCCGTTTCCCAACTTCCGGTTAGACAGGAAGTGACTTTTTTCTTGTCCCCAGCCACCAGAACCTTGGAACCAGAACTAGAACAGCCTGTTTCCCTGCTTCTGGTAGGCCCTTAAGGCCCAAAAATCAGCTGGCCAGCACACTGGAAATGAGCTCACATGCCCACTGATATGGCTATGTGTGCCACCTGTGGTACGCGTGCCATAGGTTTGCCATCACAGCTATAGACTGAGATTCAAAAAACACAACTGCAGAAGGCAACAGAATAGGAAAAATGTAAAGCACTTGTCTAGTATTGGGAAAATACGGCTTGAAGTAGATCATGTGAAGGGGCTCTGGGTGCCACAGTGATACAGCTGCTAAGAAAGCAGATATGGTCTTGGGGTGCCTTAACAGGAGTGAGGAATCCAGATTACTGGAAGTAATTTTTCCACTCTACTCTGCCCTGGTCAACCCTTAGTTGGAGAACTATGTCCAGTTTGGGGTACCATCGTTCAAAAAGGACAGTGACAAACCGAAGCAAAATCTGAGAAGGATTACCAAGATGATTGCAGTAAGCCCTCAAACCTATGAGTAATAACTTTTCTTCAGGCCCTTTGAAGGATAGTCAAAGGATCTGAATGTATAATATTTGATCTAGAGACCTGGCCCATAGAATTGCCAAGTTGGTCAGGACTGAATGTCTGTAGCGATTCTCAGTCATCCAAGTCATGGTTGTCCTGAAGGTGCTTTTTCAGAAGGCAGCTGGACTTACGTTTTTTCTTTGAAGATGTTTTGCTTCTCATCCAAAAAGCTTCTTCAGCTCTGACAGCTGACTTCAAGGAATACAAATCCTTCTATCCAGTCAGAGCTGAAGAAGCTTCTTGGATGAGAAGCAAAAGGTCTTCAAAGAAAAACCAGAAAGTCCAATTGCCGCCTGAAAAAGCACTTTTGCAACAGGACTGAATGGGTAAACTTCATCATCATCACACGTGGCCTACAGAAGAGATAACTGAAAAGAGATATGAGAGTTGTCTTCAAATGTCACATAAAAGGGGGAGAAGAGGGAGGGCTAATAATGTAGGGAAGGCAGCCAGGAGAAACTTTCTAACATTGATTGCATCAGCCAATTGTCCTTCTCTGAAAGTCTTTGGGCAGAGGCTGGTGGTATCAGCCAGAAATGCTGTAGTGGATCTGCACCCAGAGGACTAAATGACTTCTAAAATCCTTCCATTTTGTCTACCAAAGCAACCACACATCATAAACACAAGGAACCAGGTAATAATGAAAATTATTGTTAAAGCCCCAGCCTATCTCAGCCAGGATGGGTTCCAGATCCAGTTTTGTTTCCCATAATCAAAAATGTCTTTTTTCTTTCCTTTGGGAAGAAAATGGGTTCGATCAGTCCATGATAGGGAATCTATAAAATTCCACCAAAAAAGAATACAAAGAAACGCCATGAATGAATGAATGAATGAATGAATGGCCTGTTTTGCGCAGCTTCCCGAATTGGGAACCCAGAAGCGAAAAGACGGCAGACCCAGATGCGCCCCCACCTCACATTTCACCTCGAATCGTCCTTTGCAATGCCCCGTTTTTCTCCCATCAAGAGGGAATCCTTGCAAAAAAAGGGGGGGGGAAGCAAGAGGCCGGACCCAGGTGGCAACCACGGAGGCCTCCCGCTCCTTCCTCTCGCGTTTATCCCCGGCGAAAACGCGTGGAAGAGAAGCAGCCGTGGGGGTATGATCGTGGCCGGGGTGTCCTTTTCCAACACGCCATGTGAGGCTGCGGCAGCTTTTTGCAAGCTGCTGCTCGGAGGCCCAGGTTGGCTGGGAACGCTGGGACTTGTATTCCCAAAGGGTCCGGAGATGGGAAGGTTGCACCGACCCGCACCCCAGGCCAGGTTTTCCTTTCGCTTCCCAGTTCTCCAGCCTTGCATTTTGCTCCGGCCTCGGTTCCGGGTGTCCTAAAGCATCGGGGCTGGAGGCCAGGCCTCTTCCTCCCCCCACCTTCGGCCGCCTCCTTGCAAACTCACGCAGGCTCAGCCTGTCCGTTTTCTCCAGGATGATCTCCGACATGGTGGCTTTGGGAAAGGGTCCCCCCGAAGGCTGGGCGCGGCTGACCCGGCAGCTCGTTCCTCGCTCAGCTCTGCGGTTCTGACGCGGAGTTGCAAGCCGATTGCATCAGGCTGTCGCGGCCAGCCCTGCCGCAAAGCGAGCCCGCCCCTTCCAGCCACCGGCGCTCATTGGGAAAGGAAGCGTCGTCGGAAGGGAGGGCTGGGCCGAGGAGGCGGCTGCCTTCGCCGAGATTGCGCCTTCTGCGGCCCGGTTTGCAGGTTGCTCCCGGGGAGAGGGTGCGTGGGTGTGTGATGGGTGAACAGCACTAACGAGAGGTCTGTATAGATTTTCAGTCAACGACCCTCTAAAAGGATGCAAATGACCAGCTGTCTGCAAGGAATATAAATCCTTCCATTCCCCACTATTCTGTCAGAGCTGAAGAAGCTTCTTGGATGAGGAGCAGAATATCTTCAAAGAAAAAACAAGGAAGTCCAATTGCCTCCTGAAAAAAAGCACCTTTGGGACAACCATGACCTGGATGACTGAGAATCTCCTTAGAGGTTTAGCTACACAATTTGGGATGAACACCCTGGAAGGGTGTGGAAGGGAACACTGTGGAAGTAGAAATGGATTTCCAGAGGAAAAAATTGGAGACTGCAGGAACCAGGAGCACTACTCAGGTGATCCTGAGGACACAGATAAACCTCCAAGTGCTTCAACAACCCTCTAAAACAGGGGTGTCAAACGCAAGGTCCGTGGGTCACATCTGGCCTGTGGGGTGCTTAGATCTAGTCCGCGGGACCGCCCTGGAAACAGTGAAGGACTGGCCCACAATGCCTCTGCCAGTGAAAACAGAGCTCAGGATGGCTGTGTGTGGCCCTCCTGGGCTCTGTTTTCAGCCACGACACCTCCTGCATCTCTCTGCCAGCGAAAACGGAGCCCAGGGAGGCCGAGCGCAGTCCTTCCAAGCTCCATTTTTGCTGGCAGAGGCACCGCGGGACAGTCCTTCACTGTTTCCAGGAGGTTTGATGAGAGACGTTGAGCTGGCCATGACCCCCCTGACCCTCCGAGATCAAACACAACCCTGATGCGGCCCTCAATGAAATAGAGTTTGACACCCCTGCTCCAAAATGATGCAAATGGCCAGCTGTCTGCAAGAAATATAAATCCGTCCATTCCCCACTTTCCTGTCAGAGCTGAAGAAGCTTCTTAGGTGAGAAGTGAAACATTTTCAAAAGAAAAAACAAGAAAGTCCAGTTGCCTCCTGAAAAAGCACCTTTGGGACAGCAATAGCGATAGCAGCTAGACTTATATACTGTTTCATGCTTTATAGCCCTAAGAGCCCAAACAATCTCTGTCCTCATTTTATCCACCTTTGAAGGATGGGAGGCTGAGTCAACCTTGAGCCGATCAGGATCGAACTGCTGTCAGTGGGAAGAGTCAGTCTGAAATACTGCATTGAGCCACTAGGGCTTTTAGGAGATTAAATCAAGCGGCTTGCCTCGGGTGGAAAACTGAAAGGATCTGGACAGGCCTGGGTGGTGTTTCCAAGATGCAGAACCCTCCTATGTTTGTGAGAATCAGTGCAGCCCAAACTGGGAAATATCAGAAGAGCCCTTTTGGGTCTTCTGTATGTATCATACAGCGGAGACCTGGATGCATAAGAGACACGCACAAACCAGGATTAGAGGGCTGCATCCCTGCCCCGTTTTGCTTCCCAGCTAATTGTGCAAACCAGAATCCAGGGGATAATAAACAACTATCCCTATTAGTAGTTACATTCTTCACAGAACCTGTCCTGTTTGCTTTTTAAAGTGGTCAGATTGCTAACATCTTTCATATTTTTAAGTCTGCCCACAGTGTGGAAATGGGAGGGGGGGGTTAAGCTCCTCCCTTGGATATTTGCCATCAATTTGTTGAGATGGTCACAAGATTTGATAAAGCCAACAAGTTACATCTATGGATTTTTTAAAAATTGGCATGTTTTAATTTTTCCATTGTGGGAAGAAATATCCATCTGGTTCAGTTCCAAGCTGGGAGAAAGACACTGGAAACATGGAGGCTGATTTGAAAGATCGTTTATTGATGAAGCAGAACCACATGGGTTCTGGGCAGCTAACAAAATGGAGTTGAGAGTGGTGGGGATGTTATACCTTCTCTTGGGCTTTGCACTTGAGCTTCCTGTTCCTGTGCAAGAACATACATTCTATTGGCTGTTGTCAGATTCCCATGGGGCCATGTAAGGGTTATGTAGGGGTCATAGCTGGCTCTATAGGCAAAGTACAAATCCTAGGTGTTTGTCTGAGCTCCCAGGTTTGGTTGAAGTTTGGACTGCTCTGAGGTGATGCAATGACTGAAATATCCTTAGGAGATTATGGAATGTAGTGAGCTCTGTGTCTTCTGCTAAATGGTGGTGGGTTAATCCTATTATGTGCTGAAGGATCATGTCCTGGATCTGAAGATCCTATGTTTGTAGATAGGCTGGTCCAGTCTTTCTTAATGGGCACAAAATATATTTGGGGGGGGGGGCTATTAAGAGTGAATCTGCTTCATGCCTCTAAAAAAACATGTTTCTCTATTCCTCGTTTAAGGAAATATAATATTCTGCTTCTTTAATATTCATCAAGATATTTCATTCTTCTAGGAGGGAGAGCTTCCCATATCATAATGTCTATTATTTATTTATTTATTTATTTATCTATCTATCTATCTATCTATCTATCATCTATCTATCTATCTATCTATCTATCTATCTATCTATCTATCTATCATCTATCTATCATCTATTTATTTATTTATTTATTTTAATATATTTATATGCCGCCCTTTTCCCGAAGGACTCAGGGTGGTGAACAGCAATAATAAAACAGTGTACAAAATAGAAATTTAAAAACATATTAAAATAATTAAATCACTGGCCGAATTTGACTCTTATTAAAACCGAATTTAAAACCCCATTAAAACCAAATTAAAAACTATTTAACCCATCAGAGCGGCTTGCTGGAATAACAGGGTCTTCACTGCACACGGAAGGCGCGGAGGTCGGGGATCCTTCGTATGTCCGGGGGCAATTCATTCCAGAGGGCAGGGGCCCACACAGAGAAGGTTCTCCCGCTGGGGGTCGCCAGTCTACATTGTTTGGCTGACGGCACCCTGAGGAGGCCCTCTGTGGGAGCGTACTGGTTGGTGGGAGGCAGTCGGTGGCAGAATGCGGTCTTGTAGATAGCCAGGTCCTAAGCCATGGAGCACTTTAAAGGTGGTAACCAACACCTTGAAGCGCACCCGGAAGACCACCGGGAGCCAGTGCAGCTCGCGCAAGAGAGGTGTTACATGGGAGTGATGGGTCATCCCCATTATTACTTGCGCGGCCGCATTCTGGACCAGTTGGAGCCTCCGGGTGCTCAAGGGGAGCCCCATGTAGAGAGCGTTACAATAGTACAGATGTTACAAGATGATTTTCTCTTGTATAAACAATAAAATCCCACTATTCCTCCTAAAATGGTTTGCTACTTTGTCAAGCAGTGGATTTAAAAAGAAAGCTCTGTGGAACGTATCTTATTTTACTTTCATTCCACTGAGATATTTACATATTCTCGTGTTTTATAGCAACAATTAATTTGGCTACTAATAGGAGAAATGCTAAAATTTACTTTGTTCTATCAAATATGTGTGATACACCTAATTGGAGAAAATTTAGTCTTCAGTTTTATAATATACCACATTACTACCTCTCGTGTTTTTTTAAAGCTTTCTTAAAGTTATGCTCCTTCCAGAGGACAGGAATTCCAAAGGTTTTTTAAACCTAACATATATGATGAATGGATGCAGGAACTGGATATGTCTAGTCCAGGGGTGTCAAATTAGATTTCACGGAGGGCCACATCAGGGTTGTGTTTGACCTTGGGGGACGGATGGGTGGGGCCAGGTTGGGCGTGGTCAGCATGACATCACTTGTCGGGCGGCACCTGTGGCAGCCCGAATACTCTGCTAGTAAAATCAGGGTCCCGAGCTCCGTTTTCAGTTGCGATGGTCTCCCACAATCCTCTGCCAGCAAAAATGGAGCTCGGGTGGGCCACATGAGGCCTTCGTGAGCTCTGTTTTCACTGGCAGGTCCACCACAGGCCAGTCCTTTGCTGTTTCCAGGGCGGCCAGATCTAAGCACTCAGCAGGATCTGGCCCCCGGGCCTTGAGTTTGACACCCCTGATCTAGTCTAATGAAGAGAAGGACTAGGTGACATGATAGTAGTCTTCCAATATTTGAGGGGCTGTCACAGAGAAGAGGAGGCCAGTCTTTTCTCCAAAGCACCTGGGGGGCAAGACAAGTAAGGGATGGAAATTATCAGAGAGAGATTTAACCTAGAATTATTTCCCTGATAGTGAAAACAATTAATCAGTGCAATGGCTTCTTCCAGAAATTGTGGGTACTCCACTATGAAAGTTTTTTAAAAAAAGATTGGACAGCCATTTGTGTGGAATGAGAATTTTCCTGATTGCTGGTTCAACTGGAAGAGAATTTTCTTCCTCTTCCAGTTGAACCAAGAGAACAAGGGATATGGATGATTCCTCTTTTACTGCCCCCAATTTTATAAGAATCAGCAAATGTTACATGTGTGCACACTTACAGTACCAAGGACACTTTAATAAAAACATTCGAAGCAATAAAAATACTTCTTTTTACACCGGATAAAAACATTAAAAGGCACTTTACTTATATGTACATAATGCTTTAAGAAATAAAATATTTACATTTTATAATTGAGATACATGTGTACAATCAAAGTATTAAAAGTTGCAAATATTGCACTTAGATTAGAAGTCTGAAAGATAAAGACTAACCTCGTCCTCATTTCTGAATAGAAAAATCAATTTTTAAAATCAAAGTAATATCTGCTTTCATTTACCAAAAAGCTGTAAACTTTTCAACATTCAATAGTAATAATGAAGAAATGTACCAAGTCCATGTTCCTTAGAGATGAGCTCTGTTCATCCACCTACACAAATGTGAGGAACAGTTGTGAATATTGAAACAGGATCGTTTGGTGCATGCTGAGAATATTGAAATGTAAACCATTTTCCAGTCCCAACATATTGAAATGTGTAGGTGAATACATTTTTAAAAAGAACATCTTCCTCTTTTTACTATTAAAAAAAATCATGTAATAGATTCATTATAAATGCAAATTATTCTCTTGCTCTAGGTAATGCTTCAATCCGTGCTTCTCATTCCCACGAACAAGACGTATCACTCCCTCTGGTGAAGATGCTTTTGATTACGAACATGAACTTTCTGTGCCCAAATAATTGACCAGTATAACTTTTGTTGAATAGTGCATTATGCTCTTTCTTTCATAGATTTCACAGGTCTATAACACAGGATCAATTTCTGATATGGGATAAACCTTCACACATCCATTTTGCCACATAAGCATGGTGAAATTGGCATTGTCGTCTTCAAGCATGATGCTGTTCAGATACTCCTCTTTCACACAAATCATTCCAACATAAAAGACAGTGCGATATAAGGTAGTCGCCTCCTGTTGTTTAATGGCTAGATGGCCATTTCCCTTGACCAAGAACAACCCAAGGATGAAATCAACCAGCATCCAAGAGGAAACTCTCCACTGATTGACTCGGTCTTTCTTATTTCTCAAACCAATACAAATAACACAGTAAGATTTGGAGTAAGGTCGAAAAGGCTGGGTGTAAAATACATTACCGGAAAGGCACATTAATTCTTGCTGCTACAAAGCTGCTACACATTTAAAGAGGGGAGATCCCCACAATGCCCAAAGTGAAAATATATAACAAGCTATTGTTTTCCTGAAGAAACTTCTGGTGAAGACCCCTTTAATTACAAATTTGAATGCTGTTGAGTTTTCTCTGCCCAAATATCTGAACATTATTAAGAGCATGCAGCTCCGATCAACCAGTACAACTTTGTTGGATCATGCATTATGCTTACAACATAAAAATGCACAGCTAGCTGGAAAAAAAATCATTCTTAGGCTGCCAAAGAAGAATGATACGATGGCAGAATAAATTAACGGAATGAAATGGCACTCAGAATCGTATTAACGTGGAGTGGTTCATCTTTGGTGCTGAGGCATAAAATCTCTGTCAGGTTTAAAAAAAAACACTACTGTTTAAAAACACCTTAAAATTGTTGGGTTTGATGTCCAAGGCTTAAGGATATCCTTCAGTTTCAAATAAAAGCAATGTTTATGCAAGGACGGAGAATTAAAAATACGGTCCATTCAAACCATTTGTTCTGTCCAATTTTAGTCCCAAACAAAGCAATTGGAAAAGAAAAATAATTAGACTCCTTTCATAATCCTGCACACATTTTTCAAAAAAGGAAAAGAATCCATCGTCCTTTGTAAAAAAAAAAATAAAACTTTTGGTGCTATTCTTCCTCTGCTTTCTGTGGGATTGGGGAAGTCATCAACTGTTTTCTTCTGCTCGCCTAATTTCAGCCAAATTGTTGCCCAGAACTGCCGTTAGGGACGCTCGCCTTCGACGCATGATCCGTCCAGAAGCGATGAGGTCAGCGTAACCTCGCTGATGGGAGAAGGCATACGCAGAACGACGGCCAGTTACCCCGCGACGGAGAACACTCCGCCTTCGCTTCCACTTCTCCTCTTCGGCCTTGTACTTTTTGCGATTCTTCCGAATCTTTAAAGGAGACAATCGTAGAACAGATTAAGAGGTGGAAAGAAGCTCAGTAGCAGCTATTAGAGAAGATTTAACCTCTAAGCCTCCTGGGATTTTTGGAGCACTTGCAGTGATTTTTTTAAAAGAAGAATTTATTTATTTTTAAAAATCCCTCTCTCTCTTTTTTTTAAAAAATTAGATTTATATGCCACCCTTCTCCGGAGACTCAGGGTGGCTTACAAGGCGTTAAGCAATAGCCTTCATACTTTTGTATATTTTTTATACAAACTCAGCTTATTGCCCTCACAAACTGGGTCCTCAGTTTACCTACCTTAGAAAGGATGGAAGGCTGAGTCAACCTTGAGCCTCGAACTGGTGTAATTGCAGACAGCTGGATGTTTCTATTCAGCTGGTTGAGCTATCTGAGGCTCTTTGACTGACGGTTGACACCATAAATTTTCAGGCATAGACAATACAACCAATTCTCAATCAAACTCAGGTCTGGACATTCCACATTCCTACCCATGGCTGAACCGGTGGAGGAGACACAGATAGACAAACCGAGGTCCCACAGTTCAGGCTTGTTCCCATTATTCTAAATACAGGTAGACCTCAACTTATCACTAATTGCTTAGTGACCATTCAAAGTTATGATGCCCCCTCCAAGGGAACCTATAACCCAGTTCTGAAGTTCTGATAGCCACCCCCTCCAATGCTTACTGACCACATATTGGGGCCTCAGCAACCAATTCTCATTTATGGCCCTTCGAGCCATGTGACTGCATTTTACATTGGTTTTGCTCAGTGGTGAAATCCTCCCCAGTTTGCCACCAGTTCGCTGCCCACACATGTGCAGTGTGTGACAAATGCACGCTGTGCGCGTGCACATACAGTGTGCATCAAATGCATGCTGCACATGCGCATTATTCACCGAATGCGCGCTGCGCACGGAAAAAAGAGGCTTGGGAAGGTAAATAGAACAGCGAGGGGGGGGGAACAGCTGTGCCGCACGATTTAGATTCACTAGAAAGCCGTATTTCTTGCTTTCTAGCTATTTTAAATCGCGTGGCACAGCTGATCATCAGAAATACTAGTTCGGACCAACCGGTAGCTTTTATCACTACCGGTTTGCACAAACTGGTGCGAACCGGTAGGATTTCACCACTGGTTTTGCCCCAAACAAGCATTTACTTCTGGTTTTTGGCAAAATTGGGACATAGTGATTAATAGGTTTGCTTCATGACCATTGCAAAAAAAAGGTTTCAAAATTGGGTGGTCACATATCGGTACTTTAAGACTATCACAACTCATGATTTTTTTTTATGTGTGTGTGTCTTTTAATGATCCCGTAATCTCTTGCATCGGGATGGAGTTGGGGCAACTGAATGGAGCAGAGTGTTTACTGGCCAGATGCCCTTCCTATCGCCAACACAGAGTTTGCAGCTGATCAGTGGTGAGTTGCCCCTGGTTCACACCGGTTCTATAGAACTGGTAGTAAAACCGGCGGGAGACTCTGCCCACTGACCCCGACGTCATCAAAATGCTTCTGCGCGTGTGCAGAAGAGCGCACACATGAGCGAAGCACACACAAGGTCCTGTTGCAAACTGGTAGTAAAGTAGAACCCACCCCTGCAGCTGATATTTACTCATAGTGCCCAGAGACAGAAATACTTGCTGCTATCTAGGATCGAACTCAAAACCTCCTGATTGTGGGGCGAGAGCTCCACCTCTAGGCCACTGCAGCGCACACAACTCAGGATTCATGATTATACCAAAAAAAAAAAAAAAAAAACCCCGCTAACCAGCTCTTTTTCAACTTGTTGGTAACTTGGATTAATAACCAGAAGACTCCTACATACCTTTTCACTTTTTGAAGGCCAGATGGTCATCATCAAGAACCGGAGGGCAATGATGGGCAGCAAACAGAGAGCAACAGATAGTATTATGGTCAACCAGATATATGGCTGTCGGAGGGCATTTGCAGCGGTACCTGGGAAGGAGACATGAGAGTTACAGTTAGTGGCTGACGCATATGAAGTTCCTTCAAACCAACAAAACCTAAAAGCAAATGATGAAAGTCGCATCACAGTGAGAAATCCACTCCCATATCTGCGAGAATGCAGGGCAGAGCTTCCATCGCAGTGATGCCATGTTGCTTTGTTTTAAGAAGTGCATCAGATCCTGCAGGGAACCTTCAATTTGATATTACTCGTTTTGGGGTGCAGAAGTGATATGTTTCTGTTTGTAAAATACAGGTAGTCCTCGACTTAGGTCCATGATTGAGGCCACAGAATTATGGTTGTAAATTATATCAGTGGTTTAAGAGGGCCATCATGTGATCAATCTGATTTTATGACATTTTTGGGGTAGTATGAAGCAAATCACCGTAGCCGTTAAGTCAGTGGTGAAATCCAAAATTTTTTATTAACGGTTCTGTGGTGGGCTTGGTGGGCATGGTGTGGTTTGGTGGGTATGGCAAGGGAAGGATACTGCAAAATCTCCATTCCCATCCCACACTGGGGCCAGCCAGAGGTAGTATTTGCCGCTTCTCTGAACTACTCAAAATTTCCGCTTACCGGTTCTCCAGAACCTGCTGGATTTCAGGGTTGCGTTAAGGGAATGCAGGAGTCGCTAAGTGAACCCATTATCTGCAATGGGTGGTTTTTTTGTCAGAAGTGGGAAAGAAATACAGATTTCTGGCAAAATGTAAATCACAATTTACCGTATTTTCTGGCGTATAAGACGACTTTCTAACACACAAAAATCTTCTCAAAAGTTGGGGGTCGTCTTATACGCCGGGTGTCGGTCTCCTGTAATCAGGCAGACCATCCCGAAAGGCTTTGACAAGCCTTAAATGGCTCTAAGGAGCCAAGCTGAATTGCCTGCTGAGTTGCCGCTAATCAGCTGAGTTACACGCAAGCCCCGGGTAAAAGGGAAAAACTTTCCTTTTACACAACGCTGGCCATCCCAGCTGAGTTGCCTGATTAGCAGGCAACTCAGCTGGGATAGCCAGAGCCTGGATGGCCAAGCGCTGTGTAAAAGGGAAAAACTTTCCTTTTACACAACGCTGGCCATCCCAGCTGCTAATTTTTGCCTGCTAATTGGTAGTAGCAAAATTCCCCCCCCCCCTCCAGCTTGCTTACCTTAGCTGCTAGCCGCAACGCTTGCCTTGCCTTGCCTGCAATCCATTGCATCAGCAAGCAACTAAATCTCCCTGCCTGCAATCAAGCAGGCAGGGAGTTGTGGACTTCAACTCCCAGAATTACTCAGCCAGCAAAGCAAAGCTGGCTGAGGAATTCTGGGAGTTGAAGTCTACAAGTCTTAAAGTTGCCAAGGTTGGAGACCCCTGTTCTATTGGGTAAGGTTTTTTCCCCCTTTGGGAGCTTTAAAAAAATAGTTAATTGGGTTTTTTTTAGTTGTTCTTTTTTAGACCTAGCCATTTAAAGGCTAGGTCTAAGTTTTAGGCTAGGAAGTTTTAAATTTAGCTTTCAAATAAAAATAATAAAAATAAAAATAAAAATAAATAAAAATAAATAAAATAAAAATAATAATAATAATAATAATAATAAAAATAATAAAAATAAAAATATAAAATATAAAATAATATTTGTGCAGCTTTCTGAGATTTAGTGTGTTTCTGTAGTGTTTCACTCTAACTACACAAACGCACAAAATCTCACAAAGCTGTATGTGGAATTTTGTGTGTGTAAAGTGTGAAAGTTGTTTTTTTGGGCTTTTTGTGGCTGTGTGAGGAGGTTCCTGCTTGTTGCAGGGGCCATTTTGGGTCTAGCACAGCTGCTTTTACATTGTGGGTGAGCCAGTTGATGTTTTTTAATTTTTATTTGGTGTGTGTTGGAAGAGAGGTCGTCTTATACAGCAAGTATAGCCCAAACCCTATATTTTTACAGGAAAAGTCAGGGGTCGTCTTATACGCCCAGTCGTCTTATACGCCGGAAAATATGGTACATGTAACTTGAGAGATGCTGCACAAAGATGTATATTTTGGATGGTTGCCAAAGGCCCAAAATATAGTCATTTGATTGTGGGGGTCACGGGGCAGCCATCAGAACTTCAAATCTGGGTGGTAAGTACCCTTTTTCGGATCTGTCATAACTTCAAACTGCTGCTAAGTAACCAGTCGTAAGTCAAAATACAGTATATGCTAACATACTAAGTTTTTTTTTATCCTTTTGCACTTATTCTCCATCCACAGATTTTGTACAGCTCAGAAAGTGGTTGTATTTCAACATAATGGTTGGTTCATGCATAATCTAAATAAAAATATTTTTTGAAGTGTTTTGGGTTTAGCATTCTGATTTGTAAACCTTGTTGTTTGGCTTCATGGAATGTATGATCCAGGACAATGTAGCTTCTTCCTGGAATCATACTTAAATTGTAGCTTGTGCAAAGGATGAGCCTAATTAATTGCTATTTTTTAAAAAAAAATGATTGAAAGCATATCAAGTTTTTTTTTAAAGTATAAACTCATTTAACCTCATAACTAAAGGCAGTGGTTAAGGTATTGGCATTGTGCCAGGAATAATGCCAGGTCCAATTAGTTCTCCGCCAAGAAACCTTAGAGGGTGACTTTGGGCCAATCATTCTCAGCCTAGTCTACCCTACAAGGTTGTTGTGCAGGGAGTAAAAATCTAAGGTGCCTGAGTTCCTGCAGGAAAAATGGGATTATAAACCTACCAAGTCAAAAGAAAACAAGCATTTATTACTAAATCAAGTAATACAGCCATAAAATGCTAACATATTTTAATCCAGCATTATTGTCATAGAAATAGTCTTCAATTTACAACAATTCATTGAGTGACCAAAGTTACAATGGCACTGCAAAAAGTAACTTACGACTTTTTTTCACCCTTACAACCATTGCAGCATCCCTACAGTCACATGATCAAACTTCAGATGCTCAGCAACTGATTCATATTTATGACGGTTGCAGAGTTTCCAAGATCATGTAATTGCCTTTTGTAAACTTCTAACAAACAAAATCAATGAGGAAGTCAGATTCACTTAACAACTGTTACTAACCTAACAACTGCAGGGATTCACATAACAACTGTGGCATAAAATGGGGCATAAGATGGGGCAAAACTCAGTTAGCCAATGTCTCACTTAGCAACAGAAATTGTGGTCGTAAATCGAAGACTATCTGTATTACTGCCAAGTTTCATTACATTCTTTAAATTGTGTAGGGTCATTTTAGTTCGTTACCTTTTGAAGCTTACAATCTTTTTCAATCCAACCTAAGTTATTAAGTTTTTCTTTTTTTAAAAAAACAAGATTGGCTGGGATACACAATTTTGACATTTTAAGGGAATAACTTGTTTGCAGAAAGAAAGAAAGAAAGAAAAATCAGTACCAACCTGTAAACTGAAACACGGAAGGAAGGAGGACGTGGATCCCAGCACTGTGCAGATCAAACATGATGCCAAAATAAAGTGCAATACTGCCGAATATTGAAAAGGCATTAACAAATGTCCAGTAAGATGTATCCATTCCAATCTACAAGCAAACAGGAGAACAAGACAGAAATATGAGATCCATAAACAGTAACATAGATGCTAGAAAGGAAGAATGGGAGACAGAGCAGCATTTTTTGAAACTGTGGACCAATCAGCTCCCTAGGAAGATCATGAGAAATGTAGAAGGAAAGGGGAATGATATGATTTTTTAAAAAATCTGTCAGCAAATTGGGAAAGCTATCAAAACAAGTTCCAGGTTTTGCTTGTGTAAGTGCTGTTAAGCAATAGAAGTTTGATATATACATTAACTGTTAATGCTAAGAAGGAAATGATATATTAATTGCTTGTCCTAATCCAATTACATATTATTTGGAAAGAAGGAGTCATATAAATTTCTGGAGCCTCTGGGGTAGAATCAATTCTCTTTATGTTTAATATGGAAAGTCTATGGAGATTCTCAGTCATCCAGATCATGGTTGTCCCAAAGGTGCTTTTTCAAGAGGCAACTGGACTTTCTGGTTTTTCTTCGAAGACGTTTCGCTTCTCATCCAAGAAGCGTCTTCAGCTCTGACTGGATGGTGGGGAATGGAAGTTTAATATGGAAAACTGATTGGATTCACCTATTGTCCAATTTCCACTTCAGCATGAGGAGAAAAAAACACAGCTCCTTAAATTTTCCTTCCTACTGATTTCACTGCCTCTAGTTCATTTCTCCACAATAGTGAATTCCTCCAATCAGCATTTTTCCTTTCTTGGCAAAAAACAAAAAAAACACCTGTCAGGTTTGATGGAAAGGGAAGAGTTATCTTGTAGCAAGAACTACAAAGTCTCCAAATGTGAACCATGAATGCCAAGCTGGCATTTTAAAGGAGTGACAGGTAGTCCTTGAGTTATGACTATAATTGGCAACAGAATTTCCTTTGCTAAGTGTGGCAGTTATTAAGTGAGCCATGCCCAATTTTACAAATCCTTTTTGCCGCAGTTGTTAAGCAAATCAGCGCGGTCATTAAATGAATTATGCAATTGTTAAAAGAATCCAGTGTCCCATATTAGCTTTGTTACTTGGAAGCTGGCATTCTGCCCCAGCTACGGACCCCAAAGAACGCAGCACACATAAAGTCTGTACAAAACTTAATTTACTAAAATAACTCAGTCTTTTCCAAACAAAGGCTGTTAATAAACTTTCTTAACAGCCTACAAGAAACCAAGGATAAAGTAATCACAATCTTACTATGGTTGGCAGAAAGCCCAGAAGCAATTTTGCAGAGAATCCAGATGCAAAGGAGAGTAAAATTGTTCCCTACAAATTGCTTCAGTCGGCATTCCTCCTTAAATAGGCCAAGGGAGTGGCCAATTAGACCCAAGCCTTACTCTCGAGGAGACCTCCTCCTGAGGAGCCACTCCTGCCTTTTGGCAGCTCTGCGCGCCCATGCATTGAGAAGAGGCTCCTCCTCTTCATCCTCTTCACTTAAAGGAGCTTCTGAAGGCCCTGGCTGAATCCCTGCCTCTGGCACCACATCTTCTCCAGCCACCTCATTGTCTGACTCGAGTGCCAGTTGCACAGGCTGCTGGCGCAGCATCACACTAGCCTCCTTGTTGTCAGGATCAGCTACAATCTGCACAATGCTGATGGGCTACAACAGCTGGCTGGGCAATCACAATGACAATCACTGATGCTTCAACTATTGTAAATACATGCTGGTTGCCAAATACATTAATTTTGATCATGGGGAGGGTGACCATGGGGACACTGTGATGATTGTAGATGCAAGAGCTGCTCATAAGTCACTTTTTTCTCAGCACCGTCATAACTTCGAATGCTTGTTAAATTAATGGTCATAAGTCAAGGACTGTCTGTTTGGAACAATGAAGGCTGATTGACTTGCCTGAAAATTAACCGCAATTATGAGAGAAGATGAGGCAGTGACTGCAAATGACTGGTAGTCGGAAGGAGCTTCTCCATCCTGTCCCATGGTTTGTAGGTAAGCACCGTACGGTATGAAGAAAATGATCAGTGATGTTATAACGCCATGCAGCAGGCTTAAGAAGAACTTCTTGTAGTTAAAAAGCAAGTCTTTTTGTCCCAAGATGTACAAGTTAGGAAACCGAATGCTCAGTTTATCACTCACATCCTGAAGTGAAAGAAGTAAGACAAATGACATTCCAGTTGTGGTTTTGCTTGAAAATCATTTAGCATGTTATGGATCCCCACAGCAGAGATGCAACATCAAACAGAAAACAGAAAACTAGCCACATTTTAGCTAATGCATCAGTGGGCAAAAATGAGTTGGCAATGCAAAATATCTGCAGAAAATTTAAAAAGACGCTAGATTCACCTTTGTGTTGTTTGAAAAGTTGAAAATTTCCTGATAAGACTTCTTGAAACGTTCCACCTACCCATCTCATAGTAAAAAATAGAGAACTCAATTCCCACCTTGCAATGTTCATGCACAGACCTTCTCTCTCTTTCTTCAAATCAACACCAAAGTGTTCAGAGAGGACCAGTGACATGCTCAATGCTTGGGATGGTTCCACTCACATTCTGAATCATCACAAAAGCTCATAACACGTAAAGATATGTCTAGTTGAGTGAAAAGAAGGACCAGGAGTGACATGATAGCAGTGTTTCAATATCTGAGGGGCTGCCACAAAAAAAGCAATGGATGGAAACTAATGAAGGAGAGAAGCAACCTAGAACTAAGGAGAAATTTACTGACACTGAGAACAATTAATCAGTGGAACAGCTTGCCTTCAGGAGTTGTGGGTGCTTCATCACTGGAGATTTTTAAGAAGAGATTGGACAGCCATTTGTCTGAAATGATACAGGGTCTTCTACTTGTGCAGGAGTTGAACTTGAAGACCTCCAGGATCCCTTCCCAACTCTAAAGGTAAAGGTAAAGGTTCCCCTTGCACATATGTGCTAGTCGTTCCTGACTCTAGGGGGCGGTGCTCATCTCTGTTTCAAGCCAAAGAGCCAGCGCTGCCCGAAGACATCTTTGTGGTCATGTGGCCAGCATGACTAAACGCCAAAGGTGCATGGAATGTTGTTACCTTCCCACCAAAGGTGGTCCCTATTTTTCTATTTGCATTTTTCATGTGCTTTTGAACTGCTAGGTTGGCAGAAGCTGGGACAAGTAACAGGAGTTCACCCCGTTACACAGCACTAGGGATTCGAACTGCTGAACTGTCGACCTTTCGATTGACAAACTCAGCGTCTTAGCCACTGAACCACTGCATCCCCTTTCCAAATCTATTATTCTGATAAAGAAGTCAGTCACTAAATGAAGACTTCCTGTACTCTCAAATTGAACCAATACAAGAAAATTGTTAATTTTCATAGTATATTTGGTGAGTAATAAGCTTATGTTTTACTCTGCTCTTTCACTGAATTAGCATTAGCAATGACTAGATTTCCTATAAAGGAGTTTAATGATATGATGGGTACTTCATAGGCAAATGGCAGCTTCAAAGATGTGACATTGCCATAATAAAGAAAGTAGCCACATGATGGCACTATTTATCCAATATTAATGCAATATAGTGTTAAACACTGAGAAATGGTTTTGCAAGGAAAGGATAATTCTGATACAGTGGCTATAATGCATTAATAAGCCAAAACCAAAGAAACCGTATCATGACTTATTGTACTCTGTAAATTTAGACAACAGAAATTTCAGAAATTTGCATCGCACACAGAAGCAATGATCAACTTTTAAGGATCAATTTTTAGTTTATTGTTCAGACAAACCTGGTCAAGTAATCCAACAAGAAGAACTGGTAGGCTGGAATATAATACATTGTATAGCGTGATAAACCAATCCTCGTACGCTGTCTGTAATTGCAAAGAAAATAGATTACGCCTTTTAAAAATATTTACTTAAATTGTATTTAAATAAAATAAAATTAATCCATATCGGAGAAAAAAAAACAACTTTGGCAACAAGCAGCAATTAAATAAAACAATAATTTTAAAACAATATAAAAATCCACATTGAAAGGTAAATGTTACCAAAACGGATATATGAACCCTAGGTAAAGAGGGGAACTCAGAATGAGATGGAGCCAGTCTAGTGGCTTGTCTGACTGATTATTGTCACCAGAGAGGGTGGGGCTTTATTGTTTTTTATTATTTGTATACTGGATTTTTATTTTTGTAAACCACCTAGAGTCACTGAGGGTAAGTGGGTGGCTACATAAATTTTCTTAAATAAATAAGAATGACCAGCTCAACAATGGAGCTATCTTAAATATCTCCAGGCACTTCCGGAATATCAAAAGGGGTGGACCTAATTTCAGAGGGAAGAAAATTCCGTAAGAAGGAAGGAATGAGAGTGCTAAATTATGAAGTCAAATGCTATGGCAGCTAGAGCTTCAAGGGCCAGTCATAAGTACCCCTTGTTCAGCCCTATCATAACTTTGAACAGTCACTGAACGAGTTAAGTGTAGTGAAGTTAACTCTTCTTGAACACCTATCCTAAAGCACTCCAATCCTTTTCCATTGTGCAAATCAACAGAAAAATATAAATTCATAAATATTAGTAAAGATAGACTGCTGCAAAATTTCCCAAGTCTCTTTGATCCTTTACCTGAGCAGAATAGCCATTGAAGAAGGAGTACCAGAAGTGCACTAATGTAAAAGCAAAGTTTTTGTAGAAGAAATACCGAAGGAATTTGCACATTCTAATGTAAGACCATCGACCATGAACCAGCAACAGCCTCTGGAGATATCTGAACTGTCCAAAAGAGTAGTCACTGGACATGACGGCTTGCATCCCTTCTTGACCACTTATCCCAACACCAATGTGGGCAGCTAGAATAAGAGTAAAAAATACACACCATTGAGCTAGCTCATTTATTGTAATCAGCTATTGAGTAATTCATTTTTGAAAAATAAATAATAAATAAATGTTTCAAGAAACGTTATGGAACAAAAAACAATTAATTCCTGGTTTTGTGTATTATACTGTATGTCATGTAGCCTTCATTATTATTTTTATCTCAGCCATCTTTGCGTTTTCCCAAAACCGTAGAGTGGTTTTTTTTAAAGTGCATTTCAGGAATGCAAACAGCATCATTATTTTTAAAAAGCTTTCCATTATTAAAATTTTAACAAAACTTTATTGGGTAATACAATGTGAAATTCAGAAACAGAAAACAAAAAGATAGTAAGCAGAAAATGCAAAGAATGTGTAGGCTTAGGAACTAAAGAAAACACAACAGTAATAGTTTGCATAAAGCCATCACTATCATGAGAATAAAGCTTGAGATATGCATACAAACAGGATCATGCCTTTTCTTGGGAATGAATTTTATGTAACACACAGAAAGGGAGTAAGAAATAATAGAGCAAAAAGATTAATGCATGATGTAAGAAAAGAAAACATAATTAAAACTAGTTTCATCAGACAGGCTCAAAGATACTGATTTTCAGCAGCTGTCTGGGTTTCTTTGGTCAATCAACTATTTCAGTTTTTAGAGAAGTTTTATTTTATTTTATTTTATTTCTATTTCTATTTCATTATTTTATTTTATTTATTTTTAAACCTTTGTAGAGCAGCCCATCTTTCAGCCAACTCTGAATGGTTCTCAATCAAATATGAAAAAAAACCCATATAAAATCATTTTAGTATGCACCAAGCCTTAACTGTATCCACGTCACATTGAATGTTTCCTGCTAAAAGTAATGACAGTATCTATCAGTGAGAGAAATGATTGGTCCCAAATTCTTGGATATATAAATGTAAGACTGTATGGAATAAGAGTTAAAGGTGTCCTCCTTCAACTCTGATTCTAATTTGATATTTAAATTCCAAATTCAGCTTATGTTCAAAAAGAAAATGTTGCATGCTTTTAAAATAAACTTTTCTGCTTTCACAGTTTAGTTGGCAAGATTGGCTCTTAATTTTTGTTTTGGCAAATCAGAGAATTGGCGGTTTCAGGGGAGAATTATGAATTCAATGGTGAAAGGGAGACTAGAGAGTAGAATAGAATAGAAAAGAATTCTTTATTAGCCAAGTGTGATTGAACACACAAGGAATTTGTCTTGGTGCATACGCTCTCAGAGTACATAAAAGAAAAGATACATGGAAGAGCAATGGAAATGCTAAGGTACAGAGACTAGGGGACAATGGTAAAGAAAAACTCAGTCTCAAAAACTCATCTCAACCTTTCTGTTTAGAAACTTCCACCCTAAAACTGCTGATGGGTTGTTGTTTTTTTCCTGAGATGAAGAAACTTTTTAAAAAGTCTTTGTTCTTTTCCTAGTGAAGTAAAAGGTATTACTGTTCTTCCAAGTTTGGCTTGGCTTTACTGCCAAGTCTGAGATGAACAGAGGGCTGGGGTTGTTTTTCACAAACTTAGGAGAATGAAATACCAGCTGCTTCAGAAAAGATCTATGTAAAGAAATGTTACAGAAAACTTTTAACAGGCTAATATTAAGAGCCAAGCCAAATCTCCGTTAAATTGGGAATAGATTTTTCAAGCTCCAAAACACATTTATACATAAGAAAACCTACTTTATGATGGCAGTGAATAGTTTGAGAGAAATTGTGAACGCTGGTTGGAATAGTTCATTAAAGTCCATTATTGCCTTACAAATTCTAGATCCAGCAGACTTTTTTCATTAAACCCCACTCTGTTAAACCCAGATCACTTAAATTTAGGGTTTATTGTACTTAGAATATAGAAAGATACTTCAACAGAACTGACACACCAAAAATGTATTTATTTATTGCATCAGCCTGTTTGTCAAGGGAAAGACACTCAACGCAGCCTGGCTACATAAGGATTTTTACTGCATACTAGGATGAAGCCATGTTAAATGTGCCCTTTTGTCAAGACAAAGTTGAGAATGTTCTTATACCCACAGTGGTTTAATTATATTGTTATTCCCACAATTTCACAGATTGTGTTGTATTTCCCAGCCTCTGAATAAGGAACTCTTAGCTGCTGAATTCCTGCCCTAAGAAACTGAAAGTGTCAATATAATTCCTACAGGTAGTCATGAGTCAGGTTTGATGTCCAAGTCTTCCTCACCTGACACTCAAAGGCTTTGCTTAAGGGCAATCTGCCTCTTTCATGTCTTTCTCAGTCTTGAGAAAGGGACTAGACCTTGAAAGTCAGGTCATAGGTTCCATCTACTGATGTAGATGTATTTTGGGACAGACAAAAATTCTTTCTCTTTGCTGTGAAAACTCAAAAGAATACTGAAAAGTTTGTCTGAACTTTGTTGTATAATCTTGTGCAGCATAGAAGCATAATTGCTCCAAAAGGGTTCCATGGATAAGGTAGAATCTAATAACTGGTTTTCCCAGTTGCAATGCATGAGGGAATTCCATAAGGAAGGCTGAGTGCCAAAGAATTGAGGCCTTTGAACTATGGTGCTGGAGAAAACTCCTGCAAGTCCCTTGGACTGCAAGGTAATCAAACTGGTCACTCCTAGAGGAGATCAACCCTGGCTGCTCTTTAGAAGGCCAGATCCTGAAGATGAAACTCAAATAATTTGGCCACCTAATGAGAAGGAAGGAATCACTGGAGAAGAGCCTAATGCTGGGAACAATTGAGGGCCAAAGAAGAAGGGGACGACAGAGAATGAGGTGGTTGGATGGAATCACTGAAGCAGTTGGTGTGAGCTTAAATGGACTCCAGAGGATGGTAGAAGATAGGGAGGCCTGGAGAAACATTGTCCATGGAATCGCAATGGGTCGGACATGACTTCATGACTAAAAACAACAACAACAATAACTGTGCCCAGCAATGTTAGTTATCCAGACTGAAACAGACAATGATGCACTAGAAGAGTCATTAAGAGATCCAACTAAAAGTAAGAAGTTTTCTGATAATGAGAAGAATTAATAAATGGAGTAGCTTGCTCCATTGCTGGAGGTTTTCAAAAATAGACTGGGCAACCATTGGACTGGGATGGTATAAGGTCTACTGCCTTGAGCAGGGAGTTGGACTAGAAGACCTCCAAGATCTCCTCCAGCACTATGGTTCTATCTTCTGTGTTCTTTGATTCAGTGTGAAGATACATTGACTGAAATCTTCCTATCTTCTTCAGAAAACAGAACCCAACTGTTCTGTCTTCATGGCATCGGACTGGGGTATTTACGAGACCACCTTCTGCTACCAACAGCCTCTCACCGACCAGTATGCTCCCATAGAGAGGGGCTTCTCAGGGTGCCGTCGGCCAAGCAATGTCAGCTGGCAGCCCCCAGGGGGAGAGCTTTCTCTGTGGGGGCATCTACCACCTGGAACAAGCTGCCCCCGGAGATACGGAGGATCCCGGACCTGCGCATGTTTCGACGTGCTCTCAAAACATTTTTATTTCAGCAGGCTGGCCTGGCCTAACTCTCCTTTTTAAACTTTTAAAGTGCTAATTTGTTGGGAAATTGGGTGTTTTAAATTGTTTCGGCCAAAATATTTAATAATTTTAATGGGTTTTTAATGTTTGTATTATCTGTTTTTTATCTTGGCTGTTCACTGCCCTCTGGGAATAGGGCGGTATATAAATGGGATAAAATAAATAAATAAATAAACTATATGCAGTAAACCCACAAGAAGAAAAAAACATTAAGCCTGACTTACTTTTAATCATATTCACATCATTAGCACCATCTCCAATAGCCAAGGTTATGGCCTTCTTGTATCTCTTGACCAGGTCAACCACCATGGCTTTCTGTTTGGGGGTAACTCGGCAGCAAATCACAGCATTGCACTCGCAAGCTAAATCCACAAAGTTTCGTTGCTGTTGCTCCTTGTACAAGTCTATTCTTCGCTTTGTCTCCTTATGCTTTTGCTTCTCTTCTGCTGTTTTGGGAAATTTCAGTTTCAGGAGCTTCTTTTTCTTCGTTTTCTTCTCCAGGAGAATTTCATTCTGTAAAAAAAGATTCATCTCTATAAATGGATGGATGGATGGATGGATGGATGGATAGATAGATAGATGATAGATAGATAGATAGATAGATAGATAGATAGTGTTGTGGCCCCGTCCTCTGAGCCTATCCCATGGGAGGAAGGAAGCTCTGAGCATGAGGAAGAGGAGCCAGCCAGATCTCCCAGCCCCCGCCCTCTGGCACCGTCTCAGGTGCCAGCTGAAAGAGAGCAAAGTAGTGGGGAAACAGGTGTCTCAGATGAGAGTGAGGGAGAGACGTCATTCCTGGACGCATGTCAACGAAGGCGAGATAAGCGCTTGCAGCAGCTGAGGAGGCGTGCGAGGGAATAGACCTGAGTCACTGGACTTGAGTCACAGGACCAATGAGTCACTGGACCACACCCCAGAGACTATATAAGAGAGGGTGATGGTCAGTGATCCCTGTGACGAACAAAACTCAATCTGGTAGTCATTGTAGCCTGAAGCTGCTAAAAGAACGGATTTTGGCAAAGCTACGTATGTGATTTTCTTTCTGTGAACAATTAAAGCACTTGGCAGACGGTGTGAATATTGCTGCCAAGTTGGAGATAAGGACTGTGGTGTGTGCCAAGTGCTTCTTTAACCCTCGATTGGCTGTGTTTTTGTGGGTGTATGTAGAGGGGGACAGATCAGATAGATAGATAGATAGATAGATAGATAGATAGATAGATAGATAGATAGATAGATAGATAGATAGCTGTTTTCTGAGGTTTTCGTGGGTGTTTGTATGTAGGTCTTTGGTTATTCAGGTCTTCTCCCGCGTAAAATTGGAAGTGTCTTGGTGACGTTTCGACGAAGTCTCATTCGTCATCTTCAGGCTGGTGCTCTCAGCTTTGTGCTTCCTGGAAGCACGAAGCCGAGAGCACCAGCCTGAAGATGACGAATGAGACTTCGTCGAAACGTCGCCAAGACACTTCCAATTTTACGCAGGAGAAGACCCGAATAACCAAAGACCTACATAGATAGATAGATATGGATGGATGGATGGATGGATGGATGGATGGATGGATGGATGGATATGGAAACGTATTTCTTATCTGCCACTCAGAGGAACACATGATTCAAAGACATGAAAAAAAAATTAACCATACCAAAAGGACAAATGTCTGTTATTAGTAAAAATAGGTCTTTAAAAATAAGCAAAACTGTCTTCAAGAGAACATGGGATTGGAACCAAAACAATAGTTGACCTAATAATCACATTAATTCTTTCTTTTAAAACTTTTCTAGTCAAAGAAGTCTCCTATAAACCTATCTATGGACCAGTTATGAGCATTATGAGTGATGACAATCCAAAGATAACTAAAACATCATGAGCACAGCTGTGTTCACGAACTTCTACAAATTCATTTACCAAATACATTATGAGCCACCTGACTATCTCTAAAAAATACCTGTTTCAGAAATTATTTGGTGCTCTAGGGCAGCTAGGAAATTTAGACAAATAGCCTTAGGTGAAACTGCCAGCCTTTCAAGGTGGCTCAGGCCAAGAAAAAGACACTCAAGTGATTCCAGAAATACTACTTTATAGCTGTACGTGTAACAATAGAATCCGAAAAGTTGGTTTCTTTAGGCTCTGACATATGCTAAACAAAATCAAGGCAGGATTATTTTGTCCGTCTGATGCTTCATACAGGTTTGCAACTGTGTAATGACTTCTACAAGTCTCTCATTAAAAGCTTTCATATTTTTCCAAGATTATCTCTAATTTCCTTTACAGAAGGGTGGGGGAGCATCTCAAATTCTGATTTCAACGAAGCAGCCATGAAAGGCGCAACCTTGATTCATTAAAAAAAAGAAGCTTAATAATTCTATCGCAACTTCTTGAAAGGAAGGAGTGTGAATTATGCTGGTTCTCTAAGGTGTGGGCGTGTAATTTTGCAGACCTCTAGAACGGAAAAGTTTATCCAATTTTCTTCATCCTTATGTTCTCCAAATGAATTATGGTTCTTAAAATCCCCCGTTTCCCAAAATGGTCAACACTCAACACATCTTGATGGTACCAAGTTGCAAAACTTTTTTCTTTTTCCATTATTAATGGTTGGGGACAATTATCTCACACCCAGATGTGAGAACCCAGTACTTACCAACCATGATCCAGTGATAATTAACGCTTGGTTTTTGCCTTCCGTGAAAAAGGGTTCATTGGCTGTAGTAGAAGATTTGTCATATGTCCCGCTTCGGTTCCTCTGATTCTCCAACCTTGTTTGTAAAAGAGCACTAAGGGAAGTGAGGTAAAGGAGGGAAATGTTTTTAGAAATCCATTGTGTAAAATAACATCAAGTCATACTGTCTGAAAACAGAATTACGTATGTCTTTAAAACCCTTAACCAAGAGGATTTAGCAAATGGCTTTCTGCAATTTAAGGTATGCAACATATTTCATAGGGCACTGCCGTTTTCCTAGAACCCTTCTCTATTTTGATAGTTACAAGGTGAGTGAATTGCTTAATTGTGTAATCCCTGGATGTCATCATAAAAAGTTATCCACCCAAACAAGAACTTCCAGAAACAGCTCATCTTCTTTGGTTCATATCAACAGTGAACAGCTGAGTTCATTCAGAGAAAATCAGGAGGGAGGTGATAATTCTACCTACCCTCTTTCTCATCCCACAATATATGAGCAACTTCTCCTTTAAAACTTTGAAAAGTATATTTGCCATGGAAAGTAGGAAAAGAAACACTGAAATGCAAAATTCCACATCTAAGGTCCATTTGTAGTACACAAATCAGAATAGCAGAACCTCATATATTATTCTGGTACTGCACTAACTTGCCAAAGATGGGCTACCATTTTTTGATTGTCAATTAAAATGGTTTCAGTACAAAAGTACATTGCAATGGTGGGTTGCCCCCAGTTCGGACTGGTTCGCAAGCACTGGTAGTAAAACCAGCGGGAGGCTCCGCCCACTGACCCAGACGTCATCATAGGTGATTTGTGCATGGGCAGAAGAGCATGCGCACGGGCACGATGCGAACCGGTAGTAAATGTAAGTAGAACCCACTCCTGATACATTGCAATCTTGTTCGATACCAAATACAGTCAGCAATCCAAAATACGTTAAGATATGATGTTTACAGTATCTCATCTTAACAACAATTCTGGGAGGCACAGTACATAGATGAAGAATGCACAATTGCCACAATATCACCTAATTAGATATGTGGCTAGGCTAACTGTCAACTCTGAAACAGATTAGATACTGTGGAAATTGGTCACCCTTCGGGTATTTCCGCTATTGTCATTAAGTAGCTCCTGAAAGCTTGTAAGTCATCTTGTTTGCATACTTTTTATGTTATGCTTTTAAATCTGTTTGCTTTAGCTAATAATAAAACTTAAAATCCCTTTATTTACTGGTGCGGTTATTGTCTCTGGATCCAAAAGAACCAATTACCTGGGTACTTGATCACTGGGCAAAACATCACACATTACATTACATGTTCCACACCAACATCCCTCAGACTGATTCCTTCAACTCAGAGAATGTTCAGCTAGATGACTGTCTCATCTAAACAGTCCCTGGCCATTTTGGCTTGTAATTCTCTGAGCATATTTAGATATACAAAGATACAGCACACATCTGCAACTTCTCAAAGCTGTTACACATTTGCAGCAAATGCACAGGGGTTCTATGATCTCACCCTAGGGAGTCCAAAGCACTTATTAGAATCAAATCCAAAACATTCAAATCACTTTTAATATAATCTCTTGCATTAAAATGGATTTACCTGACGTCTTCTCCGTAGTGGATATTAGTTTCATCTGTTAAGAGTTCACAGGAAAAGCCAATATTTTCAGCAGTTTCTGTAAGAGGAGAATGCCAGGACACAGTTTATTTTCTCATTTTTCCCATGCATGCAGGTGAACATGTTCAGTTATCAATTTTAAAAAATTGAAACTTTAGAATTATTTGCTGCCCATAGGTAATTTACCTTGCAGAAAATAAACAGCAACTGAAGATACAAATTACCTTTTTTGTCACCTGTCAAAACCCAGATCTTAATATCTGCTTTTGCCAATTTGGAGATGGTTTCTGGCACCCCGTCTTGTAACTTATCTTCTATTGCAGTGGCACCTAAAAGCTGCAGATTAAGAAAGGATGATTTTTATTTAATATGAATACAGTATGTACATTTTCGCTATTAATGGTTTATCACTCACACAAACTATCAAAATATTAAAAGTGGTTATCCTAACATTCCATGAGAAAAGCTAGGATAGGATATAACCATGTTTTTTAGTGTATCTAGATATTATTTAGCTATTATTTATATCCCACCCTATCTTTTGATGCTCAAGTTGTCTTACATGGGGGTATCTCTAATTTTATCTCCAGAAATAGGATGGATTAAGAAAAAGGTGATAGGCCTTAATGAGTTCTCCAGCTGAAGGGGAATGCTAGCAATAACATTTAGGCTATTCCACTACCTGATAGTGTTTTACAGGCCTCTCTGGGTAATTTACAATGTACAAACATTATTTGCACATTGCCCCAACAATCTATGTCCTCATTTTACTGATCTCAGAAGGATGGAAGGCTGAGTCAACCTTGAACCAGTGGTGGGTTGCTCCCGGTTCGGTCCAGTTCTTGCGAACTGGTAGTAAAAGCAGCAGGAGGCTCCGTCCACCCACCCGGACTTCATCATGGATGACCTGCGCATGCGCAGAAGCTTCTGTGCATGCGCATGGGTGCTCCCATTGCGAACTGGTAGTAAAGGTAAGTAGAACCCACCTCTGCCTTGAACCCTGTCAGGATTGAACTCCAGACTGTGGGCAGAGTTTCCTGCAATACTACATTCTAACCACTGTGCTGTCAGGGCTCCTAACCCAAATCTTCACCATTACACCATACTAGGAAGTCCCCTCTTCCCAGATTAAAATATTCTTTATTCTTAATATTAAGAGAAGCAGGATAGAATATTTCCTCAAAGGAAAAAATGGAGGAACATGTTCTTAAAGGCAGAAACAGTCCCAGTCTTCCTGCATAGTAAACCAGTCTCCAGCAGATGCCTGAAATCTTTAGAGATGGATATTTTGTACCCATTAAGAAATCCAGGCCAGCCTATTCATAAACAAAACACCTTCAGCCCAGCTCCCCCAGAAGCAAAGACTCCTAAAATCTACATCCCCCACCCAAATTCTAAGAACAGAACATGACCTCAAAGACATAATAGGATTAACCTACCACCATTAGAATAGCAAAAGGCACAAGGCTTACTACATTGCACAACCTCCTGGAACATCTAAATCAGAACCCTATAAAAATCCATCCAGTTACTCAGCCATTTGGTCAGCCACCCTAGAAACATGCTTCTGTGACTGAAGTTTCTGGCAACCAAATAAACAGAGACTTTCTTTCCAACCAGATAGCCTCCGTTTTATTTCCAGCATCTTTCTTCTTCCTACACTACATTCTTCTTTTATCCCAACCAAACACTATCCAATTACAATCCCATCAGTTAGGTTACCCTGAGAGAAAGAGAGATCAGCTATCTTAGCATCATCAAATGACCTCCATGATTACATGTGGATCTGAATCCAGGTTTCTCCAATCCCTAATTTGACATTCTAAATAGGACACAACCTCTAACTTTTATTACCAAAACATGGAGGAGCTAAAGGAAAATCAACACCTCACCTGTATTTTTTTTCCTTTCTGGACTGCAGCCTCTGTATGGGCTATAGTTGGCAATATTAGGGCTCAGGTTATACATTACATTTATACAATTTTTTTTCTGGGTCAGGTTTCCCACTCCCTTGAATATGTTAAGACTTCATCACACAGAATCCTTAGTCTTCATCTACACAAGCTGAGAACTTACTGGAGAAAACACGCTGGGGAAAATTGCTTTAGCTAGAAGGATAAAATTCCTCAATGAAAAAAACGTAAATTTATTGGAAACTATTTTAGGGGCATAAGGCTAACTTTGGATTTGTTCCATATCCAATTTTTGAATTTATTATTAAAGAATTATGTCTTAATTTGATCTATACTTCCGGTTTTTGTTTAACGTACAGCTTATGGTCTTCAATTTCAGCAGTGATTAAACACATATAAACCAGAATGGGATATCTGGGTTTTGTATGAAGTTTGAGAGTAGGTAGCGGCAGATGTTTCTCTCTCCTATAGCAGAAAGAAAAAATATCTGCTGCGAACTCTGTGTGGCATCCGGAAGGGCATCCAGCCAGTAAACGCAGAGCTCCATCCAGTCACCCCAACTCTACCTCAAATTAAGGGATTACAGGGTCATAAAAATGGAGGGGGTTTTTTTACAGAGAAAAAATATGAAATATTCTGCAATATTATTATGATGTATTGTATCTACGAAGCAGGAGGTGGTGTGATGGACTAAAATGGCAGTTTCCCAGGAAGGAGGACATTTCAAGGAGGTGTTGAGAAAAGAGGCAGTCCAGCCCAGAGCTGAATAGGAGACAGAGGAAGAAAGTTGGGATGGCCACTCCCTAGAGCAGGGGTCACCAACCTTTCAGATAATTTTAAATCCCACAGACCACTAATATGATCCACCTAATGACCAGCTGGGTGGACATGGCTAGGTGGTCATGGATGGGCGTGGCCAGCTCGATGTCACTCGCGTCAAGGGACACCTCACTGGCTTCTACTTGCCCCTCCCCTCCAAACCACTCCTCTCCTCCCTGCCCAGGCTCCTTAGGGCCCCAATAGGAAGCAGTTGTTGGAGCTAAGCAGCCACCACAAGAAAGAGTTGGCAAAACAGTTGGCTCAGTTCAATTTGGATCTGACCAAGAAGGAGTCTCAGCAGAAGCACCTCACTGAGGACTATGAGCATAGGCTTTCTAAGCAAAGGGAAGACCTGTGGGAGTGCAAGGCCAGGTACCGGCAGCTGGAGGCTCAGCGGGCTGAGATGGTCAGCCAGTTCCAGGCCATGATGCAGTCCCACTGGAACAAGGCCCTCCAGTTCTTCACCACCAGCAGCACTTCCCTCCAGCCTTCACCCGAAGCCCCACATCAGGAGGCTGAAGCAGACCCCAAGTCAAAATTTCTGCCCCCCTCTGACCCACACAAAAAGATCCCGAAGGGGGAGACTCTCTGCAGCAACTCAAACATTCACTGCACGTATCCGGCCCAGGTGGTGTAGTTTGAGGATCCCTGATTTAGTGCAATATAAAAAAATGCAAATATCTTTTCTGTGGACCAAATTTTTCTCTTGGACCACCAGTGGTCCACAGACCACCAGTTGGTAACTGCTGCCCTAGAGAATCTCTGGGGGAGAGGGAAGCAATAAAGATATTGGCTGGCAAGATTCTGCCTGTATGCTGTGAGCAAATAAAGAACTGAACTTTGACTGAATTGTTCCAAGTTGTTCTTGGGTTGGGCCTGAGAGTTATAATCCTTAATACCGTAGTATACTGGAACGTATTAGTTTTTATGAATGCCTCAGATCCATCGTTTACACACCTGTGTTTTATTATTCAAACCTTATTTCCTCTTTTCATGCATCTTTTATTGTATTTCTCTTACTTATATTATCTTTACTCATATGCTTTCAAAATAATAAAAAAGCAATAAAAAAGAATATATGTGCCTTTATAACTATTGTATAGACTGGAAAATCAAGGTGAAAAAATATAAATGGGATAAAACATTTGTAAGGTCAAAGGAAGGTCAAAAAATAAAACCTCTATCTCAGTTCCCCATCAGACTTACAATTAGATTTTGCTCAATTTCTTCATACACTTTGTCAAGAGCTGCCTCGCGGTTTCTTATGGCCAGAGAAGCTGCCATGAACTTCTTCTCCCATGCTTCATATTCATAATGGCTAATTTCCTTGTAGCAAAGGCACAACGTTCGAAGGGTTTCGTTTGCAAAGAGCTGTCAAAGAGAGAAAAACAATGGTTGAAAGAACGTATTTCTTTCTAATCTGAACAGATTCTCCTATGAATTTTCATTATTCCTAATCATCATCATTATTTATCAAACGTATATGCTGTTCAACTCTTAAGAATTCTGGCAGGTCACAACAATCAAAACGAAGAACTGCATATACCTGTGATGGTGAACCTATGGCCCGCGTGCCACAGTGGCATGCGGAGCCATATCGGTGGGCACACGAGCTCAGCTTATTTTCAGACCTTCTGGGCCCACTGGAAATAGGGATACAGAGTGTTTCCGGCCTCTGGAGGATCTCGGGGCAGGGGAGGCCCATTTTTCGCTCTCCCCAGGTTCCAGAGCCTTTCTAGGAGCCTGGGGAGGGCGAAAACGGCCTTCCGATCCCGCCAGAAGTCAGCAAACGGGGATGTTTCTGGCCTCCAGAGGGCCTCCAGGTGGGATGGGGAAGGCCGTTTTCACCCTCCCCAGACTCCTAGAAAGGCTCTGGAGCCTGGGGAGGGCAAAAAATGGACCCACCATGCCATCACATGCCAAAAGCGGTGGGAGTGCAGGGGGGTCGTGCGCACATGCATGAGGCAGCAGGGCACATAGAATTATGGGTGTGGGTATGCATGTGCACAACACCCCCCCGCGTTCCCTCCACTTTTGGCACGCAAAGGCAAAAAGATTAGCCATCACTGGCATATACAGATAATCCTTGATTTAAGACCAGTCACTTAGCAATCATTCAACATTACAGTTGGACTTGGATTTGAAGTTCTGATGGCTGCCCCCCCCCCAAGTCATGTGATTGCACGTTGGCTTTCATTTACAACTGTATGCAGCATCCTGTGATTACGTGACCATGATTTATGAAGGGGTTTTTTTTTTTGTGAAAACGGGCATTTATTTCCAGTTTCCAGCAAAAACATCCATTGTGGACAATGGGATCATTTAACACAGAGTTGTCAAACTTCCGGCCTGCGGACTGGATGCGTCATGTGCTGGCCATGCCCACACCCAGTTTAGTGAGGGTGTATCATGAAATGTCATGATACATCACGTAACACCGCTGTGACATGGGTTTGATACCCCTGATTTAACACCACGGATTCACTTAATCACCATGGTGATTCTAAATTCTAGTGGCTAAGGCGCCAGGCTAGAAATCAGGAGATTGTGAGTTCTAGTCCTGCCTTAGGCACAAAAGCTGGTTGGGCCAGTTGCTCTCTCTCTGAAGCCAACCCACCTCACAGGGTTGTTGTTGTCAAGAAAAGAGGAGGAAGAAGAAGTATTCAACATGTTCACTATCCAGAGATATGTTTTTTTAAATAAAAATAATAAAGACAGGACAAAAATAACTAAAATAAAAAAGATTAGGACCTTGAATTGCACCCAGAAGCAAACTAACAACCAGTGTGAATTTGAAGCAGAGATTTTAGACTTAAGAGTTCAAGTAAAAATAGAATAACTTTATTGTAACTTTGAATCTACACTCATTGGCATACATTAAAATGAAATTTTGTTGCACACAGCTTTCAAAGTATTAGCACCTCTATTATGTATGTTTATACATAAACAAACAAATATTATGCATTTACCCATTTATCCACAAATATTATATGACACCGAGAAACAACACAATCTAGTTCAGATCTATACATGTACATGGCGAGAAAAATGAATCTTGCGAGTTTAGCAGATGGATGGCAGAGGGGACAAAGCTGTTACAGAATCTGGTAAGTCCTGCTAGAAGTACTTTGAAACCTCCTCCCAGAGGGGACCAACAGAAACAGACCGTGAAGTGGGTGTGTGGGTCTCTAACAATGCTTTGAGCTCTACGCACATAGCGCTTATAAGCAGTATCCTGAATAACAGGAAGCGAGCTTCTTAAAATCTTCTCGGATGCCCGTACGACTCTCTGTATGGACTTTCTATCTGAGGCATTGCTGCTACCAAACCAAACAGTAATGCAGTTCGTTAAAACTGCATACCAAAACACATCTATTACTGCTTGTGCTACTGTACCCTGGACCAACAGAAGCTTCTAGGTTAAGGACACTCCTAGATAGAAGGCATTACAGTAGTCATGCCATGAGGTGAGTAAGAAAGTCAGACATTTTCATTTGTATTAATACGGGATGCCTTCGGAAGGGAAAATAATGGAGGCATATACAGGCAAATCAACTATGAAAAATTAAAAAATATATTAATGATGATTAGTCTGGACCTATGGTATAAAATCGGCACCAACAACTACAATAAAAAAGTAAGAACAAGAAACTCATCAAAACAGTGCAATTTCATGTTGGTACAAGAAAAACCTATTGTCTTCAGGGGCCTGACTTTTAGTATTGCAACTGTTGATTTGTTTTATTTATCAAATTTAGGTACCATCCATCTCATTCTCAGAGATCTTTCTACTTTGGTCTCAGAAAAATGCTACTGTATACTGAAACAATTTTCAGTTCGTAACTAGTTTTAATAGTTATCCTGGTAAAGATTTTCAACTTACATTCAACGCATCTTCGGTATCCTGTTTGTTAGGATTTCTTGGATGCAGCCGTTCAAAAATCACTGTATCAGCTCCTTTGCAATATAGTTTGATGGCCCCATTGGGATCTCTTGCTACAAAAAAGCAAATAGTAAGAATTGAAAAAGGAACCATTTCTTTACTGAAGCTAAGTTATTAAAACAGATATATTTTGCAGAAAATACATGCAGTCTTCCACTTGAGCATTGCCACACGGTAATCTTTGCAATACTCCAGAATCATTTCCAGAATTTTATTATCATCATTAAGTGAACCAATTATTTTCTAGTGAGCTGCAAGAAGAGTGACTTTTCAATTTGCAAATAATGAAGCCTTGCAGGGCTTCGATAGGCAGATGTTCTTCCTTCATTCTGCTCCAGAACTTCACGTGTTCTGTTTACAGGTCCTTTAAGGGGAATAGTGGCTTGACAGCTTTGCAGAGACCACCACCAACACTTTACAATGATCAGATTTTTTATTTATTTATTTTTTTGCATAAATTGTGCAAATGTACACCACCTTACTGATTCCACTTTAAAATGCAACCTGGATTGAGCTGGGCTGTTTGACTGTTTCAGATCATGGCAATTGTTCTCCATAGTAGCCTAAATGAAGGGAGTTAGGATAATATTGATCAGGTGCCTGTTGATCCCTTTTTATTAAAGGACCAATGGAGAAAAGATAATTTATTTCCTTTTTGCATAGTATGCATAGGGAGATGAGGCAATCATTATTCTAGAGTGGAGAGCTGATTTATTGATAGAGTCATTAAATTTATACACTATCCATCTCACTCTGAAAAGTGAATGATTAGATGGTGCATTTCAAAATCATTGGAGAGATTGGTGAGTCACACAGCAAAAAATTTACTTTGCAAAGTGCCCAAGTGACACTGCAAAGGGCACCAATAATTTGTGGGCATAAAATGTTAATTATATTCATCTCATTTAATTTCTCTATAGGTATCCAGAAGGCATTATATGGAAGCAGCGTAACAGTATGTGGGAATGACCTTAGAAAATAAGGGGAACAGCTAGAAGAATAGTTGGATAAAAGGCAGCGTAGCCCACAAATGGAGTATGGGCATAGCAGAAGGGTCTCTTGGACTGTAAAGATGATGGAGTGAAATTTAATTTCAGACTTGTAAGATTCTGTTAATGTAACCTTAGAATAAAATAGAATTGGTTCATCAGACATGCTTCCTGTCTGGACTACCTTGCAAGACTGGCATGTAGACAATGGAAGACCACAGTGAAAATACAGAAATTTGGGTCACCACCAATTCTTTAAAAAATAGCTCTCAGTCCCCTAACTGATTCACAGAACTCAATTTGATTAAGGCAAATTAGAGGGGTATTTTTTCCTACTGTTTACAATCTTGGGAATAAAATCAAGTTGTTCCAAGTCCTCGGGATGTAAATAAATACAATCAAACTTTAGGACAAAAATGTAGAAGATGTTCATCTCATGTTGCCAAAAATTTTAACCGTAATAATGGTGAATTATATAACTATAGTGATTTGTCCTTAGGGAACTCTGTCATTTATTTTGCTTACCACATGAAGAGCAAGAGGCATAGCCTGCTAAGCTGATACTATCTTCATGGTCCCAAGGTTAGGTAACATGGAATTTGATTGCATGGGAGAAGTAAGGCTTAAAGCTAATATGAGCATTTGGTATGAAGTTATACCGGAACAGTATCTATTTTAATTATTTTCCTTTTAAAACTGACAAGCTGAGGCATTTTCTTCCTTAAATAGAACTCTGTGGTATTACCTTTTTCTAGAAGTGGAAAAAAGCTGTTGACTTACTGATAACAGACATCCTTTTTCTGTCACTGTTGAAATCCAAAATGGCAAGCACATCATAGGTTTTCACAATTCCCATTTCACTTATTGTAATGGTATTTTGCGTCCGTGAGAGGAAAGCATAACCCAAGTTTCTGGCTGCAGTCACCAATGCCCCTTCGTCTGGAGAAGCAGCATGATAGTTGAGCTCACCTTGATGAAAAAAAAACGAATAAGAAATCCTTACATTCTTTGGAAACTGATGCTGCAGTTAACAAACTTACCTCATTCCTAGTATTTCTTTCTTGGATATATCAGGGGTCAAACTCAATTTCATTGAGGGCTGCATCACGGTTGTGTTTGACCTCGAGGACCGGGGTGGGCATGGCCAGGGTAGGGGTGGCCAGCTCGCCATCACTCATGTCAGGGGTGCCTGTGGTGGCCCGAGCGCTCTGCCAGCGAAAATGGGCTCCTGAGCTCCATTTTCGGCTCCAATGACTTCTTGCAATCCTTTGCCAGTGAAAACGGAGCTCGGGAAGGCCACTCATGGCCCTCCCGAGCTCCATTTTTGCTGGCAGACGCACGGAGGGCCAGTCCTCTGCTTGTAGGCCAAATCTAAGCAGCTCTTGGGCAGGATCCAGCCTCCGGGCCTTGAGTTTGACACCCCTGGCAGATATTCATTCTTTTACTTATTCATCATCATCAGTGTTTGTTCCTGGAAACTCAAAGTGGCAAAAATAGAGTTGCCCTTCATGTCATCTTCTCCAACAACAACTCCATAATCCAGTATGAGTTAAGTGAGAGCAATTGCTTTCAAATTAGGACTTGTACATGATTCTCCACAGTCCAAAACAGTATCTTAACTAATGTATTACACCAGCTTTATGCGGATTGGATCACTGTGCACATGTGGCTTTTCCATATTGGTAAAATAATATATAGGGCCTTCTAGCGTCACCTCTGAGCCCCAGATTTTAGCAGATTATCAGGCAAGATATTCTATCATCCGAATGCGGTTTGAACAACAATGGTGGCAAAAAGGACACTGGTAGTCCTCGACTTACAATCACAACACAAAATTTATGTTGCTAAGTGAGACATTTGTTAAGGGAATTTTGCCCCATTTTACAACCTTTCTCGCCACATTTGATGAATGAATCACTGCAACTGTTAAGATGGTGACACAACTGTGAGGTGAATCACTGCAGTTCTTAAGTTAGAAACACGATTGTTTAGTGAATCTGGCTTCCCCAATGACTATGCTTGTCAGAAGGTCACAAAAGGGGATTACAGGATTAGAGGGCCTGGTGGCTCAGCAGACTAAAACATTGTAATTAAAGACCATCTGTCTGCAATTACTGTAAATTCAAATCTCACCAGGCTCAAGGTTGACTCAGCCTTCCATCCTTTCTAAGGTAGGTAAATTGAGGACCCAGTTTGTGGGGGCAATAAGCTGACTTTGTATAAAATATACAAAAGTATGAAGGCTATTGCTTAACATATTGTAAGCCGCCCTGAGTCTCCGGAGAAGGGCGGCATATAAATTAAATTTAAAAAAAAAATTGATCCGGGGACAATGCAACCGTCGTAAATATGAACCAGTTGCCAAGCATCTGAATTTTAATCCCATGGCCATGGGGATAACTGCAAAAGTTGTAAATGTGAAAAATGGTCATAAGTCACTTTTTTTCAATACCGTCGTAATTTTGAACAATCACTAAATGAACTGTTGTAAGTTGAGGACTACCTGTATCTTCACTGCCATTAAACAAATCCTGAAGTTGGTTTAATAATCTGATTTATTCCAAACCTAATTAATGATTGTTTCTCAGTTCTCATTGAACTGCAAAATCATAGTTTATTAAAGACCTCAGTTCTCATATAGAACTGAAAAACAAGTAAAGGATATTATGCAAGCAACCATGCTTCTGATTCAGTTGATAACCAAGATAAATTTGTTTAATATGGACTAGAGTTTAGGAGGTGGAAAATTATGAGATAAGAGAATGCTTTGAGCACCAATGTCAGCAAAATGGTTTCTTGGCACTGCAAATATTGGCCAACAAATGATCATGTGATAGTAATATCTGTAATAGCAAGTCAGATGTTGCTTTAGATAATGTATGCTTTGGAAAAATAAAGATATAAGAGATTTTGAAAATTAAACACACAGTCACAAATATGAAGTGGGTTGCTGCTCAAAATGAATAAACAGATAAGATTCTTTGGCAGAGTACAGTGCATATTAAATATCATGTTTCCCCGAAAATAAGACCATCTTATTGTCTTTTTGGGCCCCAAAATAAACACTAGGACTTATTTTCTGGGGTGCCCCCCCCCAAGAATGGGACGCCCACTACTTCTGCTTGCTCACATTGGGGCAGGAGGCTGTGTGGCACACCAGTGCCGCCGCCACAAGATGGGGTGGTGGTGATGGAACTGCCCCACGTGCCCCGCACTGGCTTACCTCAGGGCCCCCAAAGCCAGGCCACCCACCCCCCAACACCTGCCTCACCTCACCGCCACAGCACCAGCAGTCAAAGAAGCAGAAGTGGGCCAGCTGCCATGTGGGCTCCTGCTGCACATGGCTGCCGTGACGAGGCAGGTGTTGGGGCATGGATGGCCTGGCTGTGGGGGCTCTGAGGTAAGCTGGTGTGGGGCACATGGGGCAGCTCCACTCCCTTGTGGAGCTTGTGGCCGCGACACCGCAAGCAACCAGAGGGAAAGGATGGGTGGCCGGCTGTGCAGGCTCTTAAGTAGGGCTTATTTTCAGGTTAGATCTTATTTTGGTGGAAATAGGGGTAGGAGTATATCAGATCATGCCAGGTAGCACTTACCATCACTAGTATCTACCATCACTGTATGACAAATTGCCAGAAGGAGGAAGAATTGCTGAATTTCAGTTTCTTTCCCAGTTTTAATTTTTTCAATCAGGTAATGATCGTAAAAATTAAGTTTTCCATCTGCGTATATATTCCAGCTTAAATCAACTTGCTAAAAAAATAAAAAAATAAAATACAACATAGTAATTATAGGCATTATTTTAAATAATGACTAATCCCTTGATCCAGTTCCCGAACAGTGTACCCATGGCACCTATCTTCCCATCTGCATGCTCATCACCTACTATCTTTACTTCCCAGAATATTTAATTTTGAATATTAAGGTGTTTATATACACCACTGACTTAAAGGTAATGCTCATGTTGTCATAATGAAATGGGGGGGGGGGAATCCTGAGATAATAATACAGGTAGACCTCAATTTACAGCCACAATTGAGTCCAAAATTTTCTGTCGCTAAGCAAGGCAGTGGTTACGCGAGTTTGCTCCATTTTATGCCTTTCCTACCACAGTTGTTAAGTAAATCTGGCTTCCTCATTGATTTTGCTTGTCAGATGATTGGAAAATGTGATCACATGACCCTGGGACATTGCAACTATCATAAATACATGCCAATCATCATAAATATATGCCAAGTAGCCAAATTTCTATCATGTGACCATTGGGATGCTGCAATGGTTGTAAGTGTGGAAAAATGGTCATAAGCCACTTTTTTCAGTGCTGTTGTAACTTTGGACAGTCACTAAATAAATGATTGTAAGTTGAAGACTACCTGTATCATAAGAGACTATAAAACTACTTCTGGTTAAAAACAGCTCTTGACAGTCATTTGATTCCCAAGGCCATAACCTCTTCTTAAAATTCCTCCTGTGTTACCAACCACAAAAGACTGAGGACTCCTAGCCCAAGGATGTCAAACTTGATTTCATTGAGGGCCATATCAGGATTGTGTTTGACCTCGGGGGGATGGGGTGTGTGGCCTGGCCAGGGTGGGTGTGGCCAGCTCAACATCACTCATGTTGGGGGCACCCATAGTGGCCGAAACAAAATGGGCTCCTGAGCACCGTTTTCAGCTGCAATAGCCTCCTGCAGCCCTCTGCCAGTGAATGCTCTGCATGTGACCCTCTCAAGCTCCATTTTCGCTGGCAGATGCACCATGGGCCAGTCCTTCACTATTTCCAGGGTGGCTCCATGGGCCAGATCTAAGCACCCTGTGGGACAGATTCAGCCTGCGGGCCTTGAGTTTGACACTCCTGTCCTAGCCTAATTAATTTAAATCTGAAGTAAAACATAAACAATTCCTGCCTATACTATAATTTACTGAACTGGGAATCATCAATAATCCATTAATGGGAAAATATGCACTGGCTCAAATTTGCCAGATGATAACACATTTTGAATTTGCCATATTCAATCCCACAAAGCTACCTATTGCAGTAGCAAAATTATCATCATCGTCATCATCCATGGCTTCCTTGAATCCTTGTAAATAATTTTTGTCAGGGCTAGTTAGATGGTCCACCAAATTTGCACCACTTTACCCTATTTCCAATTTTATTTTCAATAATTTTAAGCACCCGTTGTCCTGACACCAGTCAGGACCAGTTATACAAGATGAGACAAACTGATTCTTTCCATTTTTGTAGCCACTTATTTCTGCCTTTTTATAACCATCCACTACTCTCCTTTAGACACTTTCACTGGCTCTAGAAAGGAGTGAAATTTGAGAAGAAAAGGGCAAAAAGAGAGAAAGACCCAGTTTTCTTCATGACTTGCATGAGGAATTTAATTCAGATTGATTCATCCAGTGCTTAAATTCTAAGCAAGTAAATAAGAAAAACGAGCAAGGAGATATATATTCCAAGCAAGGGTGAAATGCTACCAGTCTGCTCTGGTTCAGGTGAACCAGTAGTAAAAAATAATGCTTTAAAAAGTAAAAAAAGGGTTTCAATGATCACAGCTGTGCCGTGTGATTGTCATGTGATTGGGTGGGCATGGCCAACCTTTTTAAAAAACCTTTTTAAAGCATTTTTTTACTACCTATTCGCCCGAAAAGTAAAGGAAAAAAAGGTTCCAATGATTTCGTGGCACAGCTGTGATCGTCAGAACCTTTTCTTTTACTTTTTTAAAGCGTTTTTTTACTACCGGTTCAGGCAAATAGGTAGTAAAAAATGCTTTTAAAAAGTAAAAAAAAAAAAAGTGGGCCACGCCCACCCAATCACATGACCTCCCCTCCAAGTCACACCCACCAAGCCATGCCCACAGAACCGACAGCAACAAATTTTACATTTCACCACTGATTCCAAGTATTATCTAGTTTGTCCCTGGGATTATAAATATTGGCTCACAGACAATGGATCACCATTCAGTACCCAAGGTTCCAAATGACACCTACTCCCTTCAGTCCATGGTCTACCCAATTAGAAACATCATAATCCTGCCCTTCTACCCCTTTCCTTGAAGTTGTAAGAGATATACGCAGGAGACAGAGACTCTCTCCTGGAATTCCGCCAAATTTGCAGAGAGCCACTTTGGATAAGTAAAATAAAAAAGTAGATAAATGGTTATGCTTACTTCTAAATGATTATGCTCTTCGCCTGTTTTATCCCTGCAGTCTCCTGAAAAGCAAAATAAAATATCAACTCTGATGCAAGTACTATCTTGTCTTATCAGAAGAACTATCTCCTTCAACCCTGTGTTTCTAAGAGTACCGTAGGAAGTCAGAGCTGCATAGAAACAGACCCTGATGGGAATTTGCACAGCTGAGGCAAGATTATCAGTGATTTCATCTTCCAGCTGCAGCTCCATGTGGACATAGCCAAAAATATCTGGTAGATCAACCTAATCTTCTGCTGAGGGTTTCCAGGAGAAAGGGAAATTCTTGTTTGCACAGTTACCATCTGGTCTTGCCATACAGTAAATTATTACATTCATTTGCCTAATGTTTTATTGCAGTCACCCAAGGTTATTTTATCTTTGTGGCAAGCAATCTTGTACATTGATTATACCAACCGGTGAAGGAATAGTTCATGGCATCATAAAGGTGGGGAATGCTATTAAGGTCTTTGAATTTTCCTTTCTGTTAATTGCAAGAATCCAAATATAAGCATCCCAAGCTGATGCTTCCACCTGAACACTCAACAATCCAGTAAACAGGAGCCTACTGCCTTTTCCCTAAAATTCATTCGGAATCTGCCTTCTATTCCATATTATGCATTTTGGAGCAAGGAAGAACTCTTCTATGTGACATCCTCTCAGTGCTGCTATATCTATTCACTGTAGTCTTTTACCACAGCTAACCATACACAACTCCTTCAATTTCGCTTCATACCATGTTTCCCTAAAAATAAGACCAGGTCTTATCTTAATTTTTGCTTCAAAAGATGCATTAGGGCAGTGATGGCTAAACTTTTTGCCATCACGTGCCAGGAGAGGGGGGCGGGGGAGGTTTGCGCATGCACGTGCCCACGCGCACGCAAACCCCCCCCCCACCGCTCCTGGCACAATGGCCTGGTAGGCCCATTTTTCTTTCTTACCTGGTTCCAGATCCCTCTCTATGTCAGGTTTCGAGGTTGACTCAAATAAATTGCATTTCAAACAAAGTCTTTGATGAAAAAACTCTCATTTATTAAGCACGACATTCTACCTCCGACTCATCGTAGCCAACACTGACTTCCGACCCAAAAACCCTCCCTTTCCTTCCCCCACTCCTCTGCACTCATTGGCCATCTTCCAAGTCACTCTTTCCCTAATCTACCGCTCCAGCTCAAAGGAATTTCCCCCCTCCCATCCCATCTCCTAGGGGATATTATCTCCAGAGAAAATAAGTAGGTGAAAAGTCAAATCATCCCTTTCCAGATGCCTCCGCTTCTCCTTCTTATGTCAGCACTAGAGTAAATGCAGCTTGAAGTGCTGACGCTCTATTTATCTGGGAAGGGCAAAAACAGTCTTTCCGACTCCCTCCAAAGGCCTGAAATGGCCCATTTCCCAACTCCTGGTGGGACAGGAAGTGACATTTTTTTGCTGTCCCCAGCCTCCAGAGCCACTCTAGGAGTCTCTAGGAGCCTCTTTAGGAGTCTCTAGAAGCCTCTCTAGGGAGTGAGAAAGGCTGTTTTTGCCCTTCCCAGATAAATAGAGAGGATCTGGAGCCAGGTAAGAAATAAAAATGGGCCTTCCCCACTCTCCCAGGCCCTCCAGAGGCAAGAAACAGCCTGTTTCCCTACTTCTGGTGGGCCCGGATGGCCCGAAAATAAGCTGGCCAGTGCGCGCATGAGCCCCAGAGCTGAGCTGGCGTGCCTACTATTATGGCTCCGCGTACCATCTGTGCGTGCCATAGGTTCGCCATCATGGCATTAGGGCTTATTTTCCAGTTAGGTTTTATTTTCAAGGAAATAAAGTACTAAATGCATCCGTCTGGCTGACAATCTTAACTGGGGCTTATTTTTGGAGTAGAGCTTATATTGCGAGCATCCTGAAAAACGTGCTAGGGCTTATTTTTCCTCTTAGGTCTTATTTTGGGGTAAACACGATAGAGCTTGCTTTCTAAGCCCTGAGCAATTATTCTCATTCTCAGAACCATTTCTCATTTGCTGAATACTAGTTGAGGTGTAGCGTTTCAGTCTGCACACAGTGCTTGAGCTGGATTTTGACAGAAGCCAAGCAAAGGGAAATGTATAATTTAGAAATTATAATTTTGTGGATTTTATTCTAAAACTACATTTGCCCGTTTTGCGATCACATCATACTTCTGGCTCATACTTAACTTGAAATCAACTATTGCAACAATTTTTTACAAGTATCAACTAACTAGATATCCCATACCTGCGTGATTTATTTTCTTTTCTAAGTAATTTTCTAAGTAATTTGCATTTGTCTATCCAATTTCATACTATTATTTTCAACCTATTTCTCCAATTTATCGATAATCTAGTTTGGAATTTTTACCTTTCAGAAAATTAGCTGTTCTCCCCAATTTTTTATCATGTACAAATCTGATAAGCATCACCTCCATCTCATCATCCAAGTCATTAATGAAAATATTGAAGAATGGGCGACTTATCCTTGTGGCATCCCACTTAATCCTCAGATCTTCTTGGTTTGATGAGGAACATTTGATGAACGTACTTTCAGTATGATTTTCATAGCAATCAATTATTTGGGGTTTTTTCCCTCCATACCATGAATGTCTTGTAATCATTCATAATAAAAACTAGATTTACCATAGGTTTGTCCACTTATGCAACATTTTTTGAAGGTCATGATATTCTGCGTCAATGTGCCTGTCTTGTCTGAGAAGATGTAGTGGATCTGTCCCAGTTGTTCATTCAAAGTGGTAGTTCTTGCTTTTGCAGCTGTATCCTTCTCTGGATAATACATCTGCAAGTCCCAGTTGATAAAATAACTTTGGCCCAGACGGATCACTTCAACACTAGTGTATAAGAAACCACAAAGATTACCCAGTTTTCAGAACTTCAGTGCACAAGAAACATTGAACAAGAATTGTTTTACAGAAGTAGTAAGGAATGACCTGTCAACTTCAAACCGAATCGGACTGACATCATTTTCACGCTTTTCAGTTGCCATACTGTATGGGGAGGGGCAGTGGTGGGATTCAAATAATTTAACAACCAGTTCTCTGCCCTAATGACTGGCTGGCTGGGCGTGGCCCTGGTGGGAGTGGCCAGAGGTGTGTGACAGGCAGCACTCAGCCTCCTGCACCCCCCTGGGAGCAAAAACGGGCTGCGGGGAGGCCGTGCCGCACCCTTGCACCCCGTTTTAGGCCTAGTAGGCCTCCCTGCAGCCTTCTGGGAGTGAACATGGGCCACATGGGGCCGGGCCGCACCCCCTCGTGCCCCATTTTGGGCCTACTAGGCCTCCCTGCACTTACCTGGGAGCCAAAATGAGGCGCGTGGGGAGTACTGGAAGGGGAGGGAAGGGACGGGGCCAGCCAGCAATTTAACAACTGGTTCACTCGAACCGGCCCAAACCAGCTGAATCCCACCACTGGGGAGTGGGGAGGAGGTTGTAATGCATTGCCAGACCCAAGACCAATCTTTCTCTTGGGAACCAAGGTCATCCCCGCAGGTGCCGGATGAAAATAGGGGAGTGCCTAAGAAGCCCACCAATTGACTTTATTGGACAATGTGACTGGCAACACTTGGGGAGGGGGACATATACTATTTTAATTATACTGTAACCCCAGGGAATAATTAAAGTTAGTTTTGCATCTAACTATGCTAATATGATGTACCCAATAAAGAAGTCCTTTAAGGAAGAATACAGTCTTGGAGTTCTTATTTGCTTGGGCTCATTAATTGCAACCTTGACATGACCAATGAATCAAGCAATTTCTGAAGGGGTTGTAGAAAACTATAGAATTAAGTGAAGTTTTTATAGATGCATTTTCATATATATACCAATTTGGATTTTTTTGGATATACCAAAAACTAGGACAATTCCTGAGAGATGGGGTGAGTTCCTCTTCATCAAATATGTACATTTGTAGAGGCTCATCAGCCATCTGTAAAGAATATGTAGTCCTGCACTGAGTAAATAAAAATGTGTATCAACAATTAACTTTCCAATTCTTATGATTTTATAAATGCTAAGCAATATTATCTGGTATTCTAAATTTCAAAGCAATTTTTAAATCAGAATACCCATTTCTTACATTAATATTTAGTAAGCTGTGGTGGCAAAGTGATTAAAATGCAGTATTGCGGCTAATTCTACCAACTGCCAGCAGTTCGATTCTCACCAGCTCAAGGTTGACTCAGCCCTAAACCAAGGTTGGTAAAATGAGGACCCAGACTGTTGGGATCAATATGCTGATGCTGTAAACCACTTAGAGAGGGCTGTAAAGCACTATGAAGCAGTATATAAGTCTCAGTGCTATTGTTATTTACAAACCTGCCAATTACCATATCCTAATCAGAGAAGGAACACGAAGACTGGAACCCCTGATTTATTAGAACAACTTCAATAAATCATACTCAAATTATACTCAAACCATAATGAAGGTTCTTGTCTTTCTTACCTCACATAGAGGGATATGGGAACCATGGTGTTAAGCACAATGATGTAGCCCCAAAAATTAAGGAAGCCGCGGTATGAAGGGGAATTATCTTCACCATCATAGAGATACCAAGAAGAATTGCCAATTTGTTGTTCCCAATAAGTGTGTCCAATAGCCAGACCGGCAGACTCCAGGATGAGTAATACGAAAATCTGAAATATAAATACAACCAAAACCATGCTTATGAAATAATATTCTATCCCCTAGCTATCATGAAGAAGCTCAGATTCACACACTGGTGCTTGAAGAGAAGAGAAAAACAGATCTGGTCATTGCTGTTGCAAATGAGTTTAGAATGTTCTGTCCTAAAAAGAGACTTACTGTAGCACATCTAATTAATGATATGGGCAACTCAGCAGCATAAAGTGTCAAAAATAAACATGTCAGCACCTTGTTCACTCTCTACTGATATGAATCCAAACAATAAGATCAGAAATTGCATAGGACAATGCACAAAATTAATAATTAGATGTATTTTTAAAAAATTTCCATAATCTTCCCAGTGGCTTCCCATGACTCACTATTCAAACTCTATAAGAAACTACTGAAAGAGTTGGCCATGCTTAGCTTGAAGAGGTGAGTCTAAAGGTAAGTGATAATAATCTGATAATCATCTTTCAATAACTGAGGTAGGCTGTCACAAAGGACAAAGAACAGAGCCAATTTCTGTTGTTGCAGGTGGCAAGACAAGGATCAGTGGGTTGAACAGATTTTAGGAAGAACTTCATAATAGCAAGAGCCGTTTGTCCTCTTTTAGGAGGAGCTGGCTATTTCTAAAGTTCTTCTGTAGTCACGATTTAAGCCTAAGATTGAAAATCAAACTCAGTAGCACTTTTTCGTGCAGCTGTTGATAAAAATAGGATCACCAAAATTATCACCAATGTCCAGGGGTGAAATGCTACCAGTTTGGAATGTCCAGGAATGTCCAGGGGTGAAATGCTACCACTTCAGCCGAACCAGTAGCGACAGCAGCACGTGGTTTGGAGAACTGGCAGCACGAGGCTCCACACACCCGCCCGGATGTTGTTACTTCCTGGTTTTAACCAGGAAGTAACCTGTTTTTTACCCTCTGCACATACACAGAAAGCTTTGCGCATGTGCAAAGGGTCCAAGCGCGCCCGTGACGCGCGAAGTGCGCACCTCCAAACCAGTAGGGAAGGTAAGTAGATTTCACCCCTGCCAATGTCAGATGACGGATATGGCACAAGAAGAAGAAGAAGGCTGTTTCTATTCGCTATTTGCATTTAAGAAGAGGTATTATGAAGAAGATGTAGATTTTATTTCGTTTTTAGCTTTTCTTGCTAAATAGGCTGCTGATAAATAGATATATAGGTATCTCCCTTAATGATTGGTCACTTAGCAACGGTTCAAAGTTATGACAGAGCCCATACACAAGGTACTTACAACCTGGTTGTGGAGTTCAATAGCTGCACACCACTCCTAGGGGCATATGAGTGCAGTTTGTGTGCTTGGCAACCAGCTCCTTTTTTTGGCTGCTTGCAGGATTCACATGAATGTGATTTTTGGCAGGTTTTTTGCCGGTTTCTGGCATTTACTTCCAGTTTTGGGCAAAAACACCCCTATTGGATAAAATGGATTTGTTTATTGACTGCGGAATTTGTGTAATGACCATTGCTTTAAAAAAAAAGTCATAACATCAGGTGGGGTAATATGGTGACCTGCTTAATGATTGACAGAACTTACAACCATAATTCCAGGCCCAATTATGGTTGTAAGTCAAGGATTATCTGTATTGATGCATTGAAGATGCTTCCTTACAAATATGGATCCTGCATTCTATTTGTCAGGAGTGGCTGCAAGGAAGCCAGAAACTTTCTTCCCCGATACCATGATAAATATTTGATCTTAACAGATTAGTAAACAATTTTGTGCCACAGCTTTTGTTAACCTTAAGTAAATATCAAGGAGGAAAAATAAACTGAAATATCTTACCGTGTATACCATATAATTCATAAGCGAGTCAATTTTGGTCCTTTTAAACCGTGTTTTTCCACTGTTCTTCATTATTTTTGTGTCAGACCCTAAAATCAAATAAAAACTACATTGTAAATGTCATTATTTTCAGACACATATTAATAGTACACATTTATTTTTGTAGGTGCATAATAAGAATATTTTGGCAATTTATTATGTTGTATTATTTATCATAGTCATAACATGTCAAAAACTGAATATACATTTGTGGGGGAAAAAACTGTCTCTTTTTACATCAAAAAGCCAGCAAGTGATATTTCATTCATTAGATAGATACCTGCAAATATGACAAGTCCATGACATACTTCCGTGTTCCGGATTTTACAACCACGCAACAAAATTTTATCAGAGTCCAAAGCATATCTCTTTCCTCTCCATATCATGGTGCCTGTAAATTTATCTAGACGATTGTTGGGCTCTTCACACTCTACCAGGCCTAGGTGGTTATTAAAAAGAGCAGCAGGAGGAAAGAAAAGATTCTAGATCACAACATTGTACTTAAATATTTTCATGGCAGATTGCTCTATCTGGAAAGTGAACAGTATCCTTGTTTAGCTACCACAGTTAGGACTGACAATTTAGTCGTTATGCAAAGCAATTGCTAAGTGAAACTGTGGCTCTACTTATGATCTTATTTCAACTTTTCCAAGAAGGCCATAAATGTGAGGATTGGTCAAAGTTACTTTTTCATCACTTCAAAACTGCATCACTAAACAAGACAGTCACTAAATGAAGTCTACCTGTCCTTCAAAGATAGGAGGGTGGTTACAGGTGCTAGTCCTTTTCTTGACACATTTTAGAACCTCTTAAAAATGTTGATTATAACTTCAGAAGGCCCCTGGAAAAGGGTGGATCATGCATACAAAATCTGAAGAATCCTAGTTAGAGTCTGTATTTTGCACAACCTAATTGTATGAACGGAACCAAGTTCTTATGTACCACTTTGGAGACAGAGGATCATGGTCAGAATGACAATTAAGTTTATTACTGTAATTGCCATCTGCTACTAAAAGCTTGCACCCCTGAGCTTTCTATCCTCATGGTAGGTAAAAATGATTTTAAAAAGAAGGAAGTACAGTAAAGCACTTTTCTTATAGGAGCCAAGCCGGAAGGATGCACCAGAGAGTATCTGTCTTTCAGGCAGGAACGCAACCAACAGGAAATCTTTCCGTTTGATCTTTATTCTAATGCCCCTAACGATCAATAAGATAAAAATTGTAAAATTTCCCTGCTTCTGGAACTGTGTCTACAAACAACAGTAGCATAGGGAATTAAGAAGGAGGGATCAGGGGTGCTATTTAGCAGGCTCTGACAGGTTCTGGAAAACTGGTAGCGGAAATTTTGAGTAGTTCAGAGAACCAGCAAATACCACTTCTGGCTGGTTCCAGAGTGGGGTGGGAATGGAGATTTTGTAATATCCTTCCCCGAGAAGTGGGAAGGGAATGGGGATTTTGCAGTATTCTTCCCCTGGAGTGGGGTGGGCATGGAGATTTTGCCGTACCCTTCCCCTGCCACGCCCACCAAGCCACGCCCACCAAGCCACACCCACCAAGCCACGCCCATAGAACTGGTAGTAAAAAAATTTGAATTTCACCACTGGGAGGGATACTCTCTGCCCAAATGAGATGGAGACATCTACGAAGTGGGAGTTCTTCTCAAAGATAGTAAATCCAACTATGAATGGGCCCATTTCTCCTCATTCTAAGTTCATGTCAGTTCTATTTAGAGGAGCCCTTAAATGTTCACTTCCACATGGATGAGCCGGAAAGTTATTGGAAGAAGAATGCAGGGAATGAGTTCCATGGCATTCTTATGTGGTTAAACGCGACTCATTGAACTTGGCAGAAATTTAATATTTTCCATTCTATAATATGCGATAGGAACATACTTCAGTTTTTCTTTCAACGTAAGCATCTCATGCAGAATTTCACCTAATAATGCAGTTTATGGAGAAGTTCACAAATGACTGAGGCAATCAGATTGGAGAAGCTAAGTAGTTACATAGAAAAGAATATGTGCTTTATGCAAGGGAAAAATGTTTCAAACTTAATGACTTCTACTAAGAAGTAAAAGGGAACAGCAGGTCCTAATGTTAATGGGGTTTTCTTGGTTACTGAGCTTGTTAAAATGTTTTTTTGGTATACATGTGAAAAAGTTCCTTTCTTAAAGACTGGATAAAAATCTTTGGATTTGATGGAAGATAAATTTCTAAAGATAATTTACAGATTAAAAAGGGAAAGTATGTTTGAACAAACCATCAAATACTGCAAGTGCACTTTCTTCCTGAAGACACCTGTCTGTTACTTCCAGTGACATTTTGAACTTTAAGTTGGTTTCACTAGCAGAGAGAGAGAAAAAAAAAACCCATAAGTTGCGGTGGTAAAAGTTTAATAAGATAAATGAAGGATTTCAGTTCTTTTTTTAAGTTTGTTTAAGACACTGCATTTATTTATTTTTGATTACATTTTGTCTTTCCTGTTATTATATTTAAAATATGAATAAAACAACAGGGGCAAAATCTATAGGCCTTCCCTGCATGAAATCTCAAAATGAATTGTATTCCAATTTCTAGATGGGCCCCATGGCCAAGTAATTTCATAGATTACAAGCTGCTCTACTTCTTTCTCCATTAAATCTAATTAACAATGCATTTTGTTAACAAAGTAGAGAAGTAAGTTGCATGGGATGATTAGAGATATAATATGGTGGTTCATGGTCATTTGGGGGAATTATATCATTTTGCTAAGGAAACTAAAACAAAAACATTTTTTTAAAATGAGAATGGGAACTACTGTACATAGAACCAGCATATAAAAGTTTCCTTTTTTTGTCATTGTATCAAAATGGGAAATGGCTCCTTGTAGCTGTTTGTGTCACCTTGTTCGTGTTATTTGTGTGGTGATTATATAGGAAAACTAAAATACTATTGAACCAGATTAGACAGCAATAGCCAACTACACAAGCTGAACCACAAGAATGATAAATTTCTTCTTTAAAAGTCCTTTGGGAGTAGGGCGGTAAAGATAAAGATAAAGTTATAAGCAGTAGCCTCACCATAATTTACAGGAAAAATTTTTTTATATATTTTAACAGATTGGTCATGCTATATTTCTCTCACTTATATTTTATATCCTTCAAACAGAATTAGTTGCGTAGTTCTTAAAAGCAAGATGTTTTGTATATTGACAGATCTATGTATATTCCCAATAATAAACTGTAACCTACAAACAATATACAATACTATTTTAACAACAATACTTCAGCTTTACTTCCTTCATGTCCTATATATGCAAATGGAATAAAATATAATATTTAATGTTTAAATATGTCTCCTAAAATTACATTCTGTAAGAATGTAAATCTGTTGTTAAGACAACACACAAGCAATATTTTGGGCATATTTGGAGAATGAAAGTGAAAATAAACAGACTTACCCATCTAATTCAGCTGTTTCTACGTAACAAAGGCTATTTGGCTCTGAACTGGACAACAATAAAATATCAGCCTAGTTAAATAAACAAAATAAATTAAATGCACATTAGCGCAACATTTAATTTTTCAATGTAAATTTATACACATTCAAAACTTTTGTACTTACAGGAACAAATGCATTTTTTCCCAAACGGATGATATCACCAACTGCAATGTCTTTCCATTTTGTGTTCTGAAAACTAAGTAGCAAGATATTTACATGTAGAAATGTGTACATTATATACACAGAAATGAAATTATAATTTAATAATTATTGAAGTAAAGCTTCTAGTATTTTGCTCCAAAAATGTATAGAACAGTAATACAAACTGCCCTATAAAAACTTCTAAATGTTTAGCATGTATCGCCAGCCATCAACACACCAATCAACCATTAGGAAGGCACCACATAAATACAAAGAATGGAATAGCCCAAAGCACATATTCCAATAGAGAGAAGTTTCCTGAAGATGAGCTCCAGCACGAATCTGAAAACTTGGAAGAGTAAAACTCTGGTCCCAGTGATCGACCCAAATTGGATCTTGATTTTTCTTCCTCATTTTATTACTTCAAAACGTGACATCAAAATCATTCAGCTATGTAACATTCAGGAAAATTGTTAATTTAGTTATTTGTTATGCACATGTCTGAAAATTATCTAATGATTGACACAAATTCACCGCTATGTAAACATTAGATTTGTACAAACTGGATTCAAGTCAGATTACCAGTTCAATTCAAATTAAGCTGATCAGATTTGAAACATTGATCCAGACTGAACTTCCAAACCAATTCAGATTAAATCAAACCAGATTGAAAGCTAAAAGTAATTGTGTGTTTGTACAAAACCACCACATTTGGTTAAATGGAGCCAGTGTGAAGCTATCTTTTGATTTCAGAAATCAGGTTCAGAAATCTGCCTGAAACTGAGAATCAAATATTTGCATGATAGACAGAAATGAAAAGTTTAACAGCTTCAAATATTATGAATATAATCCTACACTTCAATTGTGAATAATACCCACAATCCTTGGTAGCTGATTCTACACCAGAATGAAGTCATCTGTTTCAAATGGATCATGAGAAAGAGAGAATAAAGAATTCTTTCACTAAGTTAGTGTGTGTGCCCAGGGCACCCTCATTTTTCCTGCATCCCTCCCAAGTTAATAACCATTGCACCTGTAGAAATTTATATATATAATTAGAAAATGATATAGATATCTCACTATAGTACCTCTTGCCCCTGATTACATCACATGTTCGATTGTTAATTTCATTGTCCATCCGATGACGTGCCTAAAAGGAGAAATAAATGAAATGATATTAAAAAGACTCTAATTATTTAACAGGAAGAAGCTGTAATAACGATCATAATATTAAAAGTAGCTCTCCTCCCACAAGATCTCTTCCTACTTTTGATGGATAGGGATAATACACCAAATATTTCAGAAAATAATAATAATTCAGGCAATTAAATCATTTGTTATCAGGAAGGTATCTGCATAATAATTGCAAAATATGTTTATTTATTTGTTAGATTTTTATCCTGCCTTTATTACTTTATAAGTAATTCAAGACAGTGAACAAATTTAATACTCCTTCCTACTCCTATTTTCATCACCACCACAACAACCCTGTGAGTGGGTTGGAGTGTGCGAGAATGACTGACCCAAAGCCACTTAGCCAGCTTGCATTCCTAAAGCGGGATTAGAACTCTCTGTCTCCTGGTTTCTAAGACAGCACCTTAACCTTGGTTAAGGTGCTGTCTTAGAGCCTTGGTGGCGCAGCAGCTTAAAGTGGTGTTAAAAGTGACACCAGCTGCCTGCAATTACTGCAAGTTCGAATCTCACCAGCTTTCCAACCTTTCAAGGTAGGTAAAATGAGGACCCGGATTGTGGGGGCAATAAACTGACTTTCTATAAAAAAGAACACCGCTTAGTGGGGGCCGAAAGCCCTATTAAGCAGGTATATACAAAAGTATGAAAGCTATTGCTTAACGCATTGTAAGCTGCCCTGAGTCTCCGGAGAAGGGCGGCATATAAATTAAATTAAAAAATAAACAAAAAACCACTACAACCAAACTGGCTCTTTTGAGAAGCAAAGTCATGCCTTTCCTTTCTTTTAATTTAGGGAACCCAATAATCTGCTCTATTTTCCTTTGCCTGTTGTTCTGGCAAAGATTGAAAATCTTTTATCACTCTTTATACATTTTTTTAAAAAGTGAAAAGCAAAAATTCTTACAACATCGTCCACTAGATCTTTAACTGCAGTGATACCCAAGACCAGGAGTAATGGAATCAACGTGGTATACCAAGACAGAGTTGTTATCTGAGGTACTGTCTGTAGTGAAAAGAACAAAACGCATCGGTTAATTATTTTTATAAGACACCGCATAGATATCCCAAGTGGCTTATATATTAGATAGATTCTTGATGGCAGATTATGATACTCCTACTAAATGTAACCCTCAATTTACAACCACTTGTTTGAAGTTACAATGGCATCACAAAAAGTAAATTACGACTGTCCTCACAGTCATGTGATCAATATTGGTGCACTTGGCAACCCATACACCAGTGGTGGGTTGCCCCCGGTTCACACCGGTTCTATAGAACTGGTAGTAAAATGGGCAGGAGGCTCCGCCCACCGACCCCGACGTCATCAAAATGCTCCTGCGCTTGCGCAGAAGAGAGCGTGGCCCTGCTGCGAACTGGTAGTAAAGGTAAGTAGAACCCACCCCTGCCACACACGTATATTTATGATATTTGCAGGATCCTGGGATCATGTCGTCATTTGCAACTTTGCCAAATGACTTCTGACAAGCAAAGTTAATGGGAAAAGCTGGATTTGGTTAACAACTGTGTGATTCATTTACCAACTGCAGTGATTCACTTAAAAACTTGGCAAAAAAGGCTTTAAAATTGGGTGCAACTCACTTAAAATCCTCCTTGCTTAGCAATGGAATTTTGGTCTGATTTGTGGTCATACGTTAAGGACTGCCAGTAATGAATCAGAGTCCTAAATCAGGTTGAGAATACTGCCTCTGAACCTTTACTCACAATTCTTAGATTTAGTAAGTTTAAATGCATGGTTACAAAATAAGGATTATCCCAAATGGATTGAATTTAAGTACTGCACAGTTAACTTAGAAATACTTTCATTGAAACATAGCATATCCATTCCGTTTTGAGTCAGAAATACACTTAATTTTTTCTTTGCACGATATTGTTCTAGACTGTCCTATCCGAAAAGCTTAAAACAGTCATCTTTATATGAAGTGTGGTAAATACTAGACAGAGCTAGCAAGTAGTGGTAGGAACTCTATCAAAAGGAGAATGTTAAAGGTTAACAGTGGTGAAGCAAGAAAACCCCGTTCCCTAGAAGGAAGTACTGATTTTCGGTATTAAATACAAAAATGCTCCATTATTACACATGCCCTCTGGGGCTAAGATGTCTGTAGGCTCCACATTACAGTAAGCTGAACAAGGAAATTTGGATCAGCTCATGTTCAAATGTTGCTACACCAATACAACATAGATTGAATTGTGTAAAGCATTACACATATATCAGCAGATTGCTCATATATTTTGTAGTATCATTGCTCAACCAATTTGTAATTTGTTTTCTGAAAATCAATCAAGAACTTCTCTCATGCGATTAAAACCACAAAGTACGTATATAAAATCAAGAGCCTACAGTCTAGTCTCCCAGATTGTCAACCATTTTACACCGGTGGTAGATGTACCGTGTTGCCCCCAAAATAAGACCCTGTCTTATATTTTTTTGAACCCCGAAATAAGCTCTTGGCTGTATTTTCGAGAAGGTCTTATTATTTTGGGGCGTGTGGAGCAAGACGAGGCTCCTCTTGACATCTTACCTGATTTCCAGCTCTGTCTCCCTAACCTTAACCAGAGTAAATAGTGGGGACAGGCTGTGCATGCAGTTAAATATTTTCAGGGAGGGCTTATTTTCGAGGAGAGCTTATTTTCAGGGGAGGGACTTATTTTAATGCATGTGCTTAAAAGCCCAATTGGTTTTATTATCCACGGAGGTCTTATTTTCAGGAAAACAGGGTATACTGAGTCAATCTGCAGCTCTAAAATTGACTATAAATGGGATTTACTCCATAATATATGTCAACATTTATTATACCTGTAAAATAAGTAGAATAAGGAAATAGAAATTGGCAATTCTTTTAAACTGTTCATACAAATTCAATGGCAAAAAAGTAATTGGATTATACTTGTAGGTTTTGATGGCGTTCCCCTGTTGAAGACAAAATACAAAATCACTTTAGTTAAAGCATTAATATAGAAATCATAAAAAATTGTTCTGTATTTTAAATAAAACATTATTAACCAAAGTGATTTGATAGACAAGTGTATTATACAAACCAGACTACTCTGAAACAGTCCATGGGATTTTATTGTTTTGCAAAAAGTCTTATCTCACTCCATATTATTCAACATAAAAAAATAAAACCAACTTCAAAAAAGCACTGAAGGGAAATACGAGAGGCTTTCCACACTTAATCGAGTATTGAAAAGCTGCCTTGGGAAGCGTTTGACCTCTGTCATTGCCAACAAAGGATATATAAAGTATTGAGATGAACTTTTGATATTGACCAAATACTTATTTTCCACCATAATTTGCAAATAAATTCTTTCCAGATCAGACAATGTGATTGTCTGGATTTGTTTTCTCATTTTGTCTCTCATAGTTGAGGTCTACTTATGATGTCAATTACAGGCCTCTCTCATCTTTTTAAGTGGGAGAACTTGCACAATTGGTGGCTGACTAAATACTTTTTTGCCCTACTGTACATCCTTCTGAGATCGGTAAAATGAGAGTCCAGATCAGTGGTGAAATGCTCCCATGTCTGCTACCTTTTATTAAACTACATCAAATTATTTTTGTCTGCCATTCATTTAATACCTTGTTTTCCATTTTTAATTAAACCATTTGGAACAGAAAATTAAACCTTGGAAGAATTCTTAATCAAGACAATTTTAACTTTCTCCATCTTAAAAAAAACACAACTGTATGTTTTTCCAGATCCCTGAGTAATTATTTTTAGATAGGAGTCTATTGTTTCTTTCTCAAATATATATCCACCTATTGAACCTTTTACCATGATGTTAAATCTTATTATTTGGTAGATACGTTGCTTTTCTTCCTCAGCTAAATTCCATGTCAACATATGAATTATTTCATTAATTTTAATTAAACTAAAATACAAGGTAATCACCTCCAATTTAGCTCTAACCATTTTTGAAAGTGCAGCTTTCAAAAGGCCACTGAAATGCAAATTGAATTCTCTGGCACAAAAAAGATTAACGGCATTTAGAAAATAATTAAGTAATTAAAATTGCAAAGGGTAAAATATCTCTTTAGAGATATTTGAGAATGAAAAAGACCAGAGCAATTTTAGGATTGATGGAAACTCCAATGCAACAACCACTAGGCTCTTCAACGATGTTAAATGCCAGCTGCAATGCATGTATATATTAAAATGAACATTATTAGGTCATCCAGTTTCTCTGTTTGTTTTCCTTAAAACATGCTGGACAAAGTAGCTAAATACACTATAGTAAGAACTGCGCTCAAATACATCTAGAAAGTGTAACTTTTGCAAAGTCTGGACCTAATGAATCCATGACTGTACAAAACAACTAATCAATTAAGATTTTCTCTTTAGATGAGAGGCTTAAGAACTATTGGAAACTATTATGTATAAAGATGTTTACTTACCGCGTATTTACTTTTCTGAATACAAAGGAATATTGTTTCCTTAAATTGGGGTTGCTCATAGAAAGCTCTGTCATTTGCTTTAACTTGCCAGCTGCAATCTGAAAACACAGCAAAATATTTAATTTGTAAATACTTGGAAGCAGAGAACGGGTTTTCCTTCTATATATTGTAGAAAGTCAGTGCCTACCCCTCCTAGAAGAATGAAACATTTTGGGAAATATTAAAAAGCAGGAATATTATATAATATTATATAACATTTTTTTGAGGCAGAAAGCAGCCCCCACTTTCCTTAAAAGCCCACAGCAGATGTCAGCACTTAAGAGATAAAGAGCTTATTGAAAGAGGAAGACAAATATCTAGATAGCTCTATTCATAGGCAAAGCAAATACTGCAGGCAGAAATCCATTCAAGACAGGATATTTTGAAACCCTCTGCAGCAAAGTCTGAACAAAGGCAGAATGGTAGGATTAGAAGCAGCCCCCTCATTAAAGATCCAAAACAGGATGAAAGCCATTAAGCCACAATAGGAATTGCCCAACACCCTTTCAGAACACAAGTCCATTCATTGCACCATCTCAGGGCAGTCCAGACTTCACCTGGGAGCTCAGATAAACAATAAACCAAAGGCTGACCAGATTAGCTCAGACAAACCTAGGACAGTGATGGATAACCTTTTCCGGGCCAAATGCCCAAAGCCCCCCATGCACATGCAGCCCCCTGCATGCGCCCCACCCCATGCATGTATGTGCCCCTCCACATGTGCCCCATCCCTCCCATGCATGCGCATACGCCCCATCCCCTGCACATGCACGGCAGAGACCCAGTGACCAGCTGGCTGGCAGGAGCTGCATGCACATGCGTGGCAGAGCTGAACTGGGGTGATGGCTTGTTTGCCCACACATGCCATGGGTTCACCATCATGGACCTAGCATTTGCATTTCCTCTTTTGCCTATAGAGCCAGCTATGACCCCTACATAACCCCTACATGTTCCCATAGAAATCTGACAACGGCCAATAGAATACATGTTCTTACAAAGGAATAGGAAGCTCAAGTGCAAAGGCCAAAGAAGTATTAACTGCCCCCCCCCGACTCCATTTTGTCAGCTGCCCAGAACCACAAACCCATGTGGTTCTGCTTCATCAATAAACCATCTTTCTAATCAGCCTCCATGTTTCTAGTATTTTTCTTCCAGCTTGGAACTGAACCAGATGGATATTCTTCCTGCAATATGTATTAAGTGGGAGTGTGCACTCCCTCCTTTTTTAAAAAAAAATCTCAAAGCAGCTGCACCATTTGCAAAGCTCAAAAGGCAAAAATTCTGCATTATATCCTTGATTTTGCATACATTCAGAAATTATATCCTTGATTTTGCATACATTCAGAAATATCTTGATGCTGTTCAAATCAAAACTAGCAGTACTGATGAACCAACAAAATGTGTAGTATTGACAGAGAAATGCTAAAAGTGGGAAAACAGGAGCTGTTAATGGTAAAATTAATTTTATCTGGAGAGGGGAAAAGACAACTTACTAAAAAGAACCACAGTTATGTTATCCATTTATTTTGTTTTGTTTTTACCGAAAAGCTTGCTAAAAAGTTATTGTAATGACACATCTATTTTCTATGCAGTTACTAAATCCAACTGAAAAGTTGACATAATCTAACCACTGTTTTTCTGTGCCTTAATCCTTCTCCACATTAGTATTTGTTACTACTTGTTCATGAATAATGTCCCCAAAATATATCTCAATTAATGTACTGAATTTGGATGGGAGAAAAATCTCCTTGATAATCTCTTCCATGTTGCAAATGTTCCGAATTAATTACTGATTTATGAAGATGGAAGTTTTTCTTTGTTCATCAAAATAGGCATGGGAAAGTTAAAGGTCCCAGGCATCTAATAATATCTAAATTAGATTACCTATTAAGTTTGTTACTGGGCAACTAATTGATCTACTTAAATAATTATCCTGTATTTTGAGAAGGACGTGATAGCAGTGCTCCAATATATAAAGGGTTGCCACAAAGAAGCGGGAGTCAAGCTATTCTCCAAATGTCCTGAAGGCAGGACAAAGACGCCATGGATGGAAATTAATCAAGGAGAGAAGCAGAGGTGGTATTCAGCAGGTTCTGACCAGTTCTGGAGATCGGGTAGCGGAAATTTTGAGTAGTTTGGCGAACAGGTAAATACCACCTCTGACTGGCCCCGCCCACATCTATTCTCTGCCTCCCGAGTCCCATTTCAGGAGGAAATGGGGATTTTACAATAACCTTCCCCTGGAGTGGGGAGGGAATGGAGATTTTACAATAACCTTCCCCTGCCACGCCCACCAAGCCATGTCCACCAAGCCATGCCACGCCCACAGAACCGGTAGTAAATTTTTTTGAATAACATCACTGGAGAGAAGCAATCTAGAACCAAAGGGCAATTTCCTAACAGTTAGAACAATTAATCAGTGGAACACTTGCCTCTAGAAATTGTGAATGTTCCAGTACTAGACATTTTTAAGAAGAGATTGGACAATCATTTGTCTGCAATTGTATTTATTGTGTAAATAAATATAATGTAAATGTATGTATTCAGTAGAAGAATTGAACAAAAATAGACAATATGCATGTTGATACGGAAGGCTGTAAAAATAGCATATAATATATTGTTATGTTTGTCATGTTTTTTTACTCTGTTTTTGTCCTTGTCCTTTTTTCCCCTGTTTTTAAAAGTAAAAAATTTAATAAAACTATTTTTAAAAAAATTTTTTCCATTCTCACCTTTTCGAAGTGTGTCTCGGGTTGCTTCCACCTCTCTATTAAAATAGTTTTGCTCTGGCTCAACATCAGGTTGAGTGTCCAAGTCATCTTCCGTCTCATCATCGCTATATGGAACCTCCTCATCATTGGGCTGAGAGTCTTCATCAAAGGTCGTTTCAGAGTCTCTTTCTGAATTCATCCTGCCAACAGATCCTGAAAAACAAAAGTAAAAGCAGATCAGTATCAACCTACCATGGAATTCCTTCTTGCCATTTTTCATCAGAGCAAATCTTACCAGCTAAAGCAAATTTACTCAATCTATGCTTTAAAAAGAACCTATGCATGGAATCCTTTCATTATCATTCAGGGCCTCACTGCAGGGCAAAACTTCTGTAGCAGAGGTGGGATTCAACCAATTTGTATTGGTTCGGGTGAACCGGAGCGGAGATTGCGCGATGCTGTCCTATTTAGGCACATTTTTTAGGCCGGGCGCCTGCGAGGAAGGCACGCACATGAGCAAAGTGCATGTGCCGAAGGCAGGCGCATGCACGGAAGCTGTGCATGCGCGCAAAGCAGGGGTGAAATGCTCCCGGTTCGGACCAGATTGCCCAATCTGGTAGCGATCGTGGCGGGTGGTTCAGAGAACCAGTAGTGAAAATCCCTGCGCACCCCCCCCCCCACTATGTTCAGCTGAGTCGCATGATCATCAGAGGCTTTTTTTTTTACTTTTAAAAGCACTTTTTCTACAACCTCTTCCGATGAAAAAATGCTTTTAAAAGTAAAAAAAAAAAGCCTCTGATGATCGCGCAGCTAGCTGGGATCCTCAGAGGCTTTTCAAAGCATTTTTTTCTGCAACCTCTTGGCTGAAGAGGTGGTTAAAAAAATGCTTTGAAAAGTCTCTGACGATCCCAGCTGAGTTGCCTGATTGCCAGAGGCTTTTCAAAGCATTAGAAAAAATGCTTTGAAAAGTTTTTAAAAAATGGCCACGCCCACCCAGTCACATTAGCCCCCACATCACCAAACCACACCCACAGAGCCAGTAATAACACATTTTATATTTCACCCCTGGCGCAAAGCGTGTGTGTGCGCAGCAAACCAGTGGTAACAAAATGTGAAACCCACCGCTGTAGCTTGCAAATCAATCAATCAATCTTGATGAAGATGTTAAATCTTATTATTTGCTGGATATATTGCTTTTCTTTCTCTGCTAAATTCCATGTCAATGTTACTTCATTCATTTTAATTAAACTAAAATACCAGGAAATCTGACCTTGAACCCCAACCAGTCATGCTTATCAACAATTTATATATGGAAAATCATCCTATGGATCAATTAAGTGGGATAGTAAAGTAAATTCACTTGTGAAAATGTCTTATAAAAGAACTAAGTCTTGAAGCACTACATCTTTAGTGCATCGCAGGAAAATAAACAAAAATCATAATTTAAAAAACTACAGATAAGAGGCAAAACTATAGAACTGGGACCTCCCTCAGGATAAGCACTGTTTCCCTAACATTTAGCCTTATTCTAGCTAGGCAATGGAGAACATGGTTGCTAGCAAATAGCTCTCAACATAGAGAAAGTTAGACACTGGGAACAGTGGTGGGTTTCAAATTTGTTTACTACCAGTTCTGCGGGTATGGCTTGGTGGGTGTGGCATGGCTTGGTGGGGGTAGGGGAAGGTAGGGGAAGGATACTGTGGGGGAAGGATACTGTAAAATCTCCATTCCCTCCCCACTCCAAGGGAAGATTATTGCAAAATCGCCATTTCCTCCCAATCAGCTGGTACTTGGGAGGCAGAGAATAGACGGGAGCAGGGCCAGTCAGAATTTTTACTACCGGTTCTCCAAACTACTCAAAATTTCCGCTACCAGTTCTCTAGGACTAGTCAGAACCTGCTGAAACCCACCTCTGACTGGGAAATTCTAACAGGCTGAGGGTTCCCTTCTTACAGAGAGGACCTCAAGGGGTCCCATTGAGGGAGACAGGACAGGCCAACAGGTCAGCTTCCATCAAATGACTCAAAATGTATCATAATTAGAGACATAGAAATTCAGACTCTCAGATATGCTGGGACAAAACCAATTTGCATATCAATAATTAACAGGATAGCTTTAGAAATGTCTATATGCAAAAAAAGTGTGGATGCTCTTGAATTGATAGATTGAAATATTAATTATGCATGCTCACTTTATAAAACATGATCAATTGTAGTAATAAAAGCGGGGAATAACAAAAGAGGTTGTAGAACCCAAGATAAATAATTTAAGGATCTTAAAAATTCAATTCATGTGGCTGTGCTGTACCATTTCCTCTCTACTCCTCTCTACTAATGTTATGTACATTGGTCTGAATGATCATATAAAATATAGACAATTAATTAAAGCTAAATAAGATTTAAACTTGGCATGTCCCAGCCTCTTGGCATGCTACCCAAAGACCAAGTCAGCTCTGACGAGGCTCATATATTTGGTTTAGAATAACAAAAAGCGGTAAAACTCACTTTAATTAAATCTTATTCTATAAAATAACCTTCTTTAGACATGGGCCCTCCAATTATTTGGGACTACAGTTCCCATCAGTCTGACTGATTATGTTGGCTGGAACTGATGGCAGTTGTAATTTGAAGCTCCTAAAGAACATTATATTGATAAGTATAAACATTTTTTTTATAAATAATTTTTATTCAACATTTACATCTTTAACATCCTTGTTACATTTTTACAGCTTTCCGATACCAGCTTCTTTGATAATGTCTATTTTATCTTTTAACCAACTATATACACATACATTTTATATATTACTTACTAATTTCTATATTCACTACAATTTATACCTATCTATTACACAATAACTATTTCGCTCCTCTCTAATATCTTCTCTTACATTTATATATTTATACATTAATTTTGAATTCTTTCTCCAACCAGTTATACCATATGATAAATATAAACATTTTATGGTGCAAATAGCCTGTTTTAGTTTGGCAAGAAACAATAAAGGAAATTGGTTAGAGAAGGAGTGTCAAATTTAAGGCCCGGGGGCCAGATCTGGCCCATGGGGCTGCCCTGGAAACCGTGAAGGACTGGCCCGCAGTGCCTCTACCAGTGAAAACAGAGCATGGGAGGATCGCATGTGGCCCTCCTGAGCTCCGCTTTTACTGGCAGAGGGTTGCAGGAGGTTGTTGCAGCTGAAAACGGAGCTTGGAGCCCATTTTCTGTGGCAAAGCGCTTAGGCCACCACAGGCATCCCCAACACAAGGTATGTCAAGCTAGCCACGCCCACCCCAGCCATGCCCACTCTGGCCCCCCGAGATCAAACACAACCCTGATGTAGCCTTCAATGAAACTAAGTTTGACACCCCTGGCTTAGAGTGTTTCAACATGTCTTTCTTGGTTTTTGGAATCTGGCAGCCATCATAAGTTTGTGAGAGAAAGAGGAGTCATCAATCATCAAACAGAAAACAAAATGTAAGCGGAATCTCTTTAGAAACTTACACACAGAATGAAAAAGAAAGCAAATAAATCCTTTGTGTGTGCACCTCCGTGCGTGCGTGCATGCATGCGTGTGTACAAAATATTGCAAGATAGAAGCCTACAAGATAATTGTACCTATTATAAAAGTTAATATTGGTATTTGTACTATCCTCCTTCCGGGATCTCAAAGAGTCTATGCAGAATTTCATTCCAATGTGATTCTCACACCATGATAAGTTGGGTGAGTAAGTGTGACTGCCCCAGTTCACCCAATGAGCTTTTTACATGCTCAGGTACATGCTGCAGTAAGAGAGGGATAGAATCAAGGTCATATGAAGTGTTAGTGCCACCTTATAATGCCTTGGTAAGATCACACTTGGAATATTGCATCCAGGTTTGGTCGCCACAATATAAAAAAGATGTTAAGACTCTAGAAAGAAGTGCAGAGAAGAGCAACAAGGATGATTAGGGGACGGGAGGCTAAAATATATGAAAAAGAGTTGCAGGAACTGCCTATGTCTAGTTTAATGAAAAGAAGAACTAGGGGAAACATGATAGCAGTGTTCCAATATCTAAGGGGCTTCCATAAAGAAGAGGGGGTCAGCTTATGCCCCAAAACACCTGAAGGCAGGACAAGGAGTAATGGATGGAAGCTAATCAAGGAGAAAACCAACCTAGAAAAAAGGAGAAATATCTTGACAGTGAGAACAATTAATCAGTGGAACAACTTTCCTCCAGATGTTATGGATGCTACACTACTGAAGGTTTTTAAGAAGATATTGGACAGCCATTTGTCCAGAATGATATAGGGCCCCTTGCTTGTGCAGGGGGTTGGACTAAAAGCCCTTCAAGGTGCCTTCCGACTCCGTTATTCTGTTAATCCCCCAACTCTAGTCCAATGCTCTTAACCGTACATTGTCCATTCTGGCTGAAGATTTTTTAACATTTCTCATTTCTACCTCAGAAATTCAAAGGACAATGGACAATTAGGAGCATATTCAACTGTCCAATAGAATGGGAATGAAAACATACATACATACATACATACATACATACATACATACATACATACATACATGTAAATTCTACAAGACACAGCTTCAATATACCTAAAAAGTACCATGTTCATAAAGGCTGTTGAATATCTGGATAATACTTGGCACTTTCAACTTTATCTGAAATGCTGGCAAACATTTGTTTTAATTCTAGGTATCACACACACACACACAAAAAGTAGATACGTTGAAAAACGATTTTGCATTAAGCTCCACACCCTTAGTTTATATTCCCATTCATCTGTATCGTAATTCAGGTCTTCTTTTTCTATTCTTCTGCACTACATGACTTTAATCAAGGTTTCATGTCTCTATTTTATCAACTCCACCCTATAAAGCTTTCTTTCTGTCTGAACTCAAATAATACCAATAGATGCACTTCTGTACCTACATTTTCTGCAAACACTGGTTGACTTATATTGTAGGGAGTGGCAGAGTTAATGCCTAACAGGATTTTTTTTTTTTAAAGCCACCTAGCCGACTATTTTGCAATTCTTTGTGCTGTGAGTTAGATGTTCTCAAAGAAAAGAAAGTTATGACCTTGACTGCTTTCTCATAAAGATACCGAAAAGAAGACAATTAAGTCAATTCTGCAAACTGTCTTACACACTCCCACCTTTTCCATTAAACTTTGACACCTTTGTAAAAGAACAAGCAGCTGCATGCAAGTCGGAGTTCTTTTTTAATTTTTTGTATAAAACTGCATACCTTTAGAATGAGAAGAATTGTGTTCTTTTTCCTCCCACTAATGTTTCACATAACAAATTAAGACACTATAAAAAACATTGCCTCCGGAAAAGTTTGTGTTGTTTCCTTCTTTCCTCAACAGGGGAATGCTTGTGGCATAAAGATAATCCTCGACTTACAACCACAATTGAGCCCAACTTTTCCATTGCTAAGCAAGACTGTTGTTAAATGAGTTTTGTCTCATTTTACGATCTTTCTTGCCCTGGTTGTTAAGTGAATCATTGCAGTTCTTAAGTGAGTAACACAGTTGTTAAGTGAACCTGGCTTCCCTGTTGAGTTTGCTTGCCAGAAGGTCGCAAAAGCTGATCACATGATCCTACGACACCACAGCCATCATAAATACATGCCAGTTGCCAAGCCTCCTAATTTTGATCATGTAATCATGAGGATGCTGCAATGGTTGTAAAAGTGAAAAACTGTTGAGTCAGATTTTTTCAGTGTCATTGTAACTTCTAAAGGACACTAAATGAATGGCTGTAAGTTGAGGACCACCTGTATATAGTATGCCAGTGACTCTAGATTCAAATTCTTGATATCTCTCAGCAGGTTTAGCAAAGAGCCCAATCCAAAATCCAGTGGAGTTATTGCAGGATATGTAACATCCAACTAGACATAGCAATGATATCAGATAACAAAAGGCAGGGACCCATAATCTGAATAGTAATAATCCAGAATCAGAGTTTCTTCATCTTCGTAATTATTCAATATTAAGGAAAACGCTATTCTACAGTGTAAGAATAAGCTGTCTGTAATTGGCATGATGTTTCTTGTATAAAAGGCATTTTGTTTTCTTGCTGGATAAGTTACAAAACTTAAAAAAAAAGAACTGCTGTAATTTATTTTGTTTTTTAAAGGGGTGTAGCAAAAACAATGATCCATCTTGTGTCTGAAAAGCAAACTGTAAACACAATATAGAAACAAAATGCACAGGTACAATAGTTGACCTAATAATCACATTCTTTCTTTTAAAACTTCTCTAGTCAAAGAAGTGTCCTTTAAATCTATCTATGAACCAGTTATGAGCATTTTAGGCAAGAAAAACAAAATACACAGGTACAGTATATGTGGTACCAAGGGTGAAATGCTCCCAGTTTGGACCGGATCGCCTGATCCAGTAGCAATGGAGGCGGGTGGCCCGGAGAACCGCTAGCAAAAATCCCTGCCCCCCACCCCCAGCATGCCCAGCTGAGCCACGCGATCATCAGAGGCTTTTTTTCTTTTAAATGGCTCTGACGATCCAAGCTCTGACGATCCCAGCTGAATCAGGCAACTCAGCTTGGATCGTCAGAGTCTTTTGAAAGCATTTTTTACAACCTCTTCGCTGAAGAGGTTGTAGAAAAAATAGTTTTAAAAGTTTTTAAAAATGGCCACGCCCACCCAGTCACGTTACTCCCCCCACCAAGCCACGCCCACAGAACAGGTAGTAACAAATTTTAGATTTCACCACTGTGTGGTACCTCACTCAATAGTCGTAACTGTGAGAGGGATCTTGGAGTCCTGCTGAACAACCATTTAGATATGAACCATTTAGTGTGCAGCAGCTACCAAAAAAGCCAACACATTTCTCGGCTGCATAAACAGAGGGATAGAATCATGATCACGTGAAATGTTAATACCACTTTATAATGCCTTGGTAAGGCCACACTTGGAATACTGCATCCAGTTTTGGTGGCCACGATATAAAAAGATGTGGAGACTCTAGAAAGAGTGCAGAGAAGAGCAACAAAGATGATTAGGAGACGGGAGGCTAAAACACGTGAAGAAGAATGGTTGCAGGAACTGGGTCTGTCTAGTTTAATGAAAAGAAGGACTAGGGGAGACATGATAGCAGTGTTCCAATATCTCAGGGGCTGCCACAAAGAAGAGGATGTCAAGCTATTCTCCAAAGTACCTGAGGGCATGACAAGAAGCAATGGGTGGAAACTAATCAAGGAGAGAAGCAATTTAGAACTAAGGAGAAATTTCCTGACAGAACAATTAATCAGTGGAACAACTTGCCTCAGAAGTTGTGAATGCTCCAACACTGGAAGTTTTTAAGAAGAAGTTGGATAACCATTTGTCTGAAGTGGTGTAGGGTTTCCTGCCTAAGCAGGGGGTTGGACTAGAAGACCTCCAAGGTCCAGTCCAACTCTGTTATTCTATTCTATTCTATTCTATTCTATTCTATTCTATTCTATTCTATTCTATTCTATTCTATTCTATTCTATTCTATTCTATTGAGTCTGAAAAGCAAACTGTACACAGAATATAGAAAACATTAAATTTGAATTCAATAATCTCATTCCCAATGATATTTCTCCCCATTCTAATCCTAGCAAAATTACACTGAAAATGTCCATTTTAAAAAAGGAACAAAACATTATGGTATTTAATGCAACAGACATGAATCCCACCATTTGACCAGAACAAGCAGCTTCTTCTTTCCTGAAGCTTTGCAATTACTTCAAATTGACACCCAAATAAAGCATCAACAAGAATATCCATTAGAATAATTTACAGATAGGAAAACCATCATTGCAGGTGACTTGGAAGTGAAGCTCCAGTTGTGTGCACATGTGTACATTAGAATATGTAGAACCTCACTGGTTTGTTGGGATATTGTTAGAGCAGAAAATAGAATAGAATAAAATTCTTTATTGGCGAAAATAAATAACTGATAGCAATTATACTTTTAGAATGCACAATGAATTATGCTGCTATTAAGAACATAATAAGGGGAGAGGTGAGTATATTTCCCTTTATTTATTAGATCATTGTATTTCTATACTTTAACAACGATGATAATATTTACCCTCACGTGCAACTATTGCTTTATATTCAACCATTCCTTTCAGAACTGAAAATTAAACGCTTTTTTTACACTGGATGCATGCAGCTTGGCTACAATTATTCAGAATACCAAGAGATTTTCACTGATAAACAGCAAATCGACTTTGTACAGCTATAGATTTGTCTAGTTTCCTTTTTTAAAAAAAATTAGATTTATATGCCGCCCTTCTCCGGAGACTCAGGGCGGCTTACAATGCGTTAAGCAATAGCCTTCACACTTTTGTATATTTTTATACAAAGTCAGCTTATTGCCCCCACAAACTGGGTCCTCAATTTACCTATCTTAGAAAGGATGGAAGGCTGAGTCAACCTTGAGCCTCGAACTTGCAATAATTGCAGACAGCTGAATGTTAATAAACATTTTAAAATCCTTTTAAAATCCTTCTAAATGATGTCCTTAATCCCTGGAATATGTTTTCTAGACTTTTTCCTTGAAACTGAAAAAAATTAAACTTTGATTTTAGGTTTTGATGACTGGAATAATTTTACCATTATAGAAATGGCTTGAAATGTTGTGAACTGTAAAGCAGAAGGTTGAAGTTGTATACTTTTTTATTTTACTGCACTGAAAAGAGTCAGAAGTCACTTTTTGTTTCTTTCTCTTTGCACTTTCCTTTTTCTCTCTCTTAGTTTTCTAACTTTTTTTCCTGAACTGTATTTTATAAACTTAATTTTAGAAAAAATTATGTCCTTAAACTCAGCAGTCAGTAGCCCACTCACCAGTTTGATTATGCAAAATTATCCTTTTGTGGGAAAAAACATCCTTTCATCAATCATGAACCTCCCTGTATTTAGTTCCAACAGAGGACCTCAAATTATAACCTTGTGAGAGAGGAAGAAAAGGCTTTTGTCTACTTTTTCCCTACAAGTGAGCCTTCCTCTAAGCAACCTCTTCAGGATTAATTGGTTGGAAGGGATCACTTCATTCCCACCTCCGCCATATCCTGCAGATCACCCCTTCAATTTGCATAGATATAGTAGAGATTAAACAATTTAGAGTTCTGAACATCAAACACCAGAGGAATAAGGGAAAGAGTAAGCAGTAAAAGTGTATTCAGAGTTCAACAAGTGTTTGCTGAAGGAACAGCAGCACTGCACAATCACACCTCCCAGAGTTCAAACAAATAGCTGTTGCACATCCTTTTTAACACCTGTGGGTGTGTAGGAGCCATACAGTTTAAGACATCCAAGCAAAGCTTTTTCATCATTCAGTTATTCACCAATGAAGGCAGAAATACGCGTCTCAGGATAATGTTGCACAATCCAATGATGAGAGAGAAGTTCCTTGAGGATGGACTCTAACACAAATCCAAAACCTCAGAAACAGGGGTGAAATCTACTTACCTTCCCTACCGGTTTGCTTGTTCCGCTCACACGCCATCATCACGTCCAATTTATTACCCTGTGCACATGCGCAGAAGGCTTTGCGCATGCACAGAGGGTTAAAAACCAGGAAGAAACGACGTCAGGGCAGGTGGGCAAAGCCTCACACTGCTGCTACTACCAGTTTTTCAAACCATGTGCCACTGGCGCTATCGGTTTGCATGAGCCAGACAGAATTGGCAGGATTTCACCACTGCTCAGAAAACTAAATATCCTGGTGTCCTGGTCACCGATCCAGATTGGATCCTGCATTCAGATACTTGGAACTTTTTGTGCACTCAGTTTTCTGGGATTGTCTATTAAATATTGCTTGAGTTCTTACAACCCTACATATTTAACCAATTTAGCGGTAGACAGCTGTTTTACTCCACTTCCTAATTTTCTGATGTGGGTCATCACTGTCCTATTACTTTTTACCCATAGACATTTGGCATGGAAATTTTAATTGAAGGATTGCATAACAAAATTAGGAAAAATGGCAACTGACATATATGGCTGGTAAAGGTAAAGGTAAAGGTTCCCCTCGCACATATGTGCTAGTCGTTCCCGACTCTAGGGGGCGGTGCTCATCTCCGTTTCAAAGCCAAAGAGCCAGTGCTGTCTCCGTGGTCATGTGGCCGGCATGACTAAATGCCAAAGGCGCGCAGAGCACTGTTACCTTCCCACCAAAGGTGGTCCATATTTTTCTACTTGCATTTTTTATGTGCTTTCGAACTGCTAGGTTGGCAGAAGCTGGGACAAGTAATGGGATTCAAACTGCTGAACTGCTGACCTTTCGATCGACAAGTTCAACGTCTTAGCCACTCCGCCACCGTGTCGCTATGGCTGATATATGTCACTAATAAATAGCACATTTTTTCTAACAAGAAACCCAAATAGCCACACAAATTTGCTGCACTAAGCTTGCTTATGCTTCAGCTGTTCAGGAAAATAAAATCCTTTTGAGTTCCTATGCCGAGAAAGGCCTTGCTGATAATTACTTCACATTTTGTGATTAAAGAGACTAAGTGTAATATAGTGCATTTATTGTAATTGAGGAAATCTGAATACAGAATGCAAACAAAAGAGCAAAGGTCATACTGAGACACATAAAGCTACTAAGGAAATTTCAGAAAAGTATATATTCCAGTTTTCAGACTTTGCCCTTCACAGACTTGCTGCCATCCTGGCACAAAGTTAACATCCTTTTGTTTCTTATCAAGTATTTCATAACATCGCTACTTCAAAGGGAAACAGGAAAAGAGAAATCCATAAAGCTAAACTGTACGCTAATATGAAAAAATTGAAAATGGAATTGGAAGTTATTCTTAATTCCCATGTTTGATTGATCAATTATGTGCCATAAAATCGATGTCGACTCTTAGTGAACATATAGATTTTTCTCTATGAAGGTATGATATATCATATTAAGAGAGTATAAAGAAAATCAACTATGTGTAAGATAAGCACTCCATGTTGTTTATTACTATTATCTTGTATTCTGTCCTGGATTGGACTGACCTATTTTATTTATCTGTTAACATTTAATATTTCAATTTTTCTCCAGAACCTCAGTATACTCTCCATAGTATTTCTTTCATTTTATTCTTATCTATATAGTTTGCATATTTAAGAAACGCCCATCTCTTTCAAAGAGGAACTTTGGGTGGCATACAATAAAATATTAAAACTTAAAAACAGTGTATAAAATTTAAACGAGGAAAGGAATGTTAAAATTTTGATTTTTATGCACCCCAAGCAAGGCTACAGAGCAGAGCCATGTTTTTATGCCTTTAAACAAGGCCTGGAGAGTGGGTGTCCACCTCACCTTCAGGGTGGGGAGAACAGGGGTGGGTTCTACTTACCTTTACTACCGGTTTGCAACGGGATTGCACATGTGCAGATCGCCGATGATGACATCTGGGGCAGTGGGCGGGGCCTCCCGCCAATTTTACTACTGGTTCTTGTGAATTGGTTCGAATCGGGGGCAACCCACCAGTGGGGGAGAAATGTTCCACAGGGCAGAGGTAACAATAGAGAAGGCTCTCTTCCTAGACCCTGCGACTCAGAATTCTTTAATTGATGAGGTCCACAATATCCACAACAATGGGTGGAAACTAATCAAGGAGAGAAGCAACTTAGAACTAAGGAGAAATTTCCTGACAGTTAGAACAATTAATCAGTGGAACAACTTGCCTCCAGAAGTTGTGAATGCTCCAACACTGGAAGTTTTTAAGATGATGTTGTATAACCATTTGTCTGAAGTGGTGTAGGGTTTCCTGCCTAAGCAGGGGGTTGGACTAGAAGACCTCCAAGGTCCATTCTATTTTATCCTATCCTATCCTATCCTATCCTATCCTATCCTATCCTATCCTATCCTATCCTATCCTATCCTATCCTATCCTATCCTATCCCTTCCCTGCCTGACCGGATTCTGTCAGTAACCCTACAAGATAGGTTAAGTTGAAGGAATGTTTGTCCAAATTTACCAGTTACTTTCATGGCTGAGCGAAATCTTGAATCTAGTTTTCCCTGGTCTAATAATACTTGAGCCATCATACCACACTGCCTTTCACAGTATGCCTGGGGCTGCGTAAATATTTACTCTGGCTTGTCCAACAAACCAAGGAAGTTAACAAAGAAATCGTTTAGTGGAGGTACGGAGAACAGTTCCATTTTTGTTTTATACTAAAAAGCATAACCAAAACTTGGACTGCTCCTGAGCAGTAGAACTGACATTTTTATCTTTTATTTTTAGTTTTGAACTGTTTAGAACAAAACAAAACAGAAAATTATACTGCCGTGTACAAAACGTTGCTGTTAAAAATCAATATTAAAATACTGGAAGAGCTGCAAAAACACGGTAGCTTATTATCATTAGCTATATGTATAATAATTTTGCTTATACGGCCAATAAAATGCTCTATCCCAAAACAAGTCAGAGAAATATTTAGCAAAACAATACCACTTGTTAATAATAGCAAGAAATGAAGCAAGTAATTCTCTGATACTGAATGGTTTGGTAAAGACTGGATGACTGGATACCTATTGATAATTTGGTCTGCATGTATGCATTGGCGTACTCAAGAGTTGGTACAGCTTGTCCAATCTATGTACTACAGACAGTCTTTGGCTTACAACTATTCATTTAGTGACCTTTCAAAGTCACAACGGCCCTGAAAAAAAGTGACGTGATCATTTTTCAGACTTATGGTCACTGCTGCATCTGTGTAGTCATGTGATCAAAATCTGGATGCTTGGCAACTGGTTCCAACCTGGTTAGGCATGCAATAATGATGGATGCAAGAATCATCCATGTCCAGAATCATGTGATCTCCTTTTGTGACCCTCTAACAAGCAAAGTCAATGGGGAAGCCAAATTCACTCAACAACCGTGTTTCTAACTTAGTAATTGCAGTGATTCACTTAAGAACTGTGGCAAGAAAGGTCATAAAATCAGGCAAAACGCAACAATCTTGCTTAGCAATAGAAATGTTGGGCTCAGTTGCGGTCATGAATCAAGGACAACCTGTACATGACCGCTCTTTTTCAAAAGTTATTTTTGTTGTTCTTGTACGAGAGAAGAATGAATTATTCTGACTTGTTGCTTGGAGCTAACAAGATCCCTGCTCTACCTGTTTCTTTAGATTTTTTTTTTTAAGAGAAAATAAAAATATGAAAAAGCAGCAAAATAAAAAATAGCCTCCAGCTTAAGTTTTATTTCTAACAAAGCTCTGAAGGCTTAGAAATAGCCTTAGAAAACACAATGGTATTATTTGTTTTCTTATATACAGTTGTTTTGCAATTGAGTGCATCCAGTCATTTGTGAGGTTATGAAACCAATGTTCACCCACCCAAAAAGATTGGAGGAATTCCTGATTAATTCGATGCAATGGATTAATAAATTTGCAAATGTATTCTACCCCAACATGTGGGAGGGAGCATACTGCTTCCCTTTCGCCTTTCAGTTCCAATCCAGGAACCCTCAAGCAGCCGCATTCACGACAAACCATTTTATACTAAATTTACATTTCGCTGATAAATAAAGGGAGACTACTATATTTACTAGTCTGTTTAAAATATATAATCTACAGATATAACTGAAGATTTGTGCAAACTGCATGGAGATTGAGGCTATGCACACTTCAGAAATGATTGGGAAGACAGATGTGATTCGGATTATTTGGGAAAGTGAACACAGCCCCTCTTTAAAGCAGCCCAGTTTTATGAATTTAAGAAAAAAAAAAAGATTTGGCTGCTTTAAGGAGATGGCTACCCACAAACCTAGACTCAGATTATGAAGCAAGGATCCAACCACGAAATTCATGAAAGCAATGAAGCAGTGCTGCTTCTGAGAAGAGCACCAGACCCAGGGGTGAAATCCACAGGTTCTGACAGGTTCTGGAGAACCGGTAGCGGAAATTTTGAGCAGTTCAGAGAACTGGCAAATACCACCTGGAGATTTGCAGTATCCTTTCCCTGCCATGCCCATCAATCCACACCCACCAAGCTACGCCACAGAACCAGTAGTAAAAAAAATTTGAATTTCACCACTGACTAGACCCTAGATAATTTCCAGACTGAAGTAATGGCCCTCTGAGAAACATGATCTATTTGCTCTCCTGTATCTCAGATACAGAAATACTGATCTACTTCTTCTCTACTGAGAATTTCATCCATCCATCCATCCATCCATCCATCCATCCATCCATCCCTCCGTCCATCTATCCATCCTCAAGCATGTACTACTTGTGATTGAACAAAGTCCAGGAAATGTTAAGACTCAGATACCTGGCCTGGGGTCATTCAAGCACTGAAAGCATTGTGACTATGGGGTTCTTTAAAAACCAAGCTCTGCCAACTTATCTCCAAGGATAAGTTGACCTGTATCTGAATTTTGACAACACTTCCTGCCTAACCCTTCAATCTTGCTAGACAGACTGGAACCTTGTGTCTTGAACTTTGGAGAAGATCTTGCCTATTGATTTCTCTATTTCTCACTGGGTTTTTTAAAACCATGAATAGTATCATGACTCTTTTTACCCTTTGATTCTTATCTTTATCTTATCTCTTAATTGTTAGACATATTAGGATAATTCCTATAACTGATTGTGCTGCAAAATGGAAAGGACTTTAATCCCTAACATTTATTACCTGCTGTGGCTATGTTCAAGCGAGCTGCTAAAATGTCATGGAAACCTCTTAACTTCATTATCTTTGTGGCACATTGTCCTTTTATTCTCCTTTCCCTGCCCCATACAAACCAATTCCTGCATGGTATTGATACAACATGGAGCATCCCTACCATTTACACAACACCAAGGAATATAAACAAAAATATATACACACACAAACACACCCCCTGCAGATTTTTGTTATACAAAAGTAAACAGAAAAGGGTATCTCATTTTTAAAAGCTTACAGATAAATAAATGTAACAGCTCCAATTATTTACCAGCAACACCTGACCTGCAGAAGAAGCTTCAAACCTGCTCAGTGGCTTCTAACGGAACTTCCAAAAATGAACTCTTCTCTTCATAAACACTTGTAATTCCAGTTTGAAATATACACAACATTGCCTTCAGCTAGGCTGCTCATTTCAGAAACGGGGAATTTGTGGTGCTCAGAGTTTTACATTCTATGTTCCATGTTTTTATGGTTTATTTCAGACCATAGAGCTGCAGTGGCACAGTGGTTGGAGTGCAGTACTTCAGGTTACTTCTATTGACTGCCCACTGACTGCAATTTGGCAGTTCGAATCCTACCAGGCTCAAGGTTGACTCAGCCTTCCATCCTTCCAAGGTCATCCACCTGCCGCCGTCGCTACCGGATCAGGTGATCTGGTCCGAACTGGGAGCATTTCACCCCTGGGGTGAAAACAGAGAAGTGGGAAAATGGTGCATTGGATTACTTGTTTTAATAGTGAAAACACTGCCCAAGTATGAAGGAATAACTTTTGCTATTGTTATCATGGCTTTTTTCCAAACAACAACAACAAAAAAACAGTGGGAATGTATAACACACCACCTACACATCAACAGATCAAAAAGAGATCTATTGTGATTCTTTGTCTGACCAGAATCCTCATCAGAAATACCCTAAGACAAAAGAGGTATACTTTCGGGATGCAGCTAGGTAATTACCTTCTTTCTTTATTCAGCCAAGAATCTACCACAAAATTTCACAGAGATAATGAGTTAACCCAACAAGTGTACAACAGTTTGCGTATACAGTACTCAAAAACGAAGGGAAAAAAGTATTCTAAACAACTCATTCTAGATTCTTCTATTCAGAAGGAAAGAGCACATGCCCAGGACTGCAGAAAGCTTGAAAATCTAGTCTGTGACTATTTAAAAGACATATAAACACGTTTTCAGCTCAGTTTAGTGGTGCTGACTGCTTGTAAAAGTATTTGTCCAGAAGACCAAGAAGATGAGGTCACGAGGTCTGTTGAGTGATGGGATGGGATTAAAGAAACACACTATTACTGTTAAGTGGATTAAATATTTTCAGTTTTGAGATTATGCTATGTAACATCTATTTTTATGTTATGGGCAATCACAACAGCATCTCAACAATATTTAAAAGTGACAACCTCTTCAACAAGGCAACTCGAATAGCAAAGCAATCTGCCAAGTACATGCCTGATATTATTCACTCTACCTGGAATCAAGACACACCTAATTTAACTTTGGCAAGCATACATCCTGTCAGTTAAATTTATAGCTGTTTATTTAGGCTTTTATATAGGAACCTGGAACCTTCTGACTACATTTGGCAACAAGGATTGTTGAGTTTAGACTGACTTCATTCAATCAGAATATAAAACTTGACAAGACACAGACAGAAAAGAGAAGGCAACCAGTTCAAACCTGTTTAATCCTCCTATTTTTCTTCATTATACTAAATGTTCTTCCCCAGACTAATTTAACATTTACTGATTTAAAATAAATTAGGACCTGCCTTTCCACTGAAATATGTTTGCGAGAATTTGAAATGTAGCAGCTTAAAACAAAGCATTTATGGAACAATATGTCATAGATGAACATCAGCATCAAATCCCCTACCTGTACCATCAGCCCGAAACTCATGCCGTCGCTGAAGCCACAATCCAGGAAAATAAAATCTCCACCACTGGATGCCCATATAATAAAAGTTTAGCTATTAAGCTTACCTCTGTGAAGAACGTATGGCCAGGCAGCTGCCCAGCCACCAACTAAGACAATGCTGCCAATTACACACACTATTTGTCTTTTTCTAATATCCACCACGTGGCAAAGTAGTCAGAAGAACAAGCCTTCAGACTCATGTGTCAGCTACACATAAATCTTGTGTTATTATTGTTCTGGTACTAGCATGAGTATGGGAAGTTAAGTGACAACAACTCATTCTGTTCAGTGTCCTGTAAATCACAGGTAGTAATATCTTTGTTATTCTAAAACAGCTCCTGACATAATGGTTTTTAAAACATGGACCATGTCACCAGTATCTCAAGTAACTGGTTGCTGAGAATTAAGATTTTTCTCTACAGGGGCACCAAATATATTCACAGACAACCTTCCAAGATGGAAGTTTAGCCAAGTTAACTCCAACCAAATTGCTAGATATCCAACAGCAAGTATATCCAGTTTCATTTCAGAGAATATCTGAATTATTATGGTGGGACTCATCCTGCTCAGTTCTGTTGTATAAATAAGCAATAAATAAATGCAACCTCACTATAAACAATGAAAGAACACATAAATGCCATTGTTGGATTTATGATAACTACACAGACAGATGCATATTGATCTGTTTCTATTAACTCTTTTTAGCGATATTGTAGCAATCTCTTTGATCCCACCCATTCATTTTATCCATTGTCTTCCCCTGCTTCCCTCAGCCTTAAAGGGCGTAATCATTCTTTTAGTTATTTAGCTGTTTCCAAGCATACGCATAATATATTGAGTTTCTTCTTCCTGATCAGTATATCTGAACAGCAATTTGGATTCAACAAAAAAAGGATGATGCAAAGGGCATCCAAGTGTGCCTTTATTATCTTGTTAAATCAAAAGTATATTTTCTAGAATGGTGCATGACCCCTAGAAGAATCACAGATTCTTTGAGAGTTCTCTATAGGTGCTACATTTTTAAAATAACTTCTTTGAATCTGGATCACTGTACAGATTTACCGAGAACATAAAATCTTCCCTGCTGGACTGGACTCCTGGCTCATTTAAGCCAGCCATCGTTCTCACAGTGGACAGTACAAGAAAGCAAAATCATCTGCCATGAAATGATCTATATCATCACTGAAGAGAATAGTTAAGTCTTTATTTTGTTGTGTATTGATTCAGTTCTCAATTCCATGGAACTTTCAGAGACCATCTGCAAATCCGTAACAGTAAAGGGTCCTTATTTTTTCTGGTACTCTTTTAGTAATTCAACTGCCAAACTATATATTATAGTATCAGTGACTATAGTTATCAGTGACAAGATAACTGCTGGAAAGACCAATGTTTCCGTATTGCCTTAGGCGTATCCATTTTCTTTTATGATTTTGGACATTTTCTTCTACCCTATTATTTTTCAACATGCTTTTTGTCTTTTATCCTTCAGAAGGGTATATTTAGTACAAGTAGTCCTCAACGTATGACCACAATTGAGCCCAAATTTCTGTTGCTAAGTGAAACATTTGTTAAGTGAATTTTGTCCCATTTTACAACCTTTCTTGCATAAAATTCTTGAAAATTTTATGAATTTTCTTGAGAAAATCTGAGGTCCTTTCACATATTGTTCTTCCAATGTGATGAATGCATCATTTGCCAGCAATGTCATTCTAGATTCTACATAGGATTTATGGGACAAACTTTGCACCAAAGAATTAATGGACTCAGAATTACTTTTACAATAGACCTCAGAACAGGTGCAAAGTAGCATTATAACATTTCAATCTCCCTGGTCTCTGTACTGCAGATTTCAAATTGGCCATTTTGATAAAAATGAAACTTTAACAGCACTGACAGAATGTAAGAACTCACGCACATCAAAAGAACTCAACAAACAGGTTTTTAACACATTGCTAATTTGCAGGAATAGGTTTTTAACACATTACAATTGCTAACTGATAAAGTACTTGTAACCTGTTTCTAACCTGCATATCTAATCTGCTTCCTTTTCTTCCACCTTATCCCAATTCAAATCCACATCAGTTTATTCAGCTCATGCATCTGGTGAAGCTCATGAAAGCTTATGGCTTCAAATAAAATTCTTTAAAACAGAAAAGGTGCAACAGACTCCACCTGAATTTAAGTCACTCAGGTGTTCTAAAAGATAGTGGGGTGAGGGAGTTTTGGCCAGAGAAGACAAGGAAATGGATAAAAAATATACAACAGTCAATGCAAATACTGTATACACATCATTACAGAAACATTAGAAAAGACTATGTTGAATTCAAAAATTTTATGGCAAGCTATAAAAGCCACTGGTTGAACAGAACAAAACTTGCTGTACTGTCTAACAGCAGCATCTCTTGTGCAAAATTCCTCCCTTCTGTATAACACTTAGCCATATGCACACATATGCAAATGAATACATTCCATGTATGTCCCTATAATTATATGACACACTTTTCTCAAAACACTGGAAATACATCTTCAGTTATATAATGTTCAACAATCATATTTTGCTTCAAAGGACTCGTTGTATAGATACATTCACGGGGGAGGAGGCTAAATAAAGGCAGAATATAGCTCATCATTTGAAATGTGTCACGGAAAGTGTGTCTAAAAAATGTGAATACTGTTCACTGCTCGAGAATGAACATTTGTTTTTTTTTTAAAAAAAAAGGAATCTGAGCAATTTGAAGTGTCATAAGTATCACATGGAAACAGATGTGCTTGCTTTTGGGTAAAAGCCAGGTCAGTTGACATATAGGGCCTGAGCACTTAGAACTGAGTGTACATTTATGCCCTGTATATTAAATTGTTGCAATCAGTTCCTTATACCTGAAATTCAGAACTTCTGGGTGAGAGTGAGGAGGAAGTAGATCAGTGGTGGGTTTCAAAATTTTTTACTACCGGTTCTGTGGGCGTGGCTTGGTGGGTGTGGCTTGGTGCGTGTGGCAGGGGAAGGATACCGTAAAATCTCCATTCCCACCCCACTCCAGAGGAAAATCCCCATTTCCTCCCGATCAGCTGGGACTTAGGAGGCAGAGAATAGATGGGGGTGGGGCCAGTCAGAAGTTTTACTACCAGTTCTCCCAACTACTCAAAATTTCCAATACCGGTTCTCCAGGTCAGAACCTACTGAAACTGACCTCTGAAGTAGATGCTTGAAAACAAAGCATGCCCTTTGAAAACACGACATTCAAAATGTCCCAAAGGTGCTTTTTCAAAAAGTCACCCGGACTTCCTTCGTTTTTCCTTGAAGATGTTTTTGCTTCTCTGAACAACCAATAAAGCTTCTTGAATGAGAAGTGAGACATCTTCAAGGAAAAACAAAGAAAGTCCAGTTTCCTTTGAAAAAGAGCCTTAGGGACAACCGTGACCTGGTTGACTGTGAATCCCCGTAGACTGCACTCAGAAGAAGCGATGATGCAAGTTCAGAGATTCAGGAGCAGCAAGTGCCAGGAGGAATGAATGCATATATACACACATGAAGGTAATCCATTCGAAGAAGCAACCTCAATACCTACATTGTTAATACATTTACAGCAGTCATAAATATTTACAGAACTTTAATACAACAGACTGCAAAATGGGAATTTCCATGAAATTTGTATCATTTCTTTCTACTTTTGTCCTTCCCACTTTCAAGGTAAAGACATGCAAATGAGGACAAGGTTCTTGACTTCTAACCGCTGGAGAAAAAGCACTCCCAGCTATGTCTTTTCTCGAACTTATTTAAGTCACACCTACCTTACCACATTTTCCTCTCCTTCACAAGTACTTCAGAAGTACTGGAATTTTCTTTTTAGGGTTGTACTCACATGGTGCAACACACAGTAAGTCAAAGCAGCAGCACTATCATTCATCAGGTTTATGCATTTATTTTATTAATGCAAACTTAAATGTTTGACCAGCTCAGAGGTGGGTTTCAGCAGGTTCTGACCAGTTCTAGAGAACTGGTAGCGGAAACTTTGAGTAGTTTGGAGAACCAGTAGTAAAAATTCTGACCAGCCCCACCCCCATCTATTCTCTGCCTCCCAAGTCACAGCTGATCAGGAGGAAATGGGGATTTTGCAATAGCCTTCCCCTGGAGTGGGGAGGGAATGGAGATTTTACAGTATTCTTCCCCCGCCAAGCCATGCCACGCCCACAGAACCAGTAGTAAAAAAATTTGAAACCTACCACTGGACCAGCTTATTAGAATATAAAAATAAAAAGAGGAAAAAAAATAAAACCTGAAGTCTCCTAAATCCTAATCATAAGTTTCCTAGTCACTAAAACACAAAGAGAAACCATCCTAATAGCACCTATTATGCCTGATGGGAGGTAACTTACTATAGCATCAAAAGAACTACCTAAATTTTTTTGATGGCTCAGTTAATGAAAGTATCTCCTTTATGACTGGAATGTAGGCGAGCTGTAGATCCAAATTTGCCAACCTTGTGAATTCTTAAAGAATAAAAGAGGGGGATTTTATAGTCTATTCATTATTATGAAGCGTTTACAATTAGAAATTAGAAAATTAGAAAGATACTAATCTTTCTAATATATAGTCAAAGATATAGCTTTGACTTCACTCTGATAGATGTAATAGGAAAAGGGAAGGGAAAGCAAGGTAGAAGAGCCTTGGTGTTGCAGTGGACTAAAGTGCTGTTAAAGTAGCACTTAGCTGCCAGCTGCCTGCAATTACTGCAAGTTCAAATCTCACCAGGTTCAAGGTTGACTCAGCCTTCCATCCTTCCGAGGTAGGTAAAATGAGGACCCAGATTGTGGGGGCAATAAAATGATTTTGTATAAAAAAGAACGCCGCTTTGGGGGGGGGGCAAAAGCCCTACTAAGCAGGTATATACAAAAGTATGAAGGCTATTGCTTAACGCATTGTAAACCACCCTGAGTCTCCGGAGAAGGGCGGCATATAAATCGAACCAATAAATAAATACAATAAATAAATAGATAGATATAGACTTTTGGAAATAGTAGGACAAAAGATTACATCTTCATATAATAAATTTAAAATGCCATTTGAGAGGTGCAACAAGACTTTGGAAAGTTTTTTGTTGCAAATCTGAAAAGGACACAGATAGTTCTCAACTTACAACAGGGCATTTAGTGAACGTTCAAAGTTACAAACAGCCCTGAAAAAAGCGACTTATGACTGTTTTTTACACTTTACGACTGTTACAGCATCCCCATGGTCATGTGATCAAAATTCTGATGCTTGGCAACTGGCTTGTATTTATGACTGTTGCAGTGTCCCAGGATCATGTGATCCTCTTTTGCGACCTTCTGGTGAGCAAAGTCAACGGGGAAGCCAGATTCACTTAACAACCGTGTTACTAACTTAACAACTGCAGTGATTTGCTTAACAAATGTGCCAAGAAAGTTCATAAAAAGGGGCAAAATTCACTTAATGTCTTGCTTAGCAACAGAAAATTTGGGCTCAATTGTGGTCATAAGTCAAGGACTATCTGTACATGTGCATGCGTGCATGTGTGTAGTTTCCTAATATATTGAGCTAGTTTTTTTAAAAAAAATCTGGCAAACAGAAGGGGAAATAAATGTTAAAATTATATTTGATGAAATCACATTTGGATCATCTCATTCCATGCTTTGTTATGGCCTAAGGCAGGGGTCCCCCTGTTCAAAACCGGGCTGCGGGAGAAATGGGCAAGCACACACGTGTAAAGCTCCACTCGCACGAGCAGCGAGCAAGTGCATGCACCCACATGAAGCTCCACTTGCACAAGTGGAGAGCACTTGCACTCATGCGGGAAGCTCCCTTTATGTGAGTGGAGGGCACGCACGCGCGCGGACATTCCCCTGCCACTCACAGATTGCCCCACTCCAAGCTGGAAAAGGCCTAAGGTAAAAACAACATTAGAATCACAGAAATTATGATGCAGGGAAAGAAGCCACCAATTTTCACATGACATGCTGGACCATGGCTGTGCTAAGTAAACCAAGGCAAGCCATGTATGTAAATCCACACACATACATATACTGTAAAAAAAAAAAAAACTTTTCCAAACCTTGTTTACCTCTTCTAAGTGTTTTGTCTTAACTAATATCTGGCCCAGTGATGAAATCCAAATTTTTTTACTACTGGTTCTGTGGGCGTGACTTGGTGAGTGTGGTGTGGCTTGGTGGGCGTGTTATGGCTTGGTAGGCATGGTATGGGAAGGATACCGCAAAATCTCCATTCCCACCCCACTCCAGGGAAACGATACTACAAAATCCCTATTCACTCCCAACTCCTGGGGGAAGGATATTGCAAAACCTGCATTTCAACCCCACTCTGGGTCCAGGCAGAGTTGGTATTTGTCGGCTCTCTAAACTACTCAAAATGTGCACTACCGGTTCTCCGAACTGCTCAAAATTTCCGCTACGGTTCTCCAGAACCTGTCAGAACCTGCTGGATTTCACCCCAATCTGGCCCTTATCCGAATTTTGACAATCTGCTAAGCAAAACCAACATACAATGTGAAATGGCCCGTACTTTAAATTTCTCATACAGGTGATTAAGTATGCCTAACTCAACTGAATGTTCCTAAAAATATTTTATGGTAAAGAGATTTTTTTTCCCCCTGGAGCGAAATGAAATCAGCAATCAACAACATCTCTTCCGGTACAAAATGTTTTTCCTTTTTTCCCCATATCTGGGCAGGTACAAACTTTCCATGAGTAAACCATGGCAAATTGGTTTGACAAATTGATGTCTAAGATTTTTGACTTGTGAACACCGCAGAAGGCCAAAAAATTAACAAATGTCTTTAAGCTCATATTCAGAAACCTCATGCAAATCTTTTATAACCAAGGAGAAAATACTTTTAAAACTTACTGTCACTTCCAAGTCAGAGTTTGAAATAGATAAAAATACACTATGCTATAAATTATTCAAGACTGAACCAGCACAAACTAATCTCACAGTTCACAATCATGCATCAGGAAAAGTCACTGACGGTACTGTCAAACTTTACCAAACCTGGATAATCTTAATGACAGCTTATACCATTGACATGACTATCTGCATCCATACAACACTGCATTCTCTTGATGCTAGCTAAAATACAATTAACTAATGTGTGATTTAGTATGTCACACATGCTATAGTGTTTCTTTTTCACTCAGCATTCTTATAAATACGAGATCCAAACTAAACTCACATCACATTGTATAAAAAAAAACTGTAAAAGAACTGAATACTATTAAGGAACTGAAAGTCAAATAAATCATTTACAAACAAGGGTCACCAAACAACATTTCTTGGATGGTACATACAGGACTGAGCTGATAACAATATATCATTATATCTTATCTCATTTTAATGTGAAATCAGATATAGTCTAAAAATGTTATGATGTTGGTAGACAAAGGATGAAAAAACACTTTTACCACTTTGCTAAGTGTATTACTCAAGTGTAGTACATACAATACGCAAGTAAAAATTTCTGTTAAAGAATGTGCCTGGACATGGTGGGAGAATCATGTGCTAAGTTCATCATCATCTCAGAATTATTTATTTGAATTTGGCTTAGTCAATCAAATATTTCGATTCGGCAAACTGCAATTGGGCACATTATGGCTAACCTACAAGATTTGGCAATACTCTACCAAAGCACCAATATGCTTACAACGTATCTACATTATTTTCCCAGTACACCAGTGGGTTCGCTCCAGTTCCAATGGTGGGTCCCTTCCCTAATCTATTCGCTGTCTCCAAGTCCCAGCTGATCGGCTAGAAGGAAAAAACCTGTTTAAACTCTTGCTGCAGGGCTTCAAAGGGCCACCCTACAGCTGATCAGTGTTAAAAGGCAGTGTGGTGGTAGATCAGTGCGCTTGAAAAACAAATGGGTAGACTGGTGCCTCTAAAAACAAATGGGTAGACCAGAACGCTCCAAGAACAAATGGGTAGACCGGTACAGCTCTGCAAGCAGTTAAAAGCCTGGTAGACCAATACTTCTGCTAAATCCTAAAGAATTGTCACATGACCATCAAACCACACCCACTAAATAAGCCATGCCCACAGAACTGATAGTAAAAAAATTTAGAACCTACCTCTGACCAGTTCTATAAAACCGGTAGTAAAACTGGCGGGAGGCTCCGCTCACTGATCCCGACATCATCAGAATGCTTCTGCGCGGAAGAGTGTGCATCCGTGTGTGAGCGAAGCGAGCACACGCCCACGGCCCTGTTGCGAACCAGTAGTAAAGGTAAGTAGAACCCACCCCTGCAGTACACCTAAATAAATCAAAATAATAAATCTTGAGAAATCTCAAGTCTGAATTTTCAGTCTTTATACATGGGTTCTTGTGATGCCACATTCTCTTTCATCTGTGCTTTATCAGAATTATTTTGCTGCTTTTTAAAACCCACAATAAAAGGATTTAACTTAGAAGTCATCCCAAAAGATAAACGAAGGATGGCTGTGGGAGATTTTTAAGTTAAATACACAGACAGCCCTTGTAATACAGCTTTCAAAGTCATGTCTACTGCAGCCTCACAAACAACTCAGGCGGCACCAGAAATCCCAGATTAAGCAAGGTAGGGAAAATATGCAGAGAGTAGCTTATGGAATTCTTTCCAACCACTTAATAGCAGGTCCACTTTGGATCACATGACCAGGAGAGCCAGAAAGGGGGAACCTAGAATGGAAGAGCTGACAAGATCTTTGCCATCTGCCTCTCCATCGGAATTTATTGGGGAAAAAATTCTGGATTTTAGTTCTTTGAAGCACCTAATCAAATCCAACCCATTTTAAACTTAACCTTTCCTTTCTTAGCTTCTCCCATCACACCAGGTTTTCCTTAGTGTCAGCCTGCTTTTGGACAAGCTAGTTTTTAGGGGGTTTTTTGTATCATTCAGTTGAGCTGTCAAGAACTGAGCTGATTTAAGTATCCACCACACAATACAAGCTTTGGACCAAAATAATAATTCCCTTTTTATGACCCTGTAATCCCTTAATTTGGGGTAGAGTCGGGGCGACTGGATGGAGCTGAATGTTTACTGGCTGGATGCCCTTCGGAGTTATCTAGGATTGAACTCTCAACCTTCCAAGTGGGAGGTGAGTATTTTCACCTCTAGGCCATTGGTACAAATACTAGTGAGTATTTGTACCAATGGCCTAGTGCCGTTGGTACAAATGGCACTGGGCCATTAGTACCGCCCCGAGTCCCCCAGGAGAAGGGCGGTATAAAAATTTAAATAAATAAATAAATAAATAAATAAATAAATAAATAAATAAATAAATAAATAAATAAATAAATAAATAAATAAATAAATAAATAAATAGTGGTAGTAGAAAGCAGCCCAGGTGAACCAAACAATTTAAGAAATGAAAATAGCAGCAATTGGAAAGGAAATGTGTGAACAAGCCACTAAATCTTCTAAAAGTTACTGAATTTCTATGAAGTTGTTGTAGAAGGAGAACCATGTTAGTTTAAAGTAGCCCAAAATCCAATATTTTATAAAAAGGCAAGAGCTTTCATGAGCCAGAGCACACGTCACTCAATGCATCTAAATGAGCTCACAAAAGCTAATGTCATTTAATACAACTTGTTAGTTGGAAACGGTGCTACTTGATTCATTTAGATTTTTGGATCTCTCTGATCAGTTATAGTTATCACTGCCAGAACCCAAAAGAAGCAACATAATCTCTACAATATGCAGAGTAATAAAGAGCTAAGTAAAGTATACTTAAAAATGCTGAGATGGGATTGTCAAGAATCCCATTTAAATGTCATCCATAATTTTCCATTTGCAAGGATGATTGGTCTGTTTGAGTTGAGATTTTCTTTCAGTGCATATGAAGTTCTTTGGAATCTAGAAAACCAATCAACTCCAAAGTAATACATTTTAGGACAAAGATGACAAGTCTCTGTGTAGAGAATTGGAAAGACTGCTAACGTTAGATTAGAGATTATATATATATATATATTTGCCATTAAAAGTGCCACAAGGTTCTTATTCTTTATTTCAAAGAAGAACATAGCTAAATTCTGTAGAAAAATCATACACATAAATTAATATAACCAACTTTCTTTACTAGGATACCCCCCAGTGGTGGGATTCAAAAATTTTTACTAACGGTTCTTTGGGTGTAACTTGCTGGGCATGGCATGGCTTGGTGGGTGTGGCAGGGGAAGGAAGGATACTGTAAAATTTCCATTCCCACCCCACTTCAGGGGAAGGATACTGTAAAATCCCCATTCCCTCCCCACTCCAGGGGAAGGTTACTACAAAATCCCCATTTTCTCCCGATCAGTTGGGACTCGGGAGGCAGAGAATAGATGGGGGCAGGGCCAGTCAGAGGTGGTGTTTACCAGTTCTCCGAACTACTCAAAATTTTCCCTACTGGTTCTTCAGAACTGGTCAGAACCTGCTGAAACCTACCTCTGGCATAGACATATGTATAACTGAAGACAAATGCAATGCCTACGTTTTCAGAAGACACTGGAAGCCTTGGAAAGCTGTCACTTTGAAATTGAAAGTCTCACAATCACAACTTCAAAAGTCTCCTTGATCCAGTAAAAATGATCAACCATGTTTTGATTCTCTATCAGATTTATTGGATAGCTTCAACTTGGCTGAAAATTTGTATATGGATCTAAGGTGGCCAATTGTACATATTCACTCTACCGGATCTGCTTCCCATTATAACCTTGCTCTTAAGACATCAGAGTAAAACAAATCATGAATCAGTCATTCCTCACTTATCTTGCTTCTATATTTTTTTTGTCATATGTTTCGGCACATGAGAAGTGTCATTTTCCCCCAGACACTGGTGTTACAGGTCCATGAACGTGGCCTCATTCATTGTTTAGGAATTACATAAATTATGACTAATTAGTAATTACTGCTCTCATGTGGGAAATTTGCTATTACAAATCCAGGGACTTTTTTCCTTTTTTTTTTACAACGTAGCCTGAATGAAGTTTAACTAATTTGCCTCTCTTTCTCTCATCTAACTATCATAATTTTCCTTTCCACTATCATTTGCTGCAAGGTTCTAATCATGGCTATTGGATTAATTTAGTCTAAATATAGTTCATTGTAGCCATAGTTTTAACTAAGAGCTCACATATATTAAATTATGATGATGTGTGAACTGCTCTGCAACGTGTCATATCATGGGTGAGCTTGGCTGATAGAATAGAATAGAATTCTTTATTGGCCAAATGTGACTGGACACACAAGGAATTTGTCTTTGGTGTATATGCTCTCAGTGTACATAAGGACAATAAAATACATCATCAAGAATAAAAAGATACAACACTTAGTGATAGTCAAGGTTACTAATAAGCTATCAAATCGTACTAGGAAACAAAAACAATATAAATTGAAAGATACAAGCAACATGGTTACAGTAATAAGTGGGAAGAGATAGATACTAGTAAGAAAGAGAAGAATAATAGTAATAGTCTTAGTAAATTATTTGACAGTGTTGTGGGAATTAGGTGTTAAGCAGAGTGATGGCATGCAGGAAAAAACTGTTCTTGTGTCTAGTTGTTTTGGTGTGCAGAATTGGGATTTGTTTCTAGAGATCTCTATGCAATCCCAATACTAGGAAATAAAAGAAAAAGGAAGCCAATTCTTTAGGGTTTAGAAATTTCACTAAATTGTGGTTGGTATATATTTCAAGCAAGGACTTCATTATGATTGTGTTGGATAAGAAAAGCCCTGCAGATATGAAACAAGGTTATCTGAGGAACCATCTCTCCTCAATATTATCAATCTGGCCCACTCAGTTGTTGTGGTCCGCCAGCAGCCTGCGGAGCTGGCAGTGGAGTTGGACAGTGAAGAGGCTGGGAAGGACAATGGGCCAGTCCTGGAGTCTGGGGAAAGCCTGGATGAGGGTTCTGTGTCAGAGGCAGAGATGGGGCCAGGGCCATCTGGGAGTGATGCGCAGACTCAGAAGCCTCCAGAGTCAGACAGCAGAGAGGCAGAGGAACAGGAGGAGCCTGTTCCTAGTGCATGCATGTGCAGAGCTGTCAGAAGGCACAAACAGTTAAAACAAAAGGGACAACTTGGGAGTAAGGCCTGGAGATGATTGGCCCTTCCCATAAGGCTTAAAAGAGGAGCAAAGGCACATGGGCACTTTGCAGGAAAGCAGCGTTGTTAATTCTGTTCCCAGTCAGCATCTTTGTTTGATTCTAGAATCTGTGTGGTTTGCCAAATAGGTCTTTGGTAGAGTGTCATGAGAGATAAAGGTTGGTGATTATCCCAAAGGACTTCTCCTGAAGGACTTGTTGCAAGTAATTGAGACTCAGCTGTGAATGAACGTAATTCACAACTGTTGCAATAAAAGAGGTTTTTGGGACTACTTATGTGTTTTAATGACTCGGGAAGCCTAGGTCACAACATCAGTCCAGCAGAAGAGGCATGCTATATATACAATAGGGGGCATGATGGCTCAGTGGTTAAAGATGTTGAGTTGGTCACCTGAAACGCTGACAGGCCAGGTTTCAGGTCACCTGAAACGCTGACAGGCCAGAACCAAGCACTGCATGATTGGGTGAGCTCCTCTTCCTTGCCCCAGCTCCTGCCCACAGTTTGAAAGCATGCAAATGCAAGGAGATAAATAGGTACCACTTGGATGGGAAGATAACAGCGTTCTGTGCACTTTGGCATATAGTTATGCTGTCCTGTGACCACTGGAAGGGTCTTTGGACAACACTGGTTCCCTCATCTAAGAAACAGAGATAAACACCGAGTCAGAGAAATGGGACAGGACAACCTTTACCAACCCCATTAGTCAAAGAGTTTTGGCTAGCAAAATCTAGAAGCAGAATCTTTTCTGCTTTGGCCCCCACATTATGGAATATATTTCTGCTTGAGACAAGGTCTGCCCCCACTCTTTTTGCCTCTGGAAGGGCATTAAAACCTGGTTTTGCCAGTCTGGGGTCCAATGTGGGTGTTCAACGTTAGTGGATTAACTAAGAAGATACTACTGCTGTACAGTACTGATCTTGCCTTTTTTTGCTTCTTGCCTTTGTACTTAATATTTTTAATATCTATTATATTATTTTAATTGTAAACTACCAAGAATCACTTTACAAGGTGAGAGGAATGGCATATAAATTTAATTAATAAATAAATATGAATGCAAGTCTCATTGTGAATTTATTCCCACCTCTCTAAATCGCAGTTTGGACATCTCACTAAATGTGATCTTAAATATATTAAAGTCTCTAAATATTAGACTCCAAGTTTACTACACTAAAGCTAAGTGGTTTGCTTGTTTGTTTGTGCCTCAGAACGTTAATGATGGTGATTTTTTTTCCAATAGACCTTAATGAGCAAACCATTATCTTAGACTGTTAAACCAACTACCTCAATTTACATGTAATGCAAAGTTAGTTTATTTGTTTTTGGCTTAGTGTGATTCATCAATCCGTTCAATTAGCAGAAAGTTTGAATCAGTCATCGAGGATGAAAAAATTGAGTAAACCATTAAGAATCATTCCATTCTTAAATCTTCAGAGATATCTGCTTAGTTATTTCTAGACCCCGATCACAGGCAATGTAAGAAGAAATGGTAAAAATCAACTTCTACGAAAGCCACTCACTCTCCAACTTTGCAGTAGTGCAAATCTTACAATCACTGTTAATTTCACACAGGAGAGCAGCAAAATATAGTGAAAAAATTAATAGTTTTCTTTTATGTACACAGAGAGCGTATGCACCAAGACAAATTCCTTGTGTGTCCAATCACACTTGGCCAAGAATTCTATTCCATTCCATTCCATTCCATTCCATTCCATTCCATTCCATTCACATTTAACAAGTTTTTTTAAAAACAAGGGATTGCTGCCCTTAAATACTCTTAATTAAAACATACTCTTCACAATAAAATCATTTAAAGTCCTGGTCTTATGGTAAGGATCCATATAATAGCAAAATAAGCCATTTTCTTGGGTTGCAATTCTTGCTAACCTACCTAAAGAGTTTTGCAAATGCAAGCTGTCCTTTGACTTACAACCACAACTGAGACCAGAAAATTTGTTTTTAATCAGTGCAGTCACTAAATGAGGCATTATGTGACCGCTCCCAATATTATGACCTTTTTTTCCATGGTAATTAAGACAGAGATCACATGAACGTAATTTGAGATCTTTGATTTTGATTTTTAATTTTGATTTGATTTTGTTTGTTGGAAGCCAGCTGGGAAGGTCACAAATGGTGATCCCATGATCCCTGCATGCTGAAACCATCGTTAACACATGCCAATTGCCAAGCATCTGAACCAAAATCATGTGACCACAGGGACTCTGCAATGGCCATAAGTGTGAGGATTGATCTTAAGTCATTTTTTTCAGCACTGTCATGACATTCACTAAATGAATGGTTGTAAATTGAGGATTACCTGTGGTTATTTCCTTCCATGTAGAAATGGTTCAGTTGAGTTCAATGCCCCAAATGATGTCATTTACCCTATCTATATCTTCTAAATTTGAACTTTCAAGGAACTATTTGTTCCATCATGTTCCTTTTACAGTGTGTTTAATTTACGCAATTGGCATTACTTCCTGGTCTACTATGACTGTACTTATACATGCACACATATATACTGTACATACACACACACACACACACGCTTACCCTTCAAAACTATACAGTATATAAAATCCATTAAATACTAGAAACCTATTTTCATGTTATAAACAAGTTGATTAAATCAAAACGCAAACTGGTGATTTATCTTTTTCCTAGATACAGTTTGATTCAATATATTTATATTATTTTATAAGCTGAAATTGGTCTACTCAAAGAGCATCGCTTGATTTATTTCAGACCTAGTAAACAGATTATTTCTCCTACATACAGTTTATTGTCCTTTTGTTTGCAACAATTTATTTTGCAAAAACAAATTTCCGTCTCTGGTAGAAAATCTACTTTATTATCCTGAGTCACATAAAGAATTGAAGATCTGACTTTCATTGTTGGCAAAACCTCTCAGATTTCTGCTCAAACACAATTCTACATTCAAGGTAAGCTGAATGTAGTGGGACACAATTCTTGTATACTGTGGTTTTCTTAGAAGATCCTATTTCCAATCTAATCCTTTGCGTGTGTATTACAAGTCCTGCGTAATTCAAAATGCTTAAAGGTGTACATATTTGTGATTTCACTTTCACCAACTGAATATACATGAATTGCTGAAATGTGGAAGAAATATTCATGGCATACTTCCACTACTGTAGTTTCTTCTATTTTGTTCCTGTTGCAACAAAAGAAATAATTGTGCGATAAATTGATGCTCTTAAACCAGGACAATGGGCCAAGGGACAAACTCATATCAATGTCCTTTAATCACACAGGCAAAACTTACTACTGTTCTGAGACCATAAGCACAAAGGAATTAATGTAGAATAGGCTGGAAACACAGTACAGACTATTCAGAGCCAGTAAATTGTTCATACTCTTTGATGTTACGACCACTGTAAATCTTCTAGGAGAAATATTATCCAAAGACAGAGAAGAACCTTGATTAATTTTGAAAAACACTAAGCAGAGTCACAGCTAGTTAGTATATTGAGATAGGAGAGTACTAGGAAATCTCGAGATAAGGGAGAAAAAAACCCCTTAAAACCTGGTTCTAAGCATCTGATGATTTTAGAAAATGTTCCTAAATTCAGTTCAACTGTAAAATGCTAAAAATTGACATGATGTGGTTAAACTTTGATCTAATTTGTTATCTAATGTAGTCTATAATTAAAGTCAATTAGCTTTTAAAACAAAACACTGCTACAAGCTATACTTACTTATGGAAACAAAACACGAACTGTTCTTGTCCCAACATGTTTACTATGTAATTTTTCCTAAAGAAAAATAAATAAATTTGCTTTGTTTTAACACCAAGGTGCCAACAGCAACACTGTCAGGGACAGGGGTGAAAGTCACAATTTCACCAACCCAGATAATGTCTAATTGTTGTTTAATGGAAAATAACCTCCTTTTACTTCTAAAAAAAATTATATTTACTTGCCATGTCTAACATGGAAAAATCTGAATCTCTGGGTAAATAGTGTACATATTTGAAGAAGGTCATACCGAATTCTGGACTAAACAGTGGTATCTCCAGACCAACCTCACTTTTCGAGTCTAGTTGGAACTTGCTGAAATTCCTGCTCTGGTGAATCACCAACAGATATCTCGAGCTATGCAATATACACCAGGAAAGAGTTTCTAAACCAATCTTCCTGAACAGCTATTTTAGTCTTGTAATAAAAAGTTTAAATTCCCATTATTCTTCCATGAAAAAAACCACTGCTTACTGAATAAGGCATCTTTGGCTGTGTTCCTCTTTTACTTTACTTTACTTTTATTATATTTATATACCGCCCTTCTCCCGAAGGACTCAGGGCAGTGAACAGCCATTGTAAAACAATATGCAAGACAGAAATTTAAAAACATATTAAAATAATTAAATCACAGGCTGAATTTAAAACTCCAGGCTAAAATCAATTTTAAAATCCCTTTAAAACTCAATTAAAAATATTTATCCCATCAGAGCGGCTTGTTGGAATAACAGGGTCTTCAGTGCACAACGGAAGGCGTGGAGGCCAGGGATCCTTGTATGTCTGGGGACAATTCATTCCATAGGGCAGGAGCCCTCACAGAGAAGGCTCTCCCTCTGGGGGTCGCCAGCCTACATTGTTTGGCTGATGGCACCCTGAGGAGGCCCTCTCTGTGGGAGTGTACCGGTAGGTGGGAGGCAATCGGTGGCAGAATGCGGTCTTGTAAATAACCAGGTCCTAAGCCATGCAGCACTTTAAAGGTGGTAACCAACACCTTGAAGCGCACCTGGAAGACCACAGGAAGACCAGTGTAGCTCGCGCAAGAGGACTGCACTGGCCCTCTTGCACAAAGCCACACAAAGTAGCTAAATGTATGCAAACGGTACAAATCATATTATGTCTTAGAATGAAGGCAATAATTCTGTTTAATTGCGCTGATTCACAAATAATTGTATAACGTGGGTGAATGCAAAGGAAGAATACACTCCCACACTTAAGAACAGGCCTGCAGCAAAAATTTGAAGTGTCAAGCCATCCTGTCTGAGGTTTCAGCGACTCCACCCATTCTTCCTCACCTTGCAAAATTTAGTCAGCCAGCAAAGGATTCTAGAGCAGAGGTGTCAAACTCGATTTCATTAAGGGGCGCATCAGAATTGTGTTTGACCTCAGGGGGCCAGAGTGGGTGTAGCCAGAGTGGGCATGGCCAGTTTGACATCATTCATGTTGGGGGCGCCTGTGGTGGTCCGAGCCCTCTGCCAGAGAAAACGGGCTTCTGAACTCCGTTTTCGGCTGCAACAGCCTCCTGCAACCCTCTGCCAGTGAAAATGCAGCCCTCCCAAGCTCTGTTTTTGCTGGCAGAGGCACAGCAGGCCAGCCCTTCACTATTTCCTGGGCGGCCCCACGGACCACATTTAAGCACCCTGTGGGCTGGATCCAGGTCCCCGGCCTTGAGTTTGACACCCCTGATCTAGAGGCTAAATCTTATGATGAATAGTTGAAGGAGCTAGGCATGTCTAGTCTATCAAAGAGAAGGATTAGGGGGACATGATAACTATCTTCTAATCAGTGGTGGATTGCCCCCAGTTCGGACCGGTTCGCAAGAACTGGTAGTAAAACTGGCAGGAGGCCACGCCCACTGCCCCAGATGTCATCAATGATATGACATCCGAGGTCATCAACAGCGAACTGGTAGTAAAGGTATGTAGAACCCACCCCTGCTTCTAATGCTTGAGGGGCTGTCACAAAGGACTGACATATTCTCCACAGCACTTGAAGAGAGGAGAATAATGGGGGAAGCTGATTAAAGAGAAATCTAAACCTAGAAGTAAGGAGAAATTTTCTGACATGAGAACAATTAATCAATCGAAGAGCTCCCAGAGTAATGGGTCACTGGAGGTTTTCAAAAATAGACTGGACATTCATTTGATTGGGATGATACAATGCTCATCATGCCTTGAGCAGGGATTTCAACTAGAAGACCTCTGAAGTCCCTTCCAGCCTCATGCTTGTGTTTTCCCCATGAAATTGCCACCGTGGGAAGGAGGGGGAACTGATTGTGCAAATGCACGACTACTGCTATTTTTCTGTAAATAGGGGCAAAACAACTGAATTTGAATAACATATAATATTATAGCTATGGTCTTGAATGTAGAATTTACTTTTAAGAATGCAGCAGTAAGGTAAAAATAACTTTTAAAGATATGCTACTTAGAAATTTTTTAATGCTATCCTTTCATGACTTCTACTCACAATTTTTTAAAAATACACTGAACATAATTAAAATGTAAAAAGCTAAACCAGTAAAACCATCAATAACAAAAACCCCAGTCTATGCATTAATTCATTAAACGAAGGATGGGGGCTAGAAGATGAGAGAATACTTTCCACTGAGTCCCTGGACCAGAGCTTTGTGCATCCTTGAAATGCCCTTGCTTGAATGGTTCAATTGTCAAAACAGTTATTCTCTGAAACAAAAGCACCATTTTATCACAGAAATAGTCCCCAACAGTTACAATTTTAATTTCTCCCATATCCTCCTTAATTTAGTTCCACGTCTTAAGGCTGAAGTTGCTTTAAAACAAAATGGGCAGCAGATAAATATAAAATATAAAACAACATAAAACATATAATATAAATCTTGAAAAAAAAATATACAATTCAAACTTTTCATATTAATATCCAACAATTTCTTTTTGGAATCGTATGTGAGGATACAATTCAAGAGGAAGCTCAAAAGCCAATTGTTTATATATATTTTCATCTTTTCTTTTTCTTATCTTCTTTTCTCTTGGTGCCTTTTCTTTTGTTTTTTCTGTTCCACATTTGCTATAGTTTTTTTCTTTTAATGTATTTCATATTATATATGTGAACCATTTTAATACAAACTATTAAAAGCAAAGATTTGTTTGCCCAATATGCTAACCTACTGTTAGCTAAATCTTACTATTATATTCACCTGCCTTGGTTCCCACAGCCCAGTGAACCATAAACTAACCACACCAACTAGTTTCAAATATTATAATGAATGAACCTCAAACCGAGCAACCATACTGTGTCATATGGATTCAATCTAAATGTGAAAAACTCAAAGCAATGGGCAAAAATGTATCTGTGCTCTTAATTCAACTGAATAATAATAAAGCTCCTTAAAATATTCTCAAAATCACTTGCACAACCACTGCGCAACAACTTTAACATCAATTCCCAATGAAAAGCCAAATTGCTCACTAAACACCCAAACATAGGAAGACATATAAATGACCCACAAAAAAGGTGCCAGGCTTTGAACTACCATGTTAGCAACGGACAATCCTGAATAGGATTCACACCTCACATGGCGTCTGCCTAGACTCTGTATGAGTGGAGCATAGTATCCTCCCCTCAGCGTGATTGTGGGGGTCCCACGTCAAACTGTAGATCACATTGTGACCGGCTGAAGGCATATAACTTCATCTGATTTTTTTTTAATATCAACAATGCTGCACTTCAATATCTTACAAAGGTTAAATCATGGCAACTGAACCAAAGTTTATTAAAAATGAGATGTTTCGTTACTCATACAAGTAACTTCTTCTGTCAAAATGAAGATTTGTGTAGGCAGAAAGTAAGATAGTTGTTGGAAAGAACCAACTCTTGCCATATAGACTGCAGGGGGTTTCTCCCCAAAATGAAAAGCAACATGTAAATTGTCCAATATGCTAACCCACTGTTAGCTAAATCCTATTATATTCATATGACTGGGTCCCCACAGTCCAGTGAGACACAAACTAATTATACCGACTAGTTGCTGTGCTTCAGTGGAAAGATGGCCTAGAGTCCTAAACAATGGCATTTGAACATACATCTTTTTAACACTCCACAAGCAATTCCATCAACAGACACATTGACCTACAACCAGCCTACGAACCCTTCAGAATCCAAAACAACCACACAGCCAATCAGAGACAGACCGACTCTCAACCAACCCACGCAACCCAACAGTACTTCATTTCCCAATGAACCTGACCTGATGTAATCTCATCACAAGACTCATCACAAGACTCACTGATGACTCAGAGCTGACCCATCACAAGACCGTCACTTGACCCACCCATACCTGAAGCCCTTATAAACAGAAGAACACTGACATCCCATAAACTCTGCTGAAGTTGTTACCTAGCTTGGTAACGAAATGTTTGGAAACCAACCCACAAGCTCAGAGAATGAACCTTCACCCGCATCTTTTTAACATTTATATGTTATTGTGTTTTACTCTAGGTGACATGTTAGTACTGTATTTATTGCTAGTCCATGCATGATATTTCTTTGATATGCCATATGCTGAATAAATAAATCCCCCAAATCTCCAGAGTCTGGACTGTTCCCAAGCCCTTCAGCCTTTTGCAAGGCCTTTAAAGAGTTAGTTTTCCAACTGAGTCTGGACATCTAGATGAATGGAATGAGTGTGTTGATTTCTTGAAGATGGTTCTGCTTTTTACGTTGGTGGTGGGTTATATGTGTGACATAGTTTTTATTATTATCTTATGGATTTTTATGCTGTTTATAACTGTGTTAACCTTCCAATGTAATGAATTTAAGACAAGTGGCCACATAAATTGAGATGATAAAGTTTTGCTCACTAAAAACAAAGGATATGAAAATTACAATATTAGAAGAGTTCCTCAAGAAACTCAGATCCTTCTCGAATTGCTGGATTATAAAGAAAGGACAACATTCTTGCTCATTTCCAATTTCTTCAAGTGTTGAAGCCTAAGATACTTCAGTACAGGTAGTCCTTGACTTGTAACAGTTCATTTAGTGATCATTCAAAATTACAATGGCACTGAAAAATGTGACGTATGGCTGTTTATCACAGTTATGACCTTTGCAGCATCCCCATGGTCATGTGATCAAAATTCAAATGCTTGGCAACAGGTTCATATTTATGACTGTTGCAGTGTCCCAAGGTTAAGAGTTCACCTTTTGCGAGTTTCTTATAAGCAAAGTCAATGGTGAAGCCAGGTTCACTTTATAACTGGGCTACTAATTTATCAAATGCAGTGATTCACTTAAAAACTGTGGCAAGAAAGGTCACAAAACTAATTTAACAAATGGCTCAATTGTGGTCATAAGTCGAGGATTATGTTATATAGATTGTTTTACTGCCACACATTCAAGCAAAAAATGGTGTGGCAAGTCAAAATCCTTCGAAAATACTCTATCTCAAAATTATTTACGCATTACGCCTTCAACTATTTTGCTTTTTTTTTTCTTTTTCTGTCTTTTGTTCTTAAAAGGGCAAACAATTTCCTAACTGCAATAACAGTTTCTGCCCCATCTTTAACTGGGGTGGTTATCCTTTAAGCAAATACCAACAGGGATCTTATTCAGAAACATAGACACTTTTCACCATTAAAAGCCCATCTGCACCCAGCGCTAGCGACTCTCTGCCTGTGAGATGTCAATCCACCTAATGACAGGAATAAGGAAACAGCAGCCAGAGGCATTCTCAAGCCTGAAGATAGAAAAGATCCACCTGAGAAATTATAGGAGAGTGTGTGTGTGTGTATGTGTGGGTGTGTATTTGCTTTCTTCTCTTATCTTAGGTTTTTGTATGTATTTTTCTTCAACTGGGTATTTTCCTATGTAAACCAAGTTTCTCAACTTGCAGCCATAGCTCAGTGAATGGATGTGGATGTGATTTCACTGACCTATGGCTGCAAGTTGAGAAACTTGGTTTATGTAAGAAAATACCTGGTTGAAAATATATATATATATTATAGGCACCAAACCAAGAACATCAGCCAGATGATGATGAATGAGATTTCATTGAAACGTCGCTGCAATACTTCCAAAGATATGTTTGCAATTACACGGGAAGAAACCCGAGATATCACCTGTACACATATATTATATATATATATATAAAGCCAGCACTTCACACCTCTCCACCAGTATTTATAGAGAGACGGCAGCCCCGATCACGCTTTCCTCGCTCAAACACGAAGCCGAAGACACCAGCCTGAGGATGACGAGTGAGACCTCGTCGAAACGTCGCCAAGATACTCTCAATCTTACATGGGAAAAGACCCAAATATATATTGTGATTTCACTCAGTAGGGGTTCCAAAAGATCTGAGTTATGTAGGAAAAACCTGGCTTAAAAAGAAGAACACACATTAACCACAAAAATAAGAATATATATATATATATATATATATATATATATATATATATATATATGTATATGTATATGTATATGTATATGTATATGTATATGTATATGTATATGTATATGTATATATGTGTGTGTGTGTATATATATATATACATGTATGTATGTATGTGTGTATGTATGTATGTATGTATCAAATTTATATTTGCTGATTGGCTCCTGGATTGGAGCTGAAAGGCAAAACGGAAGCAGTATGCTTCCTCCCATATTGGGGTAGACCAGATGCTTGGACAGAAAAACACTTAATATATGAAAAAAAATCGAGAAAAGTTGATCACCAGATTAAATATTAAAGGGAAGGAGAGCAAATCAGAGCCAGAATGTTAATGTAGTTTATTCCTTTCACACATGCATACTTATCTGCACTTAGCACAAAGTTACTAGTTCAAGGCCAAACGACAAGTTCTCTGTCAACACATTCAACGGCCAGCACAAGAGGCACAATTTTGCCTGCCCAAACTCACCGCCAACAAGCCCCAAAACGTGACAAAAACATTATCCGTTACCAAAGATCTGGGGAGCAAGAAGGGGGGGGGGCGGAGAGAGACTCAGCCACCAGCAACTCCCTCTGACACCCCTCTTGCTGCCAAGCCCCCCTTCGCCAACCTGGTGCCCGCCAGATGCTTTCCTATAATAAGCGCTCTCGCACTGCAGGCAGCGGGGGAAGGTGGGACTCGTAGTTCACTCTTGGAGACAGGACAGGTCCATCTGGAGAAAACGGAGCGGCGACGGCAGCTCAAGCGGCGCGTTCAGCGGACTGTCAGGTGAGAACAAAGCCCGGGAAAGCCTTCTCAGGGCTTCCTTCCCCGTCGAATCCAAGGCAACCCTTCCTTCCCCACCCCCACCACCCCACACTCCCTACCCCTCGCCGTCCCTTCGCTTACCACCCCCAGGCGCCTCCAAGCGGAACCCCCCTCCGCGACCGTCGCTCAGTCGGCTTTCATGCTCTTTATTTCATGCCTGCGCGCGCGCTCTCTCTTTCGCTCTTTCTCCCCGGCCACAAGCCGGCCGAGTTGAGGAACAAGTTTTCCAACTTTCCTCTCTTCCTCCTCCTGCTTCTTTCGTTTCCTTCGCGCAAGAGGTTCGCCTTCGCCGCCACAGGAGAACCCAGAAGGAGGGAAGAGGCGAAGCGAGCGGAGAGTTTTGGACACTCAGAAGAAGGAATGAAGGAACGCGCACACACACACACACGCACCCCTCCCTCGACGTCCCTCCCCGGCACCTCTGACAAGCGAAAGCCCTCCCCTTGCCAGGAAGCGTCCACGTGATTCGCTCAGGTAGCGGGGTGTGCCGCCCCCTGCCTCACCTTGCCCCGAGAGAGCGGCTCCAGCTGCCAGGAGAGCGGCCGCGGGAGCGCGCGGGGTGGGGTGGGGTGGGGTGGGGTAGGGGCCGCAGGGAACAGGTGCGAAAAAGCGCCACAGGCACGCGCCCGCACCTGGCGAGCCGGTGGACTTTCAGGAGCGCGCTTGCGCATTGGGGATTTGGGGGGGGGAGAGGAAAGCTACTTCTTTGGGTCCGCTGAGGAGAATCCAAGGGGTGTGTATAATATTATTTTCTCCCGCGCTCTTGGAGCGACTTAACGGAATCCTAACGGGGAAGGAGAGAAAGGAAAGGACCAAAAAACGGAGGGGGTTTTGCAAAATGCGGCGAAGTATATAACGTTAGAAGAATATCAGCTATTACGGTGTTTTTCCTCCCTCTCCCGTTCCTTTTTTTTTTTTTTTTTTCTGATTTGGGAGATCCGTTTGTTTTCTAACCGCACGAAAACCGATTAACTCGTGATTTTTTAAAACTACTTTTTCCACTCTGCCCCAAACCTACCACTTCTCACTCAGTCTTAAAAGAATGAACCCTGGGCTAATTTGAATGGTTGCTGTTGAGGTGATCTAAAAGCTCCAGGTCTTTGTGGTTCAAAATACTGCCGAAGTGTTGGGAGTTGCTTATGGCTTGACGAATAAATCACAGCCACACGTGCTAAACCATGGTTTCAAACCACAATGAACTGGCATGGCTGGTAAGCCATTGGGGCTTTTAGAAAACTTCAGAAGGTTGCTTCTCTTTGATCTCTTTAAGAGGGAAGTGCCTCTTAAAAGCTGCTTCCAGAAGCAAGGCAGCCCCCTCGGCTTTTAAGCAGCATTTTGCAAATTATCAGGTAGTTGCCTTGTGCAAAAAAAAAAAATCTTCCAACAAATCCAACAGACTGTAGAAAGGTCTGCTTAATGGAAGCTTTAGAGTGAAGCACTTCAGGGAGTGAGTTGTAGCCGCTTTTCACATCCTACAGGTTGAAAGTGAACAAACCATGATACAATGCACAATGTGCAGAAGTTAAGCTACTCGGGCAGAATACGTTCATGTCGGTGGTTTTTCCAAACAATCATTTAGTGTACTATCTACATGAAATGGTTCATGATGATAATGTCATTGTGTGATCCTAATTCCATATTTATCTTTTCTCTCTGCTTGAAAAGTCTTCATTGCTGTAGATATGGGGTGCTATCCCTTCACTTTCTTCTAGCTCTGGATAGAGATGGTGGGAGAGAAGAAAACCCAAGGCATGGATGTACATGATAAAGTGGATAACAAGTAGTCCTTGGCTTATGACCACCATTTGGACAAGAATTTCCATTGCTAAGCAAGGCAGTGAAGTGACTTGTGCCCGATTATATCATCTGTTTGACTATGATTATTAAGTGAATCACTATAGTTGTTAAATGAATGATGTGGTCATTAAGCCAATCTAGCTTTCCAACCCCCTTGACTTTGCCTGTCAGAAGCCAGTTGGGAAAGTTACGGGTGATGATCACATGATCCTGGGATGCTGCAACCATTATAATTCATGCCAGTTGACAAGTGCCTGAATTTTGATCACATGACCTTGGGGATGCTGCAATTTAGGACCAGTCATAGGTTACACTTTTTGTTGCAATATGAATAGTAGCTAAACAAATGGTTGTAAATTGAGGAGTACCAGTATTGTTTATGGTGGGCTTGTAATGTCACAGAATAACAGAGTTGGAAGAGATCTTGAAGGTCTTCGAATCCAACCCTCTACTTGGGCAGTAAATCCTATACCATTTCAGACAAATGGTTATACAGTAAAACCTCTTAAAAACCTCCAGTGATGGAGTACCCATAACTACTGGAAGCAAATCTTTCCACTGATTAATTGTTCTAGGAACTAATTAGGAACTAATTTCTCCTTAGTTCTAGGTTGCTTTTTTCCTTGATTAGTTTCCATCCATTGTTTCTTGTCCTACCTTCAGGTGCTTTGGAGAATAAATTGATCCCCTCTTCTTTTTGGTAGCCCCTTAGATAACATAATTTGATATTGTAATTGTAACATATGTTAAACTTTTGGCAGTTTCACCAAGGTAACTTGGAACCCTCGAACAAACCATATATTGCATCCAAACTATCAAGGCTTTTATTTGAAATTCTTGAGCTGAATTTAAAATGTGAGTCAGCAGTGGTATGCATTGCAGACATAGAAAAACCAAAAAAAAGCAATATAAATCAAGTTCAGAAGCATAGCTACAAATCCTTCCTGAAGTGTTTTGAAGAATTACAGCCTTTCGCTCACCTCCCATTCATCTGAGAAATGTTTATACATCTGTTGTCAGGACAAAAGGTGGGACCTGGTATTCATTCTAACATTGACCTAGCCAGATTGAGGCACAAACCTTTTCATCAAAGGCAGCTAGCAGACAGAAAGTCGTGGCAACTGAAGTTGTTTTTACAGATGATATAAGGTGAAGGAACATTGATGGTTGCCTTGCACAATTCAGGGTGTGCTGCAAGAATCTGCAATGTTTCTCCACATATATAAAACACTATTCTCCATTACGTGCTTATAATGAACATTTTCACTCTGCAGAAAAAGAGTTATTGTAATTAAAACAGCCCCCTACATTCCTAAAATTTCTCAGATTAAGTAATATTAATGTAAAAAACAACAACATGGCTTTCAAATCTTGAAAGGTTGCCAAATCTCCTGGGAACTGGTATTATGTGTGTAGACAAAACAGTAACTAGCTTCGGTACACTGATCGCCTACTAATAGTTTTATTTGTTTGAATGCTGCAATCCATGCAAGAAAGTTAGTTTGTATGGATTTTTAGAAAACCTGTTTGAAACATTTCAGCCATCCATTCAAAACAATACTTTTCATATTCCAGTTGTAATTATGGGAGATAGCCTATATTCAAGATTGCAAAGGTGTTTCTAGGATTAGATCCAATAGTGCCGTGATGGTGAACCTATGGCATGGGTGCCACAGGTGGCACGCGGAGCTATATCGGTGGGCACGCGACTCAGCTCCGACACACATGCGTGTGCTAGCCAGCTGATTTTTGGGCCTTCTGGGCCCATTAGAAGTCAGGAAACACACTGTTTCTGGCCTCCGGAGGGCCTCGGGGGGGGGGGAGGCTGTTTTTACCCACCCCAGGCTCCTAGGAAGGCTCTGGAGCCTGGGGAGAGCAAAAAAACGGGTCTACTGGGCCCACCATGCCATCACATGCCAAAAGTGGGGGGGCGGAGAACATGGGGCAGGGCGCATAGAAATATGGATGTGGGCACGCGTGCGTGTGACCCCACCACACTCCCCCCGCTTTTGGCACGCGATGGCAGAAAGGTTAGCATCACTTCACTACATTGTCAGCTATCTAATTATAGGATGGAAATCAGTAGTAAATGCTCTCTAGATTTTGAGAGATGCTGTCTAATTGTCTAATGATGAACTAGAAAGATCTGGACTCATTACCAAATCCATTTAAGCATCTCAACTTGCACAAGACTTCTTTGAAAAATAATTGCTGAAGCAGGATTAGATCATTTTGGGTGCATTACTGTCAGTTGATGACCCGAGGAATAATCTCATAACATTTGAGCAGCCAAAACAGGTTCTGTGTGAAGAAACGTCGCAGATAGTACAACTACAATGATATACGTTTTCTTTTTATTTTGTTACACTTCAAACTTGGCAGCTTTAAGACTTGTAGACTTCAATTCCCAGAATTCTCCAGCCAGCTTCTAAAACAGGTTTTCCTAAACTTGGCCGCTTTAAAACAGGCGTACTTCATCTCCCAGAATTTCCCAGACAGCATTACTAAGGCATTCTGGGAGTTGAGGTCCATGTGTCTTAATATTGCTAAGGTTGGGAAACCCTGTTTTAAAACCAATATGTTGCACTATTGCAGTGATGGCTAACCTTTTTCTCTTCATGTGCCCAAAGCACACGTGTGGACGTGCGACAGTGAGGGTGCGTGCCGGCACTCATAATCCAATGTGCACCCCCGTGCATATATGCATGACCCCCCACCCCTGCGCATGCACATGTGACATCCCACACACCGCCTTGCCCCCCCACTCATGCACACAAGGGTAGGTTCCAAAAATGTTACCAACCTGCATCACGACCAGACTGGGGGTGTTTTCGCCCTCCCCAGGCTCCAGAGGCTTTCCTTGAGCCTCTAGAGGACAAAAACGGCCTTCCCCAGGTTTCGGAGGCCCTCCAGAGGCTGGAAACGGGCCTCTTTCTGCACTTCCAGAACACATACACCGCACCCCATGCGCTCCCCCACCCCACCATGTGTGTGCACCCCCACCCCCATGCATGCACCTGTGACCCCCCCGTGCATGTGCCCATGTCACCCGCATGTCCCGCCCCCTGCGCATCCCAAAAATCAACTGGCCGGTGGGAGGCGTACATGGGCATGTGTAGTGCAGTTGAGCTCTGGCGACGGCTCGTGTGCCCGCAGAGAGGGTCTGCATTTTATCTATGGCACTCGTGCCATAGGTTCGCCATCACAGCCGTAGTGTTTAAGAAAACCACCATGATTGTTGAGTGAACACTGCACTCATTAAGTGAGTTCATTTTATCCACAGAGGCATTATTTTTCCAGAAACCAGAAATAAATGCCAGAAACGGGGGGGGGGGGGGGGAATCTGGATCATGTAACTATGGGACTCCAAATAGCTATAAAGCTGAGCCAGTTGCCAAGTGCTCTAAATGTAATCAATGCCCAGATTTCTTCCACTGCTTTCTTCCACTTTACTTAAGGGATTAGGTGATGGGTGTGTATCTTTGAATCAGTATTGACTGGCTGGATAAGTCCTTGCAATTTTCTTGGCAGGTTTTCAGAAGTGATTTGCCATTATCTTTTTCCTAGGGCTGAGAGAGAGTGGCTGGCCCAAGGTCACCCAGCTAGCTGGCTTTGTGCCTAAGGTAGAATCAGAACTCGTGATCTTCCTATTTTTAGTCACACCAGATTGGCTTTCCAAAGGATTAGGATCATTTCAGCAGGAGAAACTGAACATATGTTCCTTTCTTGGGTACCAGCCTGATGTAGTATTAAAATCTCTACTTCCACTGTGTGAGAAATGACTTCCATGCTTACACCAATTTTGTTATAACCTTAGCAAAAAGTGTTCATAAGCTTGGTCTAGACCAAGGGTGTCAAACTTGCATCATCACATCATCCTCACTTGACGTATCATGACTTTTTCCCCCCTTCGCTAAAGGGGGGGGGTGGGCGTGACCAGCGTGTGATGCATCCGGGCTTTGAGTTTGGCACCCCTGGTCTAGATTCTAGTAGTTAAGACATCAGACTAGAAGGAGGGAGACTGAATTCATCCCACCTTAGTGATGAAAGCAGCTGGGTGGTTCTTGGTCAGTCACTATCACTTCACAGGGCTGTTGGGGGGGGGGTGGTAATAGAAGAAGTTGTATTGCATATGCGTGCCACCTTGAATTATTTGCAAAAGTAATAAAGACAGGGTACAAATAAATCAAAATTAAGTATATAGACCTGATCCAATACGCCTAAATTGTGAAGGATCCTTATGGCGCTCAGAGCTTGGTTGTTTTTCTTTTAGATGTTTCATTACTCAGTCTAGGTAATAGCAGCAGCACAACTAGTTTGGATAATGAAACATCTGCAAGAAAACAAGTTCAGAGAATACCAAGGACCCCTCATTTCAACCCTCAGCTACAAATATTCTTCTTTATTGGTACACCCAATTATATTAGGACTGATAAGTATAATTCAGACCATTTAAGAAATGTAAACAGTTATTTACATTACAGTCCAGTGGAACGAACCTGAGAAGTTAAAAGTAATTAACTTTGGTTGGAGTTTTGCTCTTAACAGTGCAGTTCTAACCTAACCCTAACTTAGAAATAATAGAGTTCAGTGGAACTGACTCTCCAGAAAGATCTGTGTAGAACTGCATTCTTAAATGTGATTTAATGTTGATAGGTAACCATAAAGGGTCATAGTCAAATGGCTTGCGAGAATAAATTCCATGCATCTCCAAATTGTAATTCACTGCTATTTGTTTAGATCTATGTTTAGACAGATCCTTAGGAGGAATCTACTAATATTGGATGACACAGGTCAAGAGGTGCTATGGCAGTAATTTTTGTGCATCAGTAGGGTCAGACTGAATAACCTTTAAGGTATCTTCAGCCTTGTTCCTGTCTGTTTTGTGCATAAAGAATGTGGGTTGACAAGTGTTCCATAAATCTTCAGTGCTTGTTCTTCTTTAAATAAGTCATTGTAACATCTCTGCTTCTCTTCAAAGTTATTCAAATATAAATAGACAGAATTCTGGTAGAACATATCCAGCCTGACCACACATTTTCCAAAAGAATAAATACATTTTTCCTTGTCTCTGGAAGAAATGGCCCAGCCTTCGATTTTGATGTCTATTTATTTGCAAAGTATTTCCCCTCCCCCATTGTAACAGTGTCTTGATCATTTGGAAAATGCAGTTCATGCAGCTATAAAAAGAGAAAAGGTCAACCCTTCAATGGGATTTCATTCTTACACTGGATTCTGAGAACGCTTCTTGAGTGGAAGAGCAAATCTATTCTCAACCAGAGTATTTGTAAGAAAACCAAACCACAAGTCATGTGTAAATGAAGACTGATTCTCTTACTCAGTGATCAGTTGGTGGAGTAAATAGCAATTGAAAATTCCGAGGTGGATAAGAAATAGAAGAAAAATTATGAAAGTTTGGGAAGAATTGAAAGAGTTACCTTAAAGAAGGATGGACCCCTCTATATACTGGCTTGAAATCCTGAAGAAAAGGCTGGGTGCAATGTAATAAAGAATTCCATCCCCCTTTGAAGTTTTTAACATGATTCATCTTACCCATCTTCTGCAGTAGCCCTTTCCTGAGTGGACACCAGGATAGATATAATGGTATATGGGAATGACTTTAGGACAGAGGACTCCAACCTTGGCAACTTTAAGCCTGGCGGACTTCAACTCCCAGAATTCAACTCCTGGCGGACTTCAACTCCCAACAAAGCTGGTTGGGGAATTCTGGGAGTTGAAGTCTGCCAGGCTTAAAGTTGCTAAGGTTGGAGACCCCTGCTTTAGGAGACAGAGAGAGGAAGAAAAGATGCTACCTATGAACAGTCTGATAAGAGAGAGCCTAGCAGGAGTATGAAACTGACGGCCTGTGGGTCGAATGCATCACGCCCACCTTGGCTCCACAAAGGCAAAAAAAATATCACAATATGTCATGTGACATGATTGAGTTTGACACCAGTGGCCTAAAGCTTCCTACAGGTAGTCCTCAACTTACGATGACAATTGGGACCAGAGTTCCATGGCTTAGCATGATGGTGGTTAAGTGAGTTGAGCCCAATTTTGCAACCTTTTTGCCACTTTTGTAAAGTGAATCACTGCGGTTGTTAATTATGTGGTTATTAAGCGAATCTGGCTTCCCCCATTGTTTGTTGGAAGCTGTCTGGGAAGATTGCAAATGGTAACCACATGACCCCAGGATGCTGCAACCATTGTAAATGCATGCTGGTTGCCAACTGCCCAAATTTTGATCATATGATCGTATGACCATGCTGATGCTGCAACAGTCATAAGTGCGAGGATCAGTTATAAGTCACGTTTTTCAGTGCAATTGTAACTTTGAATTGTCACCAAATGTAAGTCGTGAACTATTTGTAATGATGAAAAGAAAGAAATTCAGAAGGAAACTTCGGTAATTTCCAAGGTTGTAAAAAAGACAACTAGAGATTTGTACTATCAGACTTGCAAGGTTAATATATCCGTTAATGTAGCCTTTACAATACAGTAGGATTGCTCATCTGATCATGCTTCCTGTCTGATCTACCTGGGAAGGCTAACAACAGCAAGTGAAGACTCTAAACAGAATTTCTCTTCCAATGGAGAAACTATCTGTGTGGATACAATACTTACCTAGCTGGCATGCAACTGTTTACCTGATATCTATCGTATAGTTCTCTGCTTCAATGTCAAGTCCAGATTAAAGTTAATGCATCTGCAAGTCTTGCCAAAGGAATCAAAAGGGTTATAAAATCATTTCCCTTAAAATAATCACGAATACATTTTCAAGCAACTTCCAACTTCTTAATACAATATAAAAAGGTGCTTTTTTTTTTTAAAGATAACCCATAGAGGGCAGAAGAGACCATAGAAAGGTTCCTACCCAGGCTAAAAAATCAGAGTGACTTTGGCTGGTTAATTTAATCAGCTGCTGCAATTTCTTTGGGCTTGTGGAATTGGATATGGCCTTTGAGTCTAACCTCTTATTTAGTGCAGAAATCCAAATTAAAGTTGAATTTCAGAAGTTGTGTTCATCCTCAGCTCGATTGCATTCAGTGGATGACAGCATCCCCCCACTCTTGTCTTACTATTAGGAGTTTTTTTTCAGTCAAATCTTCTTACCATTCTCCAGTTGAATTCTATAGTAGCCTAGGTTATTTAAGTTATTTTGGCATCTCTGCCATCCTAATTTAGGCAGCCAAAAATAAAGTACCTCATTAACCAATGCCTAACAAAGAGAGTCAGTTTGGCAGAGGTTAAGGCACCAACCCAGGAGATTTGTGTGTTTAGCCACGCCTTAAGCACAAAGCAAACTGGTTAATCTTGGGCCAGTCACACTTTTTTAGTCCTAGGAATGGCAATGGCAAACCACTTCTGAAAAAGTTGTCTAGAAAACTGCAGGGATTCGCAGGAGTCCAAGACTTTTGACAACAAAGTCAGCAACAACAAAAAACAAAGATTGGATTTTTGTTTCCCCCAAAATAAGACCAGGTCTTATATTAATTTTTGCTCCAAAAGATGCATTAGGGTTTGTTTTACTGGTTAGGTCTTATTTTGGGGGAAATATGGTACTAAATGCATCCATCTGGCTGATAATCTTAGCTGGGGCTTATTTTGGGGCGTAGGGCATCCTGAAAAATCATGCTATGACTTATTTTCCGGTTAGGTCTTATTTTTGGGGAAACAGGCAAAAGTTAGGTTTGATGGCTTTTTAAAAGAAATCTGGGGGGGAGGGGAGTGGAAATCCATGAATTGATGAACCATGAGTTAGCATACCTTTAGTATACAAATAGTTAAAGTGTAACAGTATTCTAGTGTCTCTGCTTGTGAGTTTCCACTGTTGGGGACAAAGAGAAGTGAATTAAACAAAATTGTCCTCAGAACCTGTAAGGGAATACCTGCCACTTTAATTACTAAATGATCTTTCCCTTTCTCTTCTGTAGAATGATTCAGCATGTAACTTTTGACAATCCTTCTCTTAACACCTGCATCCACCGTTGCATTTATGGATGGAATCACTGTGTCGGAATGAACCGAAGGACATGGCTTCATTTCCTTAAGAGGGAACAAAACCATCATCAGTTTGCGGCCCACTAACACAGCCTCTTTCCTGGCATCTAAATCTTTTCTATGTATTGCTTCCATTCTGTTTGTTTTCCTGATAGAGCAACTCACACGGGAAAATCCCCAATTATCTGAAAGCCGAGTTGAGCATACCCACGGCCTTCCAATAGTTGTCTTTAATGCAATCCAGAATAGCAATTCCTCTGTGTGACTGCTTTCTTGTTTCATAACTTCATGTTGCTTATCCTTATTTCCCTTCTGGATCCCAGTATGCTGAACTCTAGCCAACCTCTGCCCCCTGCCTCAATTACGGTACCTCCATCCCATACAATATTAAATAAAACTTCTGCCTTTTAAACATTTGGATCTTATGCTTGAGTTTTCCATTGCAGTTTTAAAAGCTGTGTGCTGGCTCCTTGAGAGCCAAATTTCATCCAGAAAGTTGTGTAACCTCAATTGCACAAAACCCAGCATAATTCATATTATAAATATGACACAGAAGAGAAAATTGGGCTTGTGTACAGATAGTCCTTGACTTATGACCACAACTGAAGCCAACATTTCTGTTGCTAATTAAGACAGTTGTTAAGTGAATTTTGCCCCATTTTATTACCTTTCTTGCTACAGTTCTTAAATCAATACAGTTGTTAATTAGTAACATGATTAGTAACATGATGAATCTGGATTCCCCATTGACTTTGCTTGTCAGAAAGTTGCAAAAGGTGATCATATGACCTCAGACACTGCAACTGTCAAAATGCATCCCATTGCTAAACATCCAAATTTTGATCACCCGACCATGGGGATGTTGCAATGGTTGTAAGTATGGTCATAATTCACTTTCTCAGTGCTGCTGTAACTTTGAACAGTCATTAAACAAATGTAAGTTATGGACTGCCTCTAATCAGTTTATGACAACATAATTAATTTGGATAAATACAGGATAGGTTTGTTTTTTTAGGTGGAAAGGATTAGATACTGTATGTCAGTGTGGAGTTCCTGTACTTAGGATGACATCACTGCTTATGAACCCAATCCATTTCACATGAGCGAAAGTAAAGAAAATGTGCTTCCATGTTTCCCCGAAAATAAGACCCTGTCTTATATTTTTTTGAACCCTGAAATAAGCGCTTGGCCTTATTGCCATGTGCTCAAAAGCCCAATTGGGCTTATTATCAGGGGATGTCTTACTTTGGGGGAAAACAAGATATTATTCCACAGTTGCTGGGATGAAACAGACAGCAGCAGCCAGAATCAGTTTTGCAAAATGATTCCACAGACTGAACAGGTCTAAAAATTTTGGCCTTTTTCAGGAGGGTTCATTCATTGGGTCCAAGTAAAAGAAACTATCCGTTATAATTTTATTTAGGTTTTTTTGTCTTTCCTGATCATTTTTCCAACTGAACAGATAGCCACAGAGTTTTTTTTTTTTAAAAAAAGAATCCAGCTGAATAAATAATAGGTGCATTCAATTTCTCTTCTCAATATGCTTGGGAAATATGTACTACCGGTTTGCCAAGCTACAATTAGTGCAAAATTAATTTGTCTTATGGGACAATTGATATACAGCATCTGGTGAATAATTTGCAGGAAAGCAAAGAGACGTTTGATAGACTGTGCTGCGAAATCCGCATCAGAGACAAGAATGAAATATTCCCTTTTTCCAGGGCCGGAAAAGGGAATGATTGGAAATCCCAGCCAACACCAGACACCAGACACGATGGCATTATGTATTATCCTGAAAGCTGACATGGCCTTCAGCCTCCTGTCAGATTTCTAAGCAATACATTTCCCCACCTTCGTTGTCTGTTTTTTCCTGAGAAAAGCAAAGGTGCTTTTCCAAAAGGAAACTCAACTCTTTTTTGGGGGAAAACTTTTTTTTCAAGAAAAAAATCATATCACTTCTCACCCAAGTTCATGAGAAGCTAAACATTTTCAAGGAAAAAAACAAGAGAAGTCAGTTGCCTTTTGGAAAACACCTTTGGGACAGCCATGACTTGGATGATTGAGAATCTCCATAGATATTGAGACATGAATGATGTTCAGCAAGGGCATTCAGAACAGATGTTGGCCCAGCAAGGGGATCCAGAATGAAACATTGTCTAGAATGCAAACCACGACTTCTCTATTTGTGATTCTAAGAACCATCTCTGTCCATGTCTATTGAATGTACAGTATTGTTCCAGCCAAGGAAATAGAGAAAAACTGCAGTGGAGGTTCTTGAATAAAGCATACATGTAAAAATGAGTTGAAATCTTGGTAATTACATTCATGCCTTTTCCTTGACAAGTTATGACTTTAGTGTTATGAAAGTGGTCTACTATTGCTCCTATTCTTCTTCATTTTCCAACAGACCTGGAGATAAAGTGCTGATTCAAGTACTAACAAGGATGATCCTCCTTTGAGTCCCAAGACAGTCAAAGTTGGTAAGGCACTGCCACCTGCTGAGGCATCAAACAATAACCATGAAAACACCTTCCATTTGCACCCTAGAGCTGTGTATGTGTGATGAGATCTCATCTATATTACGGTCCTCTTTCCACCCAGAAAATCAAATATGGCCCTTCTTCTACTTTTAGTTGAGACAATCTGCTTTTTCTACAGTCTAGCAAGGGCCAGAGAAAGAATCATTGTTCAATTTCACATCTGGAAATAGAAATAGTATGTCAGGGCTGGGTAACCTACCTTGGTCCAAATGTTGGATTCTAATATTCTTTAGCATCAATAATTTCCAATTGTTATTGGTAATAGTAATTGTAATCTAGTTACATCCTGAAGACCACATGTTCCAGAGTTATCATACAGACCTCTACCATTTATAAATGGAGGGATACCTAGACCATGTAATGCAAGTGATCTAAAAGATAGAAATGGGGGATCTAATAGAGCCTCTTAACCAATTTAGCAACAGTTGACCAACTGTGGCTACTTTTCATCTTGCCTGCCCTTTCTGTGTTGTCAGAATGAAATTTGTTAAGGCGTGGTTACAGCATAATTCTCTTTCTGACGTGCAAACATTTGCTCAACACTTTTTCCAGGACCCAGCAGGAAAGGTGAAAAAGAAAATACAATGACTCCCTAAAGAAAATTAGGAAAATCATTTGGTTCCTAGCATTTCTATAAATAATCACAAAGCATTTGCAGAATTCCATAGAAAATTTAAAATGCTTGATAATAGTATTAGTGAAAAGTAAAGAATTTTTAATATTAGTAAGAGAACTGACTTCACGCAACTTTACTCAATAAAGTAGGACTTATTTTTATCGCAACTGTAGTCTGTAATCTTATTTCATGATTTAACTCCTCCTTATTTTAACTCCTCCTGAATTTGTGTTTATATGTTTATGTTTTGTATGTTTTACTGTTTTATTGTTTAGTTTGTTTTACTGTTTTATTGTTTTGTTTAGTCTGTATATATAAATAAAAATTTTAAAAAAGGACTTATTTTTATGTTATGGATATAAAGTATGATATTTTACTAATAAAGAATTTTTATTACATTGATAACATCGGCATAATGGTAACTGTGTTCTTGACTATGGCAAACAAATTTTATATTTGTAAACATCCATGATAATGGTGCAAGATAGAAGGCTCTGTTAGAGTAGCAATGGGTGCCCCATGGGAAGACCTGAAGGACCAAATTGTGGATAGATTATGATGGAGAAAATCTGTGTAAGTGGTCACTGATTTGATGACACATAATTAATCATGAAGGTGATTAAGTGCATTTAGTAAAATGTGCATTGCAGGACTGTTGCAGTTTTCTTTGGTAACAAAGTGATCTGAAATGTAGAAAAATATAGGTGCCTTCTCTTTCTGCTGTTAGCACAAAGAGGAGCCTTCCATGGGCTCAAAGAAAATAGTTCTAAGAACTTTCTCAGTTCTGGTGGCTCAGCAGACTAAAGCATTGTGATTAACACCAGCTGTCTGCAATTACTGTAAATTCGAATCTCACCAGGCTCAAGTTTGACTCAGCCTTCCATCCTTTCTAAGGTAGGTAAAATGAGGACCCAGTTTATGGGGGCAATAAGCTGACTTTATATAAATATACAAAAGTATGAAGGCTATTGGTTAACGCATTGTAAGCCGCCCTGAGTCTCCGGAGAAGGGCGGCATATAAATCAAATAAAAAAAAAACACTTTTCACAAACATAATCTAGAAAAGACCCAAGTGAACTTCTCAGAATTATTAATGCTCCAACCTTGATCTCCTTGGCATAGATGGATGGATGGATGGATGGATGGATGGATGGATGGATGGATGGATGAAAGAAGGAAGTGTAGGAAGTTAGCACCCACCCCTTTCCTAGAAGAATGAAATATTTTGGGAAATATTAAAAAGGCAGAATATTATGTTTCCCTGGATGAGAAATGGAGAAGCATGTTTTAAAGACAAAGCAGCTCCCACCTTCCTGTCCCCCCACCCTTTGTTAATGGGCCAGAGGCAGAAACCCAATCCTTTGTCAAAGGACATCTGCAACATAATGGGACCCATCTAGAATGAAACTCACCACATGGCACCTGAGAAGATTACATCAGCCAGCAAGGCTAGCTAAGACCCCCCATCCCCTGGAAGTCTGACAACCAATCAAGATACTCTTTCTGGGCCCCAGAAAGTTCAAAGCCAGAGAGAGCATAAAACCCGGAGACTCACTGTATCTGCCCGTTTTTGTTCAGGAACTCAAGCCATGTGATCCTGTCCACTATTAAACCATCTTTCCAAGCAGTCTCCATGTTTCCAGTGTCTTTCCCCACTTGGAGCTGAACCCAGAAGGATATTTCTTCCTATAGAGGGAAGAAAGGAAGGAATTTGAGGACCATTGGCAAGAAATATTCTTGCTGGTAACAAAACTTTCAGGGACCAACTTTTGAAACCCCACTAACTTTGAATATATTGGAGAAATTTTTCATAGAACTTAAATTTAACAATCATTAAACCAACAATCAACAGTTTAAAAAGCCTTACAAAGATTGGATAATATATGTATAAGCTGTTTGGAATAAGAAGTGTATGACAAAGGCAATGGCCTGGAAATTTAAGAAATGATAAATATGTTTCCTGATTAATTCAACTGCAACAGCAAACAATTCTTTGTGCATATTGGACTTCCCAACAGATGTTTAAAAGACATTTGGAGATGTAATAAAATTAAATTAGCTTCTTGGGAGGAAGTCCAAGTTTAAAGAAGTTAAGGCACTGTTAAATTATATCCCCCAAATCCATCATTCATTTTCATATGAAGAGCTTTGGATGTATTGTTCTGGGGGCTGCAGCAAAATTGGTGATGATGAACAGTGATGATATATTTTTGGAAGGATGTCTGCATGACAGACTCTGAAGTTTGGCTTAATGAAATTTACCAGTTCCCAGTCTTTCAATTGGCTCTTGATCAATCAAAAGGAAAGTTTAGAAAGTACAATCCATGTGGCTCAGTTTGTTGCTTAAAAACTGAAGTCTATGACTTTGATGAAGATGTCATTGTCTATCTATTTGATAATACAAAAATAAAGCTTTAGTGTTTTTTCTATTTTGTTTTCTTTTTCATTCTATTTTCCCTAATTGTCTTAGTTTTCTAGACACACAGATAAAATCTGTCAGTCAGATCTGAACTGGTTGAATGGCATTTTATATATTTCACGTCGTCTTGACGTTTGGAGAAAATGAATACAATTCATTTTTAAAAAGAGCAAACTGCAGGGATATGCAGATGAGCTGAGTTTAAGAGATTTTTTTTAACCATTAAAAATGGTCACCTCTGTTTTTAATGGGCGTCCTTGTTCATCTATCTTTGACTCATGGAAAAATATACAGTATATTGTTTTTCTGTGCTGGCCAATCTGATGCTAATCAGTGTTAATTTTTAGTCTTAGTTTAAGGTGAAGAGTAAACATAAAAGACTTCACTAAGTTGAGTTCTTGGCCAACGTGTACATGTTGTTTTCTTGCCCAGTTTGGAATTAGTTTTCTATTGTCTTTTAAGATTTAAAAAAAAGGGTTCCTTTTTTTTAAAAAGGGCCGAACTGGGTGGCTTCCTCCCAGTTCGGCCTGGTTCGGCCGAGCTGGTAGTGGTGACGATATGACATCACCGAACCAGTTCTCTTTGTTCAGGAGCTGGGCCCTCCCACCCCCTCCTGCCATCCCCTCCTGCCATCCCACTCCCGCATTATTCTTACCTTTTATTTGGCCCCACCCACAATCTATTGGTGCCTCCCGAGTCCCAGCTGATCAGCTAGAAGGAACAAAACTGTTTAAACTCTTGCTGTGGGGCTTCAAAGGGCCGCCTAACAGCTGATCAGTGTTAAAAGGCAGTGTGGTGGTAGACCGGTGCCTCCAAAAACGAATGAGTAGACCAGTGCCTCCAAAAATGAATGAGTAGACCATTGTCTCCAAAAACAAATGGGTAGACCAGTGCCTCCAAAAACAAATGGGTAGACCGGTGCCTCCAAAAATAAATGGGTAGACCGATGCATCAAAAATAAATGGGTAGACCAGTGCCTCCAAAAACGAATGGGTAGACCAGTGCCTCCAAAAACGAATGAGTAGACCTGTGCCTCCAAAAACAAATGGGTAGACCGGTGCCTCCAAAAACAAATGAGTAGACCCATGCCTCCAAAAACAAATGAGTAGACCAGTACAGCTCTGCAAGAAGTTAAAAGCCTGGTAGACTAGTATCTCTGCTAAATCCTAAAGAATTGTCACATGACCATCAAGCCACGCCCACAAAATTAGCCACGCTCACAGAACCGATAGTAAAAATTTTTAGAACCTACTCCTGAAAGGTTTCCCCTGTCCGGTCATGTCTAACTCTATGGGGCAGTGCTCATCTCTGTTTCTTAGTTGAGGGGGCCAGTGTTGTCTGAAGACATTTCTATAAGTCACATGGCCAGCCATGACTATATGCTGAGGTGCACAGAATGCTGTTAATTTCCTACTGAAGTGGTACCTATTTATCTACTCATATTTACATGTTTTCAAGCTGCTACGTTTGCAGGAGCTGGGACAAGAATGGAAGCTCATCCCATCATGCAATACTTAGATCTTGAACTGCCCACCTTTCCGTCGACAAGCCCAGCATCTTAACCACTAGGCACTTTTCCAATCTATTTTACAGCCCTGGGGTTCCTTGTGATTACTACTTGGACCACACCCAAGTAGTAATCAGACTTTGCCTGGTTTAGCAGTTTCAGGTTTGGCCAAATTTAACCAAGTGGGATTGGCCAAATTTAGCTAAGTGTTGCCCTCTGCTGTCTTGATGTTGATTTTTTTTTCAATGCAATGAGGTTATAAAGACACAGCCTCTGAACATGTGGAAATGGCTGTTCTTTTTCAATTAAAGAATTGAGGAACAGGTAATTGCTTAGTCAACTTTCTGCACCATCATAACTGCCTCTTCTGATTTCTTCTCTCTGGCTTGGTTTTTGCATCATATTATGGATTATTTCAATGATGCTTTGTTGAATAAAACATGAGCTATGCTTGATCACACTCATTATGGTCAGCAGAACTGCACTTTACTAAATTTACTCAGTTTATACTTTACTCAGGTCACACAGCACACTAAATGATAAACTGAACTGGTGAATCGTGTTTTAGCTTATCACACTATGTGAACTTCTCCCATCACAGTAAATGGTGATTCAACTATGATGTATGATTAAATCATTACTGGTTGGGCTTACATGGTACATTAAATGATGCACCATATTTTGCAAACCAACTTATCAAGCAAATCATATTACAGGTTAAGGCAGAGATTTAATAGTTCTTTCATGACTGCAAGAATTATTAAGCAAGGGAACAGCTTGCCTTCTGGAGCTGTGGTGCTTCATCACTAGTGGTTGTCAAGAAAAGATTAGACAACCATTTATCTGATGCGGTATTAGCACTCTGCGTTGGGTAGGGAGTTGGGAGTAGAAAATCACCAAGGTCCTTTTCAGCTCTAGGATACTAGTGTAGAATCTAGCCAGGGAAGGATGGATATATGTTGGGAGGGGAGGGGTCTTCCTGATTTGCAGGCTTTGCTGTTCATGAACCAAAAGTATCTCTCACTTTAATTGATTGAATGCCATTTCATATTAAGGATGGCTTTAAGGTTCTGTTGACAACAGGTTAGTCTTTAGGGATGCTAACCATCACTTGCCAGAGGTGAGTAATGCTGAACTTGATGCATTACAGCTGTGTGAATTCTCAGAGCTTATTCTATCATGTGAAACATGTAGGTGACCAGGCTGAGCCCAAGGGTGTGGTCCAATCATGATTTATCACTTATATCTTTTATGTACACTGAGAGCTTATGCAGCGAAGACAAATTCCTTGTGTGTCCAATCACACTTGGCCAATAAAGAATTTAATTGCATTGCATTGCATTGCATTGCATTGCATTGCATTGCATTGCATTGCATTGCATTGCATTGCATTGCATTGCACCAAGAGCCTTGGTAGCACAGCAGACTAAAGTACTGTTAAGTACCACCAGCTGCCTCCAATTACTGCAGGTTTGAATCTCACCAGGATCAAGGTTGACTCAGCCCTCCATCCTTTTGAGGTAGGTAAAATGGGGACCCAGATTGTGGGGGCAATAAGCTGACTTTGTATATAAAAAAGAACACCCCTGGGGGGGGGGCGAAAGCCCTACAAAGCAGGTATATACAAAAGTACGAAGGCTATTGCTTAACACATTGTAATCTCCCCTGAGTCTCCGGAGAAGGGCGGCATATAAATCGAACCAATAAATAAATAAGTATGGTATGGTATGGTATGGTATGGTATGGTATGGTATGGTATGGTATGGTATGGTATGGTATGGTATGGTATCCCATCCCATCCCATCCCATCCCATCCCATCCCATCCCATTCCATTCCATTCCATTCATGGTAGCTTGAAGTCGCTATGCTTCATCCCCCTGTGAATTCCATTGACTCTTATCTAGCACCAATTTGCCTTGGTCATTAGTAGATATGATTCTTATGTATAGGTAGCATAAAATAAACTCATAGTACTTTTTATCTTTATTGTGGTTCCTGGCTTTTTGTGCTTGACACATTGGCTTAAAAAGGGAGTTTGTGCAGCCAACCACCAGTCATCACATGCAGAAAACCTAAATTGGGTGTGCCATAATGAAATGCCCACCACTCTTTTTATTGCCCCAAAGCAGTTGATGGTCTCCTTCCCTATATTGATTAATCTGGAGAGGGTGTCTAGAGTAGCAAAATTCCATGTAACCATGAAAAGGTAGCTAAATGGCAGAAAATTCAATATCGCCTTGCTGCCATCTAGATCAGTATTTCTCACCCTTGGTAACTTTAAGACATGTGGACTTCAACTCCCAGAATTCCCCAGCCAGATGTGATAGCTCTCCTATATTAGTTTGCAACAAAAAGAACTCTGGAATTTTAAGGGTGAATATATTTCCATAGGAAGAGATTTCTGAATCTCTTTTTTTTGGCCAATAGGATCAGTGGTGGGTTTCAAAATTTTTTACTACTGGTTCTGTGGGTGGGGCAGAAAGTTTCAAGGAAGCCATGAGGATCGGGGCGGAAGTGTACCACAATTTGAAGAACGTTATCAAAGAGGATACTGTAAAATCTCCATTCCCACCCCACTCCAGGGGAAGGTTACTGCAAAAACCCCATTTCCTCCTAATCAGCTGAGACTTGGGAGGCAGAGAATAGATGAGGGCGGGACCAGTCAGAATTTTTACCACCGGTTCTCCAGAACTGGTCAGAACCTGCTGAAACCCACCTCTGTCCAGGACTATATTACTCAAAGTCTCACTGTCATTACCTTTAATGGTGTATCTTAGGGTAACAATTTTTGAACCCATGTATATCCCAAATGAGGTAATTTACAGAACACGTCCAAAATTGGGGGCCCATAACTCCCAAAGGAATGAAAGTTGGGGAAGTTGTGGTTGCTTCAATGTTACAGGATCCTGTGGCCACAGGATGTTCATTTTCAATGTTCTGTGACTGTTTCCCAGACAGTCGTTCAACCCCTCCCTCCCTCTCCCACCCAGGGACAGCCACTGCCTGCTGGGAAAGAAGGAAGGGAGGGAGGTTTTTTTAATGCTCCCTGTCAGATATATTTCAGGAAATACCTCTGAAATGATGTCCCAATGGAATACAAATTGTCTAGTTTTAAGTAGAGCAAAACTATAAAATAATTACATAGAGCATATTGTGGCCATCTGCTTATGCCCAGAAATTGGGGGGGGGGGGTGTTGGAGGGGATGTAAAACATCTACTACTTTTTCTTCAAACCAGGCAATATCAGATCAAGACCCATCATCCTTCCCCAAACCACTGTCAGCAATATCACCAATATTTCAGCAGAGATTCTGCTAATCTCTTGAAATTACAGAGACTAGACTAGACTAGACTAGACTAGACTAGACTAGACTAGAATAGAATAGAATAGAATAGAATAGAATAGAATAGAATAGAATAGAATAGAATAGAATAGAATAGAATAGAATTTTTTATTGGCCAAGTGTGATTGGACACACAAGGAAATTCTCTTGGTGCATACGCTCTCAGTGTATATAAAAGAAAAGATACATTCATTAAGAATCATAAGGTACAACACTTAATCATAGTCACAGGGTACAAATAAGCAATCAAATCATATTAGGAAACAAGCAATATGAATTGTAAGGATACCAGGAACAAGTTACAATCATACAGTCATAAGTGGGAGGACAAGTTATTTCAGTTTCATTTGAGTGTCTGTGCACCAGTTTGCTGGAAAAGCAAATTGCTCTGTGCAAAGCATTCCCTGACGGCCATCAACTCTTGCAGAAGAGGAGGTTATCATCAATATTAAGTCCTGTGGTTATTGTGAGTGCAGAATCCTTGAAATTGATTGAAAATCTTCCAGAGATCACTTGTTGCATCTTCACTTTTCTTCTGTGGTTGTCTGCATTAAGGGAAGAGCATGGACTAGAGTCCATTCAATCAAACACAGAAAATATTATCTTCAGCCAGCAGAAGTAATTCTGTCTTGATAAGATTTGGAAGCCAAGATCTAAACCTCACTCAGCAGAATTAACCAGAGAATTTTGGAGTATCCATTGAACTCCAAAACAACACATCACTATCAAAACAGAACCTTGTGAGCCTCTTAAAATCCTGTAAGCCACCAAGTGTTGTTTTGATTACAGCAGGAAAGAAGTGTGATTAATAAATAAAATTTTGGGCGTAGCTCCAAAGAATTCCAGAAGTTGCTATTGAATTGTAATTTGGCATATGCAAGAAAGCAAAACATTACTAAAAAGTGGAGAGAAAAGTAAATTAATAATGTTTAATATTAATTGACTGGAAACAGAGATTTAATCAATCCAGATTGCATGTTTACCTTGGCTCCTCCCTTATTGTTATTAGAGTATGGCATTGTTACATTAGCCAGGAGACTACAATGCTATTGAACAGTAGTAGTTTGGTTGCCTATTTTCCAGCTCTGTTGGGTATATACTTGCGCACTTTCCATGGTGCACCACAAGCTAGCTTCACACCAGAAAGGAAGATGAATGGTTCTTCCTGCAACCTCATTCAAGGCCCCCTGCCTCCCTGGAATTGCCTTGGAAAAGAACATCACCACCAGGAAGGTTCAGAGCTGGTAGGAATTTGACTGCCTGCACAGAGTACCAACTCATCTCCCCACTGAAATGCTACCTATTTATCTACTTGCATAGAACATGCTTTCAAACTGTTAGGTGGGCAGAAGTTGAGGCAAATGGTGGGAGCTCACCCTGCCACACAGTGCTAGGACCTGAACCGCTGGAACAGAGACCATCCCCAGTGTCATTATGCCATTGACTATTCAAAGGACAATTCAGCTAAATTGGCAGGAATATATTGTCAACAGAGAGACAGGTCCAGAAATTAATCCTCTTTTTCTTTTCTGCAGAAATCTGGCTTGGAGGTCCACATGTAGGGATAGACTGCTGAAAAGTGTTAAAAGGATGAAGAGATAAAGGACAAAGCCCAAATGTAAATTGGAGAAATGCTGCATGAGATGTAAGTTTTTTTCCTGGCTATGAGAGCTTGCAGAAATTAAATTACTACCATAGTCAGAAAGAGGAAGATACAAGAAGTCCTCAACTTACAACCATTCACTTAGTGACTATTCAAAGTTACAACTGAGTAGAAAAAAATTGTCCACAGTCATGTGATCAAAATTCAAAGATTTGTCAACGGGTATATATTTAGTTGCAGTGTCCCAGGGTCATCTGATCACCATTTGCAATTTTCCCAGCTGGCTTCCAACAAGCAAGTTAATGGGGAAGCTGGATTAGTTTAATAATGATGTGATTCACTTAACAACTGTTAAGTATTTGTTTAACAACTCTGGCAAAACAGGTCCTAAAGTCAGGCATGACTACCTTATCTTGCTTAACAGTGGAAATTCTTACAACTATAGTTGTAAATCATGGTAGATGGTTACTAGCAAGGAAACAGTCTTCACTTATTCACATGATTTTGTACACCTTCATAAAAATGATACATCCTTGGGCTGAAATGACAACTTTTTTTTAAAATTAGATTTATATGCCGCCCTTCTCCGGAGACTCAGGGCGGCTTACAATGCGTTAAGCAATAGCCTTCATACTTTTATACATTTTTATACAAAGTCAGCTTATTGCCCCCACAAACTGGGTCCTCAATTTACCTACCTTAGAAAGGATGGAAGGCTGAATCAACCTTGAGCCTCAAACTTGCACAATTGCAGACAGCTGGGTGTTAATAACAGGCTATCTAGCCTGTTGAGCTATCTGAGGCTCTGTCTTCCAATAATGTCTGAGTGGGTCCCCACCCGAAGAACACTTTCACAAATGTTCACAAACACTTTCACAAATGTTGTCAAAAATGATTTTAAAAAATAAAGTAGATGCAAAACAGTACAACAGAAATTGCAGGCCGTTAAGCAAATCCCATTTTTTTTTCATTTCACTTTAAAATACAACTTAAACGTTTACCTTATCTGAAGTTTAGGAGAAATATATCAGGTTCAATTTGTTAAGCAGGTATAACGAGGCCATGAAGCTGTTAAAAGATTTTGTAACAGTAATACATTCTGCTTCCCACTGGTTGCATAATGAACTTACTCACCAAAGAGGAGAAGAGCTCACGTCTTACATTCTTTAAAATTAAGGATTTAATATTTAATAAAATATTAGGGGTTTGCTAGTGGACATGTTGTAGCCATCCCAGCATCCTTTGGGAACCTCTTTCATGATAACCTAACCATGATTCTTTGAAGTCTAGGGTTAAGAGGTCTGGGTTGCAAATACAGGCTTACAAACCTTAGTTTAGCTATTGTATTGTACAATAGCACTGAAAATGTATGGGCTTACGATTTTTTCAGTCTCACTACTGTCATGTGATCAAAATATGGCATATAGTTCTGACAGTTATAGCAATAGCAATAGCACTTAGTTTTATATACTGCTTCACAGCACTCTAAGTGGTTTTACAGTGTCAGCCTATTAGCCCAAACAATGTGGGTCCTTATTTTACCGACCTCGGAAGGATGGCAGGCCGAGTCAACCTTGAGCGTGGTGGGATTTGAACTGCTAAATTTCAGGTAGCTAGCAATCAGCAGAAGTAGCCTGCAGTACTTCACTCTAACCACTGCACCACCGAGCTTCCTATGATCTCCGTTTGAGACTTACTGAGCTGGTTTCTGACAAGACAAGGGGAGAGAATGGAGGAAAGCTGGATTTGCCTCATGGCCACCTGATTCATTTAATGACTGCAAGAGATTTGCTTAACAAATATGACAAAAAAGGTCATAAAACCAGGCATAATTCACTTAACAACCACATTCTGGTCCCAGTTATGGTCAGAAGTCCAGGACTATCTGCATCTGAAAAATCAATAGATGGCAGCAAAGAGGCAGAGAAAACAGGTTTGTTGCCATCTAATGTTGATTGTTTTTTGCAATCCAGATCTGGCAGCTCTGCTGAAGACTATGAGATGTTAGGACCCTCATAAAAAAAATCTAGAAAAAAAATTGACGAGCTCCACAAATGCCCTAAAAATGAGCCTGAGATGGAGTAACAAGTTTCTGGAACAATTAACAACAAATCTGATTTATAATATGATTGAAACTTAAATCACTAATTCACTTTTCAGGTGCATTACCTTAATTGATCTTCTATGTAATTAGCAAGAAGTTAGCATTGACATCTTGACCAGACAGGGCATTTTTAAGCCTCTGAAAGATCTTTAAATATTGCTACTCCTTCCCCACTTTTTGTTCTCGGCATCCTACATCGATTGGAATATATTTCTAAATTGCTTTTTTATCTACTGAATTCAGCAGCTCAGCAACTGGTGGTATCTGGGGGAAGCTGAAATATCAGTTCATTTTGCTCCCTGCAAGCGAAAAAGATTGGTCATTGGATCATTGGATCATTGCTTCAAGTCTTATACCTGAAGTCCCCCCAATCCAAAATATCATTATAATTGCTTCAAGTCTCATACCTGAAGTCCCCCCACTCCAAAATATCATTTTGGAGTGGGGGGACTTCAGGTATGAGACTTGAAGCAATTATCTTCATTCACTGCCTATACCAGTGATGGTGAACCTATGGTACACATGCTGGAAGTGGCATGCAGAGCCGTCTCTCCGGGCATGCAAGCCAGTGAAGAGATTCAGCCAGTTCACACCACTTCGGGAGAACCGGTTGTTAACTTTCTGAGCAGTTTGACAAACTGGTTGTTGGAAGAAATCATTAGGGCAGAGAACCGTTTGTTAAATTACTTGAATCTCACCACTGACGCAAGCCATCGCCCGTTGCTCTTCCAGGTTCCGGTGCGCCGGCCAGCTGGTCTTCACACATGTGGGAGCTCCAGAAACCGGAAGAGCAGCCACCCAGTCCGCATGTGGGTGCCGGGAAGATGATCTTCCGGTTTCTGTCGTGCGCGTGAGCAATGGCCACCTGGTTTTTTAATTTGTGGCGCACATGCACACGCGAAGACCAGCTGGCCGGTGTGGATGTGTGCACCGGAAACCGGAAAATCATTTTCTCAGTGTGCACATGCGTACCGGGCGGCTGCTCTTCTGGTTCCCGGCATGTGCGCGCACACTCTCGTTTCAGCACTCAGTGCCTAAAAGGTTCACCAACACCGGCCTATACTTTTTAAAAGCTCTGGGAAAAATAGAACAGTGCCAAGATCATTAGGATTTGCCTATGTGCACAGATAATCATGTCAGGTAAATCGTGAACATCCATACCAGGCTCATCCCAAAAGTGCTTTTTCAAAAGGCAACTGGACTTTCTTTCCTTTCGTTTCTCATCCAAGAAACTTCTTCTGTTCTGATTCAGAACTGAAGAAGCTTCTTGGATGAGAGGCGAAACATCTTCAAGGAAAAACGAAGTCCAGTTGCCCTTTGGAAAAAGCATCTTTGGGACAGCCATGACCTGGGTGACTGAGAATCTCCATAGATATGATCGGGCATGGCTGTGTTGATTTTTCCATGCAGTTCCCACCCTACTGGGAGGGAAGGACACAATAGACACCTTTGTTCAAAGTGGCACAGGCACATAATCCAAAACCTTGACTCAGCAGGGTGAGATCACATGGCACAGAAGGGGTCACCCATGTGGAACGTATGACTCAGATGTGAGATTTATGTATACATTTATTGAAATTGCATATCCATCATCCTCAGCCCCCAGTTATCATCCCAAAAATCTTTGAGGTCACTTAGGTTTGAAATAAAATGACTAACTTAATTATTTAGAAAGGATTTGAACTCTGATTGCTTATTGTACCATATGACTGTCACTAGGTGTTGTGTCTTGGATTCTTGGTGATTGTATCTTGTCTTTTTATGTACACTGAGAGCATATACACCAAAGACAAATTCCTTGTGTCCAATCACACTTAGCCAATAAAGGATTCTATTCTATTCTGTTCTATTCTATTCTGTTCTATTCTATTCTATTCTATTCTATTCTATTCTATTCTATTCTCTCTTGCCAGGGGTGTCCAATGTTGACAACTTTAAGACTTGTGGACTTCAGCTCCCAGAATTCTCCAGCCAACCACCCCTATTCTGGCAGCTGAAATTCACAAGTCTTAAATTTGCCAAGGTTGGACACCCCTTCTTAGGGCCTTGTGTTTTGAAAATATAAGACATGATATCTGAAAAGCAAGACATCTGCCTCCAGCCCATAATCACATATCCCTAAAATGTTGGGCGGGTGTGAGAATGAAAGTAGATTGTAACTCATTGACTCCACCAAAGGTCTATTTCACACAGCACTGTTTATTTAACTTTATTTTAGAAACATGATTTGCTTGAGTTAAAACAAAAGAAACCCAAAGCAGCTTATAGCAGCAGGTCTGTTTATATACATATACACAATAAAATCAAATCCATAAATTACACTAATGGTTTGGGGCTCCAACAAAAGCAATAATAACTTCGAAGGTCAACAAAAAAAAATAGTGACTCAGAAATTTTTAAGAGAACCAAAATAAGAGCCTGAGTAAAAACAAATAGAAAATATTTTCAAGTAAGGGCTTTTTTAGGTAGTCAGCCTGGCTTTGGCCAATATCTAAACCATAACATAGCTTTCAACATCCTGGTGTTTTCCCTGATACGTTTCTATAATTTATAGCTATTATCATCCTGTGTTTTTCTCATCTGGAAAGGGAGAGACTGGGGAAAGTAAATATTAAAAATATACTGAACTCAATAGCCTGGTTCACATGATAAGATCAATATAATATGACAATAAACAATAGTTAAAAGTTGCACTTCTTGCATTGAGCTGTGAGATATTTTAAAAGTATTTTGTGAACTAAGCTGTAAGGCTTATATCAGAGGACTTATATGTTTTCCCTATATGTTTCCCTTATATAATTTCCCTATAAAAATATTTATAGCTGTATTGCCTGGAAAAAGGGTTTGGGGAGAAAGGGAACACGATCAAGAATTATGGCCTGAAGAAATGGACAGAAGAAAGTTTTTCTTTCTTTTTCAAAATTCTAAGACCATCTAATGAAGCTGAAGGCAATTTAGAGAAAGCAAAAGAAGACACTTCTTCATAAAGCACATATTTATTTATTCAAACAATTTATAGAGCCACCCATCTCTAAAAAGTGGCTCTAGGCAGTGTATAAGGATTCAAAACATTGTTAACAAATTAAAAATTTAACTTCATCCCATTCATAAAGAACATCATTAACCAACATTAATTAGCAGAGGATGCCTAACCATACAGTCACCACCACAAAGGCCAGTGATGGCTATTAATTGAATGGTTTTTAAAGGGGATTGGATGAATTAACGGAGGTCAGCTCTATCAAGGAGTAGGTTTGGGGTGAGAACAATGTGCCTCCAAATACCACTTAGCAGGAAACAAGGTTGTCTGTCTTTTACCTGCAAGCATATCAGATGCACCTGGCTGGCTATTGTGAAAAACAAATTCTGATCTAGGACAAGCCTTAACTTGATCTAGCAAGACTGTTCATGTGGTTAGATTCATGATTAAGTCATAAATCATGTTTAGTAACTCTAGGGCTTGGGTTTACACATAGACAGCATATTAAAGGCAGAGACATCACCTTGCCGACAAAGATCCATATAGTCAAAGGTATAGTTTTTCCAGTAGTAATGAATAGCTATGAGAGTTGGACCATAAGGAAGGCTGAATCCCGAAGAAGTTGCTTTCAAACAGTGGTGAAATCCAAATTTTTTTACTACCAGTTCTGGGGGTGGGTGTGGTGGGCATGGTGTGGTGTGGTGTGGCTTGGTGGGCATGGCAGGAGAAGGATACTGCAAAATCTCCATTCCCACCCCACTCCAGGGGATACTGCAAAATCCCCATTCCCTCCCCATTTCTGGGGGAAGGATATTGCAAAATCTTCATTCCCACCCCACTCTGGGGCCAGCCAGAGGTGGTATTTGCCATTTCTCCTAACTACTCAAAATTTCCATTACCGGTTCTCCGAACTGCTCAAAATTTCTGCTACCGGTTCTACAGAACCTGTCAGAACCTACTGGATTTCACCCCTGCCTTGATAGTTCCTTAGACTTCAAAGAGATCAAATCAGTCCATCTTAAATCAAGTCAACCTTGACTGTTCTTGGAAAGCCAGATACTGAAGCTGAAGCTAAAATATTTTGGGCCACATAATGAGAAGAGAAAACTCACTGGAAAAGACCCTGATGCTGGGAAAGATTGAAAGAAAAAGGAGAAGGGGACAGCTGTTCTGATCTAGGCACCCCAGAAAGCTTAAATCATACACTTAGTGCCAAAAAACCCTCTTTTATTTAAACGGCTGTGAATTATGATCATTCACAGCCCATAATAATTCACAAACATTTGTGAAGATTCCGACAGATGTCTGCCACAGTCTTTCAAGGTAATGCTGATAAGCACCTACCTTTATCTCCCTTGAAATGCTGCCAGAGACCTAATTGCCAATTAATTTTGCAAGGCCAAATGGAGCACAGAGTCAAACGGAGCTTCTCAGAGTTTGAACTGACCAGAATGAACAAATTGCTTCCTACAAAGGCTCACCTCCCTTTGCTCCTCTCTTATGTCTTATGGGAGGGGCCAGTCATCTCCAAGCCTTACTCCCGAGTTGCTCCTTTTGTCTTAACTGTTCTTGCGCACACTGGGTACAGGCTTTCTCTGTTCTGCCTCGCTGATGTCAGATTCTGGAGGCTCCGGAGGCAGCACATAACTACCAGATGGCCCTGGCCCCCTCTCTGCCTCCGATGCAGAGCCCTCATCCAAGTCTTCCCCAGACTCCAGGACTAGCCCATGTTCCTCCCCAACCTCCTCATTGTCCAAATCTGCTGTCAGCTCTGCTGGCAGACCACAACAACAGCAGAGGTTGAGATGGTTAGATTGTGTCATCAACACAGTGAACATGATTTTGGCCAAACTCCAGAAGATGATAGAGGACAGGGGTGCTATGGTCCATGGGCTCATGAAAAGTTGGACACAACAACAATGAGCAACAAAGGAAGCTGGTCATTCCTAGGAGTCAGGATTTACAATACATAGTACACTAGTAGAGATGATACCTACAGAAGTACATGGAAATGTTTAGAGTAGGGATGTCAAAATGGCAGCCGGCAGGCTGGATGCAAGCCACGCCCACAAAGGGGGAAAATGTTACGAAACATCATGTGACAGCAACATGATGCAGTGAGTTGAGCACTCATGATTTAGAGGAAAGAATGTGGGCAAAATTCTAGCTGACTTTTATATGACTAAGAATGAAAAACTGGGCTGCTAGTAGAATGGAGCATCCTAAAAGCCGGAATAGAAGCACTTAACTGCAGTGTTTTGTTTTAAAATGTGATGTTCCTTTACATTTCCAAGAAAGATTCGAATTATGCATAATCCATCCTGGAATGGTCTCATGACCTAAGAGTAAAAGAAATGAATTGTTCTCCAGAAGGGTTAGTCAGTTCAGCTGACGCAGGACTTCAGCAGGTTCCGCTCCAAGTGTAAGAGACATACCAGAGCAGTGAGTCAGTTCTCTTTCTTAAACACACAGCTCTGCCCACCACATGAATGGCCTCCCAACTGCCTTGTTTCATAAGAGTTTAGACCAGCCCAGTGACTACTAAATAGTAATATGTGCACGGTTCACCTACATACGTGCATTTACTTGTATGTGCCCCACGGTCAAGTTGAAAAGATAACACTTGCATTCATTGAGTTGGATATGCCCATGATTATGGGGAAAAATGGATGAGTCACAGTGAATAGATTTCAGTTCTGAATTTAGAGGACACTTTATATCACTCAATTGCATGCATCACTCAGCTCTTTAATGTAAGGCCCTCTCTCTCACCAATTGCAACTCAGCTCTTTAATGTAAGGCCCTCTCTCTCACCATATCCTGATGCCAAAAATCCAGATTTTTGCTAATTTTTTTTTAAAGTGGTAAAATAAATATGTTAAGTCTCTGACCTATTTAATATACTAATCTTTTTAAAAAAGATTTCAAAATTAAACAAGAGGCTGTGATTCCTATCACTAGGTCTTTGCTCCACCCTTACATTTTAAAGTTTGGGGTAGGGGGTAGGGGAAAGCTTTAGGGAAAAGGGGGGCCATTCTCCAGATTGAAAAACGTTGTCTACTCCTGGTATGCAATATGAACAAATACTAAGCACGGAGAAAAAATAGGATTGTAGGAGTGTAATGCTAAGTGCTACTACCCACGGTGAAAACGTTAAAAAGTCTAATTGCTCAGGCTCTCATAGGGAGACATCAAGCAATATAAAGCACTGGGTTTCATCAGAAATGGCTTCTCCAAAGAATTCTGTTTCTTTTAAGTACTTCCATCCCACTACTAAAACCTGCACATTGCTCTAAGCCAGTGTTTTTCAACCTTGACAACTTTAAGCATGTGAACTTCAACTCCCAGAATTCCTGAGTTAGCATCGTCTAGGCCAGGGGTGGGGATCTATGGCCTTTTTATGACTTGTGGACTTTAATTCCCAGAATTCTGGGATTTGAAGTCCACAAGTCATAAAGGGGCCATAGTTCCCCACCCCTGCTCTAGATCAGGGGTTTCCAACCTTGGCAACTTTAAGACTTATGGACTTTAACTCTCAGAATTCCTCATCCAGCGAAGGAATGTTCTAGCTTGACTTTTGCTGTCGTCTATTGTTGTTATAACGTATTTAAGCTCTCCAGATAGTTGGATTATAACTCCCATTATATCATACATGGAGATTTTGCAGGTTATGACCTATGATCGTGATAGTGAACCTATGGCACACGTGCCACAGGTGACACATGGAGCCATATCTGTGGGCACGTAAGCATTTGCCCTACTCACTTCCAGTGTGCATGCGTATGCCAGCCAGCTGATTTTCAGGCCTTTTGGACCCACCGGAAATTGGGAAACGGGCCATTTCTGGCCTCCGGGGGGTTGGGGAAGGCTGTTTTCGCCCTCCCCAGGCTCCTGGAAAGCCTCTGGAGCCTGGGGAGGGCAAAAAAAACCAGGCCTACTGGGCCCACTGTGCCATTGCGGGCCAAAAGCAGTGAGAGCGTCGGGGTGTGTGTGCATGTGCATTCATGGGGGGGCAGGACACATTGAATTATGGGTGTGGGCACACACGTGCTCCACCTCCCGCACTCCCCCCCATTTTTGGCACATGATGGCAAAAAGGTTAGCCATCACTGACCTATGATGCTGTTTCTTGTCCAATAATGTTGGCTATTTAGACATTCCCACAGCGTTTAAAAATCATCTACATCTTTACAGTTGTATCTCCAGATCAGTAGTGGGTTTCAATTTCAGTTGCTACTAGTTCGCTTGTGGGCGTGAGGCATGAGGCGCAGAAGCATCTGGGTGGGTGGGCAGAGCTTCCCACCACCGCTACCGGTTTGCCTGATCCAGGTCGAACCTATAGCAACCCACCACTACTCCAGATGAATCTTTTGACTTTGGCCTATCTCAGCTTCTTAGGTGGAAATTATTATAATATAGTATTTAAAGTTTGTTCTGAATACCTTGGACTTTTTAATTTCTCCTTTATGAATTAAAGTTCCCAACACGTTCCACTGTTAGCCTCTCCAGATTCCTCAGAAATATTTACTTTTCATTTCAGACACTTTTTTCATACTTTCATGAAGAATGTGATGAAAGGCTGATAATGTGCCTTTTAGAGAAATCCTTTAGAAAAGCCAAGTCTATTAAAATGGAAGGCTTTTCACCACAATTTGAAATGATACGCCTAATGTGAAATAATGACATTTGTAATTTCCGTCTTAAAATGAGCTACAGTATCCTCTTCAATAAAACCTATGCTTTTTAAACAAAAGTATTTCTTTCCTGAAAGGCTCTTTCCAAAAAATGTCAATTTGGAGGAGTTTCTGGTTTGGTTTTGTTTTTTTTATAAAGCTGAAGTAAAAAGAGAGAGGGGGAGGGGAATGTAGCTTGATCTCAATTCATCAGGAATATGATTATTTGTGGAGTTCTGTAGACCTGTTACACCTCTTGCACCCTTGCAGCTCTATGATTAAGTCAAACTTCCTAACTGTCAGAGCAAATGATGATGGTGGAACCAATTACCAAGGAAGGTAATGATTCTCTTTATTGAACGTGCTTTAATAGAGGCTGACAACCATTCATCCAGAAAACTTTAATTTGGATTCCTACTCTGAGCTAAAGAGCCTAAAACAGGGGTCTGCAGCCTTAAGCGCTCGAAGAGCCATTTGGACCCTTTTCCCAAAGAAAACAAAACACTGGGTGCCACAAAACCTGGGTGGCCGTGGCCAACTCGCTGTCACTCACTTCCACCAGTCACATGACCCCCCTAGCCACGCCTACACAGCTGGTCATTAGGGCAGAGAACCAGTTGTTAAAAAACACCGGGAATCACAAAACCCTTTTGACAGATCTCTCCCCTCCCTCCCTCCCTCCCTCTCTCTTCCCCTCTCTCTGTATCTCTCCGTCTCTGCCCTGGCCACTTCTCCATCCCCTGCTGTCACCCTTACCTTCTCAGGCCAGGCGAGGAGTGACTGAGAGGGGAGGGCGAGGGGTGGGGCCAACCAGTGGTGGGATCACCCAACAGGGAGCCACAGCAAAGGGCCCAAAGAGCCGCATGTGGCTCGAGAGCCACAGGTTGCTGACCCCTGGCCTAAAAGGTTCTCTCCAGTTCTGTGTGCCTATACACTAAATTAGATGCCTGCTCATTTTATGTGAGAAATCCAAAATAACTTGGACAATTGAAGAGCCACCTTCTTCTGCATAGTCCTGCCCATGTACTTAGTTCCTTCAAAGAGGCCCTTCTTGGTATCTCCACATATTTGTAAAACACCAATATAGCCTTTTCTCTCCTCCCAAGAGTTTTTTATTTTCTATTTTTGAGCTTACACATATATTTTGGAGTTTATAAATTAGTCAAACATAATTTGTACCCTGTTCAGGCAGAAAGTTGAATACAATAGTGATTTCTTGACCCATTCCAGCTCGGAATGGGACAACTCACCACGGCCAACCTGCTTCAGCCAACTAGCAATGGAACAATTTAACAATTCAATTTAATTACAGGTAGTTCTTGAGGTACAACCACAATGGGACCCATAATTTATGTTGCTAAGTGAGAAACTTGTTAAGTGAGTTTTACCCCATTTGATGACTTTTCTTGCCACATACGTTAAGTGAATCATTGCAGTTGTTAAATTAGTAACATGGTTGTTAAGCAAATCTGGCTTCCCCATTGACTTTGCTTGCAAAATATGATCACATGCAGGAGTGAAATGTAAAATGTGTTACTACTGGTTCTGTGGGCGTGGCTTGGTGGTGGGGGTAATGTGACTGGGTGGGTGTGGCCAACTTTAAAAAAAAACTTTTCAAAGCATTTTTTCTGCAAAAAAAAGCTTTGAAAAGCCTCTGCCAATCAGGCAACTCAGCTTGGATTGTCAGAGGCTTTTCAAAGCATTTTTAACCACCTCTTTAGCCAAAGAGGTTGCAGAAAAAAATGCTTTGAAAAGCTGAGCTGCACGATCATCAGAGGCTTTTTTTAAAAAAAACCTTTAAAAGCATTTTTTCGGCCAAAGAGGTTGTAGAAAAAATGCTTTAAAAGTAAAAAAAAAAAAAAAAGCCTCTGATGATCATGCGGCTCAGCTAGGCATGGGGAGGGGAGGGGTGCAGGGATTTTTGCTACCGGTTCTCCGAACCACCCGCCACCATCGCTACCAGATCGGGTGATCCGGTCTGAACCAGGAGCATTTCACCCCGATCACATGACCCCAGAACACTGCAATCATCATAAATATGAACCAGTTGTCCTATTTAAAGGAACCCTTAAGACATGGCTGTATCTCCAGACTTTTGTATGGTGATCTGATTTTTAAATGATGATGGTTTTAACTTTGTTTATTCAACTTTGTTTATTTTTGAATGATTTTATGGGCTTTTTTATTTGTAAACTATTAAAAGTCACTTAGATCTTAAAATGGGTGGCATATTAATTGGATAACTGAATAATAGACTTGAAATGATTTCTGAATTTTATCATATTTTATTGATGCATTTTGTAAGCTGCCCAGAATTGTAAGGGATTGGGGCAACCTATGGACTTCATAATGAATACATAAATAAATATTTGTACATTCTTCCCAATGTGGTATCAACTAGAGGTGTCTAGGTTATACAGTAACTCCCAAAATTCATTGGGTATGGCTATGGAGTTGTGGTTTTAATGCGTCTGGTGAGCACCTGATTGACTAGACTTGGGAATCCTTTCTCATAGCAAACATGCTGGTAACACATTGTCACACCAATTTCGATTTACAATTGGGGTGTCAACTTGCAACACATTCCTGACCTGCTCTTGAGTTGCCATAGGCAGGGGGATGGGAAAACCGAGCCTCGCAGCTGCATTGAGGAACTTGCATTTCAGTCAAAGCACATTCCAGCGGCAACGTCAAGGTCATCTCCAGGGGGACCCACATTGGCTGGAGGGAGTGACTTCTACAACCCGTGAAATTGCTACGTTTGGGAATGACACACCTTGGGGGGGAAGGGGAAACAGGGTCAGAGCCAAGATGCAAATTAACTGAGGTCAGAGTTGGCTTCATTTGGTTTGTGGCGACATGCAGCTCCTAATAAATAACTGGATTTTTTTGAAGCTTGGCTTGAGGCTCATTCTTTAATTAGGGCATCGGTCGGGACCCTGACAGCAGGATGGATCAGAGCCTTTCCCCCCTCTTTTTCTAAGGTATTATTGCAAATCCTTTTAGGGCTCCTTCTCACTTGCGCTTCTGTGAGCTGTCGTTCCTTTATTATTATTAGCTCACACTTAAAATGTCAGCAAACTCTTTTATTTGAACAACTATTCTCATACATGACTGTATCCGCGAGATGATTCATCACCCACTCCTGAATTCACAAATATTTTTATACCATGGCTTGGGCTAGAAATCCTTATAGAAAGCAAGTTATTTTGATACATTTTTAAAGTATAAACAGACAGAGTTTGACAATCATAAACATCTTATGATTCAGTGGCCATTGGAGGGGGTACTCCTGATTTTTCTGCCTCTAATCTGATGTCAATTTTCACCTCCACCCACACTGCAGTTTTTCTCCCCTACTTACAGTCATTCACTGCAGTATTTTTTCCTTTTTCTGTGCCTTCACTCACTCAGTCAGTGTATTATTTGGACTTGCAACAAAACATTCAGACCTTCAGCCAATTTATGTCTTCCAAAGGAATACAAGCGATGTATGTTTTTCTCCTTTCCATCTTTATTCTTTTCACCCCAGTGGGTGGGTTGGAAGTAACTAAATAGAGCCTCAGGACCCTGCCCGACATTCTGTCCATCATCACAAATAGTCTTAGAGCACTGAATATAATGTGGTATTGGGGAAAGAAGCCTGGGAAAGAAAGATTGAATTGGAAAATGAGCCGGGCCAAATTAAGGATCGCTGCATTTGGAGATAGTATCCCCATTCATTCAACACTAGGAAATGCAGTTGGGAATGAATTGGAATGTTGGTGGCGCTTCCATTCTAAACCTCAAATAGTAAACAATAGCCCAATCAGACAAACAATCCAACAGGGAATCACCAAGACCCCTCCCATCAATACTGACAGGCGAGCCACTTGTATATAAACAAGGAGCAAACCCCACTCTTTTCTATCGCTGATGATTTTACCTAGTTGGGTAATAAAACATCTGCAAGAAAACAACCAAATTCAGAGGGCACCCCATGATCCACAGTTCAACCCGGGCTACAAATATTCTTTTCTGTTAAACCTCTTCCCTCTTAGTCAGCCATTATGAATGTTAGGAAATGGTCATTGCCTAACTAGTTGGCCAGGTAATATATAAGCCAACATTATATGTTTACAGTAGAATATGTATAGTATACCTTTACGAGTATTGCTGAGTCATTCTGCATCCTGATTGGATGAGCTCTGTAGCAACTGTATTTAAGGAGAGTTTGATTGTGGTCAGTATGGTGGATATTTCACCATATTGTTACCTGCTGCTATGTTCTAGATATCTTTGGTCTCTTTACATGGTCAATTTGATCATGGTTTATTTATTACTGCTTTTATGAACTATTTATATTGTTCCTGAATGATTCATGTCTTATTCTACGAACCGGTAAGAAGTTTTGTATCTCTGGATTGATTATGCATGGCTAAGACTTGGATTGGTAAAAGGACTATGATTTTGCGTTACTCTATAAGTAAAACGACTTTAAAAACCAGTTTGTATGCAGTTTATTCACAACTACTCTCAGTACCATTTCCGTGCGCAAACACTCTATGCTCTGCTTCATAACCGTTCCTGGTTATCTCACAACTATATCCTTAACAATGAAAAATTGGGGAAAACTTCAGAAACCATGCTTAACAGAGCCACATGTGCCTATCATGCATATCAAGTCTTTAGAGGGTCTTTATTTTGCTTTTCCCAGGGGTGATAGAGGTGGGTTTTTGTTTTTTGTCCTTCTGGAAAACCTGGAGTTCTTCCAAGCCTGAAGAATGCATCTTCTTATACATGGATGGTGCCATTTTGGCTACAAAATCATTGGCATTCCAAGAACGACTAAACTATTACTGCAGGGTAGATAGGTAACACTGTTTAGGTTCGGTCTATTTACGGCTTTGGTTCTTTCCTCATTCTCTTCAAAGGCTTTTCTTTCTTGATGTTTATTCAGTCAAAGGACACTTGCTCGGAGAAACGTTTTCATTCTCCAGGCTATTTTGCTATGTTATTTATGTCCCACATGGGTATTTGTGTATCTATCCTGCTAAGCATAAGAAGATGTTAAAACAATTCCTATACAATTCATCAAAGAATCGGTAACACTAGTAAAGGCCATCAGAGGGATAGATTGATGAAATAGTCATGCAGAGTTATGATGCTAATCCTGCCCCTTTCTTGATGTGATGCATTGTTGAACTTGTGACCTAGGGTCTCATGATACTTTTCCCCACAAAATGATGAAACCAGAAAGATCCTAATAATAAAAACTACAGCTTTCCAAACATGTCTCAACCAGTGATGGGTTACTCCCAGTTCGGCCCGGTTCCGCGGAGCCGGTAGCAGTGACGATATGACATCACCGAACCGGTTCTGCCACCCCACACCCTGCATTATTCTTACCTTTTATTTGGCCCTATCCCCAATCTATTGCTGCCTCCTGAGTCCCAGCTGATGGCTAGAGGGAAAAAAATTGTTTAAACTCTTGCCACAGGGCTTCAAAGGACTGCCCTACAGCTGATCAGTGTTAAAGGAAAACAAATGAGTAGATCAGTGCCTGCAAAAAATAAATGGGTAGATTGGTACAGCTCTGCAAGCAGTTAAAAGCCTGGTAGACCAGTACCTCTGCTAAATCCTAAAGAATTGTCACATGACCATCAAGCCACACCCACAAAATAAGCCACGCCCACAGAACCGGTAGTAAAAAAATTTAGAACCCACCCCTCGTCTCAACCCTTGAAATATTAAAATGCAGAAAATATTTCTTCTGCTTTCCCATACAATCAGCTTCATGTAACCCACTCACCTATTCTCTTCACCCAAATCAAGTTCTAGGGTGATAAGCTAGCTAACTAACTAACTAGATCTCAACCTTCAATGCTATGTTTTCTGACCAGAATCCCTAGGCCAGGGTTTCCCAACCTTGGCAATTTCCAATTATATAGACTCCAGTTCCCAGAATTCCACAGCCAGCATAGCCATTGCTGAGAATTCTGGGAGTTGGAGCAGGGGTGAAATCCAGCGGGTTCTGACAGGTTCTGGAGAATCAGTAGCGGAAATTTTGAGTAGTTCAGAGAACCAGCAAATACCACCCCTGGCTGGCCCCAGAGTGGGGTGGGAATAGAGATTTTGCAATATCCTTCCCCAAGGAGTAGGGAAGGAATGGGGATTTTGCAGTATCCTTCCCCTAGAGTGAGATGAGAATGGAGATTTTGCAGTATCCTTCCCCTGCCTTCCCCACCAAACCACACCACGCCCACCAAACCACGGCTACAGAACCGGTAATTAAAAAAATTTGAATTCCACCATTGGGTTGAAGTCTACTCACCTTTCCATTTGTCAAGGTTGGAAGACAGTGATCTAGGCTGAATCCTAGATTATGAACAAGCCTTGAATTTATCATCCCATACTTGAAGGACCAAAACAGAGTTTTCTCCAGAGAGCTAACTGGCAGAATCAGAAAAGGCTTCTGTGCATGTGCAAAGCATAGCCAGAGGCCTCTCCTATTGTTAGACCTGTCAGAAAAAGTCTTAGAAGGATTTGTTGTCTTGCAAAACCAGTTAGAAAGGGGTGCTTTGTGTGAATTTTCATCAAACGAAAAGGTCCTTTTTGAAGCTTTGCAGAAACCTATAGAGCAACAGAATTGCTGAATCTGTCAATGTCAATTTTTATAATTTTTACAGTCTGTCAATTTTTCCCATTTTTACAATCAGCCCGTTTGGATTTCTCTTCATTTTTTTTTTATTATTATTATTATTTTTCACTTGTCAATTTGAGTTTTCTTCTCAAATTCTTTGTTTTCTCCATTTTTGTAGTTAAAAGACAGGTGTGTACAACATTTGTATTTTTATGCCTGCGTTTTCAAAAACATAAACGCTTGCTGGATTAACCCGGCGGCCATGTTTTTAGAATAAAAATTTTCCTAATAAATGTTTCTGTGCATTGTTTTCATAAAGGTACAGATTTAGCGCAGCATTTACATTTTTAAATGTAATATGACTTTTTTTTTAAAAAAAAATGGAGGACTATAATGTAAAATAGAGTTTGTGAATTGGTTTGCAATTTAGCAATACCAAAACATGATCTCTCCCCCCCCCCCACCCTCCCGGCCAGTAATTGACAGTTCATTTCATATCAGTTATTTGTGTTGACACCAATTAAACTTTCGATAATTGCATATAATATAGTCAATTTATGTGTTATGGCATTCATCCTATTGTTGTCCATCTCTTTCTTGTTATTTCAAAGCTCTCTGCTCCTTTCTTGCCTCTTTCTACAAAGCTGCGAATGGCAATTATATTGAGAAGCACAGATTCTGCAGAGGGCCTTTGAAAATTGCTTCTCCTGGATGCAAATTGCCCGTTCAGATCTCATCTGGAATCATTAAAGGGACATTAGCATTCTTTTATCACGGGCTAGATGGCTCATTTACAGGCTGATTGAACATGTCAGACTCATAAACAGTGTACACAATCATCTCTGGGCAGTGAACAATTTAACGGTTGTACACTGCCCAGAGTCACTTTGCGTGAGATGGCGGCCATATGAAATAGTTAATTAAATAAATAAATCGCCTCTTTGCCTTTAGCTATTTGTGTCTGAAAGAATGTACAGGTTTAGGACCAAATGTTCCATTCTGTGCGATTCAACTTCCTTTTTTTACGTTGAGTCCTCTAGAGAATGCCAGGAAATGCTTGTTTAAGATGCTGTTGCTTACAGATAAAGAGAAGCCTAAACAGAGAAAAGGATGAAGCCTTCCTTTTTAAAATTTATTTGTGAAGCTCTCATACAGTCTGTGTCTTTCAGAGAGCTCCAGGCAGCTTCAACCGAGATTTAGTGGGGTCCATAAATTATATTCCAAGAAGAATAGGAGCTCATTTGATTTTGGCTTAGTTGGTTTGGAAAATCCAGCCATGGTCATTTTTTAAGCCTAGCTTTCTACTTACAAATGGTAAAAATCAATGGTAGCGGTGGTGGGTTGCTACCGGTTTGCCCCAGATCAGGCGAAGCGGTGGAGGCGGTGGCAGGAGGCTCCGCCCACCCACCCAGACGCTTCTGCGCAGAAGCGCCGTGCACCCATGAGCAAACCAGTAGTGACAGGATTTGAAACCCACGACTGAATGGTAGCATATTCAAACTAAGTTTAAACAGAAAATGGCACGGTATAATATGACCAACTTGTCTCAAAGTAAATCTCCCAAAAACTGTTCTGCTCATTTTGTATTTCTCATTGATTGGTTCTGGATATAGTCTTCACTTTACAAGTGACAATAGTCAAGTACATTTGCTTCTATTCTCAGCAAAGACCCATGAGGCACAGCACAGGTTTACTGGCACAAAAACGAAGAGGACAACACTAAACAGAAGGCAGCATCTATTAGGGCTATCGTATATGAGCTGAAAACTAGGTGGTGGTTTTGTTTAATTTTTTTTGTGCCCACATGCTCCACACTCACTTACCTTACAACCACCACAACCATGCCTCCTACACTCTGACACCTGTCGCGGCGTGGCCCGACTTCTTCTGGGGCTGCTTCCGGCCTCTCGCAGACAGATGCTATGTGGCACATTGCACCGCTGCTGCCGCTCGTGGCAGGCGACCGCATGGTTTTCATGCTGGTGCCACTGTTCGCACACACAATAGTGCAATGTGCTATGCAGCCTTCTGCTGGAGCGGTGGCATTGGTATGACATGACATGTGTCACTAAGCAACATAAATTTTGGGCTCAATTGTTGTCGTAAATTGAGGACTATCTGAATTAGGAGTAATCTAGGGGTAAATTTGCCATTGACATCTTCTGGGACATTAGGAGGAGTTTTCAATTAAGCTTAAAAATCTGGAATTCCCTGGAAATTTTACACTCTGCTTAACTTTTGCAGATCAGACAAGACAACCAGGCATTCCTCCTTGATTATAAATGCCCAATGTAAATTCAGATTTGAGACAATAACTAGACTACTGTAAAATATTTTGACAAACCTTGTGTCTATTTATTTATCCATTTAGCCATTCATTCATCATCCATCTCCAGAATTCGTTCAAGATAGAACTGCAATCTTTTATTTTTTTTTCTGTAAATCTCTTTGCACATACAGTCTCGTGGATATTAATCTTTATGTCAAAGTACTGGTAAAATAAATAACGTGGAGATTTTATCATTTAGGCAAGCATCCCCATTAAATAATACACACTCAGATATAATCCAAAAATTTGTACTGTTATTAGGTCAGAAGGAAATGGTTGGTCATTTTATCCTATTATCATTTATCTAAATATAGTTCAGAAAGGGAAACTATATCTCAGAGAACTTCCTGGTTTATCCGACAGTCCACTTCATTAGTCAATTTTCCATCAATTCAAAGATCCATGTTCTTCGTATCCATTGTTCTACCAGGATCTCTCAATCTGTTTACAGTGTATGGCATCTTCAAGATAAATCGCCACTGGAAGAAGATGAGTAGATTATGGATCAAATCAGAATGGTGATCATTAAAAGCCAACAGCAGCCTTAATGCAGGAGTCGCAGGGATATTTGTATTAAGAATTCTACTGACATCCTTTTAAGGTTTTGTACTCAAAGAATTGAATAACAGAAACTTTCTAGAGCCAGTCGAAAGAAAGAGACTAAGATTCACTTATGGTGAATAGCTATGCGCTACGAGGTGGGTGGATTTTCTTAAGAGCAATTGTGTGCCCTGAAATAACAGAGAGGAGGAAAAAAAGTGGCATAAGAACAATTAACAATCAGTAGGGGACAATTTTGAAGAAAGCCATTCAGGTTGTCAACTCCAACTTCTGCTTGTTGTAGGAATACAGTTTAAAGCAGGGATGTCAAACTCAATTTCATTGAGGGCCACATCAGGGCTGTGGTTGACCTTGGGGGGCTGGGCAGGCATGGACAGCTTGACGCCACTCCCCAAACTGCTGGCATGTTTCCTCTTCTCATTGGATAGACCAGGCCGAAGCCATACTTACCTGATCTTTCCTTTTCACATTGGGTAGACCGGGCCGAAGCCACACTGACCTGACCACATTGCAGGCTGGATCCAGCTTGCCAGCCTTGAGTTTGACATCCCTGGTTTAAAGAATCTACAAGGTTTCCTAAGCTTCCTTTGTCCACATCCAGCGAAGGGTGGCCCATCTCTTTCTTCAGTGTAAAATCCCACTGTTGAACTGCTCCTCCTGTTAGGATTTTATTCTCTTAACATCCAATTAGTTTCTATTTTCCTACAGTCTAGTATTCCATGCAGAAAGCTTTAGGAAGAAGAACAAAAGGTACAGGTTAGTCCCTGACTTACAACCACAATTGGGATTCCATTGCTAAGCAAGGCAGTTGTTAAGTGGGTTGCACCAAACTTTAGCACCTTTTGCCACGTTGTAAAGTGGGTCGCTGCTGTGAATCGTGCAATCCTTAAATGAATCCAACTTCCCGCATTGATTTTGCTTGTCTTAAATCAGCTGGGAAGGTTGCAGATGAAATTACATGACTCCGAAATCCTGCAGTTGTCGTAAATACATTGGTGATTGCCAAGTGCCCAAATTTTGATCAAATGACCACACTGCAGCAGTTGTAAATATGAGGACTGGTTGCAAGTCACTTTTTTCAGTGCCTCAAATAGTCACTAAATTAATGTTGTAAATTGAGAACTGCCTGTAATCTGCACCTTGTGTTTGACACTCTTTCAGGTATTGTACTTGAAGAATAGACTTATACTTAGAATAACCTAATTGCCATTTTAAATGTACACTAATTGGCATACATTAAAATGAAATTTCGTTGCATACAGCTTTCAAAGGGTCACCACCTCCAATATACACTACATAAACACTACATAAACATGATGTCAGAAGTTTCGGTTTCATCCTCGAAATAAATTAATTTCCAAGCAGCAATCTTTAGGAAATATTAATATATTAATATAAATAAATACAAAATTATGCATATACCCACATATACTATATGACACGGAAAAACAACACACTCTACTTCCGAAGTACACGTGTACGTGGCGAGAAAAATGAATCTTGCGAGTTTACCAGTCGGATGGCATAGGGAACAAAGCTGTTACAGAATCATGTTGTCCTGCTAGAAATACTTTAAAACCTTCTCCCAGAGGGGTGCAACAGAATCAGACTATAAAGTGAGTGTGTGGAGTCTCTAACAATGCTTTGAGCTCTAAGCACATAGCGCTTATAAACAGTATTCTGAATAACAGGAAGACAGTTTCCTATAATCTTCTCAGCTGTCCTTACCACTCTCTGTATGGACTTTCTATCTGAGGCACTGCTACCAACAAACCAAACACTGATGCAGTTTGTTAAAATGCTCTCAATCGTGCCTCTTTAAAAAGTGGCCAGGACAGAAGGAGAAAGATGTGCTCTTCTCTGTCAGGGTTCCAAGTAATAAATCCATAACAAGCAAGACTCCGAGGCATGTAGATTCCTGTCAACCCTGAAGCTGATCTGACTGAAGCCATTTTTGACCTCCTCATCCGATGCTGGTTTGCATGCTTCACTAAGAATGACATATGGAGAGACCAATTCAGATTGTTAGTTATCTGTATTGCCCCTTTGGAAGTTTCTACTTAATGCCACTTACAGTTGGAGGCCAATGAGCCCTTATCCCTGGGTCACTGGGAAGTACCTGACTAATACCGACTAGAAGTAGACATATGTTTTACCTCTACATTCATTTATTTCAATTATAGCTTACCTTTTTTATGAGATACAAGGCAAAGATCTCTAATTTTATATCACAGCAACCATTTTATGAAGATACTGAGTCTTATTACAAGTGGAGATGAAACAACATACGGGGGGAAATTCAAAAACCATCCACATGGTGCTTAGAAAACAACCTGCACCTGAACATCAGCAAGAAAAAAGGAGATGGTGTTAGACTTCCAGAAGAAGAGAGAGGAACCTTCCCCACTTTACATCGAGGGGGTTGTGTAGAGAGAGTTTCCTCCTTTAAATTCCTGGGAGTCTATCACAGTGAAGATCTCACCTGGAAAATCAACACGACCCAAGTGGCCAGAAAGGCCCAACAGAGACTCCACTTCCTCAGAGTCTTGCAAAAAAAACGAAGTGGAACAACACCTGATGATCTCCTTTTACCGGTCCACAATAGAAAGTGTCCTCACTTATTGCATTACGGTGTGGTATGCTGACCTGACAGCCATGGATAGAAAAACATTACAGAGGGTGGTGAGCACAGCACAAAAGATCATGGGTTGTCCCCTGATACCACTAAACGACATTGCTAGGGCTCACTGTCTTAGAAGAGTGAGGAAAATCCTCAGGGACTACTCACACCCTGGTTAGCACTTCTTTATTGTCCTACCATCAGGAAGGAGATATACAAGCATAGGCAGATGCACAAGCAGGCTGAAGAACAGTTTTTACCCGTGGGCTTTCAGACTCCTGAATGAAAAATAACATGAAAAACAACATAGTACGATTGACTTGCGGAGCTGGCGCAACATGTAATAAGATCACATGGTGCAATAGAGTTGGGTGTTTGTTACCAGGATTCACTGGGATAGGGATTTTCTGTCTTTCGCAGTGAGTTGTATTGTGTTGGGAGGGTACACGAAGGGAAGCTCAGCCAATCTCATAGTACACATGTTGTACTCTGACCAATGGTGGGATTCAAATCCCACGGTGCTCCCATGTAACATCTCTCGGCGTGAGCTGCAGTGGCTCCCAGTGGTCTTCCGGATGCGATTCAAGGTGTTGGTTACCATCTTCAAAGCACTTCATGGCTTAGGACCCGGATACTTACGAGATCGCCTTCTGCCACCGATGGCCTCCCACCGACCAATACACTCCCACAGAGAGGGACTCCTCAGGGTGCCATCGGTCAAACAATGTTGACTGGTGACACCCAGGGAGAGAGGCTTCTCTGTGGGGGCTCCCACCCTATGGAATGAACTGTCCCCAGGGATATGTATGATTCCTGACCTACATACCTTTCGCTGTGCCCTTAAGACCTTACTATTCCAACAAGCTGGGCTGGCTAAATAAGGAGTTTTTAATCTTTGAGTTTTTAATTTGGGGCCAAATTATTTAATCTGTTTTTAAATTGTTTTTAAATTTTGTATTCTATGTTGTTTTATTGTGGCTGTACACCGCCCTGAGTCCTTCGGGAGAAGGGCAGTATAAAAATTTAAATAATAAAATAAATAAATAAATAATAAAATAATTTAACAACCGGTTCTCTGCCTTAGTGATTTCTTCCAACAATCAGTTCACCAAACTACTCAGAAAGTTAACAACCGGTTCTCCCGAAGTGGTGCGAACTGGCTGAATCCCACCACTGACTCTGACGATAAAGGTTTGAATTGAATTGATGGTAGAGTTTAGAATGAAGAAGGTCCCAGATTTCCCTAGAACTGTATGGAAACTTGAACCTGAGCTTCTTAATCTAAGGACAACATCAGGAGCATTGTATCAGACATGGCAGATGTATTTGCACATGCATAAAAACAAAACAATCTAAAATAATGTTCACTTCTTGGTTTCATTATTAGAAAAAAAAATCATACACAACCCCCAAGAAATGATATCAATGCAGGAAATATTTAAAAAAAACCAACAACTGGCAATCTAATGGAAGTCATGTGAGCTCATAAGAAGAACTGTGAAGCCTCCTTGGGGAAAAACCTGATTGTTGATAATAACTCAAATATTTAGAACAGATTAGTGCCACTTTTTCGACTAAGCAAACATAATCACACTTCAGTCTTATTGGTAGGTTGGCAACTTCAGTTCTTCTGCCTGCTCTGTTTTAATCCACCAAAGCAGCATTATACCAGAAATATTCCTTTTCTTAGTGCAATGTTACTTAACTTCAGCAAATTTAAAATGTGTAGACTTCAACTCCCAGAATTCCCCAGCCAAAGGAGGGGTTTGTGCTTCACCCCAAACTCAAGACAGATGGGGACAACGGGAGGTAGCAGCTTGCAGAGAGATGCCTGAAGGACCTTGGGGAAGGGTGGAACAGAAGACCCAGAGGGAGATTCATCACACAACAATCAAATTAAATCAGTCGATTCCATTCTTATCTTTCTCTTTTTATGAAAAGCTGAAGGGAAGGAAGGAAGAGAAAAGGAGGGAGTTGGTAGTTAAGCTAATGCTTAACTACCAACTCCCTCCTTTTCTCTTCCTTCCAACTACCAACTACCAATGGATCAGTGGTGGTATTCAGTGGTGGTATTCGCCCAACCACCTGGACTTCATCACGTCCCTTTTTTGACACTGCACAAGCGAGGAAGGCCTTGCACATGCCCGGAGGTGGTACATGCAAGTGGAGCAAGCGCAGTAGTGAAATGTAAACTTCGTTACTACCGGTTCTGTGGGCGTGGCTTGTGGGAGAATATGAGTGGGTGTGGCCAACTTTTTGTTTTTAACTTTTAAAAACATTTTTTTCTCTAACCTCTTCGGCCGAAGAAGTTGTAGAAAAAATGCTTTTTAAAACCTCTGATGATTCCAGATGAGCCGCGCATCATCAGAGGCTTTTTTTTTACTTTTAAAGACATTTTTTCAGCCAAAGAGGTTGTAGAAAAAATGCTTTTAAAATTTTTTTTAAAAAAAGCCTCTGATGATTGCGCGGCTCAGCTGGGTAATGGGGGTGGGGCAGGGATTTTTGCTACTGGTTTTCCGAACCACCCGCTGCCATTGCTACCGAATCGAGCGATCCGGTCTGAACCGGGAGCATTTCACCTCTGAGCGAGCACCCGCATATGGTCATATTTGTAAACCAGTAGCGAAGGTAAGTGAATACCACCCCTGCAATGGATGGGTGGGTGGTAGCAAGTACAGTAGCTTTGAAAGAGAGGCAGAGAAAGTTAGAGTCCTTTGAGAGACAGGTGGAGGAGAGAGATTTTCTACTGGGAACCTGTTGTAAATAATTTTATTTTTCCATAATTCCTGTAAATATAGTTGTACACGTCAAGGAAAGGGGAAAAAAAATCTTCCGTATTCTCAGACTGTGTTGAAGAAACTGTTCTGCTTAAAATCACCCACCCACCCAGCAATAAAAAGAACCATCAATCATGCAGTGACAGGTTTATTCCACAGATCTTACACAAATATACTTAGGCTGAGAATCCAACAGAATAAAATTCCCAAATAATGGAGGAACTTGTATATCTGGGAATATCACAAAACAACAATCTGCTGCACGTTCTCTGGGCAAAGAGATCTTATTGCTATTCAGGTTGATCAGAATTTTTCCCCTCCTCCTCCATTTAATTTCTCATCCCTCTTCCTGATTATTTTTCATCAGCACTAAAGGGAGAAGATCAGTGGTGGGATTCAAGTAATTTAACAACCGGTTCTTTGCCCTGATGATTTCTTCCAACAACCAATTCGCCAAACTGCTCAGAAAGTTAACAACCGGTTCTCTCGAAGTGGTGCGAACTGGCTGAATCCCACCACTGGAGAAGATATTCTTAACACTTCGTTAACTCAACTGTTAGCTTGGTATTTAACATTACATTTTCTCTGGGATAAGGGAAGTTATCCCTTGCATTAGATCAGGGATGGGCAACTATGACAACTTTGTGATCAGTGGACTTCAGCTCCCACAATTCCTGAGCCAGCCAGTTCTGGGAGCTGAAGTTCACAGCTCATAAAGTTGCCATAGTTGTCCACCCCTGTGTTAGATCAATGTTTCTTAATCTTGGCAACTTTAACATGCATGGACTCCTCATGCCGGCTGAGGAATTCTGGGACTTGAAGTCCACAAGCTGCCAAACCTAAGAGAACTGCATTATTGTAGATGTCTATATTTGTTGTTTTTTGTGGGTCCATTTTGCTCAAGACCAATCCAGAGCCAAAACTAGATGGGTTATCTCCATCTGATATATACAAACCTGCAATACAGGTAGTACTCAACATATGACTGCAACCTAGTCCAAGATTTCTGTTGCTGAGCAAGACAGTTGTTAAGTGACTTTCCCCCATTTTACAATCTTCTTTGGCGCAATTATTACAGGAATCACTGCAGTTGTTAGGTCAATCATGCGGTTGTTTAGCGAATCTGGATTCCCCGTTGACTTTGCTTGTTGAAAACCAGCTGGGAACATAACAAATGGTGATCACATGAGGACCATTTATCTTGCACGGAACAGTGTAACTGTTATAAATATATACCAATTGCCAAGCATCTAAATTTTGATCATATGCCCCTAAGGATGCTGCAATGGTTCTAAGTATGAAAACTAGACAGAAGTCACATTTTTCAGTGCTGTTGTAACTTCAGATGATCACTAAAGGAATGGTTATCAGCAGGGGTGAAATCCAGCAGGTTCTGGAGAACCAGTAGTGGAAATTTTGAGTAGTTTGGAGAACTGGCAAATATCACCTTTGGCTGATCCCAGAGTGGTGTGGGAATGGAGATTTTACAATATCCTTCCCCCAGGAGTGGGGAGGGAATGGAGATTTTGTAGTATCCTTCCCCTGCCATGCCCACCAAGCCACGCCCACAGAACCGGTAGTAAAAAAAAATTGGATTTCACCCCTGGTTATAAGTCAAGTACTATCTGTACACTGAGGAGACCATTCTGCTGCTTCTTCCTCCCCTGGGATCAGTGGTGGTATTCAGCCAGTTCAGATAAACTGGTAGTGGCGATCCACCCACCCCAGAACTATGCCATCCTATTTAGCCACGTTTTCTAAGCCGCATGCATGAGTGCAAGCCACGCAAGCGAGCAAAGTGTATACCCAAAAGGCCGCACGCTCACATTTTTGGTGTGCGACGAACTGGTAGTAAAATTATGTGAAACCCACCTCTGCCTGGGATCTCATTCCTCTTCCCCCATCCCACACACTTTGATAGATTCCCAATTCCCCAAAGGACCCAAACTGTTTTACTACTAACACCATTGACAATCGCACTAAGGCAGACCAAGATCACCGGCCCTCAAATGCTCTGCAAAATAAATATATTTTTAATGTCTTCCGAAAAGCCAGAAGGTTGGCTGACATTGTTCAACCAATGGGACAAGGGTAGCAACAGTCCCTGATAGGAATCATTGCTGTGCTTGCAGCCTTCATGGGGCAGGAAACCTCAGTCCCTCTCACCCCACCCCCACCCGCACTTCAAGATTGCATTGGACAGGCCAAATCCGGGCAAGATAAATGGCCCTCAGTGCAAAGCTGCAAATATTTTGTTTCCCCCTGTGGTGCACCATTCTACATATGTTTTGTAGCCGCCGTTTCAAGATCTTTCATTTAATATTGAGATTGCAGTGATCTTGCTGGTGTTATTATTTCAACAGCTGGCATGGTATTTGCTCAGCTCAGGTTTGGCCGTTGCATGATAGATGACGCTGTTTTATCAGAAAAATGTTAAGTTGCAAGAGTTTTTTTTAAAAAATTAAGCCACTCTGTATGGATACACCTTGCAATCAGAGGTGGGTTTCAGGAGGTTCTGACCAGTTCTGGAGAACTGGTAGCAGAAATTTTGAGTAGTTCGGTGAACCAGTAAATACCACCTCAGTCTGGCCTCGCCCCCATCTATTCTCTGCCTCCCGAGTCCTAGCTGATCGGGAGGAAATGGGGATTTTTCAGTAACCTTCCCCTGGAGTTGGGAGGGAATGGAGATTTTACAGTATCCTTCCCCTGCCACGCCCACCAAGCCAGGCTCACCAAACCAAGCCATGCCCACAGAACCAGTAGTAAAAAATTTTAAATCCAACCACTGCTTGTAATTACAGGAAAGCTTAACAAAACATTGTGATAAACAACTGGCTACTGAAAGGAATATAGTATTCTATTTTCATATGGGCTTTATAAATTGGCAATGCTGTATGGCATTGTTACAGAAAAGGGGTGATTCATTTTCCAAGCAGTAGGAAATTCCAGGGACAGGCAGTAATAAATCGCATTGTATTTTGCAGTATTTGAAGCTTTAGTATGACTTCCCAAATTGAGATCCAACTTGGCAATATTACTATCTCAAATCATAGTGAATCCAGCTATACTGAACTTCCAGCTAACTAGCTAATGCAAAATTTCAACTTCCCCACCAGTGCTTCAATCAAATGGTGACACTTATTTTCCCCTTATTAGCTGAAAGCTCTAACATTCCAGAGTGGACAAAATTTTCCAGACATTGAGAGCCATTAATCTCATGCTGTTTCAATAATCCCTGGCAGATTGTGAAAAACCAGAGGGATCATTCCATTCATAGGAATGTTCAGTTTAGCATCTAAAGAATGGATGACCAAAAAGAAAAAGAAGAAGACAAATCATAGAAAGAAAAAAAAATCTGGCATCTAGTTGTTGCAATGTGTTTGTAGTAGAAACTGATGAGTTTGAAGAAGAGCCTCCATCATAACCACTCAGAAGGAACGCAATGTTTCTGTTGCGCTTTTAGGAAACAATTTTTAAACCAAAGCTGCAGGAATGCAACAACAAATTAAGACAAAGTCACAAAGCACATTTCAAGATGACCCAGATCGGAATAAGTGAAGCAATTGTTTATATCAGTACAACTATGGAAGATGGACTCTGAGATGGTATGAGAAAAATGAAAAATTCCTTTGAATTCTGGATTCAGAGATGGTTACCAAGACAGTAATTTCATGGAGTATAAGAAAAATTAAAGACTGGCCATTCTCTTGAGATGATGGGTTAGGGTTAGGGTCATCATCATCATCAGTATGGAAGCAGAAATTCATATATATTGGACGTAGATGTGAATAGGCAATGGACTGAAAGCCACGATGTTAAGAAAAAAAGAAGATATATTAAGTAATGGATGGGATCAAAGAGTTTACTTGCTATTGGAATGTCTTTGGAAGTAAGATAATGCTATAAGAAGTCAAGAAGGATAGTCGGTGTTCATATAGTCACCAGAAATTCAGCTCACTGGCACAACTCTCACATTGATAAAATTTCATTTCAACCCTGAGCTACAAATATTTATTGATAAAATAAATATTTGTAGCTCAGGGTTGAAATGAGGGCTCAGAGAGAAAGATTGGGAGGACGTAACTGTCTTTCATTATTTGAGGGATACCACAGAGAAGACAGGATCGACATATTCTCCAAAGCACCAGAGGGCAGGACAAAAATAGATGGACACTTGTTAAAGGGAAGTCTAACCTAGAAGAAAGGAGAAATTTTCTGACAATGAGTACAATTAATCAATGGAAAAACTTGCCTCCTGGAGTTGTGGGTATTGCATTTTCAAAAGTAGATTGGACAAGCATTTGACCAGGAGGGCATAAAATTTCTAGCTTTGAGCAGTGGGTTGGACGAGAACAGTGGTTCTCAACCTGTGGGTCACGACCCCTTTGAGGGTCGAACGACCCTTTCACAGGGGTCGCCTAAGACCATCGGAAAACACATATTTTCAATGGTTTTAGGAATAACTTTATGGTTGGGGATCACCACAACATGAAGAACTGTATTAATGGGTCACGGCATTAGGAAGATTGAGAACCACTGGATTAGAAGACCTCTGATTCTTCCAGCGCTATGATTCTATGTTCTAATATCCTTCCTCCTCCTATTTTCTCCGCAACATTCTTGTGAGATGAGTTGGGCTAAGAGAGGGGTGAAATGCTCCTGGTTCAGACTGGATCACCCAATCCAGTAGCGATGGTGGCGGGTGGTTCAGGGAACCGGTAGCAAAAATCCCTGCCCCCTCCATGCCCAGCTGAGCCACGCGATCATCAGAGTCTTTTTAAAAAAAACTTTTAAAAGCATTTTTTCAGTTGAAGAGGTTGCCAAAAAAATGCTTTTAAAAGTTTTTTTAAAAAGACTCTGATGATCATACGGCTCAGCTGGGATTGTCAGAGGCTTTTAAAAGCATTTTTTTCCTGCAACCTCTTAAGGTTATAGAAAAAAATACTTTTAAAAGTAAAAAAAAAAAAAGTTGGCCACGCCCACCCAGTCACATTACCCCTCCCACCAAGCCACGTCCACAGAACTGGTAGTAACAAATTTTACTTTTCACCACTGGCCCAAAGTCATCCAGTTGGCTTTCATGCCAAGGGCAGGAGTAGAACTCAGTCTCCTGCCTTTCTAGCTGGGTTCCTTAAAACTAGACAAAACTGGCTCTTTCCTGGTAATATTCCCTTAAAATACTAGCCATGTTTGTCCCTATTTAACTTCTGAGGCCACTTTGTGAAATGCGGCTTCTTCTTTTTCCCAACTTCTACTGTGGTAGCGATTCCCCTGTGATTGTCCAAATATTTTGCAGCATTCTTAAATTTCTCTTAGTTGGCTTCTTTTTTTCATTGGAGATGGGGCATTTCTTGGCGATTTCCTCCCATTGTGACTATTTTGTAAATATTATGTCCAAAAAATTAATGAAAGAAATCATTACCGTATGCCTGGGAAAACAGATGCTAGATAATTAAGGGAATAATTAATAATTAACAAGGACCAATGAATAAGTAAATAAGTAGACTAGTTCAACACATCTGGAGGGCATCAGGATGAGGAAGTGCTGTACAAAAACAAGAAAATGATGCATAGTAGAAAATTGAAAGCAGGAATATTTAATTTTGTCGAGGGGCCAAATAAGTTGCAACTTGAAAAGTAATGGGTGGCAGGCACAAGGACAAAGACTTCATTTGATGTCAATATACTGAGTTCAACTGAACTAAATAAAATTAATTCATTTAATCCTTTTTTTCCTTTCAGTCAGATTCAGAATCACGGATTAGTTTCATGTTTTGAAGAGGCCTCAAGTTTCTTTGAGATCTCAGCTTGTGAGGGGTTCTGGGTGTTCTGTGAACTTGGTTGTTGTCTTTCCAGAGAAACCACAGTTTCTCAAACTCAGCGTGAATCTCCCTTTGGGAAGGTGCAGACAGATTCCAGGGGAGATGTAAGGAAACTTTTAGTTGAATAGAGTAGAGTAGAGTAGAGTAGAGTAGAGTAGAGTAGAGTAGAGTAGAACAGAACAGAACAGAACAGAACAGAACAGAACAGAACAGAGTAGAGTAGAGTAGAGTAGAGTAACATAGAATAGAATAGAATAGAATAGAATAGAATAGAATAGAATAGAATTGAATTGAATTGAATTGAATTGAATTGAATTGAATTGAATTTTTTATTGGCCAAGTGTGATTGGACACACAAGGAATTTGTTTTTGATGCATAGGCTCTCAGGGTACATAAAAAGAAAATATACATTTGTTAAGAATCAAAAGGTACAACACTCAATGATAGTCATAGGATACAAATAAGCAATCAAATCATACTAGGAAACAATCAATATAAATCATAAGGATACAGCAACAAATTACAGTCATACAGTCACAAGTGGGAGGAGATGGGTGATAGGAGCGATGAGAAGATTAATAGTAATAGTAATGCAGACTTAGTGTATAGTTTGACAGTGTTGAGGGAATTATTTGTTTAGCACGGTGATGGCATTCGGAAAAAAAACTGTCCTTGTGTCTAGTTGTTTTGGTGTGCAGTGCTCTATCGTGTTGTTATGAAGGTAGAAGTTGAAACAATTTATGTCCAGGATGTGAGGGGTCTGTAAATATTTTCACAGCCCTCTTTTTGACTCTTGCAGTATTCAGGTCCTCAATGGAAGACAGGTTGGTAGCAATTGTTTTTTCTGCAGTTCTAACTATCCTCTGAAGTCTGTGTCTGTCTTGTTCAGTTGCAGAGCCAAATCAGACAGTTGTAGAGGTGCAGATGGCAGACTCAATAATTCCTCTGTAGAACTGAATCAGCAGCTCCTTGGACAGTTTGAGCTTCCTGAGTTGGTGCAGAAAGAACATTCTTGTGCGTTTTTGATGATATTTTTGATGTTAGGTATCCATTTTAGGTCCTGAGATAGAACCTAGAAATTTGAAGGTCTCTACTGTTGTTATTGTGTTGTCTAGTATTGTAAGAGGTGGTAGTATGGGAGGGTTTCTCTTAAAGTCTACCACCAATTCTATGGTTTTGAGTGTGTTCAATTCCAGACTGTTCTGGTATATCGTATCTTGTACATAAACCTACCTTTCCAAAATTTCACAGTATATGGGATGGAATGGAATGGAATGGAAGGAAGAAGAGAAGAGAAGAGAAGAGAAGAGAAGAGAAGAGAAGAGAAGAGAAGAGAAGAGAAGAGAAGAGAAGAGAAGAGAAGAGAAGAGAAGAGTTGGAAGGGACCTTTGAGGTCTTCTAGTCCACCCCCTGATCAGGCAAGAAGCCCTATACCATTTCAGACAAATGGTTGTCCAGTCTCTTCTTAAAACCTCCAGTATTGGAACTCCCACAACTTTTGGAAGCAAATCCATTCCACTGATTAACTGTTGTAACTGTCAGGAAATGTCTCCTTAGTTCTAAGTTGCTTCTCTGCTTGATTAGTTTCCATCCGTTGCTTCTTGTCCTGCCTTCAGGTGCTTTGGAGAATAATACATTAAGGGATATACATTAAGATTACAGGCAGTTCTTGACTTGCAACGGTTTCAAAGTTACAACAGCACTGAAAAAAATGACTTATGGCCATTTTTCACACTTACGACTGTTGCTGCATCTCCATGGTCACGTGATTAAAATCCAGATGCTTGGCAACTGATTCATATTTATGATGGTTGCAGTTTCCCGGGGTCATGTGATCACCTTTTGTGACCTTCTGATCAGAAAAATCAATGGGGAAGCCAGATTCACTTAACAAGTGTGTTACTAAATTAACTACAGTGATTCGCTTAGCAAGTGTGGCAAGACAAATTATAAAATGGGGCAAAACTCACTTAACAACTGTCTCATTTAGCAACAGAAATTTTGGGCTCGGTTATGGCGGAAAGTTGAGGACTACCTACACACTAAAGGAACATGTGGTGGCAAAATGTTTTGGAATCCCTCCTCTGGGCCATTTTTTCCCCCCTCCAGGTTTCTGTGAACTGTTTAGATTATTGTTGGCTAGGAAGAATGGAAATTTTGAACTATCAGATCTGCCAGTTGGGAAAGCTCTTCTACAGTCCAGGACTTTTCTTTGGAGTCCTGCCATGATATCAGCAATCCCCAAATGAGCATTATTTGATGGCGCAGTGGTTAGAGTGCACTACTGCAGGCTACTTCAGCTGACTGCTAGCTGCAGTTCAGCAGTTCAAATCTCACTGGCTCAAGGGTGACTCAGCCTTCCAGGCTTCCGAGGTTGGTAAAATGAGGACCCAGATTGTTGTGGGCAATAGGCTGACTCTACAAACCACTTAAAGAGGGCTGTAAAGCACTATGAAGGTGTATATAAGTCTAAACGCTATTGCTAATGCTATTATTTCTGTCTCGCCTGCATTATATGCATTACTATTAATGCATATTACTATTATTCTATTCCATTCTATATGTTAAAACAGGGGTCTGCAACCTTAAGAGCCATTTGGACCCGTTTCCCACAGAAAAGAAAACACCGGGAGCCATAAAACCGTTCCTGTGCTTGACTATTTCTTGAGCAGCCGCAAAACTAGCATATGTAGTTGAATTAAATGTTCTGTTTTCTTCTGAAACGTTTCTTTTCTTGGATTTATTCATGGTTGGCCTACACAGGTGTAGCACACTGGCGGCTCTGACGCATATTTTGAGTGACAGGGAGCTGCAGCAGAGGGGTGAAAGAGCCACATGCAGCTCCAGGGCTGCAGGTTGCTGACCCTTGTGTTAAACTATGCTGTAATTAGTCTTCAAAGTTGGAGTTCTGTGTAGCATATGATAATCAATTGGGAGATGTTTATAGGTAGTTCTCAACGTACGACCATTTGTTTAACAGCACTTCAAAGATATAGTGGTACTGAAAAAGGTGACTTATGACCAGTCCTCGTAGTTATGACTGTTGCATCGTCCCCACCAACACACGATCAAAATTCAGGTGCTTAGCAATTGGCATGCATTTAGAGCAGGAGTGTCAAACTGGTGGCCCATGGGCCGGATGCATCATGCACAGGCCACGCCCATCCCAGCTCCACAAATGGGAAAAACGTTGCAAAATTTCACGGGACGGTAATGTGACGTCGCAAATTTGACACCCGTGATTTAGAGCATCATGGGATCATGTCACGGGTGAAATGCTCCCGGTTCGGACCGGATCACTCGATCCGGTAGCTATGGAGGCAGGTGGTTCAGAGAACCGGTAGCAAAAATCCCTGCCTCCCCTTCCCTCCATGCCCAGCTGAGCCACACAATCATCAGAGGCTTTTTTTTTTTTTACTTTTAAAAGCATTTTTTCCACCACCTCTTTGGCAGAAAAAATGCTTTTAAAAGAAAAAAAAGGCTCTGATGATCGCACGGCTCAGCTGAGATCGTCAAAGGCTTTTAAAAGAAAAAAACCCTTTTTTAAAAAGCCTCTGCTGATCAGGCAACTCAGCTTGGATAGTCAGAGGCATTTAAAAGAAAAAAAACCCCCCTATTTTTCTTTTAAATGCCTCTGATGATCCAAGCTGAGTTGCCTGATCGGCAGAGGCTTTTTAAAAGCCTCTGCCGATCAGGCAACTCAGCTGCGATCGTCAGAGCCTTTTGAAAACATTTTTTCGCTGAAGAGGTTGTAGAAAAAATGGCTTTAAAAGTAAAAAAAAAAAATTGTCCATGCCCACCCGGTCACATTAACACTCTCCCACTAAGCCACACCCACGGAACCGGTAGTAACAAATTTTAGATTTCACCACTGGATCATGTGATTACTAATGGCGACCTTCCCAGAGGGCTTCTGATTCATTAACAACTGCATGATCTGCTTAACAATTACAATGACTTGCTTAACAACTATAACAAAAATGGCCATAAAATCAGGTGCAACTCACTTATAATTTAGTGACAGAAGTTCTGATTCCAATGGTGGTCATAAGTCAAAGACTACCTGTGTATGTTGAGGCCAGTCTCCCATGAGTGAAAGTTGTCCACAAGGCATAAAAGGATCCCTGAACTGAGGTAAAGAAGGGAAAACGTGCTGATGTCTGCAGATGCTTGCAAAGATATCAAGAATAAATCCACTTTTAACACCTCTTAATTCCAAAGACTGCAAACTCTGAAGCTGTGCGTGGTGCGATAAGCGCCCAGGGAAGACTTAATTAAAAGAAAAGGTTAGAAAAGCATGTCCCCGTTGAAATACAAGCTCCTGCAATAAGTTGTGTAGTTTTCATTTCATTATGAATAGTTTCTTCCACCCATTACTGTTGTTTTTAATAAAAGAATTTTGTCTTAATCAGTCTCAGCATGAGATATCCCCCCCGTTCCCATTCTCGTCCCCGCTTCTAATTCTGAATGCTGGGTTTGTGAGTCGACAAGAAGTTTCATTATGCCCAGGTGATGAACACTTTCACCTTTCCTCCTGCTGCCACCTGCAAGATTCAAATGGGGCTGTCACTGCGTTATTTGTATTTGCCAGCTGAGCTTCCATTCTGAACATTACGGTAGCTTGCCAGAGAACTTTATCAACAGAGGTAAGCCTGTCATGCGACTTCTGAAGCTACTGAGCATGTCTACATTTTTTCTTTCCCAATTTACTTTCCTGATTTACTTCTTCCTTTGTCCGTCTATGAGATACAGCTACCGGTAAAATGTAGTTAGCTAGTTTTTTACTTTTATAATAAAAAGTTTCTTAGAATACATTCGGGTTTTCTTTCTTTGAGAGTATACACCATGGAAAACAAGATCCATTCACCTCTAATTAATTACAGTTTCCCCAGGGAGGGGAACGAGGCTGATTCACGCTTCGACAGGGGCAGACAACAGGTGGGTTGGTAGAAGGAAAGTCTGTCCTTTTAGCATGGAAATATGAGTTCCCGACTCTGAAAATAGCTCTTGTGCTTTTTTTCTTTAAACAGCATCAGCAGCATATGGGAACCAACTTTGTCCGAGAAAGCTCTAGATCAGGGGTCTCAGAACGTGGCAACTTTTAAGACTTGTGGACTTCAACTCCCAGAATTCCTCAACCCAGTTCTCTGTGGAATTCTGGGAGTTGAAGGCCACAAGACTTAAAGTTGCCAAGTTTAGAGAGCCCTGTTCTATGTAGTGGGAGTAGACAGAAAACTGAAATTCTGCTTGGGCCCATCCTTCTCTGATCTGATCTGTTTTTATTTCATGCTGGGCCTTTCCCCACATGTACAATTCTGTACAATTGTACAAATTGTACGATACATGTACAAAACAAGTATTTGCTCTTGACATCAGCAGCAAGAACAGGGCAGAAGGTTTAGGTCATCAGGAAAAATAGTAATCGTCTCTCTTTCTAAGGCATGGCTGTGACAGAATTTGGCTGTAGAATAGACATAGTCCTTGACTTACAGCCATTTAGTGATTATTCAAAGTGACAACAGCAGTGACAAAAGTGAATTATGAGTGGCCCTCCTCATCTTATGTTGTGGTGTCCAGGAGTCCCGTGTTCATGACTGTGACCTTCCCAGCTGGCTTTCAACAAAGAAAGTCAACTAGGAGGTGGGGGGAGCTGGGTTTGCTTAATGACTGTGATTCACTTAACAACTATGGTAATTCATTTAAAAACTATGGCAAAAAAGGGCACAAATTACTTAACAACCAGCTTGCTTAGAAGCAGAAAGTCTGGCTTGGTTCACACATTTTAGTAAACACAATAGTTTAGTGTATTGTATTGTTGGAAGAAATGTCCATTTGGGTTCAGTTCCAAGTGGAGAAGAAAGACACTGGAAACATGGAGACTGCTTGGAAAGATGCTTTAATGGTGGACAGGACCACGTGGTTTGAGGTCCGGGGCAAAAAAGAGCACATGGGTGAAAGAGGGAGAGAGATTTATACCCTTTGATGCAGGGGTGTGTTCTAAAATTTTATACTTCCAGTTCTGTGGGCGTGGCTTATTTTGTGGGCATAGCTTGATGGTCATGTGGCAATTCTTTAGGATTTAGCAGAGGTACTGGTCTACCAGGCTTTTAACTGCTTGAGTACCGGTCTACTCATTTGTTTTTGGAGGCACTGGTCTACCCATTTATTTTTGCAGGCATCGGTCTACTCATTTGTTTATGGAGGCACTGGCCTACCCATTTATTTTTGCAGGCACTGGTCTGCTCATTTGTTTTTGGAGGCACCGGTCTACCACCACACTGCCTTTTAACACTGATCAGCTGTAGGGCGGCCCTTTGAAGCCACGCAGCAAGTGTTTAAACAGGTTTTTTTTTTCTAGCCTGGGACTCAGGAGGCAGCAATAGATTGGGGGTGGGACCAAATAAAAGGTAAGAATAACACATGGGGAGGGCGGGGGGGAGAACCGGTTTGGTGACATCATATCGTCACCGCTACCGGCTCCGCGGAACCGGGCCGAACTGGGAGGAACCCACCACTGCTCTGTTGGACTTTGAACTTCTTCTTGTTCCTGTGGCAAGAAATGTATCCTGATTGGTTGTCAGACTCCCATGGGGCCATACAGGGATAATTTTGTAGGTTGTCTTGAGTCCAAGGCTTGGTTGAATCTTGCTGGGTGATGTAATATTCTCAGGTGTTATATGGTGAGATGGGTAGAGGGCTAATCCTATTATGTCCTGAGGGTGAAGGTCTTTTGTGTTGTAGATAAGCTGGCCCAGCCTTCCTGGGCCTATTAACAAAGGTGGGAGCTGCTTTCTTGCAGTCGCCACTACCAGTTCCCCTGAACTGGTACAAACTGGCTGAATACCACCTCTGGTCCTGAGGGTGAAGTTCTTTTCTGTTGTACATAGACTGGCCCAGCCTTTTGTCTTGTAAATAACCAAAGTATCTGCTAGGGGCAGGGAGCTGGAGCTGAGTTTCTGTCTTAAGATTTCTATTTCTCTTTTAGGGGAAATATTCTGCCTTTTTAATATTTCCTAGAATATTTCATTTTCCTAGGAGAGAGGTGAGTGCTAACTTCCTACAAAGTCAAGGACTACTTATGTTTAAAGATAAGTCTACTAGCAAGCCTTACAATTCCCTTTCCTAAGGAACATAAAAATAGTCCAGTCTCACATTCTGGGTTCCATAGTAGCTGACCGGATCCACAGGGAAAGCTTTCAATCATGAAAAGGAAAAAGGATGCTGGCTAGGGAATTCTGGGAGTTGAAGTCCACACTTCTTAATGTTGTTGAGTTTGAGGAACACTGCCTGAGAAATACCACTTTTCATATCCAAGGAAATACTGTTCAACATATGAAAATACATCTCTAAAAATAAAGCTTTGGTGTACAAGCTTCCTACAGAGATCCAGTCCTCTTAGAGATCTAGTCTTGGAGTCTCTTAATAATCCTTTAAACAGGACATTTTTTTCCCTCTTGATTATGAAAGTGTTCAAACTAAAAATGTGATAGCCTGGGCTCAAAGCTGCAACACAATCTCCTAGACTCGTGCTTAACTAAAGTTACTGACCTTTGATTCGACATTTTTGGGAGTGACATCATTCAACCACAGTTGAATTATAGTTTCCCATATATTTTCCCTAAGCTCAGCACTTCCTCCTTCCATTTACCTTAGATCAACATCTAAATTAGGCAACATGCTATCCTGGTGCATTTTCTGGATAATTAGTATTACATGCTTTCTGGCTTCACTGCTTTTCTCCACCTTTCCTTTTTTTCAGAGAGCTGAAAATACTGAATTTCCTTATTAAGTAATTTATTGGTCCAAAGCAGTGGTGGGTTGCCCCCAGTTCGCACTGGTTCTATAGAACCGGTAGTAAAACCGCCCAGAGGCTCCACCCACCGACCCCAACATCATCAAAATTCTTCTGCACTTGCGCAGAAGAGTATGCGCGCACGAGCAAAGCTCACACACGCGCACGGCCCCATTGCGAACCAGTAGTAAAGGTAAGTAGAACCCACCACTGGTCCAAAGAGTCTATGGACCACGTGGCTGGTGCTCATGCATGCACCAAAAATTGGACGATTATCTTCCTGGCGTGCACATACGCACTGGCCACCTGGTCCTCTGGTTTCTGGTGCGCATGCATGCACGAAGACCAACTGGCCGGTGCACATGCGCCCACCAGAAACCAGAAGAGCAACCACTCAGCATGCACTTGCGCACCAGGCAGCTGCTCTTCCGGTTTCCGGCACACACACATTGCCAATACTGTCATAGATTATTTGTTTGCTCACGCTGTCTTTTAGATGATCTACTAAGGTCACCCAACCTTGGCAACTTTAAGAAATGTGGACTTCAATTGCCCAGCCAGCATAGCTAATCAAGGAGAGAAGCAACCTAGAACTAAGGAGAAATTTCCTGATCATTAGAACAATTCATCAGTGGAACAACTTGCCTCCAGAAGTTGTGAATGCTCCAACACTGGAAGTTTTTAAGAAGAGACTGGACAACTATTTGTCTGAAATGGAATAGGGCTTCCTGCCTGAGCAGGGGGTTGGACTAGAGAACCTCCAAGGTCCCTTCCAAATCTGTTATTCTGAGTTGAAGTCCATGTGTCTTAAAGTTGCAAGAAATCCTGTACTAAGATAAAATCCAGACTTCTAAATTTTTTTTAGTGTGAACTTATCCTCTTCTGGTTTGAGAAGAAGGTAACTGGAATGAGCTGCCATTTACAAATATTGCTGCTTTAATTTGTTAAATTAAAGTATGACTGTAACTTTGTTGCTTGTATCCTTACAATTTATATTGATATTGTTTCCTGGTTGCTTATTTGTACCCTATGACTATCATCAAGTGTTGTACCTTATGGTTCTTGATGAACATATCTTTTCCTTTATGTACACTGAGAGCGTATGCACCAAGACAAATTCCTTGTGTGTCCAATCACACTTGGCCAATAAAAAAATCTATTCTATTCTATTCTATTCTATTCTATTCTATTCTATTCTATTCTATTCTATTCTATTCTATTCTATTCTATTCTATTCTATTCTGTTCTATTCTATTCTTACACTTAATAGCTAAGGAAGCAGTAATTGTCCATTCATAGAAAATCAGGAAATCTTATAATCATACCTTTGAAAGGAAATTTGAAGGTAATTTCCAACCCCTGCCCAGTCAGGAATCCTCATATCATCCTGGCCATATGATGGTCCAATCTTTTTCTTGAAAACCTCCAGTGATGAAGCACCCTCGTAATCAAGAAATTCCTTATTATTATTATCTCTTTGCTCAGCTTTCAGCCAGTAGTTCTAGTCTTACCTTTGGGTGCTATGGAAAATTAATCCACAGCTTTGTCCTGTGACATCCCTTCCCATATTGGAAAACTACAATCACATTTCCTCTTAGCCTTTCCTTATTTAGTCTAATGACATCGTACTAATTCCTTTAACTGCTCTTTGGAGGATTTAGCCTGGAAGCTCCTTGTCATGCTTTGAAATGATAGTATTATCAATAAAGGAGAATATTTTTCAACTCAGGGTTAAAATGAGGGGTCCTTGGTGCTCTCTGAGCATGGTTGTTTTCTAGCAGACATTTCATTACCCAAAGTAGTTGCACTGATGATGTTACCTAGTTTGGTAATGAAACGTCTTTAAGAAAACAAACAAGCTCAGAGAGCCCCAAGGATCCTTCACAATTTAGGTATATTGGATCAGTTTCAGGAGTGAAATGCTCCCGATTCAGACCGGATCTCCCGATCTGGTAGCGATGGCAGCAGGTAGTTTGGAGAACCGGTAGCAAAAATCCTTGCCCCCTCCCCATGCCCAGCTGAGTCACGCAATCATCAGAGGCTGATTTTTTTTTACCTTTAAAAGCATTTTTTCTACAACCTCTTTGGCCAAGAAAATGCCCTCTCTTCGGGTACACGAGCCGTCGCCAGAGCTCAACTGCTCTACACATGCCCATGTGTGCCTCCCACCGGCCAGCTGATTTTCGGGATGCGCAGGGAGCGGGGGCATGCGGGAGACATGGGCACATGCACGAGGGGGTCACAGGTGCATGCATGGGGGTGTGGGCACACACACATGGCAGGGTGAGGGGAGCGCATCGGGTGCAGTGCACGTATTCTGGAAGGGCAGAAAGAGGTCCATTTCTGGCCTCTGGAGGGCCTCTGAAGCCTGGGGAAGGCCGTTTTTGCCTTCCCAGAGGCTCAAGGAAAACCTCCGGAGCCTGGGGAGGGTGAAAACACCCCCAGTCTGGTCGTGATGCAGGTTGGTAAAATTTTTGAATCCTACCCCTTATGCGCATGCGTGGGGGAGGCAAGGGGGTGCGTGGGATGTCACATGTGCATGCGCAGGAGTGGGGGGATCATGCATACATGCACGGGGGTGCGCATTGCATTATGGGTGCTGGCACGCATGCTCACTGTCGCATGTGCACATGTGCGCTTTTGGCACATGAAGAGAAAAAGGTTAGCCATCACTGTCCTAGGTTGAAGACATCCTGATGTATGTACAGTACCTCTGCTTGTAAACTTGCTAATGCATAATGCGAGCTCAAGCAAACTAAAATAAACTTGTTGGCAAACGAAGAAGTAAATGCCAGCACATCTAATGAAAACTGAACACCGTAATAATACTTTTTAGGCGTTTAGGATTTCAGCTCCATTGCTTACATAGGCATCTGGTAAAGGCCATAAATAACTTCATATGCATCGTGTGACATCATTACAAATTACATAATTAACATGATTTGTGTGATGAAATATCATACAAGCTGCTTTATCTAAGACTGATGACAACTACAGGCCAAACCACTGGGAGACAACTACTGCTTTATCCTACCCTGAACAAGAAAATCTTATAAACCTTTGCTTAGATATAAAACCCATCAATCTAAGCACATTTTGTTCCTGGATAAATGGATCTGGAGTTTAAAGCTAGAGCAAAACTCTGAAATCCGTTAAGTACATTTGGAAGCATGCTGTGGTATCATAGGAGAATGGTATGAAAAATGGTATTTAGAATGGTATTTTCTGTTGTCTTCATTCATTTTTTTTTTGTGGGCAGCTGGCCGCTCTTGCAAACACTGTATTATTACAACATCCATGCACTCTACTAGCAATGGAGCTGAAGAGGAGGACTGAGGCATTTTGGGAAATAGAGATCATTTTGAAAGATGTCACTTTCCTTTGCTGTATTTTTATAGTCTTATGAAAATGTCAGGTAGGAAAGAGAACTTGGGTGGATGCTAAGGAAGGTTGACATGGGCTCTGTCTATCTCTGTCTAGGTTGCCCTAAAGGATTTCATGCTTTTAACTCTGTGGTATTGGCAAAGAAAGCAGAGAGAAGCAGATGAGTCTAGAGAACAAAAGACAGAAGAGGCTAAGATCTATATATATAAGAGGATAAGAACTAAAACATATGAAGAACGGTTATAGGAACTGGGCACGGCTAGTCTAGTGAAGAGAAGGACTGGGGGAGACCTGATAGCAGTCTTCCAATATTTTTATTTATTTATTTTATTTAGTTTGTCAAACATGTACGAGAAAACATATATAAACATGGACATGAACACAGGAAATTAGTACGAATAAATGGGGACAATAGGACAGGGATGGTAGGCATGCTGGTGCGCTTATGCATGCCCTCCTTTATGGACCTCTTAGGAATTGGGTGAGGTCCACGGTAGACAGTTTAAGTGTCAGCACTTTTGGGGGTTTGAGGTTGTAACAACAGAGTCAGGTAGTGCATTCCAGGCATTGACCACTCTGATGCTGAAGTCGTATTTTCTGCAATCGACTTTGGAGCGGTTTACCTTTAAAATTTATTTTATTTTATTTAACATTTATTTATTTATTTATTTAAAATTTATTCGAGGGGCTGTCACAGAGAGAAAGGGGTCAAGCTATTTTCCAAGGCACCCGAAAGCCAGACAAGGAATAATGGATGGAAACTGAACAAGGAGAGATTCAACCTAGAAGTAAGAAAAAATTTTCTGACAGTGAGAACAATCAATCAAAAGAACAGCTTTCCCTCAGAAGTTGTGGGAGCTTCATCACGAGGCTTTCAAGAAGAGATTGGACTGCCATCTGTCAGAAATGGTGTAGGGTCTCCTGCTTGGATGGTGGGGGTTGGATTAGATGACCTACAAGGTCCCTTCCAACTCTGTTAATCTGTTAAAGATCTAAGAAAAAGAAAGGAAGGTGAAAAAGAAGAAGAAAAGATGAGGTCATACGGATGTGGGTGAGAGAAAGCAAGCTATAGAGATTATAGTTAGGGAGACCTGATCGCTTTTTTTCTGGTGTTGAACAAGATGGAGGAAAGCCCCCCTCCCTACCTTGTAAACCAGTGAGATATTTATATTATATAACTGTGTCTAATTAGAGGGCATTAACACTCTGCCCATGGTAGTTCTGGAGGGCTGATATAAAAACAATTCATATGAGCGGGAACTGTTCCCCTATGGACAAGGAGCCACTGAAACTATAGCTCACATCCTGTTATATTGCCCCCTCTATAGGGACTCGTGGACTCATAACTGATTAAATATCCCAGAAATTCTGACATTTTTATGTAAAACTACTATATTATTATTATTATTATTATTATTATTATTATTAATAATAATAATAATAATAATTTTATTAAATATACAATTTAAAAACATTAGACGGTGTGACTTGTCTGGTACATACTTTTCTAACACTTTTTCTTTCATGTATATTACAATATAATATCATGCATTTTCCATATATACTTTTTGTACATTCAGTCACACTTCAGTTACATACATATTCCCTTTGTATCTATTCAAATCCAATTTATTCCTATCTAATATTTCTTATATTATATTATTTATTTTTCTCCCCTTTTCTTCATTCTGTTTCTAATTCTCTATCCCTACATTCTTCCTTTTCTCTAGCCATTTATAAAATGTATTCCAGGTTACATAGAATTCCGATTCATCTTTATCTTTGAGCTCCATTGTTAACCTGTCCATTTCTGCACAGGTCAATATTTTGTTGATTATTTCTACCTCCTGTGGGTTCTCTCTGCATTTCCAATTTTGTGCGAATATCAACTTCAGTACCATTAATATGTGTACCATAAGATATATTTCTTCTTTTTTGTAATTATCCCTTATTATACCCAGAAGGAAGAGTTCTGGCATCATATCTATCGTCTTGTTTAACATCTCTTCTAGCCACTGTTTTATTTGGCACCAAAAGTCCTTAGCTTTCGGGCACCCTCACCACATATGATAATAATTGCCTAGTGTTGCTTTACATTTCCAACATTTTGGTGAGCTTTTTTTGCACATCTTGGCCAGTCTTGCGGGTGGGTAATGCCACCCGTAAAACATCTTGTATTGATTTTCTTTATATGCAGTGGCTAGGCTAGGGTAAGCTTTCTATTCCTCTCCCATAGTTTTTGCCAGCTATCTAGATCTATATCATACCCAAAATTCTTACTCCAGGTGAGCATGGTCTCTTTCACTTGTTCTTCTATCATGTCGTAATCCAGCAAATATTTTTATAATTTCATAATCATCTTCACATCTGCCCCTTGTAGGATTTTGTCTAATTCTATCAGTTTCGGTTCTTATGCCCCATTCATTTTTATCTCTCACGTATCAGGATTGAATCTGAAGATATGCCCACCATTCTAGTTCTATCCCTTCTTCTTGTAAGTCCTGTCTAGACCTCAGGTTTCCTTTTTCATTTAAGTGATCTTTCTACGTGATCACACTTCCTAATTTCATGAAATTTGAATGTACAAACATCTCCAGAATTGACAGCCAATTGGGAATTTCTATCTAATTTTGTGGCTTAGTTTTAATCCAAACGTCCAATAGAGCTCTTCTGACTATATTTGGATCAGTATGATTCAATTTCTCTGAACGTAGCTAAATTTTGTTACACTGTCTGTCGAATTGGAGAGACTTTGGTCACCCATTGATTTCATTGATGTCAATTTTAACGTATTACTATGCCTTGTTCAGTTCTGTTCAGTTTTGCTTTATTTTAATGTTTAATTTTTTTGTGTTGCTGGTCCATTATCATCATAAAGATTGAATTGATGGGCGGGAAGAAGGCTCTGCCTTTCCTTCACTCGGAAAAGCAAAAATATTTTGGAATCAGATGGTTGCTTGAATAGTCCTCAGCTAGCAACAACTTCCCAAGATTGGGTAGCTATTTGGCCTCTTTCTGCCCTTTGTAATCTTGGAATTGAAGATTTCTGTGGGGACAACTACAGTACAGTTACTCCTCGGTTTACAATTGGTCGCTTAGCAACCAAAGTTAGAACAGACTAAAAAAAAAGGTACTCCTATTCAAAGCTCCAATAGCTGCTTCCCCCACAATCACATGATCTCGTTTTGGGTGCTGGGCAACCAGTCCACATGTACAGCATTTGCAATGTTCCACAGTTTCATGACTTCAATTTACTTTTTTTAAAAAAAAACCTGGAAAATGGCATTTATGTCTGCCTTCTGATAAAAAAAACAATCCTACAGGTAATCTTCAATTTACAGCCATAAGGTTTAGATTTAGGTTTAGGTTTATTAAATTTCTACACCGCCCTTCTCCCGAAGGACTCAGGGCGGTGTACAACCATCATAAAATAATATAAAAATATAAAATTTAAAACAATTTAAAAGCAGATTAAAATTTAGGCCATCACATTAAAACCCCCAAATTTTAAAACACCCCATTCCAATTTTTTTTTTTATTACGCCAGTCCAGCCTGTTGAAATAGCAGGCTCTTAAGGGCACGGCGAAAGGTAGGCAGGTCGGGAATCATACGTATCCCGGCAGGCAGTTCATTCCAGAGGGTGGGTGCCCCCACAGAGAAAGCTCTCCCCCTGGGAGTCGCCAGTCTACATTGTTTAACTGATGGCACCTTGGGGAAGGCAGAAGGCGGTCCTGTAGGTAACCGGGTCCTAAGCCATGGAGTGCTTTAAAGATGGTCACTAACACCTTGAAACGTACCCAGAAGACCACTGGGAGCCAGTGCAGCTCACGCAGGGGAGTTGTCACGTGGGTGCATCCGGTCGCACCCATAATGCGGCTGCATTCTGGACAAGTTGGAACCTCCGAGTGTTCTTCCAGGGGAGCCCCATGTAGAGAGCGTTACAGTAGTCCAGACGTGACGTGACGAGGGAGTGAGTGATCATACGCAGGGCGTTCCAGTCCAGAAAGGGACACAACTGGTAAATCAGACGAACCTGATAAAAAGCCCCCCTGGCACCAGAAAGGCTGAGCATCAAAGAATTGAGGCCTTTGAACTATGGTGCTGGAGAAGATTCCTCCAAGTTCCTTGGGCTGCAAGGCAATCAAACTGGTCAGTCCTAGAGAAGATCAACCCTGACTGCTCTTTAGAAGGCCAGATCCTGAAGATAAAACTCAAATACTTTGGCCACCTAATGAGAAGAAAGGACTCACTGGAGAGGAGCCTAATGCTGGGAAAGATTGAGTGGAAAAGAAGAATGAGACGACAGAGAATGAGGTGGCTGGATGGACTCACTGAAGCAGTAGGTGTGAGCTTAAATGGGCTCCAGAGGATGGTAGAGGACAGGAAGGCCTGGAGGAATGTTGTCCGTGGGTCGCAATGGGTCAGACACGACTTTACAACTAACAACAACAACAACAAAGTTATACTACAGCATTGAAAAAAGTGACTTATCACTGTTTTTCACACTTACAACCTGTGGTCCCATGATCAAAATTCAGACTCTTGGCAACTGCTTCCTGTCTATGAGGGTTGCAGTGTCCAGGGGTCATGCGACCTTCTGACAAGTAAAGTCAATCTGGGGAAGCGAGATTCAAGTTTATAACCATTTTACTGATGTAACAACTGCAGCGATTCACTTAACAACTGTGGCAAGAAAGATTGTAAAATGGATCAAAACTCACTTAACAACTCTCGCTTATCAACAGAAATTTGGAGCTCAGTTGTGGTCGTAAGTCAAGGACTACCTGTACTGTGGACAAATGGGTTTTCTTAGCAGCCATGGTACTTGCTAACAACTGTCACAAAAAAAATTATAAAAATTGGGCTCATCATGAGATGACCTACTTAACGACTGGCATGACTTACAACCAAGCGCAACTGTGGTCATAAGTTGAGGACTATCTTTACCAGTAGGTAAACAAGGTCTGATAAAGGGTAAAAGGTGGTGAAATATTTCAAGTGAGCTTGTAGAAGGAAGGAGGAACTTTTTTAAAAGCCTATTTTGGACACACCAAAAAGTAAATATTGAATGTGTCCAATAACAACGCATCTATTGCTTCAAGGCACATTCCTGAAGTTGCTAAGTCAGGTAATTATTATTATTTTTAACGACAGATAGACGACACATTTCCAGAGTATACAAATGCAGCTAAGTAGGATTTTATTTTCTAAGAATGCTTCCAGAGTCTTACTGGGACCTAGAGGAATTGTTGCTAGTACAGATTATGCTTGAGGCAGATTGTTTTCTTTGCAATGCAAGCTTCCCATTAATTTTTAAAAATAATTTAAAAAAAAAACAAGTGAGAGAAGAAGATTCAAAGAAATATCAAAGACAGATGCTAATTTGGACACAAAGGATATAGGCAGGAAGGGCTAATATCTTTCTCATATTAGAGTTGAGTTAAATCTGTTTATGAAAAACAGGAAGAGTGCTGACTTCACCATCCACCGGAGTTTCCATGGCAGAGATCGGCATTATGGGGCCCTCCTGATATTTGGACTTGACATCTCCTTAGCCTGAATCATTTTTTTTTTTACCAAAGTAGGAAATCCTGGAAGCTGTAAGTCTTAACTTCTGGCCAACTCTACTAGATATATCACCATCATTTTAGCCATTGTCAATCCACTGCAGGACAAAGGCCTCTTCCACATTTTTCAACTTATACAGTCCTGTACTAGGTATATATTATACATATACTGAGAGCTAGTTTGATCTAGTGGTTAAGCACCAGGCTAGAAAGCAGGAGATAGTGAGTTCAAATCCTTCCTTAGGCATGAAAGCCAGCTGGGCGACTCTGAGCTAGTCACTCTCTCTCAGCCCAACCCATCTCAAAGGGTTGTTGTGAGAAAAAGGAGGAGGATATTACTGTTGTGGTCCGCCAACAGCCTGCGGAGCTGGCAGCGGAGTCAGACAGTGAGGAGGCTGGGGAGGACAATGGACCAGTCCTGGAGTCACGGGAAGGCCTGGACGACGACTCTGCATTGGAGGCAGAGATGGAGCCAGGGCCATCTGGGAGCAATCCGCAATGCTATCTCCAGAGGCAGATAGCAGAGAGGCAGAGGAACAGGAGGAGCCTGTTCCTAGTGCACGGATGCGCAGAGCTGCCAGAAGGCAAAAGCAGCAAGAGCAGCTAAAGGAAAAAGGGATAAGGCTTAAAAGAGCAGCAACGGGTCTTGGGATCTTTGTAGTAAAGCAACGTTGCTACCTTTGTTTCTTGTTAGAGTCTCTTGCTTCTGAACTCCATGGGATTTTGCCAAGAAAAGCCTTTGGCAAGGTGCCAAAGAAGACAAAGGTTTGTGGTAAGGCTGAAGGACTTTTTCTGAAGGACTTATTCTGGAATTCATTTGGATTAAGCTGAGAATGAAACAATTCTCAGCTGTTTAATCAGATATGTTTGTTTAGGACTGATTGTGTCTGGTAATAACTACTTGGGCCTAGGTCACAACAGTTAAGTATGTCTGCTGCCTTGAGTTACTTATAAAAGCAGGGGTGTCAAACTGGATTTCTTCGAGGGCTGGATCAGCATTGTAGTTCTCCTTCATGGGCCAGCCCGGGGGGTGGGGCTGGGGGGAGATGGGATGGATGCCTCCTTCCTGCTGGCCAAAACGGGGCATGGGGGTGGGGGTTGTGCGCAATCCCCCCCGTGCCCTGTTTTCAGCCTGAACGGCCTCCTGCAGCACCCTGCCAGAAGCACTACAGGCCGGTGCTTTGCTATTTTCAGGCCAGCACTGTAGGCCAGATTTAAGAACCCTGGGGGGCTGGATCCGGCCCACGGGCCTTGAGCTTGACACCCCTGTTATAAAGTAATTAAGGCAGATAAAAATCTAATCAGTAAATAACTTTAGGGTTGCCCTTTTTTATAATATGCTTTCTTGCTACCAATTTGTTTTGGGAGTTAATGACGCAAATTATCCTGAGCTTGTGTATTTGGGGAAATTTGTAGAGTTTACAAGGCACCATTGGAAGCTTCCAATGATCGTTTTTCTAACCAAATCTTTAGGTAAATAATGTGTCCCTTAATGGTCTCATTGCTTGTAAGCGTGGTCTGTGCCCTTAAAACATATATTGCTCTTTGAAGCAAATGATCATGTTTTTGACTGCAGGCCAGACTTCCTCAGGTTTTTGGTAAGGATACTATCTATTTCAGCAATCCTATTATGCTGTTCTGTGACAATATTGCAAATATTTGGATGATTTATTGCAGACATATCCCTGCCTCAGGTTGTTGCTATTGTTTTGGTTAATCACTGCTATTTATAACTCTTACCTGGTTTGTCTGGTTTATTCACAGCTCTTTTACTAATTCTATCATCCGAGATTCCTTTGTTGTTTGAATCTAAGGAACCTGGCTCTTATTATTCAAAGTTAATGCTTTCAAAGGCCCAGGAGCAGTGGTGGGTTGCTAGCAGTTCGCTCCACCCACCCCCCAGATGTCTCTATGCATGCACAGAAGCGTCATGCGCCTGTACGCCCCACGAGCAGACCAGTAGTGAGCGAAATTGAAACCCACTACTGCCCAGGAGACACAAACGTTCTCTGCCATTTTTAAAGAGAGGGCTCAAGAAACAGCTCATAGGGTAACACCCTTCATGTTAAGCCATCATTTATTTAACAAGATGGTTGAATAAATTACCATTGGCTGAGTTCACATAACATGCTAACCCATATAAACCAATTTTAAAACTAAAATGGCTTGGTTCACACATTTTAGTAAGCACAATAGTTTAGTGAATTGTATTGTTTGGAAGAAATATCCATCTGGGTTCAGTACCAAGTGGGGAAGAAAGAGACTGGAAACATGGAGACTGCTTGGAAGGATGGTTTAATGGTGGACAGGACCACATGGTTTGAGATCCTGGGCAAAAACGAGCACATGGCTGAGAGAGGGAGAGAGATTTATACCCTCTGTTGGGCTTTGAACTAGCTTCCTGCTCCTGTGGCAAGAAATGTATCCTGATTGGTTGTCAAACTCCCATGGGGCCATGCAGGGGTAACTTCGTAGGTTGTCTTGAGTCCAAGGCTTGGTTGAATCTTGCTGGGTGATGTAATATTCGCAGGTGTCATGTGGTGAGATCGGTAGAGGGCTAATCCTATTAGGTCCTGAGGGTGAGGGTCTTTTGTGTTGTAGATAAGCTGGCCCAGCCTTCCTGGGGCTATTAACAAAGGTGGGGGGGCTGCTTTCCAAGAGCATGTTTCTCCTTTTTTCATCCAGGGAGGTATAATATTCTGCCTGTTTAATATTTCCTAGAATATTTCATTCTTCTAGGAGAGGGGTGAGTGTTAACTTTCTACAGTATGAAACTAAATTATAGCTTGTTCAGCAAACCATGATTGAAACATCTCATGCCTTAGACATATATTTATCAACCTCAACAACGTCAACTCTCAGAATTTCCTGGCCTGCAATTCTGGGACTGAACTCCACATATCTTAAAATTGTTGAGGTTGAGAAACAATGCTTTAGATCTATGATGGCGAACCTATGGCACACATGCCACAGGTAGCACGCGTAGCCATATCGGTGGGCACACGAGCTCAGTTCCAGCACATATGCATGCACCAGCCAGCTGATTTTTGGGACTTCCTGGCCCACTGGTAGGGAAACAGGCTGTTTCCTGCCTCCAGAGGGCCTCGGGGGTTGGTGAGGAAGGCCTGTTTTTCTCTCTCCCCAGCCTTCAGAGCCTTTCTAGTGATGGGATCGGAAGTTGTTAAACGGGCCATTTTCGGCCTCCGGAGGGCTTCCGGGGTGAGGGGGAAGGCCATTTTCACCCTCCCCAAGCTCCTAGAAAAGCTCTGGAGGCTGGGGAGAGCAAAAAACAGGCCTTCCGGTTCCACTGGAAGTTGGCAAATGGGCCGTTTTCGGCCTCCGGAGAGCCTCCAGCGGGGGTGGGGAAGGCCATTTCACCTTCCCCAGACTCCTAGAAAGGCTCTGGAGGCTGGGGAGAGCAAAAAACGGGCCTACTGTGCCATCATGTGCCAGAAGTATGGGGAGCATGGGGGTTTGCACATGCGCACATGCGTGACACCACAGTGCATAGAATTATGGGCATGGGCATGCACACGCACGTCCACGCCCCATGCCAGCAATGGCAAAAAGGTTAGCCATCACTGCTCTAGATTATGTGAATCCATTTCCCCCCCCCCGCCTCCCCGCCCCCCAGGTCTCACACAGAGACACTATGCACAGACACTTTTCTTCCTCTGGATTGTTTGTTCCATTCACATACACAATCCTGGGGTGTAGATAGATGGATATATAGAAATACAATACAATAGAGCTGAACCTTGTCCCTATCAATGTGTTCCTTATTTTATCCTTCAAAATCACATACCAACTGCAAAGCCACATTTATTTTACCTTAACTTATCTTAAGAGGTAAAGAGCCTTCCAAAATTCAAGTATGTATGCTAGAAAAATAAAGATATGTCAACTTCCACATCAAACAAGGAATAAAAACAGAATTTCCACATTGAATTGTGTAGTCTCTATTTCTTCAAGATGATAAGAACTGTCTCCCATGACATTTTCTTATGCCTGAGCCTCTTCATCTGCCTTCATTTCTTCAATTAAGCCCTTGATTATTAAGAACATGGGTGGCAAAAATATTGTCGCTTCTATCTCACAATGTTCAAAATGAAATAGAAGAAAGCTGACTTGTGAGTTTTCTTGATTCGTGCAGATTAGCTTGGTGTCTGAACCTGAAGACATGCTTAGAAAAGCATGTTGCAACAATATAGTTAAGATCTGGACCGGGAACACATTCTCCCATACTGTGTCCTGCATAACTTACCAGGATATTGCAAACCATGCACATGAGGCCATTTTTAAAATAAAAACAAATGCTCCTTTGTAATATCCATATTTTTCTTCCATTAAAAAACCAAACAATTACAGGGAAACTCAGCACTGTACTGTGAATTTATTGACTTTAAATAAATGTGAAAAGAATGGGGAGGCACTGTGGAGAAACAGTGATCTTACAAGCATTTTTTGATCTATAATTAAACCAGCTATTAATGAACTCAAGGATAGGCAAGCTAATCTGCTCGTTTTTTTTTTTTTAAAATCCTATTAAGGCAACCATCATGGGAAACAACAAGAGTTGTAGTTTAAAAAAAAAATCTGGATGGCATCATCTTGCTTATCACGGAATGAAATGCTTATGGGGCTGAGTTAGCCAGATAAATTAATCATTCCTAATTATTAGACCTTCCTAGCCACTTTAGGGCATCTGTACTTCCTAGTTGCTTACTCTTCTAGGAGGAGAGCCATATTAGTCAATGGGAGCCTAAAGTCACAAAGAGTTTGGTAACATCTTTTCTAAGAAATTGTATGAACTGGCAACAGCTTTCATGAGCTGCACCTCCCTACATCAAAGGCTAGCCTGGTGTATTTTAACTTCAGCCATTTTAAAACGTGGACTTCAACTCCCAGGATTCTCCAATCTGTTCTGCAGTGGTGGGTTTCAAAATTTTTTACTACCGGTTCTGTGCGTGTGGCTTGGTGGGCGTGGCAGGGGAAGGATACTATAAAATCTCCATTCTCACCCCAATCCAGGGGAAGGATACTGCAAAATCCTCATTTCCTCCCGATCAGCTGGGACTTGGGAGGCAGAGAATAACTGGGAGCGGGGCCAGTCAGAATTTTTACTACTGGTTCTCCGAACTACTCCAAATTTCCACTACCGGTTCTCCAGAACTGGTCAGAACCTGCTGAATCCCACCTCTGCTGTTCTGGCTAGGAAATTCTAGGAGTAATTTATTTATTTATTTAATTTATTTAATTTTATTTCTATACTGCCCTTCTCCCGAAGGACTCGGGGTGGTGTAGAGCCAGAATAAAAAACACAAAATATACAAATATCATAAATTTAAAAATTTAGAATTATTAAAACTATTAAACAATTTTAAGATATGAGGAGTTGAACTCCTCATATCTTAAAATTGTAAGATTGAGAAACATTGGACTAGACTGATGCAGGTGTCTATGGAAATTCTCAGTCATCCAGGTCATGGTTATCCCAAAGATGCTTTTTTCAAGAGTCAACTGGACTTTCTGGTTTTTCATTGAAAACGTTTCGTTTCTCATCCAAGAAGATTCCTCTGTAAGAAGCTTCTTGGATAAGAAGCGAAATATCTTCAAAGAAAAACCAGAAAGTCCAGTTGCCTCCTGAAAAAAGCGCCTTTGGAACAAGACTGATGCAGGATTTTAAAAGGGATGAGGCAATTGGTGAAGCACAAAGACAGATGGTTATGTACGCTGTCAACAATTTATCAATTAACAGTTAGAACGTATTCAATATTTTGTTTGTTGAGATTTCTTGAGAGAATCTGAAAATGTTGACCTGAGTTCAGCAACCTCTTGTTCTGTAATGCTGGTGTAGTTTTATTCCGAAAAAATAGCTACCTTGAGATCTGCAATGGAGTATCTTGGAAGAGAAAAACGCTCTAATTGATATTACTTTATTCTTGCTTCAATTTCTGATGTCAAACCTGGGTCTTTTCATTCTATTGTTTATCAAGCACTGAATGCAGTGGGGCATTGCTAGTGAATGATGACATATATTGTATTGGAAGAAGAATCTATAAAGGCATCTCTGATCTGTGAATTTGTCTGGGCCTGTTAATTTAAATGTGGGGTGGGGAGGCAAACCTCGGTTTTGTACCATGATCTAATCCCCACATTGGTAACATTGCCCTGTTATTTCTAGTTGCTTGAGAGCATCTGTTTCAGGGTAGATGGCTATCAAAGAAGCTTCTTTCATGAATTCATGAAGCTAGTGAAGCTTCATGAATGCATTACCACTGACCTTCCAAATTTAATTGCTTAATAAAGGGTTAAAAACCTTCCCATTTAATAACAGCTTCTTCAGCAAAGCAAAACAATCCCCAACGTGTTCATAACTTTGCATATCAAACGGGTTATCCTGTTCACTTCAGTGGCTAGCCTTTAGTTGGTTTGGTTCAGTGGTGAAATCCAAAATTTTTTACTACCAGTTCTGTGGGTGCGGCTTGGTGGGCGTGGTGTGGTTTGGTGGACATGGCAGGGGAAGGATACTGCAAAATCTCCATTCCCTCCCCACTCCGGGGGGGGGGAAGGATATTGCAAAATCTCCATTCCCATCCCACTCTGGGGCCAGCCAGAGGTTTACCTGAACCGTCTGAATACCACCACTGATCCCAGGGGAGGAAGAAGCAGCAGAATAGTCTCCTCAGTGTACAGATAGTACTTGACTTATAACCAGTGGTGAAATCCAATTTTTACTACCGGTTCTGTATGCGTGGCTTGGTGGGTGTGGCAGGGGAAGGATACTACAAAATCTCCATTCCCTCCCCACTCCTGGCGGAAGAATATTGCAAAATCTCCATTCCCACCCCACTCTGGGGCCAGCCAGAGGTGGTATTTGCCGGTTCTCTGAACTATTCAAAATTTCCGCTACCGGTTCTCCAGAACCTGTCAGAACCTGCTGGATCTCATCCCTGGTTTGATTTGAACTAGCTGAAGTGAACATAGCTGAAGTGAACATAGCTACTTGTAGCTTGTAAATCACAACTCATGGTTTAGCTAAGCTGGGAAACCACCGTTTAGCATAATGTAAACCAGATCATTCAAGGAAAGGTTGGGTGGGCCAATAGGGACCTGGACTTCAGCAAAACACAATTGGAATCAAATCAGAAGCAATATAGGTATCACCTAATTCTAAATAAGTCTCCTTTACATAAGTCAAATAAATGCAAACAAGGGGCACCAGGAGGTACAAAAAGGCAAGATGGCTGCAAACCTGCAATCAAAGTCCTTTCTACATATAAAAGGGACAGAACTTCAATTGTGCAATCACAGACAACATCTTTTGACTCTCACAAACCTGAACAGTGGATGTCCTTGTAGAACTAGAGTTTGAAGGATGAAACTGTCTGGGTTTTGCCCTTCTAAACCTCATTACATCATGAATATTTTAAATGAGGCTCGTGTGTTCTACCAAATTATCATGTTTTGCCTTGATTTGGTCTAAACCCAGCCAGGTTTGATTCATTTAATTAACCATGTTTAAAGCAAGCCAAAGCTCCATGAGGAGAATGAACTTGGCTTACCAATGAATCAGAGACTATATGTTTACTTCTGTTCTAATTATTAGCAAATTAATTACAACAAATCCGTTTCTCAATTACTGTATTGCTTGGCGTGTTGCTATTGTTTCAAGGGGAAGCATCGTTTTCAATTACCTATTGTTTTTTTTAAAATTTGTGAGTCTCTCAGTCTACCAGAGGGGCTGGATGTAACAAATTTAAATAACTCAATAAATAATAATGCCACTCCCTACCTTCTTCCTACAGCCCTGTGGGTGAAGCATCTGCTGAAATATATAATATCCATGCAGTGAATTGGATAGTGCAATGGGAGCTGTGAATTTTCCTTGGACAAAAAAATGATCACAATACAGCAACATGGGAGGAATCCAGGGGTCACCACAGCTTGAAGATATCATATAATGAATTGTTTTGTTGGGACAAAGAAAAGAAAGAGTGGATTAGGCATCTTAGTGAATGGAATAACAGCTGCAGATTTTTTTTTATTATTATGTAGATAGTGCTTTAGGTCATCACTGAGCCACAGCTGTGGCTGAGAAGGAATTCCCTTTTCACCTCTTTGCTATAATATCAAGATGCATTAATCACCACCGTTTCTTCTTCAGGCGTAGGAGAATGTCATAATTCACAAAGAAAATGCCACTGTCGTCTTGGGATTAAAGGATCTCTGGCCATGCTGAGGTTCTTGGTTTATGGCTCTTGTTTTCACTCTCCCTCCAGTCCATTACGCACAACCTTCCATTTGCTTGTGCCTTGTGTGTTGCCAGTGGCATAAGTCTCCATTTTGTCAGGGCTTGAAACAATATGGCTCCGAGACATTGATGAGAGATTTCCATGAAGAACTTGGAGGTGATGGTGGAAAAGACAGAGGGCGTTTCATTGTCCATGATGCTGCAAGCCATAACTTGTAGGTAGCTCTTTTTGTGGCCCAGAGGGGGATTTGAAGTAGTATGTGCTGTTGTGGTCCACCAGCAGCTGCGGAGCTAGCAATGGAGTCGGACAGTGAGGGGGCTGGGGAGGACCATGGGCCAGTCCTGGAGTCTGGGGAAGGCCCAGACGAGGGCTCTGCATCAAAGGCAGAGATGGGACAAGGGCCATCTGGGAGTGATGCGTGGACTCTGGAGTTTCCAGAGTCGGACAGCAGAGAGGCAGAAGAACAGGAAGAGCCTGTTCCTAGTGCACGCATGCGCAGAGCTGCCAGAAGGCAAGAGCAGCTAAAGCAAAAACGATGACTTGCGAGTAAGGCCAGGAGATGATTGGGCCCTCCCATAAGGCTTAAAAGAGCAGCAAAGGCTCTTGGGCTCTTTGTAGGAAAGCAACATTGCTAAATCTGTTTCCAGTTAGCATCTCTTATTTCTGAACTTCGTGGGGCTTTGCCAAGAAAAGCCTTTGACAGTGTGCCAAAGAAGATAAAGGTTTGCGATAAGCCCAAAGGACTTTTTCTGAAGGACTTATTTTGGAATTAATTTGGACTAAGTTGGGAATGAAGTAATTCTCAGCTGTTATAATAAAATAGTTTTGTTTGAGACTAATTGTGTCTTATAATGACTAAGTGAGCCTAGGTCACAACACATGCCCATATGAAATCAGAGACCACCAGCAGTCATCTTTCATGGATTGTCACTGCCAACAAATTAGCTTGGTATGAAAAGGGGTGGGGTTTGGGATCCAAGGCTGGATTGGGGGCAAAACTCCTATAAGTAAATCATATTTATGATGTCAGGGTTCCAAGTAACAGATCCAATGCAATCAAAACTCCAAGGCCAAGGCATTGCTCAAAGTCCAAATTTATTAAATATGTCATATTCGCACATCTGGTGAAAACCCAACTCTGAAGATCCCGGGGTTTTCCCCACCCAAATTAAAGTCAAAGTTCCTTCCCCCAATCCACATGTCCATCACATGGTCCAACCAGTTCACAGTCCCCACTCCAGTTGGGTTCAGTCTACGCCTCCCCAGCACTTGGTGGGAATATCCTTGATTGCCAGGAGAAAGAACTTTTCTTTTGGCTACAAGTCCCCAGCTATCTCTACTCCCCCCTCCCATTCTCACTGCTCCAACCAGCCTTGCTGGGGCAGCCCTGAAGACGTTCCAAAATGGCTTCAGGGTTCACATATGATGCACCCCACCCCCAGCAATGCTCATCACAATCAAACCTTAACAAAACCCCAAAACAATCAAAATTCCACAAAATCAATAAAACCAAGGCACATTATGGTGTAGTCCCAATGACACACAACTGAGCACTTATATACCCTCCAATTTTATTAATAAGACTAAATAGCAGAATAGTGCTAACCCAGCATCTGCTCACAACTGCTTCAACCAACCTGCTTTATTAAGTAAAGATATTTACAAACCTCTCTGATATACAACTGGAGGCGGAGAGAAGGGGGTAATTGTTTATCTATCTTGCAGAGAAGATGTTAGGTACGGTATTGGCTGTTTCTAGGCAAAGTCTACGCTTGCACTAGTGGTGGGTTGTCCCCGGTTTGGACCGGTTTGCAAGAACCGGTAGTAAAACCAGCAGGAGGCCCCGCCCACTGCCCTGGATGTCATCATCGGCAATCTGTGCATGCACAGAAGCAAGGGGCGAGCACTTGCTTTGCTCACGCTCACACACGATCCCATTGCAAACCAGTAGTAAAGTAGAACCCACCCCTGGCTTGCACCCTTGTGTATCTGGCATACACAAGGGAGCTTGGTGGAGCAGTGGACTAAAGCACTGTTAAATAGCACTTAGCTGCCAGCTGCCTGCAATTACTGCAAGTTAGAATCTCACCAGGCTCAAGGTTGACTCAGCCTTCCATCCTTCTGAAGTAGGTAAAATGAGAACCTGGATTGTGGGGGCAATAAGCTGACTTTGTATAAAAAAGACGACCACTGGGGGGAGGGGGGGAAGCCCTACTAAGCAGGGTAAGTATGAAGGCTATTGCTTAACGCATTGTAAGCCGCCCTGAGTCCCCTGAGAAGGGCGGTATATAAATCAAACCAATAAATAAATAAATAAATAAAGTTTCTGTAATAACTGGTGTGCCTGTTTGATCATTGTAAATTCTCCTCTGAAGTTTTTATTTTAATTTCTAATTCGGAGAAGCATGAATAATTAACTGATTTTTTAAAAAAAAATTAAGAGGGATCTAATTGACCTTCCAAGAAGCTTGGAGACTTTTCATGAATCACCGGAGTGGTTATCAGCAGGATCATGTAGGTGAACTCCAGGCTGATATTTGGTGCACTGTAAAGCCATCCATTATCCCGAGTAGAATATCTAAAGAGAATTTATGCATGTAATCTTTGCAAGAAAATAAACCAGTAATCTCAATGATAAATGAGATGCTAAAGCAGCCACCAGCCAATCATTCTGGTGCCATCATGTGTGAGAGGCTGTTAATTTTTCTGCATTTGTGCTACAGAGTCAAGGATCAGCCAGAAGTATTTCATTTTTCTTCAGAAAATGCCACCTGATCCTCTTCTAGAAGGCTGTGTGAAATTGAATGGGTGTGGACTGTGCAAAATTCAGGCTGAATAATGAGATGGTTGGCAAATGAATTTGATAGACAAATAAATAAAACCAAACCACTGGGGGATACAGTATTTCAATTCCCTTAAACTCTCTGCCACTGATTTTAAGGTGGCCTTCTTGGAGAAAAGGAATTACACAATCCTTGCAAAAGAGCTGAACAAGAATCCATCCTTTTCTCTAAAGACTATAAACAGAGACCAATGTTTCTTATTATCCTATATGTGTCAGCCATTCATTGCAAGAATGTGTGTTGCTGCACCTGTTAATATTAATGGCCACTCAAGGCAATGTGGGCTCCTTTTTCATCATTTTCTTTCTTTTCTCTCACCGGCATGCGAGAGACTCCTGCATGCATAATCCTCTGCCCCCAGGTCTAGGCAGATGCCATGAATTTAATGAAGTGAATGGCTGTCCAACAAAAGCTAGCAATAATAAGTGTGTCCCATTTTAAGGGGCCACTATTTCTTTTGATTTATTTATTTTTTAAAATTGAGAATCGGGCATATTTATAAAAGGTGTTTGGTCGGTGATGTTAAACTATACAACTGGTTCCTTAACGATTGTTTGAAGTTACAATGAACCCCCTGTCCAGTGGTGGGATTTAAATTTTTTTACTATTGGTCCTGTGGGCGTGGCTTGGTGGGCGTGGCAGGGGAAAGATATTGTAAAATCTCCATTCCCACCCCACTCCAGGGAAAAGATACTGTAGAATCTCCAATCCCACCCACTCCATGGGAAGGTTACTGCAAAAATCCCATTTCCTCCCGATCAGCTGGGACTCCGGAAGCAGAGACTAGATGGGGGCAGGGCCAGTCAGAGGTGGTATTTACCGGTTCTCCAAACTACTCAAAATTTCCACTACCGGTTCTCCAGAACTGGTCAGAACCTGTTGAATACCACCACTGCCCCTGTCCCCCAAAGCTAATTGCGAGCCGGTTTTGAAGTTCCAATGTCATTGTCCTCGTGCAGCCATGTGACTGTATTTTGGGCATTTGACAACTGGACCACATTTATGGCAGTTTCTAGCATACTGTGGTTAGATGGCCATGATTTACACTAGTTTTGCCAGAAGCCAGTGTTTACACTCCACAGCAGCCAATGAGTTTGCTTGACAATCGCTGTGTTCATTTAATGACCATCCTGAAAAAAGGTTGCTATAGTCATAACTTTGAGGACAACCTGTATCAGAGAAATTATGTTCACATTTCAAAATGTAGATACTCCTTCCTTCCCCCCCCCCCCCACCTTGGGTCTGGACTTGCAACATTGGTGGTATAAATGGTAGGGCATCTACTGTCGCTTAAATGGCACCAGGTAGTTTAAACAAATGTTCTACTTTGAACCACCAAAATTTTACATGATGTCAGTAGGGTCAATGGAAGACTGTAGAGACAGAGTCATGTTAGGGTATGGTAGTTCAACACCAGGAAGAATTTGGTAGCAAATTCTTTTTGATCTGTCATTCTCTTAAGCGGAATAAACTTTATATGTGAGACAGATTGCAAGCACTTCATCAGTTAGCATTTACAATATGTTGGAAATCTATTATGTTGGTTGAAATTTTCTGCAACAGTCTGAAATCTTTTGAGCAACGTTTTCCAAATGTGGCCACTTTAAAATACCTGGTCTTCAATTCCCAGAATTCCTCTTGGAATGGCTGAGGAGTTCCAGGAGTTGAAGTCAAGGTATCTTAAAGTAATAAAGTTTGAAAAATATTGCTTTTGATGAATGTGAGTTCTGCAGTTGTCTTTCTATAGCCCTGGACAGAGGGGGGTTTCAGCAGGTTCTGACCAGTTCTGGAGAACTGGTAGCGGAAATTTTGAGTAGTTCGGAGAACCGGTAGTAAAAATTCTGACTGGCCCCGCCCACATTTATTCTCTGCCTTCCAAGTCCCAACTGATTGGAAGGAAATGGAGATTTTACAAAATCCTTCCCCTGCCACGCCCACCAAGCCACACCATGCCCACCAAGCCACACCCACTGAACCAGTTTACTACCAGTTTACTACCACCACTGGTCCTGGGGTAGCTCTGCTGTTCCCAAACTACCATGAGATTTGTAATAGTATGCCAGCTCTGATACAGAAAACTAAGCTATTCTTTGAATTTTCTATTGAATGGATTGGGGAAAATTTGCACTTACTATATTTGCACTTCTGGAATCAGTATGTAAAGAAGAATTCAGTTATCCCTTGGCATTCGTACTTCTTAAAATGTAGCTCTTTGGACAAAAAATATGTACATAAAAATACATACATATAGAGAAAAAACAGGTTCAGAACACTAAGTTAAAAACAACTGCTGCCAAAAATGCACATATACCACTAAACAATATGTATCTTTAAAAAATGTGCATGAACATTCATATATATGTTTTGGCTTTTAGACTGTATAGTGAGAAACAAGATGGAACATAATTAAGAGTGTAAATTGGAAGAAACTGAAATGGACAGGTTTGTTCGTTCTCATGGTCTCAACCAGTGGTGGGTTTCAAACTTTTTTACTACTGGTTCTGTGGGTGTGGCTTGGTGAGTGTAGCATGGCTTGGTGGGTGTGGCAGGGGAAGGATACTGTAAAATCCCCATTCCCACCCCACTCCAGAGGAAGGATACTGCAAAATCCCCATTCTCTCCCTATTAGCTGGGACTTGGGAGGCAGAGAATAGATGGGGGCAAGGCCAGTCAGAATTTTTATTACCGGTTCTCCGAACTACTGAAAATTTCCGCTACCGGTTCTCTAGAACTGGTCAGAACCTGCTGAAATCCCCCTCTGAGTCTGAACTAACTCTAATTCTTAATTCTAACATGTTCTGTCAATATGTATTAGTGATGGCTAACCTTTTTTCTTTGGGTGCCAAAAGCGTGCGTGCTTTTGGGTGGGGGGTGGGGTGGGATTCAAAAGGGTGGGATTCAAAAATTTTAGCAACCTGTACCATTGCGGAGGACGTTTTCACCCTCCCCAGGCTCCAAAGGCTTTTCTCAAGCTTCCTGGAGGGTGAAAACAGCTTCCTTCAGGCTCCGGAGGCTGGAAACGGGCCTGTTTCCACACTTCTCAAATGCATGCACATCTCCCACATGCGCCCACCCCCTGCACATCCCAAAAATCAGCTGGCCGGTGGGAGGTGCAGTGGATGTGACCTGGGCGACAGCTCATGTGCCCACAGAGAGGGCTCCGCTTGCCAGCTGTGGCATGTGTGCCATAGGTTTGCCATCACAGATGTATATGCTTCCACTTTGCTTCTGATGATTCTACTAGAAACCTCTGAATTGTCCTCTCCTCCTGTAATATACATGCATTCTATCCCTGGATTGATCAATAAAAAATGTGATATTCACTTCATACTAGCAATGTAATTTCTTGAAGAACAAAAAAAATCCAGGTGTATTATGGTCCCCTGCTAGGAAATATAAAGAAACAGATAAACACATTTGTATGGATAAATATGCGAGTCTAGGAATAGACTGGATGCATATAAATTAGGGTACTTTGAAAAGCACACAAACCAACCATAACATTAAGCAAGAAATTTAGTAAGCCCAACTTTCTTTTTTGAGAATATTGAAAGTAAACCATATTATTAATACATTGCCTCACGGTGTGCGATGAGGATATTTTGGATTGAAGGCTCTGTTTAGTGCCTAACAGATCAAAAGAGGGTTTTTAGCCATATGAAAAAAAAAATTAAAACTGATCAAAATATGAAATGAGTATATTTCTTTAGAGAAATATATTTTAATAAAATACAGGTGAATCTGGAATCACAGACTTGAAGTAATTGTCTGCATTACAGGTAGACCTTAACTTACAATTATTTGTTTTGTGACTGTTCAAAGTCTATTCCTAGCATTTATGACTATCATAGCGTCCCCATGATCAAAATCCAGGTGCTTGGCAACTGGCATGTGTTTACTATGGTTGCAGGTTCTCTTGGGGTCACCATCTGTGATCTTTCCCGCTGACTTCCAACATGCAAAGTCAATGGGGAAAGCTGAATACACTAACAGACACTTAAACATGCTGATTTGCTTAATCAATCACAGCAAACAAAAAAAGTTGTAAAACACAAATCAAATGATCACCATGCTTAGGAACGGCGGTTCTGTCCTGATTGTACTTATAAGTCAAAGACTACTTTTAAAGAAACCCTTTAAATCAGGGGTCCCCAATGTTTTGGACCTCAGGGACCACTAAATTCATAATTTTAAATCCTGGGGACCACTAATATGAACTGCCTAATGACTGGCTGGCTGGGCGTGGCTAGTGGTCATATGACTGGGCAGGCGTGGCCAACTTGATGTCACTTACATCGAGGGATGCCTCGCCAGCCTCTACTCGCCCCTCCCCTCCCCTCCTCACCTGCCCACTTGGGCTCCTTAGGGCCCCAACAGGAAGCAGTTGTTGAAGCTAAGCAACCACCATAAGAAAGAGTTGGCAAAACAGCTCAGTTCAAATTGGAACTGACCGAGGAGGCGGCTCAGCAGAAGCACCTCACTGAGGACTATGTGCATAGGCTTTCCAAGCAGAGGGAAGACCTGCAGGAGTGCAAGGCCAGGTACCGGTGCCTGGAGGCTCAGCAGGCTGAGATGGTCAGCCAGTTCCAGGCCATGATACAGTCCCACTGGAACAAGGCCCTCTGGCTCTTCGCCACCAGTGGCTCTTCCCTCCAGCCTTCGCCCAAAGCCCCACATCAGGAGGCTGAAGCAGACCCCAATCAGGGATTTCTGCCCCCCTCCGACCCGCACAAAAAGACCCCAAAGGAGGAGACTTTCTGCAGCAACACAAATGTTCATTGTACGTATCTGGCCCAGGGACCATAGGCTGAAGACCCCTGATTTAGTGCAATATAAAAAAATGCAAATAATTTTTCTGGGGACCACCAAAATTTTCTCGTGGACCACCATGGACCACTAGTTGGTGACTGCTGCTTTAAATGATTATTTGTAAGTGATATTTAACACTTCAGATTTTCCTGAAGCAAATAACATGCAAAAAAATACCTCTTTTCTGATTTCACTTAAGAACGGTGTATTGTGTACTGAAACACAAACTCAAATGAAACAAAAAATATGAACGTGTACAATTTAGCCCTAAATCCACTAATATTGCTCCTTTACTATATCAAAGTTATAGCCCATTTTGTTTCTATTTCTATACGGCTTCTCTTCTAAAGACGTCTCATGATTGTTCATACATTAACAGTTATGTGATTATCAGTTTCGGGTCATTGGTAAAAAAATTAACAATGTGCTATTATAATTTGGATTAACAGAACGTGGGAGATTATATTAAATTGAGCTGAGAAATTTGATCAGAGACAGTTCTTGTTTTCTTTTAATGCTGTATTTTTTATACTGTATTGAAATAATGAGTCATGGTGTTGAGTTCTAATCCTGCCCAAAGCCATCTGTATGATTTTAGGCCAGTCCTCTCTCAGCCCTAGAAAGCAGGTAAGGGCGAACCAAATCTTGTCAAGATAAATGCAAGGATTTGTCCTGACCTGACTCAAATCTTTCACAATACAGTCTATACATTTATACTTGTAAGATAATTATATTCTGCAAGATTACTATTAAAATCACCATCTATACATGGATGAATCCTATCAAACAAATAAACCATTATACTTGATGCAAAGTGTATGTAGGGCATGGTTAAAAAAAATGGTTAGGATATGAAGTATTGCAATATTTTACACTATTTTGTATTGACTGTAGGAGAATAGTTATTAGTAAACAAATGACTACAGGTAACCCTCAAGTTATAACCACTTACTTAACAACCACTCAAAATTAGAATGGACCAGAAAAAAGTTACTCCAAACTATTCTCGAAGTTATGACTGACTGCCACCCCACCCCACAGTTAAGTGATTGCATTACACATGCATGTGTTAAGTGATATGCATTACACATGCATATCAACCGGCTTGCATTTACAACCACTTACAACCAATTACAGCACCCTATGATTGCATTTTGCAACTTTTTTGCCAAAATAATAATAAAATAAACTAGATTTGGACTAAAGATCTTATGATTGATTTAGCAACTGCAGCTATTCACTTAATGACTATCATAAAAAAGATCATAAAATTGAGTTCGGTCATGTGGTGACTCAACTTAGAGGAGTGCAATGTCTTACGACTAAAGTTCCAAGTTCAATTGTGGCCATAAATCGAGGATTACCTGTACATAATATATATAACTATAATGTACAAGGAAATTTTATTCTCCTTTTTTTTAAAATAAGGGGGTTTCTTTTGTTTAGGTTTCTATTTTTTTAAATTTAAAGATGTTAATTGTATTTATTTATTTATTTATTTATGCAATTTATATGCCGCCCTATCTCCGAGGACTCAGGGCGGCTCACAACAATAAAAATGCATAATCCCTCATTAAAACAGTGAAATTTAAAAATTTGAATTTAAAATAATTAAAATTAATTAAGAAATCCCCGTCAGTCCAATGTTAAGAATGTAAAACAAAAGCAAAAAAATGAAAATGCTGATTATTGTGGTGATGTCATGCACATAAAAAACAATTGTATGGTTGCCATACTGACACTTTTTATATTCTGCAGATGCTGCTATTAAGGTGTCTAAAATACCGTAGTTTCAAACAGATGTTTTTGCAGGTTATAGCAGCTTATTTCCACCATTTGCCTTAATAAAACTGCTCTCACATTGTAATGGATATACATACTAAGATTAAACGGTAATCTGCAGTCATGTTACACACATAATTAGTCAGCACATAAAAGCCAACTCTGAAGCTACTAACTAAGCCATATCTTTGAACAAAAAGCCGAATATTCTTTTGACATTTGTCTGCAGGACACAACTGCTGGATTCATACAGCCATATCATGGTTTGTAAAACATGGTTTATGGCTTAAGGTATTGTGTGAATCCAGCACCTTGTCATTTAGTCAATAAGCCACGATTAACAAGCCTTGGCTTGGTGTAGTGGGTGAAAATTTTTAAGGTGAAGATGGTTGGCCAATATACAACAATATCAAATGTTCAAAAATCTGTACTCTTAGCAGGATTGAATAATTGATTTTTGGGGTATGTTTATCCAGATGCCCCAATATCTCTCTGGATGCCTCCTTCAATGTAGATGTAATATCTCAGTGCCATCAAAGTCCTGTAGAAGAGGAATGAACAAATGGTTTAACCATTAATAACTAGTAAGTTTACTGTACACTGAAAGAATATATCCAAAATATAATAAAGGTTTGTTGATTCAATGAACAGCACGAGGAAAATGGTTTTAATGAACTGAAAAATAAGCACTTGAGAAAAGGCGTTTGTTTGTGTCTAAACATCTTTCATTTTTATTTCTAACACAAACACTGCAATCCTAGAAAGAACAGAGTTATCAGAAATGTTATATATATATATACATACATATGATTTATCAAGATGATAAAAGAAAGGACGCAACGCAGTCTTCTCTTCACCCGATCACACCATTCCCAGAGCGTTGGATGAGCATTATGGAAACTGTAGTCAAGCACATTCGGAAGAAATCAGTCGCCCAAGGCGAATTTTAATACAATCCCTAAAGGGCGAGGCTCGGCGAAAGATTCCTCCGCTGATTTATTAGACAAACTCGCGGGCTCTAATTTATTGGAGAATTTTTATTATTCGCTTTTTTTTAAAGCGCCAGCTTGCGAATTCGTCTTTTTTTTCCAGAAGAAGAGCAGCCGTTCCCAAACTTGCCCACCGAGAGGCGCCTTTTCCTTGGGACATCGCCTCAGGAATCCAGAGAAGCGGCGCGGGCAGCAAGTTCCGCGGGAGAACGAAACGGTAAAATGCGTGCATTAAGATGGATCTCACCCCCCCTCACCCTCACCCCCAATTCGGGATAACAACCAGATGAGACATTTTAACAGATTAACAGAAGGGACCTCGTAGGTCATCTAGTCCAACCCCCCTCCCGCCCAAGTAGGAGACTCTCCATCTTCACCATTTCTGACAGATGGCAGTCCAGGCAGAAATCCAGGTTGGAAAGCCCTACTAAACAGATATATACAAAAGTATGAAGGCTATTGCTTAACGCATTGTAAGCCGCCCTGAGTCTCCGGAGAAGGGCGGCATATAAATTAAATAAATAATAATAATAATAAAAAACCTAAAGGCCAGCCCACGCATTTCCCCCCCCCCCCCCACCCGCGGGCACACGCAAACGCGTCCCGCACGCGTTCAGATGCACTCGCGCATTTCAAAAAAGGGGAATTTGCATCCGATTGCAGCTCGTGCAATCCGAAGGAGACACGGGAACCAGGCAGCGCACATGCTGCAAAAAAGCCGGAGACGTAACCGGGGCTTCTGATTTGCAACTCTTTCCTTCCTTCCTTCCCTCCCTTCAATTCTTTCCTTTCTCAGGCTCTCGTCCCTCCCTCTCTCTCTATCCGAGCGCCCCCCTTCCGTTCCCTCCCCTCCATGGGCGGTAGATGGGTAGAGAAGGCGAGCCCGCCGCTCAACCTAACACAGAAGTTTCCTCCAGCCCCACCCGCTATTATTGAGGCCGTTTTCCATTGGGTTTCGCGCAGCTTTCTCTCCGCCCCGGCCAGCGGCTCCGCTCCCCCGCCCTCCCCTCCGCTGCTGCTGCTGCTGCTGCTGCTGCTGCTTTCGCCAGCCTTGGCCAAGGCGAGGGCTCGCTGGCGATCGCCTGCACCGGGCAAAGCAGCGAGCAGCGGCCGCGCTCAACCCTCTCGGTAGCCCCAGGCGTCCAGCCGAAGCAGCAAGGAAGGAAAGAGACGCGGAAAGCCTCCGGCTGCAGCCTCCAAGGCTTCTGGCAGCCTCGGCCAGAAGGGGAAGCGGCGGCAACGGCGGCGTCCCAGCGCTGCCCGGCAGTTCTGGATCGGGGAGGAGGGCGGCTCCCCCCCGCTTCCTCCGCTGGAATTTGCCCCCCTCCTGCCGCAGGGCTCGCTTCCGCCCCCCGGAGAGCCCCACCGCCACTTGGCGCGCCGCAGCTGCCCGGGACCCGCCGCTCCGCTGATTTGCGGGCAGCCGCTCTCGACTCGCTCCCGAGGGGGGACGCCCCGCTGCAGCCGTCCGGACCCATGGCGACCGGGGCGGTCGATCCGGTTTACGGACTTTCGGAAGAAGAAGTAAGTCCGGCCGTCGGGAAAGGTTGGGGAGGGGAGAGGCGGCGGCCGCCGCCGTTGCCACCGCGCAGGGCGGGATGGGGGAACCTCGGCTCTTTCCTTCCTTCCTTCCTCCGGCTCGGCGAACGGGGAAGTCCCCAGCCGCGCGGGTGGGACGGGGGTGGCGGTCCCTGGAGGGGGGCCGAGCGGGATTGTCTGAGACCGACGGGGGGATGGAGGGAAGGATGTCCGCCGCGAGATGGGGGTCCCCACTTGCTTGCACCCCAAAGCAGGGCGTGCGGCTTTCCGAGCTTCTTAGAGCCACCGAGCGATCCCTGCTAAAGCAGGCTGCCCAATCGATTGTCTTTCTTTCTTTCTTTCTTTCTTTCTTTCTTTCTTTCTTTCTTTCTTTCTTTCTTTCTTTCTTTCTTTCTTTCTTTCTTTCTTTCTTTCTTTCTTTCTTTCTTTCTTTCTTTCTTTCTTTCTTTCTTTCTTTCTTTCTTCCTTCCTTCCTTCCTTCCTTCCTTCCTTCCTTTCTCTGCCCCCCTTCTCTTTCTTTCTTTCTTTCTTTCTTTCTTTCTTTCTTTCTTTCTTTCTTTCTTTCTTTCTTTCTTTCTTTCTTTCTTTCTTTCTTTCTTTCTTTCTTTCTTTCCCCTCTCTCTTTCTTTTTCTCCCTTCCTCCCTTCTTTCCTTTCTTGAGCAAGGAGCGGGTGTCCCCCCCACAGCCCCGTCCCCCAGCCAGGGAGGGTATTTTTTTTTCCAAGCGTCTTCCCTTAACTGGTGTTGTCTTCTCCAAAGCAAAATAAAAAATAAAATAAAGATTAGACATTATAACACGCGGTAAAGATGAAGAGGTGACAATGAAGGAAATTCGGCTCTAACAGTTTCGGATTCCCTTTGAAGCCAGAGGGCTATAAAGAATGAGGAGGAGGAGGGAGGGAGAGAATCGGAGAGAAAGGAATGAGAAATGGGAATGCCTGAGCAGATCCTGTTATCTGTAACGGGCAGGTGAATGGAGAATGGAATGAGTGGAGAATAGCATCGCTTCCATCAAGCCCCCTCCTCAATTCAAGATAGCCTTCCAGTGGAAAATGCTTGTGTGTTTTGTTCCTTTGCATTTCGGATGGAATTGGGGAAAATCATTTGCATATTTGACATTCCCCCCCCTCCATCCACCCTAGGGAATTTAAATCCGTTCCTTGTCCATGGGAAGGTTAGTGTAATTAGTGAATCATAGCAAAGAAATAATGGGCATTTCCCCCCATTTATGTGTGTGTGTGTTTGCAGGAAGAAAGAATTAAAATCATTGCAGAACAGACTTCCTAGACTAGAGACACTGAGTCTTTTGCTGGAATTAATTGTTTGTATTTGCTGTTAGAAAGGGCCAGTGGACAAGTGGATGCCCTCCGCTAACCCCTTCTTCCCAAAGAGGCAGGTTCAGGAAGAAATTGAAAAGGGAACCGCAAACCATAAAGAAGTCCCAGTTTTGGAGAGTTGACTGAGAGCCAGAGCTTGTGAGATGAGAGGATGGTAGAGCCTAAATAGCAATACCAACAGCACTTAGACTTATATCTAAGTCTAAGGGGATCGAATCGCCCTTTTGTGGCCTCTCTCCCGACAGGGATCCCGGCTAGCTCCATGGTTCTCCATGGAGCTTAGGGAAATAAAGCATCGGAAGAGATGCCTAGAGGGCTGTTGGAGATCTTCCCGTTCCGAATCTGATCGAACACATTAAGAACCTATATTAGATCTTATCTTGTGGCGATGGAAGTGGCGAAACATGATTATTTTGCCACTCTCATTGCGTCTGCAGAAAATCGCCCAGCAGCCTTGTTCCGAGTGACCTGCTCTCTCCTCAATCAGGAAACAAGGGAGGACCCCTTACAGGGCAGTGCTGAGAACTTTGCTCAATTTCTGCAAGACAAAATCGCTCAGATCTGGTCGGGCTTGGACTCTGACTGGGTGGGGTCTGGCGAGGAGATGGGAGCAAGTCTTGAAGGCAACATCTGGGTTGACTTTGACCCTGTATCCATAGAGGAAGTGGAGAGGATTGTTGGAAGATTGGGGGCCTTAACGTGTTTGTTGGGCCCGTGTCCCTCCTGGCTTGTTACGGCAACCAGAGAGGTGACCGGAGACTGGGTCCAGGCGATTGTTAACGCTTCGTTAATGGATGGGATCTTCCCCGCCACTCTTAAGGAGGCGGTGGTTCGACCCCTTCTCAAGAAGCCTGCTCTGGATCCGGCCCTGAACAACTTTCGTCCTGTCTCCAACCTTCGCTTTATAGCGAAGGTTGTTGAGTCCGTTGTGGCACACCAACTTCCGCAATTCCTGGAGGAAACAGATTACCTTGACCCATACCAATTGGGCTTCAGGCACGGACATAGCGCGGAAATGGCATTGGTCACTCTGGTGAATGATCTCTGGCGGGCCCGGGATAGGGGTTAATCCTCTATTCTGGTCCTACTTGACCTCTCTGCGGCTTTTGATACCATTGACCATGGTATCCTACTGCGACGACTTGGGGGGTTGGGAGTGGGGGACACTGTTTTACAGTGGTTCTTCTCCAACCTCTCAGATTGTGTGCAGTTTGTTTGGGCAGAGGGACAGATCCTCCCCGAGACCTCTCACTTATGGGGTACCTCAGGGGTCGGTTCTCTCCCCCTTTCTCTTTAACATCTATATGAAGCCGCTGGGTGAGATCATTCATAGTTTCAGGGTGAGGTATCATCAGTACACTGATGATACCCAACTTTAAATCTCCACCCCGGACCAACCCAGGGTTGCCCTTTCCATGATATTTAAGTGCTTGGAGGCGGTGCGGGTCTGGATGGGCAGGAACAGGCTCAGACTCAACCCCTCCAAGACGGAGTGGTTGTGGCACACAATTTATTGAGCTTTTTGACCCCCAGTAGGCCAACCATGGATAAAAGGTTTTTTTTTAAATACATAGCATAAAGGTAAAAAAACGATATATGCAGTGTTATCTTCATTTTAGATGTCAAAAGGGTTTTGTGGCTCCCGATGTTTTCTTTTCTGTGGGAAACAGGTCCAAATGGCTCTTTGAGTGTTTAAGGTTGCCGAACCCTGTGCTAGAGGAAGGGAGGAAGGCTGGCAGACAAAGAATATAAGCTGAGTTGGGAGGAGGAACTATCCATCTTCCTGTGCCTACAGAAAAATCATGAAATCCAGTCCTACCTCCTTCCCTTTACTGATTGATAGGATTTGTGTTGTGATCCTTAAGTTTCTTGGAGAGTCCGTTCTTTGTTTTCCACTGCATGCTTTTTTGGCACTCTTTCCAGGGAGCGGTGATACATATGAACCCATTAACATCTGCTAGGCTCCAGTGTTCTGCTTAATATATGCACTCCACCCCCCCCCCCAGTGTGTGTGTGTGTGTGTGTGTTATTGCATTTGAAGAGACTCTTAAAGGTGCATTTAACAGTACACTCATACTGGATTAAACGGCACGTTACCTTTCTGTTTTAGATTATTTAGAAACACATCAATAACTGATCAGTAGTGTGTGCGCCGGTTAAAATCTCAAGTGTAGTGTATTGAACTAAAGTCAGTTTGTGTAACCATGGTTGACACTGACCGCAGTAGCCTAGTAGTCAACCATGGTTGACATTGACCTTAGTAGCACTGAAACAAAACAAATTACATTTTGACTTAGAAATAAGTCAACAAAAACCAGGACTTTGGTAGGGCTCCATAGGCTATCTGGGAAGCCAGCAGATTAGATATTCTTATGGTGGCATTGTTATTAATCCATTATTGCTCTTTAGTTCCTTGTCTAGTTTCTAAGCTCCAATAGCTGTTTTAAAAACCCGAAACAATCAGCCAACATAATATTTTCACAATTCTGGAGGCAAACAAGCCGATTTGAAAAGAGGAGATTCTGTTGCATGTGTAATGATATCACCCATCCTTGGTTAATAAAAAGGTTTTGCTGCGTGAAATCAGTTTTTTCTCTGTGTAGTGTCTCCAGGCTAAAGATTGCTTCTCGTCCCGAACATTTGATGCTGCTTTAACCAGATTTTTTTGGCTGTTTGTTATTAACTATAAAATTCACAGGAGATAAACCTACAAGCTGTTAAATTGTACAAAAGCCTTTTGTGCCTGAATGGGGTCAAATATGAATTGGTACTTTTTGAAGATGAGTTTGTCACAGTTTGTACTTCTGGCAGTCAAATATGTTTATTTTATTACGGGGATTGTAATATTAGAGCTCTCTAACTCCCTCCCCCCCCCCCTCTCTCTGTCAGTCTAGGGTGTGAGACAGTTTTTTCTTAACCTTAGCAACTTTAAAAGATCTGGATTTCAATTCCCAGAATTCTCTAGCCAGCTTGGTTTATCTATGTATAATGCAGTCCTAGTTAAACCTTGGCCCTGGATTATAATGGAATCATTAGGAGGTATGTTTGGATGAGAAGGTGAAAAATCTTAGGGGGAAAAGTCCCTTTATTTGACTAGAAACGAATGCAATGTATAATAATGTGATGCCCAAAGAATAAGGATGACTTATTTCAATCTGGCAAGAGGGAACATTCAAGGATAATGTTGTTTGTCGAAAACTTGCTCTTCTGTGAATGGATCAAGATTCCTTTGGGTTGCAGCCCAGCATAATCAATTGTTTTTTTTATGCTTCCTATTCAGATACTATCAGGCAGCTTGCCATTATAAGTTGTCAAGGAATGTCAAAATTGTAGATCAGTGGATATGAACCTGTCAAGGCAAGCTTTGGAAGAGCATTGAACGAACAGGGTTTTTGATTTGTTGGTGGTTCTCTTTTTTGCTCCATTTCTTAAGTGCAAGCTGAATGAAATATTACAATTCTAAAAAAGCAAGTTTTCTAATTGAGGAACGAATCCAGGAATTTTGTGTTTGGATTAAGATTGGCTTCCTTTGTCTCTTCTCCCTTTTGCATCCACGCTTCTTTTTGATTCTTCCTAATCATTACTTAATCATAGGAAGTAGGGAAACTTTGATTGAATTACACATATGAAGATCACCCAGACTTCTATTGTGGAGTCCCAGGTTGAATCGCTGCCTATTCCTACTCTTGAGCAGAACTATGTGTTGGCTTTGTAGGTGAATAGATTGGTGAAGGCCACCTTCCTAAACAGGCTTACTTAGGATGCTTCCCATCGAAATCAATGGGATTGCTGCCAACAGGTGAAAGCCCTTTTTATCCTTCCCCCCATCATTTATCCTTGTTTAAGGATCAGGAAATTGCAGCTGAACCTGTTGGTTGCTATCCATTCTTCAGAGATGCTGGAGTAAGAGGCTTGGGTGCATTTCATAAGTTGCTATCCCATAGTTCAGAGATCCCCAACCTTTCCGGCTTTGCAGACCAGCCTGGGGGGCAGGGGGAGGGAGGGAGATGGTTCTGTGTGAGCGGCTGGCAATCACGGCTACAGCTTGCATAAGTGGGGATGCGCTTGTGCATACTTGCCCGCCATTTCCGTGGCCCGGTTGCAAACACCTCCCAGAGGTTGGGGACCTCTGCCTTAGTTGGTTATGTGAACTCCTATCTTTAGGGGTTGGGGTTTCTTCAAGGAGGCCCTTTTCATCTTGCTGAGTTTGCTGTGAAAATCCTGTACAACATCAGCAATTTTAGCTTTAATCTTGTTACTCCTTCTGCAGACGATGAATGCAGACAAAAATGAGTCCTCTTCCCTGGTGTACGTACTTGACTTAAAACCCCAATTGAGCTCAACATTTCTGTTGCTTTGTTAAGTGAATTTTGCCCCATCTTACGATCTTCCTTGCCATATTTGTTAAATGAATCATTCAGTTTTTAATTTAGTAAACCGGTTGTTAAGTGAATCTGGCTTCTCCATTGATTATGAAAGGGGATCACATGACCCCCCTCGGGACACTGCGATTGTCATAAATATGAGTCAGTTGCCAAGCAGCTGAATTTTTGATCACGTGACCATGGGGATGCTGCAATGGTCATAAGGATGAAAAACGGTCACAAGTCACTTTTAACAGTGCCATTGTAACTTCAAACGGTCATTAAATGAGCTGTTGTAAGTCGAGGGCTATCTGTATGAAACAATTGGTAACTAAGGTTTTTGATCAACAATTTTTCTAGGATCAGTCTTCTGGTCTTGGCATGGCTACTTAAATTCTCAGGAACTTTTAAGACAATTTGATTTATATTTTCTATTGGCACCAAGAGGCACTCAGGAAAAATGAAGATAAAGATGAAACCAGGACCTTTTCCTTTTGGTTTAATGGAAAAAGATTTCAATTTTTTTTTTTGGAAACTTGATCTTCTATACGTTGATGGCAGCGAGACTACTGTATGCACAAAAATCGAAGGACACTTCAATTCATTCCTACTATGGACAAATGGTTACAGAAGTTGATGGAGTTGGCTGAAATGGCTTAACTGAGTGTTTTGATTAAAGAAAAGACTAAATACTTTTGTTGCTACATGGAAACCACTCCTGGACTTTGTGCTTGAGGTGGGAAAAAAATGAAGCTTTAATTTTGAGTTTTACTGATTAGACTGATTTGTTGTTACAGAAATGGCTAGTTTATATTATTATGGAAAAGTAAAAAGTTGAAGTTCGATGTTAATCAGAGGTGGGTTTACAACATTCTTACCACCGGTTCGCCGCATGCACATGCCTTCCGTGCATGTGCTTTGCTTGCGCCTTCCGCACATGCGCCCCGGTGGTGGGTTTCAATATTTTTCACTTACTGGTTCTGTGGGCATGGCTTGGTGGGCGTGGCAGGGGAAGGATACTGTAAAATCTCCATTCCCACCCCATTCCGGGGGAAAGTTACTGCAAAATCCCCATTTCTTCCTGATCAGCTGGGATTCAGGAGGTAGAGAATAGATGGGGGCGGGGACAGAATTTTTACTACTGGTTCTCCGAACTACTCAAAATTTCCGCTGCCGGTTTTCCAGAACTGGTCAGAACCTGCTGAAACCCACCTCTGATGCGCCTGCTCTCGAAAATGTGGCTAAATAAGACAGTATTATGCTGCGGTGGGTGGCCGGGCCCAACCGCAGTCTCCGCTACCAGTTTGCCCCATTGAATACCACCACTGATGTTAATGCTTTATTCTACTGCAACAGGGGGAATCAGAAGTCAATGTCTTTTTTTCTTCTTTTTTCCCTCCCCCCCCCAGTTCTCTTTCCTTTTTTCCTCCCCACCGTGTCCTACTATTTGCTTTTGCCTTGTTGTATTTTATTCTATAATCTAATAAAAATGTTGTATTGTTTTTTTTAAAAAAGAGACACTCAGTCAATCTGCCTGCCCGCCACCGCTTTAAACCAAGCAGATGAAGACTTCCAAGTTGACAAGCAATTGTTTGTACCAAAGATGATTTACGCCCTTTCGCTAAAGGAGTGTAGGTTTCTCCGGTGTTGGGAACGGGGATATGTTTATATGTAGGGAAGTTTGCCAGAGGTGAAATAGATACGTGTTGTGAAAGAAAACCTGCGTTATCAGCCTTTGCTTGGGATAATTCTGTACAATTGGGAAAAGCTGACCTTCATAAGAACAACCGAGGCTTGGGCACTCCATAGGCCAAAAAAAGAGAAGCCGCACGATTTACAAGGTTGGAAACTACAACAGTAAACACATTAAAACCAACGATTTGCCATTGGAGCTCGTGTTGTTGCATAGCCAAGATTTCTTACGTTTGATATCATCCAGATTCAGTGAGATCCAAACTCTAGAATTCCAGATACCACAGCCAGAAAACAAGGTGTTTGGGAAAAGATTAATCTTAGCAAAATAATCTACTGCTGTTCTTAACGTTTTATTTCCCTGTGTAACTTGCTTTTGTTTTTGGGTTTTTTTTTTGGTGGCGATGGTAAAAATTGGAAGGAACACATATAACGTCGTCTTTCCGTTTGAAGTCTAAACGAATGACTTTTTAAATTACCTTGGGAGATCCTGGAAACCCTGGGAGGTTTGAAGATAAATCACTGTGGATAATTTGTCAAATATGGGTTTTTTTTAATATACCGGCATCATTTTTTCTTATCTTAGCCCCACATGCTTTTTGAAGCGTGCCTGGCCTCCAGGCCAGTTGTTTGACATGACCTCTGCCACATGTAGGTTAAAGCTTTATACCTGAGAGCTCCTTTGGACATCAGTAATGTTGGTGACACAGGAGATAGTGCCTCTCTGGGGTCCAGGAAGGAATGCCAGTCTCCTTGAAAGAAGCAGTGGAGTCCCTCCCACCTCCCACCCCAAGACTTTGTCTGGGCCCTATTTTGACTAACCATCGCCCTGTCTCCAACCTTTGATTTTTGAATAAGGTTGATGAGAAGGTGGCAGGAGGTCAATTGGAGGGTAAAGGTAAAGGTTCCCCTTGCACATATGTGCTAGTCATTTCTGACTCTAGGGGACGGTGCTCATCTCCATTTCAAAGCCGAAGAGCCAGGACTGTCCGAAGACGTCTCGGTGGTCATGTGGCTGGCATGACTAAACATCAGAGGCACACAGAACTCTGTTACCTTCCCACCAAAGGTGGTCCCTATTTTTCTACTTGCATTCTTTACGTGCTTTTGAACTGCTAGATTGGCAGAAGCTGGGACAAGTAACGGGAGCTCACCCTGTTACGCAGCACTAGGGATTCGAACCGCTGAACTGCCGACCTTTTGATCAACAAGCTCAGCGTCTTAGCCACTGAGCCACCGCATCCCTTAGAGCAATTGTAAAGCATCTTAAAAGAATTGGATTATTTAGACTCCTTTTAATCTGCATTCAGGAATAGACCTGGGTTGGTTGCCAGTGTTATTTCCTGGAGGTGGGGGAGGAGATGGCCTCTTTTTGTTCTCAGCAACATTTACTACAACCAGCCACAGGTCACCTTCTGAAATCCTTGGAGTCCGTGTGTTCCGATCCTACCTGAGCAGATTGTGGTCAGTGGAAAGGGACAGATCAGCCCAGTAGGCACCCCCTGGCTCAACACTCTTCCCTCTGATTTTTAATGTCTATATCAATGTTTCTCAACCTTGGCAAACTTGAAAATGTGTGGACTTCAACTCCCAGAATTCCCCAGCCAGTTTAGCTAATCTACATAAATATGTATGCTGATGATACACAGCTTTGTATCGCAACTCTACCCCTACAGTCTGCTTTGAAGAACACTTAGAAGCTGCAGTTGGGTCAGAAGGCAGCAAATCCTGATTTGTTGAAAGATAATCTTTTCTGTGACATCTTGGTGGTGGGCCTGCATTGGCTTAACAACAGATTCTAAATAAAATGTTGGTTTTGATCTATATAGCTCCATATAGAAGGCAAAAGAACCACATTCTTCATAGGCAGTTGACCTGTTGGATACATGTTCCCTGCAAAAATCTGTTAATGGTCTCCAAATTTGAGAGGTTAAAACAATAGTTCTTAATTGTAGTCCCTATTTTATGGAATAGGGACCAGGTTAGCTCCTACCTGATGACATTTTGTCATCTGATGATAGAGTAGAGTACAGAGTGTAGAGAGTAGAGTAGAGAAGAGAATAACAGAGTTGGAGTGGGACCTGGAGGTCTTCTAGTCCAACCCTCTGCTTCGGCAGGAAACCCTACACCACTTCAGACAAATGGTTATTCAACCTCTTCTTAAAAACTTTCAGCGTTGGAGCATTCATAACTTCTGGAGGCAAGTTGTTCCACTGATTAATTGTTCTAACTGTCAGGAAATTTATCCTTAGTTCTAAATTGCTTCTCTCCTTGATTAGTTTCCACCCATTGCTTCTTCTCCTGCCCCCAGGTGCTTTGGAGAATAGCTTGTTAACTGAACTTCTCTGTAGAACATTTGGAAGAGGAGGACTTGACTCTGTTTGAGGTCATAGTATTATATGGTATTGATTTTACATTTTATTGTTCATAGCAAAATTTTACTTATTAACTGCATCCTGAATGACTGAATTAGTGAATGTATGTATGATTTAGGCACAAAAACAAAAAACGATGCACTACCGCCCCAAAAGTAGAAAGTTCAACAGTCATTCTTGGAGCTTGGGTGGTTCCTAGGATTGACCTAAACAGATCAGAGGAACTTGAAGTCTTCTTAGGGTTGCTGACCAACACCAGCTGGCAGATTCAGCTGCCCAGCTAGAGAGTTGGTGCAGCAACATTGGGAAATCCCTGCATTCCCAGCCCATCCTGTAAAATACTGTAATGGTAAGAGCTATGTGAAATGCATCAAATAATCTTTGTTATGCGCAACACAGACCAGACGTAAATCCAACAGACTGAACCCAAGAGAAAGCACGTGAAAGTGACAAACAGAGCTTAGAAATTTCCCCCAGAAATTCATAACATCTTGAGCCTGTTATTTTTGGCCGTTGTTACTTCACTGTTATGTGAGGTTGAAATAAGGAAATGTCTCAAACAAACAGCGCAGAGATCATTAAGAGGAAGAAGTATGGCTGACAATTAACAAACCTGGAAGTATCAACGTGCAGATCTTTGGGGCACAGAATTAGGCATACAGATAATATTCAAAGGTTACTTTTCCCCCACTGAATGGAAGAATCTTTCTTACAATTTAGCAGCTATGCCATTTTGTTCTAACCAGATTGAAATACTCAGTCTGTGTGTGTGTGCTTGCATCTATAACGTGGGTGGAGTATAGACACACTCTTAGTTCAGAATTCTAAGGATAATATTATTTATGATTACAAAACATTTTCCTGTGCTTAAATCAGAAAGCTAGAGAAAAGCCTTTCAGAATCGGGAAGAAGATGGAATGGAATCAACTTGGCTGTTTCTCATGCGTGAGCCAGTTAATTCCAAATGAAAATAGCAAGCAAATTAGCATAGTCTCGAGGAAACAGCATTTTTCCGTAATATCTGCTGTCACTTACCCTAAGCCCGCTTTCCTTTTGTGACAGCCAGTAGTGGTTAAGATATTTGGATAAGGATGGAAAAAAACAGCTTTGTTTTTTGTCCATTCTCAGCCATGGAAACTCACTGAGTGAGTTTAGGCTGGTTATATCTCAATTTCTACCTCATGGGGTGGCTTTGGGGGAGTAAAATGAAGGGCAATCCCCATGGAAGATACCTCATTTTCTTGGACAGGCAGGTTATAAATTTAACCTGGTTTACAAATTTTATTAGTCTATCAAAATATAAAATACACAGAAAAATGAAAATAATGGGGAAGTAGGGGAAGAAAAATGGAAGAGTAAAAGTCGCTACCAGTTCTCCCGATTCGGGGCGAACTGGTAGCAATCCACCACTGGTATACAGTTATGTGAATGCTCTTTTTAGGTAAAAGTCTAGTATTTCTTGCAACTGTTCATGTCTTCCCAAAATGCTTGAAGCGGAATCCTATAGGTGTCTGGTGACCTGAGCCAAAATGTCTCCAGGTTCTTGATGCTGAATTCGCTGAACAGTTCATTGCTTAGCAATCAAGTTTAATTGATTCTGTAACTCTTGAATTATGAAAGGCTCAATAAAGCTGTTCTCCATTTGAATTCCCTGACTTTGTTCTTCTATGGTGTATTCTTACCACGTTTCCCCCAAAATAAGACCCTGTCTTACATATTTTTTGCCATCAAAAAAAGGCACCAGGTCTTATTTTCAGGGGGGGATGTCCACTGACTCACCTCACTTGTGTCCGTCACCCCCAGCCTCCTTTCCACTCTCAGAGGCCTTCAGGAACTTCTTTGGCTTCAGATAGTTCCATCCAGGCCTTGCACACCTCTGCCTATTTCTTCTGCAGTCAGCAAGGCTTTCTTGAAAGCTTTGGTAACTGATAACAGAGCTCCACCCCCACATCCCCGTCCTAACTTAATTCTTACTCATGCACCCTGGAGTGGGTGGGGTCTTAATCAGGGCTTATTTTGGGGCACACGTGTAAAAATCAAGCTAGGACTTACTTTCTGAGTTGGTCATATTTCTGGGGAAACACAGTAGTTCATCGAAGATGTAATGGTGTAGTTGTGGGCTTCTTCAACCTGATGGAACTTGATTGGGTTGGGATTGCAAAATCTCCAGCCAGATATCCTTGGCATCTTGTGATTGCAATTTCTAGTGGGCAGAAATTGCTGTAGAGAAGCTGTTCCATCTTTGCAGAAGTGTTGTGTAATAAACAAGAGCATCTTTATTAGTATTACTGATCCTTGGGCTCAAATGTTTAAGAAATGCTGGGAATTGTATAAAGGAAGATTTACACAGCACATATTGGTCATCTCTGGGCTAAAGGCATTTGAAGTGTTGATAAGGGTAGATAGCCTCAGAGAAGAAAAGTTTTTTGATGAATTTCACTGCTATTGTCAAATCTAATTAGTTAATTCACACACTATGGGAATATCCCATTTCGGTCCTTCCACCAAATCAGTGTTGAATTTTACCTTGGACAAGATACAGGGAAGCCCTGCCCGATCAAAATATTGGTTTGTCTAATTTAGCTTGTTCTGGACAATCTCTCTTGAGACTCAAAATTTGACCACTCACAGTTTGTGCAAAGGATTGATTTAATCTATATGCATAATCTTATTTCCACTTGTTTCTCAATCCATTGAGTAACCCTGAAGCAGGATGGTCGGGCAATAATTTCTGTGCAGGAGAAATCCTGAGCATTTTGTAAACGCAAAAGATTTGCCGCTTGACTTTCCAGCTCTTTGAAAAAAAAATCTTATGAACAGGGAGGATTAGCAATTAGCGATTAGCCTAATCTACTACAGGTGTAGCTTGAAATAGCCTCTGCATGACACAGTGCCTATAATCTCTGTACTGCATAGTCATCTCTGGCCTTGCATGAACATTTCCATTACACAAGGAGAAGGAAGCGTATTATGAATGATTCAGTAGTAACACAAAGCACACATTAAGAGTAAGAATGGCTCAGTGGTGAAAGCTGTTCCCTGGAGAGTGTCAAGATCTGCTTCCCTGAATGGGTTTAGACACAGATTGGATAGAAACTCATCACAGATCCTATAATACAGATTCCTGCATGGAGTTGATGACCTTCTTTCAAATCTAGGGGATTCTGTGAAATGACAACTGTAGTAATATCAATTCCATCATGTACCATGCAACATTTTCCTTTATGGGATATTGACTAATAGATGCAAATTTTGTTGCCTTTATGTACCTCTGTTGTATTGAAAGAAGCACATATTATGGCCATCAGAACATTGAACATTTCTTATGACCAGATCAGGCCACTGATAGGTCAAGATTTGTGCATGCTTGAGCCGCCGTGGCACAGTGGTTAGAGTGCAGTACTGCAGGCTACTTCTGCTGTGTGCCGGCTGCCTGCAATTTGGCAGTCCAAATCTCACCAGGCTCAAGGTTGACTCAGCCTTCCATCCTTCCAAGATGGGTAAAATGAAGACCCAGATTGTTGGGGGCAATAAGCTGACTCTGTAAACCACTTAGATTGGGCTGTAAAGCACTGTAAAGTGGTATATAAGTCTAAGCGCTGTGCTTCCCCGATCTCAGTCCAACCCTATCCTGCAGACGTGAGCAATTTAATCTTGGACTTCTTTTTCCACAAATCATGGGCTTTACAATGTGTGTGTGAAATCTATACCTGGTCGGTGTCTTTTCCTATATACTGCTTCTAAATGGGATTAAGAAGCAAATTCTTATAATGTGAAAAAATGGTGTGATCCCTTTATCACAAAACAATAAATGATGACAGATAAGGGAACAGAACTGATTGGTTATTATTGGGGATCTCATGGAGGTATGGAGCTTGCCAAATGGCTGTATCGTTGTGAGATAACTGGCTGGCACTCTCTTGCATTTTATGCTTCATGGTTGATTGTTTTAACTAAGTTTAATGGTTTTTGGTATTGGTCAGGGGTCTGCAACCTCATTTCAGTCCTGAGCTACAAATATTCTCCGTTATTAATATGATTCATCTTCACTTACATGAACAGAGCCTTTGAGGTTGGAGATTTGAAACATATTTGGTGGCATCAATCTTCTAGAACAGGGTGTCAAACTCAATATCATTGAGGGCCGCATCAGGTTTTATTTGATCTCTGGGAGGGGACGGGGTGGGTGTGGCTGGCTTGACCTCACTTGTGTCTGGGGCACCTGTGGTGACCTGAGTGCTTTGCCAGTGAAAATGGGCTCCCAATCTCTGTTTTTGATTGGGATGGCCTCTTGCAACCCTCTGCTAGAGAAACCAGAGCTCGGGAGCTGTCCCGAGCTCCCGGGAGCTCTGTGTGGCTGTCCCGAGCTCCGTTTTCACTGGCAGAGGCACCACGGGCCAGTCCTTCACTGTTTCCAGGATGGCCCGTGGGCCAGATTTAAGCACCTCATGGGCGGGATCTGGCCTGCGGGCCTTGAGTTTGACACCCCTGTTCTAAAAGATCTGCGCCTTTCCATAGCGTTTTGAAACAATTTCATTGTGATAGCATGGAAGCCGCTGTTGGGTCTTGGCATGCTTTAGAGATGGACATGATTTACACAGGTTGCTAAAGCATGGGTTGCTGAATAAAGCACAACTGGCAAGCTTCATACAACAAGCAAAGCCATCACCCATGCTGCATTAACCTCACTAAAGACCAATGAGAAAAAAAACCTGCTTTGCCTTAGCATAAAATGTTAATGACTTTGGCTTAGCATAAAATGTGAATCTGGCCTTGCTTTCTTTGCCAGAGGAACCTGTGTTCTGAATTCAAAAAGAAATGTGGGTAGTGATGAGGAAGATGTCTATCTAATGTTCTGGAGTGTTACTTTCACCAGACAGAACTGGATTGGATAGACCTGTGATGGTGAATCTATGGCACGCGTGCCACAGGTGACATGTGGAGCCATATCTGTGGGCACACGAGCATTGCTTTAGCTCAGGTCCAGCACGCATGCACGCACCGGCCACCTGATTTTGGGGAGTCAGGAAATGGGCTTTTTCTGGCCTCCAGAGGGCCTCCAGGGGGGTAGGGAAGGCCGTTTCTGCCCTCCCCAGGCACCAGAGGCTTTCTAAGAGTCTCTTTCTAGGGTCCTAGGCATTATAGGACAGCAAAAAACAGCCCTTCCAGGCCCACTGGAAGTTGGGAAACAGGCTGTTTCCGGCCTCTGAAGGGCCTCTGGGGGGGGGAGCCAGGCTCCAAGAAAGCCTCTGAAGCCTGGGGAGGCCGAAAAACGGGCCTATCGGGCCATCATGTGCCAAAAGTGGGGGAGCGTGGGGGGGAACATACGCATGTGCGTGGAGCTTGAGGGGGGTAACGCACGCATGTACAGGGTATGGGGCGCATTGAATTATGGGTATGGGCACGCATGCACACAAACCCCCTGCGCTCTCCCCGCTTTTGGCACACGGCGGCAAAAAGGTTAGCCATCACTGGGATAGACCATAGTCTGACCTGGTTAAGTCAGCTCACGGTGTACTAATGTTGACTTCTGTCTGCTGTGGGCACCATCTTTTCAGAGAGATTGTCACTGAAAGAGATTGTCACTGACATGCAGAGAAGTATTGAGAGAGAAGCTAAAGACTGTCTGCTACTGATTTGTCCTTTGATATTTTTCGGGAAGAACTGTGTAAGGTTTTTCAGTCTATGGAAGCACATTAAGAGCTTGATAGAGGGGCATTATACCTGTGCATTCGACCTATGCTTATCCCAAAAGCAAAGTGACTCTTCGAAAACTGAAAGACAAATGAGTGGGTTGGTCATGTTATGCCAGATATGTCATGCCTACCAGATCAGAGGTGGGTTTCAGCAGGTTCTGACCAGTTCTGGAGAACTGGTAGCGGAAATTTTGAGTAGTTCGGAGAACTGGTAGTAAAAATTCTGACTGGCCCCACCCACATCTATTCTCTGTCTCCCGAGTCCCAGCTGATCGGGAGGAAATGGGGATTTTGCAGTAACCTTCCTCTGGATTGGGGAGGGAATGAAGATTTTACAGTATCCTTCCCCTGCCATGCCCACCAAGCCAAGCCAAGCCAAGCCACGCCCACCAAGCCACACGCACAGAACCAGTAGTAAAAAATTTTGAAACCCACACTGTACCAGATGTAGCATATTTAGCACTTTTCTCCCAAAGGAAAATGTGGCAATTGTGTTTTAAAATTGATACAGTACAGTATAGTATTTATATTCTAGAAAAGGCCAAGCAATTCAGCTTGAGGTGGACTGTGCATTATGGTGCTACTAATCCTAACCTTTCTGTGGATGGAACATTTATAACTCTTCCTAATGGTCTGGACCCAGCCTGGGCAACCCATGCTTGGAAGTGCACTATGAGTTCCTCCCTGGGAGGCAGCAGGGGCTTACTTCTTCAATCCTCACTCTCATCCTGTTCATCTGCAGCTGTGCATGCAAATTTTGCAGTCAAACTGAGTTCCATCATATATTTTGCAGCACCAATATTCCAAGAAGAAGCACGACCCATCCCACTCCATCCTACCCTACTCCAAAGACAATCAGAGATGGTATTCAGCTGGTTCAGACTGATTTACCCGAACCGGTAGCGGAAATCGTCGGTGGGCCTGCCCACCCTCCCCAGCTGTATGCCATCCCATTTAGGCAGGTTTTTGAGGCTGGGCGCATGCGCGGAAGGCGCGGGCATGACCAAAGCGCATGCGCAGAGGGCTGAGTGCATGCATGGAAGGCAGGCACGCATGCAAATCAGGTGCACACGGGATGAACCGCTAGTGACATAAATTGAAACCCACCGCTGAAGACAGTGGTTTTCCCCAGCAGTTCCGCACCCATGTTCTGCAGCCACTTCCCTGTTCAGTGACTTGATGGCAGCACTGAAACCATCTGATCAACATCTTTGCCCACATGTCAACCCAATGCTAAGGCTGTACAGGGGATCCACTGATGTGGCGGCAGAAGAAGGGCTGCCATGCACCCTGTCCCTTAGATGTGCTGCTAAGGGTTTCAAGCCCTGCCAGATTTATGCATTTACTGATAATTCAATTTAGGCCTCACTCAAGTCCAAATCTCTGGGCTAGATAAAGCAACTTGGTGATAGTGCTGGCCACCATCTTTGCATACCCAGCTGCCTCTAGACCAACTATTTTTCAACCACAAACATAACAACATGGTAGCCAGTGGTGGGTTGCCCCTAGTTCGGACCGGTAAAACTGGCGGGAGGTTCCCCCCACAGACCCCGACATCATTAGGACGCTTCTGCGAACCGATAGTAAAGGTAAGTAGAACTCACCCCTGATGGTACCTAATTGTTTCTTTCTTTCTGAACTACATGTGGTGAAATTTTGCACAGTGTAAAACTCTGTGCTTACTCATGTTTTGGTAGTACAATACCATAAGTATTTGTAGTATGTCAGTATAAGATGGCACATTCATCTCCTGTGGCTGGCATGTTCAGGATCCCTAAATTATAGACAAATTTTAGGTGATGTTGCTATTTTTGCATGACGTTTCTCACAATTTCAGATGAAAATTTGCAAGCGTTTTTTTTTTTTTTTTGGAAGAGATTGCCGGCGTAATTGGTCATCTCTGGTAAACTCACTCTTTTTTTTACTTTTTAACATTTTATATTTGGAGTTTTTATTTGACAGCATTCATAAACACCACCGTCTGTGAAAAGGCTGCCCACTCTGATGTTGCTACCTATCTTTATTCTTCTTTTTTGTCTTTGTTCTTTGTAGAATGGAGGATCAAACCGATAGTTCATGTAAATTACACTGTGGGATTTGTTAATCTCTTGGTTTGCTTTGTGACTCAGCTGGCATTGCAAACTAGGCCCAGAATCTTGATATTTGTGCCAGTGCTTTCATGCACCCAGTGTGGACATGCGCAGAACTGGCTTGTGCATTAAAGTTGTGAGTATTATCTTCCGGTTCTGATTCGTAGTAGCAAATAGAAATGTGAGAAGGATCTCAATAAATAGCTTATTGAGGCAGCCTCTGTGCTTTGGAGATGATATGAGGCTTTCTGTTCTTCTCCCTGAATGTAGAGCTGCAGAAAGCAAATCAAGCTGTAGGTAGGTCCATCTGTTTTGCCTGTTGTGGTAAGCTGTGAACCAGCTCTGCAGGATGTCTGGTGCATGCTAAAGCTCCCTTGGTACAAGAATTGTAGAGTTATTAATTTGGGAATTGAGGAATGGGTTTCATAAAATGAGTCTACTGACTATTGCGTGAAGACGTTTGCCAATCTCTGTATGTGAACTTGGCACTTCTGGGTGGCATCTGAGGTTGCTTCAGAATACATGATGGACCCTAGGCCTTGGTGCCAGGGAACCTGCTGTGTTTTGAGTCTGCCAACACACGCCACCAAGAGGATGGCTTTTGGTTAGAGAAATACTAGGAACTAAGCCAATTGTGGGTCTGTAAATGAGTGGATCTTGGATTACTTAGCTGTGAGAAACAGTCCAGTGTAATTTATTCAGTGAACCAGAGTTAGTGAAGGGTGAGTGACTTTGGCAACTTGGATATATTGTAAGACGATTTTCTTTCTTTCTTTTTAACATTTTGGTCTGTAGAGAGGGGTGTTTTTCCACCAGGAGAGCAGGACAGTTTTTCATTCTGATTTTCACGCTTGGGGAAAATAGGGTGTTCTGTATGGAAATGAATATCTTTCTTGTTAGAAAAGCTTAATGCATCTACTGTCATGAGCTTTTAAAAGGAGGCAGAAAAAAAGGCACCCCTTGCCTATGAGAAATAGCCATTTTATTGCCAGACATTGGGGTGCAAAATCATACACTGAAGCTTTATTATATCACATTATTTAGCCACCCGTTTTGTACTAAAGATTTTGACTGCAAACACAGAATTAAAAACCCAAGCAAAAGATATTGAAGAAAACAACAAATTAATACTAAAATAATGGCAGCTAGGCATAAACGTAGCTCAGACTATAGCAAGTCATAGAACCACACCGTTGGACTGTTGTCATTGTGGGATAAACCACATAGGAATCACAATCAGACCTCCTCCTTCTCCTTCTCCTCCTCCTCCTCCTCCTCCTCCTCCTCCTCCTCCTCCTCCTCCTCCTCCTCCCTAGCGTATTCCCACAGGTGCAGGTCTGCTTTTCAGATCATTGAATGCCAATTTGCACAGTCAGCTGCGTCTCCAGGGCGCAGGCCTGCAACTTGCATGTCTTTGTTGATGGTGTCTTGCCATCTCTGTTTTGGATGCCTGCGAGGTCGCCAGCCATTTACTTCTGGTTGGTAGGCAGTCTTAGTCACAGTGGAAGATGCTGCTCTCTGGACATGTCCATACCAGCGGAGTTGGCCTTCTCTTATCTTCTCTATAATTGGTGCCACACCAAAAAGCTGTAGAATGGTGTTATTTGTGATATGGCCAAGAAGGGAAATGCCCGATATCCAACGGAGCATTCGCATCTCCATGTCATGGAGATAGCTTTCGATCCCTGTTGTTGTTGTTCAGTCACAATCAGATCTAATTCTATTTTATTGTAAAATTACATTGACAGAATTTTACAATCTGAAAGCCTCATTCTCCCCGTCTCCTTTATACTCTGAGAAATTAGAGATGGTCCCATGTGAGTTTCTTGCTCTGCCCATTATCCAGTTGTGGGCTATGTCATCTCTTATCTGGCTGTTCCCTTGACAATATCTTTTGGACCACATACCATCACATCAACTCATTCGTCCTCCAGATCCTAAATTGGAGGGAACGTCCTTGCCTTCCAAGCCTTACAAAAAGGATCAGGCCTGAACAGATCTCAGGGAATATGGTGTTCCAGAGGGCAGGTACTACAACCATCGTTCCTGGGTCCCACAAGATGGCACTATTAAATAGACACATGGGTAAATCCAGCCAGAGAGCCTTGAAAGTGGGAACAGCACTGGCCTGCCAGCTAAAGCTGCCGTTTTAACATTGGTTGATATTTAATAACCTAAATATTTAGTTAAAGGGTTCACTTGCATAGCCTTGTTTAGGCAACAGCTATTATAGAAACCTGGGCCTCTTCCATCTTCTCTGCAAAATGCATCTCTGCTATTCATGTCTTTTATTTTGCTTCTTTTTAGCCTCAATTTGCAAGAGTAATATACAGAGTAGCTTAAAGGAGAAATTCTCAAACTGGGGGGACTCATGGCTAACTGGAGGGAAGGTATAGTAGTGGCCAAAATTGTGGGAACCTTTTGGGAAAAGTGTATTTTCTAAAACTAGCTAATAGCACTGTTTGTTTGGGTTTTTTTGGAGTAGTACCATAAAATTATATATCAATGGAAAGATAATTTAATCAAGAGTGTAATGCAATAACTTTCATGAAGGTCGCGTTGGTGGATGATCTCTGGAGGGCACGGGATAGGGGCTGTTCCTCTATCCTGGTCCTGTTAGATCTCTCAGCGGCTTTTGATACCATCGACCATGGTATCATGTTGCGCCGGTTGGAGGGGTTGGGGGTGGGGGGCACCGTTCTACGGTGGTTCTCCTCCTATCTCTCTGACCGGTCGCAATCTGTGTTGACAGGGGGGCAGCGGTCGACTCCGAGGCGCCTTGTTTGTGGGGTGCCACAGGGGTCGGTCTTCTCGCCCCTTCTGTTCAACATTTATGTAAAGCCGCTGGGTGAGATCATCCGTGGCTTTGGTGTGGAGTTCCATCAGTACCCTGACAACACCCAGCTGTACATCTCCACCCCAGACCACCCCAACAATGCCGTGGAAGTGATGTCCCGGTGTCTGGAAGCTGTGTGGGTCTGGATGGGGAGAAACAGGCTCCGACTAAACCCCTCCAAGACTGAGTGGCTGTGGCTGCCGGCGTCCCGATATAGCCAGCTGACGCCATCGCTGACTATTGGGGGCGAGACATTGGCCCCCACGGAGAGGGCTCGCAACTTGGGCGTCCTCCTGGACGCACGGCTGTCTTTAGAAGAACACATGACGGCCGTGGCCAGGGGGGCTTTTTATCAGGTTCGCCTGATACGCCAGTTGCGTCCCTTTCTAGATCAGGACTCCCTACGCACAGTCACCCATGCTCTCGTGACTTCCCGCTTGGACTACTGCAATGCTCTCTACATGGGGCTCCCCTTGAGGTGCACCCGGAGGCTCCAACTGGTCCAGAATGCGGCCGCGCGGGGAATTATGGGAGCGACGTGGCGCTCCCACGTGACACCTCTCCTGCGCGAGCTGCACTGGCTCCCGGTGGTCTTCCGGGTGTGCGTCAAGGTGTTGGTGACCACCTTTAAAGCGCTCCATGGCTTAGGACCTGGGTACTTGCGGGACCGCCTTCTGCCGCCAATAGCCTCCCACCGGCCAGTACGCTCACACAGAGAGGGCCTCCTCCGGGTGCCGTCGGCCAGACAGTGTCGGCTGGCGACCCCCAGGGGGAGAGCCTTCTCTGTGGCGGCGCCCGCCCTCTGGAATGACCTACCCCCGGAGATACGCAGGATTTCAGATCTCCGGACCTTTCGTTGGGCCCTTAAAACCCATTTATTCCATCTAGCTGGGCTAGCTTGATCCCATCCTCCGTTTTTAAATTTGAAAAATTTTAAATTGGGTTGTTTTAATTTTTGGCCGAATCATATTTAATATTTTTAATTGTTTTTAACTTTTGTATACTATGTTTTATTCCGGCTGTTCACCGCCCTGAGTCCGCAAGGAGAAGGGCGGTTTATAAATTGAAATAATAAATAAATAAATAAATAAATTTGCTATTAGAATAGCAGTTACAGTATAAAGAAGAAAAGTGAAACACGTAGAAAAAACGAGATATACAAAAATTATCACCATAGAAAAAATGAGATATACAAAAATTATCATATCAGATAATCAATAATCATAAGTTTATTTGTCAAGCATATATAATATAACAGGTAAAAGTATAAATATAATTTGAATACATGAAAAGAGAAAGTAAAAAGGAACATTAGAACAGGGACGGTAGACACTCTGGTGCACTTATGCACGCCCCTTACAGACCTCTTAGGAATGGGGTGAGTCAACAGTAGACAGTTTAAGGTTAAAGTTTTGGGGAAGAAGCTACAGAGTCAGGTAGTGCATTCCAGGCATTGACTACTCTGTTACTGAAGTTGTATTTTCTGCAATCGAGTTTGGAACGGTTTACCTTGAGTTTGTATCTATTATTTGCTCATGTATTGTTGTGGTTGAAGCTGAAGATATACCAAAATGATCACCATGTCAGTTAATACTTAGTTGGGTAACCTTTAGCATGAATTACGGCCTTACAATGTCTTCCCATGGAGAGAACCACGTCTTTTAGTTCTGCAGCTGTTATAATGTGAAACCAAGATTGAATGATTGCTTCTATTAACTGGATTTTTTTGCTGGGTCGTTTCTGACTAGCAAGTTTAGTCGGCTCCATAGATTTTCAATTGGGTTAAGGTCTGGGCTATTCCCAGGCCATCCCAGCCATGGAATATGATTAGTTTGAAACTCAAAAAAAATGGTGTTATTAGCCATCAAACCTCAAAAATACATTTTCCCCCAAAAGGTTTCCACAATTTTGGCCACTACTGTAGATAGATCGATATGCAGGCAATCAGGAAGAACTCTCAATTGTTTCTTACTTTGCTTGTCTGGGCCATTTGCATTTGCTTACGGTATTGGAAAGTTTGAGAACTCCTGTAACAGAGAGTGTAAAATTTAATTATTAAAAGGAAATGGAATATTGATTCCTTACCCAGCCTTGTCCCCAGTGAATTCTGCCTAGAACAGCTGTCATGAGCAGGAGTGGAAAAAAGAAAAAAAAATCCCTCTGAGACTGGATGTCAGAAATAAGAAGTAATGGGTTCCTCACCTAGAGCTGACAGTTACATAAATGTTTAACAACTGCATAGCTTTGAGGCTCTAAGTAAAAATCATTTATTTGTGGACAGAATGGAAAGATAAGGCTAGGAGTTTGAACCAGGGGTGAGTTCTAATTTTTTTTTACTACCAGTTTGGTGGGCGTGGCTTATTTTGTGGGCGTGGCTTGATGATCATGTGACAATTTTTTAGGATTTAGCAGAGGTACTGGTCTACCAGGCTTTTAACTTCTGTACCGGTCTACTCATTTGTTCTTGGAGGTACTGGTGTACCCATTTAATTTTTCAGGCACCGGTCTACTCATTTTATTTTAACACTGATCAGCTGTAGGGCGGCCCTTTGAAGCCCTGTGGCAAGAGTTTAAACAGTTTTTTCCCCTCTACTGATCAGCTGGGACTTAGGAGGCAGCAATAGATTGGGGGTGAGGCCAAATAAAAGGTAAGAATAATGCAGGGGGGCAGAACCGGTTCAGTGATGTCATATCGTCACTGCTACTGGCTCGGCCAAAGCGGGCCAAAGCGGGAAGAACTCACCACTTGTTTGAACCACTATGGGCATAAGGGGCACTTGTAGACCTGAAGTGGGCAGGCAACTGATTTATTTGGCTTTCTTCTTTTTTGCAACAAAAACACAGCTTGCTACTCAAGCTGTGTTTTAGCAAATCTTAATTTAGTCTTAGTATAGGAATTCAGTGAAGCCATATGAAGATCAGAGGTTTGAGATTTAATTCTCAGTCCTACCATGTTTTCCGAAAATAAAACCCTGTCTTATATTTTTTGGAACTTCGAAATAAATGCTTGGCATTATTTTCAGGGAGGTCTTATTATTTTGGGGCATTTGGAGCAAGATCGGGCTTCTCTTGCCGTCTTACCTGATTTCCAGCTCTGCTTTTAAATATTTTCGGGGAGGGCTTATTTTCGGGGGAGGCTTATTTCAGTGCATGCGCTCAAAAGCCTGATTAGGCTTATTATCAGGGGATGTCTTATTTTCAGGGAAACAGGGTAGTTGATAGAGCGGACAACATGACATTCTTTCTGTGTATAGCAAGTTTCAGACCGATTCTGGATTCAAGTTAGGAAAAAATATTCTTTGGAGGAGGCATTGATGATGGTTTTTCATTAGTATCCTTTTGGTTGCATTCACATAGTATAGTACAGTGATGGCTAACGTTTTCAGGACTGAGTGCCCAAAGCACCAGAATCCCCAAAATGCAATGCACACACAGCTTCCCCATGTGCGGCCTGCCCCCCGTGCATATGTGCACCCCCCCGCATGTGCCACGGCCCGCGCATGCCCAGCAGAGACCCAAAAAGCAGCCGGCCGGTGGGAAGCACGCACGCACACTGAGCTGCGTGCCATCACTGGTATAGTAGATTCAACCAGATCCGTTGCAAACTTCACAGCCTGTAAAAAGACTCTTGAGAAGCAAGAAATCTGCCTGGGAAGTTGGAACAGTTTTTGAGATTGCATGTTTACCTTGACTAGCATTAACGGTGTCTTTCTGAAACCCATGGTGTTCTTGCTTCTTGATGTTGGTCAGCTGTGGGGAGTTTCACTCAGCCATAAGTAACTTGATTATTGTTATGGTCCACCAGCAGCTTGCAGAGCTGGCAGCGGAGTCGGACAGCAATGAGGCTGAGAAAGAACATGGGCCATACCTGGAGGCTGGGGAAGACCTGGATGAGGGCTGTGCGTTAGAGGCAGAGATGGGGCCAGGGCCATCGGGGAGTGATGTGCGGACTTCCGAGTCTACAGAGGCTGACAGTAGAGAGGCAGAGGAACAGGAGGAGCCTGTTCCTAGTGCACGTGTGAAAAGAGCTGCCAGAAGGCAGGAGCAGATAAAGCAGAGAGGACAACTCGGGAGTAGGGCCAAGAGATGATTGGCCCCGCCCATAAGGCTTAAAAGACCAGCAATTGCTCTTGGGCTGTTTGTCAGAAAACAATGTTGATAGATTTGTTTCTTGTCTTGCTGCATTTATTTCTTGTTAGCATCTTCTGCTTCTGAACTTTTGCCAAGAAAAGCCTTTGGCAGTTTGCCTAATTATACCAAGGTCGTTGATAAACTGAGAATGGTGTTTTGAAGAATTTGCTTTAGTTTGGACTATGCTGAGAATGAGTTAATTCTCAGCTGTTCTAATAAAGTCTGTTTTTGAACTGTTTGTACTACTTGGGCCTGGGTCACAACAATTATGCATACCACTGTATACTTGGGTTTTTTTTTATTTGATGACTTTGAGTCAGTGTATTGACCCCTGGTGATGGCCTGGACAAGTCCCTGCAGCTTTTCTTGGCAAGATATCAGAAGTGGTTTGCCATTATCTGCTGCTTCTTAGGGTTGGGAGAGAATGACCATCGCCCAAGGTTATCCAGTTAACTTGGTGATTAAAAACAGGACTAGAACTTTTAACCTGGTACGTCAAACTGTCTCTCGTGTTTTTTAGGGTTGCTGATAAAACTGATCAGAGTTGGCCTTGGACGATGTTTTGTAGTTTAACATGTTGTATGAACCCAGACTTTGACTGGTGTAATACATACCAGAATCGTTGAAGCCAATTGGAAGTATGACAAGGAATATGACCAAGAAGAAAGAAGAAAGGAAGAGAAGACTTGTGAAATGTTTAGTATGACAGCAAACAAAGTGAGGGACCCCAATGGACAGTGGTGAAATCCAAATTTTATTACTACCAGTTCTGTGGGCGTGGCTTGGTGGGCGTGGTGTGGCTTGGTGGGCATGGCAGGGGAAGGACACTGAAAAATCTCCATTCCCACCCCACTCCAGGGGAAGGATACTGCAAAATCCTCATTCCTTCCCCACTCCTGGGGGAAGGATACTGCAAAATCTCCATTCCCACCCCACTCTGGGGCCAGCCAGAGGTGGCATTTGCCGATTCTCTGAACTACTCAAAATTTCCGCTACCGGTTCTCCAGAACCTGTCAGAACCTGCTGGATTTCACTCCTGCCCATGGCTCTTTATTTTCTGCTAGTTCTTCCAGTCTACATAAAAAACTACCAGGAGGTTTCAGGAGGAAAATCACCTTATAATGAGTTTCCAGGAGTAGAGAAAGTTAGGATCCCTGAAAGAATTACAGGCTTCAGAAGATCGAAGTTAAACCTCCAATGTGTAAAGAATACATAGAAGAACTCATCCTACCTGGTTCTGGAGGGTCACAGGAAGTTTTATTTTAGTCTAACATAAGTATAGTGTTTGCTACCACATTGTCATTTTAATGCATTCTAGCTAACTCTCATGTGGGCTGGAAAATTTTCTGGATCAACATTTTCCACTTGGCAGTTTCAGTATTGCAGGATGTTTGTTTTCCAGGTGATTATTCTAAAAAACAGAGAAACCAAAAAAACATCGCAGACACATGTGATTTCATAGCCTTTTGCCCAACATTTCCGACATCCCAGTAAAACTTAGTTCTTCTCATGTATTAAAGTATTTCATTACGAATAATTATATATTTTTTCCTTTTACCTTAAATAATTGTGAGCCTTGTGTTTTAATTGCAGGTCTATGACCGAATAAAAGTTGCTTCGATTTGATTTAGTTTTTTGAATATATCATGAAGGTGTGTGTATGTGGGAGAGAGAAATAGAATGAGAGAGAGAGAGAGAGAGAGAGAGAGAGAGAGGTTAGCTTAAATACTTGGACAAATTATGAGTACAGTTCTACCTCGGTATTCAACTGCTTCAAAATTTGGTACTCGACAAACTTTGACGTGAACATGTCCTGGTACTCATAGTTTGTTTGATGCTTGATGTGTTGCAAATGGAAGTGGGGGCAGCCTCAGAAGGCAGACAGGAAGTCTGCCATGCTGGGAAGGTCGCTTACATAGAAAACAGGACAGATAGGAAATGAAGGGTCACATGATAAAGTCATATAACCTCATTTGTGCATGCCCAAGATGGCCGCATCTAGGGCTCCCTGAGAAGATGGGCTTTTGGCTGGCTTTTTAGAGGGTCCGTGGGGGTTGCAGACCATCGGCAACCCCCCGCCCAGCCAGCGGAACACATGGCCATCACGCTGGTGGGCTTGTAGCCCACCAGCGTGTCTCCGGAGGCCCCCGCCGCTCCCGCTGCCCAAAAACAGCTAAGAGGCGCTGCGAGAGATGGCGGCGCGGCGGTGAGCGGCGAGGAGCAAGCGGTGAGCGAGTGGCGAGCGGCGGCGGCGGTGAGAGGGTGTTTGGCGGCCGCTGTGAATGTGGATGGAGTCTGTCTGGCCGGGGAGGCGCCGGGGAGGCGCTGGAGCCATGGGCCACATCTGTCGTGGGGGCGGCCTTGCGCCGGTCTGCAGGCACCCTAGTGGCAGGAGAGTGCCTGGAGGAAGAGAAGAACTCGGCGTGGAGGCGGCCTGGAGGTGGTCTGGAGTTTGACCCCAATGTCTTCAGCGGCGTGGAGATGGCGCTGACGGCTCCAGTGACTCCAGCGGGGCCCCAGCTGCCATCGGGCTTATGGACCCATTGGAGGCTAGTGGGGGTTCCCCCCCACATCCCGCTTGTCCTCCGCTGGCCCTCGAACTATGTCCACTCCTCCGCTATCTGCCCGTTACTCTCCGGAGCGGTGCTTCAAACTTTGGCTTTACTCCATCATTATTCCATCATTCCACTGGCTGGCCATACTGGAAGACAGGCCAGCTCACGGGAGGACGTGTGGAGCCGGTTCTTTTGTCACCTACCCTGAGGGGGTGCCACACCTGCAGGATGAATCTGCCGGGCCACGTGAGAGAGTGGCCTTGGACTTTCTAATGCGCCTGCTTTTATGGTTGGACCACCGTGAGAGGGTGGTCTGGACATCCCCTCAGTTGGACAGAACGCAGAGACTCCTAGCCGCTACCCTGAGAGGGTAGTGGCGTTTCTCCTGATTGACCTGGTCCTGCTTCAGGACATTTTTGAACTATGATTATGGACCTATGCCATGCCCCCATTTTCTTGCCCATATCTGTTCGGATGTTCCCTAGGTCTACGCTTCTTGCCCTGCGAGATTCCCCCCTCTCGCGGGTTTGGCCCTCTACGTTATCGAGGGCCTACCTTAATGACGGGTTTTGGGACCCCGAGAGGTGGCATGTCGCAAAACGGGGATTGAGGGGTTTTTTAAGTTCTTTTTTAACGGGTGTTTTAGGGGGTTCTGGGGTGGGGGAGGGTGCGGGTTTGGGGGGAAACCGGGGGGGGGGGAAAGGGATAGGCCAGGCAGTATGTGATGCCACAGGGGGTTTAGTTTCTGGAGGCAAGAGGGCTCCTATTGAGCCCTCTGTTGAGGGTTGTGTGATAAATACGCTATGTGGGAGGGGCAGATATGGCGAGAGCAGGGGACCATATCGTGTGGTGGGGGCACGCACTTGCTGCCTTCAAACAATTGCTTGCCCCGGTCCCCGGAGCTACTCCCATTCCCCGGGTTGTTTAGAGTCTCAGGACCCGAGGCTCCGGCTATTGTTATGCAATGCGAGATCCGTTGTAAATAAGGCCCCCCTCATATGTGACCTTTTTCAAGAGGGGGGTGCGGACCTGGCTGGTATCACCGAGGCCTGGTTGGGCCACGAGGGGGGGGTTTCCCCTCGTGGAGATGTGCCCACCAGGTTTCCTTGCATTCCACCAGCCGAGAGCCCAGGGCAGGGGTGGGGGAGTAGCGGTCATTATTAAGGAAGGTCTGGGTCCGAGGGAGGCCACTGTACCTCAGATAGCCGGGTGTGAGTCCATCTTTGTGAGGTGGGGTCCTGGTGGGCAGATGGGTCTGTTAGTCACGTACCTGGTTCCCTGCCACGTGGCAACGACCCTGCCCGAGCTTCTCAATGTTATAGCCGAGGTGGCGGTTGATACCCCGAGGCTTATAGTCATGGGGGATTTCAATCTGCCATCTATCAGTGAAACATCTGAGATGGCTCGGGAGTTCATGGCTTCCATGACGGCCATGGACCTTACCCAGGTAATTCAGGGCCCGACTCACATTGGTGGACACACCCTGGATCTAGTTTTCGTCTCTGGTCAGTGGTTGAGTGATATTGGGGATATAGGTGTGGAACCCTTGTCATAGACTGACCACTCGCTCCTTCGACTCAACTTTCTGACCGCTGCACCTCACCACAGGGAGGCGGAACCGACCAGGTGGTTCCGCCCCAGGCGCCTGATGGATCCTGATAGGTTCCAGACGGAGCTTGGGCCATTTCCTGAGACACTGACACACGACTCGGCTGAGGACCTGGTGGCTGCCTGGGACAGGGCAGCCGGTGGGGCTTTGGACCGCGTCGTGCCTTTGCGGCCTCTGACCCGGCGCCGAACTCACTTATCTCCTTGGTTTACCGAGGAGCTGAGGGAGATGAAGCGCCGGAAAAGACGCCTAGAGAGTGGTTGGAGGGCCAGTCGCTCTGAATCTGACTCGACACTAGTAAGAGCTCATATTAAGACTTACTTAGTGGCGATAAAAGCGGCGAAATCTAATTATTTCGCCGCTCTTATCGCGTCATCAGATAATCGCCCAGCCCGCCCTGTTTAGGGTGACCCGCTCCCTCCTCCATCTGGGAGCGCGGGAGGATCCCTTGCAGGGACGTGCTGAGGACTATGTTCAATATCTGGATGATAAAATAACTCAGATTCGGGATGATTTGGCCGCTGACTGGGTTAGTTCAGGCGAGGTGACTGAGCCCGGTCTTGAGAGTGTTATCTGGGCTGAGTTCGATCCTGTGGCTCCCGAGGACGTGGACAGGATTCTGGGAAGACTGAACGCCACCACATGTTTATTGGACCCGTGTCCCTCCTGGTTGGTGCTGGCCTCCCGGGAGGTTACACGAGGCTGGCTCCAGGAGATTATAAATGCTTCTTTGAGTGAGGGTGCCCTACCGACCGCTTTGAAGGAGGCGGTGGTGAGGCCCCTCCTCAAGAAGCCCTCCCTGGACCCAGCTGTTTTGGCAAATTATCGTCCAGTCTCAAACCTTCCCTTTCTAGCGAAGGTTGTTGAGAGTGTGGTGGCGTGTTAGCTCCCCCGGTACCTGGATGAAGCTGTCTATTTAGACCCGCTCCAGTCCGGCTTCAGGTCTGGTTACAGCACTGAAACGGCATTGGTCGCGTTGGTGGATGATCTCTGGAGGGCCCGGGGTAGGGGGTACTCCTCTATCCTGGTGTTGTTAGACCTCTTAGCGGCTTTTGATACCATCGACCATGGTATCATGTTGCGCCGGTTGGAGGGATTGGGGGTGGGGGCACCGTTTTACAGTGGTTCTCCTCCTACCTCTCCGACCAGTCGCAATCTGTGTTGACAGGGGGGCAGCGGTTGACCCCGAGGCGCCTAGTGTGTGGGGTGCCACAAGGGTCGGTCCTCTCGCCCCTTCTGTTCAACATTTATGTAAAGCCGCTGGGTGAGATCATCCGTGGGGTGGAATTCCATCAGTACGCTGATGATACTCAGCTGTACATCTCCACCCCAGACCACCCCAACGATGCCGTGGAAGTGATGTCCCAGTGCCTTGAAGCTGTGCGGGTCTGGATGGGGAGAAACAGGCTTCGACTCAACCCCTCCAAGACCAAGTGGCTGTGGCTGCCGGTGTCCCGATATAGCCAACTGACTCCATCGTTGGTTATTGGGGGCGAATCATTGGCCCCCACGGAAAGGGTGCGCAACTTGGGCGTCCTCCTGGATCCACGGCTGTCTTTAGAGGATCATACGACAGCTGTGGCCAGGGGGGCTTTCTATCAGGTTCGCCTGATACGCCAGTTGCGGCCCTTTCTAGATCGGGACTCCCTACACACAGTCACTCAGGCGCTTGTCACGTCTCGCTTGGACTACTGCAATGCTCTCTACATGGGGCTCCCCTTGGGATGCACCCGGAGGCTCCAGCTGGTACAGAATGCGGCCGCGCAGGGGATTATGGGAGCGACAAGGCGCTCCCACGTGACACCTCTCCTGCGTGAGCTGCATTGGTTGCCGGTGGACTTCCGGGTGCGTTTCAAGGTGTTGGTAATCACCTTTAAAGCGCTCCATGGCTTAGGACCAGGGTACTTACGGGACCGCCTTCTGCCACCAATTGCCTCCCACCGGCCGGTTCGCTCCCACAGAGAGGGCCTCCTCAGGGTGCCGTCAGCCAGACAATGCCGGCTGGCGACCCCCAGGGGGAGAGCGTTCTCTGTGGTAGCCCTCACCCTCTGGAACGATCTTCCTCCAGAACTGAGAACAATTGCTGACCTCCGGACTTTTTGTCGGGCTTTGAAGACTTATCTCTTCCAACTTGCCGGACTTGCCTGATCCCTTCTACTTTTTAAAATTTTTAGAGTTTTATTCTGTTTTAAATTCTCAGCCTAATTTATATTTGTTTTTAGTACGATTTTAACTTTTTTGTATTGGTTTTTTAGTCGGCTGTTCACCGCCCTGAGTCCGTCAGGAGAAGGGCGGTATATAAATCTAATAAATAAATAAATAAATAAATATGGTTTCTTTGGTACTCATCCTTTTTAGTACTCATCATGCCAGGGGTGAAATCTAAAATTTTTCCATACCGATTCTGTGGGTGTGGCTTGGTGGGGGGGTGTCCTGTGACTGAATGGGCTTGGCCAACTCAATGTCACTCGCAGCCATGCCCACTCAGTCACAACACCCCCTCCTATCAAGCTATGCCCACAGAACCGGTAGGGAAAAAATTTTAAATTTCTATTCTGCCGGTGTGTTCTTACCTTTCTCCCGCGGCTCTGCCCACCCGCCCCATTTCCCTGAGTTGGGGAATGCACCATTCCCCGACTCCTACTGCTCACCTTTCTCCCACGGCTGGCTGTCAGGGAAGGCAAATGCCCAAAAGGTACTGGAGTTGCTCACTCTCCTTCTTGAATGAGCAGCTCTGGTCCACACGCTGGCTGTGCAAGTGCACACCCAATCTGCTGCTGAATAAAATAAAACGAATGAAAATAAACGGTGTGTGCTTGCGCAGCTGGCGTGTGAACCAGAGCAGCTCATTCAAGGAGAGTGAGCGATGCCGGTACTTTTGGGCGCTTGCCTTCCCTGACAGCCAGCTGCGGGAGAAAGGTGAGGAGTAGGAGTCGGGGAATGGTGCATTCACCAACTCCGGGGAATGGGGCAGGTGGGTGGAGCTGCGTAGTGAAGGGTGAGCAGGCAGTGACTCTGCGGCAAGGCCGGAGACGGGGAACGGTGCATTCCTTGACTCCGGGGAATGGGGCGGGTGGACGGAGCCTCCAGCTGCCATTGCTACTGGTTCTCTGGTATCACTACCTACTCACCCGAGCCGTCCGAACTGGGAGCATTTCACCCCTGCATCATGCCTCCTGGAACCAATTGAGGACAAAGCACCGAGGACGCGGTGGCTCAGTGACTAAGACACTGAGCTTGTTGATCAGAAAGGTCGGCAGTTCGAATCCCTAGCGCTGCGTAACAAAGTGAGCTACCATTACTTGTCCCAGTTTCTGCCAACCTAGCAGTTTGAAAGCACGTAAAAAATGCAAGTAGAAAAATAGGGACCATTTTTGGTGGGAAGGTAACAGCATTCTGTGTGCCTTCGGCATTTTTAGTCATGCCAGCTACATGACCATGGAATTTTCATCGGGCTGGCTCTTCGGCTTAGAAACAGAGATGAGCACTGCCCCTTAGAGTTGGGAACGACTAGCACGTATGTGCGAGGGGAACCTTTACCGAGGTACCACTGTTTTGAGAGGAATGCTCTAAACTGGAATCATATTCATTTACATAGGAACATTTTCTGATTCAAAAATTTCCAGAAAGCACATATCTCTGTAGCAGATCAACTTCCCACCCTTGAGGTATACTCAGAATGCCTTGGGATGTTGTTTTTCAGAATTCTCCAGCACAACTAAAGAGTAACAATTATGGAAAGCTACTGGGGAACTATAGCTATGTTTCAGAGAAAAGGAATAAAATCTGCTTGGAATATCTCACTTTGATATAATATTTCCATTGTGCCATGCCAATAGCTTAGAGAATGGAATAGAATGGAACGGAATGGAAGAGAACAGAACAGAACGAATAGAATTTTTTATTGGCCAAGTGTGATTGGACACACAAGGAATTTGTCTTGATGCATACACTCTCAGTGTACATAAAAGAAAAGATACATTAATCAAGAATCATAAAGTACAACACTTAATGATAGTCATAGGGTACAAATAAACAATCGGGAAACAATAGCAATATAATTGTAAGGATACAAGCAACAAAGTTACAGCCATACAGTCATAAGTGGAAGGAGATGGGTGGTGGGAATGATGAGAAAATTAATAGTAGTGCAGACTTAGTAAATAGTTGACAACGTTGAGGGAATTGTTTAGCAGAATGATGGCGTTCGGGGAAAAACTGTTCTTGTGTCTTGTTCTGGTGTGCAGTGTTCTGTAGCATCGTTTTGAGGGTAGGAGTTGAAACAGTTTATGTCCAGGATGCGAGGGGTCTGTAAATATTTTCACAGCCCTCTTTTTGACTCATGCAATATACAGATCCTCAATGGAAGGCAGATTGGTAGCAATTGTTTTTTCTGCAGTTCTAATTATCCTCTGAAGTCTGTGTCTCTCTTGTTGCGTTGCAGAGCCAAATAAAAAGCTAAACAAATAAAAAGAGTAAAAGAGATGTATAGACAAAAAGGCCATCAGAGAAGCTGAGAGACACCAAACCATATGGCAATAGTTTCAGAGACATGTGCAGGATCCAACTCAAGATGACAAAAATATATCACCCCATCACAACAGACGTGTATGCCCATCACAATTCATAGACAATGAGGATTGGAGTTTATGATACAACCCTGTCATTTGCTTGCCTTGTCCTCTCTCTGTAGACTCCTCGAAATTGTTCACAAGTTGTTGGCCCTGCAGAAATGATACTGTTGATTGTTCTGAGAGATGTAGCTGCAATGGTGCACCTTGAGAAGACCTGAAGACTTGATTGGAAACATTTTTTTTTTTTGGTGGTGGTGGTGGTGGTGGTGGTGGTGTTGGTAAATTATATTGATGTGGTTGCTAATAGTCAACATTGACTTGACAGTGTGATCAGTCACATAATTGCAAGAGATGGAGAAATAAGTCACTCTAGGGATTAGACTAAAGTAGAAGGTACAGCTTGTTGTGGTCTGCCAGCAGCCTGCGGAACTGGCAGCGGAGTCGGACAGTGAGGAGGCTGGGGAAGGCCCGAATGAGGGCTCTGCGTCGAAGGCAGAGATGGGGCCAAGGCCATCTGGGAGTGATGTGCAGACTCCGGAGCCTCCAGAGGCTGACAGCAGAGAGGCAGAGGAACAGGAGGAGCCTGTTCCTAGTGCACGCATGAGAAGAGCTGCCAGAAGGCAAGAGCAACTAAAGCAAAAAGGATGACTCAGGAGTAAGGCCAAAAGATTATTGGCCCCTCCCATAAGGCTTAAAGGACCAGCAACTGCTCTTGGGCTCTTTGTCAGAAAACAATGTTGATAGATTTGTTTCTTGTCTTATTGCATTTATTTCTTGTTGGCACCTTCTGCTTCTGAACTTTTGCCAAGAAAAGCCTTTGGCAGTTTGCCACAGTAGACCAAGGTTGGTGATAAGGCTGAAGAATTGTGTTATGAAGAATTTGTTTTGAATTAGTTAATTAGTTAATTCTCAGCTGTTCTGATAAAGTCTGTTTGTTTAGAAGTGATTGCATCTGATAATACCTACTTGGGCCTGGGTCACAACACAGCTTCTCCCTTTACAAATGAGTGATATTGGCCAAACTTGCTTGTCCCTACAAATTTCTAATCAGGACTATAAACAGAGGTGGTATTCAGCTGGTTCGGACTGGTTCAGGCGGACTGGTAGCTCCGGCAATCAGTTGGCTTCACCCACCCGCCCCCGATCTATCCTATCCTTTATTTCCTGCTTTGTAGCTTATCTCAATCATGCAGCACAGCTGATTCCCCCCCTCCTGCTGTTCTACTTACCACTGTTGACTTGGAAGGTAACCAGCTGAGCTTCTAAATTCTCCATTTTCAGTGAAGCACCTTCATCTTGTGCACAGGTTCACTGTACCGGTTGTTAAACCGACAGCATCCCACCACTGGCTATAAGATATAAAGAAAGTAAGGTCACTTCTCGCCTGTCTGAGCTTATTTTGTCCTTTATAAGTTGCTTGTAGAGACTAGATGCCGTGCAAATTTGTATATGTATTTTGTTTCCTTTTCTCTCTTATTTATATAGTGGAGCTTGAAGATAATAATCTGGAGACCAATCACGGCTTTGATCGTAATTTCTATCCTGTGGCAAAGCGCCTCTCCTTTAGTTGCTCGTGCATAACAAGCAAATGGCAAAATTGTGAGTGTCAGGGATGCAAGCGATTGTGTATAAAACTGCCTATTCTCTTGCTGTGACATAATAGCAAAATTACTAGTTTGTGGTTGTCTCTGAAATATGGTAATTCTGGATTTTTTACAAAGGCTTCCTTTCAAAAGCTGTTTTTAATGACTAATCAGCATTTGTCTATCGCGAGCCACGTATTTGCAGCATGCAGTAAAGTGCTTGTTTAAGGCAATTCTCTTCGAATCTGAGTTTTATGTCATCCAATATAATTTTCAGATGACTATCACCATTATATTGGGGCAGGAGAGCGGGGGGGGGGGGGGATGGGAAATCAGCTTGGTGATCTCCCAAGGCTTGGATGATAGTTCTCAGAAACTCTACCCCAATTCTTTGGGGACTGTACAGTAACATTGTCCAAACCGTCTTGTAGGTAATGTATTTCCTCTCCCTGCTCTCAGTTATGAAATAAAATAGTTAAATCATATAGCATCTCCTATACTGTCTCGGGACAGTACAGGTAGTCTTCGACTTAGGACCACAATTAAGTCCAAATTTGCTGTTGCTAAGTGAGACGTTGGTTAATCGCAATAGCACTTAGACTTCTATACCGCTTCACAGTGCTTTACAGCCCTCTCTAAGCACTTTACAGAGTCAGCCTATTGCCCCCCAAAATCTGGGTCCTCATTTTACCCACTTTGGAGGAATGGAAGGCTGAGTCAACCTTGAGCCTGGTGAGATTTGAACTGCCAAATTGCAGGCAGGCAGCAGGCAGCAGAAGTAGCCTGCAGTACTGCACTCTAACCAGTGCGCCACCGAGGCTCATTAAGTGCGTTTTGTTCCATTTTACAACCTTTCTTGCCATAGTTTCTAAGTGAATCACTGAAGTTGATAAATTAGTAACCTGGTTGGTAAATCAATCAGGCTTCCCGCTTTGACTTTGCTTGTCAGAAGGTTAGAAAAGGTGATCAGGCATCTGAATGTTGATTATGTGACCCCGGGGATGCTGCAGTGGTTGTGTGAAAAATGGTCGTGAGTCACTTTTTCAATGCCATGGTAACTTTGAACAGTCACTAAATGAACTGTTGCATGTCGAGGACTTCCTATATTTAGAATAGGAACAGGAACAGGAACAGGAACAGAACAGAACAACAGAACAGAACAGAACAGAACAGAACAGAACAGAACAACAGAGTTGAAAGGGACCTTGGAGGTCTTCTAGTCCAACCCCCTGCTTAGGCAGGAAATCCTACACCACTTCAGACAAATGGTTATCCAACTTCTTAAAAAGGTCCACTGTTGGAGCATCCACAACTTCTGGAGGCAAGTAGTTCCACTGATTAATTGTTCTAACTGTCAGGAGATTTCTCCTTAGTTCTAAGTTGCTTCTCTCCTTGATTAGTTTCCATCCATTGCTTCTTGTCCTGTCCTCAGGTGCTTTGGACAATAGCTTGACTCCCTCTTCTTTGGGGCAGCCCCTGAGATATTGGAATACTGCTATCATGTGGCCCCCAGTCCTTCTTTTCATTAAACTTGACATACCCAAATCCATTAACTGTTCTTTATATGTTCGCAAGTCATAACTGGGGGGGGGGGGGACCATAAAAATGACTGCCTCATAATTGGCTTTCGCTGTGTTAATCCTCCAAGAAATGTTCAGGAGAGAGGTACTGTATCTTGAGATCTACATAACATAGCAGTGAGAAGAAATGAATATGACATATATCTATCTTTGTAGAAGATTAGTACTGAGCCATTTTTTCTTACTTGTACTTAATTCTCAGGCACTTAATTCCTAAAAGTGTCAATCAGCAAAGCCAGCAGTCTCAAACGTATCCAGATGGTTTTGGTTTCTTTCTTTTTTTTTTATTGAAAACGTTTTACAAATACAAGTTTTCCATTCCCCCCCCCCTCAATTTCCCCCCCTACCCTACCCTCCTCTCCCCCCTCCCATCCCAACCCACCCTTGGCTTCCCTTACAAAAATTATTATTCTTATACAGTCCACAAATATTAATAAAAAGAAAAGGTGAAATCCAAATAAAATATCATATCAAACATTTCTCTCATCTAATCTACCCCTATCAGTAATAAAAAATTTTTTTCTATATAACATCCAAATAATAATTATCTACACATATCTATCTCCCTTATTTCAAGATAAAACATAATTTCCCCCAGTTACTCTACCCCCCATTTAAACTATTTCCTGCTTAACATATTCTACATAACATCCTAAATCAATATATCAATCTCTGTTTAATCCAAATCTTAATTACCTCCAGTTACTTTAAGCCCTATATACTATAACTCTCAGTACAACAAACCATTTTTCAACTAAATGCTAACTGATACTTCTTTGTTTGGTATTTATTCTGCACATAATCTATCCATTTCTTCCATTCCGAAGCAAAAGTTTCTTGGGTCCTATCTTTTATATACGCTGATATCTTTGCCATTTCTGCAAAGCTAGCCATCTTCAGAGTCCATTCTTCAATAGTAGGTATAGATGGTTTTGGTTTCTAACGTACTTGTGAGGATAAAGGACAGGTGATCCTGGATTTACATCCACAACTGAGCTCCAAATTTCCATTGCTAAGTAACACAGCTGTTGCGTGAGCTTTGCTTTTCTGCCATAGTTGTGAATCCCTGCAGTTGTTAAGTGAATCTGGCTTCCTGCATCGACTTTGCTTGTCGAAGGCCAACTGGAAAGGTTACAAATGGTGATCACATGACCTCGGGACAGTGCAACTGTCACAAGTACATGCCAGTTGCCAAGCATTTGGATTTTGATCACCTGACCATGCTATAAGTATGAAAACCGGCATGTCACTTTTTTTTAAAGCGCTGTTTTAACTTTAAATGGGCACTAAATAAATGGTTGTTTAAGTCGTCGTACAGGTAGTCCTTAACTTACAACAGTTCATTTAGTGACCGTTCAAAGTTACGACGACGCTGAAAAAAGTGACTTGTGACCATTTTTCACACTTACGGCATTTGTAGCATCTCCATACTCATGCGATCAAAATTCAGATGCTTGGCAATTGGTTCTCAGTCATCCAGGTCATGGGTTGTCCCAAAGATGCTTTTTCAGGAGGCAACTGGACCCTGAGGATACTGATAAACCTCCAAGTCCTTCAATCACCCTCTAAAACAGGGGTCCTCAAACTTTTTAAACAGGGGGCCAATTCACGGTCCCTCAAACTGTTGGGGTGGCGGATCGGCTGGGAGGGCATGGCTAGGTGGTCATGTGACTAGGTGAGCGTGGCTAGGTTATGTGACTGGGTGGACCAATTTAACAGTCCATTGAACAAGGCACACAAATTAAACTTTAATTTGTTTTGCTCCTGGGGGTGTTTTATTTGCTTTTGTTTGCATGTTGCTCTTTCTTTTCTTTTTACTAGATCGTTTTTTCAGTTTTTTCAGAGTTTAGTGGTCCACTTCAGGAAACTCAGTTTTGCTACAATTCTTCTCAGCCCCAAGGAGCTTGAGAAATCTCTCTCTGGCTCTCTCTATCTCTTTGTCTCTCTCTCTTTCCTTCTCTCTCTCCCTCTCTTTTTTCTCTCTCTCCTTCTCTCTCTCTCTCTGTCTGTCTCTTTCTTTGTCTCTCTCCCTCTCTCTCTCTCCCTTTCTCTCTCTCTTTCTCTGTCTGTCTCTCTCCCCTCTCTTTCTCTCTCTTTCTTTCTTTCTCTCTTTCTCTCCCTCCCTCTCTCTTTCTATCTGTCTGTCTCTTTCTTTGTCTCTCTCTCCCTCTCTCTCTCTCTCCTTCTCTCTCCCTCTCTTTCTCTCTCTCCCCTCTCTCTCATTCTCTTCCTCTCTTTCTCTCTCTCTTTCTCTCTGTCTCTCTTTGTCTCTCTCCCCCTCTCTCTTCCTTTCTGTCTCTCTATCTTTCTCTTTCTTTCGTTGTCTCTCTCCCTCTCTCTTTCTGTCTCTATGTCTCTCTTTCTCTCTCTCTCTCCTTTTCTCTCCCCCTCTCCCCCCTCTCTGTCTCTGTCTGTCTGTCTCTATCTCCCTCTCCCCCTCTCTTTCTCTCTCTCCCCTTTGTTTCATTGTTTCTCTTTCTTTTTCTTTCTCTTTCTCTCTTCCTCTCTCTTCCTCTCTCTTTCCCTCTGTCTTTACTTCTCTCCCTCTCCCTCTCTCTTTCTCTCTCTCTCTCCCTCTCTTTTCTCTCTCTCTCTCTCTCTCTCTCTCTCTCTCTCTCTCTATCTATCTTGTGGAGGCGGTGAAGGGGAAAAGTAGGCCATTTTTGCCTATTTTTTTGCCTTTTCACACACATCCCACCTCCACAAGCATTCTGCAAGCTAAAACCAGGCAAAAATGGCTCATTTTTTGGCCAAAGATGGGCCATTTTTGTCTGTTTTTTTGCCTCTTCTAACTCCCCCCCACCTCCACAAGCATTCTGCAGGCTAAAATTGTTGAACTTACCCTCCAGCCTGCAGGTCTCCCGAAGGCAAGTCCTGCACTCTGCTGAAGGGTGGGTGGGGTGATGTGGGTGGGGCAACCTCGTGATGCTCCGCGGGCTGGATTAATTGGTTCAGCAGGCCGCATGTGGCCCGCGGGCTGTAGTTTGAGGACCCATGCTCTAAAAGGATGCAGATTACCAGCTGTCTGCAAGGAATATAAATCCTTCCATTCCCCACTATCCTGTCAGAGCTGAAGAAGCTTCTTGGATGAGAAGCGAAACGTCTTCAAAAGAAAAAATAAGAAAGTTCAGTTGCCTCCTGAAAAAAGCACCTTTGGGACAACCATAACCTGGATGACTGAGAATCTCTACAGACTTTTAGACTTAAGTATTTGCATCTTATTTCATTTGATATATTTGGGTGATGGTAGTGTGGTGTTGCTGTCACATTTGGAACACAGCTTGGTGGCGATGGTTGAGTCATCTTTTGAAGATCAGTAACCTACTGTGACGCTCTCTGGAAGCTCAGATGGAGACCCTTGGCTTATCCTTTTCTCTTTCTTCTGCAAAGATGCCCACATATTTGAGATATCTCACACTTCCTACTCTGAAACGGAATGTCAGGACTGTCAGGAGTGGTGGTAGAAGAAATGAGCAATGTACTCCAATAACAGATTGTTTTAACACGGTTGATTTTGAGAATCACCCCCAAAGCTTTTGCGCTTTAAAATTTTTTGGAGTTCAGTGCTACTTTGCCATGTTGCCTTGTTGAGATGTTGTTGTGCCTGATCTCATTTGGCCATGCTCCTGCCAAATAGAGATATGAAACATCTGGAAATACTTCAAGCTTTAGAAATCCCTCACTCCCTATCTGGCTTTGGGGGGAAAATGTATATTTGCTTGTCACACCTCAAAATCCACATTACTAATTTATAGTACCAAATTGAATTATTTATAACTTAGAAAATGGAATTTTATTATATGTATACAATATAAAAACTACTGTTTTTCGCTCAGGGGAAGTTGTTTCCCAAGTGAGTTTTTATTTTTAAAAACTCGTATGTGTGTTTATTTGGAAATTTAACCCAATATGAGTGGATTTTATACTAAGTACTTTCTGGTACATCAATCTCAGAATACTTAAGTCCTGACAGTGCAAAATTGTATGTGTCTTAAAAGTAAACTTTGTTTAGCCCTATGAGTTCTGTTCCCAGACGAATATGACCTCAGTTCGTTTTAAGCATAATTGTGAACAGTTAAGGCACCAAGCTAGAAGACAGGAGAATATGAGTTCTAGTCCCACTTTTGGCATGAAAGCCAGCTGGGTGACTTTAGGCCAATCACAAGGAGACTATGAATTCTACTCCCACCTTTGGAATGAAAGCTGATTGGGTGATTCGGGGCCAGTCACATTCTCCTGGCCCAACCCACTCACAAGGGTTGTTGTATTGTGTTGTTGTGGGAAAATAGGAAGAGGAAGGAGGATCTCTGCCTTGAGTTATTCATAAAGATAATAAAGGCAGGAGATAGATAGATAGATAGATAGATAGATAGATAGATAGATAGATAGATAGATAGATAGATAGATAAATATTGGTACTAAAAAGAGAATGCCAAAGTAATTAAGCTATGCATTTTAATATATTAATATATGCATTTTAATTATTGCCTTTTGATACATAAGAACAGTAAACATTATCCCTGCAAGAGGAATATCTAGCCATCAATAATAGCTTTAAAATTAAAGACTGGCAGCGTGCTCTACATGGGGATACCCTTGAAGAGTATTCGGAAGCTACTATTGGCCCAGAATGCAATGGTGTGGACAGTTTCGGAGGCCCTTTGGATGGCACACATAACACCATTATTATGTGAGCTACATTGGCTGTCAATCTGCTTCTGGGTGCAATTCAAGGTTTTTGCTTGTTACTCTTAAAGCCCATTATGGCATAGGTCTGGGGTATCTGCAGAAACGTCTTTCCCCATCAGCCGTGTGACCCCATCAGCCAAGGAATTTTGGATGGTAGAATCCAGGAGAAGAGTATTTATTGTTATGGCTTCTGCTCTTTTGGAACATCTTGCTGAAGGCAGAACAAGAAGCAATGGGTGGAAACTAAGCAAGGAGAGAACCAACCTAGAAATAAGGAAAAAATTCCTGACAGAAAAATTAATCATTGAAATGGCTTGCCTTCAGAAGTTGTGGGTGCTCAATCACTGGAGGTTTTTAAGAATAGATTGGACAGCCATTTGTCTAAAATGGTATAGGCCAGTGATGGCTAACCTTTTTGCCGTCATGTGCCAAAAGTGGGGGGAGCGCAGGGGGGTTGCGCCCACATGTGTCCACACTCATAATTCAGTGTGCCTCGCTCCCCCCCCATGCATGCGTGCGCGACACTCCTGCGCTCTCCCCGCTTTTGGCACCTGATGGTACGGTGAGCCCAGTAGGCCTGTTTTTCGCTTTCCCCAGGTTCCAGACGCTTTCTTGGAGCCTGGGGAGGGCAAAAACAGCCTTCCCCATCCCCCCCTGGAGGCTGGAAACGGCCCATTTGCCGACTTCCGGTGGGCCTGGAAGGCCCAAAAATCAGCTGGCCAGCACTGAGTTAGGGCAACACTCATGTGCCCACTGATATGGCTCCACGTGTCACAGGTTCACCATCACGGGTATAGGCTCTCCTGAGCAGGGGGTTGGACTGGAAGACCATCAAAGTCCCTTCCAACTCTGTGATTCTGTTGTTCTGCTAAGATCCTCCCCTTTCAGGAGGATAGCCTTCAGGAAAAGCTTTAACACCTGGCTCTGCCAGCTGGCATGGAGTCCTAATGTAGAACCTGCTGGGTGAAGGTGGACCAACAGAGAAGGCACTCCACCTCTCCCCTCCAAACGCTTGGTTTTTTAGTTAGTTTTAAGTTTTGCAATTTTAATCCATTTTTATATTTATAATCGGTGAACGTTCATGTGGTTTATCTTGATGTTAGCTATTCAGAGTTGTCTGAACTGCGAGATGGGTGGCAAATAAATTTGCTCGAATGAATGAATGAATGTTTGGATATCAGGTTGATATCTGGAAGAATTATCTATCTAAAGGTGAGCTTTAGAATCAGAAGTGGGATTCACATAATTTACCTATCAGTTCGCCCAGCACTGAAAATGTGAGTGCTCATGCATGCGTTTTGCTCGCGTGCGCGCCGTCCATGCATGCACCCAGCCTCAAAAACATGCCTAAATAGGAGAGCATAGAGCCGGGGCGGGTGGGCAGGCCCAACAGCACTTTCCGCTCCCGGTTCAATTGAACCGGTCCGAACCGGCTGACTACCACCTCTGTTTAGCACATGCAAACTCTGTTGCAGGAGTTTAAAAAGCCAACGCAATTGAGAATGCATTCAAGAAACGTTGAATCCAGATCCTAGGAGGCAATATATTCTTTTGTACTTCGTGCCAGTTAGAAAACCCTGGCTATTTGGAATACTGTGTCTTAGTTCTGGGCACCACACTTTGAAAGATTTGCATAGAAGCTTGGATGGGTTTCAAGGAAAGCTTCCAGGATGGTGAGGGATCTGGGAACCGAGTTCTGGTGAGGAACAATTAAAAGAACTTGATATATTTAGCTTGCAGAGGAGAAGACCAGGAGATGATGTGCTAGCAGTCTAGAAATATCAAAAATGCTGTCACGCAAAAGAGTTTAAACTGAGAACAAGGCAAAGACCAATAACTTGAAAGTAAAAGAAAAGTGCTTCAGGCTGAATAACAGGAGCAATTTTTTGATGTAATAGCTGTTAAACAGTGAAGCTTTTGGCTTTCAAACAATCTTAGATGGCCACTTAACCATTCCAACTTCTGTTTTTCTACAATTCTGTGAAAACTTCCAATATTCTCAGTAATCCTCAATTTTTAATATCATAGACTGGCATAGATTTCTTTTTCTTTTTGCAATCTTCAGCCTACACATTCTGAGTGACTAAAACTTTATTCTAAAAGGCATTGATTCATTCCAAAGCATAATAATGGTTCCTTGGAGCCTTGTTTTTTCTGGTATGTTCCAGAAAATTTCCATTAATCCAAGGGGAAGGGGAGGAAGTCTTCAGATGGGAAAGACAAAGAGTTGAGGAGTCTCTTCCATTTTTCTACCTGTGCCCCCAGCAACCCTATTTGTAGTTCCTGACAGACGTCAATTCAGCATCCAACGTTTCAGCATTGTAGGAAAATAAAATGGCGGCTTCTCATTGCATGAGTAGTGGAGGCACCATTAGATTTCGTTGGAAATACCGATTGGAAGAACTGGTACCTTTTTTAACCTACCGGTTTACCCGAACCAGTAGCTAACTACCAGTTTGCCCAAACCAGTAGCTTTTTTAACTACCGGTTGCCTGAACCAGTAGTTTTTATCACTACCAGTTCACCTGAACTGGAGCGAACTGGTAGCATTTCACTCCTGATCTGTATTCAAAACTTGGGCTCAGTGATGGTGAACAATAGATCCATACATCTGTGGAGATTCTCAGTCGTCCAGGTCAAGGTTTTCCCAAAGGTGCTTTTCCAAAAGGCAACTGGACTTTCTTGTTTTTGAAAACATTTTGCTTCTCATCCAAGAAGCTCCTTCTGTTCTCAAGTTTAGAACTGAAGAAACTTCTTGGGACGAGAAGCAAAACGTTTCCAAGGGGGGAAAAAACATGAAAGTCTTCATTGTTTGGACAGTAGAACCATACCTTAGCAGGTCTCGTGTTTTTAGGCCTTGGATGAGGAACTGTGATGATGAGTGTGCATTTTCATTTATAGTGTGGCTTACACTTGGCTAACTGCTGCGTTTGATTTGGATGTGGAAGGGGGGCACTAGTGTTTCTCTGCTTGTTTCAGAGACTTTGAGAATGCTGCTAAGCAACCTCAGCCTAATGTTATACATACATATCTATAATGATAAATGTCAACGTACAGTTTTGTAAACACAATGTGCTATTTTCAGCATTGTTTTTCCCTCTGTGACTGCAATGGGATGGTTCCCCCCCTTGTTTTCTCCTAAAGAGAAAGAAATGAAAGGTTATAGGGCTTGACCTATTCTGTTCATATGGGGCTTAGGTAACCACCTACTTTCTAAAGGATTTAGCATAGCCTTTCATTTAACAACTGGCCTTCATGGACAGAACTGATCAAGGATATCAAACAGGGAAACACACACTTTTTTCCCCTCCTAAAAGAGGCTGAAAATTTAGGGGTGTGTACATACGCCGAATGTAACCCTGTGGGGTACCCAAAATGGCTACCAGGAATAGCTGCTGCCTTCTCCTACCCCTTCTGCGCTTTGCCTGCTTTAGTCACTGGAGCTCCCTCCGAGGATCAGTTGTGCTTTTGAAGCTGTTTTTCAGCCCCAATGCGAGCGAAACATCTTCTGTGCTTTACCTGCTTTTCTAATTGCTGCTCCTTCTGACAACCAGCTGTGCTTTAGAAGCATAGCCCTAACCAGCCCCAACCTTAAAACCAGTGAGTAAACTAATGTGCTGGGACTAGCCAGATGAATACCTGGTAGGCGAATCCCCCCCCTCAATTTTCTTCCCCGAAAACTAAGGCGCATCTTATACTCCAGTGTGTCTTATACTCTGAAAAATACAGTAACTCCATCAGGGATGAAGAGAGATTGCCAAAACTAACTCTCACTAAGCTAACATTATGCTGGGAAACAGGTCATATTACTAGTTCTTGTCAGTATTTTCATATAATTGAGTCAAACTGTGTGAATCCCAGGACTTATATATTTTCTCTTGTTAATTCCAGTCATCTTTTCCTTGTTTTTGTTTTTAAATTCTCTGGAGTCACATCTCTTTTCTCCAGTCGAGCCCAACGTGATTAACTACAAGAAGGGGAAAAATTGCTTACTCAAGAGCACTACAGAGATGATTTGGCAGCTAGATGTTGCTTCCAATTATAGTGTGTGAATGTCTACTACCCAGTTCTGAGTTCTGCAATTCTATTTGCAAACCTCTTGCACAGGTAGACCTCATTTTACAATTGGTCGTTTTGTGACCGTTTTAAATTATGACAGACTTCCCATGGGTACTTACAACCTGAAGATCTGGCGGCCATCCCTCTCAGCCACGTGACTGCATTTTGGGTGCCCAGAAATCATTTATAGCCGTTTGCACTGTCCTATGGTCATGTGACCACATTTTATGTTTTTGCCATTGGTTTGCTTATGCAGTGTTAGCTTAATGACTGCAAAAAAAAATATAATGTAAATATTGAGTTGATCATGTGGGTGACCTGCTTTATGACTGTCATAACTTAGGCTGTATTGGGCAAGCTTCATTAAGGTGGTATGTTGAGGAATACCTGTAGAGGGCGATCTCCAGCCACCAAATTCATGCAGACCAGTAGCAAAAACACCATTAAAAACATTAGCTGTCCATTTCACATATGTGACGCCAGACAGGTCACAACTGTTAAAATAGCATTTAAAAAACCCAATAAACAAAAATGCAAATAAAAGCAACCCAAAGAGCATTAAAAAATCATAGTAAAAACATTTTAAAAAACAGAACGTAATCAGCAGCAGAGGTACAATCCATAACATTCAACACAACCCTTAAACAGGCTTTGCATCGTGGCTAGATCAGCCTTAACTGCATCTTTGTAAATTGAAATGAGGGTCGATCACAATGGAGAACATGGGATGGGCAGCATTTATTACCTAAAACAGAAGAACACCTGCAGCTCCAACAATGTGATTTTTATTGTTGAATGTAAACATTCATCGTGTCATGTCTAACACGTGAGTAAAACTGTGGCTGGATTATAATCTTTGTTTTCTCTACCACAAATGTGCCATCTTGTAGGAGCAAAACCAAGTTTTCAGTAGTCATAACAATAGCATTTCAATTTACATATCACTCCATAGTGCTTTACAGCCCTCTACGTTTTTTACAATGTCAGCATATTGCCTCCAATAATCTATGTCCCCATTTTTCTGACTTTGGAAGGATGGAAGGCTGAGTTAACCTTGAGCTGGTCAGGATCGAACTGCTGGCAGTGGAATGCAGGAGTTAGTCTGCAATACTGCATTTTAACCACTGTGCCACCTCTGCTCATCCTTCAAGATGGAAGGCCAACTGGGATGGGGCCAATCTAATCTCAGGGAGGTGATGTTTAAAAAGGTGGGTGCCACGGCACAAAAGGGCCCCACCAATCAGTAATTTCCATATCGCTATTCTTCTAATTACAAGAATCTCTCCAGACTATGCATTCTCTTGGGAACAGGCAGATAAAAAGCTTCAAGAGTCTGGCCTCTGTCATTTCCTTCTACAGAGTGACTCCAAGCTAGAAGCCCTCTTTACTCCACCTTCTACTCTAGCTGGAGATTCCATCACACTAGGTGTGATAGTACACAGAACTTGTCCTTCCTGCCAGATCAGGTAGGACAGGTAGAAACAATTGGGAAGAGACGATCCTGTTAAGTAATCCAGTCCTCAACCATAAAAAGCTTTAAAGCTCACAACCAACATCTTGAATGATGCAGCTGTCTCCTTTTACTCTTCATGACCTTCTGGATAGCTGGTGGTTAAGGAGAGTAGTCCATAGGCTTTTATAAAACAACTGATGACAGAGATTAGTTATGTATTTTAATACTCATTAATCTCGCCCTCGGATTCTTGGGTGACCCTGTTTTTTTCAGATTAACACTAGGAACTAATAGCAGCTAATCCCAATCTCAATAACAGGAATATTTTGCAATGACAAGCTTGTTTGGGAGGTAGATCCTCCTATCTTTCACTAGAACGTGTTTACCTTTCTGTAATATCTTTTTCCGATTGGCAGGGAGTTTCCTTTCTCGGAGACTTTCTGTAACACTGGCTTGCACTGGAGAGCAGGCATTTCTGTTTCCTGGGGATAAACGTGGCCGTCGTCAAGGGCAGTCTAGGAAGATGTGGGGCTGTCTCCGCCCATCTACTTTGTGCCAGGCAATTCTCTCGTGGCTGGTTTTGCAAACTTATCACAGCCATTTGTTTACACGTAGTTGAAAAGCTCTGAATGATGCATCCATCAGCTGACAATTGTTTAATCTGGGCAGGTGACGTGCTATAAATTTCAGATGATTATAGGCTCCCAATCTTGCCACGTGTAAGATTATCCTGCAAATCTGCCGGATTTAGGATTGCTTTGCTTCACTCGGTTACCAGGCCTGTGCAACAGACCTGGTACTCAGCTGGACTGCATAGCAACCAGGCAATCCTGGAATGTATTCTGAATTTTCTAATAGAAGAGAATGCATCAGAACCAGAAAGAGGATGCAATCTGAAATTTCTCTTCAGCATCCAGTCTGCAAGCTTCATTTTCTCTGTAGAGAAAATATTTGACAGCAATGCTGGCCCCAAAAGTTTAAATTGGGATGAGGAACGATGGCCCTTTTATGACTGGTGGACTTCAACTCCCAGAATCCCTGAGCCCCAGCCATCCTGGCTCAGGAATTCTGGGACTTGAAGTCCATAAGTCATAAAGGGACCATGATTCCTCACCTCTGGTTTAGATGATCAGTGTTGAAGTGTTTGAATTCTGGGAGTTGACGTCCACCAGCCATAAAAGGGCCATCGTTCCCCACCCCTAATCTAAACTTTTGAACCAGGAGAGAAGAAAAGTAGGTTTTCGTAAAAGATATTGAGAAGGATGTAACTTGGAATTGGTGATGATCAGTTGCAAACTCCAAAATCTCTCTCTGGTATAATTATGGATTTATGTGCATGTACACACACAATATACATATACATCTATACATATACGGGAGTAAAATGTGTTTTGAGGGAGCCCTGTTAATTTATTTTAATAGTTTTTAATCTAGGGCACCTTGTTTTGTTTTGTCTATGTCAGTTCTTTTTAATTTGTGATCCGCCAACCCCTGGAACTTTACAATATAATCTCGGGGGTCTGTGAAGGCTTGAAGAAATATTGAGTTAAGTCTTGGTGGTCTGTGGCCACAAAAGGAATTTAAAAGGGGTCCATGGTAAAGAAAAGGTTGAGAACCACTGATCTGAATTTTAAATTGCTTTAATATTATTTTGTAAGTTGCTATCAAAAGCAGGGGATCAGGAGCCTGGTGGTGCTGCAGACTAAAGCACTGTTATTAAGAACAGCTGCCTGCAATTACTGCAAGTTCAAATCTCACCAGGATCAAGGTTGACTCAGCCTTCCATCCTTAGGTAGGTAAAATGAGGACCCAGATTGTGGGGACAATAAACTGACTTTGTATAAATATACAAAAGTATGAAGGCTATTGCTTAACACATTGTAAGCTGCCCTGAGTCTCCGGAGAAGGGCGGCATATAAATCAAATTAAAAAAAAAAAAAAGGAGCCAAGGCGGTTCAAATGAATGCAGGTTTAAGGCATGCTAACACTTTCAGCAAAAATCTGAACTACTAACGTTCAAAACTAATTGGTAATAGATAAGAGTCAGTAGAATTCAAGGTGGGCTGGAGTTAGATCTCCTGTGAGCGCAAAGGGTCGCAATGATGTGTTTGACTCCTCCCTCGGGCTGGTCATTTTCTACCATTGCTGCCAAAGTGGGTGGCTATAATAAATGTAGTGGATAGATTTATTTTGAGCGTGACTCCTAGTGACTGCATTGATCAGTTGATCTTGGTTGGTTGATGTTGGTTGGTTGTATTTGTGAGGCCATTAATCATAAGACTTTTTCAATAGCAGAGTGGTTCCCCACTGTCTCCTCTGGAGATAATTTTTTCAACTGCCAATTTTTGCCTTTGGGATTTCTGCACCTGTGAGAGGTTTTTGTGAGCAGACCTCCTCTTGCGTGTGCTACCCATGGAAGATGATGCGTGGGAGAGAATTTTCTGCAGCTGCTGAATTGCCATATTGTGCATTCCAAATCTTTACTGAAATAAAATGTCATCCAGTGAAAGTTCTTTTTATAATAACTATCAAAATCCCTGAACGTTTTCTTTCTCTATACAAGATCCTTCCTTCCTTCCTTCCTTCCTTCCTACCTTCCTTCCTTCCTTCCTTCCTTCCTTCCTTCCTTCCTTCCTTCCTTCCTTGAGTTTGCTTTACTGTTGCAAAAAGATGAGGAAGATGCCAGAATCCTGTACCACTTGAGAATTTTGCCAAGATTTTTCTTCTCTTTTAGTAAAGTGGAAGCAGAATAGCTGGATTATTCTTTCCACGGTACTGTTTGGAGATCAGATAGGCGTAAAAGGCATAAATAAAAAAATATTTCTAAAATTTACGTACCAGAATTCTACCTTTAGAAAAATAAATCCCATTTTGGATAAAGCCGTTTATTTAACTTGGATTTATTAGGTTTGCCTTATGATTTTTTAAAAATGTATGAAAGGAAAAGAAATGCTAATTTCAAGAAAGGCATAACTACCTGTTTTATTTTTGGCTTTTTTCAAAGGGGAGTGGCTTAAAAGCTCCTTTTAGTCGTAAATAGGGAATAAAATTACTCTTGCATGTACTTTTCCTCATTAGCGTGCTATGCAGCAAACTTTTGCCATAAAGCTTTTAGGCCTACTTGGAAAAGGGGAAAAAAATCAAGGAGGAAATCATAAAGAAGGAAGGCCTGATGTTTTTCTCACTCACAGTATTGACATTATAGTTGACAATCTTTGTTGGGCAGAGACAAGCCACAAAAAGAATAGGCTAAGAAGTTGGCCAAAATAAACAGAATAAATGAAAGCAAATTCTATTCTTTACCCCAAAGAGCCCTGTTAATTATTACTATGTTATTGTATATACAACGTACTGATCATGGTGACATATCCTGAGCTTCAGACCACAATAATGTTAATGCAGGGATTTCTCAGAGACCGTCAGTTATTTCAGAGGGTCCCCCAGGATAAAAAAGCTGAGAAAGGCTGATTGAAAATCTGTATTAATGATGATGAATTAAAGGGCCAAAGCAGGGGTGAAATCCAGCAGGTTCTGACAGGTTCTGGAGAACCGGTAGCATAAATTTTGAGCAGTTCAGAGAACCTGCAAATATCACCTCTGGCTGGCTCCAGAGTGGAGAGGGAATGGGGATTTTGCAGTATCCTTCCCCTGCCACGTCCATCAAGCCACACCCACCAAGCCACACCACACCCACCAAGCCATGCCCACAGAACCAGTAGTAAAAAAAATTGGATTTCACCACTGGGCCAAAGCTCTTTTTGGGAATCTACTGGATCCCCTCCTGCGACTATTGCTGAATGTACTGTATATATATATTCCCCATGTTTTGAAGGGAGGAGGCATCAAAGTGATTCAGTATTCACGTAGGTTTAAAAAGTCAAGTCTCCTCTAAAGATTTTCCTACCCCATTGGAAGGAAATTTCCCGGCCACATCTACCCCACCAACCACAGCAGGGCAGTAAGAAATGCTACAGGCCCTCTTTTCTATGAAAGTCCGTCTAGCACAGTGGTTCCCAACCTGTGGGTCGCGACCCCTTTGGGGGTCGAACGACCCTTTCACAGGGGTCGCCTAAGACCATCGGAAAAAAAACATTTTCAATGGTTTCAGGAATAATTTTATGGTTGGGGGTCACCACAACATGAGGAACTGTATTAAAGGGTCGCGGCATTAGGAAAGTTGAGAACCACTGGTCTAGCAGGACCAAGAAGAAGGGCCTTCTCAGTAGTGGTTCTCTCCCTGTAGAACATCGCCCCGGCTGTAATAAGTCTGGCCCCCATTTTGACACTCTTTTGCAAGGAGATGAAGATCTGGTTTTGCCAAAGGGTAAAGACTGGATGGCACCTATCAAGTGGCTTTTTGATTGTTGTCGCCAAAGGGGTGAGGGCGGGGTTATTGGTTTTATCGTTTTTGTACAGGCAGTCCTTGACTTACAACAGTTAGAGATCGTTCGAAGTTACAACTGCACTGAAAAAAGTGACTTACGACCTTTTTTCACATGACGGTTACCATGTGCCCATGATCACATGATCAAAATTCAGACACTTGGCAACTGAGTCATATTTACGACGGTTGCAGTGTCCCAGGGTCATGCGATTAGCTTTTGCGACCTTCTGACAAGCAAACGGGGGAGCCAGATTCAGTAATTCGACAGCTGCAGTGTTTCATTTAACAACTGTGGCAAGAAAGGTTGTAAAAGGGGGCAAAATTCAGTTGACAAATGTCTCACTTTGCAACATAAATTGTGGTCGTAATTCGAAGATTACCTACATTGGGTTTTTATCTTTGCAAGCTGCCCCGAGTCACTGAGAGTGAGTTGGGCAGCCATATAAATTTTCCTAAATAAATGAGAAAGCCCAGTCCTACCCATATATGTCTTCTGGTGCACTGTTTGGCATTGCTGCTGTGATGGAATGTAATCTGGATTCCAAGGAGGGAGGGACAAAGGGAGGGAGGACGACGAGGCAGTAAAGCTTGGAAAATTTGTGTGGAGGGAAGAGACCTAAGAAGGCGCTTCTCTAACTATTCCCTATATAACTATGGGGGAGGGGTGTTGTCTCCAAAATGGGCAACTTTAAAGACTAGTGGACTTCAACTCCCAGAATTCTCCACCCAGTATGGCTGGCTAAGGAATTTTGGGAGTTGAAGTCCACTAGTCTTAAGGTTGCCAAGTTTGGAGATCTTTGATCGGTAGTGATGCAGATAGTTGCTTTAGTTTGTAAAGTATGCATAGGTGAGGAAGAAATTGCTCAGAAGTAGCAAAAGACCCTGGAAATAGTGAAGGACCGGCCCACAATGCCTCTGCCAGTGAAAACCGAGGCTGGAGGCATGTGGCCCTCCCGAGCTCAGTTTTCGCTGACAGAGGTGTTACAGGAGGCTGTCACAGCCAAAAATGGAGCTCAAGAGCATTTTTACTGGCAGAGTGCTTGGGCCACCACAAATACCCTTTTTACTGGCAGAGTGCTTGGGCCACCACAAGTACCCTTGACACAAGTGATGCCATGACCCCCCCCCCACCTTCCCAGGTCAAACACAATGCTTATCTGGCCCTCAATAAAATCGAGCTGTTTCCTGCTTGAGTGGGGTGGTGGTGGTTAGACTAGAAGTCCTTCAAGTCTGTTTTTTCTGTCTTTATCAGAGCTGCTAGATTAAGAAATAAGAAAAAATAGCAACAAAGATGTGTTAAATTCTTGAGATTGGGAAATGTCATGTCCTTCCTCCTCGCAGCTTGCTTTTTATCCCAAACACTTGGTTTCCCCAGCTGCTGATCTCTCTCGCTTATTTTTTTTTTCCAGTAGAACTTGCTCGGTGGGTTCTGTTTATTTCTTCATTGCCTCTGAATGGAAAGTTCATGTCCATCTTGGCTCTCCTAAAGCTGAATGAGAAAACCTAACCGGTCCTTTCTGTTTCTTCTTTTATGGCATGTTTTTGTGGGGGGGGGGGCACGGAAGAAGGGGGGCGGGGGGGGAAAGAAATCCTTTCTCTTCAGGGTTTAAAAACACGAAAGCCAAGGACTCCCTCTACTGAAGTGAAGGCTGCTATGAGCCTGCCGAGCTCTTCATTAACAATTTTAATCAAACCCTGGTGCCTGAAGAGTTGCTGTGGAAACCCAGTCTTTGCCTTTAAAAAAAAAAAGTAGAATAATTAACTCCGATTCATGCATATCAAATCTTCCTATAGAGATGAAAGCTGTACAGAATTGATAATATACTAAAATATATTCTGCAGCAGTAGTATAGGCCGGCTTTGAGACACAAATATTTGGGGTGGGGTGGGGTGGGGATGAAAGGAGCAGGTCGTATAAATTTAATGTCACCACTTATTGTTTTCATGTTTTATGTTGGGTTTTTTTTAACGATTGTAAGCCACCTTGAGGCATCTACAGGTGAGATGAGCAGCCTATATGTTTTATTAAATAAGTATCTTTTGCTCTTGTGGTTACCACCTTCTTCTAAGCGTCACGTTTTAAGCTTACAGTGAGAGGAGATTAACTAACTATTAAGTTCCCCTTCCCTTGACGCTGGTAAGATCAGGCATAGGCACTTCTGTGCACATATTTCCCCATTCACCCACCCCCAGACAATCCCAAAAGTGCTTGGGGCACAGATTACCTTTCCTCATTGTCTACATGGATGCTTTTATATTGGTGTGATCATTGTTTATGTGTTAAAAATTTAGGAAGCGCCAGTCAATAGCATTGAGTTAAAGACCAGGTCTAAGCCTTTTGCCTAGGATTATCCCTAAGCCGTGTGAATGTCCACATGAAGATATTGTGCCACTGGACATTGTTGACTGCACTGCAGCTATCACTTTTCTCGAGGGCTTCTGTGATGGAATGTAGTCTGGATTCCTAGGAGAGAAGAGTGGAAAGAGGTAGTGAAGCTTAGATAGTTTGATTGGAAGAAAGAATAGAAGTTAAGAAGGCGCCTCACTAGCAATTCTCAAGAGTACAGGTAGTTTTCGATTTACAACAGTTCATTTAATAACCGTTCAAAGTTACAACATCACTGAAAAAAGTGATTTATCACTGTTTTTCCACACTTGCGACCAGAGGTGGGATTCACTTACCTTCCCTACCGGTTCACAAATGTGAGCGCGCGACACCTCCGCACATGTGCTTGGCCTTCTGCTCATGCTCTATACTTATGCGCGGGCGCCTTCTATGCAAGCTCCGGAAAATGTGGCTAAATAGAGATGGGATTACATCCAGGCGGGTGGGCGGAACCTCCAGTAATCGCCACTACCGGTTCACTCAAACCGGACAGAACCAGCTGAATCCCGCCTCTGCTTGCGACTATTGCAGGATCCCTATGGTCATGTGATCAAAATGCTTGGCAATTGATTCATATTTATGAGGGATGCAGTGTTCCAGAGTCATGTGATCACCTTTTGCAAGCAAAGCCATTGGAGAAGCCAGAGTCACTTAACAGCCGGATTACTAATTTAACAACTTCAGTGATTCACTTAACAACAGAGGCAAAAAAGGTTGTAAAATGGGACCTAAAATTATGCTCATAAGTCAAGAACTACCTGTATATTTAGAGCAGAGGTCTTCAAACTTGGCAGCTTTAAGATTTGTGGACTTTTCCCATACTGATAACAATGCATTTCTTATATAATGTCTATGAAAATATGAGTGTATCTTATTTCTACCATATCCAAAAAAGGTTAGAGAGAAATACTATGTAAAAATACCAATATAATTATCAACTATGGAAGCCTTAATTCACCCAAATGTTTTTAAGTTTGGAAATGCTATTAGATATAAGGAGTTATTAACGGATAAGGGGGAATTGAAAGAGAAAAGAGAATTGGAAGAGCAAGGGATTGAAATAGACTGGTTTATGTATATGCAGATAAGAACAAGATACAAAAAAGGTGCTAAGTTATATGGTTTCTATTTGGAAAAAACTGAGCTGCATAGGATACTCACAGGAACAGAAGAGAAGCAAATAAAAAAACTTTATAATTTTTTGCTGTTTATTGATCTGGAAGGGGAGCAAGTATAAGAAACAATGATAGCTTGGGGAAGAAATTTTGGTTACCCTATTGAATTTGAAAAATGGCAACAAATATGGGAAAGGAATTATAAATTAACGATGTCCACTGCATACAAGGAAAGTCAATATAAAATGTTTTATAGATGGCATATGCCACCAGAGAGGTTAGCAAAAATGTTTAAAGATAAATCAGCTAAATGTTGGAAATGTCATCAGCTACCAGGATCTTATTATCATATGTGGTGGGCATGTCTAGAAGCAAAAAATTATTGGAATAAAATGAAAATATGATTGGAAGAGATGATACAGTTACATATTGAATTTAAACCAGAGCTGTTCCTATTGGGTATTCTTCCAGAAAAGACTAGTAAGGAAAATACTTATTTGATTATACATGTAATAACAACTGCAAGAATTGTTTATGCTCAAAATTGGAAAGCAGAGAAAATATCTTTGGAAGATGAGATGAAAAAAAAATTACGGATTGCGCAGAAATGAATAGATTGACTTTAATGATTAAAGATAGGGAAGAGATAGAGTATTATAGAATATGGAACTGTTTCTATCATTGGCTGGAAAAGAGACATAAAAGATAAAAGCTTTATGATTATATTTAAAAATTTGATAGGCAAAATTTTGTCTTAGTAAGGAGATATTAAAATGGTTTGTATGAAGATCAAGATAGAAGAAAGTTCCTTTTTTGGAAGAAGAAGAAGAAGAAGAAGAATGACCGAAGATAACACCAAGATGTCACAGGGAGGGGGCAACAGATGTACTAAATGTTTCTTTGTTTTTATAAAAAATAATAAAAAGTTATATTAAAAGAAAAAAAAGACTTGTGGACTTCAGCTCCCAGAATTCTCCAGCCAGCTTGGAGTTGAAGTCCACAAGTCTTAAAGCTGCCAAGTTTGAAGACCTCTGCTCTAGAGTGATGCTTTAGTTTGGCAAGATTCCTGCCTATAGGTGAGGAACGATAAAGTAAACTGCTCAGAAGTAATTCCACACGTCTTTCTTGATTCTTGGAACCTGACAGCAAGAGGCCCTCTATTTTTAAAGAAATGGAAAGCTTACACATAAAGATGCACCCTTAGTTTGGGCCACAAAACATTCGAGGTTACTAATAAGCAAGCCACTTTTTGATTGAGGATGTTGAACCCAACTTTGCAGTAACCCATTTATTGATACTCCTCCGCTTCCAAATTTATTTGTGTCTGAAGGAGATTTCTGTTGTTCCGTTGCCTGGGGCGTGCAACATTTTGGGCCCCGGGAAATAGATTGCTGCAGGTGAGTCTCCTGTGGCTTTGTGTTTTGCTGCCTGCTATATTAGGATCCTTAATGTTTGCTAGCGCAGGTGGCTTGTCAGAATCAGGCAGGTGATCATCACAAGAGCTGGCTTTCTTCAGTCACAAATTCCTCCTTCAATAAAGGCATCAACAGGTGCAATTGGAACATGGCCGACGGCCTATGTGCTGTGCAGCGGTGGAACTGAAGAGGGAAAAATATGTACTTGTCAAATTTTTCTACCCTCTGAGAATACACTAGTTTAATAGTTGAAGGCTTGTCAGATCTAGTTGAGCAAATTTTCTCAGCTTTGGAGAACTTGTCGGGAGCTGTATGCTACGTAAAGAGAGAAAGATACCAGTGGTGAAATCCAATTTTTTTTACTACCAGTTCTGTGGGTGTGGCTTGGTGGGCGTGGTGTGGCTTGGTGGGTGTGGCTTGGTGGGCATGGCAGGGGAAGGATACTGCAAAATCTCCATTCCCATCCCACTCCAGGGGAAAGATACTGGGGCAGCCAGTGGTGGTATTTGCCGGTTGTCCGAACTACTCAAAATTTCCACTACCAGTTCTCCAGAACCTGCTGGAATTCACCCCTGAAAGATACGCTTTAAATCAAGAAGCCTTCTAAAAATAATGGTGCCAGTATTTACAGGAAATCTCTATTTTGTTACATTCTGGTCCATTTCCGTCTTGTTTGAAAGAAAAAATATGACACAACTAGTGATTTATATTTTGTAAGTATTCCATTTTTAAGCAGCTGCTTTTCAGGGTAGCCATTTAATTGTTGTCTTTCTAATTTCAAGAAATCATAAAATAATACCAGACCTACATATATGAGCCTTGGTTGCAGAGTGGTTAGAGTGCAGTATTCCAGGCAAACTCTGTCCACAGCCAAGAGTTTGAGCCTAACCGGCTCAAGGTTGACTCAGCCTTCCATCCTTCCGAGGTTGGTAAAATGGGGACCCAGATTGTTGGGGGCAATAGACTGACATTGTAAACCATTCAGAGATTGCTGTAAAGCGTTATGGAGCCGTATATAATTCTAAGTGCTATTGCTATATGTGCTAGGTTTCCAACTCTCTGAATTTCCCAGGAAATGTTATGAACAGACATATTGACTGGGGATTCTGGGAGATGTAGTTAAACATATTTGAAGAATGCTAAATTAAGGAACACTCTGTTCACTGGCTTCATTGATTATACATGCTTATGTGTAGCATCTGAGCTTAAAACTATAATCATCCTCTTTGCATACATGGAACTAAAATCGTTTGGAAATTTCTTTAAGTGCAAAATGCAGTCCCCTAAATTCTCGGTGGGGTGGTGCTAAAAATTGGAACGTACAACATTGATTTCCCCCCCCCATTGTATCAAGTGCAGCTCCATTAAACCTCTGGAGAGGGGTTTTTGCTCTAATGTTTAATGGACTCATAGGTTACTTTAGTTCTCAGACTAATAAAATTTCCTTGACTGTAGGGAATTTCCACTATGAAATTGAACCAGTCTGTCCATGCACAAACAAGAAAGATTGATTGATGATGTGCCATAAAGTCCATCATTTTGACTCCTAAGATCCATATCTAGATAGATATTTCTCCATGCCCCTGTTCTTTCCCTGTTCTTTCAGAATTCCTAAGGGTGCATTCATTGCCACCATAACTGAATTCATCTACCTTGCTGCTGGTTGTCTTCTCTTTCTTTCTTTCCACCCTTCCCAGCATTAGCGACTTTCCAGAAAGTTGGGTCTTCTTCACAAAAGAAGAATTCTTACACACAAATTCATGTGTTTGAATTTGAACCTGTGCCTCAAGTGAGAACTCTGGGTTGATTTGTTCAATGATCTCTTGGTTTGTTTTCTTGGCTGTCCACAGTATTGCCAGGAGTCTTCTCGAGCACCAACATGCAAAGGTGACAATAGTCCTCTTATCCTCCTTCAAGGTTCCACAACAGTGTTGAATATAAATTGCGTTTACTAAGAGGAACTTTGCAGGGAATATTCTTATCTGCTGAGAACTGTGCTTATGGTTGCATTCCTTGGTGTCAAAAATTCCCGGAGGCCATTCTTCTGTGCCTGGATGCGAGATGGATGTCATCCAAAAAATGGAATTTGGAAGATGTTAGCTATTAGAACTCGTAGCCAAAGAATCAGCAGCTACAAAGAATCCCAAAGAAACGAGTGGGTGTTAGGCAGCTAGCATGTATGATGAGTTCAGCTAAGAAAATGATATGGTTTCAGTCACTGATAAGACTTGATGAGATTTATTCAATTTTCTTTTTAAGATGACTTCATTGTGGCCAAATGTTGTAACAGCAAGTATGGTCTTACATAAACAATTCATTAACTGCCTTGATTCATTATGATTTCCTTTGTTACCTGGAGGAGAATTAAAATTGTTTGTTCCTTTAAATATAGAATCTGTCAGGCCTGGAAGCCATCTTTTGCATTGGGCCTTCAGGCCTGGCACATTTTCTACTGTGAGAAATTGGGAGGTGGGTTTGTATGGAGCCAGGGTGATATATAGTCATAATAACTTTTCTCAGAGTCATAATTCTTTTCTCAGAGAGTCAAGGACATCTTGCCCTGCGCCTGGAGGGTTGGAAGTGGGAGGCCTCTCCAGTTGGGACGGGGCTGTGATTGGACCATGTGATGGCCTTGTGGGTGCTGGGCAGGGACTTGGACTTTCTGTTGGGTGGGGAAAACTGGGAAGCTTTCAGATTTGGGTTTTCCCTGATGTGCCAATATGACATCTCTAATAAAATGGAACTTTGAGGAACTTCAAGCCTTGGAGTCTTCTTTCATTGGGGGTGTTACTTGGAACCCTGACAGAATCGCTGAAAGAGAGACGTGGCTGGCAAAAGCTCCTGCCCTAAACATCTCTGATTCCTTCTTTTGCTTCAGGAAGAAGGAATTATCACCTTCATTTGCCCCATGTGTAAAGAAGATAAAAGTACACATGAAACATATTTTTTTAAAAAATAAAGCTAATATTTTAATTGCAGGGAGGGGCATGGTGGCTGAACTCCTATTTGGTACGGTGAAGGAATTGGAGTTATATTTTAGCAGCATCTGAAGGGCTATGTGTCACATTAAAATAATGGAAAAGATTTTCCCTGTCCAGTTGTATAGTACTGACTCTAAGGGACAGTGCCCATTTCCATTTCCTAGCTAAGGGAACCAGCATTGTCTGAAGATGCTTCCATGGTCATGTAGCTGGCATGACTATTTGGCCACCTACCAGTAGTTAAAACATTGGTTCATTCAACTGACTCAGTCTTCTTTCCCATTTCTGTTTTGAATTGGCAACTCAAAGTATTCTGCTAGTGTTAATTCTGGTTCCTGGAAAAAAAGCAAGAAAAAAACCCATCAAGTCCAAATTTTGATACGATAATGCAAAGCAAATTATGAAGCATGTTTTGGCCACCAAGACCATGTCGTGCTTATGCCACCTTGGAGAGCTCCTTTTTAAGCCTCGTGCGCGCATAGTTGAATGTGGTTCCAATGATGAGCAAACCCTGGCAAACTCTTAAATAGAGTCCAATCTCTTCTGTTACATGTTATTGACTTCGACCATAATTTGGCTGGAGCTTACAGGCTAGAGTCCAAGTTTTGACAGTGCAGTTTCCTTTAGCTAAACTGGTATCAGCAAAATGGGAGACCAATTCCAAGAACAACTCACTCTACTTGTCTATTTTTTCTCCAACACCGTATCCTGTTCACAAAAGGAAGGGGAGTTGGACACTGAAATAGTGCCAAATCAGACAATAATGGATTAGTTTCATAAATTGGATTTACGTATTTTGTTTGAATTAGATTAACAAAGGAATTGGTAATCACATTTTTTTCATGCTAAGAGCTAGCCTGCTTTTTGCTTAGAAATAGCAATAGCACTTATACTTATATACTGCTTCATAGTGCTTTTACAGCCCTCTCCAAGCGGTTTACAGAGTCAGCCTATTGCCCCCAACAATCTAGCTCCTCATTTTACCCACCTTGGAAGGATGAAAGGCTGAGTCAACCTTGAGCCTGGTGAGATTTGAACTGCCGAACTGCAGCTAGCAGTCAGCTGAAGTACTGCACTCTAACCACTGCATCACCTCGGCTCTATGATTAGAAAGATTAATGGATGCTGCAAGACTAGAAATACAAAGTGGGAATAGTCATACTATGCATCTGAGTAGTTATGGGATTGATTTTCCTGTTCTTTCCCCCTGTTGGAACAGTTGAGTGCTTTCTTGAAAGGTTTAGCCCAGTTAAGCCTACTTTAAGGCTTAAATACTAGCTTTATTCAAAATAAATCTATTATTTATCCGAGCTATGCTGGGAAGCCATTGCTGAACCACTAAAATAACCACTTATGTGATTAGGAAATAAGATTCTGGAGTTTATGAAACCAGCCAGTGAATGATTCCAGTGCTACACTGATCATGGATTCACACTTTGTGGTGGATCATGGTTTACAGGTAGTCCTCGACTTGCGATCACAATTGGGACTGTAATGTCTGCCGCTAAGTTATGCAGTTGTTAAGGAAGTTGTACTCAATTTTACAAGCTTTGTGCCATGGTCATTAAGCAAATCACCACGATTGTTAAGAAATCCACCTTCTCCCACTGACTTGGCTTATCAAAGTCTTATTTGGGAAGGTCACAAATGGTGATCGCATGACCCCAAGATGCTGTGATATTGTGAATACATGCCAGTTGTCAAATCGCCTGAATTTTGATCATGTGACTGTGGGGACACTTCTATGTCGTAAGTGCAAGGACTTACGGTCAATAACTTTTTTCAGCAGTATCGTAACTTTGAATCTTGTTAAACAAATGATTGTAAACTGAGGTATGCCTGTATTAATGTAGCCATAGAGGCCTAGTTCACTCCACTATAAACAAACACATTGTGGCTTAATATAATATCCAAATCCAGAGGTCCTGTCTTGATGAGGGACCAGTTGGTGCTCTTTGGTTGCTGTGTAAATTTTCCTAAGTGAATTAGGCATATCAAACAGGGGCGAAAGCCAGCAGGTTCTGACAGGTTCTGGAGAACCGGTAGGGGAAATTTTGAGTAGTTCGGAGAACCAGAAAATACCACCTCTGCCTGGCCCCAGAGTGGGGTGGGAAAGGAGATTTTGCAATATCCTTCCCCCCGGGAGTGGGGAGGGAATGGAGATTTTGCAGTATCCTTCCCCTGCCATGCCCGCCATGCCACGCCCACAGAATTGGTAGTAAAAAAAATTGAATTTCACCAGTGATATCAAGTGATTGTTCTGCTATTGCTGTCTGAAATCTAATTGGAACTAGATACTGTGCAGTCTCTGCTCTAGAGCAGAAGATCATTCTAGTTTTATTTCAAATGGTGTACGTTAAGTCAATTGTTCTATTGAATGTGGGTGTATACACATTGCTAACAAATTATAGGAATCTCCATCAAAGCTGAATTTTTTCCCATCCAGTTTGTGATAGATTATGGCTTAGTTAAACTGCCCCATTCTCAGTGAGCTTTGGTCAGTTATCAGAAATCCTTGCAGACTTTCCCTTGTTTTGACAGCTCGATAGCCATTTCCTAGATTTCAGCACTTAGAGCAATAGACTGAGATGGGCAAGCCTGCTACCTGGTCATCAGCTCTTCTGCCCTCCTACAGAGGAGGGGAAGCGAATGGAATAGGAACTGAACTCTGGAAGATGGTGTTGAACTGATGCCCAAGTTGCAGCATAAATGCTTCCTAATGGACTTGTTCTTTTCCTGGAGCTTCTGCTTCTGTCAAGTGTCATCCAGTTGAATTATTTCAGGTAATTAATAGACTGGTAGATCCAGAACGCTGCCCTCTGGCACAAGAGCCACTGTAATACCTCCTGTGATGTATAGCTCAAGCTTTTTAGATTGGGCTTGGGGATCGCTTGTCTTAAATAAAAAGCTAACCAGATTTGAATGATTCTATCTCGGTTTCTTCAGCTGTACCAAACCTTTCCTTACCTGTGTGGCTCTTTTCTGCAAGAGACTGCAATCAGGGATTCTCAAGACTATGCGTTGACCAAAACAGGAAATTATAATCTATTGAAGTTCATTTCTAAAGTTCTGGCTTTATAAAGCTGATAAAATAGCTTCTCAGTCCAGAAAAACAGGAACCGATAGGCTTCTTGATTTGACTGCTTTGCATTGTGTTGAAGGACTATATCTGCCTTATCTTGTTAGCCAGTAAATTCTCAGGTCTTTTGCAATACAAACTTCTGGTAGATGTTTTTGTGATTTGCAGTAGATCGTTAAGCAGGGATGTCCACGGACGTGAGGGTTGGGGATGTTCAACACATGTAAAATTGAGCAGGGTTTCAATCACGGGGTCATGTATTCCATCTTGACTTCTTACACAACATCTCCACAAAAGATGCTCTTCTTGACAGGTGTGTGAATAGCACCCAGAACACGAGCCCCTGTGCAACATCAAGGTTGTCCAGGAACAAATGTCCATGCGGAAGTGTCTTTGACTGAACATCCATCCATCCATCCATCCATCCATCCATCCATCCATCCATCCATCCATCCATCCATCCATCCATGTCTGTCTGTCTGTCTGTCTGTCTGTCTGTCTGTCTGTCTGTCTATCTATCTATCTATCTATCTATCTATCTATCTATCTATCTATCTTATCTAGAGAAAGAGAGGGAGTAATTAAACTCAATATAAGAGTGTCTGTCCATCCATCATCTATTTGTCTGTCTGTCTGTGTCCATTCATATCGATCCTCCATCCATCCATCCATCCATCCATCCATCCATCCATCCATCCAATGTACAGAGAGAGAGAAAGAAAGAGAGGGAGTGAGGGAGACATACAATAAATCTAATGGTAACTCTCAAAGGGTCCTTATAGGTGGTGTCCAACTCCTGAAGTTTCAGGTTGTGAATCCTTTTGCTCCATAAATTTTTTCCAAAGACTTCTGGTTTGCCATAATGGTTTCATTAAAATTGTTTTTGTCACGGGCAAAGCAGTTAATCCATGTTATCTGTGAAGCTACCCATGTGTGACTTGTTCTTTGTTCTTGTCTCCTAAAGATGTCTTAGCATCCTTAACTTTTTAAGATGGTTTTCGATTTTTGGAAATAATGTGGGCATAATGAACATCTCCACAAAAGCTGCTCTTCTTGACAGGTGTGTGAATAGCATCCAGAACATGAGCCCCTGGGTGACATCAAGATGATCCAGGAACAAATGTCTATGTGGAAGTGTCTTCAACTGAAGGTTGATTTGAAGGAGCATAAATCTAAGCCTTCTGGGTTCACCCTTCTTTAATCCTGAATCTTTTGTACTCGCCAGGACATTCCTAGCCTTGTGTTTCACTCAAAAAATAAACAAACCGCAAATTAGATCTGAAAGCCTGAAGTCTGCCCACAATGCTTTTGAATTGCATGTTTCTTTATGTATTATTTTCATTAACCTGTAATTCAGGGAGAGCAAGTATTGAGTTGCCAGAAGAGTTGGGGATATTTGATCCACAAATCTTATGTTATTCTTTTGTCTTCAGCACAGCTAATCTATAGAGGCTGGGTGTACACATTCAGCTGAAGCAGAGTGCTGATTGTTTGGTTTGGTCTTTGATGGGACTTACAATTATGTTAAGTCCCATTATGGTGGTTTAGAAAGTTGCTTTTAAGCTATGATTGGTGGAGAGATGTACAGTCTAAAGGCCCAGAGCTTTGGCCATCAGACCAGCTTTAGAAAATGACCATGAATGCGTGTTTTTGTTTAATGTGATAGAAAACTTATTCAATATATGGAGAGATTATGTATTACCATATTTTTCGGAGTATAAGACACGCTGGAGTATAAGAATCAGCTTAGTTTTTGGGGAGGAAAATAGGGGGAAAAAAATCTGCCTACCAGGTATTCATCTGGCTGGAGTCCTTAGTCTGGTCAGCTTCAGCACATTAGTTTGCTGGTTTTTAATCCCCTGCTTGGGGATAAAAAACAGCTTCTGAGGCACAGCTGAGAGGAAGCAGCAATGAGAAAAGCAGGCAAAGCACGGGGGAGATCGCTTCACTCAGCTAGTGCCTAGTTAGGGCTGAAAAAAAGCTTCTAAAGAACAGCTGAGAGTCGGAGCAAAGCATAGCGCCAACGTTAAAGCACATCGGAGAGTCAAGGGAGCAGGCAAAGATGGGAAGATCGCTTGCTAGTGCCTTGTTAGGGCTGAAAAAAAGCTTCGAGAAAGCTACATTCGGAGTATAAGACACACCCAAATTTTCAGCCTCTTTTAGAGGGGAAAAAGGTGCGTCTTATACTCTGAAAAATGGGGGAGGAGATGGCCTCTTTTTGTTCTCAGCAACATTTACTACAACCAGCCACAGGTCACCTTCTGAAATCCTTGGAGTCTGTGTGTTCCGGTCCTACCTGAGCAGATTGTGGTCAGTGGGAAGGGACAGATCAGCCCAGTAGGCACCCCCTGGCTCAACACTCTTCCCTCTGCTTTTTAATGTCTATATCAGTGTTTCTCAACCTTGGCAAACTTGAAGATGTGTGGACTTCAACTCCCAGAATTCCCCATCCATCTTAGCTAATCTACATAAATATGTATGCTGATGATACACAGCTTTGTATTGCAACTCTACCCCTACAGTCTGCTTTGAAGAACACTTAGAAGCTGCAGTTGGGTCAGAAGGCAGCAAATCCTGATTTGTCGAAAGATATTTTTTTCTGTGACATCTTGGTGGTGGGCCTGCATTGGCTTAACAACAGATTCTAAATAAAATGTTGGTTTTGATCTGTAAAGCCCCATATAGAAGGCAAAAGAACCACATTCTTCATAGGCAGTTGACTTGTTGGATACATGTTTCCTGCAAAAATCTGTTAATGGTCTCCAAATTTGAGAGGTTAAAACAATAGTTCTTAATTGTAGTCCCTATTTTATGGAATAGGGACCAGGTTAGCTCCTACCTGATGACATTTTGTCAGCTGATGATAGAGTAGAGTAGAGTAGAGAGTGTAGAGTGTAGAGAGTAGAGTAGAGTAGAGAAGAGAATAACAGAGTGGAAGGGACCTTGGAGGTCTTCTAGTCCAACCCCCTGCTTAGGCAGGAAACCCTACACCACTTCAGACAAATGGTTATTCAACCTCTTCTTAAAAACTTTCAGTGTTGGAGCATTCACAACTTCAGGAGGCAAGTTGTTCCACTGATTAATTGTTCTAACTGTCAGGAAATTTATCCTTAGTTCTAAATTGCTTCTCTCCTTGATTAGTTTCCACCCATTGCTTCTTGTCCTGCCCCCAGGTGCTTTGGAGAATAGCATGACTCCCTCTTTTCTGTGACAGCCCCTGAGATGTTGGAACACTCCCCTAGTCTTTCTTTCCATTAAACTAGACATACCCAGTTCCTGCAACTGTTCTTCATATGTTTTAGCCTCCAGTCCCCTAATCATCTTTGTTGCTCTTCTCGGCACTCTTTCTAGAGTCTCTGCATCTTTTTTACATCGGGAACGACTAGCCTATATGTGCTAGGGGAACCTTTATCTTTACTTCCCCGTGACAGCCTCTCAAGTGTATGGAAGATGGCTATCATGTCTTCCTTCAGCCTTCTCTTCGTTAGACTAAGCATACGATTTAGCCTCCACAGAACCCTGGAGCATAGATAGCATAGCTCAGAAAGCATTTCTTTTTAATAAAAAAGGCTAAGAAAAACCAGCCGATCTTGGCAGGAAATGCAAAGAGAGATACTAAAGGGAGAATGGTTTTCATTGGCGCAGAGTGCCTAGGGGTATAAGAAGAGTGACTGAGCTGATTAATTTTTTCCCTTTTTGCTGCTCTGGTTGGGGTTGGTGGGGGAAAAAGAGCCCATCTGTGTTTCCCAAGGACAAAGTCCTGTTCTTTTCTGGTGAATGTTTGAACTCGCTGCCACCCCTCTGCAGCCTGCCGATTCTGAATGTGGGTTTTCTTCAGCTTGGACGAGCTGCATTTTGTAACCAGAATGCCCCTCCAAACATACAGAGCTGATGCTTTGTCTTTGGAAATAAGAGCTGGGTTTTCTAATGAGTGCTTCCCAGTCTAGTCAGTGTCAAGTACCATTTCATCAATGAGCGCCTGAATGAAAAACAAAACAAAACCCAGTTGAATTATTTGGGAGGAGCTCAAATTGCAGCCCGGAGAAGTTGTTTTATATTAAACCTCGTGTTTCAGGCACCCCGTTTCTGCAAAATTGTTAAGGAATTCACAGAGTAACCCTTGAGTAGCAAGGGTGTGCACATGAAAGCGATTGAGAGTAGATACGAATAAGCACAGTCAACACACAGATACACTGAGTTGTGTTTACTTTCAGGAAATAGTAAGGTCCAATAAATAGTCCTGGTCATACACATATAAAGCAGGAGATAGCAAAACGACAGTCCAGGGATAATCCAATACCAAAGTCTTCTTACCAGTCATCATAGTCATTCACAATAAACAGTTCTTCTAGATTTGCGAACAGTAGCATACAGAGATATCAGAGAGCAAGAACAGCAAAGAGAAAAAAAACCATGTTTTCAGCTCCCTCTTAAGGAGATTGACTACACAGCTAACCAACCAGGACACAGTATGATGCAATACAGCAGTCTTAAAGCTATATTGATAGTTTATATATTGCCAACCCAACAAGGTAGGTAATACTCATTTCCCAACAAAAGTAAGGCCCTGATTCTGATTCTCTTTCCTTCTGTGTTCTGCATATGTCCAGGGCAACTCTATAAAGGGAGAAAACATTTCTTTAACCCAATGTTCCTCATCCTTAAAGGTAAAGGTTCCCCTCGCACATATGTGCTAGTCGTTCCCGACTCTAGCGGGCGGTGCTCATCTCCGTTTCAAAGCCGAAGAGCCAGCACTGTCCGAAGACGTCTCCGTGGTCATGTGGCCGGCATGACTAAACACCAAAGGCGCACGGAACGCCTTCCCCAAAGGGAAGATAACAGCCCTTATTTACTGGTCCTTATTTTTATACTTGCATTTTTTACATGCTTTCGAACTGCTAGGTTATCAGAAGCTGGGACAAGTAATGGGAGCTCACCCCATTACGCGGTGCTAGGGATTTGAACCACTGAACTGCCGACCTTTCAATCGACAAGCTCAGCGTCTTAGCCACTGAGCCACTGCATCCTCAGCCTTAGCAACTCCTAATATATTTGGGCAGAATTCTGGGATTTGGTCTACATATCTTAAAATTGCCAAGGTTGAGGGATCCTGATTTAGCCCAAACCTTGCTAACTTTTATTCCTGTAACAACCTTGTCAAGTGGTTCGAGTTGAGGAGATAAGAGTGAGCACTCCAAATCGTCTAATGAGTTCCATGGCTTGGAGGCATTGAATTGGATATCTACCCAGCATGGATCAATGAATATCCAATTCAATGCCTCCAAGCCATGGAACTCATTAGACGACTTGGAGTGCTCACTCTTACCTCCTCAACTCGAACCACTTGACAAGGTTGTTACAGGAATAAAGTTAGAAGACAGAAAACTACCATGACACTCTATATAGAGGATGTAAGGATGTATAGAACTGGCCTTTAAAGAAATATTCAAAAGTCATTAGACAAAGAAAAGAGGCAGAAGCATATCATGAGTCCTGGAAAAAGAGATACTATTAGGAAGAAACTTAGGTTGGATTCTCTCTGATTTCCTCAGATATGAGAGGGAAATCAGTCATGCAAGATTCAGTAGTACAGTCTAACTCAATAAAGCTTAGAGCTAATCTTGAGCGAGTTTCTTGGGCTGGATAGTCTCAAAAGGTTGATATAGAACAAGTAATTAAGATCAATTTAAGAGTGTCCATCCATCATCTTTCTATTTGTCTGTCTGTCTGTGTCCACCCACCCACCCACCCAACCCCATCCATCCATCCATCCATCCATCCATCCATCCATCCATCCATCCATCCATCTATCTATTTATCTATCTAGAGAGAGGGGGGGGGGAGAGAGAGAGAGAGAGAGAGAGAGAGTAAATCTAATGGTGGCTTTCAAAGGGTCCTTGGAGATGGCATCCAAATCGTGATGTTTCAGATCGTGCATCCTTTTGCTCCACAATTTTTCTTCAAAACTTTTGGTTTGACATAATGGTTTCATTAAAATTGTTTTTGTCACAGGCAAAGCAGTTAATGCCTGTTATCTGTGAAGCTACCCATGTGTGACTTGTTCTTTGTTCTTGTCTCCAAAAGATGTCTTTGCATCCTTTAAGATGATTTTTGATTTTTTGGGTATGTATGTGGGCATAACGCCTACTCCTTCATCACTCTGGTGCCATTCCAAATGTATTGGGATTGACTTTCTAACCACATTTTATCATCCCAGTTTATTTGGAGAACTCCCAAGTAGACAAGCTGTAGAATCTGGTCTAGGATATGTGGGCAAAGGCCATATCACTTGGCTATTCGGGGATTTGGGCCAGCTCCATGATTAAATAATAGTTCTACTTCAGGCAATGTTTAGGAGCTCGAAAATACGAGAAAGTCATCTTGTTCCCAGCAGTGGTAGCTCCAAACTGCTTAAATATGACATCCTTTTTAGGAAACATGAACAAGATCCAAAAAAGTATTAATTGCAGAGTGAGGGAGGAATTGATAGTGTGTGAACGTGTTTCTTTCCCAAGTGCACGTTCCTTGTATCTCTACTGAGAAATGTGCAAAATCTAGAATGGATTGTCATAGTAACTTGCCTGATCTTGGCCAATGATAAGTTGGGATGGATTCAGTTAGCAAGTGGATGGGAGCCAAACAAAATATCTCTGGTCTGTAGCCTAAGCTGGGAATATTAAAAAAAAAAAGAAATCTGGAAGATTTATAGTATACCACTTACGTCCTATAGTAAACCACTTTCGTACATTTGTCAAGAAAGTCAGAAAGATGGGTCCATGGTCATCAAGAGTTAACCTTCACTTGAAAGAAACGTAACCTTTATGCTTTTGAAATCGGTTCAGTGAAAGGGAAATAAGATGCAGCAGGAGGAACAAGCATATTTATTCCATAATATTTATGGAAATATTATGGATGGAATCTGATCTAAAAGGATAAGCTTCAAATAACCTTAAAAGCAATTAAGAAAGATTAATTGAAAGAATTGAGAGGGTTTTAGATGAAGGGAGATGTCTTAAGCTGTTATGGAGCAAAAGATCTTTGCAGGGAAGATGAGGCTTATTACTCAAGATCATTTTATTTTTGGCAACTGTAATTTTCACGCCGAACCAATATTGAAATGATTTTGATTTTTTTTTTCCCTGGCTGTACAGAAGAAAAGTGAAAACTGAAGGAGAAAATAAACATAAAGAAAAAAGGCAGATCTGAATTAAAACAGAGGAAGTGCCTGGAGCACAGTCCTACTTAATACTTTAAATCAGGAGTCTCCAACCTTGGCAACTTTAAGACTTGTGGATTTCAGATTCCAGAATTCCATAGGCAGCAAAGTTGGCTGTGGAATTCTGGGAGTTGAAACCCACAAGTCTTAAAGTTGCCAAGGTTGGAGACCAGTGGTGAAATCCAAATTTTTTTACTACTGCTTCTGTGGGCGTGGCTTAGTGGATGTGGTGTGGTGTGGTTTGGTGGGCATGGCAGGGGAAGGATACTGCAAAATCCCCATTCCCTCCCCACTCCTGGGGGAAGGATATTGCAAAATCTCCATTCCCACCTCACTGGGGCCAGAGGTGGTATTTGCCAGTTCTCCGAAGTATTCAAAATCTCCACTGGTGATTCTTCAGAACCTGTCAGAACCTGTTGGATTTCACCCCTGTTGGAGACCCCGGATTTAAATCATTGCCAAAAAAAAAAAAAAAAAGGATTCTGTGATTTCTTTTTCTCTATAAAATGCTGTCCAGCATCACAAACTCTTTAGGGTTGCTTGTGGCCAGACTGACATCCTGCATGCATTCTTTTTCATTTCAACAAGTGATGTTCCTGCATTCTGAAATTATGAATCGGGCAATCTCACGTTTTCTTCCTAACTGGTTCTGCTAGATATACACAGAACAAGCAGGAAGAGGAATTTGCAGTCTATGGGGTGAGAATAGTGGCAAGCCATGCTTAAGAGTGGATGAAACATGGCGAGGAGGTGGTGGAGCTCAGGGGAGAGGGAGAAGCAAAAGTGGAAAGACCTTGGCGAGTGGGAGGTCTCCTAGCAACATCAGCACCACCTCCTCAATTTAAATCATGTCTTCATTATGAACGTTGAAGATTTTCTGGAAACATAAATTACGTGATGATGGTTGTCATGCCAATACCAGCTTTTGATCTTGGTATCATCAGTAGGAGTACGAATTGTCCTTGAAAAGTTACTAATCTAGTTGTACCCCAATCCTTATTTTAGCCTTGTCCAGTTTGCAAAAAAAAAAAAAAATCCTGTATATTATCCAAAAGCAATGGTTAGCATTTGGCAACTCTGTCTATAGAGTGCAATTCAAAGTTTGTATCTGCTGATCTTCTTGACTATAGCTGTTCTTTGCTGCTTTATTATTTCCCAGGTTTCCTTAATCTCCTTTGTTTCTAGCTGATATTTCTAGAGCAGGTATTTTTTTGGTCATCTTGTTCTGCTTTTTTCCCCCTGTCTGTTTTAGCTTGCTTGCCTCTGATCTCAGCATGCTGATCTTATTTTCCAGCCTGACCTTCCATTTTGGTGGTGCACCGTTGGGCCTTTTTTTCTTATTTGTTGTTTTTGCATTCCGGGTATTCAGTTAAACCTGCAGCTGTGCTGTAGATTGGTTTCTTGCAGTGAAACTGCTTCTTATAGTTGGGTATTACAGTATTGGCATCTTTAAATACTCATGTTAGCTGTTTCTTTGGAACAAACTTCTGTGTAGGCAACCTTGTTCTGTTGTTTTTGTGCTGTCCTAGCTGCTCGGTTATTCTTTGTTCCAATTCTTCTTTTTTTTGTTAGATGGCTTTGTTCTTTCTCAGGAGAATGTGGAGAAGAGGGTGCCTGGTTTGGGAATGAAAATGATTTAGTATCTATGCTGGCTTCCTCTGTTGATGACTCCTCCTTACTTCTGGCAAGACTTCAATTTCTCTGCCCCGAGTAGATCGTTGCAGTTCTTCCAGTTCTGCTTCCGTGAATATTTTATTTCAATTTATAAATGTTCTTTCCAGAACTATCATCATTATCATCATCATCACTTAAGAGTGTTTTTTAGATGCCAAGGTTGATACAAGGAGTGACAAAGGGAAAGTAATCTATGCGATTTGCTAAGGGCTGTATTTGGTAACCAGATTTTTATTTTGTTCCTGACAGCTTCAGTAGCATCCCATAAAATTTTATCTTCAAGTGGGTTGAAAACTAGTAGATCCAGAATTCCCCACATGAGGCTGGCTGGGCATTCTGGAACCAATAGCCTCAACTCAACTAGAAGAATCACCTTGGGAAATCCAAGTTTAAGCCTAACGCAGGCATTGTTAAATCGGAAGGGCAATGGAAGTTGGTTTTCATGACCAGAAGTGAATGTTGGTTATCTTGTCGCTGCATTAACAAAATAATGGGGTGGATTTTTGTTGTTGTTGCCGCATCTTATTTAGGCTGGAAATGTTGACACAACTCAGTTTCCTGATATCTTAGCTATATTTTAACTGTGCTAGAGCTCCTTGAATGCACAGGAGAAAAAGTACGGCAATCCATTTAATCTGTATGGAATAATTCAGCAGTAATACCTTTCTGCTGGAAGGTATAATTACTGCTATACAATTATATTTAATCAGCAAGAAAATGGAAGAAGACATTAACATGCTGACAATAAGCATTTGGGAAAGGCCAGAATGGGTTATATCTCTCGGGGCTTCCAAAATTCGGTTGTTTGGTGTACAGACAAGAATATTTTGAGGATTATCTTGTTTCGACTTGTACACTGCTTTCAATCATACAATTCTGTACTGTATGCAAAGTAGCCCCTAGGTGGCCCTCTCCATCAAATCAAGTAAGACTGGTGTGACTGTTATGGACACGGCACAGTTTTATTTATTTATAGTGTTTGTTTAGCCCTGCAAGCATCAATAAAGAGCCTGGTGGCGAAGTGGATTAAGTGCTGTTAAAGTAGCACTTAGTTGCCAGCTGCCTGCAATTACTGCAAGTTCAAATCTCACCAGGCTCAAGGTTGACTCAGCCTTCCATCCTTTCGAGGTAGGTAAAATGAGGACCCGGATTGTGGGGGCAATAAGCTGACTTTGTATAAAAAAAGAACACTGCTTGGGGGGCCCGAAAGCCCTACTAAGCAGGTATATACAAAAGTATGAAGGCTATTGCTTAACGCATTGTAAGGCATCCTGAGTCTCTGGAGAAGGGCGGCATATAAATCTAACAAACAAACAAACAAATAAATTCACAGCAGGAAAAACCATCATAGAAACAAACAAACAAACAAAAAACCCTTCAGTTATAAAGCAACAGAAGTAACCTAAACTGGCTGTGGAATTCTGGGAGATGAAGTCCATCCATCTTAAAGTGGTCAAGGTTGAGAAACACTGCCCTAAACACACACCATCCAAAAAATAAAGTCTGTTGTAAGGTCAAAGTGATGCCTCAAAGCCTGCTGGAAGGGGATGATTTTAGGTCAAGGACTACCTTATTATAGTAGGCCAAATATGGAGGGATAAAGGTATGACTGATTGGTTGCAGAACCTTCTACTTCAAGACTGACTCAATTTACAACAGTACATTTAGTGACTGTTACAATGCCACCGAAAAAAGTGACTTTTGACCATTTTTCACAGTTACAGCCTTTGTAGCATCCCCATGATCATGTGATCAAAATTCAGATGCTTGGCAACTGGTTCATATTTATGACGGCTGCAGTGTCCCCAGGGTTATGTGATCAGCTTTTGGGACCTTCGGGCAAGCATAATCAATGGGAAATCCAGATTCACTTAACAACCATGTTACTCACATAACAACCTTGGCAACAAAAGTTGTAAAATGGGGCAAACTCATTTAAAGTATGTTTCACTTAGCAACAATAATTTATCAGCTGCAGTGCTTCATTTAACAACTGTGGCAAGAAAGGTCATAAAATGGGGCAAAACTCACTTAAATGTTTCATTCAGCAGCAGAAAGTTTGTGGTCGTAAATCGAGGACTATCTGTACAGTATTTCCTATTGGTGCCTTTTCAAATTCTGTCGTTTCCCGGTCTAGTTTGTCACCGTGAATTTTCAATGGTTTCCCATCCCAAAAACTAACCAGGCCTGACCCTACTTGACTTCTAAGCAGGGGTGAAATGCTCCCGGTTTGGACTGGATCGCTCGATCCAGTAGCGATGGAGGCTGGTGGTTCGGAGAACCGGTAGCAAAAATCCCTGCCCAGCTGAGCCGCACAATCATCAGAGGCTTTTTTTTTTTAACTTTTAAAAGCATCTTTTCTATAACCTCTTTGGCCAAAAAATGCTTTTAAAAGTAAAAAAAAAAAGCCTCTGGTAATCGTGCGGCTTAGCTGGGACCCTCAAAGGCTTTTAAAAGAAAAAAAACCCTTTTTTTCTTTTAAATGCTTCTGACGATCCAAGCTGAGTTGCCTGGTCGTCAGAGGCATTTAAAAGAAAAAAAAGTCTCTGCCAATCAGGCAACTCAGCTGGGATAGTCAGAGCCTTTTGAAAGCATTTTTTTTACAATCTCTTCAGGTTGTAGAAAGAGGTTGTAGAAAAAAATGGTTTTAAAAGTTAAAAAAAATTGGCCACGCCCACCCAGTCACATTACCCCCCCAATCAAGCCACGCCCACAGAACCGGTAATAACAAATTTTAGATTTCACCACTGCTTCTAAGAGTAGGCAAACTTGCTACTATCCATTGAGTAGGTATTAGTCTACTCACTGGTTTAAGAAACAGCTTTCCTCTCTGAATACTCTTTTCCTTGAATTGTATAAAGCCTTCAATTAGGCGGAAATACTTTTTTAGAGTTTGAATAATAACACACGAGTTCGCACTAAACAGAAGGTGCAAGACCATTGATCATTTAGAGGAAGTTGAATCTATGTATTTTATTATTATTGTTTTCTGGTAGCAGGCCAAAATAAATGTCAGCTGGGAAGTTGTGTTTTTAGTACCTGAGAATGTTGTCAACAAATAAAAACCTTGCTGGGAATTTATTCTGACTCCCAAGTTTTATGTTTTTTCAAACAACATGTGCCTGTTGCTTATTCTGGCACAATGGAGCAGGCTGCCTGGATTTTAATACTTTTTGGTGTATTCAGTTCAAGGGGAACAAGGCTGCAGGCTTCTTTTTTTTTTTCAAAATACAGTAAATAGAGACAGTTCCCCAGGGAGAGGTAATAATTCTAAATTGGGTTGGTGCCTCCTGTGGAGATTTAGAAAACATCAACTGTCTGTCGCCCAAAAAGCAGAGAAGCTAATGAGGATGGGTACCATCTGTAGCACTTGACAGGATTAGTGGTTTCTGATGCCATTGGACATTGTTATGCTTCGGCATAAAATGGTGCTGTGGCTGGGGGAAATGGACATTGGGATCAGAACCTGTCCCCCTCTTCGACTCCAGATAATCAAAATCTGTTTCTGAATAACCCATTCCTCTTTTGGATCAACCAAGTCCTGTATGCACTCTGTAGATTAGTTGCCTAAAGACAAAAATGGAACATGAATAAAAAGTCTTGGAAGAACAAGACATCCCTTCCCTTCCCTTCCCTTCCCTTCCCCTCCTCAGAGAAATGGGGTATTCCCCTTTTTCTAATTACTATGTTATATCTCATTCATTTTTTATTTCTGGGGGACACATCCATGCGGTTCTATTAAAATCTATTAAAAAAACCAGTCCAAGCAATCACTCTAAATACAAGTGCAAACAAGAAATTGTGATGGGAAATGGATGCCCCATCTGTGTGCATTGGAGGAGTTCCTTCTTTATGGAGAAAAAAAATGAGAACACAAAATATTGGTTAAGTTGAGCAACAGGATTGTCATTAATAATACTTAATAACTTTATTGCCATTGTACGTGTATACACAGTATACCCATACAACAAAATTCACTTAACACCCAAAGACCAGATCCATCACACACAACAATCCCCAAACACCCATCACAAATTCCCCACCCCTAAACCACCCAAATATCCACACAACAGACCAAGTAATCCTGTCCAACAGCTCACTGATGGTGGCCCTTTAGTTCATTGTGGAGTGCAATTATAGCTCTGGGATAAAAACTATTCAGAAAATGTATGGTCCGAGTTCTGTATCTTCTGCCAGAAGACAACAGTCCAAAAAGATTGTAAGCAGGATGAGAAGAGTCTCTGAGAATGTTATGCAACTTCCTCAAACAGTGAGATTCAAAGATGTCATCCAGGTCTGATAGGTGGAGCCCGGTGATATTCTCGACAGTTTTAATGATTGTCTGTAGAGCTTTTTTGTCCGCTACAGAGCTGCTCCCATATCATGCAAGAATGCTGTATGTCAGGACACTCTCAATGGTGCTGCGATAGTTGGACAGAAGTAGATGCTGAGATAGATTTTGTGCCTTCTTCACAAGCCAAAGAGCATTGATAAATCCTACACGTTTATGTGAATTTATCTGAAATACAGGAATATGCTCCTTGAATCATTTCCAGATGACCTCCATTAAATATGGATTCTCTATCATTTGGTATTTTTTATTTAATAACCTTGATGAAAACTGGGAAGGAACACTTATTAAATTTGAAAGTGACACAAAATTGGATAGGTTAATCAATCCTTTTTTCTAGAAAATTCTAAATGACGTTATTAAGTTAGAGAAATGAGCTAAAAGTAACAGAGGCAAATGCACAAGTTTTCGCTTAATATCAAATGTCAAATGCACAGTGTAGAATGTGGGATACCCAGCCTGATAATAGCACTGGTGAAAATGTTTTTGCAATGGTACTTGATTTCAAGCTGAACATGAGCCAACAATGTAATGTATCTGCAAAAAATGGCAAATGCAATTTTAGATCACATCTAAAATCACATCTTTGTAATTTCCAAATTAAAAAAAATGAATGATTCTGCTTTATTCTGCTTCCTTATACCAGCCCTTGAACATCCAGTTCTAGGCCTTAAGCATTGAGAAAGATGTAATGAAATAAAAATAGATTCAGAGAAGGGCAACAGAAGTAAGCGGAGGGGGGGGGACAGTTTTTTAATATTTTATTAACATTTATTATAAGATTAAAAAAAAGTTAAAAGTTAAAAAAGGAGAAAGAAGAGTGCCAAGATAAAAGCAGTGAGTTCAGACTTTTTTCAATGCACTAGAACAGGGGTCACCAACGTTTCGGACCTTAGGAACCACTAAATTCATAATTTTAAAACCCACGGGCCACTAATATGATTTTTTTTTAAAAAAAAGATAAATAGTATTTAGTGCTATATAAAAAATGCAAATAATTTTTCTGCGGACCACCAAAATTTTCTCACGGACCATCAGTGGTCCACGGACCACCAGTTCGTGACAGCTGCACTAGAATACAAGAAAAATTACAACCTCAATCATTTGTTTTACATTTCTAGACATTTCGAGCCATTTCTATAACTTCAAAGTCATTCTAGTCATCAAAACTTAAAATCAGAGTTTTCAGTTTCAAGCAAAAAGTCCAGAAGCGGTTTCCAAGTTGAAACAAAACTAAATAGATTCTTCTTTTTAATTAAAACAGTCACTTTTGCCACCTCCATCATCTCACCTTTATCATCCATTCTTCCATTGTGAGACTCAAAAACGAGGTGTTAGGAAGAGAGAGATTGAAAGAGCTTGGTACCTTTAGCTTTAAAAAGAAAAAGAAAAAAACGAGAACTCTATGCAAGTATCTGAAAGAATGTCTCATAAAAATAGTTCGTGGCATGTTTTCCTCTGCGGATATGGAATTAAAGGCAGATACTGAATGTTAGAACAAAACTTTCTAACAATAAGATCCATGTGACGATCCATTGAATTACCCAGGATGACATAGGCTCCTGCTTCATTGGTAGGGGTTAAGTAGTTATCCGTCTGGAATGCTTTAATTTGGTTCCTCAGTTGAACAAATTGTTGGATGCCATAGTTACCTCTTCAATTCCAGGAGTGTTTCTAGCACACCGTTGTTAAGGCTGCACTCTTATGTTCAAGTATGTAACAGCCTTGAGAAGCTGAAGTGAACCTAGGAACCCAAGACACAGCATGGGAGTGCTGCCAAGGGTGATGCACACCCAGAAGCAGCAGAAGCAGCAGCAGAAGAACAGTTGGCAGAAGGGGATAAATTTATGCGTGGAGATGGTTGACCAAGGAAAGTCTCAAGAGGTTCTAACTATCCTCATTTCCTGTTGCCTCTTACAGTGACTTCCTTATAGAAAGAAGTATGCAGGTGTGACTTCAAAGCCTGGTACAGAGTTTTGAGTTTCAAAGAGATGGTGATGGGGAGTTGCCATGACAGTTTACTCCTGGGTCATTTATTATTGTTAAAGGAAGTGAGCCACAAAATCTGGAGTTTATATACGAATAACTATTTTCTTCAGAGAGTTTGACGCACACAGGGAAACATGCACGCATTTCAGAGATTTTTCTGTGGGCACGATCTTCAGTTCTGCAAAGTTATTTATATACTGTATATGTGTTCAGCTGAGGCCCTGAATGACTCTTTCCAGCATGGTGCCTTCCAAATATGTTACATGGCAGCCCTTCCCTCATTCCTACCAGTTTAACATATGCTCAAGATGATAAGAATAGTAGTGTAGTCCAGATGGGATGAGAGGAGATCCTAAAGTATTTTGGGCTTGGTCATCTGAAGGGCTTCAACACTGGTCTGCAGTTGTCAATGATCAAACTCTTTCTCTCTGAGGCATGACCATGAGTGGTCAGGTGAGCAAGCAAGCAAGAGGTCATCTTTTCTGCATTGATGCCAAGGCTTTCCTATAATATTTTCCTTCTCTTTCTTGATATGGCTCAGACACTTATAAAACCAGTGGTGACAATGTTTTGGCAACTGCTGTGGCTGATCTGAAGATTTATGTTGTAAATCTGAGGAATTGGTCTCCTCAGGGTCCCGTCAGCTAAACAATGCCGGCTGGCGGGCCCGCGGGGGAGGGCCTTCTCTGTGGCTGCCCCAGCTCTCTGTGACCAGTTACCTCTTGAGATCTGGACCATCCCCACCCTATTGATCTTCCGAAAAGCAGTGAAGACCTGGCTCTTCTGGCAGGCCTGGGGACGTTGATCTCGCTGCTGTGATTTGGCGAGATCTGGCCATGAATGGTGTGAATGGGTTTAAATTGTTTTTAATGGTTTAACTTTTAATGTTTTATATATGGTTTTTAAATGCATTGTAATCCGCCGTGAGTCTTCGGAGAAAGGCAGCATACAAGTTGAACAAATAATTAAATAAATAAATTTAAGTTAATTGGTTTTAATATTATAAACCTTTTCTTTCTCCCTCTTCCCTCCCTCCTGCCCTTCCTAGAATTTACTTCAGGGGTGAAATCCAGCAGGTTCTGACAGGTTCTGAGAACCACCAGAGCCTGGTGGCGCAGTGGACTAAGTGCTGTTAAAGTAGCACTTAGTTGCCAGCTGCCTGCAATTACTGCAAGTTCAAATCTCACCAGGCTCAAGGTTGACTCAGCCTTCCATCCTTTCGAGGTAGGTAAAATGAGGACCCGGATTGTGGGGGCAATAAGCTGACTTTGTATAAAAAAAGAACACCGCTTAGGGGGAGCCCGAAAGCCCTACTAAGCAGGTATATACAAAAGTATGAAGGCTATTGCTTAACGCAGTGTAAGCCGCCCTGAGTCTTTGGAGGAGGGCAGCATATAAATCAAACTAATAAATAAATAATAAATAAATTTTGAGCAGTTTGGAGAACCAGCAAATACTACCTCTGGCTGGCCCCACAGTGGGAGGGAATGGAGATTTTGCAGTATCCTTCCCCTGCCATGCCCACCAAACCAAGCCACACCCACCAAGCCACGCCCACAGAACCGGTAGTAAAAAAAAATTGGATTTCACCACTGATTTATTTACAGCAGAAGTGGGCATAAATGACAAATGAGAACCTGTACATGTGTGGGGTTTTTTTTTTTAATTTTTGCAAAAGGATGTACTTTCAATAACAAACTTGGACTTGTGCCCCTTAGGAATGTAAGATAAATAACTTGAATGCTAGGCTGCACAAACCCACATGACTTCAAGAATGGGAAAACAAGCATTTTTTCCCCTCCTCTTGTGGTTCCACACTTCATCCAAAAGAGGTCACTGTTGGCAGTCACCAACCTGAGCAAGCAGATTCTCCACTGTATTAGATTCAATTAAGATCCATTTGCTTCTGGAGTCTTCAGCAGGCTTTCCTCTACCACATGAGCCTGGCAGAGGGCGGGACAACCATGTCTCTGTTCTTACATGTGATCTGCTGACATGCCTGGAACTCATGATTGAAATATGATGTTCTGATGACTATCAATTTAGATAGTTAATGTCTAAAGGGGCACTGGAGATGCTCATGCAGTATAAAGCTATTATTGTTTTATCCATGCCACCCAAACTTCAGGTCCTGTGCTTCTAACCCCAAGACCCTTCTATTTCTCAGTGGCACCTGTTGTTTCATTCAAACCAAACAACAAATTTGGTTGTTATACAATTTCAAATCAGGTAGACCCAGCCCCTCTCTCTCTTTTAATCTTGTAATGCCGCTGCCACACAAATTTAGATCCTTCTGCTACTGCTTAAATAGTGTATCAATTGTGCAAACAGGTATTGTCTGAAACAAAAGCTTCATTCAAGGCAAGACATTTGTTTTTATTATAGAAATTCTTCCCAGCAACATCAGCTGTAGTTTCTCCCATCTTAACATGTCTTTTTGAACTTCATTCCATGTCTTAACTTACTTGTTTTGAAATAACATACCCTTCATATTTGTCATAGTGATACTCAGATATTTTACCCTTTTCTCAATCTCAAATTTTTTTTAATTTATCAATTCTGTTTGATCTTCTATTTTCTTGTTTTTTGTCAACTTTGTTGTCTACTGTTTATTAATTTTGAAACCTGCTAAGAAACCAAATTCTTTTAATTTGCCCTTTAATGTTTCAATCCCCTTTAAGGGTTTGTCCAAAATCAACATGAAATTATCTATCAAAGAAGCTTCTTGATTTTTAAAAACATGAATACAGCTAATCTGGCAAAACTTGTTCTTGAAGACCTGTACTGACGTCTGGGAATTACTCCAGTGTATTCAAATTGCTTATAGATTTAACTCTTTATATTAATTTGTTTTCCAAATACAAATTATTAATAAAATCCTATAAAAACAATTTAAAATAAAATTGGAATAAAATGAAATAATTTGATATATAGATAAAATAAGATGAAATTATATTTCAGTATCACCCCTACAATTTACCACAATCAGTCCCAGATATGCCGATTTTAGCCAAACCATTTTACTCAAGTACTGTGACGTATTCAATGCTGTATTCAAATTCTGTCTGCACATAACGTATGTTCTTTTTAATATGGGATTCCCAATGGGTCATTCGTTTATTATATGAGCCAAGGTACCTGTCTCTCATCCTTTTATACAAAATAGCAATCAATTAGTATTTGAGCCAGGTTTTCTATCTCTGCTGCTCCGCAAATGCAAATATGTTCATTATATGGCCGTGATGGTGAACCTATGGAATGCGTGCCACAGGTGACACGCAGAGCCGTATCTGCAGGCATGCAAGCCGTTGCCCTAGCTCAGCTCCAGCGTGCATGCATGTGCCGGGTAGCTGATTTTCAGCTGGACCCACTCATGCTGCCCCTCCCCTTCCAGGAGTCTCCATGTGTCCCCTTTTGGATGCCAGGTAAGTACAGGGCTCATGTGGAGGTTCTGGGAGGGGAGTGGCGGCATGGGCAGGGCCAGCCGAAAGCCTCTGGAGCCTGGGGAGGGTGAAAAACGGGCCAACAGGGCCTACTGTAAATTGGGAAACGGGCCGTTCCCGGCCTCCAGAGGCTTCAGGTAGGCCTGCTAGGCCCAAAATGGGGCACGGGGGGTTGTGCATGCATGCGTGGGGGGACGCGGCACAGAGGGCATTGAATTATGGGTTTGGGCACACATGCGTGCGACAAACACCCCCCTCCCGCGCTCCCCCCACTTTTGGCACGCGACGGCAAAAGGGTTAACCATCACTGTTATATGGTATAGAATGGAACCCCCCCTCCCCCCCAATATCTGACCATTGTATCAAGCTGTTCAAATAGCATTGCTACTTTTTTCTCCTCCAATTATCTGGCACTTCAGTTCTCCAGAGTTTCTCAAAGACCCCAGTAACTTCCTTCAGTATTATAGGGTACAATTCTAACCCTAACCCTAAAAATAAATATTTCATTACCCCGTTTATACAAGTATTGAATTTATTTCTGACCCTTTATCCTGCTCTTGATAGAACACATTTTCTTTTACGGTAAAACTTAAAATAGGGATCAAACATTAAATTTAATTAAATTCACTGTCTCTATGAAAGTACAAACCAACATTTGGCGTAGTGAGAGTAATTAAGGGTTCTCTTGCACTTAGTAACAGCTTCTTATTACGTTAAAGCTAGTCTAGAAGTAGATGAGAACATTCTTTACAGAGAATAGGTGGTATTGTTAACTGGGGTAGGTAACTTTTGCACCAAGGATAACATGTTTAATTTTGGGAGAATGTGGAAGGTGCAGTTATAAAATGGCTAAGAAGGGGACATGATTTCAGCAAAGCATCCAGAAGGCCAACTTATCTCTTTGATCCCATTGGAAACTTTGTGTGGCCCAAGGATATTAGCGTAAATGAATATGTTAGAACACACAGTTTCTTTACAGCATGTCAGCTTATTTATTTTCAGCATTTAAAGAGAGTTAAATTTATGTTTTACTGACAAAGAAATAAAGGGAGACTAGTATAGATCTATTTCAAGCTATTTAGCTCTCATCACCTAGCCATACCCTGGATTCAAACCTAGGCTGCTTGCATATTAGGTAGATGTATTAACCTCTAAGCCACGGGTTCTCCTCACTTTGTCAGCTATACCAGGGGAGGTTTAAGTGTTTTTTCTCTGGTGGGACCGGTCTATCAGGGCAACCTGGTCTACCCAATTATGGGACGGAACATACGGTGTCTGTTTTCACTTTTCAGCCCCATGAGGAGAACCCGGGGCTTAGAGGTTAATACATCTACCTAATATGTAAGCAGTCCGGGTTCGAATCCCATAAGGGTATGGCTAGCTGACGAGAGCTAAATAGCTTGAAATAGATCTATACTAGTCCCCCTTTATTTCTTTGTCAGTAAAACATAAATTTAACACAGAAATAGCTTGTCACGAAAGCGACTGCCTGTGAAGGCCTCTGGATTGAGGCTGAAAGGCGAAAACGGAAGCAGTGTGCTCCGTCCCATAATTGGGTAGACCAAGTTGCCCTGATAGACCAGTCTCACCGGAGAAAAAACATTTAAAGAGAGTCTAGCAAACATTAAGGAAGATACATGAAGCCACCTAGTTGCCTGGACACTGTTCCTGGTCTAAAATTTGAAGTATGAATAACTGAGTCATATTCAGCTGCTCTGTGCAATGGGGTGGATTCTAGTTTTGGTACCTTCAGTCGTCTGATCCCTGATGAATTACCATAGTAATTGCTAACACAGTTGCACTACAGATTAGATTCCTCCAGGACTGCTTGAGGATGCATAAGGGTGCACGTAATACTAGTCTGTAACTCTTTAAAGCAGCTGTGTCATTTGGGAAAAAGACTCAGCTGCTTCAAGAATTAGCAAACAGGTTGTTATATTTGCAACCCCAGGTGCCTTTTTCCAGTGGAATCCAAAATGAAGCACACCCTCGAGCTACCATCTCACCTTTTAGTCATAAGCAGAGACACAGTTGTCGAGCAATAGTTTCAAGTCAGCCCTTTAAATTACAACAGTGCATCACAGGAGCACACCCAGTTTGGCATCTGAATGGTGTAGCTACTTCCTAGGTTTCCTGTAACACATTATTCTTTGGAGTGAATTAATTGCTCCAGATTAAATAACTGTATCGGTGATAAGGGATAATAGTCTATGACTGGACATGAATGCATATCCTTGACCCTCTTTCGCTTGCCTAATTCTTGCATTATCTTAAGCTATTTGCTTTTTAAGTTGAATAGCTTTAGGTCTACTCCAGCTGCCATCTGAATGTCAGGAAGACATTTCCTGGGTAAAGACATTCAGTTGTTACAGCCTCACCTCCTCCTTGCCTAAGCAAGACTTTGCTCTCAATTAAAAGTTGTGCAACTTCTTCTTTACGTGATACTTTGCCCTGGCTATCCTTTGGCTTCTTTGTTGGTGAAATGCCATAATAGGCCAAACATATGTCTTTCCTTCTTTTAGCAGGAGTTCCTTTTGAAAAAGAACTTAAGCACCATGGAAAAAGATTTAGGATTCCAGAGGCCATGTGGTCCAAGTGTTGTGATCTAGGCTCACTTACTCATTACAAGACACAATTAGTCCCGAACAAAGCTATTTTATTATAACTGCTGAGAATTACTTCATTCCCAGCTTACTCCAAATTAATTCCAAAACAAGTCCTTCAGAAAAAATCCTTCGAGCTTATCACAAACCTTTATCTTCTTTGGCATCCTGCCAAAGGCTTTTCTTAGTGAAGCCCCACAAAGTTCAGCCGACTGGAAACCGATTTAGCAACGTTGCTTTCCTACAAAGAGCCCAAGAACCTTTGCTTCTCTTTTAAGCCTTATTGGAGGGGCCAATCATCTCCTGGCCTTACTCCCGAATTGTCCCTTTTGCTTTAGCTGCTCTTGCCTTCTGGCAGCTCTGCGCATGCGTCCACCAGGAACAGGCTGCCTCTCTGCTGTCCAACTCTGGAGGCGCCAGAGTCCGCACATCAATCCCATATGGCCCTGGCCCCATCTCTGCCTCTGACGCAGAGCCCTTGTCCAGGCCTTCCCCAGACTCCAGGACTGGCCCATGTTCCTCTCCAGCCTCCTCACTGTCCGACTTTGCCGCCAGCTCCGCAGGCCACAACACCAAACTCCCTAGTCTTTTGATGTGTGTCACTGGCTCTGTAGTCTTTTGAGCATGGCAGTGCCAGCATAGAAGTTGTTTTGATTCTAAGTGTCTGTACTGACTTTCGGGAAGCATGAAAAAGTGCTGGATATAGTATTCAAACAGGCTGTATTTGTTACTTTTTATTGCAAGATTATTTGAATTCCTCCCCAGATATGAATCTCCACTGTTATGGCATTGACCTAGCTTATTCCCTGTACTCTTTATAAATATGCCATATAGCTAGTCCTTGACTTATAACCACAACTGAGCCCAAAATTTCCAGTGCTTAGCAAAACAGTTGTTAAAATAAGTTTTGCCTCATTTTACCACCTTTCTTGCCACAGTTGTTAAGTGAATCCCTGCAGTTGTTAAGTTAGTAACGTGGTTGTTAAGTGAATCAAGCTTCCACATTGATTTTGCTTTTCAGAAGGTCATAAAAGCTATTCACGGGATACTGCAACCATCTTAAATATAAACTGTTGCAAGCGAATTTTGATCAGGTGACCATGGGGATGCTTCAACGTAAGTGTGAAAAACAGTCAAAGTCACTTTTTCAAATGCCCTTGTAACTTGGAACATTTGCTAAACTTTACATAGGACTTAGATGAAGCTCCTGTCACATTATATGCCAGTGTACGCATGGATTATAGATAGTTCTGAAGGATCCACGAACAGTTTGGCACCGTTATGGATTTGCCCTTGGACCCCTCTCCAGATGCAAGTTCAGAGGAGGAGGGTGAATTTGAGTTTTCAGAGGGAAGTTTGGAGCTGAGCATTGGTCAGGATCGGGGCTCAGAGTGTGCTAGTCTGATGGAGGAGTCTCAGCTCAGTCGATCGGATGAGCGATGGGCTGAAGCTGAGCGAGGTGAGCCATAGCTCCAGAAAGTTGGCCAGGAGGTGCCAGGCGAGGACCCAGAGCAGCTGCCTCCCATTAGCAATGAGAAGGAGGTGGAGTCCATACCTTCTCCTGATCCAAGGACACGTAACACAGAGAGAAGACAGGCACAATGCCGATCAGCTAGACCAGTGATCGCTAACCTTATTGCCGTTGTGTGCCGAAAGCGGGGGGGGGGGAATGTGGGGAGGAGAGTGCACGTGGGTGCCCAAACCCATAATTCAATGCCCTACTGTGCTGTGCCCCCCCCCATGCATGCATGCACAACCCCTCCCCGCACCCTATTTTGGGCCTAGCAGGCCTACTTGAAGTCTCCAGAGGCCAGAAATGGCCCGTTTCCCGACTTATGGTAGGCTCTGTTGGCTCATTTTTCACCCTCCCAGGCTCCAGAGGGTTTCGGCTGGCTTCACCCTTGGCGCCCCTCCCCTCCCAGCGGTTCCATGTGAGCCCTGTACTTACCTGGCATCCAAAACAAGCCACATGGAGACTCCTGGGAGGGGAGGGGTGGCATGGGTGGGTTCAACTGAAAATCAGCTACCCGGCATGAGCATGTACGCTAGAGCTGAGCTAGGGCAACAGCTCGTATGCCCACAGATATGGCTCTGTGTGTCACCTGTGGCACATGTGCCACAGGTTCACCATCACGGAGCTAGACTACTCGTGAGGAGGCAACCTCGCTTCTTATGAAATGCTGCACTGGCGTTGCCTACTTAATCAAACGTGGAGGATTTGAGTGTTGCTGGAGCGACGTGCCCAGTTCCATGCTTTGTGTGCTTATGCCATGTATCCTGACCTAATTGACTTGTGGACTGCTTTCCCAGGTGTGCCCATTGGACTTGGTTTCCTGGTGACTCAAGCTGTATTGAGCTTGGAATTAGGACCTGCACAATGTGGGTGCTTTCTGAGGGCCTGTTTTTGGTGAATAAACACCCATAGAACTCTTGCCATACATGTGGGAGGCGGGGGGGGGACAGCACAGGCACCGGTATATCTACAGTGGGGCAAAAAAGTATTTAGTCAGCCACCAATTGTGCAAGTTCTCCCACTTAAAAAAATGAGAGAGGCCTGTAATTGAAATCATAGGTAGACCTCAACTATGAGAGACGAAATGAGAAAACAAATCCAGACAATCACATTGTCTGATTTGGAAAGAATTTATTTGCAAATTATGATGGAAAATAAGTATTTGGTCACCTACAAACAAGCGAGATTTCTGGCTCTCAGAGACCTGTAACTTCTTCTTTAAGAAGCTCCTCTGTCCTCCACTCATTACCTATATTAATGGCACCTGTTTGAACCTGTTATCAGTATAAAAGAGATCTGTCCACAACCACAAACAGTCACACTCAAAACTCCACTATGGTGAAGACCAAAGAGCTGTTGAAGAACCAGAAACAAAATTGTAGACCTGCACCAGGCTGGGAAGACTGAATCTGCAATAGGCAAGCAGTTTGGTGTGAAGAAATCAACTGTGGGAGCAATAATTAGAAAATGGAAGACATACAAGACCACTGATAATCTCCCTTGATCTGGGGCTCCGTGCAAGATCTCACCCTGTGAGGTCTACCTATGATGACAACTACAGGTCTCTCTCATCTTTTTAAGTGGGAGAACTTGCACAATTGGTGGCTGACTAAATATTTTTTTGCCCCACTATATATATTACTAAGACTCTCATTTCTAGAACCTTTAACTGGGCAAAACACTGTATCATTGGGCAACAGTTTTTGAATCAAAATACCTCATGTGGGTTAGTTTACAGAACATATCCAAAAGAGCCATGATTCCAGAAGGAATTAAATTTGGAGAAATTGTGACTGCTTCAGACTACTGCTACAGTCACATTGCTGCTTTGGTCATGTGAGTCTCATTTTCAACATTTCATGACAGTTTCTCAGGCACTCTAGTAATCCCTCGGAGAGGAGGGAGGAAGGAGAGAGGAAAGAAAGAAACTTCCTACAAGGAAACTCAATGGGAAACCCACATCCTTCCAACTCCCACTGGGTTTTGTTTTTGTTTTTTTGTCTGCCTGCATTCTGTTTCTGTCTTAGATAAGGAAATATCTCTGAAACGATGGCTCCATGGGGCAAGGGTTGTCTAGTATCAATTAAAATTGGCCCTACCCTTCTGTTCACTTCCAGAGGAATAGCTCTACTGAATTCAGTTGGCTTTATTTTTGAATAGATAGGAGATTACTTTGTAAGGCAGATCTATGTGGTGGGTTAAATAGAATAGAATAGAATACTATATTGGCCAAGTGTGATTGGACACACAAGGAATTTGTCTTTGGTGCATATGCTCTCACTGTACATAAAAAGAAAAAAAATACATTCATCAAGAATCATAAGATACAACAGTGATAGTCATATCATACTAGGAAATCAAAACATACTAAGAAACAAATAAAACAATATAAATCGTAAAGATACAAACAACATGGTTGTTATAATCTCGTGATGGCAAACCTATGGCACGGCTGCCACAGGTGCCACGCGGAGCCATATCTGTGAGCATGCGAGTTGCCCTAGCTCAGCTGCAGCGCGCATGTGCACACCGGCCAGCTGATTTTCAGGCCTTCCGGATCCAGCGGAGGGACCTCTAGAGAGCCTCCAGGGGTGTGTGGAAGGCCATTTTCAACTTTCCCAGGCTCCAAGAAAGCCTCTGGAGCTGGGGAGGGTGAAAAACAGGACTACCAGGCCCACCAGGAACCTTTTTGCTGTCATGTGCCAAAAGTGTGGGGAGTGTGTGTGTGTGGGGTGGGTGTCACGCGTGCATGTGCCCATACCCATAATTCAATGCCGCCATGCTCCACACTCCCACACCCCCACCCGCTTTTGGCACGCGATGGCAAAAAGGTTAGCCATCATTGTTATAATCAATGAAACTTTGCTAGAAGAGCAAATAGCAAATATTGCCATTTCAAAATAAGAGCAACACTGATTTATAATTTACTTTTATCTCATTTCAAGGCAGAATAGTTTCCTTTCTCTTCTCCAGCTAGCGTGCAGAGAACTTATGGTAACTCCTGAACCAAACATGCCATGTGGGAAATTGTTTATCTTAAATCACTTCCCTGTATACTTATGGAGCACTAGATTTGTTTTATTCTTATTTGGAGCTGAATGACTTTAGCTTTTTGAAATGTGAATAAAACATGAAGCCAGTTCTTTGCTGATTTTCCACGTTTCTCCTTTTTAAACTCGTTCCCTTAAGAAATCAGCACTTAATCGGGAGCAATTCTAACTTCAAGATTTCATTGCAGTTACTTTCCTGTTTTTATCCTGCTCTTATTAGATAACAGCCCAGACTTTAAACACTGCCATCCTGGTGCCTTGCAGCGAAGTTTGCTAGAAGTTCCTGTAAACGCTGCGTGTCCTTTGTTCAAATGAATTTGAAATACAAGCAGAGGGCTTAAATACTAGCAGTAAAATGTGTTCCACATTTTCAAGGATGGCCTGGAATGTTTGATCATTGTACAAATAGTCCTCGAATTAAAACCAGTTGTTTAGCAACCATTCAGAGTTACAATGGATTCCCACCAACCCCCAAAAGCTGCTTACAATCTGTTTCCAAATTCAAATGGCCACTCCCACCACGGTCACATGTTCACATCTTGGACACTCAGCAAATGGCCTCATTTATGGCTGCTTGCAGCATCCTATGGTCATACGACCATATTTTACAATCGTTTTACCAGAAACTGATCTTTACTTCTGGTTTCTGGCAAAAATTGACCCATTGTAAACAATGGGGTAAAATCAGTTGGGTCACATGACGGCCTGCTTTATGACTGTTATGTCTTAGGGCCGTAATTGCCAGGCTTACAGGCTTACGACTGTAAGTCATCTACTATTTGTAGCAGGGGTGGGTTCTACTTACCTTTACTACCGGTTTGCATTGCGCCCTCACGTGTGCGCACCAGTGATGGGTTTCAAATTTTTTTACTACCGGTTCTGTGGGTGTGGCTTGGTGGGCGTGGCATGGCTTGGTGGGCGTGGCAGGGGAAGAATACCATAAAATCTCCATTTCCACCCCATTCCAGGGGAAGGTTACTGCAAAATCCTCATTCCCTCCCCAGTCCAGAGGAAGGATACTGTAAAATCTCCATTCCCACTCACCCCACTCCAGAGGAAGGATACTGCAAAAACCCCATTCCCTCCCCACTCCAGGGGAATGATACTCTAAAATCTCCATTCCCACCCACCCCACTCCAGGGGAAGGATACTATAAAATCCCCATTCTCTCCCCACTCCAGAGGAAGGATACTGTAAAATCTCCATTTCCACCCCATTCCAGGGGAAGGATACTGTAAAATCCCCATTTCCTCCCAATCAGCTTGGACTTCGGAGGCAGAGAATAGATGGGAGGCGGGGCCATCAGAATTTTTACTACTGGTTCTCCAAACTACTCAAAATTTCCACTACCGGTTCTCCAGAACTGATTAGAACCTGCTGAAACCCACCTCTGGTGCGCAGTCTTTTGCGCATGCGCAGATCACCTATGATGACATCCGGGTCAGTGGGCGGAGCCTCCCGCCGGTTTTACTACTGGTTCTTGCGAATCAGTCAACCGGGGGCAGCCCTCCACTGATTTGTAGTGTCTTTCCCATCAGAAAATCCTGTTTGCATACAAGAAAGTTTGTTCAATTATTTTCCTGGCAAGTCCTCGAGTTAGGAAAGGGGGCAAATCAGCTCCTTGGTTCTGGGATTGGTATTTGGTGTAACAATTGGCTCACCGTACCAAAAAAAAAATACTGACACAGAAGTAAAGTTTGTCCTGCTCCCACAATTCAGTTCTACAAATTACAGTACGTTCCATTATGTGCTGCCCCAGCTGTCTATTTGAAGTAGCTTGGAAACAATCAAAACATTTATATATTACTGAGAACGGACTCTCAGTTATAAGAAATTATGCTTCAGGCTTTTGTGTATTCATTCTTTTTCTTTTTCTTTCTTTTTTCTTTTTTTTTTTTTGCAGAATAAGTTCATTGATTTTTAAAAAATCACCTCAGGTGAGACTTCAGGCATGGTGGATAAGCAGATCATCTGAAAATCTCATATACAGAGTAGACTCGGAGGAAGCTCCCCACAGATTTTCTAAAAACAAAAGTAAAAAAAAAAAAGTTACCAAAATGTGACTATTTTTATATGAACTTTGACAGCAGTGCAAGTGCTGCTTTATGGCTTGTTCCTTTGGGCATTGTCCTGCTTAATAACTATCAAGACTTTATTACCGAAATTGCAGGCATAGTTACAGTTGTAAGTTGAGGACTGCCTGTAGTTACTAATTCCTTAAATGACCACTGCAAAAAAAAAAAAGGTCATAAAATCGGACGTAATCCTATGGTGATTCACTTAATGACCATCATGACTTACCACCAAAATTTCAGATTTAGCTGCAGTTGTAAAGTGAGGACTACCTGTAGTTACCAAGTGCCCCTCCAGATATGTGGACATTGGTTTCCGATGTGTGATTCTACACCAGGGGTGTCAAACTTGTGTTGTCACATCGTCGTCACGTGACGTATGGAGAATTTTTTTTCCCTTTGCTAAACTGGGCATGGGCGTGGCCTGCATGTGACACATCTGGCCCACGGGGCTGTGAGTTTGACATCCCTGTTCTACACAATATTGTGATTTACGTACACTTTGCCAGCAAATCAAGCAGACCTTTGTGATAATCCCCTCCATCAGCACACTCAGTTCTCTTAATACAGTAGTGTCAAGGCCAGCCTGCAGGATGCTTAGATCTGGCCATTGTGGCCACCCTGGAAACAGCGAAGGACCAGCCCATGGTACCTCTGCCAGAGAAAACAGAGCTCGGGAGATCTGTTTTCGCTGGCACAGGGTTGCAGGAGGCCATGCAGCCGAAAACAGAACTCGGGAGCCTGTTTTCACTGGCAGAACACTCAGGCCACCACAGGCACTCTCAGCACCAGTGATGTCGAGCTGGCCACGCCCACCCTGGCCATGCCCATCCATGCAGGCATAGGTCTAACATAACCCTGATGTGGCCCTCAGTGAAATCGAGTTTTACACCCCTGTCTTAACACTGTACCCCTGAAAATTTTGGTGTATTTATTTCTGAAAACTTATTTATGAAATGGGAGCAATCCCAAACTCTTCAATACTCCGTTCTGTGCATCACTGGTACCGATTTGATTAGATAAGCAAGGCATTTCAAAGCTTAAACATCAGACATTGCCTTTTTATTTGTGAGAGATCAATGGCAGAGACAGCAGAACCGTTGCTAAGACTGGGAAGGGCCATTACCAATGAAGGCAATGATCTATCTTGAGAAGGAATTTGATTTATCATCAGGAATTATTTCCGTTGGATTGAGGATCACTCTTGGCATTGAAGTGGGCTGGCTCCTAAACAAAAATTTAATTCAGTTTAAGAGAAATGTAATCTAAATTAAAGACTACGGCTCTTTGCTGGCTATATATTTTGTTATTGCTAACCAGATTTGCTACCTTGCTTAATTGCTTATCTATTTTTGATTTTATGCTTGTCATTCTGCTTTAATACTGGGAGTCATCTAGAATCGATCTTGATTTTTTTTCCCCCACTATCAAACATGTCCAATTCTTGGAGAGTACCTTGACTACTCCCTTTTGTTCACAAGGTTTCAGAAGTGGTTTGCCATTGCCTTCTTCCTAGGGCTGAGGAAAAGTGGCCGGCCCAAGGTCACCCAACTGGATTAGTGCCTAAAATTGGACTAGAACTCACAATCTCCCAGTTTCTGGTCTGACATCTTAACTACTACCACCGATCTGACTCTTTGATTTGGAATTTGGCAGCATCTAAGTTGCATATTATGAATTCTACTCTGCTCTGTGTATTTATTGTATTTATCTCTTATGTGTTCAAAAATAGCCCTTGATAACTGCCATCTTAATTACTTTTGCTGCCTGCTGGTCAGTTTTTGGTTTGTATTCTGGACATGTAAACAGATATTACATCATCACTGTGTTTTTTGGACTAGGCTTGGACTAAAGCATTTCATTTCCAATTCCTTAAAAAAAATTTCCAGAGAAGCCAGATAAGAGCTTTGAGAGGGGGGGGGGGGGGGAGTGTCAAAAAATGTTCTCTTTTAATTCCAGGAAGCTCTGACCTCTAATTTAGGTGTGTTCATTTTGCTTCCATTTTTGGCACTGTTACATAAATGTACAAAGTGCTTTGAGTTGCAACAGTGTAAATATTGGGGTTATTTTTTGAGTTAGTCAAGTGGTTGAATTAACATATTTGGTTTACGGAGAAGAGGGAAGAAATAACAAAGTGTATATTGTGCAGTTGAAATGTTTGAGGAAACTACAACATAAGCTTTTCTTGGAATGCTTAGACGTTCAGTAGCACACAATTGAATTATTACTATGTTTAACATACTAGCACAATAACACAATGGTATATTTTTTTATATTTTTCTACCATTGAGTCAGTGTTGATTCTTGGGCTAGTCCCTACATTTATGTGGTGCTTTAACCTCTGCACTACACTGCACTAGCTCTCATACACTTTAATTATAGATTAAATGCCCCACTTTAGGATCATACATTGATTTTACATGATTAAGCTTCTAAGCAAACAGATGAAATTTCTGAGTCACTGTTACGTTAGCAAGTTTAGCATGGCTGAAGGTCTGTGGTAATAAAATAATACAGGTATTCCTGTTGTGGATAATTAGATATCTGAAAATTGTGGGGGGGAGGGAGATTATGAGAAATAGGTTGTTGAAGATGTCCTGGCTAGGTGGCTAAGACATTGAGCTTCTTGATCAGAAAGGTCGGCAGTTTGGCAGTTCGAATCCCTAGTACAGGTCTCCTGTGTGAGCAGGGGGTTGGACTAGATGACCTCCAAGGTCCCTTCCAACTGTTACTGTAACCTAGACGTTCCATTTTGGAAAATTGGCCTTTTCACAATACTGCCAGAAATTTTGTGCCAGCTTGTCATACTAATAAAAATGGGCGGACACATTATTTCTGTATTTTACATGTTTGTCTTTCCACAATACATTGAGGGTTTTTTTGTTTTTTTGTTTTGCTTTTCTAGCCCAGTTGAATTGTTTCCATAACAATATGTCTGTACAATCTTAGAGCTGTGGAGTTAGAAGGGATCCCAAAGATCATGTAATCCAGTGTTTCTCAATCTCAGCCACTTTAAGATGTGTGGACTTCAGCTCCAAGAATTCCACAGCCATCACTTGCACTTGCTGTCTGGGGAATTCTGGGAGTTGAAGTCCATACATCTTAAAATGGCTGTGATTGAGAAACACTAATGTAGTCTAACCTTCTGTAGTGAGCAAGTCAACCTTTAAAAAAAAAGCCTCCAGAATTGAAGAAAGTCCAATTTTTACAGGTGGATTGTTCCATACTACATATCTTATATATGTGTGTGTGTGTGTGTGTGTGTGTTTTCTTATATTTATCTCAAACCTAATGCTGATTATCTTGCATGACCCTCTTGTAGGTACCTGAGCATTGATATCATGTTTCCCCTGAATTTTCATTTCTCTAGACTGAACATTGCAAGATCCTTGTAGAACAGGGGTGTCAAACTCGATTTCATTGAGGGCTGCATCAGGTTGTGTTTGACCTCGGGGGCAGGATGGGTGTGCTGTGGTAGCTGTGATGGACATGGCCAGGGTGGACATGGACAGCTCAATGTCACTCGTGTCGAGGGCACCTGTGGTGGCCAAGTCCTAAGACTGGACTTCTCTCAGACCCTCTCTCCCTCTTATTATTTCCTTCCTTCCTTCCTTCCTTCCTTCCTTCCTTCCTTCCTTCCTTCCTTCCTTCCTTCCTTCCTTTTCTTCATTTTCCTTCCCTCTTCATTCTCCTTTCTTCTTCTTTCCCTTATTTTTCCTTCCTTCCTTCCTTCCTTCCTTCCTTCCTTCCTTCCTTCCTTCCTTCCTTCCTTCCTTCCTTCCTTCCTTATTTATTTATTAAATTTTTATGCCGCCCTTCTCCTGGGGGACTCAGGGCGATGCACAGCCATAATAAAATAACATATATCACAAATTTAAAAAACATTTTAAAACATATTAAACAATTTGGCCCTGTATTAAAAATTCCAAAACTAAAATACCCATTAAAATTAATTATTTGGCCAGCCCAGCCTGTTGAAACAGTAAGGTCTTAAGGGCACAACGAAAGGTACGTAGGTCGGGGATCATACATAACTCCGGGGGTAATTCATTCCCTAGGGCAGGAGCCCCCACAGAGAAGGCTCTCCCTCTGGGGGTCACCAGCCGACATAATTTGACCGACGGCACCCTGAGGAGTCCCTCTCTGTGGGAGCGTACTGGTCGGTGGGAGGCTATCGGTGGCAGAAGGCGATCTCATAAATATCCATCTTTTTCTTTCCTCATTCCTTTTCGCCTTTCCTGTCCCTTCTTGTATGCTCAAATGCAAAAGGGAAAACACTTGTTTTGTTTTGTTTTTAGTTTGTTTTGCTAGCCCTCGGCCAGTGAAAATGGAGCTCGGGGGCTTCCGGACCCCATTTTCAGTCCGCAATGGCTTCCTGCAGCCCTTTGCCAGCGAAAACAGAGCTCAATTTTCGCTGGCAGAGGCACCATGAGCCGGTCCTTTGCTGTTTCCAGGGCAGCCCCACGGGCCAGATCTAAGCACCCCGCAGGCTGAATGTAGCCCATGGGCCTTGAGTTTGACACCCCTGCACCAGATCAAGCATAGTGTGAAGAATGAACCCAGACATTCAATGGAACCCTCATTAATTTTTTCTCACTTCCACTATAAATTTATCTTCCAGACCAAAACATTGTTTTATGGTTTTGTATTATAGTTACCACACTGTCTGCCTCTTATGCAGTGATTGACCAGAATATTGGCTGAAAAGGAAAATACCAACTGGCTATTCTTGGTTTAGGGAAACATCAAACATTTTCTGTGCCATTTTCCTTTCACTTTAGTTTTATAGCTGTTGTAGAGTACAATCTTAAGGTCCTTAATCTTCTCCTGGAGCAATGCTTCATATTTTAGTGCTGCTTTGTCAGCCTTCAGGAAAAAAAACAGTTAAGTGGCCTTTTTAAAGGGCCTCGATTTAATGGGGCCTACTTCATGACAGATGAACAGAAGAAAATTAATGAATGAGCTGCAGAGGAAATGAAGAGAGCCGTTTAGGGCTTGTCAGTTGTTTTGTATGACTGGATAATAGTTTTCCAGTATCCAATTTTTATCCACATTAGCAATATAAGAAAACATTTCTGAAATCACCTTCTACATCTAACATCTTCCAGATGTTTTAGCTCCAACTTCTTTCTCTCCAGGTGATGATTAAGGCAAATGATGGGGTCACATAAATCTGAAGATCTGATACAGTCTTTCCTGCCTTTGTGCCTTCCACTTGGTCTGGGACTAAATACATGTTGTCTAGGTATTCAGGGAATTGGAGTCTCGCCCAAAATTTGCTTTGCAATTTCTCTAAATTTCTTCCACCAGTTTTCTTCTGGGCAGAGTTTAAGATGCTGGTTTTGACTTCTAAAGCCTTACAAGGCATGGGGCCAGGATATCTGAGGGACCACTTCTCCCCAATTACATCTGACTGATCCATCAAGAGAGGTATGTTTTGGGACCTAAAAAGTTTCATCTGACTAGATCCAGGTCAGATGAGCCTGTTTTGCTGTGGCACCCACTGTTTGGAATATCATCCCCACACCTGAAGGGAAGTTAACCCCTAGATATATGGCCTTTGAGAACAACCTCAAAATATGTCCCCCCCCCATCAGACTTTGGGTTCCCCTGGTAACAGAAATCACTCTCTCCCAAAATTGTTTTCACTCATGTTAATTATTTCATTGTTTTAATTGGATTTAAAGAAGCAGACTCACCTTGCTTCTTTAACCAAACTTCCTTCCCTCTGTCCCTCTCTCTCTCTTTCTCTCTTTCACACACAAATCCTTCATTAACTCAAATCAATTGAAGGCAAAAACATTGTACTCTACCAATGATTGAAAGAAAAGTTGAAAACAAAGGTGATTTTTTTTTATTGAATGAAAACTATAGTAATTGAATAAATGGGAGTGGGGCTATCTTTTGCATAACATTAGGCTGGAGAGCAACAACCTGGGAAAACTAAGCTGGTGGTGTGGGAAGAAGTTTGCAGTAATGTTGCTTGCTAAACACATCCATTCTACCAGTTGCAGAAGCTAAGCAATGTCTGATCTGATTAGTATGTGGATGAGTGATCTCTATAGCGTATCCTGATTTTAGGCAACATTAGATATTTAAAAGCCCTAGAAGATGGTATTGGTGAATCAATTACCCACTGTTGTCCCAAACTCCCTACGGATGCATATTTGTGAAGTGATCAGAAATTGACTTGACTTGAAAGGCAACTTCATCATTATATCCCAAATAAGCCAAAGCTGTTGACAGATCTATAATATGTTGGTTCTTGCTAGTTTTTGATTCTTGAATCAAGTATTCCTTAATTCACAGTTTTGCACTACTGTGATTCTCATCGCCCCTAAATCTCCTAGCTGGCTATGTTTCAGCTAAATTCACTCAGTTCACCTCATGCGAGGAAGATTAAAATCTCGAACTATCTCATGACAGCTTTTTTTGTTTTTATAAGATGCCATCTAAATCTAGTTTACCACTGATTATAATAGATTTTTGGAATGTTTAAAATCTTAAGTCAAATTTTAAAAAATGACAGTTAGTAGTATCCCAAAACAAGAGTTTAAAGGGTTATGTTGTAGATATCTCATTTCAGGAAAACCTGGTCCTAGAAGGATGTTTTTTCTCTTTTAAGGCAAATCTTACAAGAGAATTTCATTCAAACTAGGCACAACTATAGTATGCATATATTCTGCATACTGCCTTGTCTGAATTTCAGTCTTGGTTTTTCAGTAGACACGATGAAAATCTAAGGTTTGGTACAAGTGAAGAAGAGAAAGAGGAACGTTGAATGCAGCTTGTTGTGAGAATTAAAGCCATCCTGAGCCCTGGAGAAGAAACAGGATATAAATCTAATAAAAAATAAAACATAAACTTGAAGATCAGACATGAACTTCTAAACTATCATTCCCAAATATCTCTTACCGTGTTTCCCCGAAAATAAGACCTTGTCTTATATTTTTTTTTGAACCCTGAAATAAGTGCTTGGCCTTATTTACAGGGAGGTCTTATTAATTTCGAGCGCATGGAGGAAACCAGAGGAAATGGCAGGGATCTGCTGTGCATGTGGTTAACTATTTTCGGGAAGGGCTTATTTTCAGGGGTGGCTTATTTTAGTGCATGCGCTCAAAAGCCCGATTGGGCTTATTATCAGGGGACGTCTTATTTTAGGGGAAACGGGGTAAGAATCTATAGGATTTTTGGAGGTACTCAGGTTTTCTAGGTTTTCTTGGTTTTGTTTAAAAAAACCTGTTCTACCACAAATTTCTCTTTTAAGTGCGTCTATGCTTCTATCACGTCTAAACAAATGTGGTTACTGAAGTTTCCATGGCCATAAATAAAAAACAAAACAAAATAGCCAACCAAAAGCTTTGTAGTTGCTTTGCTCAAGTATCTCCCACTGAGACTGTGGTGTTCCAAGACTGCTGTTGCTTCATTTTTAGTAGCTACTTAAGGAATTGTGTAATCTGAGAAGGATCACTGGAGTTGGCCACCTAGGAAGTTCCTATTCATGCATGAATGAGTAAAGAATGCAGGGTGAAGAATTTCCTCAAGACCTTAGAACAGGGTTGTCTTAGGCCTAATCTCTATAATGGCTGTACAGCCAGAAAGTACAACATACATCACATAGGCATGTTAGTATGTACAGAAATGCTACTAAAGCCTATAACAGTGATGGGTAACCTTTTGGCTATCGCGTGCCAAAAGCGGGTGGAGTGGAGGGGTTGTGTGTGCACGTGCCCACACCCATAATTCAATGCACCCACCTCCCGCACTCCCCCTTTTGGCACACGATGGCACGTGGGCCCGGTAGGCCCATTTCTCCCCAGGCTCCAGAGGCTTTCTAGGAGCCTGGGGAGGGCAAAAACTGCCTTTACTGACAGTAAAAATTATAAAATTATAATAGAGGCAATCACTAAGATCAGGGGTGGGCAACTGGCTCAGGAATTCTGGGAATTGAAGTTCATAGGTTGTAAAGTTGCCAGAGTTGCCCATTCCTAAAATGAATGTAAAGTAAAGATGGCCCCCACATATGTGCTAGTTGTTCCCGACTCTAGGGGGCGGTGCTTATCTCCGTTTCAAAGCCAAAGAGCCAGTGCTGTCTAAAGACGTCTCTGTGGTCATGTCTAAACATGACTAAATGTGGCATGACTAAACGCCAAAGGCACATGGAACCCTGTTACCTTCCCACCAAAGGTGGTCCTTATTTTTCTACTTCCATTTTTTACGTGCTTTCAAACTGCTTGGTTGGCATAAGCTGGGACAAGTAACGGGGACAAGTTACGCAGCATTAGGGATTTGAACCACTGAATTGCCGACCTTTCGATTGACAAGCTCGGCATCTTAGCCACTGAGCCACAAGCAAACTTAAAAGGCAGAACCAGCATAGGAAGGCCCTGAATCAGAGACAGAGGTACAGTCCTCAACTTATGACAATTAGGAGCAGAATTTCCGTTGCTAAGCCACTGAGCCACCGCATCCCTCTAAGATGAATACGAGATGAGTAGAACAAATACAGGTACAGCCTGGCAGGATACATCAGAATGTGGGTCAAACAGAAGAAGTCACAAATACGTTTTGTTCTATCAGATGCCTTCAGGATATGATGAATGTCACCTGAGATTTTCCATAAAGAGAGCAACAGAGAAGCATGTGATTTGGGCTCTACAGAGGCGTCCCCATGTGACAATCTGTGCTGGTGTGGGGGAATATTTTTAGGTGGCCCCCACAAGTCTACAGTGTGTGGCGCACCCAATTGGGCCAAGGTGGACCTTCGATAAAATTTCAGAATTGGAATGGGGAAAAAAAAGGATAGAACAATAAAAGCACAGCCCATTTGATAAAAATCTGTGGACTGTAGTATTATTTATTTATTTATTTATTAAATTTATATGCTTGACCCATCTCACTAAATATTACTCTGGGCAGTGTAGAACCTAACAATTAAAACAATATCACATATTAAAGCCAGATTTCATTAGATAGTAGGTTTAGCCTAGTTGGGAAATCCAATGTCCTTGGTGCTTTGTTAGCTTGGTTGTTTTTCTGCAGTTGTTTCATTACCCAAACTAGGTAATATTATAAATTCTCCTTTATTGATAACTTGGAAATAAGAACAGGGTTGCCCATGGTTCAGTGATTTGCTGAAGAAAACCAAAATGCGGATCTGGGGCCTGATAAAGCCTCTTTCCACGTTGATTGAGAGCCTTGGTGATGCAGCAAACTAAGTGCTGTTATGTAGCACCCAGCTGCCTGCAATTAGTGCAAGTTCAAATCTCACCAGGCTCAAGGTTGATTCAGCCTTCCATCCTTCCGAGGTAGGTAAATTGAGGACCCAGATTGTGGGGGCAATAAGCTGACTTTGTAGAAACACTGCTTATTGGGGGGCCAAAAGATCTAATAAGCAGATACATACAAAAGAATGAAGGCTATTGCTATAAGTGCATTGTAAGCCGCCCTGAGTCTCCGGAGGAGGGCTGCATGTGAATTGTACTAATAAATAAATTGAACTAATAAGATTGGTTGGTTTCTCTTCAGACTGCATAAATCTTTTGTGTCCCCCATTATTTAGGTCATTGATGGCTAACCTTTTTGCCATCACGTGCCAAAAGCGGGGGGAGCACAGGGGGGTTGTGTGTGTGTGTGTGGGTGCGCGCCGACACCCATAATTCTATGTGCTCCTTCCCCACACATGTATGTGTGACAGACATACACACACACACCCCGTGCTTCCCTCACTTTTGGCATGTGATGGCATGGCAGGCGCAATAGGCCCATTTTTCGCCCTCCCCAGGCTCCAGAGCCTTTCTAGGAGCCTGGGGAGGGCGAAAATGACCTTCTCCACCTCCTTGGAGGCTCTCCGGAGGCCAGAAATGGCCTGTTTGCCGACTTCTGGTGGGCCCGGAAGATCCGAAAATCAGCTGGCCGGTGCGTACATGTGTGCCAGAGCTGAGCTTGCATGCCCACCGATATGGCTCCATGTGCCACTTGTGGCACACGTGCCATAGGTTCACCATCACGGATTTAGATGGTGCGACCTCAGAAGGCCACTGGAAGCTCTTAGGCTAGGAAAAAAAAAACCAGCATTCTCTTGCCATAGGGAAAGGGTGCATTTTACATCAGTTTTCCAGATCTGCAGATATGTGTTATTTTTATCAAGGAGACAAAAATGCTGCCATACTGGCACAGCCTCAGTTCCACCTATTTCATACATGCAGAAGAGCTTGTCGATGAAGATTCTCAGGCATCCAGGTAGAATTGTCTGGAAGTTGAGTCATGGCAACTGGGCTTCTTTGTTGTTGTTGTTGTTGTTGTTGTTGTTTGAAACGTTTCGCTGCTTATCCAAGTAGGTTGAAGAAGCTTGAGTAACCAGTGAAACATGTCAAACGTTTCATGGATGCTTGGATGGAAGCTTACTTTCTGGGGATGTTCAGACAGGCAAATATATAAGGCAGCTTCAAAAACGGAATGTTTAGCTAAATGGGGCACCAGAATGCCCATGATAAAATGGCATCATTTGCAATCAAAGAATGAGTGTGTATAATTACTGTTCAGTGCTGCAGATCATTCAACTAAAAAACAAAAAACAAAACCAGGAGGCTGCCAGTTTCAGTGTGTATAGTTTATCTCCTGTTTATTTACTTGCTTGCTAAGATTTTTTTTTTAATTTTAGATTTATATGCCGCCCTTCTCCAGAGACTCAGGGCGGCTTACAATGTGTTAAGCAATAGCCTTCATACTTTTTGTATATTTATACAAAGTCAGCTTATTGCCCCCACAAACTGGGTCCTCAGTTTACCTACCTTAGAAAGGATGGAAGGCTGAATCAACCTTGAGCCTCGAACTCGCATAATTGCAGACAGCTGGGTGTTAATAACAGGCTATCTAGCCTGTTGAGCTATCTGAGGCTCTTATCAGTTTTCTTTCCTGACTTTCATTTCAGGAGTTGAAAATGCTATAGGCACCGTTTCTGTTTTCCTGCCTTACCACAACCCTATAGGTTAAGTTGGGCTGAGAGAGAATAAATGGTACCAATCAGGGGTGGGTTCTACTTACCTTTACTATCGGTTCGCATAGAGCCTGCGCATACGCATATCTCCTATGATGACGTCTGGGTCAGTTGGCGGAGCCTCCCGCTGGTTTTTCTACTGGTTCTTGCAAACCGGTCCGAACAGGGGCAACCTACCACTGGTACCAATAGAAGAAAATATGTAGATCGAGGTTGAACTGTGGAGTCCTTTGGTGCTCTCTGAGGTTGGTGCTTGCAGATGTTTTATCCAACTGGGTAACATCTTCATCTTTACCTACCGGTAGTTGGATAATGAAACATCAGCAAGCAAACTACCAACCTGCGAGAGCACCAAAGGCTCCAGAGAATGATTGGCTCAAACACACTTAGTGAACTTTTCTGATTGAGAGTGGACTTGAACCTTTTTTCTTCTCGTTTTGGTCAAAATAACCTAAACAGTGCTCTGATGGATCAGACCCCTGACCTATATACTTCAGCAGTCTGTCACATGGCAGCCCACCAACTACAGAAGGAAGCCCACTAGCCTTCCACCAGATGGCTTAAGAAGCATCAGCAGATGCCAACAAGGCTAATAGTCACTGATGCCCATGCCTTCTATAAACCTTTTCCCCTTGCCTGCACCCTTCTGTTGATATTTGTGATGAATGGTTTCATTCTTGAAACTTAGCAATAGGAGTAGCACTTAGACTTATATACCGCCTCATAGTGCTTATGCTATGCTGGCTGGAGAATTCTGGGAGTTGAAGTCCACAAGTCTTAAAGCTGCCAAGTTTGAAGAACTCTGGTTTACAGAGTCAGCATATTGCCCCCAACAATCTAGGTCCTCATTTTACGAATCTTGTAAGGAGGGAAGGCTGAATCAGCCTTGAACCGGTCAGGATCAAACACCTGGCAATGGGGAGAGTTAGCCTGCAATACTGCATTCTAACCACTGCGCCACCACAGCTCATATTAACTTCTTGTTAATGTTTCTTCAAACAATGTGTGTGAAAGCTGTGGCTTTTCCCCTGTTTCCCTGGGCAGTGGAAATTTTTTGTTCTCCGTAGCTTCCGCATACCAGGGGCCTAATGCCCTTGCAAAGGATCAGAAAGTTTAGCATGCTGTTCAGGAATCAAGTGGTTAAACGTGCCACGTGCTAAAGAAATGCTGCAGTTTTGCAAGTTTTTGCAGTGGTATGACGTTCAGGTGGAGCTGGAACTGATGTCTGTGAGTTCAACAGATGTAATATGCAAATAACGTTGTCGAAGGACTGAATTGCATCTGCTGGGTCAATATTGCAGATGTTCTGGCTAGCTTTATGCTGATTTCCCTTTGCTTTTTAATTCTATGGCTTCCATAGGAAGGAGGGAGGGAGGGAGGGAGGGTGTGTAGTACAGCTGGGTAGCACTTTGAACTGAAACTTTGAAAGGTGCTTAGGAGTGCATACATAGCACCTGTCCGCAGAATCTTAAATCAACTGTACTTTTGTCTAGAACCACTTAACAGCTGCAATGTTTGTTTATTTGAACAATTAGAATTTCTTTCTTCAGAAGAGCTAGACACTTGACTGCCTCAAAAGTGAATTTCATGAAAAGAACCCCAGAGTCCTTTGATTCAGTGTGCTCTGATCAAAAAGGATTTGGATGAGGTACTAATTCAAGCAAAGGCTTAGTTCAGGTTGTGATTGGAGTGTCTTAAAGACTATATGGTAAAAATAAGACTTTTTTTTTTAAAAAAAAAACCTTTACCTGTCAGGAATAAGAAGGAAAAAATAATGTGAAGGTTGGCTCGGCCCTTTATTTAAGTGTGTAATTGGAATTGACAGAAATGCATCTTACTGTATTTTTGTTGATGGGGGTATGAATTCATCATAATTTGCCTACTACTTAATTACATTGCATATTTTGGGGGGGATTTTTGCCTCAATTTGTTAGCTGAGTGATTTTCATGAAACCTCGGAGCTTAACAGAAGAGTTAATAAAAGTATTGTGCCAGTAAGCATCTCTCAAAACTCCTTGGTGAAAGTATTTCAGTGAAAGTCATTTGGAAGGGTGGGGAAAACCCTTATTGCTCTTATGTCTGTTTACACTGAAACGGAGGGGATTAAAGAAAAAAGATTAAGAGTGTTTTAGTGTCCATGAAAAGCTCTTATTGTTTTGTACTGAACAAATGAAACGATTGCATGAAATTGAGTTTTCCCATAAGAGTAAGTGTAATTTTTGAGAATCGTTTAACAGCTGGATTATGTTTGATTCTCAAAGGAAACGTTTTGCACTTTTAAGATAATTTATAGCACATAATGCTGTAATTAGATATGTTTAGCCTAGAGAGCAGCCTGAAGTTATCCATGTGTGTTTATACGTGTCTGTCAGAAAAGTCCAGATAGTGGACATGACTACATAAGCAAAGCCTCATCCTTTTCATATGCATGTGATACTTGTAAAAAGCAAAACAAAACAGGACTTTAATCACATGGTTGCGGTTGCCAAAGTCTCTTTGTTGACCTCCCCTTTCAGTACACCCAAAAAAAATTTACTTATAGATGGAATAAAGTCACCGATAAGAATTATTTCATTTGGAGAATTAAAGAATACAAAGAGGGACAGGGTTAAGGCAGGGGTGTCAAACTCCTGCAGGGAGGGGAAGGCAGGGGTTAAGGCAGGGGTGTCAAACTCTATTTCATTGAAGGCCGCATCAGGGTTGTGCTTGACTTTGGGGGGCTCGGGGGGGGGTGAGGTTGGGTGTGGCCAGGTTGGGCATGGCCAGCTCGACATCACTTGTGTTGGGAGTGCCTGTGGTGGCCCAGGCGCTCTGGTAGCGAAGATGGAGCTCAGTTTTCGCTGGCAGAGGATTGCAGGAGGCTGTTGCAGCCGAAAACGGAGCTCGGGGTGGCCTCTATTTTTGTTGGCAGAGGCACCACAGATTGGTCCTTTGCTGTTTACAGGGCAGCCCCTTGGGCCAGATCTAAACACCCCGCGGGCCTGATCCAGCCTGCGGGCCTTGAGTTTGACACCCCTGGGTTAAGGCATCAGGCTAGAAACCAGGAGATTGTGAGTTCTAGTCTCACCTTTGGCACAAATGCTGGCTAGGTGACCTTGGGCCAGTCACTTTCTCTCAGTCCTAGGAAGCAAGCAATGAAAAATTACTTCTGAGAAACCTTGCCAAGAAAACTGCAGGGACTTGTCCAGTCAGTCTCTGAGATTTGGAGAAGAGAAGGGAAGAAATAAAGATCAGTTGGCAATGGAGGAGAAACTCCAAATCCTTAAAAGAAAAAAAAAATCCCTCAATGTGCCTACCTGGGGAATTCTGGGAGTTGAAGTCCACATGTCTTAAATTTGCCAAGGTTGAGAAACACTACCCTAGAGCCTCATCTTCCATTTAGTCAATCCAGAAAATAATCCAGGCAGTGCTATACATTTAGTGTAATAATTTCTAGATATAGCTCTAGAAGCTTTCTATTTTTTCTGCGCCACCATCACATAAGCTAAAATGAACACGATCCCTGTATGTTCAAATAAGAGGACGGTCCTGTTCATTGATGCTATGTCACAGCAGAATCAGAAATCAAAGTATTTTAGGGCAGGGATCCCCAACCTGTGGGCTGTGGCCCACTACCAGGCCATGGCCCAATTGCCACTGGGCTGCATGAGTGACCCCACTCGTGGGAGCCTCGCCACAAGTGTTGCAGGCATATGTGGCTCCACTCTCACGAGCCTCATCATGGGCTGTGTGTAGTCCCACTCAGACAGTCCTCATCGCGGGTGGTGGCTCATCGCTGGTGGTCACGGTGGTCTCCTTGCAGGAAGTCCCACTTGGGTAAGCCTCTTTGTGACCCCTCTCGGGCGAGCATTGCCACAAACATCGTGGGTGTTCAAGCACATGCACCTGCTCCTCCCACAAAACCATCCCCTGTTTCTCCCTCCCTCTCCCCGCTCCGGGGTGCCAACCCAGAAAGATTGGGGAACTGTGTTCTAGGGGTAGTTCCCTTGCATATGTGAATGCACTTTTTTAAGAGGTGGATCTCTTCTTCTCTTTTGATGGCTTATACATCTATTCTGTCCTGCCTCAAGATGCTCTGGTTCAGGGGTCTCCAACCTTGGCAACTTTAAGACTTGTGAACTTCAACTCCCAGAATTCCTCACCAGCTTCAGTTCTGGGAGTTGAAGTCCACAAGTCTTAAAGTTGCAAAGGTTGGAGACCCCTGCTCTGGTTAGGTCACAAGAGGGCAGACTCCCCTCATAGAATAAGTACAAATGGACCCTCTTTTGCAGCCTGTTTTCCTTTTCCTTTTCTTTGTTTAATTCTGCTAAGTACTGCTAAAGGCCAGAGAGAAGGCAGGTTATTAAAAAAAAAGGGTAAACGTTTGCAATATTCTTTTATTATTATTGCATGCAAGCTGTTTCGCTATCCGGTTCCTCTTCTTTGATCTTGAAGTAGTTAGCACCTTCGGGCAGCCCACCCCAGGTACCTCCCAGCCTGCCTGTTGCTTGTGCAAACAATGAGTAACCGGAATTGCAATGTCACTGGAGGGCACTGAGTTGGGTCAGGGAGTCCTAAAGCAAGAGACCATGTTCAAGGGAAAGTTTGTGTCGTCTCCTCCTCTTTTTCCTGCACCCTCCTCCCCCTCCCGCTCCCCCCTCCTCTGTTTTATATCACTCTTTTTTCAGGAAGGGCCAAGACCTATACCAAAAATAGTAAAACATTTTAAAAACTGCTTTCCTGGTTGTTGCAGGTTACAAATTTGTTCCCAAGAAGCCTGAAAACTACAATCTGGGATTAACTCTTTGTAGGCCTGGCTGAGGTTTCAGAAGTTGGGGGTGCCTGGTTTTCAAATTCCAGATTTTGCATTCAGAATCGAGAACCATTTAGCTCAAGCTCTTACGCATTGTTTAGTTGTTCTATGGGTTGGGCTGGCTCAGGCTTGGTGAAAGAATCTGTGAAGCTAATCGCTTGTACCAAGGAGACACAAGTAGGATTGTGCTAACAAAGGCCCGAGTTTGCCTGCTTTAAGATATTTCTTTAGCTCTCTGCATCTATGGACGTTCTGCCTCTTTCAAAGCAAGTTTGACTCCTGTGCAGGGTGAAAGAGAGCTGAGAAAAATCTAAAACTTCTGCAGAATCCTTTCTCGAGGCTTCTCTATCTGGTTGCATAAAGATCGAATTAATAATGATCTGGAATGAACACACACAGGACTCTTGTCTACTTGGTGTGCGAATGTATAGCGCTGTTGTGCTGGATATTTGGGAAACGCTCCAATGGTCTGATGTACTGTATGTGTGCATAAGTGTGAAGCCTGCAAAAAGATAATGGTAATGTTTCATAAGAGATAGCCTTAGTCCGGGATGTCGAACCTATGGTACACGTGCCAGAAGTGGCACACAGAGCCATGTTGCCCGCACGCATGGCGTCGTCCATTCCTCTTCCAGGTTTCCAGTGCAGGCACGTGCACCAGTCAGCTAGTCTGCTGGTTACTGGTGCACATGCGATGATCAGCTGGCGTTCACGTCTTAGCGCGCAGGCGCACTGGCCATGCCGTCATCGCCCGCATGCAGCCCCGGGACATCCACCCTTTGCCAGCCAGGAGCGCTGCCACCAGTCGCTTCCCTGCACCTGCCTGCCTGCCTGCCTCGTTACCGCCACTGTGAGGCAGGGCCCTGAAGCTGCACTGCTTGGGATCCATGTGGGCTGCCGCAGGGGGAGGCCAGGCAGTGCTGAAATGTAAAATTTGTTACTACTCGTTCTGTGGGCATGGCTTGGTGGTGGTGGGGGTAATATGACTGAGTGGGCAAGGCCAACTTTTTTTTTTTTAACTTTTAAAACCATTTTTTCTACCACCTCTTCAGCTGAAGAAGTTGTAAAAAAATGCTTTTAAAGCCTCTGACGATCCCAGCTGACTTGCCTGATCGGCAGAGGCTTTTTTTTCCTTTTAAAAACATCCTTTCTATAACCTCTTCGGCCAAAGAGGTTGTAGAAAAAATGCTTTTAAAAGCCTCTGATAATCCCAGCTGAGCCGCGCGATCATCAGAGGCTTTTTTTTTTACTTTTAAAAGCATTTTTTTGGCCAAAGAGGTTGTAGAAAAAATGCTTTTAAAAATAATTTTAAAAAGCCTCTGATGATTGCGCGGCTCAGCTGGGCAATGGGTGGTGGGGCACGGATTTTTGCTACCAGTTCTCCGAACCACTCGCCTCCATCGCTAATGGATCGGGTGATCCGGTCTGAACCAGGAGCATTTCACCCCTGAGGCCAGGTATGGCTGGCTGGACGCTGCTTCTGGAGCAGCCAGGAGAAGGAGAAGCTGCCGGCAAGGAGATGAGCTGGCCCAGGAGGACCGGAGGAGAGCTCAGCTCCTCACTCATGGAGATCCACGAGCAGGGAAGCGGTCGCAGTAAGCGGTAAGAGGCACGCTGGCCAGGGAGCGGTCATGCACCCTGGTGGGAGAGGGTTGCACAAACCTTTGCTGGTGCAAACGGCCTGCTTGCCTTGCGCTCCGGGCAGCATCCAGCCATGGCATGGCGGAGCAGCCTCTGTCTCTTAGCCAGCAAGAACAGCCTGCCGCCGCAGCCTGCCACCGCCCTTTCTGCCCCGTCAGCTGCTCCTGGTGCTGCCGGGTAAGCGGCAGCACAAGAATTGCTGTTGCTGAGGGTGAGGGTGTGGCGGCGGCAGGAGCAGAAGGCTTCCCTCCCTCCCCCTGGAGATCTGGGGCTATGCCAGAAGCCCACTCGGGTGGGGAGACAGGGAAGCCCCGGCCCGCCCATCCTTGCTGCCACCCCCCCCCGGCAATCTGTTCCCAATGCCAAGAGTTGGGTTCAGAGGACTGCAGACTGCCTCTGAGCATAAGCAGAGTGGAAGGCTCCACTACCCTTCAGGGCTGAATGTGGAAAAAGTCACCCCAAGGCAAGGGCTGAGTGACAGGAAGAAGCTGCTGCCGGCTGCGGACCTGGCAGCCCACAGGTTCAGCCTGAGCTTTACAAGCTGCTGCGGTAACCGTGCAACCTCGCTAGCTCACCAGAAAGCCCACCGCATACAGACACAGCAAGAATTGGTTGGGCCAGACAGCCCTACCTCAGAACAATGACTTTCCAGACCCCAAACGGGGCGAGGAGGGAGGCAGCGCATTCACCTTGCGGGGCGCATGCACGGGGGAGTGTGGGGAGGTCACATGCACATGTGGGGGTATGCATTGCATTATGGGTGCTGGCACGCACGCTATCGCACACGCGCACAAAGACACTTCCGGCACGCAACGAGGAAAAGGTTTGCCATCTCTGCCTTAGTCTGCTTCAGAAGATAAAAATGAATAGTGAAGTCACAAGGAATAATCTCTTCATTAGGACTACACAAAAGGAAGCAACGTTGCAAATTTCCGGATATGTTTTATCAGGTTTGGCTAGAGGTGAAATTGAGCCAGGAGTGAAAAAAATATCCATTCGTTTAGCAAAGTTCCAACGCTGAAAAACAATGCATTTATAACCATTGCAGCCATCCTCATGGTCACATGAACAAAATTCAGGTGATTTGCAAACCTGCGTTTAGGACAGTTGCAAAACCCTAAAGTCATGTGACCACCGTTTACAGCCTTCCCGGATTTTGACAAGCATAATCAACAGAGGAAGTTAGATTTACTTAACAACCACACAATTTATTTAACAACTGCAGTAAATTGCGTAACTCCTGTGGCAAAACAGGTCGTCAAATCAGGCACGGCTCAGGTCTCAATTGTCTTGTATAAGTAATGGAAATTCTGCTCCCGTTTGTGGTTTTAAAGGGGCTGGACCAGGGGTGAAATTCAGCAGGTTCTGATAGGTTCTGCAGAACCGGTAGTGGAATCAGATTAATGTCAACCGTGGTATTATTCCCTGTGACACTCTGATTGAAAGTAAAAATTGGACTTTAAAGAAACAGGAGTTGGAGGAGACGCCTAAGGAAACTGTGGGATGGCCAAAATAAATAAATAAAATAAATAAATAAACCAATGTATCACAGAACAAATCAACCCAGAGTTCTCACTCAAGGCACAAATAAACCTACTTTGGATACATTATGCAAAGATCCAGCTCTCTTGAAAAGGTTTTAATGATGGGAAAGATGGAAGGAAAGAAAAGAGGACGGAAGAAGGAAAGAGAAGAGGACGGCAAGCAGCAAAGTGGAGGGATTCAGTTTCAGTGGCAATGAATCAGGGGTGAAACCCAGCAGGTTCTGACAGGTTCTGGAGAACCGGTAGCGGAATTTTTGAGCAGTTCGGAGAACCGGCAAATACCACCTCTGGCTGGCCCCAGAGTGAGGAGGGAATAGAGATTTTGCAATATCCTTCCCCTGGGAGTGGGGAGGGAATGGGGATTTTACAGTATCCTTCCCCTGCCACACCCACCAAACCACTCCACGCCCACAGAACTGGTAGTAAAAAAAATTGGATTTCACCACTGGGCTGGACTAGGTCCTTCCCAGCCCGATGGGTTCCGTTGACTATCTATATAGAAAACTAAGCAAGTTAGCAGGTTCCCCAGCTTTTTTTGTAAAAAAAATCCAGTTATGTAACAAGGGACATGGTCAATGAGCTTTTCAGAAATGAACCTGTAATAAAATACCAGTGGCAGTTTTACTCTTTGTATCAGGAAAACCACATCACTATTCATTTTCTGTGATTAGCATTCATCAGAACATATAAAGTAATTATACAGTAAGAGGAAAGGGGTGGGGGATAGCATTAGAATGCCCTATTGTTTTCACTGGGCTAGCCTCTAAAGCTTTTATCAGGGTCAGTCACATAGAAATAATCCAGGCAAAGCGTTTTCTAGTGGAAGATCAAATCCAGAAGCTTCCAGCGTTCAGCGTCAGGCGAACGTTTCAAAACGATTTCTCTACAACTCAAAACACACAGCACTGCCTAGCCCTGTGATGGCGAACCTATGGCACGGGTGCCACAGGTGGCACGTGGAGCCATATTGGTGGGCACACGAGCTCAGCCCCGGTACACGTGTGTGCTAGCCAGTTGATTTTCGGGCCTTCTGGGCCCACCAGAAGTCAATAAACATGGTGTTTCCAGCCTCCGGAGGGCCTCTGGGGATGGGAGGTGGAGGCCGTGTTTGCCCTTCGCAGGCTCCTAGAAAGGCTCTGGAGCCTGGGGAGAGCGAAAAATGGGCCTACCGGGCCCACGTGCCATTCCATGCCAAAAGCAGGGGGAGCATGGGGGGGGCACATAGAATTATGGATGTGGGCACACGTGCGTGTGACCCTCCCCCGTGTTCCCCTCACTTTTGGCACACAATGGTAAAAAGGTTAGTCATTCCCCCCCACCCCCAAGGTAGCACCATAGCTCCAGGACATGTGCCCAGTTTTCAATGCCCGGTTTTTCAAGTGCTGTTGTAAAGGTGGCACACCCAGGTTGATGGAAGGGGTGGTTTCTGTTGCTCAATTTTCCACTTTAAAGTTGAAGTGGGAGTGGTGTTGGCTAGCACAATGAGGAAGCAGTTCAGTCTTCGGTGTGCAGCTCACTGGTGCTTGGAAAAAGGTAAGTGAAGCTAGTTAAGTGAGGGGCTGCAGGAGAAGGTCCCCCTGGAATACAGAACCAGGAGAGGTAGGAGAAGCTAGAGGAGAAACACTCTTGTCTTAGCAAGCTTGGATTATTATCAGCGGGGAAACAAAATAAAGAGCTAACTCGGAATTCCAGCTACATTTAGAATCTTATCCCTTTAAAATGGATTACTTAAGAAGACTGGTATTTACCTTAATTATGCCAAGCTCGTCACCGCATGAAGCTATTTCTGGTGCTTTAGTTTCTAGCCAGATGCCATTAAGACTTTTCCAGTGCAATAATTAATATTTCTGACTGTAGTTTTAAAATCTGTATAATATCACAGACACCAGCTTTATAGTATAACATTTCCAGCTGGCTTGCAAATACCTTGAGTTGTTGCTATATAAATAAACAGCATAAAATGTTTATTTTATGCTTTGGATCTGAGCCGCTTATCTTCACTTACAGATCTTCTGAGAGGGAATTTTTAAGGTCAGTTTTAAAACTGGCCATTCAAACCTTTCTGAAGTGCTTATAGTCTAAAAGATCTCCCTCCCTACCTCCCTCCAATTATGCTGCTTTGCATTGTTTCCAAAAGATACTGGAATTATTTGGCCTCCAGAGACCCAAGAAATTTTGCCCTGTTTTTTTGTGAGTGCTGGGAGAAATAGGAATAAGTGCAGAAAGCTTTGCAGAGGGTTTGTGTGCCATTTCATATTTAATTACTCTGAGCCATTAATCTCCACCTCAATCCTGCCTGCTTTTTGAATATACTGTAGTCCCTGGAGTGCCACGTGAAGCCTGACAAGGATGTAGAGTTGGCAAATAGTGGGCATCTTTGGTGCACTATGGCAAATTGCTATCTGCTTGCTGTAAATTGCAGCCAAATGGGGGTGAAATTCAGCCAGTTCCTACCGGATCGCGCAATATGGTAGGCCCGACTGCGTGAAGCCCCATCCCCCCACGCGGCCGTCATGACGTCCCTTTTTTGGGGGATGATTTTCAGCCTCTGCGCATGCACACTTGCACATGGGCAAACCGGTAGGGAAGGTAAGTGAATTTCACTCCTGCAGCCAACCCTATGCTGCCTTGCATTACGCAACAACGGAGGATGTGTCTGTTTATTCAAGCATTTATACAATTCCAGCCATTCTTGGATCAGGCTGGTTTTCAATCTACTTTTTAAAAGTGATCTACGTTTGTCATTTTTGTTTCTGAAGATTGGGGATTGTAGTTGGTCTTTTGTATGCAGCTTTGGTCTTCTACAGGTAGAAGAGCAGGAAAATCTTCTTGAGCCTTGAGCTAAGAGCCTTGGTGGCACAGCAGAGTAAAGTGCTGTTAAGTAACACCAGCTGCCTGCAATTACTGCAAGTTCGAATCTCACCAGGCTCAAGGTTGACTCAGCCTTCCATCCTTTCGAGGTAGGTAAAATGAGGACCCGGATTGTGGGGGCAATAAGCTGACTTTGTATAAAAAAGAACACCGCTTGGGGGGGCCAGAAGCCCTACTAAGCAGGTATATACAAAAGTATGAAGGCCATTGTTTAATGTATTGTAAGCTGCCCTGAGTCTCCGGAGAAGGGCGGCATATAAATTGAACCAATAATAATAATAATAATAAATAAAATAATTCTGACAATCGCAATAGGACTTGAACTTATATAGCAATTTCACGGTGCTTTACAGCTTTCTCTAAGCAGCTTACAAAATCAGCCTATTGCTCCCAACAATTGGAGTCCTCATTTTACTGACCTCGGAAGGCTTGAGTCAACCTTGAGCCAGTCAGGATCGAACTGCTGACAGTCAGCAGAATTAACCTGCAACACTGCATTCTAATCATTGCACCACCACTACAATGAATAGTAGAGTCCTAATATGGCATTTTCAAGAAAGGGCATATCTGTAAAGCACCTTTGTAAACCTAATATTTTTGTTTTATGAGTGTATTGATTGCCTACTGGAATACAAAGGTCATACTTTCCAGAGGGAAGTTAATTTTACTTGTTGAAGGTATGACAAGTAGTAGTTGTCTCCCAAGGGCAAGAAAAAAATTTCATTTTCCCAATCCGTTTGTCATGTAGTTTGGACGCTGGGACCTACGGGCTATGGGTCTGGCTGCTATAGGCTACCATTAGTTCAGCTTCCCCTTCAAACATGTAGAAAAGGACATTAGGCTGGGGAAGCTGGACTTATATAGTATCACAAGTTTATTTGAACAAGAGCATTGTTTTTTCCAAACTGACAAGCAAAGTCAATGGGGGAAGCTGGGTTCACTTACTGACTGCATGATTCACTTAACAGCTGCAGTCATTTGCTTAACCACTATGGTCAAAATGATCATGAAATCAGATGCGACTCACTTAATAACACCCCCTTGCTGAGCAGCAGAAATTCTGCTCCTAATTGTGGTCATAAGTTGAGGACTGTACATCTGTCCCTGATTCAGAGCCTTCTCATGCCGATTCTGCCTTTTAAGTTTGCTTGTGGCTCAGTGGCTAAGATGCTGAGCTTGTCGATCAAAAGGTTGGCAGTTCAGCGGTTCGAATCCCTAGTGCCGCGTAACAGGGTGAGCTCCCATTGCTTGTCCCAGCTTCTGTCAACCTAGCAGTTCAAAAGCACGTAAAAAATGCAAATAGAAAAATAGGAACCACCTTTGGTGGGAAGGTAACAGTATTCCGTGCGCCTTTGGCATTTAGTCATGCCGGCCACATGACCACAGAGACGTCTTCGGACAGCGCTGGCTCTTCAGCTTTGAAACGGAGATGAGCACCGCCCCCTAGAGTCAGGAACGACTAGCACATACGTGCGAGGGGAACCTTTACCTTTACTGTCTCTCACTCTTCAGAAACTGATGTTTGAGCCACAGTTGCATGTTTACATTCTATGCGTTCCTGCTCTGAGAATGCAAGCAGAGTTGACTTTGGAATTTGGCAGTATAAGCACGCCACTAACCATCCAACCTCCCTGAGAATTGCCAGCCGTTAACAAAATCCTTCCTACTCTCGCAAAGTCAGCTTGTACCTGGAACAGTGCGTGCGTACACACACACACACACACACACACACACACACACACACACACACACACACAGCTCTCCCCCTACCTGCCTTTGAACAACCCTTAAAAATCTGTTTTCTCTGCCAAGTCTTCACTGAATGTGTAGTCAGGCCCTTTTAAGTCAAGATGAGGGATTTTGGGGAGGGTAGATTTGCTCCCTCCAGGTAGCTGCTGTTCTTTTTATATTCTATTGTTTTACTTGTTTTTGTTGTGAAGCTACCCAGGTTAATTTTAGAGAGGGATGGCCTAGAAATGTGATGGATGGATGGGATGGGAGAGAGGGACGGATAGACGGATGGACTGACTGACTGACTGACTGACTGACTGTTTGTCTGTCTGTCTGTGGAGGTTCTCCAATCCCCCAGGTCATGTTTGTCTTAAAAGTGCTTTCCAAAAGGCAGCTGGATGTCCATGGCTTTTTCTTTGAAAACATTTCGCTTCTCATCCAAGACACTTTTGTGTAAAAAAAGGATGGAAGCCCGGCTTTGAAAGATGCCGTTTGAAAAGCATCTTTGGGACTGACTGACTGATCAAAAAGGAAACATGAAGCATCCTCTCCCAGCCATCCTTCCCCACTCCCTTAGATCAAGCTTATTATCTATCCTGTTTCTCCCAAAATAAGACATCCCTTGATAATAAGCCCAATCAGGCTTTTGAGCACATGGCAATAAGGCCAAGTGCTTATTTCAGGGTTCAAAAAAATATAAGACAGGGTCTTATTTTCAGGGAAGCATGGTACCAATGCCCATCTTTTTGTCTTTTCCTTCCTTCCTTCCTTCCTTCCTTCCTTCCTTCCTTCCTTCCTTCCTTCCTTCCTTCCTTTCTTTTCTTTCTTTCTTTCTTTCTTTCTTTTTTTTATAAATTGGCATATTTACGAAGCACTTGGGTGCAGTTATTCACTATTTTTCTTTTCTTTTCAATGGACGCTGACAGTGAAGGTGTTTCCAACAGTGGTTGTTTTTCTTTGCAGTGTACTACTGGCTACTGTTTTATCGCTGTTGATATTGCACATAGGATGTCAAAGTGGAGTAGGGCAGAAGGCCTGCCAGTGTAAGAGAGGTGTCCTTGGACACATATGGTATCGCTTCTAGGCATTGCAGTTGGGTACTCGGGAGTGCCTTGGTCCCATTGACTGACTTCGTGGTAGCTTGCACGGAAGCCACATCTAGCTTAGAATAAATTACATTCTTGGCTCTCGGATTCACTAAGGCCGGAGTGTCAAACTCAAGGCCCGCGGGCTGGATCCGGCCCATGGGGTGCTTAGATCTGGCCTGCGGGGCTACCCTGGAAACAGCAAAGGACCGGCCCGTGGTGCCTCTGCCAGTGAAAATGGAGCTTGGGAGGGCCTTGTGTGGCCCTCCCAAGCTCTGTTATTGCTGGCAGAGGGTTTCAGGAGGCCATCAGAGCCGAAAACGGAGCTCGGGAGCCTGTTTTGACTGGTAGAACCAAAACAGGTTCCCCCGACATGAGTAAGATTGACCTGCCCCCCACCCCCCCAGTCAATCGCAACCCTGATGCAGCCCTCAATGAAATTGAGTTTGACACCCCTGCACTGAGGGATCCTAGTGCAAATTTGGGAATAACAATATATTCATATAATACGTGTCATATAATGTCATATAATATATCTGGGTATAGGCACAGGTTTTTTTATTTTTTATTTTTATTTATTTATTTACATTTATGCAGTGTTTATTGGAGCTGGTGACTCTTGAGAGCCGCATGCAACGAAATTTCATTTTAACATATGCTGATTAGTGTACATTTGAAGTGACAATAAAGTTACTCTAAGTCTAAGCCTCTAAGTCTCTATCAAGTTGTGGCAACGATCATAAACCAGGGGCTGAGAGAGTCATTAAAACGATTGCATAAGTTACTGGACTGTCGTCATCACCACTTGAGCCAATGTTTATACTTTTTATTGTATAACCACTGAAGGAAAAATAGATGAAGATGCAGGCAGCAGCTGGTCTCAGGTATTATTAAGTCTGTCGATAGTTTCATTTATGGCTGTTGCTGTTGTAAGAAAGAATGTGGATTTTTGGGGGGCCTCCTGAGATTTGCTCGGAGCATTCTGGTGATTGATAGGCAGCGTGGAAGAATAGAGAACATTTGCTCTCTGTGCTGGTGGGAGATTTCCTCTTATTTTCTTTTATCTGGAACATTATTATGTTTTCATTTCACTGGAAGTTCATCTAATAAGCCACACTGTGAATAAGCGAGTGGTGCACAGCTATCTATTCCTACATTGCCTCATTTTTTTTTATGATTATTATTATTTTTTTTTTTGGATCAAGCGGGCTTATTGCATCCAAGCAAGCTAGTCCGGAAAATCAACAAGGTTGGTGAATGACTGTGAATATTATAGCTTTAGATAACACAAAAGAATTATGAAGCTGCTCTTGCCCCAGCACCTCTTTCGTTAACCATAGGGTTTTTCACTCTTGATTATACGCAATGGTGGGTTTCAAATTTTTTTTAGTACCGGTTCTTTTTTTATTATTATTATTAAAAAGTTTTACAAAAGGTTTACATGTTTATTCCCTCCCTTCCCTACCACCCCCTGCCCCCTCCCCTCCCTTACCCCTACCACTCCTTCCCCCCACCCCTTCCCCTTCCCATCCACCCACCTCCCCCACACACACTTCCCAGAACAAATTACAGGGTAATCATTCAACAATCATAATCCATCCTAATCTAAATAATTATAACATTCAGCATCTCTTATTCCTTCAATTCCCTAATTACCCTACTAACTTAATTTCCTAAAAACACACCAAACATCTACATATTTATTCATAACCTATCTGCAACTTCTTATTCCGGTATTTACTTTGGATATAATCTATCCATCTTCTCCAGTCCCTCAGGTATTTTTCAATTGAGTGTTCCTTCAAATACGTCGAAATTTTTGCCATCTCCGCTAGGTTTGTTACTTTCATTGTCCATTCTTGGATTGTAGGTAAATCTTGCTTCTTCCAGTATTGTGCCACCAACAATCTTGCTGCAGTTATTAAATTCAAAATCAAATTAGTCTCTATAACCGTACAATCCATAACAGAAACAACTGTGGTGTAAATTTTAACCTCTTTTTAAGAATATTTTTTGAAAATCCACCAAATTTTTATGCAAACATTTAGCTATGCTGGCTGGAGAATTCTGGGAGTTGAAGTCCACAAGTCTTAAAGCTGCCAAGTTTGAAGACCTTTGGGTTAGATATTAGCAGGATTTCCTGATGAGAAAAGCTGCTTCCCATAAATTGCTATGTTCCCCTTCAGTACAGTTAGGTCTTCAAATAGAGGCTAGCTAGGCATGAAGTGCTTTAGCGGTGAATAAGGACCTGGTCCACATGTTCAATCAGGGACCTTCGAACTCTGCGATTCTGTGATAAAAGAGCACATGCCAGTCATAAAAATAGTGCTGTAGGATACGTTGTGAAGAGGGAGCAACGGATTGCTTCGTTAGCTGCTTTGCTGACAGCATCAAGTCCAGCAGTAAATGTCACTTCTGTCTTTTATGTCAGCATTTTCCATGAATTGGGGATCCAATTAAGCTAATTGCTAAGTTTATCAGCCCTTTTTGAGAGCCAGTTTGATATAGTGATTAAGGACTGGGGCTAGAAACCCAGAGACTGTGAGTTCTAATGCTGGCTCAGGCACAAAGCTTAGCTGGGTAACCTTGGACTGGTCACTTTCTTTTAGTCCAAAGAAGGAGGTGTAGGGTCTCCTGCAGAGCGGAGGGTTGGACTAGATGACCTATAGCCATGATGGCGAACCTATGGCATGGGTGCCACAGGTGGCACATGGAGCCATACCGGTGGGCACACGAGCTCAGCTCTGACATGCATGAGTGCGCCAGCCAGCTGACTTTCAGGCCTTCTGGGCCCACCAGAAGTCAGGAAACACACTTTTTCGGCCTCCGGAGGGCCGGTGGTGGTGGGGAAGGCCGTTTTTGCCCTCCCCAGGCTTCTAGAAAGGCTCTGCAGTCTGGGGAGAGCAAAAAACAGGCCTATCGGGCCCACTGTGCCATCACGTGCCAAAAGTGGGGGGAGCACGGAGGGGCGCATAGAATGATGCATGTGGGCCCCTTCTATGAGCGTGGTGTGCATGTGACCCCACCACGCTCCCCCCCCCTTTTGGCACGTGATGGCAAAAAGGTTAGCCATCACTGACCTATAGGGTCCCTTCCAACTCTGTTAATCTGTTAAACTTCTGAAAATCCTTGCCAAGAAAACTATTGGGAATTGTCCAGGCAGTCTTAGAGAATCAGACATGAGGGAACGGAAGGAAAAAAAAATCAGCCAGAAATCTTATCTTGCCAGAAAGTTATACCTTGTGGTGCGCTTTTTCAAAATGTGCATTGAATCCTGTTGGACAAAGAAATAAGCCTGATATTTCAAGCACTTCACTGACATATATTTTCTTTCGTGTTTAAGATTAAATAAAATCAGCAGGAGCTTTTCCTGCTTCCTATCTTCTTGAGATCTGTTTGGAACTAATTCATCTAGCAAGCAGTCTTGCATTCTCCAGGACAGTAGGCATGGTGTGAAGGTTCCCTCATTATTTTATCACAAGGAAAGTCTAGTGGATGCAATTTCTTCAGTCAAGCTGTGTGAATATTATAGCAATAGCACATAGGCTTATATACCACTTCACAGTAGGCTCTACTTACCTTTACTACCGGTTTGTAATGGGGCTGCACGCGCATGTGAGCGAAGCGATTGCGTGCAGGTGCTCCTCTGCACAAGCGCAGAAACAATTTAATGATGTCGGGGTTGGTGGGCGGAGCCTCCCACCGGTTTTACTACCGGTTCTATAGAACTGGTGAACCCACCACTGCTCCCCACATGTGTTGAGATTACACTACCCAAAATCTCTCCTAAATTATAACTGTCTTTATACCCTGTTTCTCCGAAAATAAGACATCCCATGATAATAAACCCAGTCAGGCTTTTGCGCGCAGGCTCTAAAATAAGCCTCCCCGTGAAAATAAGCCCTCCCCGAAAATATTTAAATGCAGAGCTGGAAATCAGATAAGACGTTAAGAGGAGCCCCATCTTGTTCCATGCACCCCAAAATAATAAGAGCTCCCCAAAAATAAGGCCAAGCGCTTATTTCGGGGTTCAAAAAATATAAGACAGGGTCTTATTTTCGGGGAAATGTGGTAGCTATTGATGACGTAGCAGTTGTTTAAGAATAAATGAAACATCAATTTTAGTTTTCCTCATTTTTCTCATTGTAACATTTTTCTATCGTTCATCTCTTTTTTAACATATTCTGCATCCAGCCTGTATGGGTAGTCCTCAATTTACAATCATTTGCTTAGGGATCATTTGAAGTTATAATAGCACTGAAAATGTGACTTATGACCAGATCATTGCAGCATCCCATGGTCATGTGATCAGAATTTAGGCACTTGGCAACTGAAGTGGTGTAGGGTTTCCTGCCTGGGCAGGGAGTTGGACTCAAAGACCTCCAAGGTCTATTCTATTCTATTCTATTCTATTCTATTCTATTCTATTCTATTCTATTCTATTCTATTCTATTCTATTCTATTCTATTCTATTCCATTCCATTCCATTCCATTCCATTCCATTCCATTCCATTCCATTCCATTCCATTCCATTCCTGTAGAAATGTTGGTCTCCACTGTGATCATAAGTCAAGGAATACCTGTATGAGTTTTTCCCAATACATGAAAGTTAATCTTTTCTTCCTAATGTGTGTGTGATTGTTTTTCTTAAGACTTGCACCCCCTCCAATGTAAGTATAGATCCATGATTGTGTATTATGCTAGTGCCAGAAATTTCTGAAAAAGTTGGAATTTGGCACAGAAGAAGAATTTGCTTTGTGTTTTAAGATTTGGAGATGTTAATCAGGCACTGACTGAATTCTTCCATAATTCTTTTGTGACATCCAAGAGGAATAAGTAATTACATTGAAAATCTCTTTTCCTAAATTTGTCTGCAGCAATTGGGGAAAATATCTGCTGGAGTAAAGCTTGTAATTTCAAGAACTGATATATTCTAGAATTGTGTTTCAGAATGTATGAATGAAAAAGTAGAAATAAGCTCATTTATCTGTTTGGGGTTTTGCCCAAAATAGTTACAGGTAGCCCTCAACTCACAATAATTCATTTAATGACTGTTCAAAGTGACCATTTTCACACAACTGTTGCAGCATTCCCATGGTCATGTGATCAAAATTCAGACACTGACTCATATTTATGACGGTTGCAGTGCCCCAGAGTCATGTGATCCCTTTTGGCGACCTTCTGACAAGCAAAGTCAATGGGGAAGCCAGATTCACTTAACAACCATGTTACTGATTTAACAACTGCAGTGATTTGCTTAACAACTGTGCCAAGAAAGGTCATGAAATGGGGCAGAACTCACTTAACAGCTGTCTCGCTTAGCAACAAAATTTTTGAGCTCAATTGTGGTCGTAAGCCAAGGACTACCTGTACTTCTGTAGTAGTTTATTAGAGAGGCAACATCACCTATTTAGGTTTGATGCCCGAAAGAGCTGAGATGTTTGGCAATGTGGGGAGAGTCTGCTTTACAATAGGTTTGTATAAACTTCTGCAAAGCATATATGTTTGCGCCTGAGGATTACAATGTTTATTTTCTAGTCTATTTTTAGATTGTTCTGTACCCTTCTTAACGAGGGGAGAAAGAAAATCATTTTCTTGCTCCGAAACAGCAGGTTTGGGATTAAAGAAAATTGCACAGTGGCGATGTTCTGTTCTCACACGAAGAGAAAAGAAAGAAAATAGCTTATTGGCAAACCAGTGGTGGGTTCCTCCCGGTTCGGCCCGGTTCTCCCGAACCAGTAGCGGTGACGTTATGATGTCACCGAACCGGTTCTGCCCCCCATCCCCCCACCCCCCATGTTATTCTTACCTTTTATTTGGCCCCACCCCCAATCTATTGCTGCCTCCTGAGTCCCAGCTGATGGCTAGAGGGGGGAAAAAAACTGTTTAAACTCTTGCTGTGGGGCTTCAAAGGGCTGCCCTACAGCTGATCAATGTTAAAAGAAAACAAATGAGTAGACCGGTGCCTGCAAAAATACATGAGTAGATCAGTGCCTGCAAGAATAAATGGGTAGACCAGTGCCTGCAAAAAATAAATGGATAGATTGGTACAGTTCTGCAAGCAATTAAAAGCCTGGTGGACCAGTACCTCTGCTAAATCCTAAATAATTGTCACATGACCATCAAGCCACGCCCACAAAATAAGCCACGCCCACAGAACCGGTAGTAAAAAAAATTTAGAACCCACCCCTGGGGCAAACCAACCAACAACCACTCACAACAAAAACTCCTCATTTTTTCTTTAAAGGGAAGTTGACTATTCGTTGCAAGTTTGCTTTTCCAGAAAGATATAAGGAATACTTTCTTTGAGGGAAAACTTGGCTGAAATGTTGGCTCATACTTATTTTTACTGGAATGATAGCATGATCTGAGCTGCCAACTGATGCCAGTCCTGCTGTCTGGGGAACTCTGGGAGTTGAAGTCCACACATCTTAAAAGTTGCCAAGGTTAAGAAACACTGCCTTAAAGGTTTCTGTCAGGGTTGGGTGGCCAGTTTTGCAGCCTGTGTATTATCGTGCTGAATATTTCTCCAGGGATGACCATATCTTAATAACCAGACAATTGCTAAAGGACTGCTGCGGTGTTGGGCATCCTCAGGTAGAATGTAGAAGGCAAACTCCAAATATTATGCCTTGCAGTTAGCCATTTGGGCCACCAGGGGGCCTGTTCAAAAGGCAGAGCAGTGCATTTTCACCCCGTTCCAATACAACAGCGTAAAAAACTTCCAAGATCTCCTGCAGACTCCAAAGGCAATCAGGTGATTGGATTTTGTTTAGAATCCCCCTCTTCCTGCTTAGTTTAAATTGGAGACATCAGGGCAGAAATGTCTGAATTGATTTATCTGGGTTTGTATTATTATTATTTTTTTTCCTGCCGCTGTTTTACTCTGGAGCACACCTATGAAAGTTAGTTAAGAGAAGCAGGAAAGTGACTTAGGCCATGCATTGATCTATATCCATCATAATTTAAGGAAGAAACGGAAAAAAGTGCTGCAAAAGAAAATGTGATTGAGTTTGCACACAATGCTTAAACTATAACATAATTTGTTTAATTACCTTTTGGTGAGCAGGTGAGGCTGGTAGTAATATAAACACTATTGTTTATTGTTATGTTTGGGATGTACACCTGCATATATATATCATAACTTTTTTAAAAAAGGAATTAGAATTAAAAAACAAATTACAATAGAACTGCAGGATGTGTGCCTTTGCGAAGGTAATTTTGTTTCCTGTTGCCACTTTCCCAGTACTTCCCTTTGTTGATATATTTGATTAAAATAACTGAGAGACACTCTTGTGTTTCACAGGGCGCCACAAGTACTGTATTGGAAACAATTTAGTGTAAATATTTCTGTTTCGAAAACATTTCCGCAATGATTAAAGTATTATCCCGATTCATTTTAAAACACCAATGAGATACTGTAAACCTAATCCCATTTTTTTAAAAAAAGAATCCTTTCCATTTATTAAGGCAGGTTTGGGTATGATTCTACTTAAGGAAACAACTGGAAGCAAAATAATAAGTCAACATACAGTATGTTTCTTGGAGGCAAGTACAGTAATCTTGCTTTAATCCAGTTCCTAAAATCTTGGTCCTTTCCTTCCCATCTTGTTACGTTTAAACCAGGGGTGAAATCCAGCAGGTTCTGACAGGTTCTGGAGAACTGGTAGTGGAAATTTTGAGTAGTTCGGAGAACCGACAAATACCACCTCTGGCTGGCCCCAGAGTGGGGTGGGAATTAGAATTTTGCAGTATCCTTCCCCTGGAGTGGGGTGGGAATGGAGATTTTGCAGTATCCTTCCCCTGCCATGCCCACCAAGCCACGCCCAGAGAACCGGTAGTAAAAAAAATTGGATTTCACCACTGGTTTAAACTAATTATTATTTTAATGTTGTTTATTGGTTTTTAATGAATTCCAGGCAAGATGGGTGGCACGTAGAATAAATATAAGTATAAATACACTGCTCAAAAAAATAAAGGGAGCACAAGCAGAAGACATCCAAGATCTGAATGAATGAAATAGCCTTATTAAATACTTTGTTCGTTACATACAGTAGTTTTGTGTTCCCTTTAGTTGTTTGAGCAGTGTATAAACTACTGTATGCAAAGAACAAAGTATTTAATAAGGCTATTTCATTCATTCAGATCTTGGATGTCTTCTGCTTGTGTTCCCTTTATTTTTTTGAGCAGTATATATCTAACATAAAAACTGAAAAAAAGATGGATTTCTCAGGTTACCTTCTGCGTCTTCCACATTTTGTAGCTGTCTAAAAATTCTGGCGAAATGAAAAAGCTACATACCAATTGATGAAAGAGAATTGTTTTCAGATTCCCATTCAAAGAAGGAAAGTATCTGAGGCATACTGTAATAGGTGAGATTATAGTTCAAGTAGTCCTCAGGTTATGATTGTAATTGAGCCCAGAATTATGGTCATAAGTTGTGTTTGTAAGTTGAGGGATCACATGACCAGACCTGATTTGATGATATTTTCTGCGGTGGTCATTAAGTGAGCACACTGAAGTTGTTAAGCAAATTGGTTCTCCCCAATGGTTGTTTTTTTTTTTTGCTGGAATCTGGAAGTAAAAGAAATAAACTGCCAAAAAATGTTGCAAGTGTCCAGAATTCATTTTTGAGACCGCAAGTGTGTATGTGCAACCTTTGCAACGTCCAAAACAGGATATAAATAGTTTGGGGCAAGGGTGTTAATTCTAACTTCATGTCATCATTAGCAACTGGTCACAGGTTGAGAACTAGCTGTACCCAAATTCTTGGACTTAATTAGTTGTGAAATAGCAAAGGTGTGAGTGTGTGTATGTGTGTATCTTTCACTGCCAGCGATTCTTTACTGGTTTTGAATGGAGCTTACAGTCCTTCTAAACAGAAGTTCTGTTCTATTTAACCTAAATTTTCTTCATTTCAGAAACATAATTGAAAGTGGTTCTTGTAACTTGGTGTCCTTCCAAGTTTGCAGTTTCCAGAATTCTGCTGTTATAGATGATAGATTTGGCTATTGTTGGGAAATGGGTTTTTTTCCCCTTCCCAGTTTGAGCCTGATTTCTGCCTCCAAGGCCTCTCAGGCAACGAAAAGATTAATTAGCTGAAACACATTTTAAAAGCCAAACAATACAAGTAATCAATAACAGAACCATTAGAGATGGAGACTAAAACCTTCAAGTCCTTAGTGGAATGAAATGGCTTTCATCAATTTCTGGAAGGTTAGGAAGGAAGGAAACTTCCGGGGGCTATATGTGTTTTGGAGAAAGAAAGAAATGCAAACAAGATGCCAGTCATACTTTCTCAGGAATAAAGTCAAATATAAGTGATGTTGAAGTAAGGACAGCTCCTTTGGGGATCATTGGATCTATTTTCAGTTTTGGCAACTATTTATGGGAATATTAAAGTCTTCCATGCCACAAGAGCAGTGAACAATAACTACTACAACATTTATGCACCCGAGAACTGTTACAACTCAGTTTTCCATCCTTCCGAAGTCGGTAAAATGAGGATCCAAATTGTTGGAAGCATATACAAATAATGCTTACAGTAGTGATAAAAATTGTGGAAACCTTTTGGGAAAATTATTTTTGAGGTGTGATGGCTAATAACACCACTTTTTTTTTTTTGGACTTTCAAGATAATCATATTCCAATAGCCCAGACCTTAACCCAATTGAAAATCTATGGAGCCGACTAAAGAAACTTATTAGTCAGAAGCGACCCAGCAATAAAACCCAGTTAATAGAAGCAATCATTCAATCTTGGTTTCACATTATAACAGCTGCAAAATTAGAAGACTTGGTTCACTCCATGGGAAGACGTTGTAAGGCCGTAATTCATGCTAAAGGTTACCCAACTAAGTATTAACTGACATGGTGATAAATTTTGCATAGCTCATTTTTTCTATGTTGATAATTTTTGTATATCTCACTTTTTCTACGTGTTTCACTTTTCTTCTTTATACTGTAACTGCTATTCTAATAGCAAATCCTTCAGAAAAGTTATTGCATTACATTCTTGATTAAATTATCTTTCCATTGATATATAATTTTAATGGTACTACTCCAAAAAAAAAGTGGTGCTATTAGCTAGTTTTAGAAAATACACTTTTCCCAAAAGGTTTCCACAATTTTGGCCACTACTGTACATGGTAAACCACTCAGAGTGTTATGGGGCAGTATATAAACCTAACTGGTATTGCTATTCTTATAGAAGAGAGTGTTTTTTCCTCCTCCTTCTGCAGCTTACCAGCTTCCAATTTAAGCATCGAAAGTAGCATTTCTCAACCTTGGCAACTTTAAGATGTGTGAACTGCAACTCCCAGATTTCCCAACATGCTGGAGGAAAAAACTTTTTAATTGTTGTTATCATTAAACAATAGGAGTCTGGGCACGTAAATTCTCCATTGACCCATGTTTATGAAAACATCTAAGATGCTTTCTTGGCAGCAGTATGGAAGTCATTGCGATTCCCTTTTGTTGTTGTTTATTTTTTAATTCCCCAGTTAAAACACTCCCACCCAAGGGCCATCTGTGCCCAGCTATACTCACCTGGTCTGAAATCAACCTTGGTCAACTAGGTGCTGCCATTTGCCTCCTAGCTATTCTGCCCCAGCTACAGATCCCAAAGAACACAGCACACACAAAGTTTGTAGAAAACTTAATTTACTAAAATAACTCAGTCTTTTTCAGAACAAAGGCTGTTAATAAACTTACTTAACAGCCTGCAAGAAACCAAAGATAAAGTAATCACAATCTTACTAAGGTTGGCAGAAAGCCCAGAAGCAATTTGCAGAGAATCCAGACGCAAGTAGAGTGAACTAAAGTTGTTCCCTACAACTTGCTTCAGTCGGCGGCCCCCAGGGGGAGAGCTTCTCTGTGGGAGCTCCTGCCTTATGGAATGAACTGCCCCCCGGATATAAGAAAGATTCCCGACCTCCGCGCCTTCCGTCGTGCTCTGAAGACTCTGTTGTTCCACCAAGCCGGCCTGATCGAATAGATTAATTTTAAATGGGTTTCAATTAAAGGGGTTTTAGTAAGGGGTTTTAAATTACGGCCAAATAGCTTTAACTTATTTTAGTAGTTTTAATTTTTGTGTCTGATTGTTTTAATATGGCTGTGAACCGCCCTGAGTCCTTCGGGAGAAGGGCGGTATAGAAATGTAATAAACTAAACTAAACTAAACTCCTTAAATAGGCTAAGGGAGTAGCCAATTAGCCCCAAGCCTTATTCTTGAGGAGACCTCCTGAGGAGCCACTCCTGCCTTTTGGCCACTCTGCATGCCCGTGCATCGAAAAGAGGCTCCTCCTCTTCGTCTTTTTCACTTAAAGAAGGTTCTGGAGATTCTGAGGGCCCTGGCTGAATCCCTGCCTCTGGCACCACATCTTCTCCAGCCTCCTCATTGTCTGACTCACGTGCCAGCTGCACAGGCTGCTGGCGCAACACACACCTGCCTCCTCGCTGTCAGAATCAGCTACAATCCGCACAGGCTGCTGATGGGCCACAACACTAGCAGAGTACCTTGTATCCCAGCTGTAGTCTAAGAATTTGGCATAGGAAGAAAATAAGCCAGCCCAGTATTGGCTGGCTGCTCTTTGAAAGCATAAACCAGGGGTGTCAAACTCAAGGCCCGTGGGTCGGGGTGCTTAGATCTGGCCTGTGAGGCTGCCCTGGAAATGAGCATGCAAGAAAGGACAGGAAAGGACAAAGGGAAAGAGGAAAGACAAAGAAAAAGAAGGGAAGATGGGAAGAGAGCAAGGAAGGAAAAATAAGGAAAGAGGGGAAGGAAGAAGAAAGAATGAAGAGGGAAGGAAAAAGAAGAAAAGGATGGAATGAAATAAGGAAGGGAGGAAGGAAGGAAGGAAGGATATTATAATGAGAATGAGGGAGGGTCTGAGGGAAATCCTGCCTTAGCACTTGGCCACCACAGGTGCCCCCGACACAGTGATGTCGAGCTGGCCACACCTCCCCTGACCATGCCCCCCCGGCCCACCGAGGTCAAACATAACCCTGATGCAGCCCTCACTGAAATCGAATTTGACACCCCTGACATAAATAATAACAGTGGCAGTGCAAACAAAGGCAATATATGCAGGTAATCCTCGACATACAGCCATTCACTTAGTGACAAAACAAAATTTCATAAAATTAGGCGTGATTCACTTAACAGCCACCTTGCTTAGCCATAGAAATTCTGGTCCCAATTATGGTTATAACTGTATAGAGCAGTGATGGCTAGCCTTTTTGCCGTCGCGTGCCAAAAGTGTGGGGAGCGCGGGGGGGAGGGTGCCGCCTGCCTGTGTGCCCACACCCATAATTCAATGCGGGGGGACCTGTGCATGTGTGCGCGACCCCCCTGCGTTCCCCTTGCTTTTGGCACACGATGCCACGGTGGGCCTGGTAGGCCCATTTTTCGCCCTCCCCAGGCTCCAGAGGCTTTCTTGGAGCCTGGGGAGGATGAAAACGGCCTCCCTCACTCCCTCTGGAGTCCAGAAACAGCCCGTTTGCTGACTTCTGGTGGGCCCGGAAGGTCTGAAAATCAGCTAGCCGGCGCACGCATGCGTTCCAGAGCTGACCACTGATATGGCTCCGCGTGCTACCTGTGGCACGTTACCAAAACAAGAAACAATTTGAATTGGAGAGAAGAAACCAACCATGAACATGAGAGCCTTAAATGAAACTTCTATCTGAAGTTAGTTGTAAACCAAGAATATTCAGAATTGAGGCCTTTTTGCCACTTCTTCCCTAGCTGAAGACCAAGAACCATTTCAGTTATTCTCTGTGGAATGGCCAAACTCATGCCCAGTGATTCTCATGAAAACTTAGGTTACAGTTGGCTGGGTGTCTCTCATGAATAAATAAAGGTGCAGTTTGCATATGCAACAGTATGGCACCAGTTTTAAGATATTTTATCCTTTCCCTAGCCTACCCCCACCCCCCCAGGGAATTCTAGGAGTTGAAGTCCATGCATCTTAAAATTGCCAAGTTGAAAACACTCATCTAAACATTAAAATAGCATTTTTCGTAATATGGGAGTGGAAGACAGCCTCTCAGTACAGGTGGTCTTCGGCTTACGTCTACAATTGAGCCCAAAATTTATGTTGCTAAGTGAGGAATTTGTTAAGTGAGTTTTGCCCCATTTTACAACTTTTCTCACCGCATTTGTTAAGCGAATCACGGCAGTTCTTAAATTAGTAAAACAATTCTTCAGTGAATCTGGTTTCCCTGTTGACTTTACTCATCCAAAGGTCACAAAAGGACATCACACGACCCCAGGACAGTCATAAGTGTGAAAAATGGTCATAACTCACTTTTTCCAGTGCCGTTGTAACTTCGAATGGTCATTAAATGAATTGTTGTAAGTCTAAGAGTACCTGCATACCCATAGATAGCTCCCTTGCTATTCGTTATCCCTCTGCTTGGCTTATACCACTTCTGACTTTAGTGCTTGGTAACATCCTGGCTGGGGAATTCTGGGAGCTGAGGGCCACACTTCTAGAGTTGCTGAGATTGAGGAACACTGGTTTAAACTATTTCAATTCATTTATAAAATTCTTAAATTTCTTTTAAGCAGTTAATAAATCTTGGAGCGCTCCTTATCAAAGAGCCGAAAGTTAAGTGTTTTATCAGTTTATCCTTTGCTTCTAAATATCTCCCCTTTAGAGAGAATTTCATTCAGTTTGCATAACTAAAAATACCGTAGTTCCAGAATATGTAAATCGGAACACAATTATCCCTTCGTGTTTTGCGCTTCTTGGAATCTAGCAGTGAAAATATTTGGACATTAAAATATACAAGATAATATACAGTTGCCTTAAAGAGAACATCTTTCAAAAAATGTTTAAACTAGGCAAAATTCTGTTAACGTGTGTAACAGAGAAAACGGATGGAAAAATTTGGACTTGAGGGGTTCTTTGGAAGGATATTTTAGTTTCACCACTTGCTTGATGTCTGAAATCCATATGTAGAGCATTGCATTCCCAATTCCTTGTACACTCTCAGTAAATATTCCTATTACTCCTATAGTAATAGATTCCATGAATGAACTGCTCTGACCATCAGATTTGGCCTTTTATCTTCTGCAAGCAGAAAAGATTCCTTGCTTCAGAAGTGTTAGATAAACTCTAAGCAGCTCATCTCATCTTTTGTAGTTTCTTTTTTGTCAATCTTTCTCATTCTGGTGCGTTTGATACGATTTGAACCACTAGCCTCTTTTGCTCACATGGTTCTGTGATCAGGAATAGTAAGCCACAATATCCTTTTTTTAAAAAAAAATATTTTTTATTGTTTTATATCATACATTTCCTTTCTGTGTTGAGCAGTGTGCTTTCTAGGTGTCCAAGGTGTTAACATACAAGCATACAAGCATCATCATCATCATTATGATCATATATATATATATGTTTTCTGAGGTTTTCGCGGGTGTTTGTATGTAGGTCTTTGGTTATTCGGGTCTTCTCCCACATAGAATTGGAAGTATTTTGGCGACGTTTCGACGAAGTCTCATTCGTCATCTTCAGGCTGGTGTTCTCAGCTTCGTGCAAGCACGAAGCCGAGAACACCAGCCTGAAGATGACGAATGAGACTTCGTCGAAACGTCGCCAAGATACTTCCAATTCTATGTGGGAGAAGACCCGAATAACCAAAGACCTACATAATATATATATATATATATATATATATATATATATATATATATATATATATATATATATATATATATATATATATATACATACATACATACATACATACATACACACACACAGACACATATACATATATATACATACACACACACACACACATACATACATACATACAAACAAACATATATGCGGTAATACTGTGTTTCCCCAAAAATAAGACTCTTTCTTATATTTTGTTGAACCCTGAAATAAGCGCTTGGCCTTATTGCCATGTGCTCAAAAGCCCAATTGGGCTTATTATCAGGGGATGTCTTATTTTGGGGGAAACAGAGTATATAAACAAATATTTATTTATTTATTTATTTTATTTCTATACCGCCTTTCTCCCGCAGGACTCAAGGCGGTGTACAGTCAAGAAAAAATAAAAGATACATAAACATCATAAAATTGATAATTAAAATTATAGCATAGTTTAGCCCAAATAAATAAAACCCAGAATTATATAATATTTTAATCATTCCCAGTTAACGTGCTTAGCCCTGCCTGATTGAACATCAGGATCTTGAGGGCACAGCGGAAAGCACGGAGATTAGGGATGTTTCATATATCGGGGGCAGTTCATTCTAAAGGGTTGGAGCCCTTACAGAGAAGGCCCTCCCCCTGGGAGTCGCCAGTCGGCACAATTTGACTGACGGTAGCCTGAGTAGTCCCTCCCTGTGAGAACAAACATATATTATCTTCCATTATAGTATTAATTATATAACCGTCAAAAATATTTACTCATCTGTTTTTCTTTCTCCTATAAACCATATTTCACCTAATTCCACTCCTCTAACCTCAATATCTGTCATTTAACTATTTATAGAATAGTTCCCATGTTATGAAATAGTCCGAATCTTCTTTTCCTTTAATTTTTAGGGTTGACCTATCCATCTCTACACATTCCAGAATTTTTTTGATTATAATATCGTCTGCAGGGGTTTCTGGGTTTTTCCAACATTGTGCGTATGCGATCCTAGCTGCTGTTAGGATGTCTAGAACCAAATATGTGTTACCTTTATTATAATTTCCACAATATATGAGGGATGTTATATTTGAAACAGCTTCCTGATACAATTTAAATACTGCTAGCATTGTGAGATGTAAACCTGATGAATGAAAATTAAATTTGCTCTTTTTTCCCCCTTTTTTCTTTCCCTACACAACAGGAAGAATCTCGTGTCCTCCGTGTTAAAGTCGTAGCTGGAATAGACCTTGCCAAAAAGGACATCTTTGGAGCCAGGTGTGTATGTTGTGATGTTGACGTTGTTGTGTGATAATGGACAATGGATTTTATTTTGTGTAAGCAGTTGTGAGTTTTGCCTCCCTAAAGAAGGCAAACTAGAAATTAATGAAGAATGCTGTGATTTTATATCATTCTTGCTCTCCGATGCAGTTTCTTTGGGGTTCATACCATAAGAATGGTTCCCATTTTATGGCCTTTGCAGAGCGTGTTAATGTTCAGCTGGTTTGGAAAACCTTCAGAGGCTGTTTAATTATGTTTCATAGAAGTGGATTGGTAAAACGTGTGATGTTGTTATGGTAATGTCTTACCTGTACTTACAATATTGTACAAGTAGTCCTCAAGTTACAACTGCAATTGGAACTGGGATTGCTGTTGCTAACCAATGTGGTTGTAAAGCCTGATATCACATGGTCACATTGGTTAGTAATGACAATTCAGGCAGTCTCTGTTATTGTTGTATCTTAACAACAATAACAGAGCCCCTTAATGGGGCTCGTTAAGCTGGAATAATGATAATAATATTAACAACTTTATTGTCATTGTACGAATATACACAGTATACCCGTACAATGAAATTCCCTTAACATTCAAAGACCAGGTCCAACACACATAACAATCCCCAAACACACTCCCACCCACCACAATTCCCCACCCCTAAACCACCCAAACATCCACACAACAGACCAAGTAATGCTGTCCAACAGCTCACTGATGGTGGCCCTTTAGTTCATTATTGAGTGCAATTATAGCTCTGGGATAAAAACTATTCAGAAAATGTGGAAGTGGAGGAAGTCCCAGTTAAGGAATGCAGGGGGTGTCTCGGGGATGGAGAAGACTGCGTGTAAGTCAGGGAAAAGAGTGCTTGGTGCAGCATGAACTCCTAAAGGCCAGGAAAAGAGGACGAGGGTGCATACAATTGGAAAGCCCAAGGTGCGGAGGCTTGCCCCAGTGACTCGCAATCTTCCCTCCTGGCTTCCCCAATGACTTTCTGGGGAAACTGTCAGGGAATGTTGCAAATGGCCATCACATGAACACAGGGTGCTTGGCAACCAATCGTCAATACAAATGGCTTGCCAGCTGCCAGCTGTGACCTCAGGGGCACTGCAATATCTATAACTTCAGGGAGAGGTTATAAGTGCCCTCATTCAGCATTGTCATAACTTCAAATGATCACTGAACAAGCAGTCATAACTTTGAGGCCTGCCTGTGTTAGATTTTGGTACTGATGCTCTTAGCTACCCCATTTATACCCTTTTGAGATTGAAGCCACCTGAAGCACTTTTGTTATCGTTCATATCTTTGCAGATTGAAAATGTAGTTGACAAATAGCCTTATGTAACCCACCTTAAGCAATTCTTCCTCATGTTTATTATGGGATAATAATAGTGAACAAACTTTGGGAGTTGTTAGGGCACCTTGTATGCAAAGCAGTTTGAACTTTAAAAAAAAAAATATTGTGTAAGTATTATTGTTGGGGAATGTCTGGCATGTTATCTGGTTCCAAGAGGTCTCTAGATGTGACCAGGGAATTTCCACCAGCATGGAGGAAATAAAAGCTATTTCTACTAAAACTCTTGTTTCTGTAACTTTTAAGTGGGCGAAACAGTGCATCATGGAAGAGGAGTCAGTAAATTGGTTTGACTTTTATCAATTGAACCAATCTAGTAACAGGATAAAATAAGACAGGGAAAGTCAGGAACCTGGCAGGGACTAGTCCTTGTGTCCTGGAGCAGTATTTCTCAACGTCAACAGCTACAAGAGGTGTGGACTTCAACTCTCAGAATTCCCCAGCCAACAATTTGGCTGCGGAATTCTGGGAATTGAAGCCCATACCTCTCAAAGCTTGAAAAACAGGGCTTGGATTGTGCCAATCATTGCACAATCAGTAAATGTTTCTTTCAAGTGATGAGCTCACAGACTTTACATTGGAAAATCCAGCTACCTTGTCTGGTAGCCATTGAGCCATTGGTTGCAAGGTAAATCCAGCTATATCAGGCAAACAACTTTAATTGAGCTGTTGCTTGTTAAGCCATATCTAGACACAAGGTCATTCAGATATGCTGGGCTACTCTTTAATGAGACTTTCATGGCTATAAGTGCTCCCTTTGACCCCTCTTAATCTTTTGATAATCTGTCTCGTGTTGCTGCTATTTATGCATGTACAGTTGAATCTAAAATAGAATCCTGAGTTAATGGGGGACCCACTTGGGGCCAAACCCTGTGCTTAATCTTAATCTGATTTGATGCTGAGGGCTTTGAGAGATTACCTCAGCCATCTTTGAGGGCCATGACTAGAGGACAATGTGTTTTATGTGCTGCCTAGAAAAAAAGGAGGTTATAAATCAAATGAATAAGTAAAGCACTTGGTTAAGTGGGAAATAAATGTCAAACCAAGCATCACAGACCTGTGTTATGTCCATTCCAATAATCTATAACCCGGATACCTTCAACTCCCAGAATTCCTGACTGGGGGATTCTGGGAGTTGAAGTCCATAGGTCTTAAAGTTGCCAAGGTTGGATACACCTGATCTATAGCAAGAAGGTTCCACACCTTAATTTTAAGTTCCACATGTTACCTAAAATAAAATAACCTAAAATAAAAATAAAATAATAACTTTATTGTCATTGTAGGTGTATACACAGTATACCCATACAACAAAATTCACTTAACACCCAAAGTCCAGGTCCAACACACATAACAATCCCCAAACACACCCCACACACCACAATTCCCCACTCCTAACCCACCCAAATATCCACACAACAGAAGTAATGCTGTCCAACAGCTCAGTGATGGTGGCCCTTTAGTTCATTGTTGAGTGCAAATATAGTTCTGGGATAAAAACTATTCAGAAAATGTGTGGTCTGAGTTTTAATTGTTCTGTATCTTCTGCCAGAAGGCAGCAGTCCAAAAAGATTGTAAGCAGGATGGGAAGATGGGACTGATTTTACACTGCCTCTCTGAGTCATTAATGTGAGATGGGTGGCCATATAATTCAAAATAATTAATCAATCTTGATTAACTTAATTACTGGAGAGTAGTTCAATTGATAGGACTACTATTTTTTGGTAGCCACATCCCTTCCTTTCTATTGAATTTTGCTGAAGGAACTCTCTGAAAATTGGTGTTTGGAAAGAATCCTGAAGAATTCAGTTTTAGGCTGCTTCGAAAGAGCCTGGCAACATTCAGAGTTTCGCTCGATTTGCTCAGCACCAAACTAACCAGGCTGGCTAGATTTATGCGGCTTGCTAAGCTCTTAGAAAACCAAACCAAACAAAGAAACACCTCCAGTATCAACAAGTTAGAGATAATAATTGAATGACGTGGCAGAAACGAAAGTATTAGTAGCTATGCACAAGGCCTCCTGAATTCAGAGGCTGAATGATGATGCATCTTGGGCTCTTCTGTCAAAACTGCTCTGCAATGTGCGTAATCTTACAAGAATAGATTTGGAAGCTATGAACGGGTTTTGTTTGTTTGTTTGTTTTATTTCATTTCTGTAACCGTCCATCTCAGCCCAGTGACCCTTTGCATATATGATGAAAGCCAAATCACTGTGACGTGCCAGTTGTTCTCTTTCCTGGGCCAGGAGCAGAGGTGGGTTTCAGCAGGTTCTGACCAGTTCTGGAGAACCGGTAGCGGAAATTTTGAGTAGTTCGGAGAAACGGTAGTAAAAATTCTGACTGGCCCCGCCCCCATCTATTCTCTGCCTCCCGAGTCCCAGCTGATCGGGAGGAAATGGGGACTTTGCAATAACCATCCTCTGGATTGGGGAGGGAATGGAGATTTTACAGTATTCTTCCCCTCCCACGCTCATTAAGCCATGCCCACCAAGCCATGCCACACCCACCAAACCACACCCACAGAACCGGTAGTAAAAATTCTGACTGGCCCCGCCCCCATCTATTCTCTGCCTCCTGAGTCCCAGCTGATCGGGAGGAAATGGGGATTTTGCAATAACCTTCCCCTGGATTGGGGAGGGAATGGAGATTTTACAGTATCCTTCCCCTGCCACGCCCACCAAGCCACACCCACAGAACCGGTAGTAAAAAATTTCAAAACCCACCACTGGGCAGGAGGTGCTATACGAGTAGTCCTCGACTTACAACAGTTTGTTTTGTGACTGTTCGAAGTTACAAGGGCACTGGAAAAAGTGCTTTATGACCATTTTTCACACTTACGACCATTGCAGCATCCCCATGGTTGCGTGACCAAAATTCAGATGTGTGGCAACTTGACTCATAATTATGACGGTTGCACTGTTCCGGGGTCATGTGACCACCTGTTGCGACCTTCTTTGACAAGCAAAGTCCATGGGGAAGCCAGATTCACTTAACAGCCATGTTACTAACTTAAGTGATTCACTTAACAACTGTGGCAAGAAAGGTCATACAATGGGGCAAAATTCACTTAATAAACGTTTCACTTAGCAAAAGCAATTTTGGGTTCAATTGTGGTCGTAAGTCGAGGACAATGTGTACTCAGTCACTTCGTGTATGGACTCCTGCCACACTTTGCTTCAAATTGGGCTACCTTTCAAGACTTAGTTAAAACCAGTGGAACAGATGGCTGCCTAAGTAGTTATGGGTGCACCTAGATTCATCCATTAATTCCTCTACTCCAGGAGTTGTACTGCTTACCAGTCCTTTTTATCCCCAAAGATTCCCCAAATTTTTTCTCTCTCTCCTTCTCTCTCCTCTCTCTCCCCCCTCTCCTTTCCTCTCCTCTTCTCCCTCCCTCCCTCCACTACCCCTCTCGTTTTTCGTCCTCTCCGTTCCTACCCTCTCCTCTCCTGTCTCTGTATACACATCCATCAATATAGTTCAGGCCTTCAGTGAATCTCTCCGTCTATTTAGATGAGTCTGTTGCCAAGGAAATGTCATCTGCAGGGACACCCCCCCCCAAATCAGATGTTTTCAATGTTGTCCTCTTCTGGAATTGTCCCCACCCTTCAGGGGTTTTTGTAAAACTTGTTTTCCTTAATTAATAAAACTTTGGGAGAACATTCATTTTGGTCTGCCACTTGGATTAGAATCTTTCTTGTTAATATTATAGAAATCTTAATCATACCGTTAATATTGTGCAGAAGCAAAGAATGATCTCTTGATGTTTTCGGAGGTGACTTACTGAACTGAAAGCCCAGGATCTTTTTGATTCAGAGTTTAGTTACTGCTCTGGACCAGCACAGGAACACAACTTGTGGGCGTTATTGATCTCTGCAAGTCAGGCACAAGTGGGACAAAAGTTTTCCAGAGGTTCAGACAACAGGATTCATTGATAATGCGCCATTCAATTCATGGATGATTCTTAGCGGCCACATTCCCTGTGGTGATCTGTCCTAAACTTGGTCCTTCAGTTCTTCCACCAGTGCATTCATTGCAGTGGTGAAATCCAAATTTTTTTACTACCGGTTCTGTGGACATGGCTTGGTGGGTGTGGTGTGGTGTGGTGTGGCTTGGTGGGCGTGGCAGGAGAAGGATGCAGCAGAATCTCCATTCCCACTCCACTCTTGGGGGAAGGATATTGCAAAATCTCCATTCCCACCCCACTCTGGGGCCAGCCAGAGGTGGTATTTGCCGATTCTCCGAACTGCTCAAAAATTCCGCTACCGGTTCTCCAGAACCTGCTGGGTTTCACCCCTGATTCATTGCCACTGAAACTGAATCCCTCCACTTTGCTGCTTGCCGTCCTCTTCTCTTTCCTTCTTCTGTCCTCTTTTCTTTCCTTCCACCTTTCCCATCATTAAAGCCTTTTCAAGAGAGCTGGATCTTTGCATAATGTATCCAAAGTAGGATTATTCGTGCCTTCAGTGAGAACTCTGGGTTGATTTGTTCTGTGATACATTGTTTATTTATTTATTTTATTTATTAATTTTGGCCATCCCACAGTTTCCTTAAGGGTCTCCTCCAACTCCTGTTTCTTTAAAGTCCAATTTTTACTTTCAATCAGAGTGTCACAGGAAATAATACCACGGTTTACATTAATCTGATCTGTGCATATAAACACATCACATCACAGCATTTGGGTAATTTTCCAGTTTAACATTTTTTATTGGGTCATAAGATAAAATAAGATACAAAGTACAAAAGTAAATGGGAAAATGGTGGGCAGGAAAAGGGGGATTTTGGGGGTGGGGTGGATTAACATTTTTTATTGGGTTATAAGATAAAATAAGATACAAAATACATAAGTAAATAGTAAAATGGTGGGGGACTATAGCATTTGGATAATTTTCCAATGCCTTCATGGCTGGTCTATGAAGTCCTAGCATTTCTTGATTTTCCTCATTCAGTTATGATTTGGTGATATAAGAGTTTTACTTCCTAAACTACAGGTACTCCTCGACTTACAATAGTTCATTTAGTGACCATTTAAAGTTACAATGGCATTGAAAAAAAAATGACTTATACGCTGTTTTCCCCAAAATAAGACATCCCCTGATAATAAGCCCAATTGGGCTTTTGAGCGCATGGCAATAAGGCCAATCGCTTATTTCGGGGTTCAAAAAAATATAAGACAGGGCCTTATTTTTGGGAAACGCAGTAACCGTTTTTCACACTTACAACCGTTGCAATATCACCATGAGTCATGTGATCAAAATTCATATGCTCGGCAACTTGAGTTCATATTTATGATGTTTGCAATGTCCTGGGATCATGTGATCCACCTTTTGTAACTCTCTGAAAAGCAAAGTCAATGTGAAATTTTGATTCACTTAACAACTGGGTTACTAACCTAACAACTGCAGTGATTCACTTAACAATTGTGGCAAGATAGGTCATACAATGGGGCAAAATTCACTTAACAAATATCTCACTTCACAACTGAAATTATGGGCTCAATTGTGGTTGCAAATCAAGGATTATTTGTATAAAAAAACAGGAGAATGTGTCCTAATCATATTATAAGGAAACATTTACAGTATGTCATAATAAAGGCATTTATTTGACTCACCCCAGATTAATGCCAGTCTCGAAGATTAGAGATTGATTATTTTTGAATTATGTCATTTTTAGTTGCCAACTCTTGCTACTCTCTGTCACAAGGCATTTTGTTGCACCTTCTATTTTTCCTTCTGAAAAATAGAACCTTTCTGTGGTAAGATAGATAGAAGAAGCTATAGATTTAAGACAGGAAGCTATAAAGACATAAAAGTAGGACACTGTCATCAATAACGCTTGTAAGATTCCATACTTTGAGGCAGAACAATTACTCAATAAATACCTTTTTGGGAGCATTTTTGTGGTAGGTCTAGCTTTTGCTTTCTTGCTGTGGTTTTTAATGTTCTCCAGAACTCATTACGGCAAGATTGGAATGTAAAAATCTGACGTGAGTTTTTATGTTTCCCCTTTAGACACATCATAAAAGGTGCAATGTTTTAGAAAGAACCTGCAAAACTCTACTGGTGACACATTACGCCTGTTGAAAAAACGGTGAAGAATACATAGAAATTCACCACTTCAGATGTAGCTGTCAGAATGTAATTGTCTCCTTGGTTTCAAGAGTGTATATTCTTTCATTTTATTAGTTCTTTAGCTTTTGAAAACTTCCAAGGATTTAAAGATGGTTTGGAGGCATCTTGGACAGAAAATGGAGCCAGAGTTGCAAAAACTATTTCTTCCTTGCCCATAAAACTGGACTCTGATTCTGAGCATGCATTGGTTTGGGATGTTCTATTCAGAGAGGAGTGATGTCATGAACCAAGTTTTTGAGTTCCTGCTGGTAGGAAAAATCTGACTTGGTTATTTTGTGATCCCGGTGATCGTAACAGTTGAAATCTAGGCTTGTTCTGCTTAATCAGCTGGTTCAAATGAATTAGTCTTTAAAATAAGAAAATAAAAGAAGTTTACTTTCATAATGCAGCAGGACAATTTTTTTAAAAAATAAAAACATTGCTTTGAATAAAACTGTAGAAAGCAGCTACCAACTTCACCAGAGCATTCCGCATCTCAGTGCATTCAGGAATCTTCTTTACCATATATACAAAAATTGAATGAATGAAAATAGTATCCAAAAATAAATGAACATGCCTCTGGCATTGAAAATATCGTATCAACTGTGTACAAATGTGTGTTTTAATCCTTTAATTGACTATCATATAATTGATATAATATTCTTTTATAGATTATATCACTTAGTCTATTATATAACTGACAGGGTGATAATTGGTGCTTTGGATATGAAGGTAGACTAGAAAACAAATGACTTCTTGTGGTTCCTTAGGCGGGAAAGTTGGCTGGTAGATTTTGAGTCAATCACTCTCTATCATCCTTTAAGGATTGTTGTAAGGAAAATAGGAGGAGGAAGCATTAGGTGCACCCCTTTCAGTTATACACAATAAAGACAGAATTAGGCTGAACATCTTTAAGGATCTTAAGACAGGAGTGTCAAACTCAATTTCATTGAGGGCTATATCAGGGTTGTGTTTGACCTTGGGGTGCCAGGGTGGTCGTGGTCAGGTTGGGTGTGGCCAGATCGACATCACTCATGTCGGGGGCACCTGTGGTGGTCCGAGCACTCTGCCAGGGAAAACAGGCTCCTGAGCTCTGTTTTAGGCTGAGATGGCCTCCTTCAACCCTCTGCCAGTGAAAATGAAGATCAGGAGGGCCACACACGGCCTTCCCGAGCTCCATTTTCACTGGCAAAAGCACCATGGGCCAATCCTTCGCTGTTTCCAAGGCAGCCCCATAGGCCACGTCTAAGTACCCCGCGGATGGGATCCAGCCCATGGGTCCTGAGTTGGACACCTCTGATCTAAGACATTAGACACTGCACATCTTTGACTATAAAAGAAATCAGTGGGGGGTTTTAGTAGGTATGTCCATTTGTCATTTATACTTATTTAGAGCAGCAAAGTCTTCTTAGAACAGTGTCCTCCAACCTTGTTCCCTTCTAGATGGTAACACCTGTATTTCTGCAAAAAAATACAAGGTTTTTTTTCCGTTTTTTTTAAAAAGAGCCATTGGGCTCACACTTCCAACAGTAATTTTATTGAAAATGGAACAACAGCTTTAAGTTACAAGAAAACAGATTCTGGTTAAATAGGAAAAAAACTTCCCCGTAGTAAACACTTCTTCAGTAGAACTAGTTACCAAGAAAAAATACAGCTTCCTTTTACTGGAAGTACTCAAGCAGAGGCTGGGAAACCATCTGTTATGAGTACGTTAATTTAAATTCCTACATTGAGCAGAGAGTTGGAATTAGTAGACTAATTTGCCTCTTTCAGCTCGGTGATTCTATAATATCCAAACAGCATATGTTTTGAAACCAATTTATTTCAGATTAAGGCTTGTTGATATGAGATGATAATAATTTTAATTCTATCAGTTGAAGCCAGTGCCTTCTTTAACAAATACAGCATTTACTCATCTGTACATGAATAACAATTATTTTAAGTACGGGTCGCCCTAGGCTATGATGGCAGATAATTATTTGTATTCTTTGACTTACGACCTTTCGTTTTGTAACCCAAGGTAAACAACCACCACTGAAAAAACGTGATTTACAACCAGTTCTTGCATTTACAACTGTTGTAGTGTCACATATGGAAAGTCATAAATGGCAATTTTGTGACTCCAAGATACTGCAACCATCGTAAATGCACAATGGTTGTATGGCAATCACATAATTGTGATTTGGGCACCTTACAACCATTGTGCATTTACGATGGTTGCAGTATCCTGAAGTCACAGAATTGCCATTTGTGACCTGTTCTGTTCCCCAGACATCTGGCTCCACTGGGAACAGGCAGATAAACTCTAGCAGATTTATTTGGGAATCCTTGAACACTTAGACTTACAATTATGATGAGTCATGGTGAGGTTCATCCAATATTTCATACTCTATCCCATTTCCTAGTGTAAAAGGATGGCAGTTTGTCCCCCTGTTCAGAAAGCATGTTCTCTCTTCTTCAACATATGGCCAGGTCTTTGTTCTAAAACCCCGGCAGAAAGCCTCAGTGACCAATCAGGTACACAGATATGATCACATGGACTACATTTCCCATAATGCAATCTCTCACTACATCTCCCACAATGCAGTCTCTTAAGGAGACAGCTCTTAATCCTTAAGGTAACTAACTCACCACAACTCACTAACTGTAACAGCACAGTGATCTTCCCTGCCAGCTTTTGACAAGCAAAGTCAGTAGGGAAGATCAAATGTTGTGGTCACCTGATGTCGTCTTTAACTATCATTCTACTTTAAAAAAATGCTCTGGCCCTATTGTGGTCAAGGAGAACCTGTAACTATATTTCCAACCATATTTGTTTGCTTTGCAAATGCCAGTTCTTTCATAAGAGAAGCCTTGATGGAGCAGATAAAGCTCATGGAATCCAACTTCATGTTTCTCCTATGATAGCAATAAGTCGTCCTTTTGCTGTTGCACACAATTATCAATCATGTGAGAGCTGCAAAGTCATAAAAAGAAGAGTAGGTCTAAACAAACGAGATAGAACCAAGTCCTTTGCTGCTTATCTTATAAACAACTCAGTCCAGGTGTGGAGAAATCAGGGAAGAAGCATTTTCAGATCATTCGAAGGTCATATTCAACTGAATGAGCTCAATATAAAATGAGGGTTAGAAATTCCTCTTGAAATTTCCAACGTTCTCTAGCCACCCTAAGACTGACATTAAGGAGAGCTTCCTTGAAATCTAGGCAGTTCTTGCTTTCTTGATCTTGTCCAGCTGTGGAAAGGTTTAAATGTGACATAGTTTCTATGATTGTGAAAGCTCCATAAAAGAGCATGGCTCAAGCACATGCTTTGGCCACAGTTCATTTCTAAATACCTACAAGAAACTCCTGTCTTAACTTTGCTAACCAAAGTCAACAAAAGGGGGCTGATTGAACCAGTAATCTGATTCTAAAATAGGTCTTTCAAGCAAAGTCTGTAGCTGTTGCCAATTACTGTGGCAGTAAATTCTGAATCCTGTGCATTCTCTAAAAAAGTACTTTTTCCCCTCATCCAATTTGCTCACCCAACCATTTGTGTGCTGAATTCATTTTCCTTTGGAGTTGGGTCATGGAGCCAAGAGAAATAAGTTGACAACACTATTTTTTTTTTTGCAAGTACAGAAAGCATTTAGCTTTCCTTCCTCCTAATCCCATGCACATATAACAGAAAATAAGTCGTAATTCAGTTCCATCTTACACTGAATTGCAACCTCATAGTAATTTCCTTGGAATATTTTGGGACTCCCATGTGAGCCGAAGACTTTGCTCATCAAAAAAGGTAATCTCCAAGTGATTGGTGGTGAGAAAAAGGATTTTGAATTTTAGGCAAAAATCCAGTAGCTAATTTAAGTTACCATTCTAGTCTAGATCACATTTGCTCAATTTTTCCTTCAGGAAAATTGATACTATTTCCCATTGGAAGAAATATTGGTTGTTGCCTCCAGAAAACTTATCAATGTAAACTAGGAGTCCATAATTATTTTCACTTTGTCTTTGTGCTGGAAAGAAGAACAGGAGACTGTGCACAACATAATCTTGACATAATGTTGAATTTATATTTAATAATGTAATTCTTGTTTAAACACTTTATGTTAGATTTATTCTTTTTAGAAAAGAATTTAGAGGAAATAGTTGGAGGGATTGAGAGTTTGCATCCAAAGCTTGGGAAGACCAACAGATCTTCTAATTAAAAAACCTAATTTAGGGATAACAAAATAACAGAGTTGGAAGGGACCTTGAAGGTCTTCTGGTCCAATTTCATGCTGAGGCAGGAAATCCTATATTATATTTCAGACAAATGGTTGTCCAATCCCTTCTTAAAAATCTCCAATATTGCAGCACTCCCAATGTCTGGAGGCAAGTTGTTTCACTAATTGCTCTCACTGTCAGAAAATTTCTCCTTAGTTCTAGGTTGCTTTTCTCCTTGATTAGTTTCCATCCATTGCTTCCTGTCCTGCCTTCAGGGCAGGGGTGAAATCCAGCAGGTTCTGACAGGTTCTGGAGAACTGGTAGCGGAAATTTTGAGCAGTTCAGAAAACCAGCAAATACCACCTCTGGCTGGCCCCAGAGTGGGGTGGGAATGGAGATTTTGCAATATCCTTTCCCCAGGAGTGGGGAGGGAATGGAGATTTTGCAGTATCCTTCCCCTGCCACACCCACAAAGCAACACCATGCCCACCAAGCCACGCCCACAGAACTGGTAGTAAAAAAAATTGGATTTCACCTCTGCTTCAGGGTCTTTGGGGAATAGGTTGATTCCCTCTTCTTTTTGGCAGCCCTTTAGATATAAGAACCATCATGTCACCCTTAGTCCTTCTTTTTATCAGACTATACATATCCAATTCTTGCAACTGTTCTTCATATGTTTTAGCCTCCATCCGCTTGATTACTTCCTTCTTCTCACTTTCCCTAGTAGTTTTTTGGGTGGAAGTACACAAGAGGTATTGTGATGAACATAATCTTGTTGGATCCCTTTTGGAAGCTAAGCAAGCCCTTTTAACATTATGGAAATCCATGTCCTTTCTTCCTTGCTCTCCACATGATGTCCTTGATGCAGTTTATGTTTTATAAACAGTCACATAACAGTGATGTTATGAGCCCAATTTAGGTAGTGTGCACGATAAGGCTATTGAGAGGGAAAACAGAGTGGCTGTTTACTGTGTTTTATAGGGTTGTTAAAACAATTGGAGTCAGGAGGCATTGTTTTAACAAGGAGGAATAATGTATCTGCACCAGGGTGTGGATTGTCTATGGTGACTGAAGTATGTGAATGGACTTTGGGGCCCAGCTTGAATGGCTCCATTGATGTAAAGTTGACACACAGAAAGCCAATCACTTAATTCAATGTTAAGCAACTTGAACTATTTCAGATGTTCTGGAACTTGCCTAAATCTGATCTATCATGCCAGTGGTAAAGGATTGTGAGAGCTGTAAACCAAAACAACTAAAATGCACAATTTTGCCTCCTTTGGTTAATGTATAACATTATATCTCTGTTTCCAAGTTGGATTTTCAGTTCTCTTATTGGAGCCCTGAGCAATGTAAATATTTTCATCTAATACAGAAATATTTATTGGAGTGCTTTGATTGTGGAAACGTTAAATCAATTTCCAAATAACTCTTCTCAGCTTAGAATCTGCAATGGCCCCAAAAGTTTGTTTTAGCACATGCTCATTGTCATATGGCATTGGGTTGAGTGGGATTCATTGAACATATGAAATACATCCCCATTTCAGACTCTGAAAAAGTCTCCCTCGATTATATAGAACAGCTTAGGATTTCTGGGCACAAATTCCTTTGCCTAGGCTGGGGAGGTCAAACTCACATCGGTACAGCATCATCATGTGACATATCGGGACTTTTTTCCCCTTTGCTAAACCGGGTGTGGGCGTGGCCAGTACATGACGCATCTGGCCCAAGGGCTGGGAGTTTGACAGCCCTGGCGTAGGCTTTCATCTCAGGGGCTCTTTGGTTGAAAAAAAGAGGGGAATGATATGCTAGCTTTGTCTTAAAGAAGAAAGTACTTTGCTCCTATGGTAGGATTAACCCATTAAAATGACAGGTACAGTTAGACAGATATAGTGGGGCGGGTAACCACATTTGATAGAAGAAGAAGAGTTGTCTTGGACTTGGTTCAGCAATAGTAGATATTATAACAGTGGTGGGATTCAGCCGGTTTGCGTGAACCAGTTGTTAAATTACTGGCTGGTCTGTCCTCTCCTCACCCCTTTCAGGAGTCCCCATGCATCCCATTTTGCTTCCCAGGTAAGTGCAAGGAAGCCTACTAAGCCCAAAACAGGATGCAGGGAGATGGGACAACTCCCCCCGCACCCTGTTTTCGCTCCCAGGAGGCTGCAGGGAGGCCTACTAGGCCCAAAAGGGGCACGGGGGGCACGGTGCCCCCTATGGCCCGTTTTTGCTCCCAGGGAGGTGCAGAAGGCCGAGTGCTGCCTGTCACACCCCATGGCCACGCCCACCATGGCCACACCCACCCACCTGGTCATTAGGGCAGAGAACCGGTTGTTAAATTATTTGAATCCCACCACTGTATTATAAGTGCAGATGTCAACATCTGAAAGTTTAAAGGAAAGACTTTATATATTATCAAACAGTGGGTCAAGTTGTGTAATTTTCTTTTCTTCATTGGTCTTCAGCACATTATATTTGGGACTGAGCTGTCTGATTGGATAGTGAGTATGTTTTCCAATTCCAAACCTATGTTCTCACGTCTCCCCTCTGTTTATGCATCCCGATCTGGGGCCGGTTTCCTGATAACCAGGAGGGAAGTTACTTTCTTCTGTATCATGAATACAGTTTTTGACTTTTTAAAGATTGCTTTAACATTGGCCAGATCGCTGATTGACTCTATGTGACATGAAAGCAGAACATGTCGTATATGTCTTTGGTTGCTGGTGATTCAGGGCATACTCTGAGGGTGGAACATAGTTTATGTTAGGTAGTATTTTTACTAGCTCAGTGGAAATATGCAGACCTGTCTCTTAAAGCAAAACCATAAAGTCCAATAGTTTATTGTCTTAAAGGCATATCTGCCCTGCCACTAACACACCTCTTTCCTGTGTTCTCATGTCACATTGAAGACATTTGATGTTATATGATGTGTAGTATAATCTCTTCCTGGAACAGCCCCCATAGACCTAATTTAGTTAAGTCTATTGGAATAACCTTCTCCAAGAGGAAGCCCTTTGTACATACATGGAAGTTCAACCTCCAGAGTTTTTCAGCCAGAATGCTGAATGCAGGATTCAAGTTAAAAGCTTCCCTTTGGGAAGACTGCATTAAAATATAAACCAGTTGGGTTAACCTCTTGATTAATTGTATCATCCTTCTCTACAGTGAAACTTTTTTTAAATAGACTATTGTGTGTGAACTGGTCTCTGTGATATTTATATGTATGATGTAATTGATATAAATTGCATAAGGGTGCAATGATGTAAAATTATCAAATATCTAAATGTAATCTTACGTGAATTGTCTAGAGCTTTAGAAACAACCCAATTTGTCTGTTGTTAGTGGACTACAGTCTGAAAAATGTTGTCCATTGCATTCCAAGCCTCCTAACCAGACATTTGTAAAATCAAAATTTTACTGTACAGGTAATCCTTGACTTATAATGGCCACTTAGTGAACAAAGTTGTGATGGATCCCAAAATGCTATTTAAGAGCCAGATTTGGAGATCCAACATACACATGCATGCACAAACACACACAGAAACAGAAACACCCTCGCAGTCACATTCTTGGCAACTGGGCTTTTACCATCGTTTGTAATTCTGTAGTCGCTTGACTGTGATTTATTATGTCTTTGCTTGAAATTGGTATTTACTTCCATTTGTTTCAAAAATATCCCATAGTGAACAGTAGGTTCACTTCCCAATCATGTTGTTTATGACTGTCGCATTCACTTAATGATCACAGTAAAACCACACTTTTAAAATTTGGGGCAGTCACGTAGTGACCTGCTTTGCGACCATCATGATTTATGAATGAAATTGGGCTTGTTCAATGGTTATTGGTTATGATTATGGAATTTTTTTGTTGGAACACAATGCTACATTAAGAAGAAGCCCCCCTACAACCCCAGAATTCCTAGCAATTTTGGTGACAAGGAAACACTGTCTGGGGAAGACTATTTTACACTATAGCTATGATGTCAAAATGCTCTGATTTCTTTAGATCAGGGGTGTCAAACTGGTGTCCCGTGGGCCGGATGTGTCATGCACAGGTCATGTGCACCCCAGCCCTGCAAAGGCAAAAAACGTTGTAATATGTCACATGATGCAACTCAGTTTTGACACCCATGCTTTAGATGCACACTGTGTCTCCAGCATTTAATCATTTTCATTCTCCCAATTTTGGTGCATTCTGGGAGCCTGTTGGGCAAGTTTTCTTTGCCTGAATGGCTCGGTGCCCTGTATGTTTTCATAAAACCATCCAAGGCATCAATTTGATTGACATTTTCCTTGGAGGAAATACGTTGCCTTGAGATTTCTTTTCCCCTTTCTACGTAGCATTTGGACATTCCACAAACATATTTGGATGTTTGACCTGTCAAAGCAGAGGGTGAATTTATAACTCAGATGTGACTCTTTTCTTCTTCGTTTTATTTTATTGTTACTGAAGAAAAGAACAGAAACATCTAATCCACGTGGCTGAAAAAATCTATAGAAGCATTTAATAAATGACTGGTTTCAAATTCTGATAGTAGATCAATTGTGTCCGTGAGAGTAATTCTTGCTGGATTATTTGTAGCACGCTCAAATTGAATGTGACTAAATAGGCCTAAAGTCAGTATAATTCATGTGGGGCTTGGTTTGTTCAAATCAATTATATGTGCTAGAGTTTGCAGTGACACACATTTAGATTCTTAGTTGTAAAAGCGGGCGCTGAAAGTCAAACTAGGATTATTTGATAAATTGCTTTGTGCAATATGGTTTTAAAAGCTGAAAATGGATATAGGTGGCTGCCAGATTATTTGAGAAAACCCTGTTTCTCCTTATGATATATAAAATCAGTTTTAATTTTTTTTTAAAATGGAGACTGTAAGGTCCAATAATAATACGTTTAAACTCATAAATGCCAAACAAGAAACTTAAACAGAGGCTTGATATAACATAGCATTTAATCTTGTTCAAGCTTAAATAGTTAGCTGTTTCAAACACATATAAGATACATGCAGGGAAGAACTACAAACGAGAAGGAATTTGAATCTCTTTTATATTGTTTAGGAAGGTCATAAACCTCCAATTCTAGCATCTTTGATTTGTGTGTCCCCTGGAATTTGGTTTGTGTATCCCCTGGAACAGGGTAGAGCCTCTTGATTAGCACCATTAGCTTTATCTCTTCCTGATCATCTTTTTTGTGTTCACACTTGCTATTTAGTCCCCTGGAGTGGAGGGAACTCAAAGATCAAAGATGAGATCTTTGGCAGGAGGGGTGGAGTTCTTAGGCAGGAGGGGTGGAGATAAGGCTCTGATCAAAAGGTGGAACATATAGTTTGACAAATACCAGATACTTCACAACAGACCCCAATAACAGTTCAGGAAGTTAGTCAATGTGGCATGTTCGTGTTATAACTACAAAGGGCATAATATATATATCTGTGTCACAGGAAACAAATATTTACAGCATGCAGGTATATAAAGACATCATATATCATAGATATACAGTGGGGCAAAAAAGTATTTAGTCAGCCACCAATTGTGCAAGTTCTCCCACTTAAAAAGATGAGAGAGGCCTGTAATCGAATCATAGGTAGACCTCAACTATGAGAGACAAAATGAGAAAACAAATCTAGACAATCACATTGTTTGATTTGGAAAAAAATTATTTGCAAATTATGGTGGAAAATAAGTATTTGGTCAATATCAAAAGTTCATCTCAATACTTCGTTATATATCCTTTGTTGGCAATGACAGAGGTCAAACGTTTTCTGTAAGTCTTCACAAGGTTGGCACACACTGTTGCTGGTATGTTGGCCCATTCCTCCATGAAGATCTCCTCTAGAGCAATGAAGTTTTGGGGCTGTTGCTGGGCAACACAGACTTTCAACTCCCTCCAAAGGTTTTCTATGGGATTGAGATCTGGAGACTGGCTAGGCCATTCCAGGACCTTGAAATGCTTTTTACGAAGCCACTTCTTCGTTGCCCGGGCGTTGTGTTTGGGATCATTGTCATGCTGAAAGACCCAGCCACGTTTCATCTTCAGTGCCCTTGCTGATGGAGCAGTTTGGAGAACTGACAAATACCACCTCTAGTTGGCCTCAGAGTTGGGTGGGAATGGAGATTTTGCAGTATCCTTCCCCTGGAGTGGGGTGGAAATGGAGATTTTGTAGTATCCTTCCCCTGCCATGCCTACCAAGCCATGCCCGCCACACCATGCCCACTAAGCCACACCACGCCACCGAGTTACGCCCACAGAACCGGTAGTAAAAAAAATTGGATTTCACCACTGTCTTGAGCCGATCATGCTCTCTCAGCCTTGGGAAAAAAGCAATGGCAAACCACTTCCAAGAAACCTTGCCAAGAAAACTTCAGGGACTAGTCTGTGCAGTCACTAGGAGTCAGTCAAAAACTGATTCAAGGGTGCCAAAAAAAGAAAAGAATACATGCTTACATCTCATACAATTTACTTACTTCTATTAGGGCATACTTCTGCAAGTAGATTCCTTTAGAGTAGGATCTGATTTCTAAAATTTAAGCCCTTGCAAACGGTGAATATCTTGGGCATCTGTCTGTCAGCCGATGAATGGATTGTATCTCCATCTTTCCACAGAAAGGCTGCACATTATTATGCTTCCAAAGCCATTCACTAGGAATGGATGGGGGTGGGTGGGGTGAAATTTATTTCTTTCATTAGGATTGCATTCAGATGCAAACGAAATGCATTTTTTTTGTCTCCTGCTCCTCACTGTTTTGCATTTTTGGATCGGTGCAGAGCCTGAAATTCACGGTTCTCTGAATTTTCAGAATGCAGTTCAGTAATAATGATCAGAGACGATTTAAGGTGGTGGTGGGATCAGAGGGGAGGCCCCCCCAAGAAAATTAACAAAATGCTTGGCTTCATGAGAATAACCATAAAAAATGCACGATACCAGCCAAAAATAGGTTTGCAAAGGCTGTGAGCGCTGAGGCAAAACTGGAAACAAACCTGTCCATATTTGGAAACATTTGCATGCAATTTGCATGCAGACATGCAAATGAGCGTGTGAACTTGTGAGGGGAAAAAATGCTACAGCTCAGCCTCCAACCAAACGGATACCTTTGGAAGAACGTGAAACTCGGAAAACCTGAAACTGTCCCTCGCGTTTATTGCTTCCATTCAGAGGAATTGGATTTTGATCTCTTTCCTGGACAGAACAAGGAAATGCTTTTTCCCCTCCCCCTGATTTATGCTGTGTGTCTGTCTGTGTGTCTAGAACTGTGCAGAGATATACATGGATGTATCTGTGCTGTTCATTCTCATGTTCATTCTCATGCGTGCGCCAACAGATGTTGCCCTCGGGGTCCCACTTTTAACAGCCCAAGGTCTAACAGGTGGCACGCGGAGCCATCTCTGCGGACATGCAAACCAACGCCCAGGTCAGCTCCATCATGCATGCCCGCCCACCTCTCACCAACCTCTGCCAGGAGACACGTGTGCATTCGTGGGGGTGCGGGGGTCATGCGCACATGTGGGGAGTATGGCACCCCCCCGTGCCCTGTTTTTGGTTCTAGGAGGTTTCAGGGGGGCCTGCTAGCACAAAAATGGGGGACGTGTGCTCATGCGTGGGCGGCAGGGCCTGCTGGGGGCATTGCATTATGGATGTTGGCACCACGCGCTTTTGGCACTTGAGGAAAAAAAGGTTCGCCATTACTGGGTTACCCACTCCTATACAGGTGGCTGTTGACTTCTGACCATTCATTAAACAACCATTCAAAGTTAGAACTGAAGAAAATGACTGATGACCTGTTCTTGTACTTCTGGCAATCGCAGCATCCCCATGGTCATGTGATCAAAATTTGGATCCAGTCATGTGTCTGTGACAGCTTCAGTGTCCTGGATTCACACGATCATCATTTGTGACCTTCCCAGAGGGCTTCCGACAAACAAAGACAGTTGGGGAAGCCAAACTAGTTTTGGTCACCACATTGCAAAAAAAGATGTTGAGACTTTGGAAAAAGTGCAAAGAAGAAGCAACCAAGATGACTAAAGGCCTGGAGACTAAAACATATGAAGAACGGTTGCATGAACTGGTTATGGCCAGTCTAGAGAAAAGAAGGAACTTGGGGTGACATGATAACTGTATTCCAGTATTTGAGGGGCTGCCCCAAAGAAGAGGGGGTCAACTTATTTTCGAAAGCACCAGAAGGCAAGATAAGAAACAATGGATGGAAACCAATCACGGAGAGAAGCAACCTGGAATTAAGGAGAAACTTCCTAACAGCTTTCAGAAATTGTAGGTGCTTCATCACTGGAGGTTTTTAAGAAGAGACTGGACAGCCACTTGTCTGAAATGGTATAGGGCCATGATGACGAACCTATGGCACGCATGCCACAGGTGGCCCACAAAGCCACATCGGTGGGCATGCGAGCATTGCCCTAGCTCAGCCTTTCAGACCCACCAGAAGTTGGGAAACAGGCTGTTTCCGGCCTCCGGAGGATCTCTGGGGAGGGAGGGGAGGCTTGTTTTTCACCCTCCCCAGGCTCCAGAAGCTTTCTAGGAGCCTGGGGAGGGCAAAAACAGCCCCATGGGGGGGAGGTCATGTGCGTAGGGGCACATTGAATTATGGGTGTGGGCACACGCGTGTGACACCCCCGTTCTCCCCCCACTTTTGGCACGTGACGGCAAAAAGGTTAGCCATTCCTGGCATAGGGTCTCTTGCTTGAGCAGCGGTTTGGACTATAATGTTGCAGAAAATCAAAGGACTCAGATTTCGAGATCAAGAGAAGCTTTATTTTGGCCAAAGGTTCAGACAGAAAAGATAACCATCTAACATCTGAACAACGTTCTGATTGAGACACACATTCTTATAGTCTTCAAAAGCAGTAAAAAAACCGGAAATATGTTAGATCATTCCTATTGGCTAGGCCCCCTATTGCTGAGCAGAAAAGCTGATTATATCTTGCGCCTGAGACACAGGTATCATGCAGGAAATACTAGTTTCATATTGACTTGACTAGTTTCATTTTGGCTTCTGCGCTTAGACACAGAAGTGAGAAAGATAGCTAACTCTGTGGTTTGACAGTTTAAACTCAGAAAATGTCTCTTACAATATCTAGGTGAAGGGACCTTCAGAAGTCATCCAATCCAACCCCGTATTATTTCACACGTATGTTCAAATCTCACTTTACGTCCTACTTTAATAAGACCTCCAAGGTCCCTTCCAGCTCTATTCTGATTGATTGATTGATTAACTTAATAATCTTAATAAGCATGTGATTCTCATCATGACCATGGTGATTTGCTTAACAACCATGGCTAGAAGGTAATACAATAGGGCACAACTCACTTAAAGACTGCTTTGCTTAGCAATGGGCGTTCTGCTTCCAGTTGTGGTCATAAGTCGAGGATTACCAGTAATTTACCAGTGCTGGTTTGGAAATCTGGCTCGCTCTTTGGGATAGGATAGGATAGGATAGGATAAAGGGAACAGAACAGAACAGAACAGAACAGAACAGAACAGAACAATAGAGTGGGAAGGGACCTTGGAGGTCTTCTAGTCCAACCTCCTACTTAGGCAGGAAACCTCTACACCACTTCAGACAACTGGTTGCCCAGTCTCTTCTTAAAAACTTCCAGTGTTGGAGTATTTACAACTTCTGGAGGCAGGTTGTTCCACTATTTAATTGTTGTAACTGTCAGGAAATTTCTTCTTAGTTCTAGGTTGCTTCTCTCCTTGATTGGTTTCCATCCATTGCTTCTTGCCCTGATGAAAAGGCTCGTGATCAAGATTTTTTTTTTTAAGGAACTCAGGAATGATGTGTGACTCTTCCTTGAGGGATAGGAAGGTGAAAAGAGTGCCCCTTTTTATTATATCATCGTAGAGTGGAGGCGCACCATCTGTTATTTCGATGCAGCAAGGAGCTCGGAGTTTACCACAGCCTATTTTGTCTCATTATGATGCATGCTCATGCCAGAGTTACCATGGGAGCAAGACGGGTGGGGTGGGGGTGGGGAATCTCTACTCTTAATTGTTAAACAACTCTGCCTCTTTCTGCGCACACTTGCTGACATCTGTGAATTAGATTTCACAGATTTTAATGTTACCCCCTCTCCCCTCCGCTTTTCCTCTGTTTATAATTCAAGGGTTCTGCAGTAGATTTCTGTGCTTTGGTGAACAGAGGTGGCTGGGCTGTTGCAGCACAGCCGTTCTTAAGGATAAAATTCTGTGAGTTCATTCATTCATTTTACTTATTTATTGATTAAACGGATGCATATAGGTGCCCAACTCACCCACAGTGACTCTGGGTTGGCCTTCAGCATTAAACAACATTGAGTTAAGAATCTCCTCACTTTTTGCTTTTTGCTTTTTCTTTCTCCCACTGTTTGTGAATCCTGGCTTAATCATATATGAGTTGAAGGTGAAAATGATGAACCTAATAAAATGGGTTATTTTGCACTTAGGTTCATTCTAGATAAAGAGATTCTTGGAGAATCCCAAATGTCTGGGACATTTCTTTTTCTTTCTCCAAGAAAAATAAATAGCAATAGCGCTTAGATACTGCTCCGTACTGCTTTACAGCATTCGCTAAGAGGTTTATAGAGTCAGCCTATGGCCCCCAACAATCTGGATCCTCATTTTATTGACCTCGGAAGGATGGAAAGCTGAATCAACCTTGAGCCCGTCAGGATTGAACTCCAGGCTGTGGGCAGAGTTAGCCTGCAATACTGCATTCTAACCACTGTGCCATGGCTCTTTTGAGGGACAAATTAAGTTTTGTGATTAAAGATGATGAGATAAATCTGGATTCTACTGGTCCCAAATCTTTCTGGGATTTTGAGTGGAGTGTGAGCCTTGAAAGGCAGGTTGTTCTTTCACAAAATAGTTTTTATACGGGTCATGAAATACCCATTTTCTTCCCTGTCACCCTGCCTACTCCACTCTTGTACTTCTCTTTGTCTAGGGGCAGGGGGCAAATAGGCTCAACTTGAAATGATGCACTGAATTGTACCTACCTATCGTTTTTTTCCAGAAAGACTTGGGAACTTTTCTGAGCCTAGAGCCATTCCATTGCAACATCAGGATATCGTTCCTTTTTGTCCAAATTAAAAAGATCCAAAAACCAAATGGGTCAGGAAACCTCGTAGACCGTGCTAGAAAGCAGGAGACCGTGAGTTCTAGTTCTAGTTCCTCCTCAGGGCTGTAAGCCAGCTGGGTGACTTTGGACCAGTCACTCTCTCTCTCAACCCAATCCACCTCACAGGGTCGTTGTTGCGGCAAAAACAGGAGGAGGAATGTATGTTGGATATGTTTGCCTCTGAGTTATTTGTAAAAATAATAAAGATGGGATGCAGATACAGACAGAGAGACAGAGAGACAGACAGACAAAATTACTTACCACTCCAGGACCAGTTTCTGATTATGTTCGCCTCTGTGAGTTATTTGTAAAAATAATAAAGATGGGATGCAGATAGATAGATAGATAGGTAGATAGATAGATGGATGGATGGATGGATGGGTGGGTGGATGGATGGATGGATGGATGGATGGATGGATGGATGGACGGACAAACAGACATAGACAGATGGACAAAATTGGTGCTACCTTACTTAACCACTCCAGGACCAATTGTAGGGTAATGGTGAACACACTTGACTAGAAGTGGGAGGCTGTGGGGGAGGGGCATTCTTCTTATCCTCAAGATGGGCATTCTCTGATTCTAGGACAGCCATTCTTTCTTAGCCCAACTTCCCAACTTCACATTGTGAATCACCTTCTTTTGCTCCTAAATGAAAGGTGGGATAGGAAGGCAATAAGCAGACAAGTCAATAAGCCCATTTGCTGAAGCTCTTTGATTTCTGTTGTACTTTCTCTTACTTGTGAATCTGTATGAACCTATGTCCACAGTAGATTCATAGTAAATTCACAATAAGCCCAGAATCCAAGCATGTTAAATCACATTGTGAATGAGCACATACTTTGTGCTGTTTCCTCTTGCTCTGCTTTCCCTTGTGAGGTGAAGTTTTGCCATTACTGCTAGCCGGGGTTATGCTTCATGGTGCTCCAATAAGCCAAGAACAAACTTTGTTTCAGTACTGCTTAAATCCTTGGGGTATTAAAGATCAGTCCTTGATTTGAACATAATGCCACAAGTCTATTTAATTGATCCATGTGCAAACAACAAGGTTGCATGTACCATCCCCATTCTCTTTACACCAGTGTGTTTGTCTTAAGTAATGTACAGATGGCAGCCAGTGGCAGCCAGCCAGCGTCTTTCTCTGCCTTCGTAAATCGTCTCTGCCTTACTGGAAAGGTTTTGTAGGGAATCCTCTTTAATCATGGCTCAGTCCTGAGGACAATTGTCATCCACGTCTCTGCAGGGATATCTGGTTATCTGTTAACCAAGTTATAACCTCCAAGTCACAACCACCTTGCAGCGTAGATTGGTCATAGAGCAGGAGGATCCCCAGCTTCCTGCTGTAACACACTGTTACTCAACCTTGGCAACGTTGTAAGTTATGTGGACTTCAACTACCAGAATTCCCCAGCCAGCATACTTGGATTTCAAGTCCACATACTGGTAGTTCTTGACTTATGACTGTAATGATTGTAAGTCATTGTGGTTGTTAAGTGAGACACTCTCGTTATTGCCTCACTTAGTGACCATAATCTGTTCTATCCCCCTTTGTGTCGGGTGGGGGGAGGAGGATACCCTGGGAGGCCTAGTGAAGGCCCAGATCCACACTACAGCATCTCCTCAGTTCATATGCGGCTTCCCCTGGCCTCCCAGGGCCTCCCTATGCCCTGAGCCTCCTTCGGAAAGGAGACTTGGGCAATTCGCCCCATACCCTTCTTATACAATCCGGGCTCTGCATAGTGGCATCCCCAAAACAGGCACCATTTTGAGGAGAGGCTGCAATTCTCAGATTGATCCACGTAGGCAGATCTACAGAAAAGGGATGTGGTCTGAGCTATGATGAGGGGAGAAGAGGAGGGTTTGGGACCCAGTGGGAACCAAGCAGTGGTGGTATTCAGCCAGTTCTATCTGGTTCGGGTGAACTGATAGTGGCGTCTGCGGGAGGCTCCGCCCCACCCACCTGGACATCATCACATCCCATTTTTGATGCTCTACGCAGGCATGGAAGGCTCTGCGCATATGCGGAGATAGCGTGGATGAGCAAAACAAGCACACGCTCACATTTGCAAACCAGTAGAGGAGGTAAGTGAATACCACCCCTGGAACCCAGGCCTACAGTGACCCAACAGAGCAGGATGGGAGGGTGGAAGATAAAGGCAAGCAGATCGTCAAGCGCCTGAATTTCATCCGTGTGACCATGGCAGGTCTTAAGTCCCTTTGTTCAGTGGTCTCGTAATTTCGGACAGTTACTGAACGGACAGTCATAAGTCGAGGACCACCTGTATCCGAAAGCCGCCATGGTTGAAAATCACTGCTCTAACCATTAACTCAAGTTACCGTAATGCCGGAACCCCTTTCAACCAGAGGTGGGATTCACTTACCTTCTCTACCGGTTGATAATTGTGAGCGCGTGTTTGCACCTGTTGCACTCGCATGTGCCTCCTCTGCCCACGTGCACAGCCTTCCGTGCATGTGCAGTCCTTGCACATTACGTCTGGGCGGGTGGGTGGACCCTCCCACAGTCGCTACTACCGGTTCCCCAAACTGGACATAACCAGTCTGACTCCCACCACTGCTTTCAACCCTGAAAAGCTTTTTCTTGCCTCTGTTTCCTTTCTGATGGGGAAGGCCCATTACTTTCGGCTTTATCTGGCTCTGTGGCTGGAGGCTTTTAGACAAGTACTTGCTGAGGGTGCCCAGCTGGGGAAGACTGGCTGTAAATTACTACCTTGTCTGGTGGAGGCAGCAAAAGGTGGGGCCTGATATGTGCTTGCTTAAAGCCTCCTTCACGCAGACGGGCATTGCTGTCTTCCCTGTGAGTCATCCCCATTACAGCTTGCAGCTCCTTGAATTCCAGCTCAGCAGTGCGAGGGAGTCTTGGAAGATTTCTAAGAGAGTGGCGGAGGTGTGCCTTCTGTCCTTTAGCGTCTAAAAAGGAACATACATAAGGAAGTGGTTTGGAAGGATCTCCTTCCCAGCTGGGAGAGGAAGGTGGTTGCATGGCTCCTGGATCCAGAGTAGCTCTGGGTGGAAAGAGGAAGGTAAGCAGAAAATTCCGATCCCTTCTCTCCATATGGAGAATCTGCACTGTATGAATTGGCTGCTTCCACCGTGTGCTGCAGGCCTGCTGCTGAGGCTCCTCCGTGGAAGCAAATGTGTTGTTGTTTACTCCCTCATTTAGCATTGTGGCATTTGTCTTTTTAGACGGGTACTCAAAGCAGAGGCTACCTAATTAACGTAGGCCACAAGAGAGCAGAAAACGGACACGCGGAACTAACTGCTGGGGTTTGAAGGTGATGCAAAGGTTTAAAGAGAGAAGTTAACAGGGCAGCCTATCTGTTCTTCCTTTTCTACTTCCTGTTTTATTGTTCATTCTTCCTCTTATGACTATCCAAAGAATTGCTTACACAGTCCTAGGAAGCCCTGGCGATGCCATACACACCTTTTGCGGTCTGCAGCATCCCTACCCTTCTGGTAGTGTAATTTTGTCTTTGAATATGTTTATAAAACAGTAAGGTTTCACTACCATCTCTCTTTAAGGCCATCCGGTAATCTGTCTAAATTACCAATCCGGTGTCTGCATTATATACAAATAAAATAAGTGAGTCAGTTGAAAAGTTATATAATGAAAAACTTGTTTCTTTGCTTGGAACTTCCTGCTAGGCAGTGTTACCAGAAGGCAAGGCAGGTTGATCTTCTGAAAAGAGTAATGATCATTCTGTCTACTTTTGTTTGGGTGTCTCTTCGGTCCTCTAGTTCACTCTGTGTTGCTCTCTCTCCCACTGTAAACAGTAAAACCCATTTTTTCAAAGATTTATTTATTTGTTTGTTTGTTTGTTTGTTTGTTTGTTTTAAATGACCTCTGGTCATTTTAAAATTACTTGGTGTCCCCTTGTGGCTCAGTAATGTCTTGCTGAAATGCTGGGCAGAATGAGATTCCAAAGAGAACTCACTACCCCTTTATATTGTTTACTGGATTTGGAAAATACTTTATTCTTTGCCCTTTTTAACTGATAATCAAGGTTGACTCACCCTTCCATCCTTTCGAGGTAGGTGAAATGAGGACCCGGATTGTGGGGGCAATAAGCTGACTTTATATAAAAAAAGAACACCGCTTGGGGGGGTGGGGGGCAAAAGCCCTACTAAGCAGGTATATACAAAAGTATGAAGGCTATTGCTTAATGCATTGTAAGCCGCCCTGAGTCTCCGGAGAAGAGCAACATATAAATCTAACAAACAAACAAACAAACAAATAAATAAATAAATTTACCTTTCCTCTTTGTCCATGTTCTGCCTCAACCCACCAGGCATTACGGTTGAGCTCTTGACCGCTGGTTTTTGGCCAAATATTATATGTAGTTTAGATTTGATCCTTGAGTCCAGCTAGGCTGATAAGTCTCCTTGCTTACAACCACGGTGAGTTCAGGAAATTGTAATCTGCAGTTCAAAGCAAATGCTTAAAGAGAACAAGTTTCTGCACTAGGTACTTGGATAAACAACCTGCACTATTTTTATGCTGATAGATATCTGCACTCTTGAACATTTCAACACCCATGTTTCTATTCTGGGAGAAGCCACACCCAGGAAGAAGTGGGGAAAAAAGGACCAAATGTTTTAGTTCTTTCTATTCAAAATTTATTTATTTTTTTATTTTATTTATTTTATAAAATTTATATGCCGCCCTATCTCCAAGGACTCAGGGCGGCTCACAACAATCGACCAAGCAACTGTAAAAACAACAAATACACATAAAAAATATCAAAAAAATATTTTTTTAAAAAAAAAGTTAAAATATACTACCCCATCAGTCCAGGCCAGAGGACATAAATAGCCAGGTTTTCAATTCACGGCGGAAGGTACGAAGATCAGGGGCTAGCCGGAGCTCCAAGGGAAGTTGATTCCAAAGGGTGGGGGCACTCACAGAGAAGGCTCTACCTCTGGGGGTCACCAGCCGACATTGTCTAGCCTACGGCACCCTGAGTAGGCCCTCTCTGTGAGAGCGTACCGGACGATGGGAAGTTGACGCTGGTTGCAGGTGGTCCAACAAATAGCCTGGACCTAAGCCATGAAGGGCTTTATAGGTTAACACCAGCACCTTGAATCTCACCCGGAGGGCAACCTGCAACCAATGCAAGCCGCGCAGGAGTGGTGTAATATGGGAGTATCAGGTCCCTCCCGCAACAACCCGCATGGCCGCATTCTGCACCAGCTGAAGTTTCTGGGTGGTCTTCAAGGGCAGCCCCAGGTAGAGAGCATTGCAGTAGTCGATCCGGGAGCTGACTAGCGCATGAGTGACTGTGTGTAGGGCATCTCGGTCCAAGTATGGGCACAACTGGCGCACTAGGCGAACCTGGGCAAACGCCCCTCTGGTTGGTTAGCAGCACCTCTGTTAAGAAGACCATGCAAGATTATTGAAAGACAAAACTGGGAATTCAGCATCGAATAAAGTTGCAGGGGCATCATTTCTGAAAACTAGTAAGCAGAATGTCCAGTATGAATGGAGGATGGAAACATTTAGAAATCAGGATTCAAAATGTGATTTTTCTGTTAATGAATTCACTGTCGTTGGCTGTTGTAAATTCAGGTTTTCCAACTTTTAAACCATGGGTCTCCAACTTTGGGAACTTTATGCCTTGTGGACTTCAACTCCCAAGAATTCCTCAGCTACTGGCAGGGGAATTATGGGAGTTGAAGTCCACAAGTCTTAAATGTTGCCAAGGTTGGAGTCCACTGTTTTAAAAAGTTTAAATGCAGGACTCCATAAGCCCTTTCAGTCAGACCAATCTTGAGAAGTATACAAATTATACAGTACAAATCCATAATTTGGGTTAAAAATAAAGAAAGAAAAATGTATCAGCAGCATGATCAGAAATAATAATAAGAAAGAAATTGAAAGATTATGGCATAAATTAGCTGTAACGGTCCCCGTGCTTATCAATACACTGGGTGTCCTATCAAAAATTCTTGGATAGCACTTAGAAAATTTGGGCATTGACAAAATTTCCAACTGTCAATTGCAAAAGGCCACAGATCTTGCTTGGATCTGCACTGAAACTATGTCAATACATTATCCTAGTTCTTTGGAAGAATTTGATGTGTATGAAAGCCCACACAAGCCAAAAAACGAGTGTTGGTGTGACTTCACCTGTTTGTATATATAATAAAATCTGAGCATGCTGTTATTGTTATAAAAAATTATTATAGCCACCCACTCCAAAACTATCATTAAAACTGAAAAGTTCAAAAGAATTGGACTAACAATCAAAAGCTAGTAGGAGCAGTTAGACTTAAGTACAGCTCCACAATGCTTTACAGCATTCTCTAAGCCAGAGGTCTCCAACCTGGGCAACTTTAAGACTTTTGGACTTCAACTCTGGGAGTTGAAGTCCACAAGTCTTAAAGTTGCCCAGGTTGGAGACCCCTGCTCTAAACTGTTCACCAATGTGAGCATATTGCCCCCAACCATTTTGGTTCTCATTTTACCCACCTCAGAAAGATGGAAGGCTGAGTCAAACTTGAGCTGCTCAGGATAACGCCACAATTCACTATGCATAAACCAGGAATCTGATCATTTTAAAAATCATCATTCTGCAAAAGAATACTCATAACAAGTCATCATCAAGACTTGATAGGACAACCAAGTCTTTACAGACTTTCTGAAAGTTAGGAAAAAGGGGGCCATTTGAACAATTGGAGAGATGTGCTTGCTTCGCCAGCACATATACTAAAATATGTGGCAGCTCAGCTGGGAGCGTCAGGGACTTTTCAAAGCATTTTTTTTAACCACCTCTTCGGCCAAGAGGTTGCAGGAAAAAAATGCTTTGAAAAGCCTCTGACGATCCCAGTTGAGCCGCACGATCATCAGAGGCTTTTTTTTTTTTAACTTTTAAAAGCATTTTTTCGTCAGAAGAGGTTGTAGAAAAAATGCTTTTAAAAGTAAAAAAAAAAAAGCCTCTGATGATCGTGCGGCTCAGCTGGGCATGGTGGTGGTGGTGGTGGGTGCAGGGATTTTTGCTACCGGGTTCTCTGAACCACCCGCTGCCATCGCTACCGGATCGCGCGATCCAGTCCGAACCGGGAATATTTCACTCCTGGTTCATAGTTACAACAGCACTGAAAAAAAATGACTTATGACTATTTTTCACACTTATGACTGTTGTAGCAGCCCCATGGTCATGTGATAAAAATTTGGACGTTTGCCAAGTGGCACATATTTATGATGTTTGCAGTGTCCTGGGATCATGTGATCACTTTTTGCGACCTTCTGACAAGCCAAGTCAATGGGGAAGCCAGATTCACTTAACAGCTTTGTTACTAATTTAACAACTTAACAACTGTGGCTAGATATGTCATAAAATGGGGCAAAATTCACTGTCTTGCTGAGCAACAAAAATGTTGGGCGCAATTGTGGTTGTACGTCAAAGACTACCTGTATTCCAGAGAGGGGAAATTACTAGAAAGGCATGCTTCTGTGAATGACTCTCTAATTGAGGGAACATGGAGAACATGTGCGGTATTAGGTCTTATTTTGCTGGGAGATGTTGGTTCCAAGATACCTAGGCTCTTAACCAGGGGTGGGCTGCTGGGGGTTCTCAGGGATTCAGGAGAACCTCTAGATAAGATTCTGTGCAGTTCAGAGAACCCCCAAATCCCACTCCTGCCTGACCCCGCCTACCCCTCCCCTCCCAGGAGTCCCCATGCGGCCCATGCGGCCTATTTTGTTTTTTGTTTTTTTAAAATAATCTTTATTTACATTTTCAGTTAAAAACAGACATTAGAAAGAAAACAAAACATCATACATTAATAAGAGACAGCGTATATAGAGCTAAATCCATAAACCCCTAACCCCCCAACCACATCCTATACTGTATGTTAGCATTATAACCCGGAGAAGACAGAACATCTTACAAATCTTGGTACATCAATCCTATCCTTTCTATTTCATTATTTTTATAACATATATGTTATAAAATGCGGCCTATTTTGGATGCATGGCACGCACGGAGGCTCAGGGAGGTTGAAAAACGGGCCTACTGGAAGTTTGGGAAGGCCAGAAACAGGCCTGGGGAAGCTGTTTTCACCCTCCTGGAGGCTCGAGGAAAGCCTCCGGAGCCCGGGGAGGGCCAAAATGCCCCCCCCCCATGGTGCAGGAGGCCGACTAGGCTATGCCCACAATTGCCACACCCACCCAGCAACTGGGCAGAGAACCCCTTGCTAAAATTTTTGAAGCCCGCCCCTGCCCTTAACCATGAAAAGGTGACAACCAGCACCTTGAATTTCCCCCCAAGAAAGATGGAAGTCAACCATCGGACATTCTCTCTTTCCTCCTCAGCTCATTTCCTTGCTCATCAGAATCATTCAGGGGCATCAGACAACCAATTTGCAATTTGAACAGTTCTCCCCTATCAGGATAAAACAGGTACCAAGATCACTACAGATTGTAGCTATGACAAAGAAGGAAATAGGGTGAAGGAAGTCAGCCCTCAGGCATCTTACTTCTGACCTTGCAAACTGCTTCTTCCTCTTCCTCCTCCTCCTCCTTTGATTGTTTATTTATAACTATGACTATCATTAAGTGTTGTACCTTATGATTCTTGATGAATGTATCTTGTCTTGTTTTGTACACTAAGAGCATATGCACCAAAGACAAATTCCTTGTGTGTCCAATCACACTTGGCCAATAAAGAGTTCTGTTCTTCTTCTTCTTCTTCTTCTTCTTCTTCTTCTTCTTCTTCTTCTTCTTCTTCTTCTTCTTCTTCTTCTTCTTCTTCTTCTTCTTCTTCTTCTTCTTCTTCTTCTTCCCCTTCCCCTTCCCCTTCCCCTTCCCCTTCCCCTCCTCCTCCTCCTCCTCCTCCTCCTCCTTCTTTTTGCCTCTTCCTCTTCCTCCTCCTCCATCCCTCTCTTTTTTTTTTGAAGTTGAGATAATATTTCCATGTTCCTGAGGCTTTTGGGTTTGGGTATCTCAGGAAAGCATTCCTAGCGAGGGAATGGAGGCAAGTTTTTGTAGATTTACACGCTGAGCAGCTTTAAATTGTTGGGCTGTTGTCAGCTTTGTGAGGTAGTTCAGACAAGAAGCACGCCCAGATGAACTAATTTTACTTCATTGTAAGGATACGTTAACAGAGTTTTGCAAGACTGAAAGTATTCCTCCCTTCCTCTCTTTTTAGTCTCTGGAAAACTAGGGACGGTCCTTTCTGACATGCTTTTCATGCTTTTCTATGATGCAATATTGTCTGAATTCCCAGAAAGCAGGGAGTGTATTCCATTAAATTTCTCCCGTAAGCTGAGTCTTAGAAGGTTGCCTATGCTACGGATCTTCCTCCTGTTTCCCAAGGTCATTCCTACTTACCATTACAACTGTGGATAAGGGAAACTATAGATTGGAATCAGGGATGGGTTCTACTTACCTTTAACTACCGGTTTGCATCGCGCTTACGTGCGCACTCTTCTGCGCATGCTCAGATCACCTGTGATGATGTCTAGGTCAGTGGGCAGAGCCTCCCACTGGTTTTACTGGGGGCAACCCACCACTGATTGGAATCTGTATAGACAGGACCTGTATTGATAGGAAAGTCTAAGGTTCAGAAATTAGCCATAAGCCAATTAAGGTGGAAGAAGGGGAGGTCTTATTGGATGAGAGGAGCAAGAGGTTATCTTCCATCAGAAGCTAAAAAGTATTCTTTTCATTAATCAGTTTTCAGATAAAACAGCATGACTACCCTTTGCCTGTGGAACTCCCAGTCACAGTATTATAACCCTTTAAAAGTTTCCACCAATCATAGCCCTGTCTTTAAAAAAAACTCAGTAACTTGGTTTCACTATATGAGTGTGATGGGGTTAATATATTTTATAACTTTTTTCAGTGCACAGTAAAGTTCCTCTGAAACTTGTCATTCCCATCATCACAATTGTCATTTTATTATTTACTGTATGCTCAATGATAATACTCTCCAGACAGTCCATCTATTCCCCCCTCCCCCAAAAGAAACAGTATTAAAACAATAGGAAAATTATAGTGAGAGTACCACATACCATAACTGTTTACACTGTTTCCAAATTCATTACAAAAAACCTGAAGTTCTAAAATAACTGAAGTGGTTCGTAAAAAGCCTGGAAAAATGAAAGTCTTCAACGGGTACCTTCCACAAAACGATGTAGGCTATAGGGGTGCCTCTCTGCAGAACGGGTTCTGAAGATGGAGCACCACCATCAAAAAAGTTAGTTCTATAGCTCAAGGGGTGTCAAACTCAAGGCCCAGGGCCAGATCCGGCCCCAGGGTGCTTAGAACTGGCCCGCGGGGCCGCCCTGAAATCAGTTTAGCTCTGCAGACTAAAGCACTGTAATTAACATCCAGCTGTCTGCAGTTACACCAGTTCGAATCTCCCCAGGCTCAAGGTTGACTCAGCCTTCCATCCTTTCTAAGGTAGGTAAATTGAGGACCCAGTTTGTGGGGGCAATAAGCTGACTTTGTATAAATATACAAAAGTATGAAGGCTATTGCTTAACGCCCTGAGTCTTCGGAGAAGGGTGGCATATAAATCAATTTTAAAAAAAAAAGTGAAGGACCATCTTTGCTGGCAGAGGGTTGCAGGAGGCCGTTGCAGTCAAAAACGGAGTTCGGGAGCCCATTTTCACTGGCAGAGTGCTCAGGCTACCACAGGTGCCCCTGACACGAGTGATATTGAGCTGTCCACACCCACCCTAGCCCCCCGAGGTCAAATACAACCCTGATCAGCGGTGAGATTCACTTACCTTCCCTACCGGTTTGCAAATGTGAGCATGCTCTCTTGCTTCACTCGCACGTGCCTCGTCTGCGCATGCGCACAGCCTTCTGTGCATGCGCAGTGCTTGCGCATTACATCCGGGTGGGTGGGTGGAGCCTTCCGCAGTCGCCACTACCGGTTCGCCCGATTTGGAGAGAACCGGCTGAATCCCACCACTGACTCTGTTGCAGCCCTCAATGAAATCGAGTTTGACACCCCTCCTCTAGTTAGTTTTTAAAAAATAAAGTTCATCTGGCTTGCCTCATTGGCCCTGGTTCCTGAAGGAGGATCTCACTTGCAGATTTTAGGTAAATTTCAGTTTTGTTGCTGATCTACTCAATAAATATGGAAGCAGATGCTTATCTACGGAGCTTGACCCAAAATATTTTAAGGCTGTATAGGCTTCGGCTAAAATTGGGTCTCCAAGCAGGGTGGCAGCAGTCAAAGTGTAGACAAAATAAAGTCACCCCAAAAGTGTTTTTTCAGGAGGCAACTGGACTTTCTTGTTTTTTGTTGAAGACGTTTCGCTTCTCATCCAAGAAGCTTCTCATCCAAGAAGCTTGAGAAGCGAAACATCTTCAAGGGAAAACAAGAAAGTCCAGTTGCCTCTTGAAAAAGCACTTTTGGGATAACCATGACCTGGATGATTGAGAATCTCCATGGACAACATAAAGTCATATTGGTCAGTAGTGAACAGTCCAATATCACTGCCCTCTTCTGGAGTAATTGAAATATTAGGACCATTTTTGAAGCTTCAGACTTTAGCATTTATACAATAAGCCTATCCCTGTCTAGGTATATAGACCTAGAGTCATGGCCAGGAAGCCCTTTGCACAACTGTAGGTTGTGTGTCAGTTACGCCCTTTCCTTGACCAACAGGCCCTGCTTGGTTACCCACACCCTAATCACCTGTCATTTTCACTTTGCAATACAGTCTACAACAGGGGAGCCCACGGGCTGGATGCGCCATGCGCACGCCATGCCTACCCTGGCTCCACAAAGGCAAAAACTGTCACGATGTCACGATATGTCATATGACGTGACCGAGTTTGACACACGTGGTCTACATGGAACTACCTTAAAAGGTATCTGGAGGTTCAATTTGCTTGAAAATGTGGCATCCTGCTTTATTTTGTACAAGTCTAGATATTTGTACACATGTCACCTCACAGGAGCTGTATTGGTTGCTGATTTGCTCCTGGTCCAATTAAAGATGCTGATGGTCGCATTTAACAGCCTATATGGCTTGGGGCCAGGTTATTTGAAGGACCGTCTTTCTTTTGGTTACATCTTCCTAACCAGAGTGGAGTGTGAGGGGATATTACAGATCCCCTCCATTAAGAAGGTCTATCTAATGGAACTAAGAAGAAGTGGTTTCTCCATGGTGACTTTCTCTCTGTGGAATATTATCCCCACAGAGATAAAATTGACCCCCATCTTGGTTCTTTGAAAGGCCCTGAAGGCATCATTTTGCCAGTGGACCTATTTGGAGACCCAGGGTGATACAGAACCCATCAAATGCTTTGTCGGGGGTGTGGATGAGGGTTTCTTGCAAGGGTGTCAAACTCAATTTCATTAAGGGCCACATCAGGGTTGTGTTTGACTTTGGGGGGGCGTGGTGTAGCTAGGGTGGGTGTGGCCAGCTCGATGTCACTTTGTCGAGGCACCTGTGGTGACCCGAGCCCTCTGCCAATGAAAGCAGGCTCCCACGCTCCATTTTCAGCTGCAACGGCTTCCTGCAGCCCTTTGCCAGCGAAAACAGAGCTCGGGAGGTCAGTGTGCAGCCCTCCCGTGCTCTGCTTTTGCTGGCAGAGGCATTGCGGGCCAGTCCTTCTTTGTTTCCAGGGTGGCCCCTCAGGCCATATCTAAGCACCCTGCGGGCTTTGAGTTTGACACCCCTGGTTTATTGGGTTTTGAATTCAGGTTTTTATTTCTATAAAATGCCTGGAGTTAGGTGGCCAAATATATTTTCTTAATAAATAAATAAAAAGAAAAAGAAAGGGAACAGGAAGGCTGGCTCTTGGCACTCCAGCCACTGTAGTAGGAGATCAAATTGTAACTAGTGAGAAAGCAAAGATGAAAGTGACTTTAGATGATCTTGAAAGAAGATAACCAGCAACTTTCACTCTCTGGTTTTTGTTCTTTAAAAGGGGGCCCCTGATCCAAGAAAATAGATGTTTTGTGGGATGATTGCTTTAGAATCTCGATGTGGAGATTACTGCTGAAGTAATTTGCTTAACAGCTGCGTCAATTATGTTGAGAGTGGAGCTCCCTTTGGCTAATCAGATGGCAGTCTTATCTCAAGTCTGCTTTCTTTCTATTGGGAACAATGTTATATAAGTAGAATCATTTAGGAAAGAAAAGATTGACTGGCTCATGCTGATGAGGCAGTTGCTTGCTTGCTTGCTAATGCAAATCTTCCAGGTTAGTGCATTGATGGAGGAATGTGTCTTGAGTTGTAAACTTGGACCTGACAAGCTCTAAAAATAGAATGTTCTTTAAAGCAATAGAGCAAATTGGTCACTGAACATTGCTTGTAGCTTATAGTGGCAGCAGGCAAATTTATTTCCTGGAACAATTTATTTATACTCCTGTATTCCATTCCCATCATGATGGGGGCCTGTAGAATTTGAATCATTTTCTGTACAAACCTTTCATTTTGTCTTTTGTTTCTTCTGTTGGTCACGAAATCCCCAATAGTGGTCGACTGGCAACAGGGGGCTCTGTTTTTCCTTCCTAGAATTCCACATTTTGCAATTATGTGGACTTGCCATAATTATATTTTAAAAAGCTGCAATTAGTAGGGAGAAAAATCTCCTTCCACTGAATGGAAGGTGAATCTCCGTTCTGTCTTCTTAAGCACTGATTGGACCATGATTTCAATTCAGTTCATTTTGGGGCATCAGCGTTCTCCTTTCTGTCTTTGGAACGTGCGTAAAATGCTTTTCTTGTATTTTATCAGTTCATAATACCCATTTTGCATGTGTTCTTTCATAAATTCATGGCCATCTGTTTCCATGTCAACCTCTACTTAAACAAATCCCTACTATCTTCTGGGCATTTCAATTTAAAGTGAGCTTTTTTGCATGTACTGTATTTCAAGATATAGATATTTTTTATATACGTGATTTTCTTTTAATTGTAGACGCCTTGGATGTTCTCTGAGCTCCATTGTTTGTTTGCAGGGGTTTTGTTACCAGACTAGTTAACATCTTCAGTCTTGGCCTGTTACCTAACCTGGTTATGAAACATTTGCAAGCAAGCAGTCAAGTTGAGAGAGCACTACAAATATTCCTTCTATTGGTATTTCCTTTTAAAGCAGAAAACTGTGGAGAATTTAAAAAGTGTACAACCACATTACATTACAAGTAGTCCTCGAGTTACAACAGTTCACTTAGTGACCATTCAAAGCAGTGGTGAAATCCACATTTTTTTACCGGTTCTGGGGGAATGGCTTGGTGCGTGTGGCAGGGGAAGAATACTGCAAAATCCCCATTCCCACCCCACTCCAGAGGAAGGATACTGCAAAATCCCCATTCCCTCCCCACTCCTGGGGGAAGGATATTGCAAAATCTCCATTCCCACCTCACTCTGGGGCCAGCCAGGGGTACTATTTGCTGATTCTCTGAACTGCTCAAAATTTCTGCTACCGGTTTTCCAGAACCTGTCAGAACCTGCTGGATTTCACCCCTGATTCAAAGTTATATGGCACTGAAAAAAGTGACTTATGACCATTTTTTATACTTGTAGCATCACAGTGGTCACACAATCAAAATTCAGATGCTTGGCAACTAACTCACCTTTATGCTGTTGCTATGTCCTGGGGTCACATGATCCCCTTTTGCGGCCTTCTGACCAGCAAAGTTAATGGGGAAGCCAGATTCACTCAACCACCGTGTTATTACCTTAATAATTGCAGTGATTCACTTAACATCTAGTTAAGTTCGCAAAATGGGGCACTTAACTGTCTTAAGCAACATAAAATTTTGGACTTGATCGTGGTCATAAGTAGAGGACTACCTTTACTATTTACTATTTAATTTGGGAAGTATGAACTTGGTTGTTCCTTTAAAATATGGACTGAACAAATTCTCTGAATACACCTGATCTGTAATTGATGCATACGTAGATAAAAATAAATAATTTAAATATAAATAGAAAAATAAAAAGAAACAGGTTGGTGCAGTGGTGCTGGCCTAGAAACCAGATGTACTAGGCCTCCCATGTACATGAAAGCCAACTGGATGACTTTGGGCCAGTCCCTCTCTCTCTCTCAGCCTAGCCCATCTCATAGGGTTGTTAGTGTATGAAAAAATAGTAGACAGGAGTATTAGGTATGTTTGCTGCAGGATACAAAATTAAGATCAATAATAATAATCTATTGGGACGTGGTGACTCAGTGGCTAAGACACTGTGCTTGTCGATCGAAAGGTCGGAAGTTCAGTGGTTCGAATCCCTACTGCCGCATAACGGGGTGAGCTCCCGTTACTTGTCCCAGCTTCTGCCAACCTAGCAGTTCGAAAGCATGTAAAAAATGCATGAAGGAAAATAGGGACCACCTTTGGTGGGAGGGTAACAGTGTTCTATGCACCTTTGGCATTTAGTCATGCTGGGCACATGACGTCTTCGGACAGTGCTGGCTCTTCAGCTTTGAAACGGAGATAAGCACCGCCCCCTAGAGTCGGGAACGACTAGCAGATATGTCCGAGGGGAACCTTTACCTAATATTAAATCTATCTCTTATTATATCCATGAAGTCACTAAGGTTTGAGCTTGACTCAACTGAAAATAAATGTTACTATTTATTTATATTGGTGAGTTATAATAAGCAATTACAACAATATCAAAATATACCTCTGGTTGGACTTCACAACCAAAACCACAAGCGTTATTGTTTATTTGATTGTGTGCCAAGTCAGTGTTGACTCTTAGTGACCATATAGATTGAGGTGTCAAACTCGATTTGGAGGGCCACCTCAGGGTTGTGTTTGACCTCGGGGGGGGGGGGGTCGGAGTGTGTGTGGCCAGCTCGATGTCACTCGTGTCGGGGGTACCTGTGGTGGCCCGAGCAGTCTGCCAGCGAAAACGGGCTCCAGAGCTCTGTTTTAGGCTGAGATGGCCTCCTGCAACCCTCTGCCAGGGAAAATGGAGATCAGGAGGGCCACACACGGCCTTCCTGAGCTCCGTTTTCGCTGGCAGAGGCCTTTTCTGTTTCCAAGGTGAACCCACAGTCCAGATCTAAGCACCCCTTGGGCTGGACCTGGCCAATGGACCTTGAGTTTGACATCCCTGATATAGATAGATTTTCTCCATTATGATCCTCTCCCTAACCTCGAGTTTCAGCAGTGTACTCATTGCCATTGTAACTGAGTCAGTCCACCTTCTCTTCTTCTCGTCCCTTCCACCTTTCTCAGCAATAGAGTCTTTTCCAGAGAACTAGGTCTTCACATAATGTGTCTAAAATTGGATAATTTGCGCCTGGTCATTTGTGCCTCCAGGGAGAACTCTGGATTGATTGATTTGTTTGATGTTTGTTTTCTTGGCTGTCCATAGCATTTCTCGGGAGTCTTCTCCAACACCAAAGTTCAAAAGCATAAATAGTCTTTCTATCCTCCCTCAAAGTCCACACATGCATTGCAGTGGTTAAAATAAACTACAGAGGAAGTTTTACTTAAACATACAAGGAACTTGGACTTTATACAGCCAAGCTAGTCTCTTACGCTTTGAAATCAGCCGTGGAACAAAACAATAAACTTAAGTGTTCATTCTTGCAAAGACTGGGAAAACTAGACTGTTGCTTTTTGATAGGCTTGCTTGATGAAATGTTTTCCATGTTGTACAGAGCGAGTGGCAGCTTTCTGTCTATACTCTGGCATTAAGTAGGATTTGTGATCCTCCTATGAGCATCACTTAAACAGGTCCATGCCCCAAAATAATTTATTTTGCTACTTTTCAGTGGAGATAAATCCTTTCAATGGAAACAGCAGTGACTAAACTTCTTCAGATGGCTTACAGTAAAAGTTAGAGATGATAGTGGGTTAATGTTGGACTAGAACAGTGATGGGATTCAGCCGGTTCTCCCCGAATCGCGCAAACCGGTAGTGGTGACTACGGGAGGCTCCGCCTGCCTTTCTGGACGTAATGTGTGACTACTGCACATGTGCAGAAGGCCCTGCGCATGTGCAGAGGCACACACTCACATTTGTGACTGGTAGGGAAAGTAAGTAAATCCCACCTCTGGACTAGAATACAATTTTATTGGGGAATTTTGCAAGGGGAAGCCCAATCCATCTGAAGGGCACCATGTTTGTTTGTTTATAGAATTTATATTGCTGCCTATTCGCACATGGCGAATCAAAGCAGCCTACAAAATATAAAACCTCATATAAAAACAATAAAACTAATAAAAATAGTCATATAATAAATTAATATAATCAAATCACCCCCCTACCCCCTGCCCCGGTGACAGCAACTCACACGAGCCATTTAATGGACTCCATCCCGTTCTAGGTTCCCCAGGCCCGCTGGCAGAACAGGATCTTCAGCGCCTTCCGGAAGAGTGTTAGAGTGGGGGCCATTCTAATCTCTGGGGGAATGATGTTCCAGAGAGAGGGAGCCACCATGGAGAAGGCCCTTCTTCTGAGTCTCACCAGGTGTATCTCCCTAGAGGGGTGGGACCCGCAACTTTCTTTGCCTCCCTGCTCTAATGGATTGGTAGATGTGACCTGCAAGAGATGGTCTCTCAGATAACCTGGTACCTACTCACAGTCACCCATGCCATAGTTACCATGTTGAGGAAAATTAGGTAGAACCGTAGAGTTTTAGGGTCATGTACAGATTTCTGCAGTGGGGCCAATCTTCATGCCTACCAATCTAGCTCATAGAATTATTAGGAGGAGAAAGCAGCATTCATATTTGGGGTGTGGGAGGGTGGAATGGGATGATGGTAAATAATAGATGGATGAAGATAAAAGGCAATAGTGAATTTGCAGATTGAAGTTGTTTTATTATTTAAAAAATGATATCCTTTCTTTCATCTATATTTCACTCTCTTAGCACAATTCACCTCACAAGGTGGTGGTTGTGGGAAAAATAGGAGGAAGAAGGAGTACTATGTGTGTTCACCAGCTTATTTATATAAGTATATATATATAAGTAATAAAAGCAGGATGCAAATAAATAAAAGATTAAAAAATACTTTTTCATGGAGGAAAATGCGTGCATTTAAATTAACTAAGGAGTATGCAGCAGAGCTGTCTGTTAATTTCCAAAATCAGTAATGCTGAAATCATGAAATATTTCAGTGTTATGGTTACAAAATTATTCTAAAATACTCCTGCTGTTCCTGAAATTTAAAATGCAGGGCAGAAACTTTCCAAATATGAAATATAGCTGTAATTTGCATACCAAGTAGCTTCAGTCAGCAGTAAGAATTTAGAAAGGAGCAAAAACCTATTTTGAAACTATTAAATATATTCTTAGTGTGCAAGTATTGCCTTTCTAATGACCCATCTGTTTTGCTGGTGGTGGCAGAGCAGCAAAAAACTATTTAAAGTGTTGCCGTGGCGCTTCAAAGGGCCGCCCTACAGTTGATCAGCGGTAAAAGGCAGTGTGGTGGTAGACCAGTGCGCTCCAAAAACAATTGGGTAGACCGGAATGCTCCAAAAACAAATGGGTAGACTGGTACAGCTCTGCAAACTGTTAAAAGCCTGGTAGACCAGCACCTCTGCTAAATCCTAAAGAATTGTTTGTCACATGACCATCAAGATTATGGGAGCAAGGGGGCGCTCCCATGTGACACTTCTCCTGCGTGAGCTGCATTGGCTTCTGGTGGTCTTCCGGGTGCGCTTCAAGGTGTTGGTTACCACCTTTAAAGTGCTCCATGGCATAGGGCCTGGGTACTTGCGGGACCGCCTTCTGCCGCCGATAGCCTCCCACCGGCCAGTACGTTCCCACAGAGAGGGACTCCTCAGGGTGCCATCAGCCAGGCAATGTCGGCTGGCGACGCCCAGGGGGAGAGCCTTCTCTGTGGCAGCACCAGCCCTCTGGGACGATTTGCCCCCAGAGATCCGTATGATATCTGATCTCTGGGCTTTTCACCGTGCCCTAAACACTTTTTTATTTTATCAAGCTGGGCTGGCGTAACCCCCCCCCTTTAGTTTTTTAATTGTCTATAGGTTTTAAATTTTAAATTGTCTATGGGTTTTTAAATTTTCTGGGCCAAAAATTGTTTAATTCTTTTACAGATTTTAAATTTTGTATTGAAGTGTTTTTTTATTCCTGGCTGTGCACCGCCCTGAGTCCACTAGGAGAAGAGCGGTATACAAATTTAATAACTAAACTAAACTAAACTAAACTAAACTAAACTAAACTAAACTAAACTAAACTAAACTAAACTAAACTAAAGCCACGCCCACAAAATAAGCCACGGCCAGAGAACCGGTAGTAAAAAATTTTAGAACCCACCCCTGGAGGGGAGGGGAGGGGAGGGGAGGGGAGGGACGAGCCAGCCTGAATCCCACCACTGATTCCAGCTATTTAAAGTGCCATGCGTTCAGGTGTACTCAGTCTAGAACAACTAAGCATTTTAATGTACATGTAGCAACTAAGAGGGTCATCCGTAATTCTGTAATATCCTGGTTTACCAATGCCAAGCCAAAATAAACTATTTATTTAGGGTTGCTTTTAAAGATGAGATCAGGTATGGAATCTGCAAGTTTGTTTAAGATTGCAGCTTAATGGTAGCTAAAACATCTGGTGAAGAAAAGGAAACAAGAAGAGTTTGCTGTAAGAAACATTTTCCCCTCTTGAACTTGATTTTATGTATCTACAGTGTTGGGACTTTCTAAACCTCACTGATAAATATACATTAAAACAGATTTTCTTTTATAGGGGGCAGCTCCATAAAATGCTTATTTAATAACTGGCTGCTCAGTTAGCAGTTTTAGATCAATTCATTCATCCTGCATGATACCTAAACTGTCCGTATTGATGGATTTTTCCTTAACTTTTCTGTGCCTTCTGTACAAGATGAACTGTAAATCAGCAGAGATAAGTCACCGTTACATAACTATTTAATTATACTTGTATATTAGTCATGGCCAAGTGTTTTAAACTTACATAACTTTGAGATAAAGGGATGCTGATTGAGAGATTTTTTTCCAGCATTAAGAGAAGCCTCTTTAAAACACATATTTTATTTATTTATTTAATCAAATTTACATCACTGGCCATCTCGTAAAGGTGGCATACAACAAAACCAACCATTTTAAATTGAATATAAAAACCAATTAAGGCAATTAAATAATCAACATAAGTACAGCCAAGATTGTGAGAGGGTTAATTATATCTCATCTGCATGCAACCAGTACAAGGGCTGCCTCCCATCAGGGCTTCCTCAAATCTGATTAAAAAAACAAACAAACCATGTTTTGTGGGCTTTCCAGAAGGCCATAAGGGTTGAATGTGGCTGATCTCACTTCAAGGGGATGATGTTCTGGAGCAGGGGTATCAAACTCGATTTCATTGAGGGCCGCATTAGGGTTGTGTATGACCTCGGGGGGGCGGGGTAGGTGTGGCCAGGGTGGCCATGGTCAGCTCAACATCATTGGTGTTGGGGGCGTCTGCGGTGGCCTGAGCGCTCTGCCAGTGAAAATGGGCTCCTGAGCTCCATTTCCGGCTGTGATGACCTCCTGCAACCCTCTGCCACAGCGGTGAAATCTGGCCGGATCTATCTGGCTCTCATGAACTGGTAGCGCCAGTGGCGGGAGGCTCCGCCCACCTGCTGGGACATCATTACGCCCCATTTTTGACCCTCTGTGCATGCACAGAAGAAGTATTCCCAAACTGGTAGCGAAGGTAAGTGCATTTCAACGCTGCTCTGCCAATGAAAACAGAGTATGGGAGGGCCACACACAGCCCTCCTGAGCTCCGTTTTCACTGGCAGAGGCACTGCAAGCCAGTCCTTCACAGCTTCCAGGGTGGTCCCACAGGCCAGACCTAAGCATCCCATGGGCCAGATCCAGCTCATGGGCCTTGAGTTTGACACCCCTGTTCTAGAGGTTTACACAACAGCAGAAAAGGCTTTTCTCTTGAGTTCCATCAGATGGGATTCTTTAGTGGACAGGACCTGCAGCATGCCTCTCCTGCTGGACCTGATGAGATGAATAGAAGTAAGCAGGAAGAGGCAGTCCCTCAGATTACCTGGTCCATGCCACAGCACCTTGAATTTGGAACGAAACCAGCAAGCAGTGCAGCTCATGGAGCAGAGTAATGTGTCCTTCTAGGAACAACCATAATTGCTCCTGCCACTGAATTTTGCACCCTCTGGATACTCCTCAAGGGCAGCTCCTTGTAGACAATGTTACAGTAGTCCATTCAGAAGATTACTAGATAACTGAATTCTACTCATAGATAATTACTCAATTTGGCTAAAGTATGGCGAATAATAGGTTTTTAAAAAATCTAGCTCTGGAATAAGTCTTCCAGGTGTTTAACAACCACTGTCAAAAGCCCAATCTAGAAGAGAGAAGAATGGGAGTTCTTAAGTGTATTCCAGCAATTTCTGGAATCTCATCCTAGCTAGTTCCTTTAATATATATTTTACAATATATTGTGTACCAGGCACTCAAACAAAAGCATGTTTCATTTTTTTATATGAAATTAATCTCCACTAGGTCTCCCAGAGCTGGGCATCAAAATATGGATGAGTACTAGTTGGCAGCAAAGCGATACAGAAATCTGTTGCAAGACCACAGTCATTAAACCATGAGACCCTACGCTGTCCAACAGTTATCAGACAGGAAAAGCTACAGCTGGGGTGTCAAACTCAAGGCCCAGGGTCCAGATGTGGCCCATGGGGTGCCTCCTGAGCTCCATTTTCCCTGGGAGAATGTTGCAGGAGGCCGTTGCAGCCAAAAACGGAGCTCATGAGCCCGTTTTCACCAGCAGAGCACTCGGGCCACCACAGGTGCCTCCGACACGAATGACGTTGAGCTGGCTATACCCACCTTGGCCATGCACACCCCGGCCCCCCGAGGTCAATAACAACCCTGATGCAGCCCTCAATAAAATCGAGTTTGATAACCCTGACCTACAGCAATAGATACAGAAAAGTTAAACTCTTTTATTGCCATCTAGTGGTCTTCCACAATTTTGTAGCCCAGATCTAATAGATTTGGACTCCGTTATCAATATTATATGGTAGAATTTTATGCTGAAATAGCCAAGTATGTATTTCTTTGGTTTTGCTTTGCTTGCTTTATTTTATTTATTATTTTTGATCTCACCTCTATTGCTTCATAAGTAACTCAAGGCAACAAACATACATAATATTCCTTCCTCCTCCTATTTTCCCCATAACAACCACCCTGGGAGGTAGATTCGGATGAGAGTATTGAATGGCCCAAAATTACCCAGTCAATTTTCATCTCGGAGGTGAGACTAGAGCTCACAGCCTCCTGGTTTTTGAGCTAGCAACTTAACCGCTATACCAAGCTTGGCTCTGTATACTGTATTTTTCTCAGAGCACCTGAGGCTTTATTACATTTTTAAAAGATACATAGGGAAAAAATGGAGAGGGAAGAGCAAAATAAGTAAATTTAGTTGCCAGCTCACCCATAGTTTCTATAATAAAGTTATATAATCTGAGTAGAAATGGGCAGAGTATAAGTCATGCTAAGCAATTTGTAATTCTTTCCTTACAGAAAAGAGATTACTTTCAATTAGATGTCTGCACTAAAGCTACCTTGAAAAATAAATCCTGAGCCAGAAATGTTGGACTCAGTTTATCTGTCAATTGCAGAATCTTAAATCTTAAATGAATTATTTAGGTGCACTTCAGTATGATTTAAGGCCTGGTATGATAGAGGCAGGTCATATCCATCACTCTGATGGCCATCAACCACTGATGATGAAGTGTGGTTGATTTTACTAACCCAGCGTTGCTGAATCTTGGGAAGTTTAAGATAAGTGGACTTCAATTCCAAGAATTCCCCAGCCTGCCATGCTTGCTGGGGAATTCTGAGACTTGAAGTCCACCCATTTTACAATTGTCAAGATCGAGAAACTCTTATCCTTTAATTGGTGGGAGGGGATAGAATTTAAAGTATTGGCTTGGATGGGTTTTTTTTGCTGTTGAGAGCCAAGATTCATGCCAATGATGGTCAAAGAAACACAGGAGAAGTTGGACCTACTGGAGTTAAGGATCAGCTTCAACCGTACAGATAATACAAGTCCTGTGGCAGATATTAACTTGGATCAAAGATCTTGTCCCAAGATGGAGAAATAAATGAGTACAACTTTGCCCATCATCTTCATAACATTATATGTGATGAGTTAGTCCACATGGACTCTGTGCTTTGAGAAGCAAGCATCATCATTCATTCTTCTTAACATAGAAGAATGTTAAGATAATCAGGACAGGAACATCCTTAATAGCTTTGTTCACCCACCATCAGAACAAGCTATTCAACCAAGATCATAAATTAGTCATCTAATGGATGATGAGATGTGACCAGTTATGACTGATTAGGTTCAGATGTAGTCCGGATTTTATTTAGCATGTTGTGTAAACTAGCCAAGAATGATTTATTCAGTAAACTGTGATTAAAGGCAGCATGATGTGTAAACCCAGCAACCATGTTTAATTGTTCCCATTTTGTTATTGGGATATTTTTGCTTACAAACTACTTTTCTGCTCATTGCAAAGTCTTCAAACTCTGGACTTCTGTAGCAGCAAAACTAGCGCATAAAGATAGAAATAACAAATATGCTTCTTGATTTCTAGCTACGGCACTGCTACTTTAAAGCCAAGGGGAAGTAAATATATTCTGAGTTAGAGCTGTGTTTCTCAGCTGATGTCATTCTGTCAATCCATGGATATTAAATCCCAGGGGTGCCATTTTTTTTCCTCCTCCTCTCCAAATGTGTCAGCTCCTCTTTAAATCCTGCCTGCCAAACGGACTCCCTGCTTTGTAAGAAAAGTCAAACCAGAGGTCTGCTGGGTAATATATTAGAATGGCTTTACAAAGGAACAAAATTGTATTTTAGGAAGCTTTCCAGAATATTGCTTAGTGAAAAAGGTTCAGAGCTGAGAACAGGATTCTCTGGAATGCTGGGATGAATTGAGGTAGATGCCTCTCTGTAATTGGATTTGTCAGTTGTGAGAAAATTAAAAATTGTTCTCATGCATTATGCAGAAGAGCAGGTTGAAGTTGATTAATAAGCCTATCAATGGGGATGGTTATAAAAAGGTCAAAGTTGCAGAGTAACTTGTCAAATAGGAAAAATATAGTACAATTTCAACGAGCGGAAGTCTTACAGTGAAAAATCCAACTTGAACTAAAAAGAGGAATTTCCTATGAGAATTATTAAGCAATGGAATAGCTAAAGTTATGGGTGCTCCCTCACTGGAGGTTTTCAAGAATAGTTTAGTTAGCCATTTGACAGAATCGTATTTATTTACTTATGAAATTTATATGATGCCCATCTAACTTGTCATGTGACTCTGGGCAGCTTACAGTCTGATAAAACAGTATTATGAAAGATTAAAATGGTAGAAAAGTAAATATGACATTAAAATTGGCAGAAAAACAGCTAAAATAGCGGGATGTACAATGGAATGGAAGTGGGATCTTCCATTTAATCCAGTAACCACCTCCAAGATGACTTCCGTACAGGCCCCAGGCCAATCAGCAAAGCCATCAGATGCATCAAATTTTTGTTATGCATGACATGAAGGATGGCTCAGACTAGAAAACATTTTCAGTTACGTTACCTAGTCTATAGACAGGCTCTCTCTAAAAATTAGAGAGGTCCCCTCAGTAGTGGACTTCCAGAAGCTAAAAAAAGCTGAGCTCTTCCAGAGGGTCTCTGGATATGATCTTCACCTTCATCATTTGCTCTTCAAGGTGATTTTTGCTATTACTGTTTGTCAGAGTTTGTTGCAGCAATCAGATCCACAGACACATAGGTAACTGATGCAGCAGGATTCATTAACTTCTCTTTATATACATAATAACACATGAGACATATATACAATACCAAGAGTGGTTCTTCCAATGTGGTAGAGATGACAAGCAAACACAGGCAGAGGAGAGAACAGTTTCAGTTCAGAGTTGCAGACTAGTTTGCAGCTTTAGAGCTCAGAGCTTAATTCAGACAGAGAACCTCCTTTATACATGAGCCATGCCCAGGCTCTTTCCTGTCTCTTTGTTGCTCACATAGCAAGTACTATTTCAGTTTCCAAACAGTCCCCATTGGCTGTCCTGTTACCATGTCTATTCCAGTCTATGAATATTCATACTCTGATACTGTTGCTGTTGGTTTTGACTTGTTGAGTTGTTCTGAGCTCTGATGTTAAGGAGAGCGTCATAGAGAATTTTTTAAATTGTGTGCATACATGTGAGTGAGTTACTGATGGTTTTTTCATGCTTGTTTTTATTTTTATTAGGATAGATGTTTTATTTTATTTTATTTATTTTCTTGCAAGCCTTGGGGAGTTGAACTGGTTTCAACAATACAATACAAATTTTATAAGTGTGTGAATACAACAGCTTGACAATAAATTGTCTTAGGAAATTAAATTATGTAATGTGATGTTAACGGCAGGTTTTTCTGTTGCAGTGATCCGTACGTGAAACTTTCATTGTATGTAGCAGACGAAAACCGAGAACTTGCCCTGGTGCAAACAAAAACTATTAAAAAAGTAAGTAGAAGTAATAAGCATGCATTTGAAAACCTGTATTTCTCACGTGTTTCAAAAAGGGCAGTTACTTCTAGCCTGGGAGATAGTTTGGTCTAGTGGTTAAAACTTTAGGCTAGACACCAGGAGATCATGAGTTCCAGATGCTGCCTTAGGCATGGAAGTTGGCACCTCACAAGTTTGCTGTTGTGGGGAAAATAGAGGGAAGAAGGAATATTAGATAGGTTGGCCACCTTGAATTATTTATAAAAATAATAAAGATGAGATATAAATAAATAATAAAAATGCCCAAGAATTCCATAAAGCTGGAATCACCTTTGAAAAAGTCTTACTACAAACCCTCCAGTTGGTCTGCTAGACTTTGATGATCATTTGTTGAACTGAATAGGAAATCTAGGCTGCAAAATTTAGGATGGTGAGAAATCCAGAGGAACAGTAGGTGGCCCCAAAGTGTTGAGTTTTATGTATCTTTGCTGCCATCTGGTGGTGCTTTGAATTTTTGCATCAGTCTAAATCTGGCGGCTTTAGCAAGGCCCTTGTAGTAGATGCTGACTAATAATATTCCATTGGCATGGTGTAAGAAAACTATCAATGATTCAGAACATTGTATTTCAATCTCAGCCAAAGAGAACATGTAACGTTAATTCTGATACAGCATCACTGAATATTAGGCCAAAGTTCACCTTTTACTCATTACAGTTATTAATAGTCTAGGTTCAAGATCAGGTAACATCCTAATTTATACGTATCTAAGTAAATATATGAAAAGACCAGGGGTGAAATGCTACTGGTTTGGGCCAATTCTCCCGAACCGTTAGTAAAAATATTACCAGTTCACTCGAACCGGTAGTAAAAAAATGCTTTAAAAAAGTAAAAAAAGTTCCAATGACCGCGTGGCACAGCTGATTGTCACAGCTGATTGTCGGAATCTTTTTTTTTACCTTTTTAAAGCATTTTTTACTACCTATTCACCCGAACCAGTAGTAAAAAAAAGTTCCAACGATCAGCTGTGACAATCAGGTGTACTGCGCGATCATCGGAACCTTTTTTTTTTTTTAAAGCATTTTTTTACCTATTCGCCTGAACCGGTAATAAAAAAATGCTTTAAAAAAGTAAAACAAAAAAAAGATTCCGATGATTGCGATGAACAACATTCCTCCAGGCCTTCCTGTCCTCTACCATCCTCTGGAGTCCATTTAAGGTCATTTTTTAAAGTTAAAAAATGCTAAAAAAAAAGTAAAAAAAAAAGACTTGGCCATGCCCACCTAGTCACATGACCCCCCACACACCAAGCCACGCCCACCAAGCCACGCCCATAGAACCAGTAGGGAAATTTTTTTTAAATTTCACCAGTAGAAAAGATGCCTTGCTCCATTTCTCCTACACATCAGAAAGAAAACAATTACAAATATTAGGGCTTTGTTAATGTTGGTATTCTCTTTCTCAGGTTAATTCCACACCTAGTTTATCAGTTTTGTTCGTTGGTTCTGTTCCTGGTCTTTAAAAATGAACAAAGGATAGTTATCTCTATCTGTTGCTATTTGGAAAAAATATATAAATTGAGATGTTTTTCATGCTTTAAAAATAAATCTGGTGTTTGGGTTCTTTTGTTTCTTTGTGGGCGGTTTGCTTATAATATAAATGGTTTTTCTTATAAGCTGTCTCAGGTACTCCTAATGCATTAATTGATGGACCAATTAAATAAGATTATTGAACCATATTTTGAAATGTATCTCTTGGTATTCCTTTCTTTTTTTAGAGTAGAGAGTATAAATTAAAGGTAAAGGTTCCCCTCGCGCATATGTGCTAGTTGTTCCTGACTCTAGGGGGCTGTGCTCATCTCCGTTTCAAAGCTGAAGAGCCAGCGCTGTCTGAAGATGTCTCCGTGGTCATGTGGTCATCATGACTAAACACCAAAGGCGCACAGAATGCTGTTACCTTCCCACCAAAAATGGCCCCTATTTTTACGTGCTTTCGAAGCTGGGACAAGTAACGAGAGCTCACCCCGTTAAGCGGCACTAGGGATTCGAACCGCTGAACTGCTGAGGTTTAGATTGAGAAGCTCAGTGTCTTAGCCACTGAGCCACCGTGTCCCTTAGAGTATAAATTACGTTTGTATAAATAACGTGACTGGGGATGATCTTTCTACTGGCATATTCTTTGGCCAATAAAGAATTCTGTTCTGTTCTGTTCTGTTCTGTTCTGTTCTGTTCTGTTCTGTTCTATTCACCATATCCTCCAGTAACTTCCCCAGTGAAATGCTGAAGAATTTTTAATAATGAACTATTTAGCTCTCTTTATTAAGACATCTCTGCCCAGGTCATCACGGATCAGCTCCCACTGTGTAGTTCCTAATAATAGTGGCATCTATTTCTGGTTTATCCCACTTCACATGGCCTCCCACAAGTAGCTTGCTTAGCAAATGGATTTGAAGCCTTTTGATAACAATGTCTTTATTCCTGACGAAAGCTGTGCCAGTGATTTTTCTTCCCTCCACCCTCTCTCTCTCTTCTGTTGTAATTCACAAATTGTACTGTATATTTGCAGCATTTTCTAAAGGGTTGTGTGTGTTACTAAAATTTCCACCTCTTTTTTTTTTCTTTCTTTCTTACAGACTCTGAATCCAAAATGGAACGAGGAATTTTATTTTAGAGTAAGTTTTGGTTTTAAGAAGTTTTACTCTACGTTATATGTTGTTCAATAATACTTGTATAGCATTAATTTGCCAAAAAAAATTTTTTTTGTGGTCTGTTTAGAAACAGCTCTGGAGGGTAGCCCTAATGTTATGGGTTCCTCATTTTCTTCATTGCCTGTCTTAGTTTTAATCGGAGCAGAGGGATGAAGAAAAGATAAACAGGTAGAGGTGGAGAAAAAGACTAGAAAAAAGGCAACCATGTTTGGTTAAAAAAAAGATCCTAACATGCAAGTTGGTATTTACCGTATTTTTTGGAGTATAAGAAGCTCTGGACTATAAGACGTACCTACCTTTTTTGGTGAGGAAAACAAGAAAAAAAAATCTCCTCTGCCTCCCAGCACTTTTGTCTCCTTGCAGCAAACAGCAAATAGCCTGCTTTACTTTCATTTTCGTTTTCAGCAAAGCTTGATTAGCACAAGAAAAAAAAAATCTGCTCCCAGCAATTTACCTCCTTGCAGCAAGCAGCAGAGGCCCAAACAGCTGAGAGCAAAACAGCTGAGAGTCAGGATGCCAATCCAATCAACTTGTGCTAATTAGGCTGTGCTGAAGCTGAAAAGAGCTGTTTCTTCTTGCTGCTTGTTGCAAGGAGGTAAACTGCTGGGAGGCAGAGGCCAAAGGGTAGGGGCCAGTGGGTGGGCGGGGCTACATTCAGTGTATAAGACGCACCTAAATTTTCCCCTCCTTTTAGGGGGGAAACAGGTGCATCTTATACTCTGAAAAATATAGTAGGTTGATGAACCAGCTTTTAAGATGTTGAAAACTGCTAGATTAGTGTTTCTTTTTTATTTACAGGGAGGGGAGCTGAAATTGCATGTGCGCATGAGAAAAAGACCCAGACTTTAACCAGATCTAAAGTTCCAAAATTTTATTTAGATCTTCCAGATTTGTTGTCTCTCTCCTTTGAGCCACTCTTTGGTTAATCATAGCCTGCTTTCTCAAGAACATATGCAAGCAAGGTTGAGTACATTGTTAAGAGATTGTTCAGAAGGGATACCTACTCTTGGGTGATGGACAGGAATACTTTGAAGAGTTGTACCTTACAAAGTTGCAAGAGTCTTGGCAACACAACTTGCCACACGTGTCCCTTTGACGATAGTAGGCGGTGGTAGTTCTAGGAAGCTCTGGTTGTAATCTCTGGGGTATTAAGATTTGAAGAGGATTTGCTAGTCTTTATTCAGTGGGAAGAGTAGTTGAATTGTTACTGGGCCATGGTATGTTTGCTGGAGAGCTGGCTTAAGTGGGGCAAGCCAATGAGCCATCGCATACTTTCAAGGTATTAGATAACCGAGACTCCTCTTGCTGATCCCTGATAGTTTCAAATAAGAATGAGAATTTCCAATCCCAGTCATACTGATCTAATCTTAGGTTCCTTGGCTAGAAGTGAACATTCTGAATAGGACACTGTTTACTCTCCCATGTCTGCACCCTCCTGCCCATACCTTTGTAGTTGTATTTGTGGCAGTATAGCCTGTCTCCTTAAGAACGAAAGCATATGAGGGAAACAAGGATGCAATATCCTGCAAGTTATACATTAAATGGGAGAGCTTTTCATATGAGGGGGTAATAACAGAGGAAGTTGCTTCATTCCAAGTCAACCCACTCTAGCATTATTTGCGCTTTCTCTCTAAGGATGATGCCTTTTTTCAGGGTTTTTTTTTCGTCTCCTTGCTTCGGATGTAAATATTTGGGATAGAATCTGAGATGTATGCAGTCTTACTATGACTACCACTAAGCGTGTACCCCATTATTAGAATGCCTTTTGGGTTCTCATTTCACTTAAACAAAACCAGTGGAGAATAGAAAACGTTAGTTTATAACAAGGGTGTCAAACTCACGGCATCACGGCGTCGTCACATGACGTATCACACTTTCCCCCCCTTCGCTATACCAGGAGTGGGTGTGTCCAGCGCGTGATGCATCTGGGCCGCGGGCCGCAAGTTTATAACATTTATACCATATAATGCTTTGGTATTTTTAAAAAACTTATCCACGCTGGTGTCATCTAATTTTACACTATAGTTCCTATGTTAACTTCAGCTTTTGGAAGTAGTATGCTTGATTTCCTAATCTACCAGATTATTCTTAATTAATAGATTATGAAAAGAAAGAGAGAGTATTGGGCTATAAATAGCTCAAAGCATCTAGGTCATGCCCAAATGTGCCACAAAAACATAATTGTTTGCGACATACATGATCCAGATTCTTAGTGTGTGTTAGTGAAGACATATTACATGTCCCTCGTCATGTTCCGTATTCTCACGATTCCAGGATTATCAACTCGCATTCTTTGCATTAATTCTTCTGTATCCTCCAAATTACATGCTTAGTCTTCCATAAGTGAGGCTTCCTTATACCCACACACATTCCAACTCTTTGTCTCCAACAAATGTCTTCTTCAATTACTTGGAGTTGATTTATGATGTAGAAAGTCTTCCTTATCTAGAAATTATATTGTTTCAAGCTTAGTGAACTGAAGTCCCATAACATGGAAAAGTATATTGTTTCACTTCTCTCTTAAATTTTATTTAAAAAGGGAGAGTGAAAGAAAAGAAAAAACCCTCAAGCAGAAAAAGGGCAAGGTAAAATTTCAGCAATTTAAATTTAATCTTTGGGAGCAGCTGTCTGCTAACAGACTGAGGCATTGTAAACTGTTGAATTGCTACTGTCTTTTTCAAACAGTGTCTATCCAGTTGGCTTGCTTTATGCTCAGTGTTTTAGAAACAATATTTTGGCACTGTCTCAGTAGCATTATAAATGGTCTTCAATTGGATTTCTATGGCAGTGTTAACAGTGAGAAGTAAGATTTGATTTCTGTAGATATCTGAATCTACGGAATCTTTCACTGAATCTTTCTAATACTAAGGAATGGCCGGGGGGGGGGGGGGGGGAGAGGACAGAGTTGAGAGTGGATCAAATTTGTTTTGATTAGTAATGCACAATCCCAGGAATTGTTTTGCCACTGAGTGTCTGGTCCTAGCTTTTTCCATTCCAGTCATAACAAAGTTTTAATACATGGGAATCTTTCTAGCAGAACTTGTGTCTGGTCAGATTGCACTTTATGTTAATAAAGCTTGCAGTGCTGAACTCCCAGATTGCAGAGTAAACCTAGTTAATTGCAGTGGGGTTTGTTTTCAAGGAAGCATTCATAGGATTCAGTTCTGAGATCGCCGTCTTATATATGTTATATAAGTTATATGTCCCCTTAGGGCAAGGGTCTGCAACCTTAAACACTCAAAGAGGCATTTGGACCCGTTTCCCACAGAAAAGAAAACACCGAGAGTCACAAAACCCTTCCCGTGTCTGACTATTTCTTTAGCAGCCACAAAACTACCAACTAGTAGTTGAATTAAATGTTCTCTTTTCTTCTGAAACTTTTCTTTTCTTGGATTTATTCATGGTTGGCCTACCGGGGGTTGAAAGGCTCAGTAAATTGCGTGCCGGCGTATGTCACACATTGACAGTTGTGATGCATCTTTGGAGTGACAGGGAGCCGCAGCAGAGGGGTGAAAGAGCCACATGTGGCTCCATAGCCACAGGTTGCTGACCCCTGCCTTAGGGCATAGTACAAGGGTGTCAAACTCAGGCCTGGCTTAGATCTGGCCCACGGGGCTGCCCTGGAAACAGCAAAGGAATGGCCTGCGGTGCTTCTGCCAGAGAAAACGGAGCACGGGAGGGCCGCAGGCTATACCGGGCGTGGGCCGAACTCCGTTTTTCCTGGCAGAGGGCTGCAGGAGGCCATTGTAGCTGAAAACGGAGCTCGGGAGCCCATTTTCACTGGCAGAGCACTTGGACCACCACAGGCACCCCCAACACTAGTGACGTCAAGCTGGCCACACCCACCCTGGCCATGCCCACCCTGGCCTCCCAAGGTCAAACACAACCCTGATGTGGCCCTTAATGAAATCGTGTTTGACATCCCTGGCGTAGTAGGACTTGTTTCCAAGTAAGCCCATATTGTTAATACAGTTGGTTAAGCCAAAACGTTTATCCAATTTTCAGCATTTGCCTGAAAATATTTTGATGAAATTCATAAAATGGTAAGGCTACAAAGGAAAAACAGTAAAGCTGTCCCAGATCTGTGGATCAGGGGTTATGGTTGTCAAATATTACTAGTTTTGAAGGACATGTTCACTCCTGGAAAGCAAAAATGAGGAAGAAAGATGACTGACAGCTGTTAGATGTAATCACATCTATTCGGTAAAATAAATTCTAATCTATTGCAAATTATAGCATTGTATTTCACGAACTATAAAATATCGGAAAGAGCCCTGAAAGCTAATTCAGTTTTAGCCTGAATTTAAAAACCAAGAAGATATGGCAATTTATAATTAGTGTTAAGTGTGGAAGCTTCCCCTAAACTCAGATGGATTAGGACTTAATCCATCTGAGTTTAGTGAGAGGAATTACAAGTAGTCCTCATTTAACAACTGTCTTGTAAGTGACCATTTTCAGTTTTAACAATAATTTTGTTAAAATTATTGTTAAATAATTTTGTTAATTTAACAATAAATCCTTGGCATTTATAAACTTCCCAGGTCTGTAAACAAAGGAAAGTTGCAGTAATATTATCAGCACAGTTGCTGTTTATTTAGTAATCCCTTTGTTAATGACTGAGCTGGAGATCCCAATTGTAGTTACTAAATGAGGACTACCTCTATAGTCAAGAACAGAGCTTCTACTTTGCTTATGGGAGAGCCCAGATTGAACCTCTGGCATCTTCAAAATGCGATCATTCCTGTTTCCTATTGAAAGATGCTACGGATCAGACTTGTAATCCGTTGCTTGCAGAGGTACTGCTTTGTTTTGCCAAGTAACAAAAACCTGGAACGTAAAATTGAGGGACGATGAAAAATACTAGATGTCATGAGTACATCAGAAATGTGACAGTTTGTATGGCATTCTAACAAAATGATTATTACCTGTAGGGGCTTGCCTGATTATCAAATTGAGCATGCTCAATCACGCTACCCATTCACTTAAAAGATAATACCAAGTATAAAGACTGTTATGTGTTGGTCAGATAAATGATGATAATAAGACTTGCAAATAGAAGAAGAATGTGGCAAAAAAAGAGAGCAAAGATAGTACCAATTGTGATAGGCGCCTGGGTGCGATCCCAAAATATCTGGAGCACCACTTGAACATCATCGGCATTGACAACATCATAAGTCAATTGCAAAGGGTTAGGGTTATCTTTTAACAGCATCAAACAATACCAGTTTAAACCATTCCTTGGGAAAGGAATAAAAATGCTAAATCTAGTCAAAACAGCTGGCTGATTGTGTAACCAACAGCAATATAATTTCATTCAGCTGTATTTTTCTATTATTTACATTTTTATAAGAGCGTCTAAGGGCTCATGTGGGCTCATCTAGCTTGCAATTAAGGCTGTAATCCTAATGTTTCTTGGAGCTGCTCAGAACAGAGAAGAAGTAGAGAATGCTAAACTTGGAAGCTTATTGGTCATAAAAAGGAGACATGTAGAGAAGGAATTTATCCATGTGTTAAGTGAGGTTTCTACTGTATTTTTCTGATTTAGGCTGGCTCCTGGACTTTCTGTTGCCTAGCAACCAAAGAGTGGAATCAAAGAGCTCTTGAGATGGCGGAGGAGCTAAAATTCAAAAAAATTTTAAAAATCATAATTGATCTTACAAAAGTTAAAGAATCAGGCTTAAAAACGGAATAAATTTAAATAAACTACTTTTTAAAATAGATATAAAGATAAGCAGCCAGCAGAGATGTAGCACATATGTGGTCATTCTGAATGTCATTATCTGACCACTGGACAAATATTGTGTTTGTATGCTTAGTGCAAGCAACTGCTACTACTCAATGCCTTCAGATCAAGGTAGCTCTGCTGGAAGAAATAACTTGGAGAGAGAATTAGGTGGGTGGGACTCACTAGGATGTGAGCTGTGGTGGCGCAGTGGTTAGAGTGCAGTACTGCAGGCTACTTCTGCTGACTGCCGGATGCCTGCAATTTGGCAGTTCAAATCTCACCAGGCTCAAGGTTGACTCAGTCTTCCATCCTTCCAAGGTTGGTAAAATGAGGACCCAGATTGTTGGGGGCAATAGGCTGACTCTAAACCACTTAGAGAGGGCTGTAAAGTACTGTAAAGCGGTATATAATAAGTGCAAAGCCCTACTCAAAAGGGAATCACGCTTTGGCTATTACAGAGAATGAGAGTCCTGGGCAATGAGGATATCAGACTAAGAAAGAAGGACATTCTGGTTCTGGAAGCCAAATTCTGGTGGCTTAGCATGTTGCCAAATCTGTCAAGCTTCTTCAAATAAGACAGCTTTATTGGTCCTTTGGATGAAGAAGGAATGCTAGAAAGGGAAATTACAAAAAGCTGAACACATTTTTCCCCCTCTATCTGCACTGGAGAAAAAATGGGACCATTCCCTAAATCTGAGTTCCTGCTCTCAAGAAAGGAATCAGATGAACTGAAGCATATAGTGGTGACAAGAGAAGAAGTGCTATCCCTTATTGACAAAGTGAGCAATTGGCATACCACAATAGCTTCTTACAAAGTTACTAAGGAAATTAAAGCTGAAATTGTAGACCTCCAAACTAAAATATGAAGTCTCTACACTTGTCCTCTATAATTGAAAACTAGATGTTGGTCAATGGAACTCCACATTTTAAGTTCTCATGAAGAGATCCAGAAAATTGTAGGCCTGTCAGCTTAACATCTGTTTCAAGGAAGATAGCAGAAACTATTATTAAAGATAAAATATTGAACTTTTATAGACACAAACCTAATCCAGAATATCCAACAAGATTTCACTAGGGAAGGTCCTGTCTAAATAACCTACAAAAGTATTTTTGAGGTTGATAATGAATATGTAGATAAGGGCAATCCAGCAGATTTCATCTGCTTAGATTTAAAAAAACTTTGATTAAGTCCCTCATCAAAGACTTTGCAGTAGTCTTAACTGCTATGAAATAACACAGCAGGTCCTCTTGTCAGTAAGCAACTGGTTGAAGAGTAGAAAACCAAGAATAGGAGTCAACAGACATTTCTCACAATCATGTAACTATTGGGGACCTCCAGGGTTCTGTGCCTTTTAACATATGTAGAAATGATCTGACATCAGGTGTAACTAGTGGAATAGTTAAATTTGCTGATGATATTAAACTGTTCAGGATGATAAAAACAGCAAAGGGCTGTGAACAGCTCCAAAGGGATCAATGGACATGAAAGGAATAGTCATTTTCTGCCTTGTCTGACCTTACGTCTTGCTTGCAGGAAAGGGGGAACAAGAAGTGTTTGACCATTGACATCTTTTGATAGTTTTTTTCAACTTCTCAATTTACTTACAGCCTTGGGGTATCCTAGCTTCTCTCATTCTATCCAATCCCAATCAGATATGACCTTATTCAGCTTTTTGTGATTGACCAAAGTCAGCTAAATATTGCCACTTGATGGGGCTTGGCTTAATAAGGAATATGACTTAAGGGAGGGGGGAAGGTCCAATTTGGAACTCTTGGAGAAAATAAACCTCCATTTTTAAAACAAGTCTCATGGGGCAGTGGGGGGAAAGAAAAGCAAGAGCCAAATGGATTTGGATTTATAGATTTCTCTGTTTGTTCCCTTATAGGTAAATCCATCTAATCATAGACTGCTTTTTGAAGTGTTTGATGAAAATAGATTGGTAAGTATTTCCCCCAACTATGGTTATTGACTTTATACATTGTGCCATACATTTCATTTTTCCTTCTATCCACTGGGGAAAATATTTCTTAAAAGTGGGACATGGAGAGATATAATATGCATTAGTAGTAAGAGGCTAATAAATACAATTCCTTTTCAGATTGACAGGAAGATAGCAAATAGCTCTTAAGCCTTTCAGTGGTCCTGGTCTTAATGGTGGTAACTCATTTTTGCTACTGGAAGAGAGATGTCAGATATAGTAGAGATGTAGAAAACAAGCCAGTGCAATTAAGCAGTAAATTGCCTAGGCTTGGATCCAGGAAAGGGATATTGAAAAGTGTTTGATGAGAGACCAGGTTAACAAAGGGGCACCTAACCTGAGCTGGCTGCCATGCACTTGGTTTCTATAATCACTGACTTTCAAGCTTGTATGAATCCATTCAGGTGAAGAGCTGCTGTTTTATCCCTCCTCCAGGAAGTAGCTAATAAATGTAGAGGTTTTTCTATGGTAGCTCCAGAGGTAGTATTCAGCCAGTTCAGACTGATTCAGGCAAATCAGTAGTGGCAACTGCTAGTGGACCTGTGCACCTACTCCGGCATAACGCCACCCTCTTTAGCCACATTTTCGAGGCCGGGTGCATGCGTGGAAGGGGTGTATGGTGAACTGGTGGTAAGAATATGTGAAAACCAACCCTGGATAGCTCCCAAATTTTGATAGTCCAACCTACTTGCCAATGTCTGTGTTGCTGACGTTTCATTTTATAATTTGAACCAGGCCTATCTTTGAGAATGCATTTAATGTTCCTTTTATTTATGATAGAATGAATGTCAAGTACCATTATTTATTTTTATCTGTCTTACTTCCTTTCTTCTCATCTCATCTCCCTTCCTTGGGGAAGTTTGCTCTGATTTTATTATAATGTACTGTTATTGTGAGTTATTGCAGATATCTACACTGTTAGAAAGCAGGAATATAAAATGTGTTCAAATTAAATATATAGAGCAAAGTTCATGTTGTAAGTAATGGAGCCTATAGATTCACAATTCAGAGTAAACAAAAAATTGTGGAGTAAAAAAAGGGAAGTAAAGGGGTATTTAAACTGTTCTTTGCTAGCTTGTATTCATCACAAATCACTAGTTACCAAAATACCTTCTCTCTGGAGTCCCAAACTTGTATTTGTAAGTGCTTAAAATGGTTAAAATAACCACTGAAGCCTTTGGAGAAAGGCTAACAAAGGTAGTTATAGTATCACAATTGGTCGATTAATCAAATAAGATGGAAATATGTCCTCAAATTGTGTTAAATATGCTAAAGATGTTTCAGACTTTATTCAAAACAGTGGCAGATGGATGGTCTGATCAGTATTATTATTAGTCCTGTTTTTTTTTCTTGCCTGTTTAACAAAACAGAGGATTATGCTGGTCTTTGGTATTTTACTTACTGAAAGTTTTGTCCCCTTTGGAGACTGTTTCTTTCTTTCTTTCTTTCTTCACGTGAAATAAATCATTAGAATACTTAAGTCTGAAATATTTAGGACATCATTCTCGGTGGATATTCCCATGATTTTTTTTTCTCTGTAGCTTTTGCTATGAGGTTCTCACTTATACAGAAAACCAAGTGTTTTTATTTTATCTCCGTAATAAACGCTTTAGTTTCACTGACCCAGTTTTTAATTCGTGCTGCCCGCAGATTTTGAGACCGTAGGATGTCTGTTCCTGCCCACCCCTTTCTAAACAACCACTCACAGCAGAATCGAATTTGGGCATTGTTTAATTTTGGGTTCCAGTCCATCTGTCTGTACTTCTGACGCTTCTTGGCTCCTAACAAAGCAGAGCTCTATTTCTTGCTGGCAACTCAACCTTTCTAATGCTGCTCACTTTCTCACTGGAAGGCTGCCATCGTTTAGCATGGAGTTTAACTCAAATTCTGTACAGTTCTTCATACTTTACCCCTGCTCCAGCTTTTTATCGCCTGCCTTAAAACCTGGGAACAGGAAGATGGATGGGGTTGCCTCTGGAATTGTGCATGTAAGAATCTCTTTCCTTTTCTCTCCTGAAAAAAAAGTTTGAGTGTGGTTGAAGCAGGTTATTGCCGTTTGTTTCCAGGGGCAACTTGATATCTGGGTTGGTTGCTAGGACAGAAAGAGAGGAGGATTTAAATTACTTTTCAGTAGAAGGGAAGAAAGAGTGTGAGATCTTACTCCTTATTTGTAGTAGTCAAAAGACATGGGGAGGCTTAAATAAACAAAATCTCTCTCACTAATTCTCATTCTCTCTCTCTCTCTTTCTCTCTCTCTCTCTCTCGGTGTGTGTGTGTATGTTTATCTCGCTCTCTCTTTGTGTGTGTGCACACGCGCATGCCTTCCTCCAATCACTTCAGCAATATCTGGTCAGCCTGAGAATTTTGATAGCATAACAAGGGCAATTCGACAGGGTGGGGAAGAGAGGGGGGGAGTCTCTTCTGTGTGAGTTAGTGCCTGTGGTTTCCCATCCCCCCTTCCGCTCCTTTTCTTTCTCTTTTGCAGTAATTCAAAAGTGTCCTGCGAATATGATGCAGCTTAGATTTATAGCAGAGCTGGCTGAGTGTGCTTGCTGCCTTAGTCAGCTGTGAGAGATCTCCCGCTGGGACCGATCCTTTCTGATGGAAAAGGAGCAGCTGGGAAGGTGCTGTTTCAGGCTCTTGCTGGTATTAAAGAGAAAGGGGGGGAGGAAATAGTCGCTTGTATTGGAGAGGGGAAAACAGGTCATGTGACGCCAGCCCTCCTACCCGATGTCACAGTGTGGAGGAGCACCGATTGGTCTTGCCCAACCACGCATGGAATGTCGCTTGCCACTTGGGCTATTTCTGCTATCTGTCGCTATCAGTGCAGCAGTGCTAACACTTTGGCAGATGGGACACTTTTTCTTGGAGTTTATGTCTTTAGTTCTTAACTGCTGGCAGTGCCTGGCCTTGTTGCCTTCCCTCTCCTCTGCTTTCTCCCGAGACCATGGCCCATCGGTTGCGGTTTCATTTTGGCTCGGGGCGAAGCAATACAGCTCCTGAACTGGAGATTCTAGACCACGACAGGGAGGATAATGACGACTGTTTCATGGCATTCCACACTTTGCCAAGAAGGAATGGGCCTCACCCTTTCTCCAGGCACAGAATCGATTGTGAAGATGGCAGCGGCCGTCTGCAGGAAGGCGGCTCCTTGAAAAGAAGCACATCTATGTTTATCCCACAACTTCTGAACAGCATTGATGCGCGGCCCATGAGGAGCTCATCCATGCAGATCTCCCTTCAGCGCAATGCTGTGAATGGACAGGCTAATGAATGTGGGTCTCCTCCAGAGGAGTCATGTCACTTTTCTGGTCTAGGAGAGCGGTGTACCTCTCTTGACGGAAGCCATTCTTCTCCAAGTAGTTCGCAGGTAACTCCAGAGGATTCTCCAACGAGAGAGCTTGAGAACCTGGGACATGAGGTCAACGGAGGGTCTTCTAACCACACAATATTTTGTACAATACCTTCTAACAACTGGAATACTAAGGGTGCAGCCAGCAGTCAAGAGGACAACGTAAACAAACCTGCGCTAGATTTAAATATTAGCAGGGTGAGGATTCAGCATCGGGCTTCAAGTGTAGATATGCCTCAAGTTACGCTGATGCCATTTGGTCCAGAGGCCCAAAATAATTCTTCTTGTTCAGAACCCAGGCGCTGGTCTTTGCAACACCTGCCAGATGGGTCAGCCAATTCTGGGAAAAAGCTATTTGTCCTTCAGTTGCAGCAGTCTCAGTCAAATAGTGCAGGAGCAGATTGTAATTTTGGCTTTACCGGAACAAAAGGAGACAGGCTAGTCAGGTACCCACGGATACGGTTGGGGAGGAGCACCTCATATCCAGTTCAGCCGCAGGCCGAGCGAATTAGCCCCATGGAAGAAGATGCCCATTGTGGAAATGACCAGTGTGGCCCCGACATAGCCAGAAGAAATTCAGTCGAGCGGATTTCTCCGGGGCAAGGATGCACTTTTAAAATTTGTCCAGATCAAAACTCAAGGCAGCAGCATTTCAGAATTCTTGTAACTCATGAGAAGAACCAACCATGTGGGCAAGAAAATTCAAATACAGCTGCTCCAGTGGCAGCCAACTCATCAGTAAGTAGAAACACCAATATCCTGGCAACTTAAATGTTCACTTTGTTGGCTGGGGCAATCAATAGGTAAACAAATAAATCCAGGGTGCATTATGTAATTTTGCAACACAACTCTGCACTGCTAGAAAGAACTATGTACACCCAGAATAATCTCAGAGCATCTTCCTTTGCTAAGCTATGACTAAATCCAGAGAAGTGTTTTTATATTGGCTCCTGACTCAGATGTTACTTAATTTAATGTTACATCATCTAAATACAATGGGGGTTCTTTTTTTGCCACAAATCTGTAAACTGCTGTATCACTTTTTATAAATAATGTCCCAAATGATAAATTAGGATTTCAAAAAATTCTGCAATCTTCGTAGCTTGAAATAATTGAAACCTATCTAATATGTGATGTATACACACACAAATACACGCACAAACACTTAAACTATCAAAGAACCAAGGATGCAGTTTAAAATTAATGGTGTCATAATACTTTTAGTTATTTAAATAGGTGCACCATTGATTGTTTAAATAGGAGTATTATTAATTAAGCTATTCCTGTACATTAGGCGGTTAGATACCTAATTATGAATTTCTAGCAACTTGAAAAAGCTGCACGGAACCTCAGAATGTTTTGATTTGTTCAGTTCAGTTTGGTTTTACAACCATTAGAGGTAACAATGAACAAGCACTTTGTGGTAATATTCAGCTTTGAAATATAATAGGTATCAGATTCGTAGCATACTGTACAATAGAAGCGTTGCCAGGTTTCTACATTATGCTACTGGCATTTATTATTATTATTATTTGGTTCCAGGTAAAAACCTTTTTATTTTTCCAAGGATTTAAATAATCATTTTGATATTTTCAAAATTAACTGTTTTGGTTCTGCTTTAAAATTAGGGTAACTTTATGCTGTATTCATTGCCACTATCATTCCTTCTACCATATCTGTTGCATGGATCTGTTATTTTCTAATATATTCTTTGGCGTAGTCTTTTATGTAGTTTTTAAAATTGACTGAGGTTTTCATTAATGTGTTCTGAATGATAATAATGTCCCAGAGACCCCTACATGATTGGGTGGCATAGAAGTTCAAATCAATCAAGAAAGATTAATGCCTGAATCTTACTGGCTGATTTTAGTATGGCTGCAGTTTAACCGTTGGTCATTGGAGTTTGCAAACTAGGTGATGTGGAATCTGGAATAATAAATAATTGTGTGAAATCATGCCAGGTTTAGGGCCTTTTTTGTTGCCCTAGCTCGTGTGTAACGCAATTAGTGATTGCTGATAGAAGAAGAAAGTACTAAATATTGCTTTAATAACAGCTTTATTAAAAATACTAAAAGCTTTATTCTACACTAATTTTAATTCTTGGGGCATGTGTTTTGAAAACATTTAGGGTACCCAAGTGATAAAAACCGAAATTTTAGTCTATAGAAACCAAATTTGAGTCTATAGAAGGGTTAGCCAATTTTATTTTTTAATGATCTGCATGTTGTGACCGTAACAGTCCCTGTTATTTTTCCTCATCTGTTTTAGGAAAAGTAAAGAATCCTAAACTTAACTCTGTCTATCCTGAGATTTTACTGTCCTTGTTACATCCCCCAGGTTTTGTACAGGAATACTGAAATCATACTAGCTTATTAGCATCTGAGCTTATTTTTCATTCTAAACTTTTGGGGATGTCCTTTAAAAAAAAATATCTTAAGGATTTTACGTGAATGCCTCTATTTTAAAAAAAATATTTTTCATCAATTGTTGCAAAGATGTAAAATATATATTTTTATAAATAACTCAAAGTAGCAAACATACGTAATTCTCTTTCCACCTTCTGTTTTCCCCTCAACAACAATCCTGTGAGGTGGTTTAGTCTGACTGACCAGATCAAAGTCACCCAGCTGGCTTTCATGCCTAAGGCAGGACTTGAACTCACAGTCTCCTGGTTTCTAGCCTAGTGCCTTAACCATTATTCATATTACATTATTTTAGAGTAGAATATTATGGAATATAGAATAAAAAAATCAGTCAATCAAGGAATGAGCAAATGGCAGTAAGGTAAAGGTTTTCCACCAACCTGTGAATATCTTTTTGAAGGAAATATTTTACAAATATTTCATTGTGTTTATTTTCTGCAATGTTGTTTGCTAAATATACATAATTCCTCGTTATGAAGGTTTTTGACTTACCTACATGGCTCCATCCTTTAAAGGGCTCCTGAAAAGAATAGACAAAATTAGGTTAGAAAAATGGCTGACCATTTAAAATATACATTTTATATTGTAAAATACACCCCAAAATTTAAACTTGTATTGTTATGAAAAGGAAGGCTTCACCATATTTTCGTATGGTGTGTGTGTGTGTGTGTGTGTGTGTATAATACACACACACCAAGGAGTTTTTTTAAGACCATATCTATCTCATCTTAGATTTAAGAGGCTTTTTCTAATCACTCTTCAGAACCAAAAAGGAAACTGTGTAATGAGAAAGTTAATAGTAGCTGGTATTAAGCCATGGAATCTACTGTATTACATAAAATAATTCAAGAAGGACAGATATTTTCCATCTGTAATGAATTGCAGCGCGTCAACTATGGGGAGTCGATGGCTATTCAAAATGATCTCCTATATCTGATCTATATCTTACAATACTGTTTTCAAAAGTAGGTGGATTCTGAAATACACAAATGGCAATCATTTACATTTAAACAGAATCTATTTACAATGGTCCGTTCTTTGGAATAAAAAATTCAGGGGCATCTTTCACTTTTCACTGCAATTTTTTTTTCATGAATTACCATAACAAGAAAGTTCTTCCAAGACCAAGCTGAAAATCTTGGAACTCCCAATATAATGTTGACCTCAAATCTCATATTAATTCCAGCCAAGGTGGCCAATTGATACATAAAATGGAAACTATAGATTGGTCCACACTTTTGCATCCCTTCTCTAACACATGGTGACTTAATATAGTAATAAGCAATGAGTGTAGTTTTCTTTTTGTCCAAGAATAAAAAGAAAAATTGCAATGTTGTTCAACTATTTCAGGTACTAATCTTTGTTTAACAAATGAGCAAAATAGCAAGAAAGCAGATTAAAATATGTATACACAATATTGTTTCTGTAAACCAGACCAAAAGCACCAGACCAAAAGAAAGTATGCAAAGAAATCTGTTAGGTTTGCCATTACATGTGTTTCTTTTCAAGTCAATATAAAATGATGGGCTTAAACAATGGAATTTTTCCAAAACAAATCAGGGGAAGCTTACTTGAGTTGAACTTCTTCAATACAATAAATGTCCATTCTGATTTGAAATATTTTATTTCTCCAAAGATGTCATCAAATTTGGGTTGGGCTTGTAGAATATTATAAGAACCATTGTATATAAGATTGTTCTGGATCTAACATTTGCATTATTTCTTCCTCCATATATCAGCCATTATTTTGGGAACTATTTAGACAATTAAAACCACCCATGTCTTAGAAATAAATATAGTTCTCAATCCAGACAGTATAAGTGAAGTGAGGGCTTCAATGTCCATTTGAATCTATGTGGTTGAACATAAGGAAGCTTCTCAGATTTTTCTCTTTTGTCAAATGGGGTAGGTTTTGTATACAATTTTGTACAGGATATTATAGTCTGTATATAATCAGTTACCATAATTGATTTGTATTTGGTAATCTGTTCTGAGTTCTGTTGAAGTGTCTGTTAGGTATACAAAATACCATACAATACAATACAGTTGTATGCATGTAAGACACTATAATTCTATAGGGTATAATTTAAAATTTCAGAAGGAAGTTTCCAACTTTAGCACCATTTTGTTTCCAAAGAATCTTTTTCACTTTTTATTGTTCACTGTCGGATCATTATTATTCACCTGAAAAGCTTATAGAATTGTGCAAATTATAATTATAATTGCCCCCTTGATGATAAAGGCACCTGTCAGATAAATACAGGGTATTGTATGAGATTTCTCATTGAGATGGTCACGTTATGGTACTATACAGGAACTACGCTAAGGATCTTTTGGTTTATATTTTGCAATGCTTGTTTTATTCTTTTCACATTCTGAACATCAGTGAATCAGAGGTAGGTTGCAGCAGGTTCTGACCAGTTCTGTAGAACCGGTAGCGGAAATTTTGAGTAGTTTGGAGAACTGGTAGTAAAAATTCTGACTGGCCCCGCCCCCATCTATTCTCTGCCTCCCAAGTCCCAACTGATCGGGAAGAAATGGGGATTTTGCCGTAACCCTCCCCTGGAGTGGGGTGGGAATGGAGATTTTATAGTATCCTTCCTCTGCCATGCCCGCAAAGCCACACCCACAGAACCGGTAGTAAAAAAATTTGAAACCCACCACTGCAGTGAATGCCTTAGCAGAAATTGAGTGTGGACAGAACTGATTTATGCTTTCCATTGTACATTAACACTGATGTTTGAGTAGAGGTTGAATAGTGGCTAGAATAAGATTTCCCAGAAATGTATCTAAATTGCCTGTGGTTTTTTCACTTAACCTAACATTCAAGAACAAATACCCGTGCTTACAAATAAACAGTGGAAATAAATACTCTCTTAGTCACTTGGAGAATGAGATGGGTGGTTCTTAAATTTGGTAAATAAATAAAAACTAATGAAGATGCTTATAGGTGAGTGCATCTGGGTTCCTACTTTGCACAAAACCATAAAGGGTTGGTTTAGTTTTGTCCTGACATGCCTTCGTAACCCCTTTAGTGTGGTTAGTAAACCATCATTTATGAAATACTGTGCTGTGTAAATGCAGCCACTTAAGGTTCACTCAGTAAACCATAACTGCTTCAATTGGCTGACTGCAATATGTGAACTCAATTTTATATTATGCTCCATAGTGTGAGAGGAAGAAAAAACTTGGTTGGTACCCTAATCAGATCTTGATGCTAAAGTGAACAAACTACATTGAACACCTTTTCCAACTTTTCTTCTTAAGTCAATAGAAATACTTCCATTTTTTCTTTTTCTATAAACAACTTTTTTAAAGTTTCGAATTCAGAAAACTGTTGTTATCCGTCTGTATTTAATTCAAACCACAGCTTAGAATGTGGCTTGTTTACTAAATGACAATAAATTAAAAATGTTAATTTTCATTTTCATAGTGGGAATAAAGAGAGAAGTTTTAAGAAGTGTAAAGGTTGTTGCCATACTACTTAGTTCTGTAAGTTCATGTTTATATTTGAACTAGGTTATTGGTTACTTTTTCCAAAAAAAATTTCTTTTTGTGATGTTGCAGGATATATACCAGCTTTATTATATTAAAGAAGTTGCAGGAATTAGAGTTTATTATTGTAAAATCATTATTTACATCGGGGTGTCAAACTCGATTTCATTGAGGGCTACATCAGGTTTTTGTTTGACCTTGGGGGGCTGGGGTTGAGGTGGCCAAGGTTGGGCATGGCCAGCTCGATGTCACTCATGTCAGGGGAGGCTGTAGTGGCCCGAGAGCTCTGCCAACAAAAACGGGCTCTGCCAGCGAAAACGGAGCTCGGGAGGAAGCACCGCACTGCACTGGCAGAAGCACTGCAAGCCAGCCCTTCACTGTTTCCAGGGAGGCCCCACGGGCCAGATCTAAAGCACCTCATGGGCCAGATCCGGCCTTGAGTTTGACATCCCAGCTTTACACGATTTAAAGAAAGACTTTTAAAGAAATGTTGTAATAATCATTTTTAGGATATTCATTATACAATAATCTTGAATGGTTGTTTTTTTAGAATCAGAGTAGGTTTGAAGTAGAGCTAGTCAGATATCCCCAAAGGATAGGGAATGCAAGAAAGATTTGCTGGTTTCGTTTTTGCAATGTATGATCTAGATTATTTGATGCCCGCAATGACTTAATTCTGCATATATGTGTTTTATCTACCCTATTAATGTATTTTTTAAAATCAAGTGGCAGGATTTCATTTTAGTAATGTTTATTTTTTTATTAATAATGACATCGGCATTAACCTTACCAAAGTAATTTCTACCCTTATAATAAAATAAGAACCAGCCTTACATTTAGACAAATTGTTAATCTATTCAACAGAATTCCTTCTCATTTGGAAATACGATTGTTTGCTGTTATGCAGGTCTACCCACAAAATTCCATTTGCCAAAAGGACATTGGGAAAGAATTTTTAGATGAACAGTGCAATTGAAATTGTCCAGCAATAAAACACAATTATTTATATTACAAGCTGTGGTGGGAGAAGGGCCTAATTAAACTAGGTTTTAAAAAAAGGAACTGTATTGATAACTTTGAATAATTTCTAGCATTCTTGAGTTGCCCTATTAGAATTGTCCGATCTTAAATTTATGCTTACAGAAAAAAAATATGGTTTTTCTTTTTTAAAGTAGCATTTGTTTTTACAATATTGTTTTACAATATTGCACCCATCAAATGATCTTTCTGGGGATATTTAATGAGAAGTATTTTTCCATTACCCAGTCATGATCTCAATTCTACCCTTTGCCCATAGTAGAAACTTTTCCAGTACAGTGTCTGCAACCTACTAATACTGCACTGGTACAAGGAGGCTTTAAATATGGACCTTTCCTGTTTCAAGCAGCTATTTGAAAAAGATAGCTACATATGACCTCCATTTTGTTTGGGATAATCTGTCTGGCTTGTCATCTCCTTTCAACTGAAACAGCAGAGCAGAATAAAGTTTTCAAAAGCTGTTTGGACAAAATGTGTTTTATCCTGTCCAATTTGGCTAGTTTGAATGCATTGGGTTGATATAAGACCCAGGATTTGGTCTGTAGGCAGCAGCTGCTTCAAGCCTTATTTATCTAGAGTGAAAACATGCATGCGGGCGTCTGTAGTCCTAGTGCCACAGAGTGTTTATGACCTTCCGGATAACTGAAGGAGCCAGAATGTAGTCCATTCCTTGTTATCAGAAAACGAGAAATAATTTTTTAAAAAAAACCTGCGGCCCACAGTATAAGAGTAAAATCTTTTTGTAAACACAAGGCATGTTGCAGACTTCCTCAGCTGATAATATCATAAACCTCTCCCTTATTTTATTTTATTTTTATCTGGCTGTATTAAAAAGGAAGAGAAGTGGGGAAAAACATATTTTTGCAAGTTGGAATATGCAAACCTTTGGGGTTTTGCAACCTCTAGCAATATGTAGAAACACGAAGGCAAAGGGTCGTGGCATGAAAACGACCGGACATGCTAATATTGGTGTTGTTAAGGAAGTGCCGAGGGATGCGGAGATTCACAGAACGCCGGAATGTGGTTGTGTTATGTCGGTACAGCGGCCTGCATCTGTCTTCTGTTGCATCAAGTTACATCCCACTGTTAATGCTAAACAATGCTTAATCCCATGCAAAGACTTTCTGGATAGAGCAACGTATTGTCAAGACTCGGGTGGCAAAGATAGGGCAGGGCGGTTGGCGTCAGGCTGCCCATAGCAGAAGCTCTGCTGGAATCATTTTCAGCTACAGACTTAGCTTAGCAGGCAGCCTGTGCCAATTTGCCTTTAGACAACTGCGGAAGAAAATTTTACTTCACATCCCATATTCCAAGTCATTTCCTTTCAAACTTAATTTAAGTCCCTCTCCCTTTCCCCTTCCCTCTCCCTCCCCCCCTCTCTCTCAATGGGGGAAATTTTCTAAGAAAGTTAGACATGAGCTATTTCTTACAAAAGAAAATAGTTACGGGCAAGGACTTCCAATTTACTTCTCAGTTTTAAGAATTGAACAAGGCACATTACACCTCCGCAAAGAAAATCGTCTATCTGGTTTGAGGCAACTAATCTTTCCAGGCAGATGAGTGCAAAGTATAGAAATTCTATTGGCAGGGCTTCCTTCAGAAATTAAGATGCTTGATGCTGATTTTTTGGGAAATGCAGTCCTCCCCACCCCCACCTGCCCCAAACAATGAAGCAAATTGTGAATTTTCACTATGAACACAGACAGTATATTTGGGATATTCATGAGGAAGGACTACAGAAAGAATAGTTTTCAGAGATATGGTCTTCAAAATTCACCTTCAGGGACCCATGACACTGGAAAGGGCTTTGCAACACTGGCGGACTGCAACGGTTTAACAACTGATTCTGTGAGCGGGCATTTTGCGTGCACGCCTGACACACTTATGCACAGCGTTCAAATATAGCAATTTGAAGCTCAGCTGCTTACCTTCTAAGGCAGCCCCAGTAGTGGGTCGCACTGGTTCTATAGAATCGGTAGTAAAACCGGCGGGAGGCTCTGCCCACTGACCCTGATGTCATGAAAAGGCTTCTGCGCATGCTCGCGCGCATGGCCCCGTTGTGAATCGGTAGTAAAGGTAAGTAGAACCCACCCCTGGCAGCCCCAGTAAGTAGAACAGCGGAGGTTCGGAAATCAGTTGTGCTGCATAGATCAGCTGAGCCAGAAAGAAGGAACTATAGGACAGGATAGGGCAGAGGGCAGGTGGGCGGGGCCAGCTGATCATCAGAACTACTGGTTCGCTCGAACTGGTCCGAACCGCCAGCAGCCCACTGCTGCTTAGCAACCTCATTTGGTTTGGAAAGCCAATCTTAGGATATAAATTTTCATACCAAGGAGCTCTCAACAAAGTAGATACTTCATAGAGATTTTGGAGTTTTTTAAATTTCTAACTGCACAGTGATGAAAGGAGGCAGCACCATTTTATATATCAGATAAATGCATTGCTCTTTGCTTAATTCCAGTGCTGTGGTCATGACCCAGATATGAATTACAGTAAGACATTAAGTTACTTTAACCTGATGTCTTCCATCAGGCACATTCCTGCTGTGCTGGGATTGCCATTCCTAAAGGCAGCTGGGAATTATGGGATCTCTAGTCAATCAGGAGGTGAGGTTGGGGAAGCTACTTTAAAATAGCATACATTATGAAAATATTTTCCTGTCTTACTGGTCTTAAGAAATATGCTTAGTTTACAGTGAAGCTTTGTTTTGTATTGCTTTATCCTGTGGTAGCATAATTAATTTCTCTTAGAAAAATAACGTACTTTGAAATAATAGCAACTCTGTTTTGCTAATGGACATCCTCAAAAATCTTTATCTCATGATCTGCGTAGGTAGAATATGGAAATTCATAATCAGCTGGAAGCATGTTTGAGAAAATAGCTAGGTTTGGCCAGAAAATAGCTAGTTTTGAGAAAAAGTATAAAGCAAGCAAACATAGATTATAAACGGACTCCAGGGGCAGTGAAGTAGCTGAATTGCCCAAAATCTAGTTCAGGTACTGGTCGAACAATGATTACTAAATATTCTAGGATCATACCCAGGCCCTACTGCAGTAGTCTAACAATCTCTCTAGATCAGTTTCTCAATCTTGTCATCTTTAAAATGTGTGGATTTCAACACCCAGAATTGATGGCTGGCTGGGGAATTCTGGGAGTTGAAGTCTACATATCTTAAAATTGCCAAAGTTGAGAAACACTGCTCTGAATAAGATTCATTTGTTGACTAGGCCTCTCTTTCCCTATAGCTTTTTATTCACAAGGAGAATTTTTTTTTAATCCAAAAACATTTCCTTTGGGCTTGAACCTTCCTTTGGTCTGCTGACTCTGAATATGGGAAGAACTTGATCTTGATAATGTGGGAAACATAAACTAGGAATGGTGATACGGATCTTTTGTCTTAAGTTTAAGCAAACTGATTCATTCTTCATGAAAATTTTGAATCTGGACATTGTCCTGATTTAAAAATTGATGCTTGAGAATGGCTCTCATAAAACATTTTCCCAGGACTATTTGAAAAAAAAATATACCTTGTATTTTTAGTATGCATTATTGGATGCTTTAACATAGATTAGACCTCTCTGTCTTCACACACACACACACACACACACACACACACTAATCTAGATATATGTGTAAATAACTCATGTTCAAGAGTCTGAAAGTGTTCACTAACAAGGCAATGATCATGCTGTTTTTTTTTTAATCTAACAAGATTGTAGAAGCCTTGGGTTGTTTCTTTATAATCAACATGGAGTGCTTATTTTCCATTTGCTTCCTAGCGTTTTGTTACCCCTGAATAACAGTAAGGGAAATATTTAGAAGATTGTGCCTTTGCAGGGGAAGCCAATTCAAAAAAGAGTTGGTTATGCCAAGCAGCAAGGTTTTCATTAGGTTTGCCAAGAAGCTGTTGTTCTCTTGGCTTTTTGTGATCTTGCATGAATTTTCTGGTGTCCACTCTGCTTGAATAGCAAGTTGGGTTAGTTTCTGGCTAGGTGACCCTGATCAAAATGCCTGCCTCTCAGGGCAGCCAGAACAGATGTTGAAACAGGAGGAGGGACAAAGAAGCCAATGTCCTTAATTTGTGCTGCCAACTTAATTTTCCATGGGACTGAAGTAGCAGTAAGTTGTTTGTCTCGGACTCTTATTTGAAACCTCCCCTTTTCCTTTGCTCTGAATTATACAAACTACCAACGGTCTTGATTTAAGCCTGCACCACAATCAAGTGGTGCGTGTTGCTGATTTTATATGATTAGGAAATGCCAACAAAACATTTTTCCTCCCTGTTGCAGAGATTGTTGTGCTTAAAGTTTCTATTTCACTGGCTCCATTCAGGAAGTTCAAGCTTTTTCTGCCATGCAACAGTGAATGATGATTATCACGTAAATTACACTATGGTGTAAAAGCAGGATGTGACTTCTGGCCTTAGTTAAATAGAAATGGATAATTCATATTTAGCTATGCAAATGTATTGTTCTAATTATTTCCAAACTCAGTGGATAAACTCAAAATATTTCATGACAGTAATTCTAGAGCAGAATTCCCAAACTCAAGAAGTTTCAGGTTGTTTATTGATCCCCAAACATTTATTATAGGAAAATAATTTAATAAATACTATTGTAACTATTAGAAGTAATAATAATAATAATAATAATAATAATAATAATAATAATAATAATAATAATAAAACATAAAAATAAAAATAATATTTTAAGAAGGTACTTGGTTGATATCTAGGATGCTGGCAGCAACCCATATCAACCATCAGCCATCAGTGATATTTGTGATACATTTTTAAATGTTCAGTTGACCGAGTTTCATGTTTAATGAATAAACATGAGTTAACAACAACAACAAATCATCATCATCATCATCATCATCATCATCTCATTGAGTAACCCCATCGACCTTTGGGGTTCACTATTGAATACTGTGGAGAACACTGTTCTAGAGCAGGGATGTCAAACTTGCATCATCACAGTGGCATCATGTGACATATTGCAACTTTTTTCCCCTTTGCTAAACTGGGCATTGGTGTGGCCAGTATGTAATGCATCTGGCCCGTGGGCTGTGAGTTTGACAGCCCTGTTCTAGAGCATCTTTCCCAGCTTGGTACCATACCATGCCTCCGGATGTTTACTATAACACATCTGGAGGGCAGAAAGTTGAGGGAGGTAGCTATGGAACATTGCATCTCATTTCTACCCCAAGATTCATGCATTAAAAAAGGGGTCTCCAATCTTGGGAGCGTTTAAGACTTATGGACTTCAATTCTCAGAATACCTCAGCCAGCAATTCACAGCAAAGGGAAAAGAAATTCTGGGAGTTGAAGTCCACAAATCTTAAAAAGTTCCCAAGGTTGGAGACCCCTGCACTAAACCATGCTAAACATGCAGAGAGGCTACAGTGAAACATACATTTAACAAACCATTTGGGGAAAGGATATTGTTAAACATGACGTTTAACAGAAGAAGATGTAAAATTACATGAACTACCTGAATTATTTAAACTACAGCATGCATTGTCCATTATTTCGGATGATGCCTGGATGCTAAATTGAGGGCCTTCAGTGGTTGGGTTTACACAGCACACTGCCAAGACAGTTTCTAAAGAAAACGTATTTATGACTTAGCCCGAGATGTTGGAGGCTATGCACCTGAAGTCCTCCAGATATAATTAGTTGCAATTCTATGAATACTTGGCTAGTGAGATCATTGACTGTGTATTCTGGGAATTACAGTGCAACACATCTGGAAGATCCCAAGCTGGCAAAAACTAGTTTATCCAGGTGTTCGCTGTTCAAAAAATAAGAAATATAGCATTCCTCCTTTCTTTGGTTGCAGAAGGGAGATAAGGCTATAAATCACCAAAGTGAGAGTTTTATCTGTCTTAAAGTTTGTTACTGAATTTATATCCCTGAAAATGGGAAAAAGCAGAATTCTGCACAAATTGAAACGGAATTATCTAACTGCCAAAAAAAACCCTCACATTAAAAATATACTTATATATATCTGTGTAGGATTTATTGCTTTTGTATTAGTCATGGGGAAAATTCAAAAAGTCAGTGCAGAACATTCATAACGCTGCTTTCGGAAATAGTAATTCTGTTCAGACTGCCTTACTTCCTGAGATTTTTATCAAGGACTAACAGTTTGTTCTTTTTTTGTGGGGAGTGGGTAGAGACTTGTAGAGTGTAGAAGCTAATTTGATTGGTTTTCAGAACTGCCTTGTTTGGCTGAAATTGAAAAAATGTTAAAAGGAAGAGGGTATTTTCTGTGGCACGGAGCTAGGATCAAGCAGCTATTCTATGAGAATTTATATACAATACATGCATTATATCTAAACCAGGGACCAATCTTGGTAACCTTGTGAACTTCAACTCCCATGTTGAAGTCATGGCTGCCTGGAGAATTATGGGAGTTGAAGTCCACATGTTTTAAAGTTGCCAAGATTGATTGGTAATCCCTGCTTTAGAGTATACTAGAGTATACATAAGAAAGGCTCAGAGCCAAAGAATTGAGGCCTTTGAACTATGGTGCTGGAGAAGACTCCTGTGAGTCCCTTGGACCGCAAGGCGAGCAAACCCGTCAGTCCTAGAAGAGATTAAACCTGACTGCTCTTTAGAAGGTCAGATGCTGAAGATGAAACTCAAATATTTTGTCCACCTAATGAGAAGGAAGGACTCACTGGAGAAGAGCCTAATGCTAGGAAAGATTGAGGGCAAAAGAAGAAGGGGACGACAGAAAATAAGGTGGCTGGATGGAGTCACTGAAGCAGTAGGCATGAGCTTAAATGGACTCCAGAGGATGATAGAGGATAGGAACATTGTCCATTGGGTCGTGATGGGTCAGACATAACTTCGCAACTGACAACAACAACAGAGTATACTAGAGAAGCCCATTGGTGAGATAGGTGGCAAATAAATTTAACAAATAACAATAATATCAACGTATGTCCCATACATATTGCATCTGGCAGTCACAAAATGTTGGAAAGCAAATATTTTCCATCAGCTCTACAGAGAGACCGGCTACATTCGGCCTCTCCTCTCCTTAAATTTCCATTTTATTTGCTCATAATAAAATGATGGCTGCTCAGATTTGTATATTTTCCTCTTTCCTCTTTTTTTTCTTTGGTGTTTTGCTTTTAGATGGTAAACCTGTCTCGAGTTGTTGAGGAACAGTTTAAATAAGATAAATAAAGTCATCTCTTTTTTTCTTTCTTTCTTACTCACCCATAGATACATACGTTTAATGTTGCCATGAAAAGAAATGCTATTACTAATGCTTATTGGGAGACATTCTTATTTACTGCTGTAAGGGATCTCAAAAGTGGATATTCATGTGTTCTGAATATCCCCATTGGGGAAATCTAGCATCCCCAATAAGATCGTGTTGCTGAGAACTGTCTGGGAAATTCTGGGAGGTGAAGTCCACAAGTCTTAAAGTTGCCAAGGTTGGACATCCCTGATTTAGCCCAAAGGATGGAAACCCTGGCAAACAATGAAGCAGTGAAGGAGACTCTTGTGTCTGGATTGTATATTCACATGTGCTCTTGGCTAAAATATTTACATTTTCCTGTATTCTGGCTTTTCAGCCAGGGTCTTCCCCTCCTTTAATATGTTCCCTAGTCCAGTGTTGGTCAGAAGAAAGTTACAGAAGTTGGCAGCCAAGGAGGAACCACCTCTCGTCCAGGGGTGGGATTCAAAAAAATTTACTACCGGTTCTGTAGGCATGACTTCGTGGGCATGGCAGGGGAAGGATACTGCAAAATCTCCATTTCCTTCCAATCAGCTGGGACTCGGGAGGCAGAGAATAGATGGGGGCAGGGCCAGTCAGAGGTTTTATTTACCGTTTCTCTGAACTACTCAAAATTTCCGCTACCAGTTCTCCAGAACTGGTCAGAACCTGCTGAATACCACCTCTGTTCTCGTCAAGCCAGGACTACAATTTCTGTCTTAATATATTTGTGGAGTGAGACATGATTGCAGCCGTCAACAATGCTTCTATTTCCTACTTCTACAATAGGGGAAAGTGTAGTTAAGATAAATCAAAATGTGGAAGTGACTGAGAAAATGGATGGGGCAGGGGTCACCTGAATTATTAAAACAGGTTGGGTGGTAATGAAAATATCTAATTAACAGTATTTTTAAAAAAAGCAGGCCATGAACTTGGAGTCCAAGCAAAACTGCTACAGTTTTAAAATAAAGTGGTCATTTAGTGAGATTAGATTGTATTAACACTAAGAGCTTCTGAGACAAAGGCTGAATAATAGTTGACTCTTCGGTGGCTAAGATGCTGAGCTTGTTTATTATTTATTTATTCATTTATTATTGTGATTTATATGCCGCCATTCTCCCTGAGGACTCAGGGCGGCTTACATACAAGAATCATAAATACAAATCACAGTAAACAAATTAAAATGAACTAAATTTCCCCTTAAAATCATTCTAAAAAGGACACAATACAACCCTATGATCAAAATATTGTTGGAACAGCCACGTCTTTAATCCACGGCGAAAGGAGAGGAGGTCGGGGGCCGTCCTGAGGTCGGTGGGCAGATTATTCCAGAGGGTCGGGGCTCCGACAGAGAAAACCCTCCCCCTGGGGGCCGCCAGCTGACATTATTTGGCTGATGGCACCTGGAGGAGGCCAACTCTGTGGGAGCGCACCGGGCGATGGGAGGAAGGCAAGAGATGGTCCTGTAAGTACCCCGGGCCTAAGCCATGTAGGGCTTTATAGGTAAGAACCAGCACCTTGAAACGGACTCGGAGAGCAACCGGTAGCCAGTGCAGCCCACACAGGAGAGGTGTAACACGGGAGTAACGAGAGGTCCCCGTAACTACCCGCGTGGCCGCGTTCTGGACTAATGGAGTCTCCGGATATGTCCCAAGGGCAGCCCCATGTAGAGGGCGTTACAGTAATCCAACCGAGAAGTAACAAGGGCGTGAGTGACCGTGGCAAGGGCATCTTGGTCCAGGAAAGGGCGCAACTGGCGCACAAGACGTACTTGCGCGAAGTACGTCTTGTGACAACTTGTTGATTGAAAGGTCAGCAGTTCAGCGGTTGGAATCCCTAGTGCCGCGTAACGGGGTGAGCTCCTGTTACTTGCCCCAGCTTTTGCCAACCTAGCAATTCAAAAGCACGTAAAAAATGCAAATAGAAAAATAGGGACCACCTTTGGTGGGAAGGTAACAGCATTCCATGCGCCTTTGGCATTTAGTCATGCTGGCCACTGACCACGGAGATGTCTTCGGACAGCGCTGGCTCTTTGGTTTTTGAAACGGAGATGAGCACTGCATCCTAGAGTCGGGAACAACAAGCACATATGTGTGAGGGGAACCTTTACCTTTACCTTACTCTTCAGAAAAATAGAAAAACTATAAAATCAAACAATTAACATCATGCCAGCCTTCCCTCTGTTTACTCCTCAACCTTTGTTTAACGTCAACCCACAATTGTTCCCTTTCCTGTCACTATATTGCTTAACAATACAAGTTAATATCTCTGGATAGTTACTTGCAAAGAGCTGGCTGAAGCCTCCCTCCCTCGCCTTCCTTCCTTCCTTCCTTCCTTCCTTCCTTCCTTCCTTCCTTCCTTCCTTCCTTCCTTCCTTCCTCCCTCCCTCCCTCCCTCCTTTCCTATCATCTTAAGATCATTTCTTTCAGCAATTTCTCTAATAGGTTTTTTACTTTAATAAAAGAGGAGAAAGGGTTGTTTTTTCCCCTTTCCTGATAAAAATAAATTCCATTTTAGATTATTTAATTGATCATTAATTTACACACCCAATTGATGCAGAAGCTATCCATTCTCATGCCAGGAATGTCACAAGCATCAGCTTAATAGTTTCTCCAGATAGATGGAAAAAAATTGTAAGTGTTTATGCCACCATAACAATTGCAAGCGTCAGTGGAACGTGGCTGGAAAACAAAACGCAGTCTCCAGAAGTATCGTTCTACAAAGAATACATAAATGGTCATGCTGGTTAGAACAGTTGTCAACATATTCATTATTAATTACAATATAGAGGACATGGTTGAACTCAACTCTTCCCATGGCATCAGTCCTGCGGACAATGATCAGCTTGCAAATGCTTTTGGTGAGCATATTTTTTTGGCATGCCTAGAATTTGTCTCAATATTTGCCATCAGTTTAATCAGTTTGAAAAGGGGAGTGGACAGTTGAAAGGAGGATCAAGCTATCAGTTTCTACTCATCCTGATGGCCATTTACTACCTTCTAAATCCCAGGCAACATGTCTTAAATACCAGCTGTTAAAGAGCAACAGTGGAAATGAGATATCTCCTTTCGGGCCATGCTTGTGAGCATTGTCAAAGCACTGAGTTAGCCAGTGTGTCCTTCAGAAAGCTGTACCAGATGGGCTGTTAGCCTGATCCATCAGGACTCTTCTTGGGTTATTATTACAAGCAAGAGCTCAGGATGCAATCTGGCTTTCTGCAGTAGTTTAGGATAGCATTAGTCTCTTCCCTAGGTTTGAGACCTGAGTGCCGCGCAACAGAGTGAGCTCCCATTACTTGCTCCATCTCCTGCACCCCTAGCAATTCAAAAGCATGCAAATGCAACTAAATAAATAGGTACCACTTTGGTGGAAAGATAACAGTGTTCCGTGTGCCTCAGCATATACCTTGTTTCCCTGAAAGTAAGACCTATCCCAAAAATAAGACCTAGCATGTTTTTTTATGGGTGTGCCTAATATGAGCCCTACTTAAGAGCCTGCGCAGCCGGCCATAACCCGGTGTGGGGAACATGAGGCAGCTCCACCAATACCCCGCCACACAGCGGCGGCACTGGCACACCTCACAGCCTCCTGCCCTCCCGCAGGCAAGCAGAAGAAGTGGACCTCCCATACATGGCGGAGAAAAAGACACACATCCCCAGTGCTTATTTTGGGGCCCAAAAGAAAATAAGGTATAGTCTTATTTTTGGGGAAACGGGTAGTTATGTTTGGCCACATTACCATGTAAAGGGTCTCCGGACAACACTGGCTCCCTCGGCTAAAAAACGGAGTTTATTTATTTATTTATTAAATTTGGATACCGCCCTTTTCCTGACGGACTCAGGGCAGTGAACAGCCAAAAATTAAAATACAAGCAATATGAAAGTTAAAATAACTTAAAACATAATTAAATCAATTTTGGCTTCCCCAAATTTAAAACCCCTCACTAAAATTAACCCATTAAAATCTTCTTTAAGCCAGCCCGGCTTGCTGAAATAGAAAGGTCTTCAGGACCTTGCAGAAAGTACGGAGGTCTGGGATTAATCGAGTTGAGCACCACCCCCTAGAATTGGATACAACCAGACAGATGAAACCTTTACCTTTAGTCTCTTCCTCATTGATATTCTGCATCCTTTTCAAATAGTTAGGTAGAATATCTTCTGGGTTCTTCTGACCTCAAATAGTAGTCTAATCCTCTGCATGCATATTGAGAAGATTTTAGTCAGTTCTCAATAGGTTCTGGTTAGTTGCTCAGCGTTTTGATGCTGAAGGCCACATGTCCTTTGAATTGCATGCCGGTGGTTGATCAAGCAAAAAGGTAGGTAAGAAGGCAAGATCAGTCTTTAATTATATCTAATTAATTAAACAGTATTTGAGTATGTTTAATATTATCCCCTTTGCTTCTACTCGTAATTACATACCAGTGGCAACTTTTTGTAGTCCTTGAACTTCATGGTGTAATGTAGAGTTTGCTTCTAAAGTAATATACGTAAATATAGGCTTTGTTGAATACCATAACATTTGCAGTTAGTAACAGTAACAATAACAGAGTTGAAAGGGGCCTTGGAGGTCATCTAGTCCAACCCCCTGCTCACGCCTGTAATAGGGATTTGAACCGCTGAACTGCCGACATTTCTGATCGACAAGCTCAGTGTCTTAGCCACTGAGCCACTTAGTCAGGCTAGGTGTATAACCATCCATAATAAGGTTGTGCTGCTAGTGGGGAAAAAAACCCAATTACTTTGTATCTCCATCGGATTTCTTCGGTTTTGCTGAAATCTTCAGTTCCTTCTGTCAAGAACTGAATTTCTCCTCTAAAAATAGCAAAACATTGTGTATTATTGTGCAACAGCCATAGACTTAATTTACACTAATACAGCCTAATCCCTATAAGCGCATTGGTGAATTCCTTAAAATGACAAGATGCTCAGACTGGATTGTGCCCAGGAATATGGTCTGATTTTAAAGAAAACGTAGTCAATAAAAGTGCATAAATCTGCACAGATTAACATAAAAGAATTTTTTTTTTAAATCGGCCTTACCATGCCACTGCCGTACAACACATACCTTGTTATGACACAGATTTTAGAACAGGTAAGATAAAACATGAACAGTTTTGTACAGAAATGCATGCTGTCTTCAGCTTTTATAGTAGTATTTGCAATAGAAATGATAAAAGTAGCCTCATTAATCAAACTCTTTGATAAAGGCTTTTAGTTGAATCCTTGTAAGCCAGGGGTGTCAAACTCTGTTTCATTGAGGGCCACATCAGGGTTGTGTTTGACCCTGGGGTGGGCGTGGCCAGGGTAGGCGTGGCCAGCTGGACATCATTTGTGTTGGCGCCAGTGGTGGCCTGAGCGCTCTGCCAGCAAAAATGGTCTCACAAGCTCTGTTTTCGGCCAGTGCAGCCTCCTGCAACCCTCTGCCAGCGAAAACAGAGAGCTCCATTTTCGCTGGCAGAGGCACCGTTTCCAGGGCAGTCCCGCGAGCCAGATCTAAGCACACCAGGGGCGGATTCAGCCCGTGGACCTTGAGTTTGACACCCCTGTTGTAAACTATTAATCAGCCCTGTGAATCAGTCTCCCTGTCATTCTCTATTCTTTGAAACTAGCAGTGTTATTTGATGCATCATTTAGAAGCGCAGTCAGATATGGAAGGGGACTATTTCAAAGCATTTTTCTTCAGAGGAGCAGATATTCTGTATTTATTTCTAAGGTGGAACTGACCTTCCTTTTTTCAGTTTCATGTGGTTCATCTATACAGTGGTATGCTCCCATCTTCAACTCAATAGATGAATATTATTGTTGTTTCTTAAAAAAAAAATACATCAAAAACCATAAGTGAATTTTGCCCTATTTTATGACCTTTCTTGCCACAGTTGCTAAGTAAATCACTGCAGTTCTTAAATTAGTAACACGGGTGAATCTGGCCTTCCCATTGACTTTGCTTGTCAGAAGGTCGCAAACGGGAATCAAATCAGGGGTGAAATCCAGCAGGTTCTGGAGAACCCATAGCGGAAATTTTGAGTAGTTTGGAGAACCAGCAAATATCACCTCTGGCTGGCCCCAGAGTGGGGTGAGAATGGAGACTTTGCAGTATCCTTCCCCTGCCACGCCCACTAAGCCACACCATACCCACCAAACCACGTCCACAGAACTGGTAGTAAAAAAAATTGAATTTCACCCCTGGATCAAATGATCCCAAGACACTGCAACCGTCATAAATAGGAACTAGTTGCCAATCATTTGAATTTTGATCACATGACCATGGGAATGCTGCAATGTCGTAAGTGGGAAAAATGGTCATAAGTCACTTTTTTCACTTCAGGTGGTCACTAAATGAATGGAGATAAATCAAGGACTACCTCTATCCCAGAGGTAGTATCCAGCAGGTTCTGGAGAACCGGTAGTGGAAATTTTGAGTAATTTGGACAACCTGTAAATACCACCTCTGACCGGCCCTGCCCCAATCTGTTCTCTGCCTCCCGAGTCCCAGCTGATCAAGAGGAAATGGGGATTTTGCAGTAACCTTCTCCTGGAGTGGGAAGGGAATGGAGATTTTACAGTATCCTTCCCCTGCCATGCCCACCAAGCCACGCCCACCAAGCCATGCCATGCCCACCAAGCCACAACCACAGAACTGGTAGTAAAAATTTTTGAATCCCACCACTGCTCTATCCCTTTTTAAAATGCTAATAATGAAACCTAAAATTCCAGGTAACAATATGCTATTAAGCTAGGGTTATAGGTTCAGAGAAGTATTTAATGACTTTTCAAAAGTTCTGGTCATCACATGTCATATTATAAAGTCAGTTACAAAACCCTTGCTGGAAATATGAGTGATTCTGTGTGTAGAATTTGTGATGGAAATAGTTACCTAAACCAATTTCAGAAATAATTTGAACTTGTTAAGAGTATTAAAACAAAACTCTCAGTTTAAGACTTATACATTGGATACTTTACATTGATTTAAGCAAAGCATGAGGAGTAAATCCAGTCATGGATTTCTTAAAATATGACATGTAATCATTCTGGAATAGCACAAGAACTGTCTTCTTCTTAATGCATGATAATCTTCACAGTAGTGGGAACACAGAGAAAAACATATCCAGCAGAGGGAACATCCTTCTCTTCCAGGACAGTAAACCATTCATTCATTCATTCATTCACTCATTCATTCACAAAGTTTGCTGATTTTTCCTTTATTATGTGGTATCTGAGTGTATCTTGCCTTCAGTTTGGGCTTCTCCATTTATGAGAGCTAGAAGTTCTTTCCTAAAGAATGGATTGCTGATGAATTGATCCAGAGACACAAGGCTTCTTGATTATAAGTGTTCATTTTAGCATGTCTAAAAATATATGTTGGATTTCTCCCTACTTAAATGATGTTCTAGCACATTTTTTAAAAAAAAAATACTGTCACATAATCATGGCGTGCTTATTTTAAAATTTAATATTTGTGGGGTTTAAAAAAATATTTATGTGCATTAAAAGGAATGAAACTGTCAGATGCAACAGACTGCAACAGATTCTGGAGTCTGCTGCATTTAACAGTTCTCAATCCTCTTAATGTACTCATTTTTCCCCCGTGGCTCTCCCTCCAGAAAGTGTATCCAGAGAAATAATAATGCTGCCTAATGTTAGACCACTGTGTTGAGAGATGGAGACATTTTCCATTCAATTTGCAGAAGGGGCCGCCACAGTATTTTCCCTTTTCTTCTTAACCTATTCAAGGAATGGAATGGAATGGAATGGAATGGAATGGAATGGAATGGAATGGAACAGAACGGAATGGAACAGAATGGAACGGAACGGAACGGAATGGAATGGAATGGAATAGCTTTATTGTCACTTTGAATGTACACTATTTGGCATACATTAAAATGAAATTTCACTGCTTACAGCTCTCAAAGGGTCACTACCTCCAATATACACTACATAAGGTAAAGGTAAAGGTTCCCCTTGCACGTATGTGCTAGTCATTCCCAACTCTAAGGGGCAATGCTCATCTCCGTTTCAAAGCTGAATAGCCAGCACTGTCCAAAGATGTCTCCGTGGTTATGTGGTCGGCATGACTAAATGCCAGAGACGCACGGAACACTGTTACCTTCCCACCAAAGGTAGTCCCTATTTTTCTACTTGTATTTTTTACATGCTTTCAAACTGCTAGGTTGGCAGAAGCTGGGACAAGTAACGGGAGCTTGCCTTGTTAAGCGGCACTAGGGATTCGAACCGCTGAACTGCCGACCTTTCGATCGACAAGCTCAGCTTCTTAGCCACTGAGCCACTGCATCCCTTAATACACTACATAAATATGACAAAATAAAATAAATACAAAATTATGCATATGCCCACATATATTACATGACATCGAGAAACCACAGAGTCTAATTCATTAACCTCTTTCAACCCTTCTTGAAGCACTGTCTGAGGGTAGGGTTATTATGTCTGTTGCAAACACTGGCTCTTGATCCTAGGCAATGAAGGGTTTCTGAAAAGGGCTCCTCCGTTGGCATATTTGACACAGAAGAAGATAGCCTGTCTGAGTTACAAAATGAAGCTTATAAGCCTAGCAAGATCTTTCTGTCATTTAGATGGACTTCGTGGTTTGTACTGGATTTAGAGACGAAACTCACACAAAACAGGCTTTGAAAATGATACCACTTGTAGCAGGCTTGCTTTTTTCCCCATCTCTCCATGCATGTTGCTTACAGAGCTTTCAAAGTCATTAATCTTATACTCCAGGAGTTTCCAGGGCCTTCCTGAGTTGGAATACATTAGCAAATGTGATATCCAAGAACTCTGACTCAGCAAAATCCGGGAATGGCTAGCTTACTCCAGTAAGTAATTGGTCCTCTTTAGTTGTTCACTTAACTTCTTGACCTTGCTACAGCTATTCATTTCCAGAGATTTCCAGTTAAGACTGACTCATGTTTATATTAATTGTATCTTACTTTATTGGATTGGATTCTGCATCCAATTGAACTCTGCAATTCATCTATTGTTTCCTTGGTTGCAAGTCTCTCAGATCATAATCATATTCTCGTGCCCGTCTTCTCTTTTGAACATTTCATGCCTGTTTATAATCATCTCAACTCAGTTTGTGCCATTAAAGTTGTACACATCCGGTCACTGCTTTTCTGCAGTAGAATAACAGAGCACCTTTCTGGAACTTAATTCATTGGAATTTTCCATTAGGTAGGGTTGGCCAAAACTCATGGCCATACTTGGCATCTTCAAGAGACTTAAGTGCTATGTTGGTGATTTTTATGGAATAACGATGAAAAGATGGAGTTAGAAAATGAGTGTACCAAGGCCACCAGAAAGCAAGAATTATGTAGATGGCTACATTAGCCAGTTTTCTCCAGTGTCATCTCGCTAGGCAGCATATAGGTAATCCTTGAATTACAACCTTTTGTTCAGTGACCATTCAAGTTACAGCATCATTAAAGAGGTGACTTACGACCATTTTCCACAGTTACAACTTTGCAGCATCCCCCTGGTCATATGATCAAAATTGCGACATGTGGAAACTGGCAAGATCATAAATCGGGGAAAAATTCACTTAACTTATCCGTTAAGTGATAACTTATCAGTGGAAATGTTGTGCTCAATTGTGGTCATAAATTGAGGACTACCTGTATATAGAATCTCCATTTTGTGCTGTAGAAATGTACAAGTGTAAAAATGCTTAAGATTTTTGTAACTTCATTTGAAATTTCTAATTTTTTTCTATGGAACTATACTATATTCTCTTACTAATTAATGGTCTGATCTAGAGTATGATTAAGAACATATACAAATATATATCCATCTAGCAATGCAGATAAAAATGTATGGAATTAAAAGGTTATTTGATGTATGCATTTCTTTCCTAAATCGTTATTGTAAGTGATAACTCCTTCTGAATGCAAAGCTTCATGTAAAATTGTCCTTTCTACACCATTTATCAATTTTCTTTTAGCGAATTACTACTCAGAGTGGCTAGCAACAAGTTAAAAGGTATGAAAATGTTCTCTTTTTTTGTTTTTTGAAGAAAGAGATAAGTGCAGCAAGCTCTTTCGTGAGTAGACTATTCATGAAATGTTCCCTCTCTGACACTTAACTAAACAGAAAAAAGATTTCGAATATGACAGGACATCATAAGAGAGAAGACTGAGCTTTCCAATTTTTTTTAAAAAAACTACATTGCAGTATAACTGTCACAAAAAAGCTCCTTTCTCTTGACTCAATCAATGCCTGAAATATAAAAAAAGAACTTTCATTAAAGATTAGGGCACAGAGAAAATAGGAGGTGAAAATCTTTTCTTGAGGTTGCTCTGGGTCTGAATTTTTCAGAGTCCAAAGAACATCACCAACTATTTTCTATTTAGAATAGAATAGAATTCCTTATTGGCCAAGTGTGATTGGACACACAAGGAATTTGTCTTTGGTGCATATGCTCTCAGTGTACGTAAGGAGAATAAAATACATTCATCAAGAATAAAAAGATACAATACTTAGTGATAGTCAAGGTTACTAATAAGCTATCAAATTGTACTAGGAAACAAATAAAAAAACATATCAGTAATTGAAAGATACAAGCAACATGGTTTAGGTAGATACTAGTAAGGAAGAGAAGAATAATAGTAATACAGTCTTAGTAAATTGTTTGATAGTGTTGTGGGAATTCGTTGTTTAGCAGAGTGATGGCATTCAGGGAAAAACTGTCCTTGTGTCTAATTGTTTTGGTGTGCAGTGCCCTATAGCGTCTTTTTGAGGGTAGAAGTTGAAGCAATTTATGTCCAGGATGTGAGGGGTCTGTAGATATTTTCACAGCCCTCTTTTTGACTTGTGCAGTATACAGGTCCTCAATGGAAGGAAGGTTGGTAGCAATTGTTTTTTCTGCAGTTCTAATTATCCTCTGAAGTCTGTGTCTATCATGTTGACTTGCAGAACCAAACCAGACAGTTATGGAGGTACGGATGATAGACTCAATAATTCCTCTGTAGAACTGAATCAGCAGCTCTTTGGGCAGTTTGAGCTTTCTGAGTTTGCGCAGTAAGAACATTATTTGTTGAGCTTTTTTGATGATGTTTTTGATGTTAGGTGTCCATTTTAAACCTTGAGATATGATAGAACCTAGAAACTTGAAGGACTCTACTGTTGATACTGTTAAATTTAAATTTACTTAAATTTAAATTTAAATGTTAAATTTAAATTTAAATGTTAAATGTACTGTTAAATTACTGTTAAATTTATAAATTTAGGATTTATAAATAAATTGGTAGCCCACACCATCAAATCTAGACTAGATTGAGTATCCCATAAATGACGGGATCTCAAATGGCTTCTAGCTGTTATTCATCAAAGATTAATATAATTATTCACAAACCAGGTATTTTTTTCAAGTAGAGCAATCTCCTTGCATAATTATATGCTAATGTACGTTTTAGGCTGATTCTTTTAGCACGTCCCTTTAGCCAGGTCACTTTTTTATCACCATTGTAACTGCGAATGGACCCTGAAAGTGGAGGTTGCTAACTAATATTTTCTGTTCGATCCAGGTATTTTTTTAAAAAATGAAAGCCAAAATTTGGATGTTGATAGTATTTGTAATTTTAATGAACAATACCTGTACTTGCAAAATGCAAGATTTCTATTGTTTACAATTAACCATCAAATGCTCTTTTGCAAGTGTTTGAGCCAGAAATCACAGACAACTTTTAATCTAGGCCAGGGGTGTCAAACCTGCGTTGTCACATTGTCGCACATGATGTATTGCGACTTTTCCCCCTTTGCTAAAATGGGGGTGGGCGTGGCCAGCATGTGATGCCTCTGGCCTGTGGACCGTGAGTTTGTCATTCCTGATCTAGGTCTTCCTGCGTGCTCTATCACAATGGAGTCTACATGGGCAAAGCATGTGATTGTACTCTCAAAGAATTTGGTGGTATAGGAGATGATCAGGAGAACCCTGAAGGCAGGGTCAAACACACCATCAGTTTAGAATCCTTATGCAACTTCAAGAATCCAAATCCAGCCTCCTGACTCTTATCTAGTGCCACTTCGCCTTGACCTCTAGTAGTTCAAATTTTCTGTATAGAGGTGGCATGAAATAAACTTTCAGTGTTTTGAACTCAGTTCCTCTTCCTGGCTACTTGCACCTGACAGGTGGTTTTCTTTTGCCTACTGGGCGAAATGTCAGTCTACATAGAACAGAAGTAATAGCCATTTTGTGAACAATTTTATGGAGTGAAGCCCAATGTGGACTAAAGCATTGGGATGGTAAATGTTGCAATGTCTCTTTCACTGTAGTTGACAGACAACCAGGAAGGATTGCAGGAATGCTTATTCTTGATTGTCAAAGTCATTCTGCTATGATAGTTTTAGTGAATGTAGATTGTGCTAGCGTTTTTCTAAAACCATTCAAAACTTTTATGCTCCTTCACCAACATACATTTACATACAGATTTTCTTTCCATACGAAGTGTTTGGGAATCTTTTCTCATTTGAAATAAGAGGAAGAATCGCTAGATAATTTTTCAAAGCACTGGATTGTTTATGCAAAGGAATGAGAAATGTGCCTGATTACACACAGAAGGACATTTAACTGTAATCTATAACTATTTGGCATATGATAGGGAAGCTAAGTGCCTCGCTATTGGATTCAGTTCTAATTCCACTCAAGGCCTCTGCTTATGAATTTTCACAACATAAGAAGCCATCTTAAATCAAGCCAGAATGGTGATACATCTAGTAGCCTGCTGTTACTTTCCTGACAAGCAATAATTTAAATTTTAGTCAAGGATATTTTCCAGCCATACCTGAACATTAATGGGATTGAACTTGGAATCTACTTGCTACAAACCATGTTTCACAGTATCTGTAGTCCTCAGTTTATGACCTCAACTGGGGCCAGAATTTCTGTTGTTAAGCAAGTTGGTTTGTAAAGTGAATCATGTCCGATTTTATTACCTTTTTTTCATGGTTGTTAAGCCAGTCACTGCAGTTGTTAAATGAATCAGGCAGTCGTTAAGCAAATCCAGCTTCGTCCATTGACTTTGTTTGTCGGAACTGACTTGAGAAGGTTACAAATGACAAGTACATGAACCTGGAACCAGGGGTGAAATCTACTTACCTTCGGTTCGGAAGTGCGCATGCATGCACACGTCACATGTGCGTGCAGACCCTCTGCGCATGCACAGAGGGTAAAAAATACTCTACTTCCTGGTTAAAACCAGGAAGTAACAACACCCAGGTTCGTGGGCGGAGCCTCGCGCAGCCATCGGTACCGGTTCTCGGAACCACCTGCCACAATTGCTACTGGATTGCCCGATCCGGTCCGAACTGGGAGCATTTCACCCCTGCCTGGAACACTGCAGCCATCGTAAATACAGATAATCCTTGATTTACGACCACAATTGAGCCTAAAAGTTTTGTTGCTAAGTGAGACAGTAGTTAATTGAATTTTGCCCCATTTTGTGACTTTTCTTGCCTCTGTTAAGTGAATCACAGCACTTGATAAGTTAACCATCATAAATATGAACCAGTTTGTCTTGCATCCAGATTTTCATCACATGACCATGGAGATGCAGCAATGGGCATAAGTGTTAAAAATGGCCGTAAGTCACGTTTTTGGTAACCTACCTTTGAACGGTGTCACTACATGAACTGCTGTAACTTGAAGATTACCTGTAGATGTTGATTACCAAGGGCTTGAATATTGATCAGATGACCATGGAAAGTGTTGCAACAGTCAGAAGCAAGAGAATTGGTTGTAGCTCACTTTTTTCAGTACAATTGTAACTTTGATCAGTCTGTAAACCAGGGGTGAAATCCAGCAGGTTCTGACAGGTTCTAGAGAACCGGGAGCAGAAATTTTGAGTAGTTTGGAGAACCGGCAAATACCACCTCTGGCTGGCCCCAAAGTGGGGTGGGAATGGAGATTTTGCAATATCCTTTCCCCAGGAGTGGGGAGGGAATGGGGATTTTGCAGTATCCTTCCCCTGGAGTGAGGTGGGAATGGAGATTTTGCAGTATCCTTCCCCCGCCACTCCCACCAAGCCACGCCCACAGAACCCGTTGTAAAAAAAATTGGATTTCACCACTGCTGTAAACCAATAATTGTAAGACAAGGAGTAGTTGTAAGGCAAGTTCCAGGAAGCCCTTTTAGAATGCTAAAATTCGGGCTGCTCTAGATGTTCTAAGTCAGACTTCCCTAGACTTTGGATGGCCTCTGAGTGTAGCAAGCCATCAGTAGATCTTCAAATCACCTTTTTTTCACATAGATAGAATTGCCAGGGGAAGAGAATTGAATGTGGAGACATTTTGTCTGCAAATTAAATGTTCTGCCTTGAATCTTCTGCACTTTCTCATACTTACGGATAAAAAACAAGGCAGCATTTCAGACTCTGAATCTACGTCCACAAAAAGGAGTTTGTGTGTGCCTCTGTTCTTAGAAAATACAAACTCTCACACAGACTTTTTGAAGAATTGATGCAGGAATATAAAGCCAGAAGACTGATTTTTCATTCTTTATTTATATCACAATCTGCCATTCTCATTCCCCCTCCCCCCACAAGCTTCAAAAGAATTTATTTCTTTAATTATTGGGAATACGAATCAGCTTGTCTTCAAAACCGTGCTGGCTGGTCTGTCTGTGCTTTGTGTTTATTTTCACTCAGCTGTGACTATTTTGGGGGTTCCTATCTCCTTGGTCACAGAACCTTCAACCTGCCTTAATCCACGTGGGTCCAGTCTCTGGATGCTAAGCATTGCTAAAGAATGCTAGAGCATGACTTTTGACCAGGATGTTGATAGTATCTAGGAAGTCCATGTGAGAGCAGCTCATAATGAACTGCTCTTACAGGACAGAAACAATGCCAAAGAATTATTGTAATAAAGACTTTTCATATATGAACTCAGGGTTGAATGAGAGACGACTTGTCCTTGGAATGCTCTCAGAAACATTCAATCCTTCAACAAGCATGGTGGACTTGCCTCAGTTTTCTTAACATGATTTCAAAAGTCTACTAGACCAAACCAACTTAGATCAGCTCAGGGTTCTGATTCTTGATTCTCTTCACGATGATCATCATTTCTTGCAGTTGCTGCTGTTTTGCTTGCCTTGGATTTCAAATTCTGATATATATATTTTTAATTTGATTTATATGCCGCCTTTCTCCGGAGACTCAGGGCGGTTTACAATATGTTAAGCAATAGCCTTCATACTTTTGTGTATATGTGTGTATGTGTATATGTGTGGTGTGTGTGTGTGTGTGTGTATGTATGTATATATATGTATGTATGTATGTATATATATGTATATATATATATGTATATATATACATACATACATACATACATACATACATACATACACACACACACAAAGTAGCTTATTGCCCCCACAAAATGGGTCCTCAATTTACCTACCTTAGAAAGGATGGAAGGCTGAGTCAACCTTGAGCCTGGTGAGATTCGAACTTACAGTAATTGCAGACAGCTGGTGTTAATCACAATGCTTTTAGTCTGCTGAGCTGTCCAGGCTCCTTTCCCCCCAAAGATCTGTTTTTGTCCTTAATTTACTGACCTAAATGTATCATCTTCCAGGCGGTAAACGTTTGTCATAATTATAGGTTGTAAGACTATAAAACTTAGATAATGTGGTCAAACTTCGAATACTACAATGTCATCCTCTGAGCTGGCCCATCTAGGAGCCAACATCTGGAGGACCTCTAAGTGACAGATTTATGGTTTTCTAGTTCTCTTTTGTGTCATTATGTGGCTATCTGGACTTGTATAGTCCTAATTTTAATTAAAAAGAAGAAGCCTACATCAAAGAAGAAGAGAATCAGAATTTCCTGTAAGGCAACTTTAGGATTGTAGAATTATGCTTCCTGAAGATCTTTAACCTCCTTAAATTTTTTTCAGAATTTTCCTGTTACTAAAATGAGTTTGTTTTTTTTTTTCATCTGGAGAAAAAATAGATAGGAACTGACCTAGTTGAATTTAGGAAGCAGTATATTCAGATGTCACATGTATGCATGTTTGATTTATGTTGGATGGCAGATAACTATGGCCCCTTTGTGACCTATGAACTTCAACTCCAGATCTACTCTAAACATTTGAATGACTGCAGACAACTGTAATAATAGTAGCATAACCCCAAATCTAGTAGTAGAAAATTTAAAAAATAAAATCCAAAATAAGATATACGCTTTCGTAACTATTTGTAGGCTCATGTGTTGTGGTTTTGTGTTATTTTTGTTAGGTATTAATAACGGGTGGGGGAGTGGAACTACCCAGAATAACCTTGGCTGAGTTGGGTGGCTATATAAATGTTACAAACAAGCATCAAACAAAGTTGCTCGTTGGCTTTTCAAACCTGTTCACTGTTGGGATATTGCCATCAGCTAGGCCTGCAGAGAACGTAAAAAATAAACTCTTATTGAAACATTAGCAGAATCAACTCTCCGTTCACACTGTACAAGCTTTTTAGGCTGAAACTCTTGGATTTTCATTAGCATCTTATTTATAAAAGTAAATAAGAATGCTGGAATGTTGCATTCAAATGGAAGTGTAGAGTGCTAGTTCTAGGTGGATGGACCAGACCAATAGTTAGATTGGTTTGGGTCTCAACTGTAGTTGTCAGCAAACCATTGTCTGAATTACAGTTTGAGATTTCAAAAAAGTCTGTGGTGTGTAGGTTTTTATCTCTCATTGTCCATTTATAGATGGACTTATATCTCTATGAAACATTTCATATGTCTCATCAGTAACTGTGGTTCATCAGTTCTTTATATACTCAGATGTAACAAACCGGATTCCAACCAGCTAGAAACCTTGATTTCTAAGTTTGTTACCTTCTCATAAACAGCTGTTTTGACTGATTTCAGTTTAAATATACATTAAACAACTGACTTTATAAACTCAGACTGTATATATAGACAGCATATACAAAGAGAGTTCTTTTCTACTAACAGTTGGTATATAAATTCTAAGAACTAATTGCATTACACGTACTATTAACAGCATTTGGTATAAGAATAGTGTATCATTATGTGACTGTAAATTCCACTTTTGAGGGACACACTGTTTTGGGATTAATATTTACTTTATATTATCTAAATAATAGCAGGACCTGCTGTTCAAAAATGTAGATTTAGGAATTGGGAAAAATCTCAGCCTAAGAGCTTTCGATGGCTGTGCAGTTTTGTCCTTTTCACTGCTTATTATGTCCTTTGTTAGGTGGTTTAATTTCATTAAGTCATTAAATCTTCAAAATTAATGGCTGCGTTTAAGTGCTGGCTAAATTAATTTGCTGTGGTTTAGGATAAGGGGATTGGCATGTGCCTTAAATTCACCATTTCCCTGCCATGAAAATAATTATTTCATTTCTTAAAATAAGGCCTCCCTTTCAGTTGGGCTGCAACTGAAGCCACAAGCTACAACTATTCAGTTTTCTGGTCAATAGGGTAGAATAGAGTAGAATAGAGTAGACTAATCTGGTGCCCCAACCAAACTGGCTCTTTTTTAATTTTATAGCTATTTTTCAATGTGACATATAGAAAAAATATATACTGTAGTGACTCTGCTATGTAACTATCCAGCTGTCTGTTTGAGCATCAAAGCTGGGCAAAATTTTAAAGGATGGATGTTAAACACTGACCCATTTATATATTGCTTTTTACAGCTGGAGATCCAAATACATACACGTGGAACTTACTAATTTGATCATCTGGCTCTTTAAAAGCCTTGTTTTTTCTTTATATATCTGCATGTGATTGAAAAAAATCTCATTCTACAATTGTAAGTTTTATCAGGTTATGAAGTGCTTCAGCAGACATAATGTCTGAAGAGTGCTTTTTCCAGATGTTTTGATACATCTCTTAAAATCCTTTGCCACTGGCCTTGTTGGCTACTGGGAAATGAAGTTCAAAACATCTGAAGACAGATGATTGATCTATAAACTAATGTTGATGGGTATTTTAAAGCAATTATTTGCAAATTGGATGAGAGAAAATTGTATGGGCTTTTCTTGTTAATATTATTTTGCAATTTGGACTCTCTCTGTCTCTATTATCTCTCTCATCTCTTTCTAATTTATCTATTTATCAACTCTCTAATCTATTTTATCTCTCCTTCCCTCTTATTCCTAACACTGCACCCTTTTGGGCAGGGAGCTTAGATCAGAGGTGAAATTCAGCAAGTTCTGACAGATTCTGGAGAACTGGCAGCGAAAATTTTGAGTAGTTTGGAGAATCGGCAAATACCACCTCTGGCTGGCCCCCAGAGTGGGGTGGGAATGGAGATTTTGCAGTATCCTTCCCGTGGGGTGGGAATGGAGATTTTGCAGTATCCTGCCATGCCCACCAAGACATGCCCACCAAGCCACGCCCACCAAGACATGCCACGCCCACCAAGCCATGCCCACAGAACCAGTAGTAAAAAAAATTGGATTTCAGCACTGGCTCTGATCTTGTTCTGGGGATCTGTTGGAGCCATTCTTTCTGTTTAGAAATCACAATTCGGAATGCTCCTGTACCATCATTGGAACCACTTTGGGCTTTACTTTCCATATCCCTTTTAGTTGCTCCTTCGGGCCCTGGTACCTATTATTTAGCTTTTCATTCTTCTTCCTGATGGTGCTGTCACTTGGCACTGCTATATCTACCACCACTGCTGTCTTCTGGTCCTTGTCTACTACCACAATGCCTAGTTGATTGTCCAGCACCTGCCAGTCCATCTAGATTTGGGACCCCCCACACACACACACAGGATTTTATCCCTGTTATTTTCCACAGTCTTTGGTGGAATTCCATCTGGATATGGGAGGGTCTGCTGCCACTGCCTTTTGCTGCCATTGCCACCACCAATGTGGGCTGGACAGGTACAATCAAAAGGCTATAAACAGTGGTGGGATTCAAAAATGTTTACTACCGGTTCTGTGGCCATGGCTTGGTGGTGTGACATGGCTTGGTGCGCATGATGGGAAGGTTACTGCAAAATCCACATTTCCTCCTGATCAGCTGGGACTAGGGAGGCAGAGGATAGGTGAGGGCACCTATTTACCGGTTCGGAGAACCGGTAAATAGGTGGTATTTACCGGTTCTCCGAACTACTCAAAATTTCCACTACCGGTTCTCCAGAACTGAAGCCCACCTCTGGCTATAAAATGCCCAGGCCTGATCTATACACTGTGCAGATGTACACAATGCCAGCTACTGAGATAGATAGATAGATAGATAGATAGATAGATAGATAGATAGATAGATAGATAGATAGATAGACAGACAGACAGACAGACAGACAGACAGACAGACAGACAGACAGACAGACAGACAGACAGACAGACTGACTGACTGACTGACTGACTGACTGACTGACTGACTGACTGACTGACTGACTGACTGACTGACTGACTGACTATATATTTCTTTTCCTCTCATCCCCTACTAGATGAATGAAAGATTCAAGATTAAATGGTTAGTTCTTTTCCTCCTTACTTCTCTTTCCCCAACAGATTTATGTATGATGCAGATATTTATGCATGTAATCTTTTTGTGGATGTGTCATTTTTCCATATTCTCGGATTTCAGGGCCTTTGTGGAAGAATTTAGAAGTGAAAAGCAAGCAATACTGTATTTATCTTTAGTTTACATTCCCTACAGGTATGTGCAAAACCATTTTTAAATTCAAAGTGCCCTGTTTTGAAAATGAAACCATTGATTTATATTCAGAATATGGGGTATTTCAATCATAATGGTAATATTTTAGGCTTAAAATAATTTTAGGCTTCCAAAATGATTGAAATGCCTGGTTTGCAATGCAAAATGCCTGGTTTGCATACAAATAACTGTTTCAAACTCAAATCAGGGTGTGTATTGAATTTAACATATTAAAAACATTTGTGCAATTTTACTTCATATTCTTGGGGAACAAAACAGCCATCCCACCACCAGGGAATCAAAGTAAGATTTTGCTTGTACTTACAGCAGAAGTAAAAGGTAGCTAAGATATCCTACATATTTAAATATTGGAGTCTGACAGGAGCCTGTAGCTGGCCGCTGGAGCACATTAATTTAGGTTCATTATGCAGACTTCGAAGCTATCATACTGAAATTAAAGACCAGACTCCTGATATCTGGCATTCCATAATGGGAAAATAGGAACAAATCAAACTCTAATATTCTTGCTACGGATAGAATCCTTTGCTATTGCAGCAAAAATAGAAAATCTAACATTTGAGGGTAAGATGCAAATGTTGTTTAGAGTGTAGTAAACAACAAATGAATGCAAGACGCTTGGAGGTTAGCTGGATCCATTTTGTATCCCCAGATTTTTCTGCTATAATTTGACAAAATAAGTTTAGGCAGAGAGATAGATAGATATGCAGTTGAGTTTCTTGGTTTTTTTTCACTGTTAAAAATCAAGAGCAAAATTGATATTTTAAAACTTGATGGATTTCACTCATTTGTCTCTCTGAGTTATCAAAAGTTATCAACTTCCTGGTTCATCAAATAAGTGATTTCAGTCCATCATCACCCCATCCCAAAGAGACCTAAAATGCCCCTAGCCCAGTGATGGCTAACCTTTTTGCCATCACGTGCCAAAAGCAGGTGGAATGTGGTGGGGTCACACGCACGCTTGCCCACATCCATAATTCTATGCGCCCCACCCCCTGTGCTCCCCCCGCTTTTGGCACATGATGGCACGGTGGGCCCGGTAGGCCTGTTTTTGCTCTCTCCTGCCTCCAGAGCCTTTCTAGGAGCCTGGAGAGGATAAAAACAGCCTTCCCCACCCCCAGAGGCCCTCTGGAGGCCAGAAACAGTGTGTTTCCTGATTTCTGGTAGGCCCAGAAGGCCCGAAAATCAGTTGACTGGAGCACGCATGCCTGCTGGAGCTGAGCTTGTGTGCCCACCGATATGGCTCGGTGTGTCACCTGTGGCGCTCGTGCCATAGGTTCGCCATCATGGCCCTAGCCTGTCACCTGCTTTCTTCATTGTACTATTACATTCTCACACAACTTTTTTAGAGGTCTCTAAAGCAGTGAGCCATCCTTAATTTAGAAAAGGTTGTGTATTGTATATAGAATAGAATAGAATAGAATAGAATAGAATAGAATAGAATAGAATAGAATAGAATAGAATAGAATAGAATAGAATAGAATAGAATAATAGAGTTGGAAGGGACCATGGAGGTCTTCTAGTCCAACCCCCTGCTTAGGCAGGAAACCCTACATCACTTCAGACAAATGGTTATCCAACATCTTCTTAAAAACTTCCAGTGTTGGAACATTCATACTTCTGCAGGCAAGTTGTTCTACTGATTCATTGTTCTAACTTTCTCCTTAGTTCTAAGTTGCTTCTTTCCTTGATTAGTTTCCACCCATTGCTTCTTGTTCTACTCTCAGGTGCTTTGGAGAATAGCTTAACTCCCTCTTCTTTGTGGCAGCCCCTGTTTATGTTAGATTGGTTATAAGCCATCAGTCAGCTCTTAGCGACCAAATAGATTTTCTCTGTGATTATCTGTTCCTAAATATTATGCATTAAGCTTATAGATTAGCATGTTGGGAGAGGTATAAGGGAAAGGTAAGGAAAATATTTCCTTGTTGAATCATGTTGGAAGCAAAATTATGCTCTGGAGAATGTAAACATTGCTTTAGAAATATGTTTGCGATGTGTGTAAAAAGCTCCACATTTTATAGCAAGTCACTTGGTCTTTTGATTGTAAAAAGCTGAATTTTGCAATGTGTTTAATTTTGCAAGCGTGTCCTTCATTTTATTCCAACCTGTGTGGTTTTCAGCTGTAGAAAACCATGTGTGAAAGAAAGCAAGAATCTTCCAATGTATGAGGCTTCTCTTCTATATTTCTAAACTTTTTTTTTAATTATTGGAAATGGTGACTGAGAAGGCTAGCATTCTGCATTTAATAGCATAAATGCAGCATAAATAGCATTTGGTCACATCAAATTGCTGCATTCCTTTGTAGCACTTAGCTGAGAGAAAGAGCAGGGTGTATCTTTGGACTCGAAGGACTTCTTGATTTCAGAGAGGAGGAATCTCTTCTCTGGGTGCCAGAATATTTTGTTGGAGGTAGCAGGAGTTGAATTTGAGAAATTCTGTATGCGAGGCAGATGCTGTGCCGCTGTGCTGTGGGAGCACCCTGTTAGTCTTGCTGTCGTGCCAAGAAGCGTCTTCCATGTATTTTCTCGTCGCTATTTTATGTGTCTCTGTCATAACCTCCTTAACCAACTCAAAGATGGCATGTCCTTTTCTAATCTATATCATTTCAGACAGTGGATGGGATTTGCATTGGATTCTCCTCCTAGGGAGACTTCTCACACAAAACACAAAGGAATTAACAGTGAAAAAAAATTGTTCAGGGTGGGATGGTAGGATGGCTTGTCTCCTTTAAAGGCATATCGTTACTAACAGTTTAGGGTGGCCAGATGCAGAAAAAAACCCCGTTTGAATCAATTAATACCATGTTTCCCTGGAAATAAGACCCTGTCTTACATTTTTTTGAACCCTGAAATAAGTGCTTGGCCTTATTGCCATGGGCTCAAAAGCCCAATTGGGCTTATTTTCAGGGGATGTCTTATTTTGGGGAAAACGGTAATACAGCTCAATTTTTGCTAAGTCTTTTATATTGGTCTAAATTACCTTATTGTAAAAATAAATAAATGCCGCCTTGCATATCCTAGGACAGAACAGTGAATAGAACCCAGATAAATAAAACATAAATGTAACTGTATTATGAAGATAATCCAGATAAATCCAGATAAAGAGCACATTATATTCTGAAACATACAAATTGCCATATTATCCAAATAGTTTGAAGGCTGTTTTTTGCATATTGCTGCAACTTTTTTTGTTTTTATTTTGAAGCTGACTGAAAAGTACACAAAATAATCTTTTTTACAGTTTGACAAAAGCATAGGTGAGCTAACCCTATTTTCCTTTCCTGGTTTCTTCTTTGCCTCTTCACATACAGTAGTGGCCAAAATCGTGGAAATTCCAAAATTGTGGAAACCATTTGGGAAAAGTGTATTTTTGAGGTCTGATGGCTAATAACACCACCATTTTTTTGGAGTTTCCAGATAATCCTATTCCACTGTTGGAATGGCCTGGGAATAACCCCGACCTTAACCTAATTGAAAATCTATGGAGCCGACTAAAGAAATGTGTTAGTCAGAAGCGACCCAGCAATAAAACCCAGTTAATAGAAGCAACCATTCAATCTTGGTTTCACATTATAACAGCTTCAGAACTAAAAGACTTGGTTTACTCCATGGGAAGACGTTGTAAGGCCATAATTACCCAACTAAGTATTAACTGACAGAGTGATAATTTTTGTATATCTCGTTTTTTTCTATGGTGATAATTTTTGTATATCTCATATTTTCACGTGTCTCATTTTTCTTCTTTATACTGTAACTGCTATTCTAATAGCAAATACTTCATAAAAGTTATTGCATTACATTCTTGATTAAATTATCTTTCCATTGATATATAATTTTATGGAATTACTAAAAAAGAAAGTGGTGTTATTAGCTAGTTTTAGAAAATACACTTTTCCCAAAAGGTTTCCACAATTTTGGCCACTACTGTATATGCTTCTCTGGTGATAGCTTGGTTATAGCTTTAGTGTGACCCAAACTGGTAAGATCACTTTCTAGAGAAGGTAGGTTCATTGCATATATACTTGAAATTCCTGACGTTTTAGGACAACCAGAGTGGTGGCATTGCAGAGAACAAGCTTATTCAGAAAAGGTATCTACCGCTACTGGCCCTGGAATGACAGTCCTATGTCATACAGGAATGTTAAAATGTGATTCCAATGTAATGTAAAATAGGAACCTAATGACATGTTAATATCTTTGGAGGCAAGAGAATATATCCCTACAGTACGAAGTTAACACAGCTTCCAAATTGTGCAGTGTTTAGAACCTGTAAGCACTACCAGACACTATGCATCATCATAAATAGTTGTAACTTTCTACATAGCTATTGATAATCAGTACTAAAATAGATTAAGCTGAGTTGTATTCTTAGTTTGCAGTACCCTCAGTCTTTTGGTAGAGTTGAGCCACCAAAATACTCAGATACTTGAAAACATAGGAAGAACCCTACAAGGTCAGACCAAACCATCCTCTAATTGTCGCTGAATTCCGGTTATCACATCTCTAGCTGTCAAAATCAGTTGAGTGAAATTGTAGAAATAGTAGTTTGTTGCTGAGGGACTGTAAGGTCCTCAGTCTGACCTTCTCATTCTCTTTTAATCCTGGCCAGCTAGAATCTTATGGAAAACCAATTTTGAATCCATTTGAGTGAAGTTCTTGAGTCCCAATAACTGACATAAGGAGGCATCCTGTGCCTGATTCTGAAAGGAATACATGACTATAGTCAGTAGTAATCTTACTTTCCGTGAATTGGTTTAATCTCTCCTTAAGGCATACTATATTGTATGACGTTCAATTTCTGTGTTGTCCCCATGCTTTCTTTTATGAATTTCAAATTGTCCAAGAATCAGGTGCTAAAAACCCTATATGCAGGAATCTTCTAAACAGTCAGCATCTGCTATGAGTTAGGTGATGGTCAGTAGTACTAAAGAGGGATTGGATCTAGTTCTCTTGTGGCTACGTGGGGATTCTGGGCTGATCCCCCTTTTCACTCCGTCCTGAGTTCTGCCATTGGGGCAGAATCCTAACCCTTTGAGGAAGCATCTTCCATATATTTTCTCTTCACTACTTTATGTGTCTCTGTCATAACCTCCTTACTTGTCATTTTTCCTAAGAGTAGAAGGCAGCTTTCCTCTGAAAGAGGAAATTCCTGCAGTGCCACAATAATTTGGGTTGTGCTTTCTTGTACCTTTTCTAGCTCTACAGCATTCCTTTTCGTGTGTCATTTACGGTTGCCTCAGAGGTCACATATTTCTTGTGGGAGACATATTTTCATGCCTGCATTTATGTGCTCTTTAAGTGTTCAAAAGGTTTCTCCATTTGGTTTTCTGCCGTGACTGTAGGAATGGGTGAAATATCTGCAGAGGGGTGACTGTGCAACTTTGTGCACTTGGTTTGTTCCAAGTCTCACATGGCTGCTAAAACATAAGAATAAGTCAAAGATTCTAAAGCTAATTATACTGCTTTTATATATATTTTCTATGGGGAACCAGGACTTTGACCATGCTTGTACAAAACAATACACAATGTACAATATTATTGTTGTTGTTAATTGCGAAGTCATGTCCGACCCATCGCAACCCCATGGACAACGTTCCTCCAGGCCTTCCTGTCCTCTACCATCCTCTGGAGTTCATTTAAGCTCACGCCAGCTGCTTTAGTGACTCCATCCAGCCACCTCATTCTCTGTTGTCCCGTTCTTCTTTTGCCCTAAATCATTCCCAGCAGTAGGCTCTTCTCCAGTGAGTCCTTCCTTCTCATTAGTTGGCCAAAGTATTTGAGTTTCATCTTTAGGATCTGGCCTTCTAAAGAGCAGTCAGGGTTGATCTCCTCTAGGACTGACCAGTTTGATCGTCTTGCAGTCCAAGGGACTCGAAGGAGTCTTCTCAAGCACCATAGTTCAAAGGCCTCAATCTTTGCCGCTCAGCCTTCCTTATGGTCCAACTTTCACAATCATACATTGCAACTGAGAAAACCATAGCCTTGACTGTACGCACTTTGATTGGCAATGTGATGTTTCTGCTTTTTAGTATGCTAATAGTACTATAGTGCTGTGCTAAACTGAGATGTGCAAAATGCTTCAGATTTGAAGCACTTCGTGTTCAGTGTGGACTGCTATAACTTGTCATTCAAATCCACGTACTAGGTCTATTTATCTTTAAGAAGTTGTTGTGGAATTGACTTTGTAACTTCAAATAAAACTAAAGACTAGCAGCCATTTTATTTTTCAGTAGAGCTGCTTTGGAAAACAAAGAGATTAGTGGAAATATTAAGTTGCTCTCAACCTGTGTGCTGTTTCCCAAACCTGGATCAGATCATAATAGGTGAAAATCAAAAGAAATGTAGAAAATGCTAGCCTGGATAAAGATTGCTGGGACTTCAATAAAAACAAGAGAGAATAGCATATTATTTTACTGGATCATCTTGGACTCTGTTGACCAAGTGAGAGTTCAAAGCCATGCTTAGCGTGTTAAGTGAATTTGGTCTGTGTTTAACCCAGTCTGTGCCTGAATTTTCTATTTGCATTATAAATAAACTCACTTAACATTCTGTAACATTCTCCGTCTGGCATATTCATCCCTTTTCAATCAGGGTCCCGTTCACTGCATTATGAAAAGAATAGGCTCGTTCGGCTGCAAGATCCACTGTTTACAAAGAAAAGGACAGCAGAGGATAAAATGTTTATTTTAAATATTCAGGCTAAAAATATCTTGGAGTAATTGGATAGTCAGCACTCATGCAGTGCTGCTTGAGAAATGCACAAATGAGTGTAGCAACATAACTAGAGCATTTGATGAGACAAAAAGTTGACAAGATGGCAATGAGTTATTCTAATTAAAAACACTTTGCTTTTAGATGGCATAATAATGAGTAAACACTTTTTTGCAATACAGTTGTTAAATCAAACACACTAAAATCTGAAATTTAACATAGTTAATGCACTCCAGTGGGAAAATGTTTGAGAGATATGCATGCTTCTCTTTTTTTAAAAAAAAAAGAAAAGTTGATCGCAATGCATAAAATAAAGCTGGCAGAGAAACGGTAAAGTCCTAAAATTCCTCCTTTCCTATAAATTAAAATTAGCAAAGCAAGTTTCTATTTTATTTATCTTTTTTTTTTTTTTTTTTGGCTGAGTGACCTTATTTTTCATAAGGAGATGTGAATTCTGTAAGAGGATTGCATGCCACTTAGCTTCCAGAATAAAAAAAAATAGTTCCCTGCTTTGCTTGATTTTCATGCATTCTTGAGGATGAATCTCAGAAAAGCAATGAAACAAACACAAAATGTTTGCTTCAGCAAAATTATAATCGCGCATAACGCTTAATCAGCAAACGGAAAGCAATGGGAAATTGGATTAGTTTTTAGCTTTCATCTAAGATAAAATATTGAACTTGGGAACAGCCATAATTGATGAATCGTATATATTGGTTCAATGTAGGCATATATACATCCATCCATTCCCCCTGCTCCCTTTATCAGTTTCATAAGTTCTTTCTGTTCCTATTCCTTATTTTTAAAAAAATCTGTCTACAAATATATATTATTATACTAGCATTTGGTAGTCCATTGCTAAGTAAGGCAGTTAAAATGAGTTTTGCCCCATTTTACGACTTTTCTTGCCACAGTTGTTAAGTGAATCACTTCAGTTGCTAAGTTAGTAACAAAGTTGTTAAGTGAATCTGGCTTCCCCATTGACTTGGCTTGTCAGAAGGTTGCAAAAAGTGATCACACGATCCTAGGACACTGAAAACATCATAAATATGTGCCAGTTGGCAAACGTCCAAATTTTTATCACATGAACATTGCAGCCATCATAAATACAGGCCAGTTTCCAAACATCAGAATTTTGATCACCTGATCACGGGGATCAGGGGTGGGTTCTAAAGTTTTATACTACCGGTTCTATGGGTGTGGCTTATTTTGTGGACATGGCTTGATGGTCATGTGACAATTATTTAGGATTTAGCAGAGGTACTGGTCTACCAGGCTTTTAACTGCTTGCAGAGCTGTACCGATCTACCCATTTATTTTTTGCAGGCACTGATCTACTCATGTATTTTTGCAGGCACTGGTCTACCCATTTATTTTTGCAGGCACTATTCTACTCATGTATTTTTGCAGGCACCAGTCTACTCATTTGTTTTCTTTTAACACTGATCAGCTGTAGGGCAGCCCTTTGAAACCCTGTGGCAAGAGTTTAAACAGTTTTTTTCCCTCTAGCCATCAGCTGGGACTCAGGAGGCAGCAATAGATTGGGGGTGGGGCCAAATAAAAGGTAAGAATAACGGGGGGCGGGGGGACAGAACCAGTTTGATGATGTCATATCGTCACCGCTACCAGCTCGGGAGGACCGGGCTGAACCCAGAGGAACCCACCACTAACGGGGATACTGAAGCAGTTGTAAGTGTGAAAAATAGTCATAAATCACTATTTTTAGTTCTGCTGTGACTCTGAATGGTCCCTAAACGAATAGTTGTAAACTGAGGACTACTCCTCTACAAAAGAAGCTGGTTAAAATGTATATTAGAACTCTACACCTATTCCTTTCTAAGCAACTGCTATTTGCATATAAAATGGATTTTGGCACTTTTTTAAACAGAGAAGCCACTCTGTAAAGACAGAAATGTGCAAAATATAAAAGGTGCTCCAATTCTACCCACCGATCAGAGAGAAGTAAAGCAAATTAGTTGTCAGCTGAAACGAACAAGCAGCTAATTTGAAAGGAAAATAATGTATGAAGATGTGCTAGTGATCACATTGGCCGTTGACCTTATTACCAGCCAGTTTTATAGTTTTTGCTCGAATGACAAATATGGTATTTATTAAAATATACGTAGGTACTGACTTTTGAATCTCGTGAGGGTTATACAGCTTGGAGCAATAGTATACACCATGGAAATGAATGTGACAAATTCTATGATACAAATTGTCCTCTACCTTTTTTATAAATATAATATGAAATGATTTTAATTTTTTTCATGATTTGTCATTTATTATCCATAATTCATATATTTCTCAAAAAAAATGATAATCCAAAGTGGGCTGAATATATCCTAATTACTTCCTGGCACCTAAAATGCTGGAATAGTAGAGACTCCAACATCAGAATCAATCAAACCAATATTAGCCATCAATTATGGATGTTGAATTCCAATGTATCTAGAGAGATTCTAGGTTAAACCAAGTTAAGATAACTTTTCCACAGTACCTGAAAACTAAATCTGCACTTCTACTTCTGATAGGTCTAAACATGTGATAGGTCTAAAGAGCTTTGGTGGCATAGCAGCTTAAGTGGTGTTAAATGACACCAGCTGCCTGCAATTACTGCAAGTTCGAATCTCACCAGGCTCAAGGTTGACTCAGCCTTCCATCCTTTCAAAGGTAGGTAAAATGAGGACCCAGATTGTGGGGGCAATAAGCTGACTTTGTATTAAAAAAAAAAGAACACCGCTTGGGGGGGCCCGAAAGCCCTACTAAGCCCTACTAAGTTCTACTATATGCAAGAGTATGAAGGCTATTGCTTAGCGCATTGTAAGCCGCCCTGAGTCTTCAGAGAAGGGTGGCATATAAATTAACTTTTTAAAAAAACAGGCTTTCTGTGTTTCCCTGAAAATAAGGCCCTGTCTTATATTTTTTGATCCCCGAAATAAGTGCTTGGCCTTATTTTCAGGGAGCTCTTATTATTTTGGGGCATGGAGCAAGACAGGCTCCTCTTGCCATCTTATCTGATTTCCAGCTCTGTCTCCCTAACCCTAAGCAGAGGAAATGACGGGGACTGGCTATCCACACGGTTAAATATTTTTGGAGAGGGCTTATTTTCAGGGAGGGTTTATTTTTGGGGGACGGTTTATTTTAAGGGTAGGGCTTATTATCAGGGGATATCTTATTTTCTGGGAAACATGGTATTGCTGTATTTCATGTCCAAGATTTTTTTTTCCAATTTCCAGAAGTATTTGATCTAATATTATAAATTCATTCTTAAATTATGAGTACTCTGAAAGACTGCATAGTTCATTTGTGCTTTCTTCAGTTTGGAAAAAAAAACTTTTGGGATGCTCAGTTCTTAGTCCTAAAAAGCTTAGCTGCAGAGAAAAATAATCTTTGGAAGTATGTACAAACTTAAAGTAGTAGAGTTGTCCTATCTAATTTGGGTGATCTCAAAAGTGCTTTTTCCAAAAGGCAACTGGACTTCCATGGGGCTTTTTTTCACCGTCTTTGAAAATGTTTCTCTTGTCATCCAAGAAGCTTTTTCAGTTTTAACTGACTGGTGTGAAATCAGAACTGAAGAAGCTTCCTGGATGAGAAGAAAAACATTTTCAAGGAAAAAATTAGGAAAGTAGTCCAATTGCCTTTTGGGAAAAAAAAACACTTTTGAGACAACCATGATCTGATTCTGGATGATTGAGAATCTCCATAAATCTAAGTAGGGGAATTCTGACAAATGGTAGCCAATACAGCTTACATTCTTAGCAGAAACCCCGTCCTAAGAGTATTTCTAGATAGTCTCAAAGGAAGTTCTATTTTTCCTATAGCTTTTTTCCCAACCCAATCAGAGGTGGGTTTCAGCGGGTCCTGACCAGTTCTGGAGAACTGGTAGCGAAAATTTTGAGTAGTTTGGAGAACCAGTAGTAAAAATTCTGATTGGCCCCGCCCCCAGCTATTCTCTACCTCCCGAGTCCCAGCTGATCAGGAGGAAATGGGCATTTTGCAGTAACCTTCCCTGGATTGGGGATGGAATAGAGATTTTACAGTATCCTTCCCCTGCCACGCCCACCAAGACACGCTCCCCAGAACCATTGGTAAAAAAATTTGAAACCCACCACTGCACCTAATAGTATCTTGGAAAGAAATTATGTAAAGGGTTTGGAAGCTGTCAGCAAATTAACTATCCGAAATCAGACTATGATAAATATTGGTATGGCAACAGAAGCTCGTGGAGAAAGAAAGTACTATTTAAAAATAGCTCAAGTCCACCTGGGGGCTGCAGAGAAAAAAAAACCACCCCCAGTGCATCCGTGTGGGAGAACCAATTGGGCAAGAGTTCAAAATACTGCTCACAGCATCTTTCTAAGCTCCCTTCCGTCTTCCCGCCCAGTCACATGACTTACAGCAGAGCAGATGCAGCCTGCCCTTCCTTTCCCAGTGCAGACAAACACATACAACAAACACACAAACACAGACAGATGGAAGACACAAGAGGAGAAGAGAAATATCGCACACAAACACCACACATTACTTCATTATGCGGAACAGAACAGAACAGAATAATTCTTTATTGTCCAAGTGTGATTAGACACACAAGGAATTTGTCTTTGGTGCATAAACTCTCAGTGTATTTGTTCTGCCCCAGCTAAGGACTCCACGCAGCACACACAAACTCTGTTCAAACCTTAGTTTATTAAATAAACCAGTTTTTTACAACAACTGTTAATTAACTGCATTAACAGCAGTTAATTAACTGCATTAACAGCCGCCAAGAATTCAAAGAATAATACTGAAAGCTTACTGTGGTTTGCAGAATGCCCAGAAGCAATTTGCAGGAAGCTGATAAAATAAGCAAGACAAGACACAAAGGTATGTGAATGAAGGTATTCCCTGCAAATTGCTTCAGTTGGCATTCCTCCTTAAATAGGGTAAGGGAGTGGCCAATTAGCCCCAAGCCTTATTCCTGAGGAGCCACTCCTGCCTTTTGGCAGCTCTGCGCGCCCATGCATCGAGAAGAGGCTCCTCCTCTTCATCCTCTTCACTTAAGGGAGCTTCTGGAGGTTCTGAAGGCCCTGGCTGAATCCCTACGTCTGGCACCACATCTTCTCCAGCCTCCTCATTGTCCGACTCGAGTGACAGCTGCACAGGCTACTGGCGCAGCACCACACCAGCCTCCTTGCTGTCGGAATCAGCTACTAGCTGCACAGGCTGCGTACGGGCCACAACAGTACTGTACATAAAAGCTATAAGTGATAACTCATGATCATAGTCATCATAAAAACACATTCATCACAAAAATACAGATGCTTGGAAAGTGTTCTAGAAGCCATGCTATGCATACTTTCCCCAAATGCTTTTATTCTTAACATATACAGGTAGTCCTCGGATTACAACAGTTTGTTTAGTGACTATTCAAAGTTAACAATGGCACCGAAAAAAAGTGACTAATGACTGTTTTTTACACCTGTTTTTACAACTGTTGCAACATCCCCATAGTCATGTGATCAAAATTCAGATGCTTGGCAGCTGGCTCATATTTACAACGGTTACAGTGTCCTGGGGTCATGTCATCCCATTTTGCGACCTTCTGACAAGCAAAGTCAGTGGGGAAGCCAGATTTATTTAACAACCGTGTTACCAATTTAACAACTGCAGTGATTCGCTTAAGAAGTGAAAAGCAAGAAAGGTTGTAAAATGGGGCAGAATTCACTTAATTCGCTTAGCAACCGAAATGTTGGGTTCAATCGTGATCGTAAATCGAGGGCTACCTGTATATCCTAACTTTCTATGTAGAATATTTCAGCCAGTATTTCAGTCACTAAAGCAATATTCACATTTTGCCCTTCGTTTTGCCTGTTTCCTTCTGGCATCAAGCATTATTGTAAGCATGATAGACTCTCATTTTGTGGTGGCAGGCGGATAGTAAGCTGTCATGTAACACTAAATGAAATCTGTATCTGACACTGAGCATGAATGTGCTGGTCAGGTCAGTAACCTTAGAGTGTTGTTTCCTCACATCAGCAGGGCCCCGTTCTAGGAATTTCAACACTTCCCACTCAATCCTGAAGTCTCACCTCCAGCCTCCAAGCCATATGCCCTTCTTATCTCTCTTGGTCTGTGATACTGACAGAGAACAGAAACAAATGTCAGAAGAACAATGAGACTAACATTTACACAAGTATTAGCCCTTCCAAAGGGCAACGCACGCTAATTGTTGCGTTGCCAAGGTTTTCATTAATGGCTGCAGCCAGTCTTCCCTTGATAGGCCTTTTTAGCAGAGCGTGTGATCCTTGCCTTGCCATTCTCACATAGTTCAAAGAAAGATACAGATCTGAATTCCCAGTGGCTGGGCCTAATATTTTCAGTCTTTTAATTCCCCTGGGTGATTATGTGCGTCTGTGTGGAAGAGCATATCTTTAGCTTTTTTTTCAAATAGCAATATCAACTTTTGTTGGGAAAAGCGTGGGTGGCATTTATGAAGCAATGCTGAGAGAGGACTTAATGATATGGAATGGGATGTACCAAGCATGTAACTGGAGTGGGACTTCGCTAAAACAGTTTCCTCTGGTGAAGACCACAGCTGAAATGGTAAATCAAGGAAAATGACAAGAGGAAAGGGCAATGGAAGATCTGAACATCTATCAAGAAAGATTTGTGTAATATATATTGTGAGTCTTGGCTTCCCAGAGCTGATGAGAAGTTTCAAGGGCGATGTGTACCTGTTATTGGCTTCTTTTTGAGGAGACAGCTGTTATAGTCGTTTTCAATTTATTTATATATAAACAGGTTGAGCAGCAAATCCATTGGCCCCTATTAAATTCTCAGTGGCTCCCAAAGCAAAACCCCGTTCTGTTCTTCTCTTTCATTTCTCTCTTCCCAACTGGGATTTTAAATTTCATCTCTTTTCATTTCTTAGAAATTATACATACATGCACACAAAGACCTCCTTGCATCATTCTCATCCATGACAGGGGACCTTACACATATGCCTTCTTTGAATGTCTGAATCTTTTTTTAAAAAATCCCACATTTTAAAATCCCACATTTAAAAGTGGTTTGTTATTCAGACCAGCCACTGGTGATCCAGTGATTGTCCAATGTGATTGTCTGGATTTGTTTTCTCATTTGGTCTCTCATAGTTGAGGTCTACCTATGATGTCAATTACAAGTCTCGCTCATCTTTTTAAATGGGAGAACTTGCACAATTGGTGGCTGACTAAATACTTTTTTGCCCCACTGTATATGAGTGCCCATCTTTCAAAGGTGACTCTGGGTGGTGCACCATAACACCCAACAATCAAAACATATTATAGAAAGAGTTAAATTGGTTAAACATGTGTAAGTAAAATAACAATACTGCTAATATCATCAGCAAATATCACCACCTCTGGCTGGCCCCAGAGTGGGGAGGGAATGGAGATTTTATTTATTTATTTATTGAATTTGTATACCGCCCTTCTCCCCCAAGGACTCAGGGCGGTGGACAGCCGAGTTAAAATACATACAATATAAAAGTTAAGATAGCTAAAATAAATTAAATCAATTGGCCTCCCAATTTAAAACCCCATATCTATACAATTTAAAAAAGCTAACCCATTAAAAAAAACCTATTTAGGCTAGGCCGGCTTGCTGGAATAAAAACGTCTTCAGGGCCTTACGGAATGTGCAGAGATCCGGGATCTGGGAGGTAGCTCATTCTAGAGGGCGGGTGCCCCCACAGGATATTTTGCAATATCCTTCCCCTGGAGTGGGGTGGGAATAAAGATTTTGTAGTATCCTTCCCCTGGAGTGGGGTGGGAATGGAGATTTTGCAGTATCCTTCCACTGCTATGCCCACCAAGCCACACCCACAGAACTGGTAGTAAAAAAAATTGGATTTCACCACTGCTTTGCTGTTATGTTGAAAGGGAGAATATGCTAGTTCAGTGAATTTTGAAGGAATATATGGTTTGTATGGTATGGAATTTAATAAGAACATCTCAGGTTGTAGTTTATTTTCTTTTGTTTATCAAATTTCTAAACCGGCTATGTATGTAATAGAATTACATGAGGACCCAGTTGTGGGGGCAATAAGCTGACTTTGTATAAATATACAAAAGTATGAAGGCTATTGCTTAACGATTTGTAAGCAGCCCTGAGTCTCCAGAGAAGGGAGGCATATAAATCAAATTTTAAAAAAAATTAGAACTTTCAGAACCAGTTCTATTCGTTTATTAATCATTTTCCAGTATTGTTGGTTTTTACAGCAGGGATCCCCAACCCCTGATCCGCGGACTGGCAGGAGGCCGCAGCATGCCAGAAACTGGGCCACACAAACAAACTAAAGCCCCTTCTGCGGGATGAGGGCAGCACATGAAACCGTGTCCGCCCCCTGGTCCGCGGAAAAAACTCTCTCCACAGAACCATTCCCTGGTGCCCAAAATGTTGGGGGCCACTGTTTTACTGCATTAACCTCAACTATAAAACCTCAACTATAAAAAAAGACCCAATCTGTTTGTTACATTGCCAGCAGTTTTTAGAAAAACAAATTATTTATTTAATCGTGGAGTAATGTACCAATAATAGAAAATCTTGTACCAATTCTCTCTACATATAATGTTCAGAATACAGTACATTTAGTACTTTCCTTCCACTGAAATTCCCATTGTTTTCTCTCTATAACTAAGTTCCAGTTCTGCAGAGAAGCCATGCATTATTTTTATATTGTAAACCTATTTCATGCACTGGGCTGTGAAGCACTTCTTATGGTTTAATAGGTTCTCTCATTTTATTTTATTTTTTATTTTTAGCATGGAGTCTCACAGCTCATTAAACCAAAAACACAAACCCCATCATGGATAATGGATGAACCATTAAAGGAAAATAGAAGGATAAGATGGAAAATAGAAAGCCAGTCTCGTCTAGTGGCTAAGATTGTTGGTTGTTAGTTGTGAAGTCGTGTCCGACCCATCGTGGCTAAGGTACCAGGCTAGAAAAGGGGAGACTCTGAGTCCCACTTTAGCCATGAAAGCCAGTTGGATAATTTTGGGCCAGTCATTCTCTCTCAACTTAACCTACCTCATAGGGTTGTTGTTGTAGGAAAAATAGGAGGAGGAAGGTGTGTTGGATATATTTGCCGCCGAGAGTTATTTGTAAAAATAATAAAGGTGAGATACAAATAAATAAATATTAACAACTTGTATGGGAAGAATAATTGTAAGAAATAATTAGGAGACGGTTGTTTTTGTGTACTTTCTATTCAAGTTTCAGATTATATTATTGCATGTAAAGGCAGTAGCAGACAAGTCTTCAGAATCTTCTCCAAAATTGCAATTTACCTTCAGAAAGCAATCCTTCAGCAAAGATGGTGTGGGGAAAATGGTTGGATCCTTCCCGACTGATGTCAAAAGTCCATAAGTTGCTTAATAAGTTATACATTAGGGTAACTGTTACATGGACTTACTTGAAAGGAGAGGCAATGCTTCAGTCAGTTAACAATCACCTACTATAGCTCTGGCAGTTGTTTGAGGTGAAAATACAATTTTCTGCTTTTGGTTGGAAGTAGACATACTGTTCACCCTTTTTCATTTAACACAAAGGTTTGTTGTAGACCAGGGGTGTCAAACTCAAGGCCTGCTGGCCGGATCCGGCCCACGGGGTACTTAGATCTGGCCCACAGGGCCGCCCTGGAAATGTGCATGCAAGAAAAGACAGGAAAGGGGAAAGGGAAAGACAACGAAAAAGAAGGGAAGAGAGCAAGGAAGGAAAAATAAGGAAAGAGGGGAAGAAGAAGAAAAGAGAATGAAGAGGGAAGGAAAAAGAAGAGAGGAAGGAAGGAAGGAAGGAAGGAAGGAAGGAAGGAAGGAAGGAAGGAAGGAAGGAAGGAAGGAAGGAAGGAAGGAAGGAAGGTTATAATGAGAGTGAGGGAGAGTATGAGAGAAGTCCTGCTTAGCACTTGGCCACCACAGGTGCCCCCGACACGAGTGATATCGAGCTGGCCACGCCCACCCCAACAATGCCTGTCACGGCCACTCTGGCCCTCCAAGATCAAACACAACCCTGATGCGGCCCACAATGAAATTGAGTTTGACCAATCTGTTGTAGACAGTTGCCTAGAAAGTCATAAACATCCTTGGAAACAGCTGTTTTCTGCTGAGTCCACAAGATGCTACCTTTATTCACCACACTTGAATGATACAGGCTTAAGATATTTGTAGTCTGTCTCTGTGGGTGTTAAGGTGGTGTTTTCTTCTTTATTCCAACAGTATCCAAAGGCAAACTCAAAAGTGAGGCAAATCTATTAAAGTCTGCTGGCCATTACCTCAGACAGAGTTTAGTCAGTTGACTGATGACAATGGAGAACAAAGGCAATAGAAGTAGGATATGGATTGGCACTGAGACAGCAAAATACCCTGAGGTAGGATGAGAGGCCTATAAATTTTATAAATAAATTAAATAAATAAACATTTCAGATTGATACAGTATGCTACAATGATACAACTCAAGGAAGAGTGAAGACCGCTTCACTCAGCAATGGGGAAAAGCCTGTCAAGGATCAAAAACTTTATTCCAGTTTTAAATGTCTTGCTGTTTTCTGTGACTCCATTAGACTTAGTATCTGAAAGGTGGCTTTTTAAGAGGCTACTGAACTTCCTGGTTTTTCTTTGAAGATGTTTCGTTTCTCATCCAAGAAGCTTCTTCAATTCTGACTGGACGGTGGAGAGTACAAATGACCAACTAGCTGTCTGCAAGGAATATAAATCCTTCCATTCCCCACCATCCAGTCAGAGCTGAAGAAGCTTCTTGGATGACAAGCGAAATATCTTCAAAGAAAATCCAGAAAATCCAGTTGCCTTTTTAAAAACCACCTTTTGGGACAACCATGACCTGGATGACTGAGAATCTCCATAGACATTAGACTTAGTACATGACTTTATATGAATAAACTACAGAGAAGCAGTGGTGGGTTGCCCCCGGTTTGCACCGGTTCTATAGAACCGGTAGTAAAACCAGCGAGAGGCCCCGCCCACCGACCCCAACATCATCAAAACGCTTCTGTGCATGCGCAGAAGAGCGCGCATGCGTGCTCGCTTTGTTCACCTGTGCGCACTTGCAGCCCTGCTGCAAACTGTAGTAAAGGTAAGTAGAACCCACCCCTGCAGAGAAGCAACATGTATATTCTACATTGTACTTGAAGAGATGTCAGCCTAATCTTCACATTAGATACACACACACATCCAGACACTCCGGTGCACGTGTACTTGCATACAATAACTTAGGTGCTAACTTGAGGTGGAAAGAGGCATTGGCAGCATTTTAGCACCTTAAAAATAGCTACAAGAATGTCAGTTACTCAAGTCGTTATGACGACTTGATTTGTGCATTGATTTGTGATGTGTGATTTGTGCAGTACACAGACAAAGGTGACAAATATTTCTGATTAATGAGAAGAATCCCTTTAGTGTGACTTTACAAGCAGTTACACTACATTTGGAGAAACAATATCAATATATAGTCTTTTTTTGCAGCGTATGAGCTATTTTTTCTTGAAAAGCAGCAAGGTTGTTTTGCTAGTTAATATCTTCACGCTGTAGTACAGTCTTGTGAACAGTTGCTCAGAGGAAAGTTTTAATCTACTATTTTGAACTCAGTGTTAAATAATTATAATGGATTATAGTACAGCCTTAATTTTTGCAATTAGCAAATCATCATATCCTGCCCTGCCCTGTCCTTTTCATCACTATATTTCCTATCCTTATTGGGAATCGCCCAACATGCATAATTAGGAAACGGTTCTAATAAGGATGAAATAACTCATGGATTACTTCCAGTGGTCAATATGATAAAAATGCTACACAAAATATTCATTATGTAAAATTGGAGAATTTTTCCTGTCCTCAACAAGGGATAGAAGTCAAATAAAACCTCTTATACAAGAACATAATACACATCTGTATATTACACACATACACACACACACACGCGAATGTAAGGGAAAGGACACTGTATATATTCTGACAAATTTAGGAGGAGCGGTGTTCCCTTGTTATGTCATAGTGAATCTGCTCATTTCATTCTTGCTAACCAACCAGCCAAAGAACATACTTGAAGGTGGGAACTAAATCATTGACAAGGTGCCCTACAGTAGGCAGTCAAGGTACAGGAGAAACCAGGGTTGAGATTCCAAGCAGGCTCTGCCCTGCGAATGTGGGAACATCACAGTTGATTAACCAGCTCATGGACCTCAATTGACCATCCCATGATCTGTACCCTACATTTAAATCAGGTCACTTTTTCTTGTTGTTGTTAGTTGTGAAGTCGGGTCCGACCCATCGCGATCCCATGGACAACGTTCCTCCAGGCCTTCCTGTCCTCTACCATCCTCTGGAGTACATTTAAGCTCACGCCTACTGCTTCAGTGACTCCATCCAGCCACCTCATTCTCTGTTGTCCCCTTCTTCTTTTGCCCTCAATCTTTCCCAGCATTAGGCTCTTCTCCAGTGAGTCCTTCCTTCTCATTAGGTGGCCAAAGTATTTGAGTTTCCTCTAGGACTGACTGGTTTAATCACCTTGCAGTCCAAGGGACTCGCAGGAGTCTTCTCCAGCACCATAGTTCAAAGGCCTCAATTCTTTGGTGCTCAGCCTTTCTTATGGTCCAGCCACTTCATTCTCTGTCGTCCCCTTCTTCTTTTGCCCTCAATCTTTCTCACTTCTTCTTAGGTAGCTAATAATCGGATTATGTCTCTTTTGACATAATAATTGAGTACATCAGAAGCCAGAGTCTAATTGCCAAATTGTGAGTATGCCAGAAGAGCTCTCTCTATAACCTACTAGGCCTATATATCCAATACAACAGTGATAGCTGCACAGGACCTTCTCCAACAGGAGGGAAAAATGCTATAAACAGCGCATGCAAGAAAAAGGAAGCCATGAGAAACAACTGGACACATCTCATCCAGACAATCATATCCAAACAATCAGCCCTATTTTGGCATATCACATCAAGCTCCCAAAGCAATGGTCCATCGATGGTGGATGGCCACATCCTCCCTGGAGGCTTGGAAGCACTCTTTGGGGAGCTATATATGGACACTGCTGTGGAATGTAAAAGTCCTAGCCAAACTACAGAAGGTCTAATTTTAGTTTTTATTTAGGATGAAGAAGCAGAGTTTAATTTAGGTAGACTGTGATACATTTAGACCTAAAGAATGTATAATCATTTTCAAGTTGAGCAGGATTCCTGATGACTTACCCAGATACATCCATGTAGTTTTCCTGGCGTGATATAGAAATGAATTGTCATTGTTTTATTCTGTTTTTTCCCCCTTTTCCTGGCTTCCTGCTCTTCTGTGTATGGTATCTAACTTCCCAGATGATTTCCCCATCTAAACCTTAACCAGAGCTGGCCCTGTTTGGATTTCTAGGTCGCCCAGAATCTCTACAGTCCCCATGAATGTACCAAGTAGAATTCAGAAAACCTTGTAGAAACAGAAACTAGCCTGGAGCAATACCTGAACCAACATAGTTCGTAGTTTCTATTTGCATTCACTGTATTACATCAATTTTCAAAGCAGCATTTAAAACAATATAAGGGGAAAAAAACATGGGACATTGCTCCATGCATCTTATATGAAGTGAGGTGGACAAAAATATAAAAAGGAGAAAAAAAAGAAAAAGAGGGAAATGGGAATATAAATGTAGAAGGACGGAAGAAGTAGCTCAAAATATTTTGCTAATTAAAGTGAATTAGAATTCCTTCCTTCCCTCCCTCCTTCCTTTCCGCCTTTCTTTCCTTCCTTCTTTCTCCCTCTTCTTCTCAATAAGAATTGAAAGGGTCATTGAGGTTATCAGAGTCAACCCCAGCTCAGTACAAGAATCCAGTTTAAAATATCCACAACAGATTGAATGCTCATCCTCTCCCCGGGGAATTCCAACAAAGTGAAGTTTTCACTTAGCTTGGTAATTGATTCCAATGTCAAATTGTTCTAATGGTTAGGAAGTTTTTGCTAACATTCAGTCAGACTCATATATAGAATCCAATCAGGCATTTATTGCTGCATATACTTATATGGGATTTGAGATAGTGCTAAGTGACAAATTCTTGAATCAAAGCAGCTAAGGAAGGAAAGTATATTCCAACCAGTTGGTATTCCATAATTCCAGTCCATATTAAGGTTGCTCTTCGTTATTCAGGAAGCATAAAAATCAGAAACTCACCCCAGATGGAATGTAACATGAAGTTTGAAGGCAACTTTTAGGCTTTCTCCTAGACCAGGGGTGTCAAACTCGCATCGTCACGTGACATAACACGACTCCCCACCCCCAGCTGAAAAGGGAGTAGGCATAGCCAGTACATGACACATCTGCCCCTCAGGCTGTGAGTTTGACACCTCTGCCTAGACCAATGGCTACAGGAGGTCATTACACCATTGCAAGCAGGCAAGTGAAGGAGCTTTAGGATTATGTTGAATCAGTCCACTGTAGCTGTTCAACAACTAATGCTTAGAATAAGTCTGGCTCATACTAAGTCTGGCTTTAATTTCAACAGGGTATACGAAGATTAATCACTGTTTGCATTCTCAAATTATTCATAGCAGCAGGTTTGAATGTGTTCACAGTCGGGAAGCTTGAAGTTATGGACACCATGCTGAGAATGAAATACTGTAGCTGTTAGGGGTAGTTTACAACCTAATTCTTATTACAAGAAGATAGTAATTTAAATGGTTTCAAAATCTACTTTTATCAAGGGGTACATCAGTGATGCAAATTAAAGGCAAAGCAGAGTGGCCTTGGGCCATTAACAAGGTTGATTCTGTTTTCATTAATCATGCAGATGACACCAGTGAGATGGTTCACAGCTTTGAGAAGTTCCTTTGTGTATGGTGAGGTTTCTGTCTGTATGGTGGGTGTAGGCCTTTAAGAGGTCCTTCCATAATAGAAAATTAGGAGAGGTATACATGGATACACAGAAGTGCACAGAATCCTTATTTCTTCAGGAGCAAAATAAAAACGGAAAGTCTTTTTTTAAAAAAATTGAAGTGGGAAATCCTATTCCAAATAGTTCAAGAAGCCTTTTTCAGATTTTCTAGTTTAAAAAATAGGCTAAGTTCATATATAAGGTGAAACTTACATGCATTTTAAGATTATAATATTCTGGCTGCTCCCATGAGTAAACACTAAGCCAGAATTATTTTTGTGTTTTCTTAAGCAAATCACAACATGTTTGCGTGAGATGCTAAGCCCTAACGAGCGAGTTCACACCCCACATTAAATCCGAACCAAGCAAATTAAGATTTAATCGAGTGTGAGAATTAGCCATTGTGTTAGCTTACGCTACATGTTTCCAAATGCTTTGTATTAACTCTGTCCTATAGTATTTGATAAACCTGAATTCCAGTTACATAGACATGTACAATTCTCTACTTCAAAGTCTTCAATTTTCTGTAATGGGGGGAGCGGGGGAGACCTGTATTTAAAAATACTTGCCACGTTTAACAAAAATGTAAACATACGAACAAGCAAAACGTCAGCTTTCTAAAGCGTGTGAGAATAAACATTTTTGTGATGTGATGCTCTATCCGCCTTTGTTGATATTAATTGCACTATGGACATCTGTTTGCAAAGTGAAAAGCCTCTTGGGTTCTGAATTTGCGCTTGCTGAGATTGCAAGTTTTCAGGTTTCCAGATGGGAATAGAGAGATTATTTATAATAACTGTGCAGAGTTCTGTGCTGCAACATTTTTGTATCTCCTTCCTGTTTGCACATGCTGAAATATTCTCAGATGTTAGAGATGGATTCTCTGTTCTTCTTTATCTTAAAATAAATGCTATCTAGTTAAATAGGCTTAGTTAAAATGCTTCCCAGTCATTCTTGAGCAGGCAGAAAACATTCCCGAAATAGGTTTTTTTTTATGCTCGCTAGTGACTCCTGTCTTGTGAGTATAGCCCCCATGCTGGCATGCTGTTGGGTGGTGGCGGTATGAATTTGGAGATGCAAGATCATTGGTAAAAGCTTCATGCTTTCTGTTAACAGCATGAAAAGCCATTTACCAATCACAAAATTGTTGTAACTGAGGCATATATTTGGGGGGTAGGGGGGAAATGGCTAGACTTCCAGGTAATTTATTTGCAGAACCTGATATCTCTCCAAACCTGACAGCTGATCCATAGGGAGAAGAATTTTCTTAGCAGAGTGGAAAGCTTCTCTCATTTTACCTGGCAGCTCCAGTGATCAGCTTCTGGATGCATCCCTCCCCCACTCCCAGTTACTCCCACTTCAACAAATCTTTTGGACAGCTGATTCACAGATAGAAAGGTGGCATTTTTAATTGACAGGCCAAAGCATGCCCCTCACTAGATTTTAAAAGGCAAATGGAAAGAGCCAGAGAGACGTGGTCCTTCAAGGATCCAGGATCCGTGTTATGAATTGCATCCAGAAGTCCATTGGGAGCTAGTCAGTGCAACTCCCCTAATAAAGGTGTAACATGAGTGAATAGGAAGCACTCATAACTGCCGGTAAAGGTAAAGGTTCCCCTTGCACATATGTGCTAGTCGTTCCTGACTCTAGGGGGCGGTGCTCATCTCCGTTTCAAAGCCGAAGAGCCAGCGCTGTCCAAAGACGTCTCTGTGGTCTTGTGGCCGGCATGACTAAACGCCAAAGGCGCACGGAACACTGTTACCTTCCCACCAAAGGTGGTCCCTATTTTTCTATTTGCATTTTTTATGTGCTTTCGAACTGCTAGGTTGGCAGAAGCTGAGACAAGTAACGGGAGCTCACCCCGTTACGCGGCACTAGGGATTCGAACTGCTGAACTGCCGACTTTTTGATCGACAAGCTCAATGTCTTAGCCACTGAGCCACCACGTCCCTTCTAACTGCCCATACCACTACAATTTAAACGATTTGCAATTTTCAGATGTTCTTCGAAGATGACTCATGTAGAGTGCATTACAATAGTCCAGAATGTACGGACCATGGGACAAAGGCATGAGTGTCCATGTGTAGTGCTCTTTGGCCCAGGAAAGGGCACAATTCATGGCAATGTAAAGTGTCCATAGCCCTCCTGAACACAGCTGCCCCTTGCTCCTTAGGAGTCAACAAGCCATGAGTCCAGAAGTACACCTAATTTGCACACCAGTTGTTTCTGTGGGAATGCAATGCCAATTCTGTGGGAATGCAATGCCAAAGATGGAAAATCCTTGGATCCAGGAAGTTTTAAAAACCAAAGTTATTCAGTCCTGCTAGAAGCTGTTCTTCCTCACCGAAGACCTACAGCCTCCAGAAACCAGGACAGAGTAGCAATGTATCATCAGCTGCAACCCATACTAATGAATGACCTCATTCAGTGGCTTCATGTAGATCGGAGATGTCAAACTCACGGCATAACGTGACATGTCGTTATTTTTTTTCCCCTTCACTAACCGGGTGTGGGCGTGGCCAGTGCGTGACGCATCCAGCACACGGGCCACGGAGTTGACCGCCCCGATGTAGATTTTAAATGGGAACAGGAAAAGTGCCAAGCCATCCTATCATAACTGGCTAAGATTTACTCTAGAAGAAGCAGACTACCTCCATACCTAACCCCTAAAGTTGGTTCAGAAGCCAGCCTGCCACAAAGATGGTGGGAAAAATTTGAGGAGACATTTTATCCATATTTAAATGCATGCGAAGAAAGGCCATAATGTTATTTCAAGCCTCTTTCAGTCCCTATCCAATCAGCATTAGCTTTGGATTGACTGACAGTTGGTTTAATTTCAATAATGTTTATAGACTTGAGTCTTCCTCGTATCTGAGCAATACAGTCCATTAGCAATACATTAGCGAAGGAACTAGGCAATTGCTTTTGTCACTCCTAAAATGTCTGTTTTCTTTGGGGGTTGCCTCAAACTGTCCACTGGGAGGCATTACCAATCCAGAGTTTACATATAGGCTGTAGCTAAATAGCAGAGCATATTTCCTATGCAGAAATCAATTCTTGTCATCTCTAGAAAATTCATATTGGGGAGATCTTCACAGGAAGGAAATATTAAGTTAATGGGACCCAAACTTTGATGCAGTGTCCTAGTTTTCAGGTATACTGTAAACGCATTAATTTCTCTCGGTATCGTCTCCTCCTCCTCCTTCTCCTCCTCCTCCTTTCCATATCACTTAGTTATCTCTATTGCAATGAACAGGGAAGTTGATATATAAAGAAAGTGAAAGGGTCCATGTAATTCTTAAATGAGACATTAATCTTTTCAGACAGAATAACTTGCTTTTCCCAGCATGAGACTCCTAATATTCATTGGGAACCCCCTGGAGTGTGCATTGTACATATGTATGATAAACATTACTGTCTTTCTGTTCTCTTTATCAAATGTTATCATTAAAGAATAGAATGCGTGTTTTGAAATGAATCAAGCAAGATAAAATGATCATTTGACTTCATCTACCTCCAAGATGCAGTTATGCTGGGGGTTTTTTATGACTACTGGTAGCTTGAAATTGGCAGGCGGAATAAAATATTTCCCTTTACTATTAGCTTTAGGATCTGTCTCTGTATATACCATATTTTCCAGCGTATAAGACGACTGGGCGTATAAGACGACCCTCCTCAGAGCCATTTAAGGCTCGTCAGAGCCTCATGGGCTGGTCTGCCTGGTTACAGGAGAATGAGACCCGGCGTATAAGACGACCCCCGACTTTTGAGAAGATTTTTGTGTGTTAGAAAGTAGTCTTATACGCAGGAAAATACAGTATTTTAATCAAGCTGCTCCAGGACAAAAACATTATATGAAACACAGGTAACTGAAATTCTCTGACAAAGCCAAGACTTCGAAGTGCACAATAATTAAAGTATAATTTAAGATGGCTTTAAAAACTGACTTGATATTAATGTCAGCGACTATACTAATTTAATAATAAATCATTCTAAATCTTTTCTATTTTGTTAACAGACCAGAGACGATTTTCTGGGTCAAGTGGATGTGCCACTTAATCATCTTCCGGTAAGAACTTTTTACTGCTTTGGCCTCACTATTTTGTAGAAGGTAAATCAAGAGTGATCTAAGTCAAAAGTAGGCAGAATTTGTAAGATCTTTACTGTTATTCATTAGAAATCCACAAAGTTCATCTTGTCGAGCATGACATCTTTAAGATGTGTGAACTTCAACTCCCAGAATTCCCCAGCAAGCATGCATGCTAGGTGGGAGATTCTGGAAGTGAAATCCATACATCTTAAATGTGATGGTCATAAATGTGAGTTACTTTTTCAGCACTGCTATAACTTTGAATGGTGCAGTCATTAAGTGAGGACTGCCTGTAGACATCTATGTGCTCATTCTGACATTTTATCTTGCATTTATATGGATTTGGATTCAATGCGGCATCATGATTTATTCTAAAATGTAGTGGAATTGAAGAATTTGAAAATATGAAGTGTCTGTAGATGTTCTATAACTACTGTTATTGCTTAGTCGAATGGAAATATCATGTTTCCATCCCAATTATGATTTATGATGAACCGTAAAAATGACAAAATCCATTGTCTAAACTTGTTGGAAAGAGACTGGCTGAGCCGGGGGAGGAGTCAAGCGGGAATTAGTCTGGAATCTCTATATAGGCACAAAAGAGCAAGGTCCGAACCCACCCACCCCACCCCAAATGCTGTTGAACCTTATTTAGTCTGGCTCAAATTCAAACCGCCAGTCTGAGAATATTCCTGTGTTATAGGCATGAGCAATAAAATAGCTAATTGAACTCTTCACATGTGGATCTGACTGTTCATGCCTGCCAAAACTGCAGTACTTTAAGGTTTTCATAGGTAACCAAATCCCATGACCGGTTACGGGGTTTTACAATTGAGGATTTTATAATTGTATTAGTGTCTGTTTTTACTATGTGAGCCGCCCCGAGTCCCAAGGGAGAAGAGCAGCGTACAAATTTTAATAATAAAATAAAATTAAATTAAATTAAATTAAATTAAATTAAATTAAATTAAATTAAATTAAATTAAATTAAATTAAATTAAATTAAATTAAATTAAATTAAATTAAATAAATAAATAAATAATAAATAATAAATAAATAAATAAATAAATAAATAAATAAATAAATAAATATAGAAAATTTTTATTTAAACTTGAATAAGTTATAGGCTAATTTTATAGACTTATTTAACAGTTATAGACAGAACTTAAACTGAGCAAAAATGCGAATTTTGCTATAAATATAGGCAGTCTCTTCCTTTTCCTATCATTTTCCTTTTTCATATGCTTTGGGGTTTTATTGATCTTACCAGGAAGAAAAGGGAAGTGTGAACATTTTGTAATAACATTGGTTAAGAAGCAGACCCAGTAATTTAAATAAAAATTAGCATGTTTTTAACGCATATGAATTTATTTTTATTTTTTTTAATTTGATTTATATGCCGCCCTTCTCCGGAGACTCAGGGCGGCTTACAATGCGTTAAGCAATAGCCTTCATACTTTTGTATATTTATACAAAGTCAGCTTATTGCCCCCACAAACTGGGTCCTCAATTTACCCACCTTAGAAAGGATGGAAGGCTGAGTCGACCTTGAGCCTGGCTAGGATTGAACTCAGAGAAATTACAGGCAGCTGGTGTTAATTGCTGCTTTTTAGTAGGAGGCATTAGCCCCCTACGCTACACAGGCTCTTAAAAAGAATTTATGGTTGCATATGAATTCTAGCACGTCCTTTTTTCAATTTGCCTGTGGAATAAAATCTTTTTTTTTCTTTTTACCATTGGCTTGCAGTGGTTCAGAACTAAAAAGACTATGTTGATAAAGCCCTTGCCTTGTTTTCTTGTATTGTTATTTTTGTTTATTAGTTAAGATGGTTATGTTGTGTTATGTTTTTAATTGTTTTAATTTATAGCCTGCTGTTGTAAGTTGGCCGAAGTGTTTGGAGTGGAATTGTGTCTCAATACCATGTATTGCAGAGCTCAATACATAGTATTGAAACATAAAAGATAAAGGTTCCCTTCACACGTATATACTAGTCGTTCCCAACTCTAGGGGGCAGTGCTCCCCCTAGAGTTTCAAAGCTGAAGAGCCATCGCTGCCCAAAGATGTCTCCATGATCATATGGCCAGCATGACTAAATGCCAAATGCGCACAGAACGCTGTTACCTTCCCACCAAGGTGGTCCCTATTTTTCTACTTGCATTTTTTACGAAAATGCAAGCTTTCGAACTGCTAGGTTGGCAAAAGCTGAGATAAATATCGGGAGCTCACCTAGGGGTGAAATCTAAAATTTTTTGCTACCGGTTCTGTGGGCGTGGCTTAATTAGTGGGCGGAGCTTGGTGGTAAGGTGACTGGGTGGGTGTGGCCAAGTCAATGTCACTTCTTTGCCCTTTTTTAACCTACAAAACACAACACAACACAACACAACTGGCTCTCCCACAATGTAAAAGCAGCTGTGCTAGACCCAAAATGGCCCCTGTAACAAGCAGGAACAAAAAGCCCAAAAAGCCCAAAAAACCAACTTTCACACTTTGCACAGATTTTGTGTGTTTGTGTAGTTAGAATGAAACATTATAGAAACACTCTAAATCTCAGAAAGCTGCACAAATATTATTTTATTTTTATTTATTTTTATTTTTATATAAAAGCGGCTAAATTTAAAACTTCCTAAACTTTAAATGGCTAGGTCTAAAAAAAGAACAACTAAAAAAAACCCCAATTAACTATTTTTTTAAAGCTCCCAAAGGGGGAAAAAAAACTTACCCAATAGAACAGGGGTCTCCAACCTTGGCAACTTTAAGACTTGTGGACTTCAACTCCCAGAATTCCTCAGCCAGCTTTGCTAGGAGTTGAAATCCACAAATCTTAAAGTTGCCAAGGTTGGAGACCCCTGGAATAGAACGTGGAAGGCAGGCAGGGAGATAGAGCTGCTCACTGATGAGCTTGATTGCAGGTAGGGAGAGTCAGTTGCTTGCTGATGCAATGGATTGCAGGTATCACAGCAAGCGAAGCAAGGCAGGCGTTGCGACCATCAGCTAAGGTAACTCAGCTGGGATCGTCAGAGCTTGGCTCATCAGAGCCATTTAAAAGAAAAAAAAGGCTCTGATGATAGCGCGGCTCAGCTGGGCATGGGGGGCGGGGCAGGGATTTTTGCTACCGGCTCTCCGAACTGCCCACCGCCATCGCTACCTACTCGCCCGAGCCGGTCCAAATCGGGAGCATTTCACCCCTGAGCTTACCCCATTACATGGCACTAGGGATTTGAACCGCTGAACTGCCAATCTTTTGATTGACAAGCTCAGAGCCTTAGCCACTGAACCACCACATCCCTTATTTGAAACATTTAAAAAAAAATACTATATCCCAGATCCTTGAGAAGGACTCCCTAGGAGATAACAATTCCATATCCAGTGGAATTGAAATCTGGCTGACTGTACAATGAACTATGATCATACTAAATAATTTAACAAATAATCTTTTAAGAAAGAGATTTAGGAAATTTCACTTAAAACAACTGAAAAGAAAGAAGTCAGTCTTTTCCTCCCTTTTTCCCCCCATGATGAATTACTTACTGGTTTGTGTTAAGATGAAGAGGGAAATTTTTGTGGCATTAATGAAATAGTCACATTATTCATATGCTGTTCTTTCTGCTCCACTATCAGACATTTCTCCTTAACAGAATAACCAGCACTAAATACAACTTTTGACATAGTTAGATTTGGTAACTCAGTGCAAAACAATTTCTTTACATTGTTCAGATTTTTTAAGGAAAAAAAGTTGAATCCACCGAAGACAGCTGCGTGCACTATCTCTTATGTGCTTTGTAGGGTTAGATAGATGATAATAGTAATTTCCTCTTATTCCAGCTTGTGGTATTCAATGCCAAATTGTTAAATTTGCATCCAATTCAAATGTGCATTCATTCATTTATATAGTACTAATCAGTGATGATGTTAAATAATGCATTTCTAAAAATGGAATTTGTTCCACTGAAAATAAACTATGGAGAATTATTTTGGACGTTTCCCACCTCGTGCTGGCAATTAGAGATCTTGGCTAGCAAATTCCAGCAGGCTACTAAGAAGGCAAATTGTTGCATACAATGAAAATCCAGAGTACTTTTTTTCCACCAGTATTAAATTTATTGATTGCATCTTAACAGTGGATTTTATTTAAATCAGGTCTATTTAAATCACAATTTAAATCATGATTTAAATCACTAGTAAAAAAACTTGATTTACATCAACTCGATTTAAATCATAATTTTTAAAGAGCAACTGCTATCTCTGTCCCGCAGCGGCTCCTCCTCTGACCTGCTGTTGACTCACGGACAGTCCCAATATTGCAGAATATACAGCCTTATGCTACATAACTAAGTTCTGAATAAACTAAATTATTAATGTTTCTTAAACAGAAAACTATCTTTAGATAGATTTTTACTCCAAAAGCATTTTATTAAAATAAATTTAATAAAAAGCAAAAAAATCTGATTTAAATTTTTAAAAATCCAATTTAAACTTTTAAAAATCTGATTTTGTTTTAATTGTTTAAAATAGATCATCAATTTTTTATCCACCCTGCATCTTAATCTAAATATCATGTATTTAATCCTCAGAAAAGGGCTTGTGTAAATTTTTTCTAGAATCAAGGTAGAAGATTAGATTGGCCCCTTCTGGTCCATCTCTTATTGTTAGTTGCGAAGTCATGTCCGACCCATCGCAACCCCATGGACAACGTTCCTCCGGGCCTTCCTGTCCTCTACCACCCTCTGGAGTCCATTTAAGCTCACACCTACTGCTTCAATGACTCCATCCAGCCACCTCATTCTCTGTCCCTTCTTCTTTTGCCTTCAATTGTTCCCAGCATTAGGCTCTTCTCACTGAGTCCTTCCTTCTTATTAGGTGGCCAAGTATTTGAGTTTCCTCTAGGACTGACCAGTTTGATCGCCTTGCAGTCTAAGGGACTCGCAGGAGTCTTCTCCAGCACCATAGTTCAAAGGCCTCAATTCTTTGGTGCTCAGCCTTTCTTATGGTCCAACTTTCACAGCCATACATTGCAACTGGGAAAACCATAGCCTTGACTATACACACTTTTGTTGGCAGGGTGATGTCTCTGCTTTTTAGTATACTGTCTAGAATTGCCATAGCTTTCTTCCCCAGGATCAAGTGTCTTTTAATTTCTTGGCTACAGTCTCCAACTGCGATGATCTTGGAGCCCGGGAAAATAAAATCTTCCCCATCTATTTGCCAGGAATTGAGAGGGCCGGATGCCATGATCTTAGTTTTCATAATGTTGAGTTTCAAGCCAACTTTTGCACTCTCCTCCTTCACCCGCATCAAGAGGCTCTTTAGTTCCTCTTCATTTTCTGCCATTAGAGTGGTATCATCTGCATATTTGAGGTTGTTGATAGGTCCATCTCTACCTAGTCCCTAAGATGCCTCCTTTCCCATCTTTTTGATGTGGGGGCAAAACCAGGAACCTATGAGGAGGGAGTGGTCAAGGAAGAGGCTTGATAGTGGATTTCAAGGACTATATAACCCTGCAGTCTAAATAACAGATTAGATGGAGACTTTTCATTATTTGCCAGGCAGCTGTTCTGTAGGAATTAATTTACTGCTTTCAGCTTTTTCAGCTGTTTTTCCGTCCAGTATATTTGTGTTAGCCTTGGGTATTATAGTTCTCTAAGAGGCTGAAAGTTGGGGTGGTCCAGTAAAGAAATAAATATCTAATTTCCAGAAGGGTGTAGAATAAATTATGGAGGTATCCAATAACAGATGCTTCTCTGTTACGTGGCAAAATTTTAACTGCACATGCTTCTCAGCAACAAATTCAAGACGTATATCTGGATAGTTATTTAAAAGAACCAGAAAGAAAATACATAAATATATATTGTTGTGCATATGAATTTGCAAGAATTTCTTCAAGAGAGTTAGTATTCTCACAAAGGGCATGCTGGTTGATACGTTTTGGCTACTCTTAGTTGGGTTTTTTTCTTTACTAGAGAATGATATTTTTGCTAGTCATATAATATATGCATATAACATACAGATGCAGTTCTGAAAGTTATTTTTCCTCATAAATGAAACTGAATCATGTCATAATGGGGAAAAAATCTATTATTCTCCTTTAGGGAAGGAGTCGGTGCCAAAGTATTTTAATGAAGAAACCTTTGGATATTAAATTTTGGGTATTAAACAGACAACTAAAATATTGGATCAGGAAAGAGTTGAAGTTTTTCTGAGACTTGCAGTTGGTAATGAGTGGAAAAGGCGAACAATTCTAGACTGTTTTAGGAGTTTCATTGGTGTCCTGAATTGTATAAATTCATCTTTGTCTGAGAATTTAGTATGTCTTTGCTGCAGCTGTTCTAGTCGATTTCCTTAAGTACTGGAGATTTTAAAGGCATGTCCATGCAGTTTCATTTTAGAGTTAAGTGTTAAGTGTCTGTATTAAACATTTAGCACATTTCCCAGGATCTTTCCAATTTCTTTAATTAGCATGTACCTCTTTATTCCTATCATTACTGTTAACGGTACAGAGTGCATTGCAATTTTAATCTCAATTATTATTCTTCCATTGGCCTGTGAGAGAGGGCTTGTACAGTAATTGCACTGGTACATAAAAGATGGAACCATCTGAGGGTGCTTTTATTTTCTACTTGGAGGTTTATTTTTTACGTGCTACATCTCTTCCCTTTTTTACATTTTCCTTAATATTCTTCCAGTCACATTTTTTTGAGTTTTAAAATCATTATCGCAGCAGGGCCTGTCACCAGTATGATGATTAACAATAATGATAAGTCATCCCATCCTTCTGAAAATGCTTTTTATATACTGTCATTTGCTACAGCATGTTAAGGCCATTTGCTGTCCAAGTGTTACTGATGGGAGAGTGAAGCTAAGTGTTGTTTCTGTTCTTTTGCAACCGAGACTATATTATTTGAAAAGGGGCTGCCGTTCTCGACATACTGTGTCACCAGAATTAAAGGATGCGCAGGATTTTCCTCCTTGCCCTCCAAAATGAGGACTAGAATCCAGAGTAAAACTTGAATTTGATTTTCATTTGTTTATAGGTGAAACAAATGAAAATTAAAGACCGGTAATACAATTTCTGCCCAGTCATCTGTTTAAACATTTTCTTCTGTCATTTTAAACATTACAATTTGGTAATAATGTTGGGGAAATGCTCTGATTGTTCTATTATTTTTAGGGATGGATATAGCTTGGGGTTTGCTGTTTAATTTCTGCTCTATCTTCAAATCAACCTTCCATCATCTAAAGCTCTTAGGGAATTATAGCAATTGTAGATTTCATACAACCATATCGGGAAGAAACCATAGCTGGATAGAAAATCAATCTACTGTAAAGGTATCTTTAAGTAACAAGCTCTTTATTCAAATAGAAAGAGCTCTGTTGTTATTTATATTTATTTAAATTTGACACCTGTCTAAATACTGACAATGAATGTAGGTGTGGAATTGTAAACTGGTTTGCAAACTTAAGCCTGAAATATTTCTTAATGCCCTTTTCTTTGACTCTTTTAGAAACAGCGTTGTAACCTGTACTAGCTGCCCCTTGAGTCACTTCTTCTAATGCATCTGTTTCATCCTTAAACGGATTTCTTTAGTATTAAAACCGGAATTACCGTTCTCCATTTCATTCTCTTTTTCTACATGAAAACCCACATCTTTTTCCCATAGACACAACAGGTCTTTTATGTGAATTGTTTGGGAAGATTCTTTGTAATCAGTCCTCAAATCTCTGCTTTAAACTGTTAGTGAATTGCTTGAAGATGTTGCGTTATTGAAGAAACATGCAAAGTCTTTCCATTCTAAAGATTACATCTCTGAGTCGTAACATTATGACAGCTCGTTCACAAATAATAAATGTCTGAAGATTATTAAAAGCAAGATTTATGAGAAAAATCTGTTATGGGAGAGTCGGGTGGATAGTGGGAAAGAATGTAAGACGTGGACCTATACTTGATATAAAAAAAACACTGGTTCATCCATTCAGCAATATTAGAAACAGTTTTCCACATTTTCAGACAATGTCCTTTCCCAAATCTATGTGAACAAATCAAGGATTGAACTTTAAGGCCACTGAGCAATGGCCATTCAAAGTCCAGAACTGGAGCTTCCACCTCAAGTTCTGTATACATTTTTCAGTTACATTTTGAACTTGTTTTGTGAAGAGTGTATTTTCACTTGACAAGCTGTAACATGTAAATTTAGCCATTCTGGTTTGTTAATCCTTCATTATTAGTATATTATTTACAGTTAACTGACTTATAGTTTGCTAGACAATACACAGTCAAATGTGTTTTTTGATCCCAGTTCATAGTTAAAGAGAAAGTCTGAGTGAATGCCTGTATATGTAATTTTATAGCAATTGTTTCTCAACAATGTATGTCTTTATCTCCCTAGCCCTCAAGTTTTTTACACCAAAATTGTGATAGTTGGTTCTGAGCAATTAATGGCATTGAGGGTGACACCTAGTGGAAATGCTCAGTTATGGAACTGCTGTCCATGCCAAAACAGCACTTCTGATTAATTATCATTTAAGATTTTCATAGGCTTTATTATCACCAGAATATTTAGGTGTCTGCCCTTCAGCATTAATTATTTACTATTCTTATTACACCAATAGACTGAAGACCCAACTATGGAAAGACCTTATACGTTTAAAGATTTCCTTCTTAGGCCAAGAAGGTGAGATCATTTTTATATACCCTATATATGTTTGTTCCCTTTGTTTAAAGTGCTTATTTAGCTCCAACGAGTATAGTATTCTAAATCACAACTATATTTACAATGGCTTTTTCTTCCTTCTATAGTCACAAATCTCGAGTAAAGGGATTTTTGAGGCTGAAGATGGCTTACATGCCAAAAAATGGTGGTCAGGAGGATGACACTGATCAGAGAGAAGATTCAGAGGTAAGCCCTTTGAAACAGATATATGTGGGTGCTTTTTCCCAATTTGACTGGATTATTGATGGCTGAGGAATTCTGGATGTTGAAGTCCACACATTTTAAAGTTGCTAGAGTTGAGAAACATGGGTCTAGAGCAGCAGCTTCCAACCTTTAGGGCGCTAGGGACCAGTTCCATGAAGGAGGGTTCTTCTATGGATGGGGGTGGGTTAATACATTAACAGAGTTGAAAGGGACCTTGTAGGTCTTCTAGTCCAAACCCCCATCCAAGCAGGAGATCCTACACCATTTCTTACAAATGGCAGTCCAGTCTTTTCTTGAAAGCCTCCAGTGATGAAGCTCCCACAACATCTGAAGGCAACCTGTTCCATTGGTTGATTGTTCTCCCTGTCAGAAAATTTCTCCTTATTTCTAGGTTGAATCTTTCCTTGATCAGTTATCATTCATTCTTCCTTGTCTGGACTTCAGGTGCCTTGGAAAATAGCTTGACCCTTTCTCCTCTGTGAGAGCCCCTCAAATATTGGAACACTGCTATCATGTCTCCCTCGTCCTTCTCTTCACTAGACTAGCCATGCCCAGTTCATCATATGTTTTTGCCTCCAGTCTCCAAATCATCTTGGGTGCAGTTTTGTACCCATGGGGCTTTGCTTGCTTATGTGGCCCAGTTCTGGAGGGCTCCGGACGAGTGCCAGTCCATGGACTAGGGTTGAAAACGCCTGATCTAGAGGATTAGCCTACTACTTTTCAGATCTCCTAGTTAGGTCATGGTGACGAATTACATTGCCAAAACTGAAGAGGCTCCAATATCTTACTACAATATGTGGACTGCTTTGACTTCAGAAAGTGGTAAAGCAGTACCATTGTAGATACAACCCCCTCATTACATCACAGTTTAGACTGAATCAGTCTTGAAAGCAGAATAAGTATACTTTTATCATCGTCAGGATGAATAATTCAGATCGGAACTATTTTGCCCTTTATGTACAATCCTTCAGCACGAAGCATCATTTTTCAAACCTAGTTGAATGAATTCTTCTTCCAGGATATGAAGCAAGCATGCATTCCTACCTGCATCATGTTTCAGAACTGAATTGTTCTTCTAATTAGCAGTGCTAGGTTGGTGGGAGAAACTCTACTACTCTGCAGAGCTTAATGCGCCATATATAAGTGTTTGTATGTAAATGCTGACTCCAGCTTGATCTCTGGTAACCTTGTACTGTGCATAAGACTGCTTTCAAAAGTGATTAAGATGACTAGGAAACTGCACCCTTGTCTTCCACTTTAAAGATGTGCTGTAGAATAGGCAAGAGCTACCAGTTTATTATCCTGACTCAGTTAATGTTCCTGCTAGGGATTTGAGAATTTTGCAATTCTGAAATCCCCGGCAGTCACATCTCTGAACGTGCATTTAGAGAAGCACTTTCTTTAACATATTCTTCCTATCATTGTCTTAGATTTATGGACAGAAGCACTGTTCTTTATCCTTGCATTCACCAGAGTGAAATCTTGTCCAGTTTGTAGCCAAGTGGTTTGCTGTATAAGTGCTACAAATTTGATGCAATCGACTCTGTAAAGTGGAACAGATATTTTGTCAAATAATTTATCTTTCCCTCGGGAATGTCATCTTAACATGCCTTTTCTGACGGTTTTTCCTTTTTTAAAGGATCATCTTAAATTCTGGTTCATCTCCCTTTTAGATTAATGTGATGATCAGAAATAGAGGCCAAGAAAGATTCTTTCCATTGTTTATAATGATAAACCACCCATAAAGGCTTTCAGGCTTTAAATGTAACTTTTTAATTTGTCCTCTTTAAAGCATGGCTGGGAAGTAGTCGACACTGCAGATTCTCCCGCTCAACGCCAGGAAGAATTACCTCCACCTCCCTTACCTCCTGGGTGGGAAGAGAAAGTGGACAACCTTGGACGTACCTACTATGTCAATCATAATAACAGAACGACACAGTGGCATCGACCAAGTTTGATGTAAGTTTCTGTTTAAACATAGCATATCTTCGCTATTGTATTGTACTAACTATATGATATATCCATTGATATAAAACAATGTTTCTCAACTTCAGCAATTTCAAGATGTATGAACTTCAACTCCCGGAACTGAATTCTCCCATGCTGGTTAGAGAACTCTGGGAGTTGAAGTCCATACATCTTTAAATTGCTGAAGCTAATCACAGTCTAAAAGACTAATCTTGAAGTGCAGGTTTAATCAGCAGCTGGAATCTCTATGGTCTTAAGCAGTGAACCCCAAAGAATCATGCTGAGATAAACATGTGCTCTCATTTATTTTGTATTACGACCATAAGATAAAAATGTGCTTTTATTTATTTCATAGCATGATCGTGGGCTTTCTTCAGCGGCTCATTATGATTGAAAATAAGTTGGATGTTTGGTCTATTCTGAAAGGGGATTGCTGCTGGTAGACAGACACAAATAGATACAAATACTATTGCTAACTAGAGATAATCTAATTGAGACCAGTTTGGTGTAGTGGTGAAAATATTGGCACCAAAATCAAGAAACTGTAAGTTCTAGTCCTTCCTTAGGCATGAAAACCAATTTGGTGACATTAGGCCAGTCACTATGTCTCAGCCCAACAAGGCTATTGATGTGGGGGAAACAACAACATAGGAGCATTAAGTATGTGTTCTGCCTTAAATTAACTAAAATAAAGGCAGAATAAAAAACAAATAGTCTAAACTTAATAACCTGGCCTGATTTTTGTCATGCAGCTGAAGAGGAAACGTGTTATCGGCATATGTCTTATTTGTAGACTTCTGCCTACAGATTTTCTCTCCTTCTGTTATATGACAGAAATCAGGCCTCCAATTAACCTCAGCTTCCTATTTCATCTGACTGGGAAACAATGGTTGCTTTATCTTCCTGGCTTGCTGCATCACAGGTACCATACAGTTCAGACAAAACAGGAAACCATTAGAGACTTTGCAACTTGATGTCTTCAACAATGATGGGAAGTGTGAAAGAGTGATGTGTGTGGAAAGTCTCATAGATAATATTGATTTATTAAGTGAGGTAAAATGACCTGAATCTGTCAATTGGGTTAAAATCTTGTCTTTAATAAAGGAAGCATTGTTTACAAACGTTCTGCTCCGATTAATGAATTAACCTGTAATAATCATGTGGCTACAGCAAGCTCATGTTTTGGCTCTTTTGAGAATTGGGATTTTTAAAGGGTGGGGCTTTTTTTCCAGTTCATACTGTACAATTTTGCAATTATATGTTATGTCAGTGCAAATGGCCTAAATTTGGAGGAGCAATTCAGAGGAGTCGTTCCAAAGATGTGCTTGCAATTATAGCAATATTAATTAGACATATATACCGCATTACAGTGCTTTACTTGAAACCGCCCTCTCTAAGCGGTTTACAGAGTCAGCATATTGCCCCCAATAATCTGGGTCCTCATTTTACCGACCTTGGAAGGATGGGAGGCTGAGTAAACCTTGAATCGGTCAGGACTGAACTCCTGGCAGTGGGCAGAATTAGCCCGCAATACTGCATTCTAACAATTTTTATTATTATGATGTACTGTGTCTTCTTAAAAGTTCTGTTCATCTACTTGAGTATCTCTCTGCTTTTTCTGAGCATGAAGATGTGGGGTGAGCCTCATGCAAGTCTTCAAGCTCCTTAAGTCTTCAAGGAATGGCTTTGCAGTCCAAATAGTTAAAATCTAATTAATTTATAATCCTAACTTGTAATTTACTGACTATGAAGCATGATAGTTAAAAATTAGTTATAATAAAAGAATAATGTCCTAATATTTTTTCATATAATTTCTCTCTTTTATATTTATCCCAATTCTTTTTTTAAAAAAAAATATGCTTATCCTGATTCATTCTTTTCCTTCCAACTTTATGTGATTTGCTGCCCAGTTCAAAGCTCGGTTAAATTATTAAGGTTTATTGAGATTTTGCCGTCTCTAATCTGAAAAACACTTCAGGGTTAAATCTATTTTAATCCAATGGTGTTTACCCCTGAGTAAGGATGCAAATGATTGGACTGTTAAATCTAGTATGTTTGGGGAGTAAGACTCAATAATTGAAATGCTACTTAGACCTGAGTTATACGGGAAATCAATGCATCTGCTACATAGCATGTTTTTTCAATGTACATTGTCTTAAAGCATAGCTTTTTAAATGCATTGTGATCTGGATTTTTTAATCAGATTTTGTACTCTTTTGGAACAAAGGAAAGCTGTGATGTTGGCTGCATTTCTAAAAGACCGATTCTCAGCCTTAATTATAGAATTGCTTTATAATGGGCTTCCTGTCAACATTCCAATTTAATTCCATAAAATGTAGTCTGCTTCACTGTATTGATTAGTTCTCAGAAGACTTCAGGCTTTTGAAACTGCAAAATGAGGAGGAAATTATCCCTCTAGGATGGATGCTTGTTCTTGCTGTTGTAAAGATTTGTCACATTTTATTGCTCTATTTGGGAGTTGTCTCCACTATAATATTGCTGATAATAGATTCAGTAAGTGATGCTCAGAGAGGGAGGGCAGAGAGCAGGGGAGAAGAAATAACGCTATTACTTTAGGGCAGATTTTCTCCAGAGCAAATTTTGGGGAGTGAATCCCAAAAGGTGGATGAGACAGAAAAAAGGATCAAAAAAAAAAGGAAACTTCTTTTTCTTTTTTAATTTCTTCAGTGTCTCTTTGCTGTCTTCCTCTCTGTGCAGTAAAAGCAAATGGCTGAATTTCTATTACGATGTTTGACTGAGGGCTGTTGAAAAAGAGAACAAACAAGGGCCACAGATTGCCCATTCCTGTTGTAGGACAGTAGTTTTCAATTATGTTTATCTTTCAATTCTTGTCCCAAAGGTTTTTTTTCCAAAAGACAACTGGACTTTCTTAGTTTGTTTCTTGAAAATATTTTACTTCTTATCCAAGAAGCTTCTTCAGTTCTGAGAAACAAAACATTTTCAAGGGGAAAAAAAAGAAAGCCCAGTTCCTTTTGGAAAAGCAGCTTTGGGGTAACCATGACCTGGATGATTGAGAATCTCCATGGACTTTCAATTCTTCATTTCCCATTCCTATGGAAATACTTTCGTCATGGACTATTTAGAATGTGGACTACAGTTGTTGAAAACACTGGTGGTTTTCAATTTTTTTTTACTACCAGTTCTGTGGGTGTGGCTTGGTGGGTGTGGCATGGATTGGTGGGCATAATAGGGAAAGGATATTGCAAAATCTCCATTCCCTCCCCAATCCAGGGGAAGGTTACTGCAAAATCCCCATTTCCTCCCCAATCCAAGAGAAGGTTACTGCAAAATCTCCATTTCCTCCCGATTAGCTGGGACTCGGGAGGCAAAGAATAGATGAGGGCGGGGCCATTCAGAATTTTTACTACCGGTTCTCCAAACTACTCAAAATTTCCGCTACTGGTTCTCCAGAACTGGTCAGAACCTGCTGAAACCCACCTCTGATGTGGAACAAGCTATCTTGATTCTGAATGCGTCTATAATTACCTGTTTCAAAACCTCAAAACACCACTGCATGTCTGACCTCTTTCAAAAGTTTTTCCTTCTTAAGGATTTCCAGCATGGTAAATTAGTGTTTATATCCTGTCTTTTGTCCCGACCATCAGGTTTCAAGGCAGTTTACAATAAAATAATGCTGCAATAAAGTGCAGATAGTCCTTTAGTGATTGTTCAAAGTTACAACAACACTGGAAAAAAGTGACATGACTGTTTTTCACACTTAGGGCTATTGCAGCATCCCCATGTTCATGTGATCAAAATTCAGACATTTTGGCAACTAATTCGTATTTATGATGATTGCATTGTCCCGGGGTCATGTGCTCACCTTTTGCAATCTTCTGACAAGCAAATTCAACGGGGAAGCCAGGTTCCCTTAACAAGCCGTGTTACTAACTTAACAACTGTCGTGATTCACTTAACAACTTTGGCTTTAAAAAAGGTTGTAAAATGGGGCAAAATTCACTTAACAAATGCCTCATTTAGCAACAGAGGTTTTGGGCTCAATTGTGGTCATAAGTCAAGGACTACCTGTAACCCTACCCAGATAATAACAGCCTTCTTATTCTATACATTTCCATTTCTTCCATCCATTCTAATCCCAGCCAAATGGTATAAATTATGATCAACATTTGTTTGGCCAGAACCAAAGCCAAGGGTGAAGCAAATGGCACTCAGCAGTCATAAAATTTGGAATGCCCCGTGTGGAAATGTATTATCCTGTTACTGAGGTCAGATTTCTTATAGGAAAGATAATTGTTCTACAGAGCACTGATAGGCATGCATAGAACAATAGGCCATTATTCTCCTTTCCTCCCTCCCTCTCTGAGCCTTAATATTGGCCAGACACATTGACAATCTCAGTGCATCTTTCAGTCCTGATACTTAGAGGCATTATCTGGGCACATCATTTGTGGGCCTTGTTTTAGTTTTCATTGAGCGCAGCCTTCTCTAACAGGGGGCAAATTAGAATGACAGTTGCCTTAATTCTCACTGTTACCTTTGCTGTGTGGAGCTAAATTATACATGAAATACTCTGTATTTTATACCTGATGCTCTGTCATTCAGGGTATGCTTCCTAGAATCTGTAAACAGCTTGAAAACTGTAAATTGATTAATCAATACAGTTAATCCCCAGGTTGCGAGCATTCCCTTAGCGAATGTTCGAAGTTACATGATAAGCGCCCCCTAGCGTTTACGAACAAGTCCCGAAACTATGAATCTTGCAGCACCAGGGCAGTTTTTTGCCCTTATGAACAACCTTGCATATTGCTGGCCAAAATGGAGCTTCGGAGGGGCTGATCCACCACTCCAATGCTCCGTTTGGGCCACTAGAGGCCTCTCCCGGCACATTGCAGGCTGAAATGGGCCTTCAGAGGGGCTGGTTCAGGGGTAGTATTCACTTACCTTCGCTACTGTGAGTCCGCACCTACGCACATGCACAGAGACTTCCGCGCATGTGTAGAGTGTCAAAAACAGGACGTGATGACATCCGGGTGTGTGGGCGGAGCCTCCCGCAGCTGCCGCTACCGGTTCTCCCAAGCCAGATAGAACCGCCTGAATACTACCAATGGGCTGGTTGGATTTTTTTTCTGTACCATGTTAATTTTTAATGGTCACTAAACAAATGGTTATAAGCTGAGAACTACCTATGGAAGGAGTGGAAGGCAGATGAACTTAGATGTTTACTTTCAGCTGGCATGTTCAGCAGAGTTCTGTAACAAGACTCCTGATTATGGCCAGCAATATTGCCACATTAAATGGCACTTTTAATGCTTCTTTGTGATTTTAAATTTTACAACCCTGGATGCCTATGTGGAGACCTTTGTAAACAATTCTGGGAACAGTAAAGTCATATTACAATAAACCATTTTTAGAGCATTATGAATGAATGCCTGTCAAGCAAACCTCTGAACACAGCAGATTGCTAAAATCTGGAAGACGTTAATGATGTACACATTTATTCAGCTAGAAGAAATTCTCATTTTAAAGAAAATAACACAGTGCCACATATTGAGTTTCTTCTATGGAAAGGTATTTAAGGTTCTGTTCAAATTCTATACCTTTTTTTTTCTGATTAAGTTTCAGTTTCATGATTTGCACATGTTTTGCTGATAGAATTATTTTGAAGGGAAGTAGAAGTACAAGATTCCAACTTGTAAAATCTCTAGTAAATCGATGTGTAATTTTTGGTTGTGCACATTTATTGAAAAGCCACTCACGTCACCTTGAGCCACTTTTTTTTTAATTTAATTTATATGCCGCCCTTCTCCGGAGACTCAGGGCGGCTTACAATGCCATAAAATGGGCAGCAAATAAATTTGATAAATAAATAAAATAAATGAAGGGCACTCATGGCCTCTCTGGCTCATGGATTCTACTGTTACTGCTCTTACCAGTAACAGGTTGTTCCTGACATTCACCGAAATTGCTCCTGTGTTTGTTTCATGACTTGCATACTGGAATGGTAGGAAAGATTTGTGGTTTTCTTTAGTGCAGCCTTCCAGGTTGTCAAGTCTTCCTTCTCTTCACAAAGGGAAAGATCTACTATTTTTTCTGTCTTTTGGTCTTGTACTTTATGAACTACTGTCTAGCTTTGTGAATTCTGCTTACAGTGCTTCAGTAAACTATCAACTGAAATAAAATAGTTCTCCTTGTTCAGTGGTGGGATTCAAGTAATTTAACAACCGTTTCTCTGCCCTAATGATTTCTTCCAACAATCAGTTTGCCAAATTGCTCAGAAAGTTAACAACCGGTTCTCCCGAAGTGGTGCAAACTGGCTGAATCCCACCACTGCCCTTGTTCCTATTTTAGTGCCATTACTGAGTTTTTAGATGTGAGTGGTGTGGGCCTACTGGTAAAGAAGCTTGCATCCCATTCGGAAGGTTGAGAGTTCAATCCTAGATAGTAGCAACAGATGTTTCTCTCTTAGGGCACAAGAAAAATATATCTGCTGCGAACTCCATGTAGGCGTCAGGAAGGGCATCCATCCAGTAAACACTCAGCTCCATCAGTTGCCCAGACTCTGCCTGAATTAAGAGATGACGGGGTTGTAAAAAGGAACAAAAATGGTTTATATATATATTCTTTTTTTACCATTGTGTGTAGCTTTGATTTTATTTCAAAATAAAATTAATGCTTTAAAGAAAGGCTGTGGATTTTCATTGTTGCAACAGCTCAATATATGGAGAGAGAGAGAGAGAGAGAGAGAGAGAGAGAGAGAGAGAGAGAGAGAACTCAGTAGCCTCTAGTTTCTGATTCTTTTTAGTGATTGAAGCAGTGATGAAATAGTGATTATTAACCAGCCCATTCTTTGGACATGAGATTTATTCTCAAGCGATTCATGATTTGCATGCCTTAACAGGGCCCTTTGAACATCTAAAGGCTGATACTAATAAAGTAGAGATTGAAGAACTAGAAGCAAATGGATGGACAGGATCAAAGAGAATTCTGGAAATTCTTTTGGAAGGGCAAATGATTATTATGAGGCAGGCAAGAAAACATAGCTCATTAGCCTCTAACTCACAAATTCTTCACATATAAAGTTTTAACTCTCAATCATGTATTATATCTGCTTTCTGAGACTGGGTATATTTTATATATCAGGTGTTTGTTTGTTTTTTTACAAGCAAATGGTTTGCTGGTTTGCTTCGGTCCACTATGATACAGATATTTCAGCAAAAGTGTTTTGTTTATCCCTTGAATTGATTCATTATGCCATTTGATATTTTTCCCAGCTTGTTTGTTTGATCTTCATTGGTCCCTATAACATACAATTGTAGAAATAATCTAGATAGAATATTGTTTACCAAATTATTAAAATAGTTGTGTTGTTCAGTATGGCAGGGAAAATTGATTTGTTAAATTCAAGATTGTGGCATTGATAGCAATTGAAGCATAGAAGTGTTAAACCAAATAAAAGAATTATAACATGAAATATATTTAATGGTAAAAGTATTTGAACTTAACAAGTTTGTTAGTTTGTTCCCTTGAACCCAATATGATCTGTTCCAGCTTTCCACAATAGAGTGTCTTTTTACCTACAACTTCCAATATTCCTACTCATTGACCATACTAGCTGGTATAATTGTAGTCAGAAATATTTATGAGGTATCACATTGGAAATTCTAGAATTATAAAATGTGAAGGTTGGAAGAGACCTTGGTTATCATCCACTCCAAACGACTGTCACTGACCATCCAGTCTCTGTAAGAAAGAGAATCTATCAATTTCTTAAGTACACTGTTCCATTGCTAAATAGCTGTTGTCAATAGAATTTTTCATGGATATTCAACCAAAATTCCTTTCTTCCTTCTACTTGAAATCCACTGCTTCTTTTTCCTGTCTTCTGAAATAAATTTGAACAATTTTGCCCCATGATAGCCTTTCAGAAGCTTAAGGACAACTGCCATGTCTCCTTACAGTCTTCTCCGGGCTAAAAACACTCAAGACCTCCAGACATTTATCATAAGTGTTCTTTTTCCAAAGGCCCCTATCATCTTGGTTCCTCTCCTCTGGAAACCCTCTACTTTGAGAGCATCTTCCCTAAATTATAGTGCCCAGAATTGGAAACAGTATTCTTGGTACAGTCAGACCAGGCAGAATAGAGAGGAATTGTGGACTTTTCTTGAGCTCTCTCTATTCTGAGAATGGTGTTTTATACCAATGGTGGTTTTGTATAGATTCTCTGTGTGAACTTTTAATTGGGAATGCCAGGAAACAAACTAAGAAATATATGCATAGACAACATGTTGCCTGACAGTTATCTACGGATCCTTTTCAAAATTATGGGTCTTTTTATTTATTCAATTGGGAAAAGTTAAAAGAGCCGAGATGGCGCAGTGGTTAGAGTGCAGCACTGCAGGCTATTTCAGCTGACTGCTAGCTGCAGTTCGGCAGTTCAAATCTCACCGGTTCAAGGTTGACTCACCCTTCCATCCTTCCGAGGTGGGTAAAATGAGGACCCAGATTGTTGAGGGCAAGAGGCTGACTCTGTAAACCGCTTAGAGAGGGCTGTAAAAGCACTACTAAGTGGTATATATGTCTTTAAGTGATATTGCTATTGCTAAAATATATAAAACTTACTGTGTTCAAATTTTGTTTATATGAAATAATTGTGATCATCCAGTACACAAATATATCTTTGTGACTGTAGGGTTGTATTTTTTAACCTTATATTGTTTCCTATTGAACCCCCAATCATCCACTTATCCAATAAATCTTGGAGGAGAGTGAGAAATTCCAAGAAAAAATTGTTCATGAGTTTCTATTTCACATGCAAAACCAAACTATTATTAAAAATGTAGTAAGTTAAAACATTCACTAAAACCAATTTTCTTCAAAAAAAATCAAGAGAAAAAAGCAGTGGAGCATGAGATAATCTTCTCTTGAATTAAAGAGGATGCACAACAAATACAGTTGTAGCAATAAGGCAACAGGATGAGCTTAAATTATACACGGCATCACGTGTGCTATATCAGCTTATACATTGGATCTCGTTCTTAATTGCTGCTTCTTTGATTATTGAAATTTGCCCTTAATCACGCTAATAGCTTGAGACTACAAGCTTTTATTTGCTTTGAAGGACAAACTGATCATTATTTAATTTGAGTTGCCAGAGATTTTGAAGAAATAATTTATCATTTGTCTCCCATTATTAATAAGCATCAGATGCAGCAGAAACTTGAGAGGTTCTGACATTTTAATAGCTGAATGTGTGTGTGTGTGTGTGTGTGTGTGTGTGTATTTCAGCTAATGATGTCTTTCTTCCTTCTGGACTCATGCCTCTTTCATCAACCATTGACATTTCAGGGATGTGGCTTCTGAATCTGACAATAACATCAGGCAGATAAATCAAGAAGCTGCCCACCGAAGGTTTCGATCAAGGAGACATATTAGTGAGGATTTGGACCCTGAGCCCCTGGACAGTGGTGATGTCCCTGAAGTACGTGCAGGATTTGAAATGGATCCTTTCATAGTTTTGCCCAACTGAATGTACTCACTTGTTTGTTTATTGCCATGTTAAAAATTTCTGTACCACCCTGATTTCTCATGACTTAAGCCAAAATGACCCTTTAAAATGGCTTAATTTGGACTTACAGGTTTTCAAATGAAATTTGTACCAAAGGTAGGGCTGAAGTACACAAATAAGGAGAGTTAAAGAACAGACATGTTAAAATAATGCAAATGTTTGCTCTCATGTCATCTTTCTCTGATTGTTAATGCTACTTGGGCTAAGAACAAAAATTGAATTGAATTCATTAATCGATTGAAATTTGTATATGCCACGGTATTCTAAAATGAATCTGGGGAGTTCACATATCAACCATATAAAAGGCGTAAAGTTGCTAAAATCACTTAATAAAAAGGCATCAGAGATAAAGTGCAATAAAACATTTAACCGCCAATCAGTGCCCCCTACCAGCAGATTACATGTCATTCCCAACCCAAAGTCCTGTAGAAAAGTAGTGCTATGTTTGCAACAGTAAACTACCTGAACAACGGGGTTGAGTTTCTGAATAGACTCTGCAAAAGGAATAAATTCTATACGATTATGGAGCATTTAATAGCCATCAAAGTGTGTATTTTCTAGGTCACATGTTATCCTCCACTCTTTGGAAGTATAAATACTTCAGTGATCCACATCTTAGGACATAAACATAAAAAAAGTGGGGGGGGGGACAACCTGAAGGAGAAGAGCTTTCTCAGCTTTTGCTCCTACCCATTGGAACATCTTGTGCTCAAGAGTGAGGTCAGCTCCCATCCTCCTGAACTTCCACAAGATCTTGAGACCTGGCTTCAATGGGGGAACGTCATGTTGGAGGTGTTAATTGATTAATAACAGATCCCACCTCCTTCCCTGTTCAGCCTACTCCCTTCCCCCCATCTTTTTGCTTTATTTATAGCTGATAATTCCTATTTTAATAGTGTTTGCTCCTGTTGTATACATATTATTGCCATGTTTTATTATTCTTAACAGTGTAAGCCACCCAGAGTCACCTTGTGGTTGAGATGGGTCGTAGATAAATTGAATAAATAAATACACAAATAAACCTCTTGTACTTTCCTTGATTCCTATCTATAGTTTGTAGTCTATGGAGGACTACAACTTTTGTAAGAACCCTGCTTTTTGCTACTTGCCAGCTTTATTTTTTTCTCCCTGTGTTGCTCAAGCTTTACAACTTTAAAATGTTAGGACTTCAACTCCAAGAATTCCCCAGTGAGCATGCATGCTGGTTGGGGAATTCTGGGAGTTGAAGGCCATACACTGTACCTTAAGGTTGCAAAGGTTGAGAAACAATATCTTACATAATGCTCAAAGTATAGTATAGAAAGAGCCAAAGCTGATTGTCAGAGGTTAATTGTGTTCTAAGTCTTAAAGGTATATAATTGATTTTTAGGTTTAATTGATAGCCATGCCAATTGTAGAGAATATTGGTATATTCATTGTTGATGCCTTTTCTTTTTCTCAGCCTTGGGAAACCATTTCTGAAGAAGTGAACACAAGTGATTCCTTAAGCCTGACCTTGCCCCCTCCGCCTGCTTCCCCTGTCTCTCGGACCAGCCCTCAGGAGTTCTCTGAGGAATTGAATAGAAGACTTCAGATCACTCCTGATTCAAATGGGGAACAACTCTCTTCTATGATTGTAAGAGACTTGAACATTTCTTTTACTACTCTTCTAACATGCTCATTCTGATTTGTAGAAGTTACCTCAGAGTCAACACAATTGGTAATGTTGTGTGGACATGGTGCTTCAGGCTACAAGGTGTACGTTTGTTCCTCTTAGTTAATTGAAATTATTGGACCATTCTACAGTGCACCACAATTATGATGCAAAGCATACTTACGCTGAGGGCAATTTCCACAGAATTCAGTGATTGTCAGACCTGGAAGCCATCTTTTGCCTTGGAGCTTCAGGCCTGCCACATTTACTGCTATGGGAAACTGGGAGTGGGGGATTGCATGGAGCAAGGGTGATATATAGCCATAATAACATTCTTTCTCAGGGAGTCAAGGACATCTTGCTCTGCACCTGGAGGGTTGGGACTGGAAGGTGTCTCCAGTTGGGATGATGCTTTGATGGGCCATGTGGGGGCTGGGCAGGGACTTGAACTTTCCTTTGGGTGGGGAAAACCTGGAAGATTTTAGATTCGGGTTTTCCCAGATGTGCTAATATAACATCTCTAATAAAATGGAACTTTCAGGAAACTCAAGCCTCAGCGTCTCCATTCGTTGGGGGTGTTACTTGGAACCCTGACAGTGATTTAACTAAGCCAGTGTTTCTCAACCATGGCGACTTTAAGATGTATGGTCTTCAACTCCCAGAATTCTCCAGCCAGTCATGGGAGTTGAAGTCATACATCTTAAACCTGTCAAGGTTGCAAACACTGAATTGAGCAAATAAGTCAAAGCAATTTTGACTCAAATTCAGTAAGCCTACTTTTGAGTAAATACCAGAACTGAGTAATAATATTTATGCTATTAAATGTGTATTATGATCTCATTTGGAAGAGATTTTATGCTTACTCATAACTTCAGCAAACTTGATAAATGAAGTAGAAGTTCTCTGAATGCTTCATTGAGATAAGTAAATAAACAAACAGTAGGTTTGTAAATTTTCTTTTTTTAAAATTTAATTTTAGAGGTTCATATAGTAATTTTCACAGAATCCAATCTGGGTCGGTCACAGGGTCGGTTTAGTCTTCCAAGCTTTCAGACTCGTGCTGAACTTCATCCTCAGAGAACCTCTGCTCTTATTGACCAACCCACCCAGATTGAATCCTGCAACATTATCCTGGGACACATAGATTTGTCTTCATTCATAATTTTAACAATTTATTTTCATATATAAATGTGGCATACAACTGGAAAGTTTATACTAACACGTGTGTATTGGGATAATTATATTAATGCATCAAATAAAAAAGAGCCTGAGTAGCGTAGGGGAGTAATGCCTCCTACAAAGGCAGCATTTAAGATGAACTCGCAATTACTTGCGAGTTCAATCCCAGGCAATCCCAGGCAGGCTCAAGGTCGACTCAGCCTTCCATCCTTTATAAGGTGGGTAAATTGAGGACCCAGTTTGTTGGGGGCAATAAGCTGACTTTGTATAAATATAAATATACAAAAGTATGAAGGCTATTGCTTAACGCACTGTAAGCCGCCCTGAGTCTCCGGAGAAGGGCGGCATATAAATACATGTTTTTAAAAAATGGTTGTTTTGCCTGATTTCTTAACTCAGCAATTGCATTAATCGGCTGGGATGAATATTACACCAGTGAGTGTAAGAATTACACTAGGATGTTTTAATTATAAATGACAGACAACATATTTTAATTGTTATTTATACATTTAACAGGACAGCACATCACCTTGCCCTTTTAGCATTTAAGTACTGTAATAAGAAACCAAAGTGGAAAATATTTTTTTTTCCAAAACTAAAATGGGGAAAAACAAATTTCTCTACAAAATTAAATATTATGAAAGAACAAAAATATGCAATCCATAATGAAGAAAAATTATATTTAAAAAGGAGTATAAAATGTTAAAACAAATACATTTGAGGAGAATAAAAATATTACCCTATGTGACATTTGAGTCAATGGGCATAAATCTATCAGGAAGATTTGTATTAATATCAATACTAAATAGTGTCCATGCATGATTAAGCCTGATCTTTATTAGAGGATCTCTTAAACAAAAAATGTTGAGTAATTCTTTCTTCGGTGCCATTTCCACATTGTGGATTACCATTGAGCCAATCTTTTGCTTTCCTTGTCCAGTCCTTCACAAAAACAAATCTATTAATAATCTACATTTAATTTGTTTCTTAATTTTGTGTACTTTTAGGTAGTATTCCAGTTTTGCTCTGTTTTGTGTACTTAGGAAGTTCAAGCAGCTGTCTTACTGCGGGATTCTCTTTAAAGACATTTTGTGAATTTTTCTCAATTTCTTCAACTTTTAATCAAAAACTTTGGACATTGCCACCAAAACTTGCTTATGATTTCAGTCTAAAATGATTTAGATTGATATGATGCAGTATGATGGGAAAATTATGCTGCCAGTAAATTATTAGTCTACTTGTCATTTCAAAACCATTTCTTTATGATTTGTTGAAATGTCTTTACAAGGAATTCTTAAGCATTCTTAGTTCCATTAAGTTTCCTCTCCTAATTCCTAGTACCAAAGTTTTAAGACTTTCCAGATGTAAATTCTTTATGTAAAATTAATGTTCCCTATGATTAAAAAATAATGAACATGCTACTATTCAAATGATTTATGAAGATGAAGATAAATAGACTTAATCTGAACCGCATTAGAATTTGTCTCTGTTCTTTCTGTGATAAACATTAAATAGAGCAAATTTATCCTTGCATTTGAATAGTGAAATGGAAATGTATTTCCATCTTAACCAAGCTTCTAATGATAGCTGTGATTATAGATTTATAATAGTTCGGTCTAATGGAGAGTTAAGAACAAATCCACTTTTACCCATGATCTATTTCGTTTAGTTTTCCAGTAATACAAATTTTTCAACTGAAATCTATCAAAATAAATTTGACGTTCCTAAACCTCCACTTTAATTTTGTTAATGTTGCATTGTGCTCCTTTTGATATGAATTGCTTATGATTTCAGTCATAGAATACACAGAAAAAAATCTGTGTATTCTATGAAGACTTATTTATGCTTTTTCCTAAGAAAATCCTTTTTCCTACAAAGTTCCTTCATTAAGGCCTTTTAGGCAATAGATGAGTTTCACATCTTATCTGGCTAACAAGGCATCCCCTCAACAAAATATTATCAAACAAATATCTCAAACAGAGATATTAAGCACAGAGAAATCATTCCACAAAAGATTATTTTGTTGTCTGAAGGCTGTGAAGTTCTGCTTAAATGAATATTCCTATGATGAGTCGATTTAAAAAAAAAACTATTGAAGATAGGATTTCACCAATCTTGTAAGAATCGTCATAATCTTGCAAGATGCTTCATAAGATTTTAAGTTATTTCTCTGTACCATCCTTAGAAAATACTGAAGATTGTTCACAGTTGTTCCATAAATAATACCATAAGTGGAATCATTGAAGATGGGAGACAGTGAATGTTCATGAAATAATCTTTTCTTTTCTTTCAGTCATGAATAGCTTTCCACCTTATTTATTTTGTCCTATCAACAATCGGCCCAGAATTGTGGAAATTAAATTTCCAGTAAGGGTACCATTATCTTCTTGTCCATTCTGACTCCTTCCAAATACTATATTAATTTATATAACATATAAATTAGTAATGTATATATTTCTGCCATTTAAAATTGAATTCAAGGTTTTGTTCGTGAAATGGAAAGTAAGATTTCTGGCAATCAAATCGAGCGAAAGCAGGGTAAATTAACCTATTGGCTGGAAGAAAGGTAAATTTATCAAGTGGCTGAATGAAAGCTAAAGTAATCATAGGATGCCAGGGGAAAATGGCAGCCACAATGTATATAAAATTTTTTTTTTTTAATTCCAGCAAAGAGATCCCTCTGCAAGGTTGCGATCTTGTAGTGTAACTGATGCTGTTGCTGAACAGTCCCATTTATCACTGGTAAGTAGACATTTCTTGGCTGTTGTTTTTGTTTGTTTGCTCAGCAAATTTCAGGAGTGCATTTGTGTTAAAATGTTTTTGGTTGCATAGGAGGGTTGTTGGTTTTTTTGCGATGGATATCAATACTCAGTTTTGGGAAAGAGAGGGTAACAAAAGGCTGGTTAACTTCAATAAATGCATAGCAAAAATATTCTTTCTACCAGCTGGAGAAATCTTTTTTGAGATGGTAGTATCATCACTTTGCTACATGGACTCAGAGGTTCTCAACCATCCTTGAAATTTATGCTGGTGTTTTTTTCCATTTGGATGGTGATTATTTACATAACCATACATGTATTTCCATGTGTACCAAAACTTGTTGCCCTTGAGTTGAACTCCCACTCCTGGTGGTGACTATGTACTTTTCTTCACAATAATACAACAATATTTCCAGTCCAGTCTAAAAAAATTGGTCAGAAATGGGCTAAGTACAAACCAGCACCATTCAAGCTTAGCTTCCAAATGGAAAGAAGGTCAGCGGTGGGGTTCGTGTCCGTGAATGAAGGCCATTTCAATTAAAAACCAGACACTTCTGGATTAGTGATTTTAATGTTTGTAATTTGTAGTAACTTCTGCAAAGATAGAAATGTAGGAGTCTGCTAGAGAGGGGGACTCAAGAGAGGTTATAAGAAAAGGGGAGATGTATAAGGGAATTTGTAAAGAGGCAGAAAGAGCATTTCTAAAGAGTTTTTCTGTCAAACTTTATGATGCCTGTCAACCATCTAATTTTTTTTGTAATGTTATGTATTGCACACAGAGTGGCCTGGAATAATAGTGGAATTTTTTAAAAAAAAATAGTCCCCCCGCCCAATTTTTCTGGGGTTTTTTCCAGGCCTTCCCATCGCTAGTTCCACAATACTGGAGTTGGGATTTTCTTCCTATTTAAAGAATTGCTTTAAATTGTTGATTTATTTGAATTTTCCTTTAATTTTCTCCTTATAAAATGAACACCGTTGATTGTACTTTATTTCACCTGAGGTTGGAGATACCACACTTTATTTTGGGGGTAATTTCCCCCACCCCCAGGTCACATAATGGCAGTGTGTTCATATTTTAGACATGCCTATCAGTAGAGGGTTTCAAATCCCAGTCCTACTGGTTTGCTATTGGGTGTGCGTGAGTGCGTGGCGCTTCTGCACATGTGCAGTACGTTTTTGATGACATCTGGGTGGGTGGGCGGAGCCTCCTGCCGCCGCCGCTACTGGTTCTCCTGAACCGAGGCAAACTGGTAGCAACCCACCACTGATTCCTATCCATCAAACTAATTTTGAAAACGCAAAATAAAATAACTTCTTGCTTACTAGGAGGAACCATATCTGGAAATGGTAGGAGAAAAGCAGGTGAGGGGGATGGGAGGGCAGAAGCTTTATTCAAGATTATACACAAGAATCTGGTCAATTGAAGTTTACTAAATTGGTGCCTGATAAGGTCAATGGAATTTAAGAGAGGTTGGACTTGAATCATTCGTGGCAATGTAAGGACACTTAGCTAATGACATGTTTAACTCTGCCCACTAGCTCTGCTTGCTCTTCTACAAATAAGCCCAATTAAGCAGCTTGCTATCATCATTTTTGCAACAATCCATTTTCAAATCCATGCTGTCCTGCTTCCTTTTTATTTAGGGATATATTTAAAATGTGTATGTCACCCCTGAAAAAATGTTTTTCCACTCTAATTATTTTCTAAAAAAGAAAAGATGAAAATATTAAATTTCAGTTTGCTATGTGTATTTTATCCTGAAATCCGTATTTTATATGCTTTTGGTAACTTTGGAGTTCACAGGGACAATACGAAATATCAATAATTCTGTGAGCCACTTCAACATGATTTGAATCTCAACCCCATTGAACCTGTTTATTGTGGTTCAGTGCTAATTGGGCTGCTATATGTTTCAGTCCAACGTTTGAAGTGGAGCAGATGTTGTCCTAGATAGAAAAGATAAGGCTGGTTCACATTAGATATGGATCAAACAAATACTTACGCATTCCTCTTTCTGTGCAAACTTGAATAATTCTCTGTTACACGTAGGTCTTGGGTAATTCTAAATTAGGTCTTTGGCTTGGATGCTTCGCTGTAGTCCTCAATATGTCTTCTCTCACTTTAATCCATATGAAAATTATATTGCAATGTGCTTTGTTCAGTTACTCTATCTTATTTCCACAAGGATTTTTTTCTGAGAGTACAAATTTCACACTAACCTGTGGCAAATTTCATGGGCAAAAATATTACTCTTCGTTATTTTAATCTGGGATTCGTGTATGTGATCAAACAGTTTTAAAAAAAAAGTTGCATGGCATTTTTCTCCTTTTAGCAGCTAAGGTTTTTTTTCCTCCTATTCTTCTGTGTTCTATTATGATTTTTTTTCTGGGAAAATCATCATACTCAGCTTCTTCTTTTTCAGCTTGACTCTACTGAAATCTTTGCCTTTGCTGTGGCCAAATCCAACTTGCTTCATTTAATTGTTCATACTCCTGTTGTAGGTACTGTCTTGGTATCCTCTGCGGGGGAGAAAAAAATTCATGATCATGGACACATTGCCTTCTCTTTTCTGGTGTATATATGTATATGTATGTATGTATGTATGTATGTATGTATGTATGTATGTGTGTGTGTATATATATATATATATATATATATATATATATATATATATATATATATATATATATATATATATATATATATAATACACATACCCATCCACTATGGTGGCAAAGAAAGACAATAGAATGATGTGGCTAAAAGCATATATACATATATTTTGACCTTTCTGCTGTTCTCTGCTATAAAATAAAGATGAAAATGTTTTATCAAGATGCCATTATTTCAAATTAGTGTGTTGATCATCCCTTAACTGTAACAATTATTATTATTTAACAGCCGAGTGGCCCATCTAGAAGACTTCGTTCTTCCACGGTCACTGGGGGTGAAGAGTCGACGGTAATAATATTTTTATCCAGCCAAATCTATATCATTCACCTTCTCTCTTATTCAAATCTCTCTTCTTTTCTTTTCCCTTTGTTGTCAAGGATATCAGTCTTTCAGAATGTCAGGGATGAATGGTGACAAAACAAAGCAAGTGACAAAACATATATGATGTCAGGATGAAAATACTTGTATTAAATGTTGGAAGGCAAATGGGCAGGTGTGACATTTGCATGGTGGCATCACCTCACACTTCTTGTCATTTTGGCCTTGGTGGGTTTTCTGGAGATGCTTTTGCTTTTAGTTTGGGTACAGTTCGCTTTTAGAAGATTCCTTGTGCAACTTTACAGATACCGTACTTCCATACCCCAAAAGTGCTTTTTCAAAAGGCAACTGGACTTTCTATGTTTTTCCTTGAAGACAATTTCTGAAGAACAAAAATGAAGCTTCTTGGTTGAGAAGTGAAACATCTTCAAGGAAAAACAAAGAAAGTCCAGTTGCCTTTTGAAAAAGCATCTTTGGGACAACCATGACCTGGATGATTCTGAGAATCTCCATAGACATATTTTCATACCTTGGTAATGAAATAAATTGCATATTCCCACCATTCTCCTAGCTTGAGTATCTTTTGTAGTTGTTCGGCTACTTCAACAACACTCTTGCTACAGAAACATTCTCAGTATCTAATTGGATATTTCCCATGGCATTACTTCTGATAGCGAGTTCTCTTCTCTTCCTCCAACTGTGGCATTTTGAAAGTTTATTAAAACATTGCTTCCCAGCTTCTTTTATACTGAAGGAGAAATAGCTGAAAGGCAAAGAATTGTCTAAGTGTGCATACATGCAGAAAAATTAGAGGTGGAATAGAATTTACCTCTCACAAGCTGTAGATTACCTAATGAGCAAGTAATTATCCCATCTCTGACTTTCACATAGTGGAAATGCACCTGTGTGAGTTTTTCTTATTTGAATCAAGCAGAGAATATAGCAAAGTAGGAATGGCTAATTGCAACCAAACATGAATGTCAATTTGTAGACAACAGAAAGGGGCAGAAAATTCTTTAAACAAGTTTTGAAGAAATATACTTGGCTTATACCAATGAAATCTCACAGAGCATTAAAGGAAGTGGTTTGCAACATGTATTAGCACAAACCTTTGAATTATTAAACCAACCGTGTTTTGGTACAACTGCCTGGTGTGAGTTGTTTGAACTTATCATGCATGCACACACCTTCAGCTCTTCTGGGGGATCAGCAACAAAGTGAAGCATGCACACACATGAGAAGGCAAACATGAACTCCTTTCAAAGTAACCATAAGAGCCTTGCCAAAAAAAAAAAAAAAGCTTTAATTATTTGGAGAGAGATGCTTCATTTGTGCTGGCAGGTTTTGCAAACCAGCTACTTTAAGTGTTTTGCACCGCCCTGTTTCCCAGACTCAAAAAAATAAATAAATCAGATTATTGCAAAAATCCAACAGGCATTCACCAGTAAGACACAAACAACTAATAAAAGCAATCAGAACTAATTGCAATTGTTTTCACTGGCTGTTCTTCGAGAATAGAGACGCCAAAAAAACAGGGAGCCAGTATTCTCATTGTCGATGTTTATTTATCAATTGGAGGATAAAGGAGGAGTAACGATAATAGAAAGAATTGAGAAAGATGTCTTGTTATAAAAAAGTAGTTTTTACTCTTGGTGGCACATGGGTTGGGGGAAAAAACACTCCATGAAAGGACTCTCATTTGAATAGCGAATAATTTATTTTATTCCAGACAGACATTGTTTCTCTTCTGTACTAATCTCTTTATTGAGGTTTCATCAATATTTTAAACTACAGATTTTGAAATGACAGTTAAAACTAGACAATTTTCCTGCATTGAATATTTTTCACTTTGAACCTTCTTTGCATTGTTATATGATACAGTAGGATGAATCAATTATGGATCAATTTACAGCGGTTTCCCTAGCTATCAGCTATCAGAGAAGACCATTCGATGGGGAGGTTTACCTGCACAAAAAGAAGGTTCTAATTCTACCAAATTTATGTTACAATCTGAGGTTAAAAAAATTGACTCAAGTTGAGGGAGAAATAGAAAACAATCAGGAATTAGGAACTATCATATTTGGTACTTTTTCTTTTCTTTTAAAAGGTTCAGGCTATGTTGGAATATTCCCAGTTAAATGGTTTAGTATTTCCTGCCAAATCTAAAGGAGGGAGGGAGGGAGGGAGGGAGGGAGGGAGGGAAGGAAGGAAGGAAGGAAGGAAGGAAGGAAGGAAGGAAGGAAGGAAGGAAATACTTTTAAAAGTTGTAATATCAAGTTCCACTGTTGGTTTTTTTTTAAAGTGTTTTATTTATTTGATTTATTTACCATCTGTCTTACCACGATTTCGTAATCTAGAACAGGGGTTTCAAACTCACGTCGTCACGTGACGTATCAGGACTTTTCCCCCCTTCGCTAAACCAGGCATGGGCGTGGCCAGCGCGTGATGCATCTGGCCCACGGGCCATGAGTTTGACAGCCCTGATCTTAGAAGAACAATAATGTGATATTTCATACTATGCAAGCAGCATGCAGTCACATGCATTTTCCTCAGTGATGGTGGACGAATTTGTATTTCTTAACACCTCCTATTCCTAACCCACCATTGCTGGAGCATAGTCGTGAGCTAGGCAACAATGGATATGATACACCCACAAAGCTTTCAGCACTGAACATCCTGCTTTGAGACAGAAGGAAGAGTTCTAGAGCATCCTGAGGCCTCATCCCAACAATATCCCAACAATATTTTTCCATTTGCAAAAAAATAGTTAAAATTAGGGGGATTTTCAAGTCAGGGGAGTCACTTTTGGAAGAAAAGCCTATGCATAAAAATGAGATGCCACCTGAGAATAAAGTTTGTTTGGCTTTCAAACTGATTTAACACACTCTGGCAATGTTCTATTAATGTACTGTACTTGATGTCGCTGAGTAACCCATTTTTCTAGGGTTTTTTTTTTCTTTCATCTCAGACTTATGCAATGATCCTTTTTCTCATTTTAAAAGAATCCCATGTTTTAACAAACCAGGGAATATTTCTCCTTAGCTAATTTTTTAAAAAGAACTTTTAAAAATGTTTGTTTTCATTCTAGCAAACATGTATCGGTGCATCATTATGTAAAAAACAGTAATTTTTGTTCATTTCATGTATGGGAAATTATTTCAAGGTGTCATACTTTCCATATAAAGATTGCAAGCTTTAATAACCATGGCCTGCTATTATTTTATAACACTGACTCTTTGACTCAGAAAACAATAGAAAATCGGATTCTCATTTTACCGACTTCAGAAGGATGGAAGGCTGAGACAACCTTGAGCCTGATGAGACTCGAACTGCCAAACTGCAGGCAGCTAGCAGTCAGCAGAAGTAGCTTGCAGTACTGCACTCTAACCACTGCGCCACCACAGCTCTTATTGTTCTTGTCATGGCACATTGCATTGTATATTTTATTTGTCAATATTAAGAATGGCAGCTCTCAATCTTCCAGTTATTTTGGGGGTCATTGTGCAAACCAGAGCAAAATGTTGCAACATGAGAGTCCTAGATTCCAAGGTTGATCATTACAGGACAATTCTTCCTAATGGAAGTCACATATAAATCATATTTAATGACATCAAAATGCTCAAAGGGGATGCAGCCATTAGCAGGAAGTTTGAAAGAAAAATGTTCAAAGCATTGGAAATTTCTAATTTAATATATTAAACAATATAATGAGCCTGTCGGTTTAGTAATGAACTGATGTCTTTGAAATGAAGACTACACAGCTTGTGACCTAGCCAAAGTCACTTACGATAAACCACTAGGGACCATTTTTTCTGATTGGTACCATTTTAGTGAAGCAAATGAAGTCAGTTTTTCATCATTTAAAGTGTAAAAGCTTTTCTAACTGTCTTTGTTCTCAGTCCTCCTAGTACTTGTGCACTGATTATGTCTAGGCTTTTTATATTCTTCTGCTCCTTTGATTGTCTACCTTTATTGAACAGATCTCATCTTCAGCAAGGATAAAATGGCGATTACCTCTGTCAAACTGGACAGCATTTATAACTTCTGTGAATCTCAGTGCCTTGCTATCTACTTGTGAATGTGCTAACCTTGCTTTTGTGATTAGAACTGAATCTTTATTTCTCTGAAAGTGACCCTTTTAAGGAAGGGTTCTGCCAGCACATATCTTCTCAGTTGTTCTGTTGCAATTACTGATTGTAAGAATGACTCGCTGCCACAAAGTTAACACTATGGTAATTTCTTGCATAAACAGCCATCAGTGGCCTATGTTCATACTACACCGGGCTTACCTTCAGGCTGGGAAGAGAGGAAAGATGCTAAGGGACGTACTTATTATGTCAATCATAACAATCGCACTACAACTTGGACTCGGCCTGTCATGCAGGTATGAATTTCTTCTCCTCCAGCAAAGCAGTGAGATCTTGATAATCATTTGCAGTTCTTTCAGATTCCAAATGAAAACTATGAGGGAGGACAGGTTCTGATGAAATAATTATCTCTCAGTGAAAAGAGACATGCATTAGCTATGGCAGAATCTGCTATGGCACAGGGCCAATGCCAGATCTCATGTACATTAAACCTTGGCAGATCTGCAGCATAACACAAGCCCACCCTTAACATCCACACTGGTTTTTTTTTTTAAATTTGATTTATATGCCGCCCTTCTCCGGAGACTCAGGGCGGCTTACAGTGCATTAAGCAATAGCCTTCATACTTTTGTATATATTTATACAAAGTCAGCTTATTGCCCCCACAAGCTGGGTCCTCAATTTACCCACCTTAGAAAGGATGGAAGGCTGAGTCGACCTTGAGCCTGGCTAGGATTGAACTCACAGAATTACAGGCAGCTGGATGTTAATTGCTGCCTTTAGTAGGAGGCATTAGCCCCCTACGCTACTCAGGCTCTTTTTTTGATAGGAAGGAAGTGAGCGATGCAAGACCATGTTCTGACTTGCAACCAGATGATTAAAAGCAGGTTTCTCTTTCTCTGCTCACTTCCATGAAGCTTTAGTTGTCAGCTTGCAGTGACTGAAATTGCAATTTCCTGGGGCTATAACATTGTTAATTGCAATTAACAAACTGGAGCTAGCTCCAAGCTGCACTTCTTCCCTCCCTGGAGTTAACTCGCTCCTTAATTACAGTTTAGCAGTATTAAACATGAGATCAAATTAAACAGAATTTTCTAATAAATCTTCATTCTAAAGCAGCCCTTTGCAAGCCTCAATTTTAAGTTACTAATTCTTGCATTTCCGTAGCTATCTGTGATTGATACCCTTGAACCTCTTAAGTCAAGAAATAAAAATGTAAATGATTTATCCAGGAACATGGAAAGGCACATAGAGAATAATTTAGAATCCTAGAAATAGAGCAGGGGTGTCAAACTCGCAGTCCACAGGCCGGATGCATCATGCACTAGCCACACCCACCCCAGTCTAGCGAAGGGGAGGGGAAGTCATGATACGTCACGTGATGATGACGTGACGGTGTGACTTTGACATCCCTGAAATAGAGGAAACTGCTAGAAGGAGATTACCTAAACAAGTTGGCATGTACACCAATTAAGGGAACTTCTAGGTAACAGTATATAACTGGAGGTTCTTTCCAAATTTTGATTAATAGACAAAAAACTGGTTCAAGCACATGGTTATGAATGGCTTTCTAAATAGAAGCCTCTGTGGGGCATGCAGAAGACAGCAGCCATTCATACCATCTCCAGTTTGAGAAAAAACTCATTCAAAAATACCAGTAAAATAACTATATTGGGATGCATATGGAAGATTGTTCCAATTATAGTATGTTTCCTCCATTGGAATGCCCACCACTGGAATGCTTTATTGAAAGCGGGAATGAGTAAGGAGTGTTAATCATGATTTATTGATTTCAGACATCCTTTATTATACCATAGTTTAGTTTTTGGTAAAGGAAGTCGTAACTTGTAGCTAACTTGTGTTTGCCTCTAATGTAGCTTGCTGAAGATGGTGCTTCTGGGTCAACATCAAACAGTAACAACCATCTAAGCGAGCCTCAGATAAGACGGCCTCGTAGCCTCAGTACTCCCACAGTTACACTATCTGCTCCGCTTGAGGTGAGAAGTTCTCTTCCCCAAACCAGGCTTGTTTGCCTCTTGGGTTTTCATTCTTCCCATCTCATTAATTCTCCTCACCATTTCTGTTCTCCGGCCAGCTTTTACAATGTCTCTTTTGTACCTCAATCATATTTGTGCCTGTCTTTATTTTGTAAGATTACACTTGCTTGTTCTGACCACTTTTCCACATTTAACAATTTAAGATTGGATTGCTTTTCCACCTGATTATCTCCCTTCACCCTTAATACATTCATCTTCCGATAGGTAATGTGCTCCTTTGAGTATTCCTTCGCATCTTGTAAGCTCATTGTATTAGAAATGTTCTACACATATTGGTGCCCTGTGTGTGTATTTCGGTTTTGAATATCATGTTTCACATTTGATATTTTTTACTTTCAATATTGTTTCCATTTGTTTGACAAGCTAGCTTGATTTCTAATAGCTGTATGATGCAATTCCTGTGGAGTAGTGTCCTTCCTGAGGTTAGCATGGCCCCAGTCCTGATGTGCTTTCATAAAGCTGTAAAAACCTGGCACTTCCAACATGCCCTTGGTAGAGTATAGCGATTTAGTCCTTCTTTTAATTTGAAGTTTTTTCATCTTATGCTGTAAAATGTCCAGAGTCACTTTGTGATTGAGATGACATGCAAGTTGATTAGTTGGTTTATCGATTGATAAATCCATCCATCGATCTCAGGAGTTATTAAACTGTTTAGTTCTCTTCTCCGAGCTTCCCACTCTCTTCCCTAACTAGCATTAGTTGCAGTTCCCACCTGATGGTGGTTGGGTACTGGAGATAGTTCTTGACTTACAACTACAGTTGCAACCAGAATTTCCATTGCTAAGCATCTTCACAGAGTCACACCCAATTTTACGTCCGTTTTGACATGGTTGTTAAGCAAATCACACAGTTGTTAAAGAAATAGTGATAGCATTTAGACTTATATACTGTTTTACAGTGCTTTACAGCCTTCTTTAAGCAGTTTACAAAGTCAGCATTTTGCCCCCAACAATTTGGGTTCTCATTTAACTGACCTCGGAAGGATGGAAAGCTGAGTCAAAGTTGGGCCTGGTGGGATTTGAACTGCCAAATTCAGGCAGCTGGCAGTCAGCAGAAGTAGCCTGCAGTATTGCACTCTAACCACTGCGCCACTGTGGCTCAAATCAAAGCTGGCTTCCCCCATGGAGTTTACTTGTCAGAAGCCAGCTGGAAAGGTCACAAATGACTCTGGGATACTGTAACTGGCAGTTGCCAAATGCTCAAATTTTGATAATATGACAATAGGGATGCTACAACACTTATAAGTGTGAGGATTGGTTGTAAATCACATTTTTCAGGGCTGTTGTAACTTCAGATGGTTGCTAAGTGGACAGTTGTAAGTTAAGAACTACCTGGGCATGTCTAACATAGGAGGGATAACATGGCCAGATGAGAGAGACAAAAATGTCTTTGTTTTAGAAAAATCATGGATTCCACTCCATTCTGTAAAGCAGATGAGCTTATTGCTTCTTTACTATCTTGTTTGCAACAAAAAGGGACTCTTCAAACTGGAAAGATGGTATTAAAGAGGCAAATACATTTCAACATAAGTATATTTGAAGAGATGCATATAGAAAATGAAGGGAATCCAAATTTCATGTGATGGAAATTGAGCTGGTGGTGACCAACAGTGGAGTACTTGGCAGGACTCAGCTATATATTTAAAAGTGGGAATCATTGGTAAAGGGATAAAAAAACGAATTACTTTTATAAACTTAGGGTGCAACCAGTGGTGAAATCCAATTTTTTTTACTACCGGTTCGGTGGGCGTGGTGTGGCTTGGTGGGTGTGGCTTGGTGGGCGTGGCAGGGGAAGGATATTGCAAAATCCCCATTCCCTCCCCATTCTGGGGCCAGCCAGAGGTGGCATTTGCCAGTTCTCTGAACTACTCAAAATTTCTACTACCGGTTCTCCGAACAGCTCAAAATTTCCGCTACCGGTTCTCTAGAACCTGTCAGAACATGCTGGATTTCACCCCTGGGCGCAACTGTAGACTCAGAATATTGTATGCAGGAATGTTCATCAACCTCAAAGAAGATACGGGTAGTCCTTGCTTAACTATGCTAATTGGGAGTGAAATTGTTGTTGTTAAGTGAAGCACTTGTTAGGCAAAACATCACATGACCATACCGCTTAGTGATGGCGTTTCCAATAGTCCCAGCTGTGGTCATTAGGCAAGAACCTCTGGCTTCTCCTACCCTGCTGTGCTATCCTCAGCTTCAGTTTCCCCACCCGCTTAATTCCCCCTCATCTCTGTTGTTGCTGCCATGACCTACCCCTGCTAACCTCCTCCATCTTCTTCCTCCCACCACTGATGAGGTGTCCTGAGCTGAGACAGATGCTGACTCTTAGAAAGGGCAAATGCGGCCTCCCAAATGGCTAGCAGCTGCCCAAATGGCTAACACAAAGAAGAGGGGGGGGATCAAACTATTCTCCAAAGTACCCAAAAGCAGGACAGGAAGCAGTGGATGGACACTAATCAAGGAAAGAACCAACCTAGAGCTAAGGAGAACATTTCCTGATAGTGGTCCCTTCCAACTCTATTATTCTGCCTCATGGAGCCCTGGCTTCAGGTTGTGGAAATTGAGCTGGTGGTCACCAGCAGTGGAGTACTTGGCAGGACTCAGTTATACATTTATACATGAGATGTTGTGCAGAGTTGTGGAGCTTCATGGTGTCAGAAACGCTTGCAAAACGTCAGCCAGGGGCAGCAGAGGTAGGAAGCAACAGCAGAGTGCAGGGCAGCCAAACAGGCAGAGACGGGAGGGAGATAGGTGGGTGGTGGTGTATTAAAGGACATGCTGTAGTCATTAATATGGGTGAGCTGCCAAGTACCTGAGTTTTGATTATGTATCTGCAGGGGTTGCTGCAGTGGCCATAACTTTGAAGGTTGGTCATAACTTTCATTCCGTGCCATTATGACTTTGAACACTGAACAAATGGTCGTTAAGTGAGGTCTACCTGCATTGTAAAATAGGAAAGCTACGAAACAGGGCAACCAAATATCCAAGCACCTGATACTTCATCTTTTTTAAAAGACTGTTACCAACTTAAATCCCATGGATTCCATACCCAACATTCTTAATTGGTACAATGCTAAATTGGTATGAATGGGAAATTTTTCAAATAATGTTCTAATAATTTAGGAAATTTTATCACCTTCAGTGGAAAATTGAAGGTGTATCATTTCCAGGCATTGTAATGGTGGAATCGTTTTAATTTTTGATCTGAGTAGGCTGCGGTACTAATTGTCCTTCATACTTCACTTCATACTTCATACTGCTGTCTTTAACATCTCTTTCTTCTTTAGGGACTTCTCAAGGACTCTCCTGTGCGAAGAGCGGTGAAGGACACCCTTTCTAATCCACAGTCTCCTCAACCATCTCCATATAATTCTCCAAAACCACAGCATAAATTGACACAAAGTTTCTTACCCCCTGGCTGGGAGATGCGGATAGCACCCAATGGCAGACCCTTTTTCATTGATCACAACACCAAGACCACAACATGGGTAAAATGAACTTTCACTTCTTGGGTGTGTAGAAGCGGGTGATAGGAGAAGGGAGAAATACTACTTTCACATCGTTGTTAAGCAGAAGGCAACCAAAAGATTGGATCCACACAATTATTAGGTAAAGGTAAAGGTTCCCCTCGCACATATGTGCTAGTCGTTCCCGATTCTAGGGGGCGGTGCTCATCTCCGTTTCAAAGCCGAAGAGCCAGCGCTGTTCAATGGTCATGTGGCCGACATGACTAAACACCAAAGGCGCACAGAACACTGTTACCTTCCCACCAAAAGTGGTCCCTATTTTTCTACTTGCATTTTTTACAAGTGTTTGAACTGCTAGGTTGGCAAAAGCTGGGACAAGTAACGGGAGCTCACCCTGTTATGCAGCACTAGGGATTCAAACCGCTGAACTGCCGACCTTTCAATCGACAAGGTCAGCATCTTAGCCAGTGAGCTACCGCATCCCATACAATTATTAGACAACTTATTTCTTTTAAAAATGTAACTTCTTTTAAGTGAAGGCTGGAGAGGGGATGGTTGGTCACAATTTTTTTTCAATTTGCCAGTTTTTATTTTCTGGTAACAAGTTTCAACAGTGTTTTTTCCTGTTATGGATTCAGTTTACAATACTTTAAACATTTCCCATTGTTCCCCAAATCATGATTTGCTGGATTATACGTCATAAAGTCATTCTCTCTTGACAATCATGTATAAAGACTTTCTCTATGATGATCTGGCCCTAATCTGGTCCTTCAGTTTTCTCACAGTTCATTTATTGCTACTGTAACTGAATTTATCCACCTTGCATCTAGTCATTCTCTTCTTCTCTTTCCTTCCCAAAATCATACTCTGGCAAAAAAATATTCAGTTTTTCATCATTTCCAAAAGCAAATAAAGATTACATCATAATACATAACATTTTGGGGTAAAATAAAAGAGAAGCAAGTGCCCTGTATGTTTCCTTGTCTTAAGAAACATACGGGACAATCTGAGATTTTTCATTTTAACTCCTTTGTTAAAATGAACATCCCTTAACATCCCTGTAGAATAAGGAGCCATGAGATGAGTCAGTTAACTATTAAAGAAGTACCAAAGTATCTAGTAATGCCTCAGGCAGGACTAGAACTCACGGTCTCCTAATTTCTAGCCAGGAGCTTTAACCACTAGACCAAATTGGCTCTCTTACATGTCTAATATTTAGAAGTGGCTGCATGAGATCTGAATAATTTGATTCTGCTAGTTGCTGTAGAAGTCTCTTTCCTTAGAGTTTTGTCAGGATCATAGCCAAGGCATAATGCAGTGCTTCCCAGTCCAGTTTTTTTGCAGATACAGGAGCAAAAGAAACAGTTTGCTATATAATCTTCTCGTAAATGAAATCATCTCTAACCTAATTTACTGAAAAAGTAACTATATCACAGTCTCTTGAAAATGGCTACATAACTTGCTTGCATTAATGTGCAAAAGAGATAATGTTAAATGCTTTGCCGCAAAAAAAATTATACTTTCTGAAATCTAAGTGGGAAGGAGGGAGGGAGGGAGGGAGGAAGGTAGTTCAGTATCATAGGCCTTAATACAACGCTATAGAGCACTGCACACCAGAACAATTAGACACAAGAACAGTTTTTCCTAAATGCCATCACTCTGCTAAACAAATAATTCCCTCGACACTGTCAAACTATTTACTAAGTCTGCACTACTATTCATCTTCTCATCGTTCCCATCACCCATCTCCTCCCACTTATGACTGTATAACTGTAACTTTGTTGTTGGTATCCTTACAATTTATATTGCTATTGTTTCTTGATTGCTTATTTGTAGCCTATGATTATCATTAAGTGTGGTATCTTATGATTCTTGATGAATGTATCTTTTATTTTATGTGCACTGAGAGCGTATGCACCAAAGACAAATTCCTTGTGTGTTTAATCACACTTGACCAATAAAAATTCTATTCTATTCTATTCTAATAAAGATGTTACTTCAGTAAGGATGTTCTTACAACAGTTTGCTTATCACTTCAGGAAGATCCCCGACTGAAATTTCCAGTTCACTTGCGTTCAAAAGCGGCTTTAAACCCAAATGACTTGGGCCCCCTTCCTGTAAGTATCCACACTGAACTTTTTGAAATAGACAACATTTTGCATGTTGCAAATGTAGTTGAGCAACTTTTCCTTATCTGGGTGCACTTCACAGAATTGTTGAGTTATACCTCTTTGAAAAGTACCCCAATTAGGACAGAGAAAGAGGTGTGTGTGTGTGTGTGTGTGTGTGTGTGTAGTTTCAATAATTATGGCAGTAGTCTGATTTGTTTGCAGCACTAAAAGCTTCACTGTGAACAGATAGGTTCCCCTGAGCTTTCTCTGCCCTACAACATGGCAAAGTACCCATAAAGCAAAAGTTACAGTTTTGCAGGTCCTGCATTTATGGAGGCTACTGCTCAAACAAAAGCATTTGTTTGAGTAGTAGCCATCATAACCATCAAAACACCATTAAAAGGATGTAATTGGAAGGAACAACGCTACTTGCGGTATGAGAAGTTGGCTGTTTTCATAACATAGACAGCAGATTGCTTTTAAATGTCTGCTTCCATTTTCTCTGTTTTATTGATCTTTGCAAACTCAGCCGATTATTTGGTTGGCTTCATTTGCAATTTTAGCTTTCATCCCTCTCTCTGAGAGGAAGATGTTTTGCAAGATTACACTTAGAGGCAAAAATGCTTCCATTTTACTTTCTTTTCAGAAGAAAGAATGGGACACTTGTTATTTTCAGTGGTCTGGATTCTCCCCTTCTCAATTTGTTTGCCTCTTGAAAATAAACCACAGTTTTATCACAGCTAGACATCTATACATTTTAAGACTTTTAAAAAGAACCGATAAACAAGTTAGTTTAATGTAGCTCAAAGCAGTGTTCCCAACCTTGGTTTCTTTACGATGTATAGACTTCAGCTCCCAGAATTCTCCAGCCAGCATATTTGCTGGGGAATTCTGGGAGATGAAGTCCACACATCTTAAAGTTGTCAAGTTTGAGAAACACTGAGCTAAGCAAATAACTCAAATCAATTTGTCCTGAACTTAATGAGATTAGTTTAAGTAAAGATATCTACTGAGTAACAGCATTTATTCTATTATTTGTGTCTCAAAAGTAGAATTGTGTCTCGGGGAAAAAAGTCTCAACATTGCAAACATGTTCTCTCAATCCAACATCAGTAACTATTACAATATACTATTGAGAACTTCTTATCCAGAATTTATAACACTTTTCCAAGATTGGAAACAACTGTCTGTTCTTATAAGATCAGGATAGCCTGCTTCAAAAAGATTGTCTGTGTTTCTCTTGGCACATCAGTTTCTGAAGGCATATAAAATTTTTCTCTTGGATCTGAGTGCTGTATCCACATCAGTTACGGACAGATGTGTCCTTTCTAGAATTAAAGCTGGAGTCTAGTATTACTTCATTTGACATAGTGACCCTTTGCCCATTAAATGCACTCTAAAAAATAAAACTGCAAATAATGAACTAAGACTTAAAAACAGAAGCAAGGATATATATTACAATAAAACCAATACATAGAACAGATAAGATGCAGATCTTCACTGCCACTTAAGAGCAGGAAAGATGAGCTGGTCTGAATATCCTTGAGAAAAAGTTCCTTATGAGTTAAACTATGCTAATTGAGATCAGAAAACCAATCATTAAGCAATGCAGTACTGTAGTTAAGTCAAAAAGCCATGTGATTGTTTAGTGATAAAAGTTCTGGTTACACATGTTGTTAAACAAGGATCATATCTTCCAACTTCCTGCCAGCTTCCCCATTGATTTTGCCTATGGGAAGCCAGCAGGGGAGGTCATAGTTTACATGACCATAGTATAGTGTGATGACCCATAGTATAAGGCCCATTTGTAATTATCACTCGTTCAGGGTTGTCTTAAATTCAGACAGTTGTTGGATGAGTGAACATTAAACGAAGAATACCTATAATTGGAATTTGTTACAGAAAAAAACCACATCTTCTGTATTCAAGGACCGACGTCTCTTCGTGGAGGCACATACAGTAAGGGTTCCGAGGGATCATTGTAAAATATAACTAGATTTTTATGCCACCCATGGTTCTGATGTACAATAGCAATAGCACTTAGACTTATATACCGCTTCATAGTGCTTTTACAGCCCTCTCTAAGCAGTTTACAGAGTCAACCTATTGCCCCCAACAATCTTCCTCATTTTACCCACCTTGGAAGGATGGAAGGGTGAGTCAACCTTGGGCCTGGTGAAATTTCAACTGTTGAACTGCAGCTAGCAGTCAGCTGAAGTAGCCTGCAGTACTGCTCTCTAACCACTGTGCCACCTCACCATAATATAAGGCTTATTATATACTTTACCCCATTTTAAGATTTAGTTGTGAGTCCCATTAAATTCATTTGGGTACTGGGATAACATAAAAAGAAGAGTGAACAGTAGAAATCTGAATAAAGACTGTCTATCTGGGACAGTGGTTATCCCAGATTTTAGTCAGAGGTCTTCTCCAGCCCTACCTAGAGATATTAGAAAAGGCTTCCATAATTAGAGAAGAAATTGGAAGGCCTGATTCTGTTGTTAAAGATTTGTTTCTCAAAACCAGGAAATAACTACTGTATACATTCAGGTATTATTGGTATGGAATCTCTGCCCAAGATTTATGGCCTGGGTCTGCTATAATTATGTGATCTTCCTGGTTCTCATTTTTAAGATAATGATAAAATGCATCATCAATAGGAAGTCATTTTATGCTGATTCTTCTTACATCAGATAATAATTCAGTCAAGCCATATTTAATATGTGTTTTCAAAACTTGGGCTTCTGCATTATTATCTTATGTTAATTCTCTAAGGAACAAAATACTCATGTTTTTAATTATCAGACTTTTGACAATATAATGAATCTCTAGAATAGCTGAATTAACTTTTTAACGATTGGCTAAAGCAAGAGAAATACCGTTTATAAGTTAAGATACTAAAGTGTGTCTCTTTTATTGTAAACCTAAAAATATCCACTTCCATCTTTTTGAGAACAGAATAAAAATTCCTTTCCCTGTCTTGCACATCCAGTAAAGCCATAGTTCTTTTGCTATTTTAACATTACCTGCTGTATTATCTCTGTATTTAACCCTACATTTCTCATTTGTAGGAACACATTAATGTCCTTACCATGCTGTTCTTATGAATGCAAATACTCAAGATTATATGCAAAACGTTCCTTTAGTTGCAATTACAACTAGAAAAATCTCCTTTCTTTAAATAAATGCCTTCTCTCGCTTGGCAAGCCCTTGCAGGGCCCCCAAAAGCTCTATTTTTAAAGGCTTTTTTGTCAACCTTCTTGTAATTTGGGCTGTTTAAAAAAATACTTAGAGCATACCAGCAGCATCTCCTTGCTGCTTTCTGAGGAATGAACAAAAGGTAGTTCTTTTCTTTCTTTCTTTCTTTCTTTTTTGTTCAGATTTTTCTCCTCTGTCTACAAAAGTTTTAATTCACAGGAAAAACTTCTTTTTTTCCTTCCTCAACTGTGAAGAGTAAAAATGGTTTAACTCTCTGCTTAAGGCCAGTGCAGAAGCTGCCAGTCATCTCTTGCTGCTCCTTCTTACAAAAAACACAGTGGGAAGGACACAATCCTAGTATGTCATATCCTCATTAGAGGGGAAAAAAGAAGTAGTTTATTCCATGGTATTTTCTATGGGAGGGGTTTTTTTAAAAAAAGTTCCTGCAATATTATTGTTGCTGGTATTTTTTAAAAAAGTAGAGCAGAGGTGTCAAACTCGAGATCCGGGGGAGCGGATTCGGTGCACGGGGTACTTAGATCTGGCCCATGGGGCCGCCCTGGAAACAGCAAAGGACCGGCCTACGGTGCTTCTGCCAGCAAAAACAGGCTCCCGAGCTCCGTTTTCGGCTGCCACAGCCTCCTGCAAATCTCTGCCAGTAAAAACGGAGCTCGGGAGGGCTGCAACATTTGCAAGAAAACAACCAAGCTCAGAGAGACCAAGGACCCCTCATTTCAGCCCTGAGTTACAAGTATTCTCCCTTATAGACAAGATTCAGTGACACCCTAAGTCAGGGGATTGACTAATAAACCATTGGCTACAGCAGTCTGTTTACTGGAAGAAACAAATCCCAGTGGAATTCTTAGGAATCAGTTTCCTTCTTATTCAATATCAGATGACAGCATTTCCCCAAAAAAATTGACTCTGCTAGGCATGGATTAGGTCATATTGGTGAATTCCACGATTTCAATTTTAAGTATATATAATGCATGAAACATTCTTTAAACTGTAAGGGAGAATAAATGAAGCTATATGCCTGTTTAGAAGTGTTTGAACATAATAATGCTGCAATAAATATTAATCCTGCTTCTGATGTTGTTTTTGTTGTTCTTCAATTACAGCCTGGTTGGGAGGAAAGGATTCATTTGGATGGAAGAACATTTTATATAGATCATAGTAAGTAGGCATGCAGGCTCTACAAGCGAATAGATGAAGGGAGGTAATCTTTATTGAAGTGAAAGCTTTGTAATTTTACTCTTCATTTAGGAAGCCAGGTGTTGCTATGTGGCGAGATTCATACCCGAGACTTAGTGCCCTCTTACGGTATTGTACAATTCACCAAAAGCTTGCTTTAATTGGCTCATCAAGCTTTGTCCCTATTTGATCTTGTGAAGCATTAACATTTCTTCTTTGTGGTTGTTTTTGTTGAATTTTTTTGGATTTTCTTTTCTTTTTCTTTGATGTTGTGGATGGATCCCATGGCTTATATGCACTTATTAATAAATGGAAGCACACTCTAGGAATAGAAAATAAGATGAGAAAAAAAAATGAATAATGTAGCCGTGAGTCTGCATATCACACAAGTAGTATAAGAAATTTTTGCTAGAATCTTTCCCCTCACAAATTAATTAAAGTAGGTCTTGGGGCAACACCAGTTCTGACCTTATTTTCTATTTGTGGCATGTTAGTTTGCACCCACCCTGTTAATCTATCCACCCTGTTAATCTATCAACTTTTGTTCCTTGAAGTCCTAGTCTAAATGGTGTTTCATTGTAGATATGTCCTATTACAGCACTTCTGAACAAGTGTGTGGATCTTTGTTGTGTTTTGATTTTCAAGTGGCAACAGAAATAATAATTGTTCTTCAACTGGGAATGTTTGTGATTTTTTTAAAAAAAAAATCATAAATGCATATTAATTGCTCAACATGTCCTTGAGCAAGAATACAGAAAGGAAAACAGCTGTATGAAACTTGAAAAATTAACCTTTTAAAATTATTGCATCGGTTTTTTAATCTCTGTTGTCTTTGAATATCCATCAATTAACAATGGTACTTGGTTGCATAATGTTAAGTTAACTTATTTATAAAGAATGCCTGGATAAAGTAGCTTCCGAATCTTGAAAATGCATGAATAAGGTTTTAAGTAAAATCATATCCTTTAAAATAAAAATAAAAATGAGGTCAACGTTTAGAACCAGATTAAGCTCTTCCTAGAATTGTTATAGAATTAACCAAGAAATGCCTAAGTGCTAAATGACCAGTTCTGTTTTTTATTATTTTTGGAAGACAGAAATGATAGTAATTAGGTTCTTTTTACCTTTTCTAAATAGTTCCCTCTTAAATAGTTCTGTTTCCTCAGATGTCTGTCACCTTTATTAAAAATTTTCACTGATACTGAAGTTAGGTGCCTTGTATATTAAGCATTTCTTTTCTGTCATCATCAGGTGTTTTGTGGCAGCAGTAGCAATATGTATTTTTTCTGCTGCCATAAAGACATTAGAGTAAAATCAGGCATAACTCAGTGAATCCCAGCCCTGTTTGGAATTAAAAGTGTTTTAAAACCAGCTTGGTTGAATCACTGCAGCCTTGCAATATATATCTTGCCTTGCTTGGTGCATCTTTTTCTCGTGTAAAATAAGACTGATGGCCGTGCTGTATTTTGACTTTATTTTATTTTAATGATTTTATTTTATGAATCACATTTCATAAAGGAACATATAAACCCACCATATAGATAAAACCTGGAGATTTACAGTAATAACAATATGAGAAAGCATTATAAATACGATAATGAAAATGATCAGAGCTTGAGCTTGTTGATCGAACAAGCTGAGCTTGTTGATCGAAAGGTCGGCCGTTCAGCAGTTCGAACCCCTAGTGCCACATAATGGGGTGAGCCCTCATTACTTGTCCCAGTTTCTGCCAATCTAGCAGTTCGAAAGCACGTAAAAAATGCAAGTAGAAAAATAGGGACCACCTCTGGAGGGAAGGTAATAGCGTTCCGTGTGCCTTTGGCGTTTAGTCATGCCGGCCACATGACCACGGAGATGTCTTTGGATAGCACTGGCTCTTCAGCTTTGAAATGGAGATGAGCACCGCCCCCTAGAGTCGGGAACGACTAGCACATATGTGTGAGGGGAACCTTTACCTTTACCTTAATGAAAATGTAAGAAAAAGTTAAGATGCTGTAAATACAGTAAATGTATGTTAAAATAAATTACTCCAGCTTAACTCCTCTGGGTATTCCAAACCAAATAACCTCAGCACATAAACAATCCCAGGAAAACAATGGCAGCAATTATTCATTAAGTCTTTATAGCATTTTCTCTAATCCCATCAGGGTAGGGAGCATATCTAATGCTAACCATAGGATCAGGGCAGTAATGGAATTGCTGCTGGCCTCAGCTTCCTCACTTCATAGAAATAAGGAATGATTAATAGCTTTTCTGGGAAGGGAAACAGTTTTTCCCAGCACTTCTATTCTGGTTGGAAAAGTTAGATGCCAAGCCAGATAGAACTTTATTGGTCAAAGCATCATTTATGTCACAAGAACTGGAGCAGATGGTTCATTAGAGCTACTTGCTAATAGTAGCAAGTAGCTACAAAGTGAGACTTCACATTGATACGTTATCAGACTTTACCTTGTTAGGTTAGTACTGGGGACATAGGCTCAAGTCTAAATTTGACATTGCAGGAGGAGGTTTGTGTAAGGCTACAATAATAAATAATCAAGAGAGATCTAACACATTTTATTAAAAGCTTTCATGAGCTGCAGCCCCCTTCATTAAATCTTCATCACAGAGTGGCTTACCCAGTGTTTCTCCATCTTGACAACTTTAAGATGTGTGGACTTCAACTCCCAGAATTCCCCAGACAGCACTTAAAAGTTGCCAAGGTTGAGAAACCCTGATCTAGACTGATCCAGGATTTTAACCGAGATGAACCAGCAGGATGGAGGTGGGTGAGGTAAGGAAGGGAGACAAGTTGGTTATGCAGTTGTAGGTTACAAGTAATCATAACCCAACTGGAAAAACATCAGTCCTAAATATTCCAAAACTGGTTGAGATCATTTAGAGCCTCAGATAGCTCAACAGGCTAGATAGCCTGTTATTAACACCCAGCTGTCTGCAATTGTGCAAATTCGAGGCTCAAGGTTGACTCAGCCTTCCATCCTTTCTAAGGTAGGTAAATTGAGGACCCAGTTTGTGGAGGCAATAAGGTGACTTTGTATAAAAATATACAAAAGTATGAAGGCTATTGCTTAACACATTGTAAGCCGCCCTGAGTCTCCGGAGAAGGGCGGCATATAAATTTAATTTTAAAAAAAAATTGAGCCCATCTGTAAAAGTGATGATACAACCATCACAAAATTAGGTCTTTTCAAAAAAAAAACCAACCCTAAATAAGACTGTTTTTCTAAAACAGTAACTGTTTTAGAAAAGTGGCTTTTCAACAGCACTTAAGTTCAACTTGCATACATCAGACTTTTTCAGGTGATCTCTGAAGGTCTGAACAAAACAATGAGTTTTTGACACTTTGCAGTTGTGAATTGATAATGTCTGCATACTGTCTCACACATATAACCTTTGAGGTAACTTTGGATTGTCACCATCACACAGCCCCAACCTACCATAGGTGGTTGGTGTGATGTATTGCGTACATTGCCTTAAACTCCCAAAGAACTGGCAGGATATAAATCTAGCAAATAAATACTGTCACTTGCATACACTAGAAAATTTGAGAGAAATCTTAATTTACTTCACTTTTAAGTTCCTAACAGTTACAGTTGGGAAATTCATTTGTTCACAAAATAAATGTGAATGACTGAAGTTTTTGCGGCTAACCACCATAGCTGTCTTCTTTTTTAAAAAAAATGGTTTTAAGCATTCTTGAGTCCATTATGCTCTCAAACAGTGCTTCTTCTAAACCACTTTGCCTATTAGCAACATGAAATAGGGTGTCATCAATATGAATCATTCATAGTTTTCCTCAGATAAAAGTGTCCTCAGTTCACTCATCACTCTTGAACAAGTTTCTAGACTTTGCTAAGATGTTCAGCTGCCTTGAGAACTTTTTTGGGGGGAGGTGGGGGGAGAAATGTAGCCCAGACATATAATGCAAGTTTACAGTAGTGCGACAGGTAGTCCTTGACTTATGACTGTATTTGAGTCTAAGATTTCTGTCATAAGCTGTTGCAGTCCTAAATTGAGATATCACATGGCCCGATCTGATTTTTTTTTTTGGCATTGTTTGCAGTGGTCAATAAAGCAAATCTATTTTACCCAAGATGTTTTGGCCGGAAATCAGAAGTAAACTCTGGAAATACTTAAAAAAATCATTGAAACTTGCCGTCACTTTGACTGCAGAACACTGCAAAGGGCCGTAAAGGTGAGCTTGTTATCAAGCACCAAAAATATGATCACATGATGATAGGTTGTGTCAACCATTGTAACTTTTAAATCGGGGTCTATATGGATTTTGGGGAGGACTCATCATAACTTCAAACAATTGTTAAGCAATCAAGTCATAAGTCAAGGACTACCGGTATTTTGTTTTGATTTATTTATCCATACATACAATTGATAGGCTCTCCAATTTCCATGAATTCCTGATGGCTTACAGTTTGTTTGTTTTTTAATTACAAAAGACAGAAAGAAATCATGAACATCCCTAAAACAACATATAATCAGAAAAACCACATGGGTGGGGGGGTGGGGGTGGGGTCAATCGTTACTTTGGAAAAGCCTGGGAAAATAGCCAGGTCCTTAATAGTTTCTTGAATGTCAACAATACGTTGTAATGTTGTGCCGTGCCTTTTCCTAGAAAAATGCACTTTGTATTTAGAAATCCATTTCAATCTCATGCCTTCCAGAAAACCATGTGAGATATATATATATATATATTTCCTTGTTTGTGGGGGCTGCCCAAAAACCTGTTTCCTAAGAAAAAAGATTGTACTAAGAAAATATACAATCTGTTTTATGAAATAGAATTTTGAATTTGACTAGATAGAGAATAAAATAAATGACAAGCAGACTCTGCACCGTAACCAAATTCTATTTAGCAAGAGGGCCCACATCCTCTTAACCTTTCTTTGTTGATTAGGGAACAATAACCTTCCTTCCTTTCTTCCTTCCTTCTTCCGTCCCTCCGTCCCTCCCTGGAAGAGGCAATTGTGAGGATATTGTGAGGCAAACTCCTCTACTCAGCCTTGTAGGCAGCAACTGTTAACATGCAGAAGTTGCCTCAGGTGTTAAATTATTTGCACAGGAGAAGGGTTGTTTGTTCCTTATTAAAAGGCATTCAACTTTTTGAGTGGGCAAAAAAGATACTAAAAAGTATTAAACAAACAAAACAGCTTCTGATATAATTAAGGAATGAAAAGTAGCAAAGTGTGTTTCCCAAACAATTCAATTAGATCTTTCGAGAACACCAGCAATTAGAAGTCAAACAACTAGGCCGGAGAGCATTTGGCAACTAACTGTGGAAAGCAGTTTTATATTAGTTGCCCAGAATTCCTGCGATTGCCCAATCTCATGATTTGAGTGCCAGCTGAGGTGCCTCTCCATCGTAACATGGACAATAGCATCCACTGCTTTATATTTTACCATCCGAAAACACCTTGTTTTTTTAAAGAAATATCTGTTAGAGATTAGTACAGCGTAGAGGGAGGGCTTTAAATGAATGACAAATTATTTAGGGAAATCTTTTTCCAGATTCTTATGTTGCTTCTTTATTGCACTCTTTAAATTCCTAACCTTGCTCTGTTCTCTGTAATAAAGATTTCAGAATAAAGAAATCTTTTCCCTAATTCTAGGCAAATAAATATGCTGTAAAGGTATCTGGATGGAGCCTAGCTAGAATTAAATGTGGAAAGAGAAGCAAAGGGAAACAAAAAAGTGAAATCAACCCTTTAAGAAAAGGACTTAAAAGTTTCGTAAAGGATTTTGTAATACAAAAAGAGGGTTGGAATACTTAAGTCAGGTTTCCCCAAACCAGCACCCAGCCTTCCTCCAGTATGTAGAACTGCCACAACCCCAAGTAAAATCCAGTGCTGGTTAGGGATTGCAAATACATCATGTAATATATGTAATAAATCTATTGCAATCATGCTGCATCCAGTGTACTCAAAATATTTTCCCTTTAGTGGATCACATGAAAGCATTTGCCATCCAAATGCAAAATATGTTGAATTCAAACCATGCAGACTTCAACATTTTCAAGTGCAGAGTTATTGCTCCACTTTGATAGAGGATTTTCCCCCTCCCCTTTGGAAACATTCAAAGCGTCAGATAGCTGCTTCAAGCCCAGAACAGCTGGCTGAAATGGTTCAATTCAAAATACTTTGCCCATTGTCAGAATGCAGTCTCTGCATTATAGAATAGTATATACGGGGAATCGGATGGCTAAATGAAACCCAAAGATAGTCGAATCCTTCTTGCTGCTCTTTAAAATGGCATATTCATATATAAAGTCCTTTTATTCTTCGATAGTACCTGACCACTTACTGTTGTTGTTTGGTTTTGCTTGTGGTTGTTTTTGTTTTAAAAAATGGAATGCGAGAGGGGAAAAAAAACGTGTTGCAATTTTTCTTGTTTAATTTTCAGATAATAAAATTACCCAGTGGGAAGATCCCAGGTTGCAGAATCCTGCTATTACAGGTCCAGTAAGTACTGCACGGAATTGATTTTATTTTTATTTTTTTTTTGCAAAAATTGCTGTGATTAAGTAGTTTTCACTTGGAAAGAAAATGACTGACTTTGATGTTTGTACCTGTACCCATCCTTACAATGGCACTAGTAATCCCCCGTGTTTCTCATCCAACATTTTAACTCTTTAGATAGTTCTAAATGCTGAAAAAGAATCCCAAACAGTGAACTTAATTTTGCAGAGAGAATATAACCCATTCCAAATCATACAGAAGCTTCTATTCTTACTCATCTGCCTATTGGGAGTCTGATAGACAGGGGACAGTCTTTTTGGAAGATGTTTAAGTTGAGGGCCACCTGTATTGAATGAATTGTCATCCAACCTAAAAAGTGTTCATCCATGAATTTTAAACAAATCATAATTGATCATCGTACAGTTACCGAAGTAAATGGATATCCAAGTTGAGTACTATCTACCAGTGACAACATGGCCAAGGGCATGACTTTAAAAAGATAAATTTATACCGCACACTTTTGTTTTGTCCTGAGTTTGGGATGAAATCTCATCCTTCAAATACACAAAAACTCCATCCATTTCTTGTTCTAGTGAAAGTTTAGCCCACCCAAGTTTCTTTTTAACTTCATTGTTCTTTCTTAGCCCTAACCAGAATTATTCCAATATTTACTGAGACAATTAGGCAATGTAAAATGTGCTTCTGTAAGGGCAGGAAATCACAGATCTCAATAGGTTAGTATATGTATCATAGGGACTCACTGGCATCAGGTTTAATATGCACCAAGACAAATTCCTTGTGTGTCCAATCACACTTGGCCAATAAAAAATTCTATTCTGTTCTATTCTATTCTTTAATAAGAATAGAATAGAAATAAAGAATTAAGGAAAAGAATAATTAGAGAGAAATGGATGGTCCCAATATGGCTCTTTCACAATCATTTGATTCTTTACACTAACAGTATAATGTTCATGTCTTCCAGGCTGTTCCATATTCCAGAGAATTTAAACAAAAATATGACTACTTCAGGAAGAAGTTAAAGAAACCAGTAAGTAAATGTTTATGTTGTGATAAAGTTGGTAGCCTTAATATAGGGAATATCATCTTCCTTTTAAAATATGTTGCTTTTTTTTTAAAAAAATTACATTTTTATTAATTTAAGAAACCACAAAATACTTTTATAAATACAAGTAAAACAATATACAACAGGCATCATCTTAATGACATCTACCTATAATATCTAAATTGTTACAATATCAATATCCTATATTCTTCAGTATACATTATTTCTCTCACCTTATATAATGATATTATTTTATTGATATCTGGTGTCTCTTCCTTAAATTTCATTTGATGTAAAAATTTATTTTACTCTATTGATGTCTTTTCTTTTATTTTTATTTTTATTTTTCTTCTTCTCTCTCTTTTTTTTTAACTTCCCTTATATATTGCTTTTTTACAATACATTTTGTTATGGCGTTCTGCAGTTGCGGGAATTTTTCTCTATTTCCTCTTTTTTCTCTTTCAACTTCCATATTACACTCCCAGATGTCCATTATTTCCATTTAATCAGTTCACAGGCTATCTTTTCTTTCCCTCTAAAGTAGAGTCCCACACAACCAAATCCAGACACATACTTGCCGCTGTTTTTTCCAGCCACTAAGGGTTCGTCTTCATATTTTGTTCACTATAGCACAAAAATTATTTAGTAACCATTTCTGAGGACCTTGCTGTCATCCCCATCCCTATTGCTAAGCTAGCAAACACCTGTCTTTAATTGTCCCAGTTGAGAAATGTTGCTTTCCTCCTTCTTCCATCACGAAAGTTCCCATGTACAGAAGACAATCTAAGGGACTTCAGGCATGAACCTGGAGGTGACACTGATCTACAGTTGCATGAGTAAGTCTGTTGTGGAAACACCCCCTCCCTGTCCAATCACTGGATAGTCTATCTCCATGGTCTTTTAGGTTTGGCCACAAGAGAGACTCATTGATTGGCCATGAGAAAGGCCCTTGAGTGACAAACAGGGATGTATTTCATGAAATGTCTAGTTTGATGAAAAGAAAGACTAGGGGAGACATGATAGCAGTGTTCCAATATCTCAGGGGCTGCCACAAAGAAGAGGAAGTCAAGCTATTCTCCAAAGCACCTGAGGGTAGGACAAGAAGCAATGGGTGGAAACTAATCAAGGAGAGAAGCAACTTAGAACTAGTGAGAAATTTCCTGACAGTTAGAACAATTAATCAGTGGGACAACTTCCATTTGTCTGAAGTGGTCCAGGGTTTCCTGCCTAAGCAGGGGGTTGGACTAGAAGATCTCCAAGGTCCCTTCCACCTCTGTTATTCTATTCTATTCTATTCTATTCTATTCTATTCTATTCTATTCTATTCTATTCTATTCTATTCTATTCTATTCTATTCTATTCTATTCTATTCTAAATATTTGCAGTTCAGCAGGATACATTGTCCGCCTAGAAGAAGTCTATGTGTTTTTAATTGAACCTGTGCAGACACTGCACTGTATTGAAAAGAAAAGAACAAGGTCTGGTCATACCCTTAGACAATTTATTCTACAAATAGCTGATATGGAAAATGCATTCAGACCAATCAACATATGGAATATTCTTTTTCCCTTGAAGGCTGATATCCCAAACAGATTTGAGATGAAACTCCACAGAAATAATATTTTTGAAGAATCGTATAGAAGAATCATGTCAGTGAAGAGACCTGATGTATTAAAAGCCAGACTCTGGATAGAATTTGAATCAGAAAAAGGCCTTGACTATGGAGGAGTGGCCAGAGAATGGTTCTTCCTGTTGTCCAAGGAAATGTTTAACCCCTATTATGGTCTCTTTGAATATTCAGCAACGTAAGTATATTATTTCTGTATTTGTCTGTAAAATTTATTGGCTGTTCTTTTTGCCATAAGATAATTGATGAAATATTCCTACAGCTACACTAGATAAATTCAGTTGTTTTTTATTTTGTTGTTTTTCACTATTGTTTTCTGGTAGAAAGCCAACAACAACAGCAGCTATACAACTTTAGAAGAGAAAGTCAAACTAGTAATACAAAAAACATTCTGTACAGATACCGTAGTCCTTGACTTACAACCATTCATTTAGTGACCATTCAAAGTTACAATGGCACTGAAAAAAGCGACTTATGGTCATTTTTCACACTTATGACCATTGCAGCATCCCCGTGGTCATGTGATGAAAATTTGGTTGCTTGGCAACTGGTTCATATTTAGGACGGTTGCTGTGTGCTGGGGTCATGTGATCATTTTTTGTTACCTTCTGACAAGCAAAGTCAATAGAGAAGCCAGATTCACTTAACAACCATGTTAGCAACTGCAGTTATTCACTTAATAGCTATGGCAAGAAAGGTCGTAAAATGAGGCAAAATATCTGTCTCACTTAGCAACATAAATTTTGGGCTCTATTGTGGTTGTAAGTCGAGGATTAACTATACAATAAAAAGTACATGTCTTTAATTCTACTGAATGTTTTCTAGAACCTTCAGTGTGTAATTTTAACTGTGCATTTTTATAGTACATACCATGTGTATATTTCCCTCAGTGTGTTTATATTTAAAATCTCAATGTGTTTGCTCAACAGAAGAAGTAGCCTTTTGAACTTTGAACTGTGTTGTACTAAGGAATACTGATTTGGGCCAGTTGTCTCCAGCTGCTGCCTTTTGTTTGTTATGTATATTACCTAGTCTGGCATTAATTTGCAAGAACATTTTCTTTTGTGAAGAGATTTAATTAAGGACCAGCTGCTTTTGCTGGAATTTTGCAGTAACAAGCATCAAAGAGAGAACAAATTTGAAACAGCCCTTAATGATAGGAAACAAAAATTCCCTGACTCAAGTGGCACTGCCAGTCAGGACACATTCCACTGTGCTTAAACCAAATATGTATTTATTCATTGTTTCAGTTTATCTTTCTCCTTTCTGCTCAATCAAATGTAAGATACTTAACAACTTCAAGTAAAATTTGTCTGGTAATGAAAGAAGCAAGGAAGATAACAGAGTTTCTAGTATCCCATTCCCCAATCTTGAATTAGAATGAATGAATGAATGAATGAATGAATGAATGAATGAATGAATGAATGAATGAATGAATAAATAAATAAATAAAATAACATATAAATAAATAACATATAAATAAAAAATAACTTTATTGTCATTGTACGTGTATACACAGTATACCGATATACTCAAAAACCAGGTCCAACACACATAACAATCCCCAAACACACCCCCACTCACCACAAATTCCCCACACCTAAACCACCCAAACAAACAAAGACAGAAGTATTCTAATCCAGATATTGCCAAGGACTACATACAAAACAACTCATTCCAGGAGCCTTCTTATCATGAAGAGTAAGAATTTTTAATAACATTCTTACCTAGGAAGAGGCCTGATTGAAAATAAATTTTACCTGCAGAAACACACTCCCTAATTCTCTACTGATTTGTCAATTGAAAGATTTTGTTCAAGAATCAACGCAGAAAAATGTTAGAATCCGGAGACATGCCATTGCGTACAATGAACTATTAATTAAATATACTAGTTATACCCGTGGTGGAATTCAATTTTTTTTACTACCAGTTCTGTGGGCGTGGCTTGGTGCGCATGGTGTGGCTTGAGGGGAAGGATATTGCAAAATCTCCATTCCCACCCCACTCTTGGGGGAAGGATATTGCAAAATCTCCATTCCCACCCCATTCTGGGGCCAGCCAGAGGTGGTATTTGCTGGTTCTCCGAACTACTCAAAATTTCCGCTACCAGTTGTCCAGAATCTGTCAGAACCTGCTGAATAGCACCCATGAATTATATGTTCAAATATATGCACAGAGATACTGATAAACCTTCATAATCCCAACCCCATAATACTTCACTTCATCCCAAACTCTTCCATTAAAGCTGTCCTCACCAACCTTTCATTTCCTAGAAGTATTATTTCACCATTTAAACTAACCTTTCCATGTTCTGCTTAGGCAATTAATAGGTTAGTCAAAAGATGAATTTATTTATGAAAGCAACTCTTGTCATGCAATTACATGTATTACATTGCTTTCATAGGAATTGAACATATTGAAAAACGTACCTGTCGATAGAGATTTTTAAAAAATGCTTTCCAGTTCTCAATACCGTACTGATTTTTTTTAACAGCCTGCCTAGGATGCAGAATATTAGAATAGAACTCTTGTTAAAGTATAGATGTTGCTGTACAGGTAGTCCCTGGGTTAAGAATGAGATCCATTCCTAATTCCTAATGAGCCACGGTGGCGCAGTGGTTAGAATGCAGTACTGCAGGCTACTTCTGCTGACTGCCGGCTGCTTGCAATTTGGCAATTCAAATATCACCAGGCTCAAGGTTGACTCAGCCTTCCATCCTTCCGAGGTGGGTAAAATGAGGACCCAAAATTGTTGGGGGCAATATGCTGACTCTGTAAACCGCTTAGAGAGGGGCTGTAAAGAACTGTAAAGCAGTATATAAGTCTAAGTGCTATTGCTATTGTTTTTTATTTATTGCAATTTGACTTAGTAGCTACAAAGACTTTGGTTTAAAAACCATTTTCAGTGCAATTTCTCCATTGAGAACTAAAAAGTACAATACTCTTAAGTTTGTTTATGTCTGCTGGCCCTATTTAGAAGTAAGTAGGTTTCTGATATGTATCAAATACGTTACACTATTCAAGTAATGTTATTAAGGTATATTTGTGTAACTTGAGAGGAAAATGTGAATCAAATATCTAAGAAACTCATCCTTTCGTTTCTCTCTGTCTTTTTCAATAAGGGACAACTATACTCTTCAGATCAATCCTAATTCTGGACTTTGTAATGAAGACCATTTGTCTTATTTCACTTTTATTGGTCGTGTTGCTGGCCTGGCTGTATATCATGGAAAGCTTTTAGATGGTGAGTTGAATAAGGGAGCGTAACTATAAAAGAGAGCTTGGTCTTCAGAAGTAGAGTGCATTACGTAAGTAAAATCAGTGGTGAAATGTAAAATTTGTTACTACCAGTTCTGTGAGCATGGCTTGGTGGAGGGGTAATGTGACTGAGTGGGCATGGCCAACTTTTTTTTTTTTAACTTTTAAAAACATTTTTTTCTACAACCTCTTCGGTTGAAGAGGTTGTAAAAAAAAATGTTTTTAAAAGCCTCTGATGATCCCAGTTGAGCCGTGCGATCATCAGAGGCTTTTATTTTTACTTTTAAAAGCATTTTTTCAGCCAAAGAGATTGTAGAAAAAATGCTTTTAAAAAAAGCCTCTGATGATTGCGCAGCTCAGCTGGGCATTGGGGGGGGGGCAGGGATTTTTGCTACCGGTTCTCTGAACCCCCCACTGCCATCGCTACCTGATCGGGCGATCCAGTCCGAACCAGGAGCATTTCAACCCTGAGTAAAGTACTATAACTGATACAAATCATTCAGAAGATCTATGAGTACAAATATGTTTTCCTTCCCATAAATGCCTTGAAAAACATTAAAATTGTTATGATGGAGCTGTAAACCAGAAAGTGTGTGAGGGAAAAAAAGGCAAGAAAGAAATTCTCATCCCATGTGCTCCTTTTATATAATTTTCATTTATTTTTTCCCCATTGAGCGGAAGTTTTTTTTTTTATTCAATAGTTTATATATATCACCCATTTTCAAACAGCACTATATGCCTGTCTCTAATATTTATTATATTGCAGTTCATTGCATAGTCAGCCAATGTTCAGACTGAACTTGGCATTTTTGTCCACCTATTGAGTCATTTATGGTTGTTCACAAAGTCAGCCAGATGTTTAGATTTAGCATTTTTATTCACCTGTTATTATTTGAGGATGTTAAAGGTATTATTATTAAGTTTTCTTTACATAGCTAAAAATCAAATGCAGAAATATATAAAGAAAGAAAAACAAAAAAGGAAAATAGGAAGAAAGGGAGGGAGAGAGAGAGAGGAAGGAAGGAAGGAAGAAAAGGGAGGGGAGGGAGGAATGGAAAGATAGGTAGGTAGGTAGAAGAAAAGGGAGGAAGGAATGGAAAGAAAGAGAGAGAGAGAAAGAAAGGAAGGAAAGAAAGAAAGAAAGAAAGAAAGAAAGAAAGAAAGAAAGAAAGAAAGAAAGAAAGAAAGAAAGAAAGAAAAAGGAGGGGAGGGGAGGGAGGAATGGAAAGATAGGTAGGTAGGTAGATAGAAGATAAGAGGGTGGAATGGAAAGAAAGAGAGAAAGAAAGAAAAAGAAAGAAAAGAAAAAGAAAGAAAGAAAGAAAGAAAGAAAGAAAGAAAGAAAGAAAGAAAGAAAAAGATTAAAGTAGCAACTCTCACACTTCTTTAGAGCAAATCCTGCATAAACAAACTCATTATCTCTATGCCCTCCTCAATGTTGCATAATCGCTTCAGGCCCTTATATTCTCTTCTAGTTCTGCCATCTTCACAATCAATTCCTCCATTGTGAATATTTGAATATTTCTCCATCGTTGAGCATATAATCTTGCTGCCTTTACCCTATAGAAAACTCATAAGTCTTTTTTGGTCATGAGTCCCAATAAAATGATTTCTGATGTCAGTACTAATCTTCAAAGTTCTTTGTATTATCAAAGAATGTTTTTATATTTGTTTGCTTCCCCCCCCCCCTTTCATTTTTTTCTTTTCACAAGTTCATTCATGCTTTTCACATTTCCTTCAGTGACGGGAAGTCCTTTTTATACACCTGAGGTAATTTCTCTGGTGTTGTTTATCAACGGTGCATTTTGCTATAAAAACCCCTCTCTTAAATCATTACACAATGTATTGTAATGTAATGTAATGAATGTATTATTAGTATTGCACATACCTATGGTAAAATTTGAAAGAATGCCCTGCTGAAGATTTAAGAGAGGGGGGCAGGCTGTGTGGGAATGGCCAATCCTTGCAGATAAATTTCACCTAAGCCACAGAAGGATTTTACATCAAAACGAACACCTTCAATTCCGCTTCCAAAGTCACCAGCAATTAGGGTAGCTCTTTCAACACAGAAGATGGCCCTTGGTTGCAGCTGCGGGTTTTTTTTAGAACAGTTTCAAGGGCTGACCTCCCGTCCTCCCCCAGTACCTTATAAAGATTATAAACCGGGCTACATGGTGAGCTAGATTTTTTTCCCTTTGTCTGCAGAGGTGTTTAAAATCTCTGGAAAAAGGTAGCCAGATGTGCACCTCAGTATAATCTTTCTGTGTCTTCTTCCTAGTGAAAAATAGTCTTTTGAGATTGGTTGGAATAAGTTGCAGATCGCTACTAAGCTGTTCAGTCAGTTTCCTAAAGCTACACAATTAAGAAAGGATTTGAATTTCAACCTTCAACCATTTTTTGGAGTATAAGATGCTCTGGACTATAAGACGTGCCTATCTTTTTTGGGGAGGAAAACAAGAAAAAAAAATCTGCCTCTGCCTACCAGCAATTTGCCTCCTTGCAGCAAACAGCCAGTTTCAGTTTCATCACAGTCTGATTAGCACAAGGGGGAAAAAAACTGTCTCTGCCTCCCAGCAATTTGCCTCCTTGCAGCAAACATCCCGTTTCAATTTTAGCTTCAGCGCAGCCTGATTAGCACAAGCAGCTGATTTTCCGTTGGATCGGTCTCCCGAAGATCAGTTGTTTCAGGCTGCAGGGATTGCCATAACCTATTGCCATCTCCGCACACCCCATTTTCTGGGGGCCGGCGGGTGGGCGGGGCTACATTCGGTGTATAAGATGCATCCAAATGTTCACCCTTTTATGGAGGGAAAAGTGTGTCTTATACTCTGAAAAATACGGTAGTTCTTTAGTTCTTGTATCACATAGCTATATAGATATGTTCTCTACTTTTAGTTTTTTGTTATTCTATTTATATAGCCTACCCAGTCCCACCCCTTCTCTACTACATGAATCAAATAATACCTTGGGTATAGTATTGGGATTTTCCAGATAGGCAAAGATACTTGATGGTTGATTAGTATCTTCAAGCTAAATTACCAAAGTCATATAAAGAAACTATAATTTTGTGCTCTGGAGAACTTGAGAATCATTAAGCTTGTTCTCAGAAAAGTATTCACACTGAATACATTTGTGTAGCACTAAACCAACATCATTTATCTTTTTCAGGACCTAGCTACCCTGTGGATAGCGAAAACTTACAGTTTGTTCGTTCTTCCCCGCAGCCATTTTTGAGGGAGAAAGATTGTCATAATTTTCCTGCCCACAGCTAACAGTGGCATCAAAGAGATAAATTCTAACCATTCTTCCTTACAATGAAGAACAACATTCAGTTGAAATAATTACCAATGCATCTTTTAAATTTGCATTATCCGTAGCAAGGATAGTTTCTCTTTTTTTGAAGCTGTTTTCCTCTTCTCGGTTGCTACACATCCACAAACACATATTTCTTAAGACATATTTTATATCCCCAAACTCAGACAAATATAACCTTTTTTTCCTCACTTGTTTCCTATTAGAAATTGTTCATTTCTTTCTGGATTTTCAAGAAATGTAACCGTGGATGTTTTCTAACACATAACTCAGGTTAATGAGCTGATAGATTAAGAGCTAGGTCCACAATTCATTTTTTTTAAGGCCAAATGTTGTAAATCAGGGATGTCACACTCGATTTCATTGAGGGCCACATCAGGGGGGTTGGGGTGGGCATGGCCAGGGTGGGTGCGGCCAGCTCAACATCACTCATGTCGGGGTGCCTGTGGCGGCCTGAGCGCTCTACCAGTGAAAATGGGCTCTCGAGCTCCATTTCGGCTGTGACAGCCTCCTGCAACCCTCTGCCAGTGAAAACGGAGCTCGTGAGGGCTGCCTGTGGCCCTCTCAGGCTCCGTTTTCGCTGGTAGAGGCACTGTGGGCCAGTCTTTTTCTGTTTCCAGGGCAGCCTAAGGGCTAGATCTAAGTACCCTGTGGGCTGGATCCAACCACTGGGCCTTGAGTTTGACACCCCTGTTGTAGATGATAAAGTGTTCATGTATAAGAGAGAGCCATTTTTAATTAATCTTTGTTCTTTTGTGCACAGGTTTCTTCATTAGGCCCTTTTATAAGATGATGCTGGGAAAACCAATAACCCTAAAAGACATGGAGTCTGTGGTGAGTAAACACTGGAAACCCTATTAATATTTTCAATTATGTGTATTACTTCTTCTCTGGAGAATTTGTTTTTAATGTCACTATTCCCACGAAGCTCCAAAGTTTTTTTTTTAATTTTTATTTTTAAACAAAGCAAAATATAAAACATCAATCTATCATCCATTATAATTGCAAACTGTGTGTCTATCGGTTAGAAGTCTTTTGTGCTTCATCCCCATATTCAAAATATAATAATTATCTAATTTCTCGTATATCAAACAAATAAATATCCTCATTTATCCTTTATTTAACTATGGCTTTATCACTTCATCAACATTATTTTCAAATATTATATTTATAACATTTATTTCATGTTTCATATTTGATTTCCAAGTTTTATTATCTAGCCATTGATAAAATAAATCCCATATCTTATAATATTGTTTATCTTCTTGTTCTCTTAATTTCAAATGTTAATTTACTCATTTCAGCACATTCCATGGTTTTCTTGATAACTTCATCTTGTGTTGGTATTTTCTCATTTTTCCAGTTTTTAGCAAACACAATTCTCGCCACTGTTAAAATATTCACAATCAAATATCTCAATTCTCTATTGTATATTTCTGGCACAATCCCTAATAAAAAAATCTCTGGTTTAAAGTCTATGTGTTGGGTTTTTTTTTTTTTTTTTTGTCATTTTTTCCAACCATGTGTGGATTTTAGTCCAGTATCTTTTAGCTTCTACACATGTCCACCACATATGGTAATATGAGCCCGGTGTCTGATGACATTTCCAACACTTTTCGGATTTGTTCTTGAACATTCTGGCTATTCTTGTCGGGGGTAGATGCCACCTGTAAAACATCTTATGGAAATTTTTCTTATATGCTGTTGACATTGTCATTTTATAATTTTGCAACCACAATTTTTGCCATTTCTTTAAATCAATTCCATAACCAAAATTTTCCCCCCATGCAATCATTGTTTCTTTAACTTATTCTTCTTCCAATTTTATCTCTAATAAGTAACCATACAATTTTTTAATTACATAGTCATCAGAACCTGTTAAAAATTTAGCTAGGTTAGTCAAATTATTATAAAAACCTTCTGTATTACAATCTTTATCATATCTAGAATGTATTTGCATATAAGAAAACCAGTTCATCTTTAAACCTTGTTCCTCCAGTTCTTGCTTAGATTTAAGTTCACCTTTTTCATTCAGTAATTCACCATATCTAACAATTTGTTCCCTTCTAAAATTATTGAATATGAAAACACTTCAATCGTTGATAACCAGACTGGAATGTTTAAATAATGTTGTTTTTTTAATTTTCTCCCAGTTTAGTAACAAAGCCTCTCATATATAGTGTCTTCTAAAATACCCCTGTGTTTTTGTTCTCTTATATCATAAAAAAGCATGCCATCCCAGCAGCAAGTCATGATCTTCTAAGGCAGTGATGTCTAACCTTTTTGCCATCGCGTGCCAAAAGCAGGGAGAGCGTGGGGGGGTCACGCACACACATGCCACACCCATAATTCAATGCGCCCCTCCCACCATGCATGTGCATGTGACCCCCACACACTCCCCCTGCTTTTGGCACACGATGGCACGGTGGGCCCAGTAGACCCATTTTTCAGTCTCCCCAGCCTCCAGGGGCTTTCTAGGAGGCTGGGGAGGGCAAAAACGGCCCTCCGGTGGGGCCCATTTTCGCCCTCCCCAGGCTCGGGAAGCCTGGGGAGGACGAAAACAGCCCATTTCCCAACTTCCAGAAGGCCCTGGAGCTGAGCTAGGGCAAGCTCGCATGCCCACAGGTGGCACGCGTGCCATTGGTTCACCATCATGGTTCTAAGGTCAATAATTTAGTGTTTCTTAGCATTATCCATTCTTTAATCCACATCAAACATGTTGCTTGATAATGAAGTTCCCAGTTAGGCAAACCAAAACCTCTTCTTTATTCTGGCATCTTGCAAAAGTTTCAATTTTACCCTTGCCTTTTTACCCTGCCAAATATATTTTAACATTATTTTATTCAAATCCTCAAATAATCTTTTCCCAATCTAATCAGAATTGTCTGGAACAAATATAAAATTCTAGATAGTATATTCATTTTAATAGTCGATATTCTCCCTATCAATGATAATTGTAAGTTTTCCCATTTTGCCAAGTCTGTCCCAATCTGTTGTTTGAGTTTATTATACTTATTCTCTTTAAGAATGCTACATCTTGCTGTCAGATATATCCCCAAATATTTGACCTTATTTGTGACCTGCATCTTTGATATTTCCGCCAATTCTTTTTGTTTTATTAACATATTTTTGTCAAAATCTTCATTTTATCTTCATTAATTTTCAAGCCAGCTACTTTTCCAAATTCTCCTATTTTTTTTCTATCAGTGTAATTATTGACTCTAATGGGTCTTCAAGTGTAAAAATCAGGTCATCTGCAAACGCTTGCAATTTATATTCTTCCTTTTGAATTTTCATTCTTTTTATATCTTTTTCTTCTCTAATATTTCTATTTAGCACCTCTAATGTAAGTACAAACAACAGAGGAGACAATGGGCAGCCTTGTCTCGTTCCTTTTTTTATCTCAATAGACTCTGTCAGTTCTCCATTTATTATTACTTTTGCTGTTTGTTTATAGTATATGGCTTCTATTGCTTGAATGAATTTTCTACCAAAGCCCATCTGCTCCAATTGAAGTAACATAAATCGCCAGTTCACATTGTCAAAGGCTTTCTGTGCATCTAAAAATATCAGAGCCATTTGCTTTTCAGGATGTGCCTCATAATATTCCAAAGTGTCCAGAATTATCCTCATATTGTCTCTAATCTGTCTTTTTGGCAGAAAGCCGTTTTGGTCAGAGTGTATAAAGTTATTTAAGTATCTTTTAAGTCTTTCTGCCAATATTGAAGCAAAGATTTTATAGTCTGAATTTAGCAGGGATATGGGCCTATAATTTTTTATTTGTTGTGGATCAGTATCCTCTTTTGGAGAAGCTCCAAAGTTTGATGCTTGAGTAGCATCATGAGATCAGGGACATGTACTGCTTGGATTTTACTTTCTAACTCTCTAATAAAGCTTTTTTTCTTTTTTAAACAACTTAACAAGGTAACAATTTCAAATTCCTGTTATGATTAGATTCAGCATGAAATGAACAATTGGCAAAATATTTTCGTAAGGCTTTTTTTAATTAGAAGTTTGACAGCTGCTTGGAAGCACTTCCATGAAAGAAAATAATGAGCATTCTAGGATTCTGGAATAAATTTAGCACTCTTATAATAAAGGGTGAAGAAGACAGTTATCTTGTTCACCTCAAGCATTTGGATGCACTGATGAAAATGTTGTGCTTGGACATATTTAAATCATTGTGCACAATAATTTCACAGGATGACCTTATGCAGCTTCATCAAAGAGAGAATAGGGCCACCTGAGACATAAGAGGGCAGTGTTCAATCTTGTGTGTATTATATGGACCTTGTGTCAATTTATGAAATACTACGCTGATCCTTTTTAAAAAATAGAGGGAGAGGTAATCCTTGTTTAACGACCAGTCACTTAGCAATCATTTGAAATTAGGATGGTCTCTCCCAAACGGTTCTTATAATCTGGTTCCAGTGTTCTGGTGATAACAAACCCCCCTCCCCAGTGGTGGGTTCCTCCCGGTTCGGCCCGGTTCTCCCGAGCCGGTAGTGGTGATGATATGACATCACCGAACCGGTTCTGCCCACCCCCACCCCGCGCCCCCTCCACCCCCACCCGCGCGTTATTCTTACCTTTTATTTGGCCCCACCCCCAATCTATTGCCTTCTGAGTCCCAGCTGATGGCTAGAGGGGAAAAAACTGTTTAAACTCTTGCAGCAGGGCTTCAAAGGGCCGCCCTACAGCTGATCAGTGTTAAAAGAAAACAAATGAGTAGACCAGTGCCTGCAAAAATAAATGGGTAGACCAGTGCCTGCAAAAATACATGAGTAGATCAGTGCCTGCAAAAAAATAAATGGGTAGATCGGTACAGCTCTGCAAGCAGTTAAAAGCCTGGTAGACCAGTACCTCTGCTAAATCCTAAATAATTGTCACATGACCATCAACCAATGCCCACAAAATAAGCCACACCCACAGAACCAGTAGTAAAAAAATTTAGAACTCACCCCTGCTCCTCCCTCATGGTCATTTTTTTAAAAAAATTAGATTTATATGCCGCCCTTCTCCGGAGATTCAGGGCGGCTTACAATGTGTTAAGCAATATGACTACATTCCGAGCCCCTAGCAGCCATCTTACCTTTACAATCTATGGTTCATGTAACATAATTTATGATGAGTTTTGCTGGCCCTTTCAGTCAGTTTCCAGCAAAAAAACACCCATAGAAATGCATTGACTCACTTAATGATTACAGTGTTTGCTTAATGACCATTTCAAAAAAAGATCATAAAATTGGGTCAGCCATGTGGGTGCCTTGACTTATGGCTGTCATGACTTACAACAGAAGTTCTGGCCTCCACTACAGTTTCAAATCAAGGACTGCCTATATTACAATATTCAATCTCATTCTTTCACTTTTGGAAAATAAAAATAGTTTTCTATATTGAATTCCAAATAGCTAATAGGATTAATGGCAAGAGAAAGCAGCTGTTGACGAAGCCCAGAAGCATAATAAAAATGATTCATTTGATAGTTTTTCAAGTTGGCTGCCATTTGGAAGATTCAGATGACTATCTTCCAATTTAGAAGTTATGTTTCTTTTTAAAAGATCTAAATCCCTGATTATCTGACTTCTATAACATTCACCTTATCCATCTTGTAACACATTTTAAGAATACTAGGTGTATGCCAAGTTGGTTGAGCCAAAAGAAATTAGCTGGTAGACATCTTTCAGTATATTAATATTACATTTCCAAAAAGAATTGATTAATGGAAATCAATGTTCTTCCTGCAGGATGGTGAATATTATAATTCCTTGAAATGGATTCTGGAGAATGATCCCACAGATCTGGATCTTATGTTTTGCATAGATGAAGAAAACTTTGGACAGGTATGTCCATGTTATTCCAGCAGTTTTCTTTCGTTATTGTAAAATGTTCATTTGCAAGTTTTTAAAGTATTGCATTGTGCTATATACTATACCCTAAGAAGATATTTGAACATGTTTAAGCAAAAAGTAATGCTAAATTTGGCACTCCACAGTCACAAATTTCTGAATATCTCAGTTTGAGTTTCCTTTTTACATAAGAGAGATTGACAACAAATCAATAATTGTCAATAGAATGATACATGCACAAATGTTTGTGGCAAAATAAACAACTAGGACCAACTAGGGGAGAGTGAACAACTTAAAAATTCAGTCATACATACATACATACACACACACACACACACACACACACACACACACACACACATATACATCCGGGCTACCCCCACACGCACACAATTCCTCATAGACAATTATTATATAAATTACATTAAATGTTTCAATTGTTTGTTGCTTTCTAAATTCTTCTAATTAAGAACAAATTGTGCATTAAATAAATACAATAACATTTTCCATGGGGAAAAAAGAAAGAAAATTAAGAAAGCATATTGCGATTGGCCTATGGGGGCTGCCTTTTTGGTACACCATATAAATACAATATATAACTATATGTATGCAGTGTATGTATGTATACCTACAACCAGAAACACATATACACACATGGGTTGACAAGGACATACATACACATGGGGCCTTTGAGTCAGTGTTGACTCCTGGCGATTGCCCTGCAGTTTTCTTAGCAAGATTTTTCAGAGGTGCTTTGCCATTGCCTCCTTATTAGGGCTGAGAGAGAGGGACTGACTGAAAGTCTTCCAGTTGGCTTATGGCCAAGAATTTGTGGTCTCCCAAGTTCTAGTCTGGTACCTTAAGAGCCTCGGGGGCACAGTGATTAGAGTGCAGTACTGCAGGTTACTTCTGCTGCCTGCCAGCTGCCTGCAATTTGGCAGTTCTAATCCCACCAGGCTCAAGGTTGACTCAGCCTTCCATTCTTCCGAGGTTGGTAAAATGAAGACCCAAATTGTTGTGGGCAATAGGCAAACAGCTTAGAGAGGGCTGTAAAGCACTGTAAAGCGGTATGTAAGCTAAAGTGCTATTGCTATTAGCCGCTATGTAAAACTGGCTATCTATATAATATAAAACAGGAAGAAGAAAGAGTATGTAATATATTCCATGTCCCTAATATATAGATTTAGTTGTAATCTGTCTTTAGAAGATCATATGATGGCTGTGGCCTGATTCACCAGTTGCGTCCCTTTCTGGACCGGGATGCCTTGCGCATGGTCACTCATGCCCTCATCACTTCCAGTCTGGACTACTGTAATGGTCTCTACATGGGGCTCCCCTTGAAGAGCATTCGGAGGCTCCAACTGGTCCAGAATGCAGCCGCGCGGGTGATTATGTGGACAACATGGCGCACCCACATAACACCTCTCCTGCGCGAGCTGCACTGGCTCCCGGTGGTCTTCCGGGTGCGAGTCAAGGTGTTGGTTACCACCTTTAAAGCGCTCCATGGCTTAGGACCTGGATATTTACGAGATTGCCTTTTGCCACCGATAGCCTCCCGCTGCCCAGTATGCTCCCACAGAGAGCGCCTCCTCAGGGTGCCGTTGGTCAAATTATGTTGATTGGCGACTCCCAGGGGAAGAGCCTTCTTTGTAGGGGCTCCTGCCCTATGGAACAAATTGCCCCCAGAGATACGTATGATCCCCGACCTATGTACCTTTCGCCATTCCCTTAAGACTTTACTATTTCAACAGGCTGGATTGACGTAATAATGAATTTTAAATGGGTATTTTAGTCTTGGAGTTTTTAAAATAGGGCCAAACTATTGAATATGTTTTAAATTGTTTTTAACTTTTGTGGTATATGTTGTTTTTATCATGGCTGTGCACCGCCCTGAGTCCTTCAGGAGAAGGGCGGTATAGAAATTTAAATAATAAATAAATAATAAATAATTATTAAAATAATTATACATAGATACATGTCTGTGATACATAGATTTCTTGCCCAGGAAGAAATATTTATATTTGTAATCCCAACATTTAAATACTCAGGCCATAGTTCAATCTTTCAAACCAAAGGCATTCAGTTCATGTTTTTCTAGTCATGAATAGATTTTTAAACTTTTAGCCATTGAATTTTCTTTTACATAGAACAAGGATGAAAGCATTGTAAATTAAAACTTGTGATTCTTTTAAAAGCTTCTTACATAAATCTCACTTCTACATTTGCTGAAGATTGTATCACAGTAACGTTTCTCTCTGAATTATTCTCATTAAGAAGCTTCATATGTGTTAGTTAACTTTGCCAGTGTTTAACGTCAGGTATGAAAATGTCTTTCCTGGGTAACCCCCACAAGTTAACAGTCACTCCTGATGTTCCTGTGAAATGCTGCAATTTGAGAAAAACTTGTTAGCCAGAATGTACCTTAACAACAGCTTATTGCCACATCTGAAGTCACAGATGAGTAAGCTTATGATGAACTTGGAAAAGTATCTATTGTAGCATCCTTCATTGTGAAGATGAAAGTTTTTAGCGGAAGACTAGAATGCACGGTAGATGTTATAGGCTCATAAGTTTCACAATAAATCATTATTTTTAATTTGAGTTTATTAGCTACCCATCTCCAATGGGCTATTGTTGTTGTGATTGTTATGGTTTTTGTTTGTTGTTGTTGTACAGTGCTTTTGAGGTCAGTTTTTTGATTTCAGACCTGAAACAGAGGAAAGGCCCATGATTATATTTCTTTATCATTAGGTTGCCATGACAGGGTAACGTTTTTTTAAACATCTAATTTGGAGCTTTCCCACAATGTGGGAATGAAAAATATTAAATTCAAAGTATATGCATGTTTGCTTGTTTGAGCTTCGCAAAACATTTATTTTTCCCTGAAGGGTGAAAAACCTACCCAGCCAAATCCCTTAACTATGTCGATTATTTGCAACCTTGGAAATGTAATGCTGCAGCATCCATCATCATCATCTTTTAATGACCCCATAATCCCTTGCGGGGTGGAGTCTGAGCAACTGAATATTTACTGGCCAGATGCCTTTCCTGTCGCCAATGCGGAGCTATATTCAGCAGATATATTCTCATCGTGCCCAGAGAGAGAAATATCTGCCTCAACCTAGGATCAAACTCACAGCCTCCTGATTATGAGGCAAGAGCTCCACTTCTAAGCCACCACACATTCAAATGCTGCAGCATCCATGACATAATGTAAACAGTACCAGAATGTTATACCTTGGTTATATCAAATAAATACTATTCTTTGAAGCTGATTTGAAGTTAGATTTTGATTGCAGTCTAACTCCTTTCTTCAACTCCTTTCCTTGGATTAAACCAACTTTCTTTTGGGAAGTTGATATTTATTTATTTTATTTATTTATTTTATTAAATTTCTATACCACCCTTCTCCCGAAGGACTCAGGGCAGTGCACAGCCACAATAAAATAACATAGCATACAAAATTTAAAAACAGTTTAAAACAAATTAAACACTTTGGCCCCACAATTTTAAAAACCCAAAAATTTAAAAACACGCAGTCCAAATTCTTGTCAAGCTAGTCCTGCCTGTTGGAAAAGTAGGGTCTTAAGGGCACGGCGGAAGGTACGCAGGTCGGGGATCGCATGTATCCCCGGAGGCAGTTCATTCCAGAGGGCGGGTGTCCCCACAGAGAAGGCTCTCCCCCTGGGGGGTCGCCAGCCAACATTGCTTGGCCGACGGCACCCTGAGGAGTCCCTCTCTGTGGGAGCGTGTTAGTCAGTGGGAGGCCATTGGCGGCAGAAGGCGGTCTCGTAAATATCCGGGTCCTAAGCCATAAGTTATGTAGAACATTTAAAATTTTGTCTCATGTACCATATTATTTTTATATTCTGGGAGCTGAGAACCTGTAGTATTCCTAGACAGTACCTGCTTGACTTTTAAACAGTGAATTTTAAATGGTTAGAATATTTTAAGATAACTAAGTCTCACAATCCATTTTCAAATAAAACACCATGTAATTTTAAGCAGCTTAATTTAAAAAAAAAAATTGTTACGTTATGTGAAATTGGGATCTGGTGCCCAGTGGCTAAAATTTTGGTGTCCTGTTAGATTTTAGATTTCTTTACAACTCCTTGTATGGTATTCCTCACTTGCCAGCTATAGTTTTGTACACATTCCTTGGTTTCTATTTATCCTGGCTAATTAGTTGTTGAAAATGTGCACAGTAGACTTTGCCTTTCTTAGGTATCAGCTTCCATTTGTGTGTGTGTGTTTGTTGGAAACACAGTTAAGACTCTAAATGTCTATGGAGATTCTCAGTCATTCCCAAAGGTGCTTTTTTCAAGAGACAACTGGACTCTCTGGTTTTTCTTTGAAAACTTTGAAGAAGCTTCTTGGATGAGAAGCGAAATGCCTTTAAAGAAAAACCAGAAAGTCCAGTTGCCTCTTGAGAAAAGCACCTTTTATTGCTTTAGATTTGCTTTGTTATATAACAAAAATTGTGGCATGTAATTTTTTTCTCTTTGTACTCTTTGTTACTTTGTAAAACTGAATTTACAAATGTACACACAAATGTCTGCCTGGATGCTTATCAGTTTAAAAAAAACAACCCCTAGGAAACATTTGCTCATGAGCAGCATACTTTCCCTTGGAATTTATTATTTTGTTTGAGGATGTTTAAGCCATACATTTTCTTTTAATCCTACAGCTAGTGCAAACCAGCTCTATTGGGTCTGCAGAGATACCCAACAGTACTTGATTGGTATTCCAAAAACTGCCATTGATGTCCCTAGGGAACGCTGTTAATCCTTTTATAACAGAGCAGATGACATGCCAATCTGTCTTCCCTTTAGCTTGTTAATGAAACACAGTGCTTGATTCAGATAGATCAATTACACTGCATCTGTTCAACTCTTAGAACCTAAGCCCAGAACATTTTGTCAATAACAACTAAAATAATTAAATAACTAAAAGGAAATTTAAAATTGGAGCTTGACCCACATTATATGTTTTTTAAAAAAGTATTAGAACAGCAGAGAAATGGTGTATTTCAAAATATAATTACCGTATTTTCCGGTGTATAAGACGACTGGGCGTATAAGACGACCCTCCTTAGAGCCATTTAAGGCTCGTCAGAGCCTTATGGGCTGGTCTGCCTGGTTACGGGAGAATGAGACCCGGCGTATAAGACGACCTCCGACTTTTGAGAAGATTTTTGTGTGTTAGAAAGTAGTCTTATACGTAGGAAAATACAGTAGTTTGGTACTGGTAACTAACTGGTTCAATCATTCTAAAATAAGTCTACTTATCTATGCTTCTGTCTTTGCAGACTTATCAGGTTGACTTAAAGCCAAACGGGTCGGAAATCATGGTCACAAATGAAAATAAAAGGGAATACATAGAGTAAGTTCTTTTAAAAAACTATTTACTTTCTCAATTTAATGTTTTAGTGATCGGGATGGCTTTGAAGGCGAAAATGGATTTCCAGAAGACTATCACAGAAACCATACAAATTTTTAAACTCTTTTAGAAACAGTTGTAGACTTAGGCATCCCAATTCCATGTTCATTTGTTTCTGTTTATTTATTTTAAAAAATTATACCTCCTCACTTTTATAGATGACAGGGCAGGTTAAATTGATTAAGTGGCAAACCCTGTTGCAATTAAAATAGAGCACAAAATTCTAAGCTGCATTCAGTAATATTTAACTGCTTTAATAGATAACTTTGTATTGAAATAAAATTGTTGGCCCCAGTCAAAGGGGAAATTATGGAAAGAGCTTTTCCATAATCAGGATGATCTCTCCTTCTGGTTTTTCTATGTAAAATATCGTTTCCACCTATCGAAGTGTGCAGGGTGCTTAGATCTGGCCCGTGGGGGCCTCCTTGGAAACAGTGAAGGACCGGCCCATGGTGCCTTTGCCAGTGAAAACAGACCTCGGGAGGACCACGCATGGTCCTCCCAAGCTCCGTTTTCGCTGTCAGAGCACTCGGGCCACCACAGGCGTCCCTGAAATGAATGATGTCAAACTGGCCACACGCACCCTGGCCACGCCCTACACCCCCTCAAGGTCAAACACAACCCTGATGTGGCCCTCAATGAAACCGAGTTTGATACTCCTGGTTTAGAGAATAGGGTTTGCAGTAAAAAGAGTTTTAAAATCCAGGTAGTCCCCGAGATACTCATTCAACAGCCATTCAAACAGCGGCACTGAAGTGTGGACTTCAAATTCGTCCACCCATTCCAGCATCCTTGCAGTCATATGATTATGTTTTGGATGCTTGGCAACCAGCTCACATCCGTGACAGTTGCAGAGGCCTATGGTCAAATGTGATCGGCCATTTGCAACCTTCTCTGCAACTTCCAATAAGACAAGTTAATGAGGAAGCCAGCAAGAAGTTGCAAGTTGTTCCTTTAAGTTGCTCCTACTCCCTCCACTTCTTCTCTCAATGATCCCCCCTCCTGTATTCGTGCTGTGCCACAGAATCCAACACCCACTCTCAGCAGTTCTTGTTTCTTAGTGATGAAAATTCCAGTTCCCATTATTGTTGATAAGTGAGGACTATCTGTACAATAAAATGGAAGCAGTTTGCCCAACGTTTAAGCAAATATTGAAGTTTTTAGTAGAGAAGGAGTCTAGAGTTGCAGGAACCCTAATATGAAGGTAACATATTATGCTAATAGATCTTCTTTTCCCATTTTTAGTCATTCAACAGAAGGTGGAAAGAGAGCCTGTTGGGTTAGTGCCCTCATTATGAAATGTAGGCTTATCATCTCAGAGTACCCATTATAAGTAGTTTTTAAATATAGCTTTTAATTCTTACTAAATGAATACAATGCATTGAATTCAATATCCATAGAAAACATAAAGCTAATCTCAGGCCATCTGTACACAGCAAATCTCTTCTTAGAAAAGCTATAACTTGCACTTTAAGGGATGTATTTAAATCTGTTTAAATGCCCAGATATAAAAATGGAACAAAGTTCTCTTTGAATTACTCCTTTAAATTCAGCAATAATATTCTACAATCATCCCATTGGATTATGAAAGAATATTTTAGGAATTACCCAAACTCTCTATGTATTCATGTGCTTTGTAGATAAGTAAAATTGGATCTTGAAATGTGAAGATTGTGTTTGCCTCATCTATTTTATTTACTGTTTTATTTAAGTTAAATGAAAGATTATGGAAGGTCAAAATGAAAACCCAGAAAAAAAATTAGAAGATGTGGTTTAAGCTACTCAAATGATTGTGTTTTCTCCTAATGAAAGGTTGCATTTTTCTTTGTGTCCTGTAGCTTAGTCATCCAGTGGAGATTTGTCAACAGGGTTCAAAAGCAGATGAATGCGTTTCTTGAGGTGAGACATTTCACTGACAATACATTGTTTGTCTTTGCCGCCCGGTCCATGGTGAGGAGGGGAAGGAAGAGAAAGAAGGAAGGAAGGAAGGAAGAGAAAGGAGGGAGGAGAGACAAGGAAGAGAGGGACAAATTCAAAATATTCATTTGGAGTTTATGTGAACACATATGAAAAATCAGTTTTTGATTTTTCATATGTGTTCATATAAACTCCTAAATGAACTCCTCCTTTCCTTCTTCCCTCAGCTCAATAGACCCATCTTCCATTTCTTCTTTCTACACCCTTGCAAATCAAAGGAAGACAGTGAATTCTGTGTGGAAAATGGGAGAGGGAGGAATAGGAAATGAGAGCCCTGCCTTCAAAAATAAAATTGTGGCCCAGAGATTGAATTGTCCATTGCGGTAGGACCCAGCCCATGTGCTCCTTACTCAGAACCACTGAACTTCATTTTTAAAACCACCGTTATTCCTTCACCGCCAAATCCTTCTGAGTTCTGCATGATCATTCTTTAGGTTCTGATTTGAGAAACAGAAGAAATGGGTGAAGGTTGCCTGTCGTTCTTTCTTCCATCCTTGATTGGCATATATACCGTTTTAGCTCCAATTCAAACAGACCTCGGAACCTGTGGCAGAGGTGAATGCGCACAATCTGTCACAGGGAATTACTCTTGGCAAGAATGAGCAACTCCGTGTGGAAGCTGCCTAAGTGTCTGAGATTACAGAACCCTTTTTTTTATTTTCCAGACCTCCAGTGTTTCACTTGTCTCCCCACATCTCCCAAGTTCTCTGAATTAAAAGCTGTTTGTTGTAGCTCTCCTCTGAGCTTTTACTTTGAAATGTTAAAATGCATTCAGCAGTGTTAAACTATGAGACGTATATATTGAAAATGTATTGAAATCCATTTGTTTTTCTCTCCCCCCCCCCCCCTCCAATTCTGGTTTCAGGGATTTACAGAACTCCTGCCCACTGACTTAATTAAAATTTTCGATGAAAATGAACTGGAGGTTAGTTGCCTTTCAATGTTGTCTTTAAGCAGGGGTTTCTTTGGTGGAAGCAATTGGAAAGATCCTTGCACATCTTGAGCGGAAAGAAGAAAAAAAAACTTATTGGCCTAAATCCTGCAAAGATTTCTCCACACATAAAGAGCAGTCCTACAATTCTCTAGCTTTAGATGGGGCTTTTTAATGACACACAATAAGCGTGTTTTCAGGGTTTCTATTGCCAGCTAAATATTTAAAGCAAACTCCAGAAAATAAAACAACCCGTAGCACGATCCTGTACAGGTAGTACATGACCTATGACAGCAATCGGGACTGGGATTGCCGTTGGTAAGTGGTCATCAAATGCAATTGCTTCACTTAATGACAGCAATCCAGGCAATCCCCATTGCCATTGTTAAATGGATGTTCCATTCATTACGTGAAACAGCTTCCTGCAGCTTCCCACAATCCAGTCAGTGGCAAAACTGGGGGGAACCTGCAAGTCTCAGGTGCTGCCGGTTGGGAAAGGAGTAAAGGCACGAGAGAGTAAGGGAGGGTGCCCAAGGGCCTTAGGACTACTTGACTTCTGAAAAACCTGCTCGGAGTTTGGAATGAAGCATTTTCAGCCATCCCTGGAGATGAGAAAGGAAGTTTTCTTGGAAGGTGGCAGAATCTTCTAATCTTCCCTGCCAGCTTGACTTTCTGGGGAAACCAACCAAAATCTGAAGATTTTAGATTTTATATGGCAATCATTTAATTGAAGATTTTATATGGCAATCATTTGATCACGCGTACTTGCTTCCCTGAAGCTTCTTAGCTGGAGTGGTGAATTCCACAGAATTGATCTGTACAGACAGATGTAAGATTTTCCTTGGAAAATTGTCTCGCTAATTTCACGTCTACTCACTCCTAGTCAAGCGGGTGAAAGTAAAAGTTGGGCTTACAACAGCAATGACTGTTTTCGAATTTATGGATCAAATAAAACATAGCACGCAGAGGGGTAAATGAGAGGAATGAAGGAAGCAAACTTAGAATGTGGTTTTCAAACTTTGATGTTCCTCGAAGTAATGTTTTTTAAAAAAAGACAAGGTATGAATGCTAAAACTAAACAGAAGTTTTGCTCTTTTTCCATAAGAAAAAAAATAATAAAAGTCATGCAGCCTGCCACAGCCTGTAATATTAAGTGCCACCCAGAGTCACTTTTTGTGAGATGGGCGGTTATGCAAATTTGATAAATAAAAATTTATATATTAGTCCTGTATACAATAATATAGTAATCCTTAATACTCAGTAAATACAGAGAGGATTCTATAGAGATTCTCAATCATCCAGGCCATAGTTGTCCCAAAGGTGCTTTTTCAGGAGGCAATTGGACTTTCTTGTTTTTTACTTTGAAGACATTTTGCTTCTCATCATAGAAGCTTCTTCAGCTCTTTCATATCCCCACTATTCTGTCAGAGCTGAAGAAGCATCTTGGATGAGAAGCGAAACATCTTCAGAGAGAAAACAAAGTCCAGTTGTCTCCTGAAAAAGCACCTTTGGACCACAGAGGATTGTTCATTGTTACAATATGCGAGCTTGTATTTTAACTGAGCCTCCTGTGTTGCAATGTTTGCTCTGAAATGATTTTTTTTTCATGAAGATTATTCTTATTTAATAGAGGTAAAACAGTTTTAGTTATGCACGTTACTATACTGAAAGAGAAAGGTTTCAAAATATTGACTGGTGCATAATTTACACCATATATACCTATGTATATGCTTCCCAGATCACAACTATAATAGAATAACAGAGTTGGAAGGGACCTTGGAGGTCTTCTAGTCCAACCCCTTGCTTAGATAGGAAACCCTTCAGCACTTCAGATAAATGGTTATCCAATATCTTTTTAAAAACTTCCAGGGTTGGAGCATTCACAACCTCTGGAGGCAAGTTGTTCCACTGATTCATTGTTCTCACTGTCAGGAAATTTCTCCTTCGTTCTAAGTTGCTTTCCTTGATTAGTTTCCACCCATTGCTTCTTGTCCTGCCCTCAGGTGCTTTGGAGAATAGCTTGACTCCCTCTTCTTTGTGGCAGCCCCTGAGATATTGAAACACTGCTATCATGTCTCCCCTAGTCCTTCTTTTCATTAAACTAGACAGACCCATTTCCTGCAACCGTTCTTCACATGTTTTAGCCTCCAGTCTCCTAATCATCTTTATTGCTCTTCTCTGCACTCTTTCTAGAGTCTCCACATCTTTTTTACATCATGGTTATCAAAACTGAATGCAGTATTCCAAATGTGGCCTTACCAAGGCAGCATAAAGTGGTATCAACCCTTCACTCGATCTTGATTCTATCCCTCTCTGATAGAGAATAAATGCTCATAGTCCATGTCCTGATTTACTTTCTCAACAATGTCATTCCTTCACAGTTGCTAATGTGTGGTCTTGGCGATGTTGATGTGAATGACTGGAGACAACACGCAATCTACAAGAACGGATATTGTCCAAACCACCCTGTCATTCAGTGGTTTTGGAAGGTAACAATGATTCATTCTGATGTTGTGCTTTTCTTTTTTTTTAAAAAAAAATCGCAGCCTGTTCTCAAATTGCCTCATCACTTGCAAAGTCCTTATTAAAAACAGTAAGCCCGTGTGAGATTCACTGCTAATTCGTTCATCAGCTTTCATAATGATATGTTTTATAGGCCGTTTTACTGATGGATGCTGAAAAACGTATCCGACTTTTGCAATTTGTAACTGGGACGTCACGAGTGCCTATGAATGGATTTGCTGAACTTTATGGTGAGTGATTTTGATTATCTCTAATTATTTACATGGGATGTCTTGGAAATTGCTCTCTTAGAAGCAACACTGGCCTACTCTTTCCATCCTAAATACAATGGTATGCAAATATTTTTTTTATTAACCCCATTTAGAGACCTCGGTAATCCTTAAGATCTCTCAGTGGTTCACAGGAAAAAGTACACAATAAAACTACACAGTTAAAAGATTCACAAACCAATGAATAAAAAGAATACAAAGTGAATTACAAAGTGAAATTATAAGCCAACTAAGATAGTATCATGGCCCAAACTCCTCCAGAAGAAGCTATCAACATGGAAATCATATGTCCACAGGGGAAGGGGCATTCCGAAGGACCAGGCCCACAACCAAACTCTGAGCAGCTTACAAAATCCCCAGAAAACAGTTAAAAGTAAACTTCACGGAAACAGGCAACTCAAACTACAACAATTAGAATTACAGACAGTACAAAATTAGGATGGGGGGTGGGATGGGACCTTTAACCCTCAGGCCTAGGAGCACAGCCAGGCCTTAAGGACTTTCTGGAGCTCTAAGAAAAAGACACTGTCATTGTCTTGGGGTGGAGGATATACTTCCGGAGGACAAGGGCTATGACAGAAGGAACATTTTCTTGATCCCTTATGACAGCATTTAATTGAAGGGACCTAGAGCAGACCCACTCTGCCCAAAGCGTACTGGGTTGGTAGAAGCCATTGGAGATAGATGGTCCCTCAAATAACCAAGATCTATGCAATGATGGTCACCACTTTATAGTGGTGACCAGCTCCTTGAATTGCACCTGGAAGCTTACTGACAACCAATGCAATTGTGTACTGGTGGTAACAAATGAGTACACCAGGAAGTATCCTTTAGTGCTTGCTCCACTGCATATGTTTGGTAATACTGTATATTTGCTTTGGGGCCACTGCTGCCAATGTTGGAAAAGTTGGAAAAGTAATATTAAAGTGCAACATTGTGAAAGATATAAAGCAACATAATACTATCAGATGATTATCGTTTCTGGTAAGAGTAGTTCCTCCTACTAAGGACTTGCCAAGATTCCAGATATTGAACTTTTCAGCTTTGCTTCCTAAATCAAATCCTCTTTTCAATGGAAATTGCTGAAGATTGGAATTTAGGCATTCAGCATACACAGAATTTTGATTGAAATGCACTGAATGTCTACAGGAAGGGAGGGATGAGATGGGTGGGTGGGTGGATGGATAGATGGATGGATGGATGGATGGATGGATGGATGGATGGATGGATGGATGGGAAGGTGGATGGATGGATGAGAAGGTGGATGGATGGATGATCATTCATTCATTCATTCATTGGTTCTCAACTCATAACACTAATCATGCCTTGAGCATGGTATAAGGGGATGAGTCTTTCAGAAAACGGGGGCATGTGTTGTTTTCTTCTACTTTAAATCCTACTGACTGAGTGGTTTGGGGTTTAATTCACTCTTGAGCATATATGTGATCCTGATCCTTTTGCTCTACTTAATTCTTGGCTTCCTCTTCATAGTTCACTAATAGGAAAAGTATTTTATTCACTCCTAGCGAACACTTTCTTAGACATGTTTCTAACCGAAGCCACTCTTCTTTAGAGATCTCAGTTGAGTCTTCCTCAACCTCTCTCCTCTAGGCATACTGGGATTGCTGAAACTCCTAGCTAACTCCTAGCAGAGCTGAAGTCAAGGAGGTAGACAATGTTACAAGCTGCAATTTTACAAGTCTGTTCATATGACCATCTGACCCATTTATGTCCTTCTCTTGAACCAGGTTCAAACGGTCCTCAGCTGTTTACAATAGAGCAATGGGGAAGCTCTGAGAAGTTACCCAGAGCTCACACCTGGTGAGTAATAAAACATCAAGCATTATATTTACAGTACTTAAATTTAGACATCTCCAAGGAATGCATCTTCAGTTGAATGCGATGTGAGTTCTTCCCTATGTAAACCTTCCACATTAACTTTCATATATTAGATGTGTGTGTCTATGGATGCAAAAGGCAGTAATTAAAATGTTCTTGCTATTAAGACTGTTGTAAAATCTTGAAAAGTGAGACATTTTAGAAGACATAGCAATAAAACTTTACTGTTTTTCATTCCATAAAATTCACTCCATAAAATTTATGGGCAACAGTAAAAAAAAATTAGGGGAGATAATAGTACCTTGTTCTGAGCACCAATTGTTAAAGAATATTCCCTCCTTACAAACATATGTTGGTTAATACAGTCTGGGCAACCCCCATTTTTAATATATTGTGGTTACAGATATAAGGAAATCTGATATCTCCCACATGGCAATCCTGAAGCTTGTAAGTGGCAAGTTTCCAGGCAACCGTTATGCCATATTTCCAAAGTAGTTCAGAAAAGGAGAAATGTTAATTGTAAGACCAAAACTCTTAAGGAAAAAAATAGTCTATGGAAAGAAGTCAAATTTGATAAGCGTTGTAAACATTTTCTTTTTTTTTTTTTATTGAAAAAGTTTTACAATACAGAATTTTTTTCATTTTCACCCCCCCTCCCCAGTCCCCCTACCCAACCCCTCCCATCCTCCCTCAACCCCAGCCCCTTCCCTCCCCATCCCCCCCTGACTTCTGCTACAGGTTAAAAAAAAACAAAGTTTAGAACAAGGGAAAAAGAAAAAGATTATTAAATATTCAAATTCTAAATTAAACAAATTTTGAAAGAGGAAGAGAAAGAGAAAGAAGGAAAGAAAGAAAAAAAAGTTAAAAAAAACAAAAAACCAAACATTAATATATTTAAACAATATTATAATAAAAAAAACCATTGATAGCCATTATAATTAAGAACACCATTATAATTCTATCCTAACTACACCCCTTAACTAAAGAAAAAACCCCAAAAACATAAAACATAAGAAATATATATGCATATATAGTTATAATCACACAATTATGTCATTAAGAAAATTATCTTTTGTTTAATTCATTCCTCAGTCTCTATAATCCAAATTTCAATCTTCTCTTCAACTTGATTGAAGTCAAACATATTTCCTCACATAAATCCTGCTTCAATAATCTTCATCTTGCCGCTGCCCCCATCAGCAAAGTAAAACATTTCTCCACACAACCCCCCGAGTGACTTTATATAAATAATATCCAACCACGAAGGTATTCACACCTCTAGGAAGATTCATTCAAGCTAACTTATACTGTACCTAAAAATAGGCTTTTGCAGCTTTAACATTCAAGCCTTGAAGAAAAAAAAAGAGAAGAAAAAACCAACTAAGAGCTGCATTCCCAGATGTTCCTTTAAAATTATTTCAAATCCTGCCACCCTTTGCAATTCAATCCTTCGGGTTATAAGATATTTTCAATTTCATAGTCTTCTCCTAGAAGATAAGTTCCACAAAAAATATATAATTGGGTAACCAGTGATCGCTGCTAATTTTGCAGCAATCTATCAGGACTCAGGATATCATGTCCAATCCAGGATAAACTTCATAGTAAAAATTTTTTATAATCCATTTTGATATATAAGTTTAATGTTAGTCCAACTCAGAATAAACTTTTAACAAATTGTTGTACATCTTAAAAGAATTTTCATAATCCATTTTTTCCAAATCTTTCAATGCTTTCTGATTCAGTATCAAACAATTCACGATGCTCTTTAAATTTATCACCTGTGGTTTCCAGTCGGATTTCTTCATTGACTTCCTGTCGATTAGCATCACCCCCCATGTCTTGAAGAGTATTGGACCTCTGCTGCTGGTCATCTCGAAGTAAAACTTTGTTTTTTGAATCTTCCTCCAGCAGTTCAAGGTCCTGTGATCCCCCAAGATCACTGAGGTGTTCAATTTTCTCATCAGAAAAATCCATAATAGAATCCTCTGGACAACCACCAAATTCTCCTTTTACTTTTAACACACTTTGATTTTCTTCTTTCTGTTCACATTTTGTAAACTCTGTTTTTGACTTTTTATTCTTGAGATATTTCGGTGCTCCCTTAAAGATATTTTGGTAAAAATATTCTGCTTTTTCAATAGTATTCAGACAATGTCTCACACCATGATATCTAAAAATTATACCAACTGGAAAATCCCATCTAAATGGGATATTACTTCTCTTCAGTTCCTTGACCAAAAAATCAAAATCTTTCCTGTCCTTTAAAACCTTCAATGGTAGCTCTTTAAAAATCCTGATTTGTGTACCTGCTACCTGCACTCTATCAGAATAAGACTTTTGTAAAATATCATCTCTCAGTCTTTTATCAGTGAAATAAACAACGACATCTCTAGGCAGATTCCTTTGTTTAGCCAAACGTGAGTTAACTCTGTAAACTTTCTCTATAGAACCCAAAATTAATTCATCTTGTAGCTTTAATAATTCTGCAAAGGCCTTTGCACAAGTTGTTCTTAAGTTTTCTCTGTTGTTTTCTTTTATCCCTCTTAGTCTAATTGCAGATTCCATAGCCTTAATTTGAAGCATAATAACATCATTCTGAATGTTATGATTTTTGGCCTCTGCTTCCAGAAGTTTCCCTTGTAATTCTTGTATCTGAGATTCAAATTTACTACTCATCTCAATCACTTTCTTCCCCATTGCAGCCACCGCAGTTGAAAAATCTGAAGCTACTTGAGCAATAATTTGACTTAGTTGGTCATATTTCCCAGAAACCAGTTCCTCAAGATCCTTCTGTGATCCTTTTATCTTATCTACCACACTCTCTAAGGACCTTGTAATTAACTCTTTTAAATCCTGTTCTGTAAGTCTCTGCAAATGAGACATTTCAACTTTATTCATCTGATTCAAGGGGGAGCCCCCCCTTCCTTTAAGTTTAGGCATCTTTACTTTTAAAAAGGACCAAAAAAAATCCTTCTTACTTCAATAGAGAAAAGAAAAGGAAAAAAAACAGAAAAAATCTATTTAAATCAGCCTCTGTTCCTTTAAGTTCTTTTTCTGTGACAAAATATTCCTTTCAAAGTCTTTCAGGACTAAACTCTGCGCTCCATTTCCGCTCTCACTTTTCTTTCAAGCAGAGCCAGTCGCCATCTTAAAAAACTTTCACTTTTCTTCCTCTCCTTCCCCCTTCCCCCCCCCCTCCTCTTCCAAAAAATCCGTTGAGAAAAATCCATACTTGCTTAAATTTATCTTCTCTCTTTTCCAGCTTGCTCCAATTATCATTTCAATTGTGCTGTTGCTCCCAGCGTCTGGCTCCGCTAATTAAGTAATTAGCGGAGGATCCTCTCGGCGCAGAGCATACCCTGGGGGTATGGAGGGAGCCATCCCTCTGAGCCCTCCCCAGGACAAAGGAAAAATTCCTGGGGCGACTCAGGGGGGCTCAACCTCACCCCCAGAAGCTCTCCCTGCTCCTCCCGTCAAGGAGCAGGTTTTTCGAGCTGCCTGTCTGCTGTAAGGCGGCTCTAACGCGCCGCTGTAAGGCGGCGGGCATGAAAAGCCCGCCGCCAACGAGGAAGGCGCCACCGGAAGTCCCATTGTAAACATTTTCTGATATGCTTCTTTCAAAATAAGCTCAAACAAGTAACCCTTTTGTTTCCTTCATTTTTTAAAAAAAAATGGAATAATTGGGGGAAAATAAAGACCGGGAGAAAGATCTGAAAGAGCAGAGACCTGCTTCTTCTCTAGAAAATTGGAGGGGAGGAAGGAGAAAATGTGGGAATGAAAAAGGCACAGACTAAGGTTTCTCATTGTCACAAACTGCATATGCTGAGAACTTGTTGAAATACATGTTGAAGAAAGTGTATTCTTCAACGGGTCCACCAAGATATTTTTGTGCTTAGATGAAATTACCTGGAAGGGGTTTCCAGTCTCATACAAGCCAAGAAACCTGTCACTCTTTTCCCCCAAAGTATGTTCCCTTCAAGGAAATAAGGAACGTTTTAGAAGCAATTCTTAGGGATAGATTGTCCTACTCTTTGAAAGAACTAAGTATTAGTTATCAATAGGCTAAGCATGGCAACCATCTCAGGCATTTCTGGCTGCTGTTGCTTCTGGCAATACCTAATTTGCACCTGAAATGACATTCTGCAAGGATAAAAGGTCTGGCTCCCCCATAAAATGTGGAATACAACTGGCAGAAATCCTCTCCTTTGTTCTGTTATTAGAGATGAAAGCAGGGGAGAAATCCAGCAGGTTCTGACAGGTTCTGGAGAACCAGTAGTGGAAATTTTGAGCAGTTCAGAGAACCGGCAAATATCACCTCTGGCTGGTCCGAGAGTATCCTTCCCCTGGAGTGGGGTGGGAATGGAGATTTTGCAGTATCCTTCCTCTACCACTCCCACCAGGCCACCCCCACAGAACCAGTAATAAAAAAATTTGGATTTCACCACTGGATGAAAGATATTGAGCTCAGGAGATCCAAAGTGGAACTCCTTGCCTACCCATGGCAGAATGATTTGATAGGATAGCGGTTTCTATTAAACTTGAATCGGGAAGATGATTACTTTTCATTTTTCCAGAAATCTAGTGAAGAGGAGAATTTCCAGAGACCTTGTATGCATGTCCCATATTTACGTACATCAAAATATAATTTTTATATACCTGGGTCATGGTACTATTATTAAATAAATGAGGGCTAATATTAATTATATTTAGGCTACACTTAAATGAAAAATTTGAATTTTTGCTTTTAACACTTTTTTTCTAGGTTTATCTAGCATGCTACTAACACGAGAAATGCAGTTCTTATATCTAAAAAAAATTTAGTAATAGGTTTATGTTAGAAAAGAAAGGGAAAGGAAGGAAAGAGAAGGGGGAATGGGAAGGAGTCCCTGCAAATTTTACTTCACTAGTCGTTGCTGACTGTAGGGGACAATGCTCATTTCCGTTTCAAGGCCATTGAGTCAGTGCTGTCCAAAGATATTTTGCAGTCATGTGGCTAGCATGATGTTGCAGAGCGCTGTGGGGGAGGAACTTTTAACAAAAGTGGTACCTATTTATCTACTCACATTGCCGTGTTTTCAGACTGCTAGGTGAACAGGACGAGAGCTCACCCCATCGCAGAATGCTCGGGTCTCGAACCCGAACTGCCGGCTTTCTAGCCGACAAGTCCAGCATCTTAACTGCTGAGCCATAGCACTGGTTTATAGGAGCAGATAGTATTTTTCTGTTGAAAAGTTACATCTCAGTGTTGGGAGATATTTCTGAATAAATTGAGAAATGGCACAGAGGGACTGGGCTGGTGGGAAAAATGGAAGATTTGATGGAGAAAAAGCTAAAGCCACTATTGGTTGTGACTGTGGTATGTTACCCACAGAATTCCACGAGAAATTCTATCAAGCTATGACAATTTAGCCTTCTTTCTTCCATTTCTGTTCTCTACAAGCCCACATAGGAAGTCAGATTTAGTCTGCCAATTGGCTAAATGTAATACTGCAAATCTTAGTTTTCCATGGTTTGGGGGCCCTGGGATTACTTTTACACAGAGATTCACTGCAGAATTAGAACTGGCCAGGTATTACCTGAACATCTAGCTGGGAATTTTGCTCATTGGTCACTTCTCAGGAGAGGTTCCTTTCAAACATGGTGGTGTTTGTTTGAGTCTTTTCACAGTCTGAAAAACCAGATGCTTCATTTGAAACAAATACAATCCTGCCTTTACCTCTTCCATTGCAGCTTTAATCGCCTTGACTTACCTCCGTATGAATCTTTTGAAGAATTGCGAGAGAAGCTTCTTATGGCCGTTGAAAATGCTCAAGGATTTGAAGGAGTGGATTAAATGGGCGCCTGCTCCTGCTTCTTATTGTTCTTCTACTTATTGTTATATTATTAGTAAAACAAAGATTCTGTTCTCGGAGCAAGTTCTGCAAGCACTTTTTTTGATTTTCCAGCAGACTTTTTTCAGGAGATGGAGCAGAACGATTGCACGGTGGAGCGAGAAGCTTCTGTCCAGTGCCGATGTCTGAATCTAGCAATGGGAAATAACTTTCTTTCACTTGTGGATAGTATTTCTGAAATTTCCACAACAAATTACCCACTGGTTGATGTATACTCTAGTGACATTTCAGCAGGACTTGTCTATTTATGTCGTGCCTCTGTAGGCAAAAGCCCTTAATAAATGTTTTACATACTTTTCAATGGCAATGAATGGAATTAATCATTTTACAGGTATAGTATTACAGTTCACGTTTACTTTGGAACAATGATTTTTCCTCGCAATTAAAAAAAAAACCACAATAATGTACTGGAAGAACGAACTCATTTTGTTTCCTCTTAATTTGTCTAGACTGTATGTATGCCATAAGCGTTCTGTTCTCCCCAAAAATCTGCTTTTTGTTGTTTTTAGCATCATGCTCTTCTGGTCTTTTAGAATAAGTAATTTTTTTTTGTAAGATATTTTCTGCCATTGGAAATATCCTAAAGTACCAAATGCCTTTTTAAATGTGTGCATTGTGGTTTTGCAAACTGCAACAAAAGTTAAAATTTGTGATGGGGTGGAGACAATATTTCTACAAATCGCCTGGATATTTACAGGAAAATCATGACATATTCCAGCATGCCAAATCTCTTCTTCAATAATGAAGTTGCCTCCCTATTTCTTGATAGTATTTATATGTATTATAGCTTTTTTGGGGGGGGGGGTGATGGGTTTGGGCACTTTTGTCATTGGGGGGAAAATGTTTGATTGTTTGTTGTATAGTGACTTTTACCAATTTTTCCCTCTCGCAATGGAGGCATTTTGAATGAATCCTGATCTTGCTTGATCTCAAGGCTGTAAAAAGTACTTTTCTGTTTGTATGCATTTGTTAGTATCTAAATGAGAAGGATTTTTCCCTTTATTTTCGATTGCACCAATTCTAGAAGCACTTTATGTACCACATGGAGATCTTTTTTTTTTTAAATCATAAATATTAATGTGATAGTATGCCTTCTCCTTGCCCATGTCTTTCCGGTGCAATACTTTTCAGTTGTGAAATCTGGCAATGGCTGATGGAAGTACGGAAAAAAAAACTAGAGAGAATCGAACTTAGAGATACTAGTTGTATTTTGTGGTGTTGGGCTCCACCCCCACCAAAATTTATTTAATAAATGCAGTTATCTAGCCACTTTTATAACGTATGACATGTTGCATGAATAAATGATAATGCTTGTCTTGTAAATGTTATGTAATAGCTTAAGAGGGAAAGAACAAACAGATGTTCTCTCATCCACCAGAAGATGACTCGGAGCAGCATATATTCGATAATCCACAAAGCTGAGCAATGTGGCTTTGCGTGATTTTGCCCTCAAATGTAAACTCAACCCACGGCTAACAATCCAACAAGGCTGCAGACTTAAATCGGCTACTAGGATGATGCTAGATAGTATCTAAACATCTCTATGGCATGCAAGTTTTAAGTTTTCCTAAATATGGCTTTCAAGGCAAAATAAATGGACATGTTGCTATTCAGCTAAGCAAAGGACAAGCTTTGACATTGTTCACTGCTTCTTTGCTCCCAGTGATATAACTGGTCATCACATAGGCTTTACAGTCATTTTTAGAAACTTCTGGGTAGATGTATGATGGATTTGGGAGAGAGGGTATACTTAAAGAAAGCAAGGAGTGTTAGACAGCATCTTCAGAGGCGAAACGAGCTGGAGGAAAATTATATTCGCATGGCAGCCATTTTGTAAATACCCATCCAGTGGAAACTATGTTGTGAGTATTTGCCATCAACACTATCTGAAAATTAGAAATGTACTCACCCAAAATGCATTATTTGTTGGAGGTAATGCCCATGATTGAGTAATTATTTGTAGGTATTTCAGATTCTTAGTAGTGGTGTTTCCCTTTTTCTTTCCCCCTTCCTTAATTTAGTAGAATAACAGAGTTGGAAGGGACCTTGGAAGTCTTCTATCCAATCTCTACTCAAGCAGGAGATCTTACACCATTTCAGAGAAATGGCTGTCTAATCTCTTCTTTAAAACCTCCAGTGTGGAGCACCCACAATTTCTAGAGGCAAGTTGTTCCACTGATTAATTGTTATAACTGTCAGGAAATTTCTCCTTAGTTTTAGGTTGGTTCTCTCCTTGATTAATTTGTCCTATCTTCAAGTGCTTTGGAGAATAAGTTGACCACCTCTTCCTTGTGGCAGTCCCTCAAATAGTGAAGCACTGCTATCATGTCATCCCTCCTAGTCTTTCTTTTCACTAGACTCTCTCCAAAATGTTGGTATAACCCTAGTTTAGATCAGAAGCACCTTCTGGCTCAAAGTAAAGACAAGCATTTTAACTGGATTTCTTCAAAGCTCAGCATACCTTTCAGATGTTGCTATACCACAGATGCAAGACTAATTGAATTTACTGGATATCCAAGGTAGATAGAGCATCTTTTTCCTTTCTGTTTTTTCAATTTACCTGTGTATTTTGAAATGATTTGATGGCAGTCTGCAAGAGTAAACTCTCATCAGATCATTTCAAAGTGCACAGATACGTTGAAAGAACAGATATAGTCATTCAGTTCACTTTCATTTCTCAATTTATGGTTCTCCCACCTGGGTTGGCAATATATTCTGGCAGAATTTCTGAATCTCTTATTCAGAAATAAGAGCCATTGAGTTCAGCCAGGCTTGGTCTCATGTAACTGGGTTTCCAGGGGGGTGCATTCCAGATATGTGGTATTACAACTCCAGAACTCTTGAGACACCATGCTCAGCCAGATCAGAAAGGCTGAAAATATAGGATCAATTAAGTAAAAAAAAAAAAAAAAAAAAAACCTAGCAGAAAAGGGAGATGAGAAAAAAAGAATGTCTTAGGGCAGTGATGGTTAACTTTTTTGTCGTCGTGTGCCAAAAGTGCGCGTGTGCAACACTGCACGCATAATGCAATGCGTCCACAGTCCTGCGCCCCGTTTTGGGCCTAGCAAGCCTCCCTGCAGCCTTCTGGGACCAAAAATGGGCTGCAGGAGTGGTCCCCTGTGGCCCATTTTTGGTCCCAGGAGGCTGCAGGAAGGCCATCCCGCATGCATGCACAGGGCGCATGCGCGGCAGAGACCTGAAAATTAGCTGGCTGTCGGGAGGCACACACGCACATGGGATGGAGCTGAGCTGGGTGACGACTCGTGTGCCCACAGAGAAGGCTGCGCACGCCACCTGTGGCACATGTGTCATAGGTTCGCCATCACGGCCTTAGGGTGTCACAATAGTTTGTGAGAATAAAAACCCTGTGGTTGGAGTAATGTTTAAGGATGGGCTCAAACGTTTTTAAAAAGCAATCATTAAAAATGAATAACTAGTGTAAAAATGGGTAATTTTTCTATGCCTAGACTTGAAAGGACCAATTTTGTAACACAGATGGGGGGGAAAGGTCAGTAAATATTTAGCAAGATCATACAAAGCTCAGATGAGCATATTCTTTGAAAAAAAAATCACCCACCCAATTCACAGGAAAAAAGTTAAACAGTCACATTATATCAATTGGGTGAAATCTTGTTTAAGTACTTCTTCCCTTCTATCTCCCCTCCCTCCACCCATCTGCCACAATTTTAACAACCCTGTTCCTTCTATGTTGTGTCAAAGGCAGTGTATTGGATCAAAGAATAAAGTCTAAATCTTTCGCCCCAGAGACACAGTGGAGGCCAAAGAGTATGGAAACAAGGACCAGCAAAAAACTACTCTGGTCATTATGAGATACAACAAATGAGTTGCATAACCTGAAAAGGAATCCAGAAACTAACAATTGTGGCTTTTAATGGTGCAGAAGAGAGGTAATATTAAACTGAGATGAGTGGTTGCAGAAATTGGACAAATCAGTGCAATTACTCCCTATTCATGTACAGATGGTCTTCAATTTACAACCGTTTATTTAGTGACAGTTCAAAGTTACAATGGCACAGAAAGAAGTGAGACCAGTCCTCACACTTAGGACCATCACAGCATCTCCACAGTTACATGATCAATATTCAGGCCCTAAGCAAGCAGCATGTATTTATGATGGTTGGAGGGTCCTGGAGTCACATGACCACGATTTGTGACCTTCTTTGAACAAAGAAAGTCAATACTGGAAGCCAGGTTTGCTTACCAATTGCCTAAGTCTCTTTAGCAACTGCAGTGATTTGCTTAACAATATGATAAAAGTTGTAAAATTGACTCACTGCCTTGCTTAGGCAGTGAGTCAAATTAACTGCCTTGCTTAGCAATGGCAGTTAAAATGTCATAAGGAATACCTGCAAAGGTATTAACTACTTAAAAGTATAAATGTCAATGAAACATTCAAATTAGTTTTTTGAATGTCCACTTTTTCTGGAATGTGACCTTTCAGTGCATCATCAAAAGTCCCATTATGGACAGTGATCCTAAATATATTATCCATTTTTTGCCTTGGGAGTCTATGCATTGCTTCTGGAAGTACGGATAGATTAGTATTCCCTAAAATACTAATCTATCTACAGATAAATTACTACTCCGTCTGGATTCTTCAGGTAGAATTTACTTGGGTCTATACCCTAAGGCAGGGATGTCAAACCAGGGGTGAAATGCTCCCGGTTTGGACCTGATTGCCCAATGTGGTAGCGATGATGGTGAGAGGTTCAGAGAACCAGTAGCAAAAATCCCTGCCCAACCTCCATGCCCAGCTGAGCCGCGCGATCATCAGAGGCTTTTTTTTTTACTTTTAAAAGCATTTTTTCTTCAGCCGAAAAAAATGCTTTTAAAAGTAAAAGAAAAAGAGCCTCTAATGATTGTGCGGCTCAGCTAGGATCATCAGAGGCTTTTAAAAGCATTTTTTCTACAACCTCTTCGGCCGAAGACGTTGTAGAAAAAATGCTTTTAAAAGCCTCTGACGATCCCAGCTGAGTTGCCTGATCATCAGAGGCTTAAAAGTAAAAAAAAAAAAAAAAAAGGCCACGCCCACCCAGTCATATTACCCCCCACACACCAAGCCACGCCCACAGAACCAGTAGTAACAAATTTTACATTTCACCACTGTGTCAAACTCTATTTCATTGAGGGCTGTATCAGGGTTGTATTTAGCCTTGGGGAGAGATGGATGTGGCCAGGGTGGGCATGGCCCGTTCAACATCATGTCATGGCTGCCGTCCTGAGCTTCCTTTTGCTGGCAGTGACACTGCAGGCCAGTCCTTCACTGTTTCCAGGGTGGCCCCATGGACCAGATCTAAGCACCCCATGGGCCAGGCCAGCCTATGGGCCTTGAGTTTGACACCCTTGCCCTAAGGAATGGTACTAAAATTGGACCCATTGACAACATTTCAGTGTGTCCTAAAAGTGCTTTTTCAAAAGGCTTTGTTTTTCCTTGAAGACATTTTGCTTCTCATTCAAGAAGCTTCTTCAGACGTTTCGTGGATAAGAAGCAAAACGTCTTCAAAGAAAAACAGCCCAGTTGCCTTTTGAAAAAGCACTTTTGGGACAATCACAACCTGGGTGACTGAGAATCTCCATCGACGTTTCAGTTTTGTCCCTCTGCGTGTTTGTCTGTCAGAGAAAGTGAGGAGATCTAAAGCTACATTTCAGCTCAGCTCCAAAATTAATAGGGAGCATCTTGTTGGAGAATGGAAGAGCAGAATGAAAGTAATTGACCAAAGGAAAAACACCTTTACTTCCCTTTGGCTTAATGAGGCCTGAGATAGGACTTCATGTTTGCTTTGATCTTGTTTTAGCAATAGATAAACTGGCTGAGGAGGAGGATGGTTATAGTCCAACATTATCTGAGGTTGCCAGATTGGAGAAAGCGGTATCTTTATTATTCAACTTTGGTGTCACAAACGTGAGTTCTAAAGACTGGACTATTTTTCTGAAAAGTCTTTGTACCATAATTTTTGTGAATGTAACAAAGATACCAAGTAGCATCTCTTATTCCCTGGCAGCAAAAACAGACATATCCTGTATAACCTTCCATTAGTCCTATCCTAATGCCTTTCAAACTATTATTGTGCCTTTATTCTCATGCTTACCTTAAAGGAAGACCTTAAATTTCACTGATCACAAAAAAGGGAAGAGTAAAGGTGAATTATAACCCCAGATGAAAGTCCTACGCAAGGCTTCCAGTCTTGTCAATTAAACTTGCCAACTTCAGACAAAATAAACAGAACAGAACAGAACAGAACAGAACAGAATAGAATAGAATAGAATTCTTTATTGGCCAAGTGTGATTGGACACACAAGGAATTTGTCTTAGGTATATATGCTCAGTGTACATGAGGAGAATAAAATATATTCATCTAAAATCATAAGGTATATCACTTAATGATAGTCATAGGGTACAAATACCCTATGACTATCATTATCAAATGATAGGAAACAAATCATACTAGGATCAAATCATACTAGGAAACAATATAAATAGTAAGGATACAAAGTACAAAGTTACAGTCATACAGTCATAAGTGGGAGGAGATGGGTATTAGGAACGAGAAGATTAACAGTAATGCAGACGTAATGAATATATTAACAATAACAGATTATAATAGAAATAGATTAATAATAATTCATAATTGCTGATCAAATTTAGTTTTCAATAAAATAAAGGCCCCCATGATCACATATGTACATATGAGACCGAGCAGTCTCTTTTTAATTCCTCGTCCTCTTTCCACAGGAACTGCAAAAAGCAACCCAATCTAAATATAGGGTGGAGATGGTATGAAGGCAAATAAATTTAATATCAAAAATAAAAGGCATAGTGTAGCTGCTCTGGGATAAGATGAAAGACACAGGAACTTGATGAAGCTACCATAATAATTGGGCAGGGAAGGAATTCAGAAAGAGTTGATTTCACCCAGCAAATAAATCCTCCGAGAATCACTCTTCAAAGCTGACTGCCCTTAAGATGGTGAGCTGGTGTGCAGTTCTTTGCACTTCTAGCTTCTCCTTTCGTTTTAAGCATCTCCCTTGAATCCTCAAAGTGAACGAGACAATCCCATTCCTAGTTCATAGGTAATTACTTTGAGAAAATTCGACAACATCTCTAAGGAAATAACAATATTACATTTTAGAGAAATGCTGTGTTATTCTCTTCCTGGTCTATTCTCAGTCATTTGCCTGGAAATTACAGACATACAGTATATATGAACAAATTCTGGAACTTCCAGATGTTCAATACAGATGTTGCTATAAACAAATTCTGAATTTTGGTCCAGTCAAGTACACTGATAAGTACAAAAGCAGCCCAGAATTTTGGTGGGCAGGGAATTGCAAACATTGAACTGAGTTGCCTTTGAGCCAATTCAAAATGTTTATTTTACCATCTCTTCTGACATTGAGCCATAATTGCCAGATGTACCTTTAGAGCAGGTGGGCAGTTCATATCCTCCTTCCCGAATGGTATCATTTATTTGCATTTTTTGGGAAATAAATGTTTAGCAGATCTCAGTTAATGATGGGGTTATAGCAGTGAGTTTCAGTGTCTTCAGTTCTCTCCCCTCCATATTCAGCCTGGTGGAATCACAGGCTTCACCAGACCCAGAAAAGAAGTTAAAATATGATTTTTCCCTTCCCATAAAGTCAACTGCTACTGTATGAAAAGGAGCCATCTTCACAAATAATGAGAACTCTGTTGGTGGTTGGCTAACAGCATGCAGTGGCTGTGAACTACCAAAAAATAATGTTAGAAAGACAACTCATGAGGGGAAAAGGCTTTCGGTTTAATAGTTATGGGAAGCAAAACAATCTCCAGGTTTGGAATAACAAGTCCCAGGGTGCTGTTGTCGCAGTCAGTGGGTGCCAGTAATCTTCTCTGTCAGCACTGATAAAAGTCACCTCAGAACAATCAGCAGTCCAGATCCCAGTTTCCATAGGTGGGATTTTACCGGTTCAGATCGGTTCATGCAAACCGGTAGCTCCGACGATCAGCTGGAAGCGAACCGGTTCGCTCTGACGATCAGGTGGCCCCGCCCACCCCTGCACTTTACTGACCTATATCTTCTCAGCTGATTTGCGTGGCAGAGCGGATTGCCGCGCTTCAACTGTGTTACTGCCCAGCAGTAACACGGAAGGTAGGTTTTCGTAAAACTGTGCACACGCGCACAGCGTGCAATCACCAAACTGGTTGTTAAACTTGGCAGGATCCCACCACTGCCACTTTCCATCAGGTGCACGGTGGACATTGAAAATAGAAGCTACAGTTAGGAATCTGGAAACAACTAGGTGTAAACCCCAGAAAAACCAGGAACTATTCTTTCAAGGGAATTGTCTTGAACACTCTTCTTGCTTCTTTCATCTTGGCTTTTTTTTCCCCTTTCCTTTTTGTTGCCTTAGACCAGGGGTCTCCAACCTTGGATTCCCCAGCTGGCTGGGGAATTCTAGGAGTTGAAGTCCTCCAGGCTTAAAGTTGCCAAGATTGGAGACGCGTACCTTAGACCATTGACTAATCAACCAGTAGAGGATGTTGCTGTTCAAAATATCCATGTCTCTCCTCACTCTGTGCCCTTTGCTCTACACCCAGTATGCAACTGACCTGATAACTGGTTGTGTGTTTGCCCTTTCCACTCCTGTGTGGTGCCAAGGCTGTCCATCTCCAAACCTGCTTTTTTGTTGGCATTTTTATCTGCAAGGGGAACTTTAAACCTGTGAAAGAAGATTGGATTTCTTCATCTGTATGCTTTGATGGAGATATAAGCAACCTAGTACTCGGCTCCACTGTTTTAGTCTCCTACAATTGACATGAAAACAAGCTAAACCGGCAAACTTTAACAGGATCAGGGCAGTTGCTGAGATTAAAATGCTCAAATATTGCCCCACCCCCAAGATCTTTGCTATTCTGAAGTTTTTGAAAGAAAACTACATTTAAAAATTAAGGGGGGGGGGAATGCAGGGAGAGATTGTGGAAAAAATCAGTTTTCCAGTGTTTTGTATGTAGCATGGCCGAGGTTGGTATGCATGCAGATAATCTTCCAATACAGCTATTAATAGCCTTGGAATTGCAGCTTCTATATAATCAGGAAATCTTCCAAACTACCACACTAAATTAAGTATATTACAACTCAAAGGTATGCAATACACTTAAGTAGGTTAAGTAGTGCACACACACACACACACAGAGTCTCATTGGTTAGTTTAGGGTTCAAGGTATTGATCTAAAATATGGCACGATTTAGTAACCAACTGAAGTCCATTGTTTGAATTTCAGCTAACCAGCTCAAGTGTGTTGTCAGAATTTTTAGATTGTTGCTCCTGGAAGTTGTAGCCCAACACATCTAAAGGATTGTTGTTATTGTTGTTAGTTGTGAAGTCACGTCTGACCCATTGCGACCCCATGGACAACTTTCCTCCAGACCCTCCTGTCCTCTACCATTCGCCGGAGACCATTTAAATTCACACTGATTGCTTCAGGGACTTCATCCAGCCACCTCCTTCTCTGTCATCCCCTTCTTCTTTTGCCCTCAATTGTTCCCAGCATTAGGCTCTTCTCCAGTGAGTCCTTCCTTTTTTTTTTTTAAATGTATTGTGAGCCGCCCTGAGTCTTCAGAGAGGGGCAGCATATAAATTGAATTAATTAAATTAAATTAAATTAAATTCTCATTAATTGGCCAGAGTATCTCAGTTTCATCTTCAGGATCTGGCCTGAAGATGGTATCTAAAGGGTACCATATTAGAAATGGAAATAGAAATAGTTCAGGATATAGAGGGCTAATCTTCAAGTTTATGCTTGAAGATCTCAAGGGAAATAGGCTCTTCTAACCCTAGCAGTAATTTCTCCCATTGTTGAGCTACATTTTACTATCAAGGAATTCTCATTTCCTGTACTATGAGTTTATATGAACTAGCTCTCCCTCTGGACTGGCAAACAAATAATTGATCTCTTCAATGGGACTATCTATTGGGGATATCAAGAATATTTTCAATATCCTGTTAAAGCATCTGGAGCTGTCGTCATAATTGTTCATAAGGCTTCCCCCTTCCATAATCCTGATGTCATCAACTGAACAACATTTTTTGTTATTTGAAACAACCTTGGTTTCCACACTTTTATGACTTAAAAAAAAATACTTTAGAAACCATTACCACTAGATCCACCTAGGCTGAATATTATGGAAGACTTGTTTCTTTGTGATTTCTTCCTAGTAGAATTTAATGTGGCAAAATGAGGGTGTGCAATTATGTAGACATTTCTTTCACTTTGTGCAAAGATTACACCAATCTACTGTCCTGGATTCCTGCCCCAATTTAATAGCATTATTGACTGGGACGGTGTAGAAAAAGCACGAAATTGCAGTATTATCCTTACAGGCACCATTCTAAGCAGTCTAAGCAATTGAGTCCTGTTGCGTTCAGTGGTACTCTTAAAAGTATGAATTGGACTGTGAGCTTTTTATTTTTAAATTAGTTGTGTCTGTTCTATTCAATTCAAAACATTGCATTTATTTCTTTACAGAATGGTGTTAGTAGAACTTTTCTAACATTTGAAGGTAAATTGTTACACTCCTGACATCTATTGGTTTTTCTACCTATTTTTCCACTTAAAAAAGATGTATAACCCTGCAATATCTAACTCCCAAAATTGAAATGATACTAATACAATGTCATGATTTATTTATGCGTCATGCAAGGCCGTGAAATCAATAGTACTCATAGCTTCCACTATCTTCAGAACAGAGTGCCAACATCGAATTGGGAAGCACAGCAGAGCGGGATACGATGTGAAGAAGTGATCATGGAAACATAGGCAGGGATGGGCTTCAAAAATTTTAGCAAGGGGTCCTCTGCCCGGAGCTAGGTGGGGGTGGCCATGGTGGATGTGGCCTAGTTGGCCTCCTGCACCACGGGGGGGGGGTGTTCTTGCCCACCCTGGGCTTCCGACTCTTTCTTTGAGCCTCCAGGAGGGCGAGAACGGCCTCCCCAGGTTCCAGGGGCCTGTTTTTCGCCCTCCCCGAGCCTCCCTGCACACCCTGCACTTATCTGCATCCAAAACTGGTCGTGTGTGGTTTCCTGGGAGGGGTGGGGCAGGGCCAACCAGGAGTGGTATTTGGGGGTTCTCACAAACTGCACTTATCTTAGCTAGAGGTTCTCCCAAACCCCTACAAACCCCAAGCAGCCCACCCCTGAACATAAAGCTGGAAGGGACCTTGGAGATCTTCTAGTCCGTTGATGGTGAACCTATGGCACCTTGCCCATAGATATGGCTCCGCGTGCCACCTATGGCACGGGTGCCATAGGTGGCACGCGGAGCCATGTCTATGGGCAAGCGAGCGTTGCCCTACTCAGTTCCAGTTAATTTTCGGGCCTTCTGGGCCCACCTGAAGTCAGGAAATGGGCTGTTTCCGGCCTCCGGAGGGCCTCCCGGATGGGGGACGGAAGGCTGTTTTCGCCCTCCCCAGGCTCTAAGAAAGCCTCTGGAGCCTGGGGAGGGGAGAAAACGGACCTACTGGGCCCAACATGCCATCACATGCCAAAAGTTGGGTAGCGCAGGGGGGGGTCATGCACGCATGTGTGGGGGGTGGGGCACATTGAATTATGGGTATGGGCACACACATGCACGATCCCCTCGCATGATCCCCACTTTTGGCATGCGACAGCAAAAAAGTTAGCCATCACTGTTCTAGTCCAATCCCCTACTTAAGGCAGGAGCCTTATACTATCCCAATCAAAGGGTTGTCCAGTCTATTTTTGAAAACCTGCGGTGATCTTATTTATCCATTCAGCTGAATTTTTAGTCACTTTTTAGAAGTGTTTTTGAAACACTTTTTGTTTTAAATGACAAATTCCCAATTTTGATCAAGATTTGGCCGTGCTGCTTTTACAAAAAAGCCTGAGAAAGATTTGCCTCTTTTCTCTTGGCAGATAGCCTTCTGAAATTCAAAAGTCATAGCCCATAGCACGCCAGCTCACTGCTCCATTAAATGCACTCTTGTAAACATTAATTTGAATTTGACTCTAGGAGTTTAGGGAAGAATTTTACCAACTCTACCTGCTGGGTTTTATTTATAATTACAGGCTATCTTTTCAAAGCAATGTATTTAATTGTCTGACAAATTTGTATGCATGATATGGATGCATACAGGATATGGATCTTTAGATATTAATATTAATGCCAATATTTTCTTTTAACTGAGCTTTTTCTTCCTCTTGGCGATGTTTGCTTCCATGAATTTAAATCACTTTAGAAATTAATCTACGCTGCCAGGGTTTTAGATGCCAAAGAGACAAGAAAGAAGCTCCACGTTTGCAAAAGCAGATATTTTGGGAATTTAACTTTCTTTTGGAGATAAAGTTCTCCCCTAAATTTAGAGATTGCCCATAGAAGTTTCATTCTTTTTCGACTTTTTAGGAAAAAGTTGATTTGGAGACTTCAAGATTCCAGATAGAATCAGTAGGCAGTTCTTCCCACTGCTACAAAGATCTAAGGTCAATTTTAATTGGGTGCATTAATTCCATTAGGTGCAGCTAAGAATCTAAATCTAATCCAGTTATGAAAAGATTTGAAAAACCCAAGACGATGCTTTAAGACAAAATGAAATCTCAGAGAATTGAAACAAATGTAAAAATAAGGCAAATCTGCAGTTAATTGGATTTAAGGTGCTAAGCAAATTCTTGTTGCAATTTACTAGCCAATCATGTGAGCAAAGTTGTAGTGGATGGAGAAAGGAGCACATTTTCTGAATTTATGATGCCATTAAGAGCTAGTCTTGTGTCTTGTGGTATATCCATTTATGGCCATTAAGTGAGTGTGGAGGGATTGATTTATTTTAACCGAAAATGTAACTCGGTGAATTTCCATTACAATTATGTGCTCTTTATTTGAACCTTTCCCAATCGTTTTGTTACCTTTAAATTTAAAACATGTGAAATGATTCCAAGGTCAGACCCAATCATTTAGGTCAATTGGGTTTTATAGTATGTAGAGAATGAAAATATGAAAAGTCAGATTTCCATCTGAATATATCTTGATTTATGGTACTGTTGACTAAGAAAACCAAGAGAATTGATTGAGATGCATTCATGCTGTTCCCTTTATTGTACTGATCTGAAAAAAAAGACCAATCATTCTTTTCCCTGAATAATGAAATTTTAATTGAAGGATTGGCTTAAATTCACTGGGGATATTACAATGGAGGCAAATGAGACTTTGAACGTGTGTGTCCCCCCCCCCCCCATATTTAATCTTCCTTTGGTTGGAGTATCAATATAAAATCAAGATTATCTTTCTTTTAGTAAACCTGCCCAAAAGAACATCTAGTGTTAGACTACAAATTACGGGGTCCTTAGTGTTTTCATCATTGCTTTATTGCAGATGTTTCATTACCCAAGTAGACACTGATGAAATTTCCTAGTTGGGTAACAAAATGTCTGTAAGAAAATAACCAAGCTCCGAGGGCATCCAGGACCGAATAGTTCAACCCTGAGCTACAAATATTCTCTTCTATTGAAACTACATATTCATTGACAGGTTGAGGATATAATTCACCGCTGGATTGTAGAGAGGAAGTGATGGATGCAGCTTGAATGGGACTCATCTCTCTTCCAGCTTTTGCTGATAGAGAAGGTTTTGTAAAGCAACTGTAGACAAATGCTGATTGCATGTGATTGTTCCCAAGCCACTTGAAACCAATGGCTGAATCTTGGAAAAAGGATTCCACCATTATTTAGAAGAAAAACCCCATTTGTACACTATAACGCACAAGTTTGTTTTCATTTGCTTCAGTAATACATATATGTTGGAAGCAGAGGTGGGTTTCAGCAGGTTCTGACCAGTTCTGGAGAACCGGTAATGGAAATTTTGAGTAGTTCGGAGAACCGGTAGTAAAAATTCTGACTGGCCCTGCTCCCGTCTATTCTCTGCCTCCTGAGTCCCAGCTGATTGGGAGGAAATGGGGATTTTGCAGTAACTTCCCCTGGAGTGGAGTGGGAATGGAGATTTTACATTATCCTTCCCCTGCTATGCCCACCAAGCCATGCCACACTCACCAAGCCACACCCACAGAACCAGTAGTAAAAAAATTTGAAACCCACCACTGGTTGGGAGACAAGGCGAAAGAAAATGACTTGGTTGTCCTCTCCTCAGGTGCCTGAAAAAACGTCATACTTCTGTTTTCATGCATCCATTATTTCAATGTATAATCCTCAACTGATCTTTTCCGTAGATTTATTTATCTTATTTAATTCTTTCCAGGCACGCAATATCCCAAGCTCAGTCGGTGAAATCTTTCTCCCCACAACCCAAAAAAAATCCTGTTTTAGGAGTTAGATAAAACAAGAATAGAATAGAATAACAGAGTTGGAAGGGACCGTGGAGGTCTTCTAGCCCAACCCCTATTCAAGCAGGAGACCCAATGCCATTTCAGACAAATGGTTGTGTAGTTTCTTCTTAAAAACCTCCAGTGTTGAACGACACACAATTTCTGGAGGCAAGTAGTTCCACTGATTAATTGTTCTAACTGTCAGGAAATTTCTCCTTAGTTCTAAGTTGCTTCTTTCCTTGATTAGTTTCCACCCATTGCTTCTTGTCCTGCCCTCAGGTGCTTTGGAGAATAGCTTGACTCCCTCTTCTTTGTGGCAGCCCCTGAGATATTGGAGCACTGCTATCATGTCTCCCCTAGTCCTTCTTTTCATTAAACTAGACAGACCCACTTCCTGCAACTGTTCTTCTTCATATGTTTTAGCCTCCTGTCCCCTAGAACGTAAGTAATATCTGTTTTTACTACAGAATCCGCGTGAAACCTTCGGAAGGTCACCTTGCTGCGTTTAAAATTTTGAAACAATCTCTCAGCCTGACACGAGGATCATAGCAAATGGTTACCATCGTTCCAGATAAAATTCCGCCACGTGGCCTAACTTTTTTGGATTGTAAAACTGCTTCGGAAAGGAGAAGCAACCTGAAACAATTATTTTGCAAGTTGTTTGTAGTTCCAAAAGTCAGAGGCCAATACATGTACCCTCAGCTCTTTGTAGATATAAAAGTGATCTATAAATACCTGTAAATGAATTAACTGATTGACAGATTTTAGTTTCTAATCCAACATTGCTGGCTATAGGTAGTCCTTGATTTGCAACCATTCGTTAGGGACACATGACTGTTTTTTTTTTAACCTTTACAACCATTACCTGAACATAATTCAGACACTTGGGAACTCGTTCACATTTATGACGGGTTGCAGTGTCCCAAGGTTATGTGATCCCCTTCTGAGACCTTCTGACAAGCAAAATCAATGGGGAAGCCAGATTCACTTAACAACCATGTTACTAACTTAACAACCACAGGGATTCACTTAACAACGGTGGCAAGAAAGGTCATAAAATGGGGCAAAACTCATTGAACAACTGTCTTACTTAGCGACCAAAATTGTGGACTCGGCTGTGGTTGTAAGTCAAGGACCATCTACAGTGGGGGAGTACTTTCCTTCTAGCATTTCCACTTCCACCCCAATCAAATCTTTTCTCTTTTCAAATCTTGAGGAAGCTCTTCAGATCATGGTAGGAACCAGGCAAGTAGCAGACGAGGGAGGAGAGCAAAAGAAGGTCAGCTGCATAAGCTGAAGTTCACATACACGGTGTTGAATGTAGTCTTGTAGGCAAGTCCATTTTCATCAATGGAATCTGTTTAAATATATGGCTATATTGGTAAGAAAAAAAATGTTCTTTCATTGAAGATCGTCCTTTTATTCCCCCACTGTATTTTCTTATGAGAAACGGTTGTCTTTTGATTTTTTTTTCATGGCAAAAGATTGATATGACAAAACGAAGTATTGTACCACAATGATCCAACCTGTTAAAAAGTTTAATAAAGAGTTATAGAATTTGACACATTTTGTACTTTAAATGATGTGGTCTCTTTCTTTTTTTTTCTCCCCAACAGTGCACACTATAATAATACAAAAAAGAAAGTTAAAAAAAAATACAAACGAAAGATCCAAACTAAGATGTTCTGCCCCAGCTACGGACCCCATAGAACGCAGCACACACAAACTCTATACAAAGCTTATTTTACTCAAATAACTTGGTGTTTATCATTCAAAGGCTGTTAATGAACTGTCTTAACAGCCTACCAGAAGTCTCAGATAAGGTAATCACAGTCTTAGTAGAGTTGGCAGAAAGCCCAGAAGCAATTTTGCAGACTCGAAGAAGAGTGAATTAAAGTTGTTCTCTACAGCTTGTTGCAAGCGGCATTCCTTCTTAAATAGGCTAAGGAAGTGGCCAATTAGCCCCAAGCCTTACTCTCGAGGAGACCTCTTCCTGAGGAGCCACTCCTGCTTTTTGGCAGCTCTGCACGCCCGTGCATTGAGAAGAGGCTCCTCCTCTTCATCCTCTTCACTTAAAGGAGCTTCTGGAGGTTCTGAAGGCCCTGGTTGAATCCCTGCCTCTGGCACCACATCTTCTCCAGCCTCCTCACTGTCTGACTCAAGCGCCAGCTGCACAGGCTGATGACGCAGCACCACACCAGTCTCCTTATTGTTGGAATCAGCTACAATCTGCACAGGCTGCTGACGGGCCACAACATAAGAAGGGAAAAATCTATCGTATATACTTATCAATAGTTCCTGATTTACCAATGAATTCACTGCTATAATGCAAACAACACAAAACATTATCATCTATATATATACAAATGGCTGATTGTTTGTGTATGTTCCAGCATAACTCTGGAATGACTCAAGCAATTTCAACCAAACTTAGTACACAGATGACTTACTCTCTGGAAAGAAATACTGTGGGGGCAAGACACTGCTAACATCCCTCAGAGTGTGTGTTCTATTAAGAAACAGCCTGTTGTGCCTTAAAATGGCTTCTACTGTACTGCCTTAAAATGTCTTCTACTATGCAGCACAGTAAAATTGCCATGGTAATGGCTTCACAGTACTCCATAAGGGGGCTCCCTCTGGTAAGCGGGAAAATCCAACATTAGAAATTACATTTGGCCTAGACATTTTCAACAAGGCTTTGATTATTCTTGAGGACAAATGTATGGCCATGATCAATAAAACCAAGATCAGAAAAAAGCATATCGAATGATCATGGATTAGCTTGCAAAACAACAAGGTGGTATCATTTTACTTGACGCTTCTAGGGGCACAGGGAAAACATTTTTAACTAATTTAATTCTCGCCGAAATCAGAGTTCAGGGTGAAGTTGCTCCTCCTTACTCCTCTAGTAAGATATAAAAAAAATATCTGGTCTGTTTCTTTTTAAGGCTGTATTTGGACTACAAGTATTTCTCTTTCCTTCCTCTGCCCTATGGCCTTGGCTGGTTCCAAACCCTAAACCCAGCTGGACACATTTCCAAGATAAGATATCCCCCTCTGATAAACAGCCTGGTCTCAGTAACGCATGCCAGGTTGGCTTGTTCTTCCCCAATTGGGACACAAATAAGCGAAGGGGCTTGTTCTTGACTGACTGATATTCAGCAGCAGCAGCCAAAGGTCCAGATCTCCGAGGGTCCAGGTTCTGGGCATGAGCTCAGAGGGCCAGAACATGCCACTGGTATTAAGTATTGTGGAGAACTCCAGTGGCACTTAAGCACTAACCTTAGTGCCAGCCTGAACCCTCACTCTCTGTACCCACTCATTCATGCAATATATCTCCCACAGTAACTGGTCTGAATAATTGGGGGAGGACCAGAGGTGGGTTTCAACCGGTTCGGACCACTAATTTTACATCTGGTTCACCAAACCGGTAGTTGCAAGGACTGGCTGGCCCAGCCCAGCCCACACCTCCCAGGAATCTCCATTGGGCCCATTTTGGATGCAAGGTAAGTGCAGGGCCCGCAGAGAGGTTCTGGGAGGGCGAAAAATGGGCCTCCCAAAGTTCTGGAAGTCTGTAAAAGGGCCCATTTCCGCCCTCTGGAGGGCCTCCAGAGCCCAGGGGAGGCTGTTTTTGTCTTCTCGGAGTCTCAAGGAAAACCTCCAGAGCCTGAGGAGAGCGAAAAATGGGCCTCCCGGAAGACTGGAAATGGAGTCATTTCCGGCCTCCGGAGGGTCTCCGGAGCCTGGGGAGGCCATTTTCATCCTCCCAGAGGCTTGAAAAAAGCCTCCGGAGCCTGGGGAGGGCAAAAACTCAACCCCTGCCAAGGTGCAGGAGGCCAAGTAAGCCATGACCCCAATGGCCACGCCCACCCAGCAACTGGGCAGAGAACCGGTTGCTAAAATTTTTCAATCCCACCCCTGGAGAGGACGCCATACACACACACACACCTACCATGTCTTTCATTTGGGGAGGAGGATCTCAGACCCTCTCTATGGACTCCTGAGTGACCTTATGCACTCATCCTTGAAGCCTCTTCTTTATGACTGCGCTCTTGTGCCACCCCAGATTGGCTCTCTGTCACTCCCTATCGGCTCCAGTAGAAGCATTTCCTCCCCAATGTTCTTCCTTCGGGTCTTTAGGCTCAATCTTCTTTGATTTTCTTTATACCATCTTTCAATTTCTGTTCTTTTTTAAAAAGTATTTATCCTGCCTTTATTACTTTGTAAGGAACTCAAGGTGATGAACATACATAATATTCCTTTCTCCTCTCCCCCCCCCCCCCCCAGCATAACCAACAACCTTGTGAAATAGGTTGGGCTGACTGGCCCAAAGTCACCCAGCTGTTTTTCATGCCAAAGGTGGGACTAGAACTTATAGTCTTCCAGTTTCTAGGTCAGTTTCTCATGTGGTCCCTTCTTGGGAAGAGCCTTGGTGGCGCAGCAGATTAAAGTGGTGTTAAGTGACACCAGCTGCCTGCAATTACTGCAAGTTCGAATCTCACCAGGCTCAAGGTTGACTCAGCCTTCCATCCTTTCAAGGTAGGTAAAATGAGGACCCGGATTTTGGGGGCAATAAGCTGACTTGGTATAAAATGGAACACCGCTTTGGGGGGGGGGCAAAACCCTACTAAGCAGGTATATACAAAAATATGAAGGCTATTGCTTAACACATTGCAAATCGCCCTGAGTCTCCGGAGAAGGGCGGCATATAAATTGAACCAATAAATAAATAAATAAATTGGGAAAATTAGTTGCCCATCCCTGTTCTGGAGGCTGCACAAAAGTACACCCTGTTTTTTCATGGCCTCCACAGCCTCTGAAAAGCACATGAGAAAGGGGCATGTTCTTGAAAATATTGATGTTGGTGAATGTTGGTGTGTCACTCAAGACGTCACACAAGATAAATTGACCTAGAAACCGGGAAACTGTGAGTTCTAGTCCCACCTTAGACATGAATGCCAGCTGGGTGACCTTGTCATAGGTTCACCATGACTGTCCTATTCCCTGATACCTACCCACCAAACAGTAGCCTCCAGCGATTAATTTATAATTTAGCTCATTTGAGAAGATGTTCATGGCACAAGGACAAACTAGAGCAGGGATCTCCCAACTTGGCAACTTGAAGACTTATGGATTTCAACACCCAGAATTTCCCAGCCAGCATGGTTGGCTGAGTAATTCTGGGAGTTGAAGTCCACAAGTCTTAAAGTTGCCAAGTTTGGAGACCCTCCTAGACTAGAGCAATGCCTGAATTCTTGCAGTGCCAGTCTGTTTCCCAGCCACAAATTCAAGTTCTAAAAAATTCGCATATAATCCTCAACAACCAATTGACCTCTATTCTGGGCAGTAAGAAAGCCATTAAAACTGCCCCTGGGGGAACACATACGTTCCCTCTTTAGTGAGGTATTTCTTTTACCTAGTTTTAAAGTGCCTGGGATGTAAGTGAAAGCAGATGTTTCATTATGATTGTAATTATTGCTCTATTCTCTTAATTTTACTTAGAGACAATGACTAAGCAGAGACAGTATGGATTCGCAGGGGTGTCAAATTGACGGCCCGTAGGCCGGATCCGTCTCACACAGGCCACGCCCACCCCACCTCCACGAATGAGGAAAAATGTCATGAAACGTCATGACGGCAACGTGACGTGGCGAGTTTGACACCCGTGGATTAGAATGATATAGCCATAATAAAAATAAAGTCAGTAGGATTATTTTGTTTTTTAAAAAAATTAAGCCTGAATGAAGCTTGCCTAAAATCTAGAAGATTTTTGCTGAAGAACTTTCTTCTGTATTGAAACTCTATTGACATGACTAAAAATCATACTTTCCGGGCAGTGGTGGGTTTCAACCGGTGTTACCACTGGTTTGCTTCATGCATGCACTTGTCGTGTATGTTCAGGTGTTATCACCGGTTCGCTTCATGTACGCCAATCCACGCAAGCACAGTCTATTACGGAACAGTTGAGACACAACAATCCATTCTGCCGCGCCTTTCAGCTGGGATAAAAACGATAGAATATAAAGTATGTATAACGCAGGGGAGTGCGGGAGGGCCAAGCTAACCATCAGAGAGAACCGGTTCGCTCTCAGCTCACCATCACCACTACCGGCTCACCCGAATCGGGCCAAACCGGTAGAAACCCACCACTGCTTCCGGCCTTGATGTACGTTTGTACAGACAACAGACAATGCACATTGAAGCATGACTGCTGTGAACACTGGAAACGTGTCTTTGCAATGGGCATCTTCCACCAACACGCCTAAAGGCAGCTGAATCGCGAAAGCTCACACAGAGGAAAATGGAGCTTGTGTGATGGATACCATTTAATTCCTATACTGTATAATGTGCTCATTTTAACCAAGTGATGTCGTGTCTAGGGGCCTAATTGTAACCTATGTCCATTTCTGTGTGGGTATGAGAGGCAGTTTCACTTGGTTGGTTTTGCCTTATTTCTCTACCCTCTGCCACCTCCTTTTGGCACTCTGTCATCTGTTAGATTAGGTGGAGGACATGCCCCAGCCATGAAATCAGTTTTTTAAACAAAAAGACAGAACTTTGAACCTTAGCTCCAAGTTAAAGAGTAACAACAAACGAAGAGGGGTCGATGGCTGGCAAATATTGGTTGTGTGTGTGACCTGTGGACATTCCAATTTGAAAAATGTCATTTTCCCTCTGCAAACCATTCCCTCTAACTCCCCCCACACACACACACACCTGTGAAAAACTATAGCTTTAAAGTAGCAAAAATCCTCATGAGATTCTGCATAAACTTTATGATTATGGTAGCCCTCAATTTACATTCGTTGAGCAACCAAAGTTACAATGGCACTGAATGAAGTGATTTACAACCAGTCCTTGGCAACCAGCATGTATTTCAAAAGTTGCAGCATCCCTTCCCAGCCAGCTTCCGACAAGCAAAGCCGATGTAGGAAGCCGGCTTCATTTAATGACCACATGATTCATTTAACAACACCAGGGATTTGCTGAACAACCATGGCAAAAAATGGTCGTAAAATCAGGGACGCCTCACTGAGTAACTGCCTTGTTTAATAACAGAAATTCTTTGACAATTGTGGTTGTAAATTGAGGATTATCAATACTGCATATTGCCTATTTCTTTAAATATTCAAGCTAGTTTTGTTAGAAAATATTGTATATAGGGGAGGAATGGTTCAAGAGGAGTAACTTGATAGAGATATGTCTGAAAGGAGAATCAGTTGATGTGTTGTCATGTTAGTCTTCCTTCATCCAAAACTGATTCTCTCTTCAGACATAACTCTTATCAAGTCATTCCTCTTGTAGGAAGTTAGTACCCACCCTTCTCCTAGAAAAATGAAATATTCTAGGAAATATTAAAAAGGCAGAATATTATATTTCCCTGGATGAGAAAGGGAGAAATGTGTTTTTAAAGACAAAGCAGCTTCCTGCAGCTCCCACCACCACCACCTTCAGCTCCAGGGCGATGGGATTAAGACATGGCCCTCAAGACATGATAGGATTAGCTCTCTACCCATCTCACCACATGGCTTCTGGGAAAATTACATCACCCAGCAAAATTCAACCAAGCAAGGGACTCAAGAAGCCCTGGGAGCCTGGATAGCTCAGCAGACTAATGCATTGTAATTTTGACTCCAGCTGTCTGCAATTAGTAAGTTTGAAACTCACCAGGCTCAAGGCTGACATCCTTTCTAAGGTAGGTAAATTGAGGACCGAGTTTGTGGAGTTAATAAGCTGACTTTGTAAAAAATATAGAGAAGTATGAAGGCTATTGTTTAACGCATTGTAAGCCGCCCAGAGAAGGGTGGCATATAAATCAATTTTTTTAAAAAAAAGACAACCTACAAAGTTACCCCTGCATGGCCTCCTGGGAGTCTGACAACCAATCAGGATACCTTTCTTGTCACCGGAACAGGAAGCAAGTTCAAAGCCCAATAGAGGTTATAAATCTCTCTCTCTCAACCATGTGCTTTATTTGCCCGAGGCCTCAGTGTGGTCCTGTCCACAATTACCCTGTTGTACCCTATGACTATCATTAAGTGTAGTACCTTATGATTCTTGACAAATGTATTTTATTCTCCTTATGTACACTGAGAGCATATGCAACAAAGACAAATTTCTTGTGTGTCTAATCACACTTGGCCAATAAAGGATTCTATTCTATTCTATTCTATTCTATTCTATTCTATTCTATTCTATTCTATTCTATTCTATTCTATTCTATTCTATTCTATTCTATCAAAACCATCCTTCCAAGCAGTCTCCGTGTTTCCAGTGTCTTTCTTCCCACTTGGAACTGAACACAGATGGACATTTCTTCCAACAATTTGAACCATTTTTCTTCATATGTTTTGTTTGCCAACAAAGCTAGCTCGAGAATTTTATAAAAATAGTCAATATGCAGTGCAGGTCATTCTCAACTTATGAGACAATTGGAAATCAAACATAGCACCTTTCTGTCACTCTTTAAAGCAGCTGCATCTTTTCCTTGAATTGCACTGTAGAAAACTCTTTAAACTCCCAGAACTGAAGAAACTTCTTGGATGAGAAATGAAATGTCTTCAAAGAAAGCCCACTTGCCTTTTGAAAAAAGCACCCTGGGACAACCATGACCTGGATGATTGAGAAACTCCATAGATAAAACTCTTTAAAAGCAACCACAGCAGCAGTGGGTTGCCCCAGGTTTGGACCAGTTTGCAAGAACCGGTAGTAAAACTGGCAGGAGGCTCCGGCCACTGATGTGGACGTCATCATAGGTGATCTGCACATCACCTATGCCTGTGATGGTGAACCTATGGCACGCGCGTCACATGTGGCACATGGAGCCATATCTGTGGGCATGTGAGTGTTGTCCTAGCTCAGCTCCAGCGCGCATACGCATGCTGGCCACCACATTTTCTGACCTTCCGGGCCCACTGGAAGTCAGGAAATGGGCTGACTTCCCATTTCTGGCCTCTGTAGGGCCTCCATAGGGCTTGTTTCTCGCCTCTGTAGGGCCTCTAGCGGGGTGGGGAAGGCTGTTTTCACCCTCCCCAGGCTCCTAGAAAATCTCTGGAGCTTGTGGAGGGCAAAAAAATGGGCCTACTGGGCCCACCGGGCCATCACGTGCCAAAAGCGGGGGGAGCGTGGCGGGTTGCAGGCACATGCGTAGAGGGGTGGGGTGGATTGAATTATGGGTGTGGGCACGCGCATGTGTGACCCCCACCATGCTCCCCCCCACTTTTGGCATGCGACGGCAAAAAGGTTAGCCATCACTGACCTATGCGAACCGGTAGTAAAGGTAAGTAGAACCCACCCCTGAACCACAACTCTTTCCAGGAGTCATGAGGTAGCTATGCAATTGAACTTTCTGCATTCTCTAAAGCATCTTTTTGGCATTGAATCTGAAGTGATCCAAAGGTTCAAATGTTTGTACTTCTGCAGGTGACCTGTTCACAACACTATCTACTTGTTCCAAAAGTGCGTAGATCAGAGGGAGGAACAGCAGATGAAAGAGCTGATGTGATAATCAGAAACATTGATCTCAGACATACTAGGAGCCAATGCTAGTGATTTACAGACTCAAAGTTAAATGGATATACCCCTCTCATTTTATCACTCATTGGTTAACACACGACACACCCAAAACCACACTGACACGTATCCATTTTTTAAAAAAACTCATGGAAACTTTGTACCTGGAATTGGCATTTAGCACAATTTAACATACTTAAAGGGATTGGCCAAATAAATAAAAACCAAGTTTCAGTGGAAAAAGTATTCAGTTCTCGAGATTCTTAAATATATTGCTGATTGACACTGACATGAAAAAAAAAAAGAGTTGGGGAAGAAAAATTAAGCAATCTTTGCATGTTCGTTTATTAAATATAAACTTACACATTAGATTGAAATCACACTTTTAACATGAAATAGTTTTGAAGTAATTGGACTTATTTCTGAAAGTTTTGCTGCTTCATTGATCTGTTGGAATGAAAATATCAAAAGACGAACCAAATTAGGACCAACCAAATATTTGTATAACTCTTCTTCAGACCACTAACATCCTGGACATAAATGGTTTCAACTTCTTCCCTCAGAATGACGTGATGGAACATTGCACACCAGAACAACTAGACACAAGGACAATTTTTTCCCGAATGTCATCACTCTGCTAAACAACTAATTCCCACAACACTGTCAAACTATTTACTAAGAATGTATTACTATTATTCTTCTTATCCTTCCTATTACCTATCTCCTTCCACTTATGGCTATAACCTTGTTGCTTAGCTCTTTACAATTTATATTGTTTTATTTGTTTCCTAATATGATTTGATTGCTTATTTAGTATCCTATGACTATCACTAAGTGTTGTCTCTTATGATTCATGATGAATGTATTTTTATGTACACTGAGAACCTATGCATCAAATTCCTTGTGTGTCCAGTCACACTTGGCCAATAAAGAATCTGATTTGATTTGATTTGATTTGATTTGATTTGATTTGATTTGATTTGATTTGATTTGATTCGATTCAATTCGATTCAATTCGATTCAATTCAATTCTACTCTACTCTTCAGGCTGAAAATTAGCACAGAGGGAAAGAAGGATTGGGGAGAAGTAGAAAAGCAAGGACAGATCATAGTATGGTTTCAGAAATCTGAAAAATCTAAATTTAAGTTGGTTTGTTCCATGCATTTTGTGATAATGTGGATAACTGGTTTCATAACATGGCATGTTGAACAGAGCTAGAGTTATCACAGACAGGTGGTCTGCAGTTTTTAAGTGAGTTGTGCCCAATTTCAAAACTTCTTTTGCCACAATTACTATGGAAAAACAAAATGCTGTGATTTGATGCTAATACCTTATTTTATTGCAACAGAAAGGGTCGAAAGTCAATGCTTCTTTTTCTTTTCTTCTCCCTACCTTTCCTCACTTCTCTTCCCCCTTTCCCTTTCCTCTTCATTGCTCTTTTATTTACTTTTGTATTTTATAATACTCAATAACCTAATAAAAACGTTTGAATTTAAAAAAAAAGAAAGTTGGAAAGTTCTCTCAGGGGCTGCCACAAAGAAGAGGAAGTCAAGCTATTCTCCAAAGCAACTGAGGGCAGGACAAGAAGCAATGGGTGGAATCTAATAAAGGAGAGAAGCAACCTAGAACTAAGGAGAAATTTCCTGACAGTTAGAACAGTTAATCAGTGGAACAACTGGCCTCCAGAAGTTGTGAATGATTCAACACTGGAAGTTTTTAAGAAGACGTTGGATAACCGTTTGTCTGAAGTGCTGTAGGGTTTCCTGCCTAAGCAGGGGGTTGGACTAGATGACCTCCAAGGTCCCTTCCAACTCTGTTATTCTGTTATTCTTTCTTGGCATCTGTGACCAAAAACTGCAGCAAAAAATGCAAAAAATGAAATTCTTAGGCCGATACATACAGATAGTCCTTGACTTAACAATAGTGCATTAATGACAGTTCAAATTTACAACAGCACCGGAAAAAAAGTGACTTATGACTGTTTTCCACACTTATGACCGTTTTGCAGCATGGCCACATGATCAAAATTGAGTCTCTTGGCTACTGACTCGTATTTATGACAGTTGCCATGTCCCGTGGTCATGTAATGAGCTTTTGTAACCTTCTGGCAAGCAAAGTCAATGGAGAATCCCCGTTTCCAAGTTGACTGTAACTTTGAATGTGTTGTGGCCCACCAGCGGCCTGCGCAGATTGTGGCTGATCCCGATGACAAGGAGGCTGGTGTGGGGTTGCGCCAGCAGCCTGCGCAGCAGGTGCTTGCGTTGGACAGCGAGGAGGCTGAAAAGGATGTGGTGCCAGAGGCAGAAACTCCTTCAGAACCTCCAGAGGCTCCTTCAAGTGGAGAGAGCGAAGTGGAGGAGACTCTCCCCAATCCTTGAGCACACAGGGCTGCCAAAAGTCAGGAATGGCTAGTCAGGAAGAGGAGGTCTCCTCAAGAGTAAGGTTTGAGGATAATTGGCCACTCCCTTAGCCTATTTAAGTTGCACATAGTTAGTAACTTCTTGCTGGAAACAACATGTAATTATTACAGAGCATTTTGGAGACTGAGTGTCTTATCGTATCTTGTTTTCAGGGCTGGTTGCCAACCTTTGCTGGACTTTGTTTATTCTTAGTACATTATAACTTTGATAAGGACCGTTGGTATGTGTCACAATCCTTAAGAATCCGGAGCTGGGGCAGAACAGAATGGCTGCTAAGCAGGGGTGGGTTCCACTTACCTTTACTACCGGTTTGCAACAGGAGCACATGCGCAGAAGCTTCTGCACATGCGCAGATAGTCCATGATGACATCCGGGCTAGTGGGCGGAGCCTCCCATGCCATTACTACCAGTTTGCAAGAACCGGACCGAAGCGGGAGTATCCCGCCACTGCTGCTAAGCAACAGGTCGTAAGTCAAGGACTTACAAAAACAAAACACTGTCACAAAAACTAGGGCAACAAAGAATGAGTATAAAGGGCAGCTTCCTAAGTACACACTAAGGAGAAACCCCTTAATGGTGAGATGTACAAAACTGTGGGATAATCTATGAAGATTTGGAGGGTTGTAAGGAGAGGCTTATAAGGGACGCGGTGGTTTAGTGGCTAAAATGCTGAGCTTGTCAATCGAAAGGTCGGCAGTTCAGTGGTTCGAATCCCTAGTGCCGCGTAATAGGGTGAGCTTCTGTTACTTGTCCCAGCTTCTGCCAATTTAGCAGTTTGAAAACATGTAAAAAATGCAAGTAGAAAAATAGGGACCACCTTTGGCGGGAAGGTAACAGCGTTCCGTGTGCCTTTGGCGTTTAGTCATGCCAGCCACATGACCATGGAGATGTCTTTGGACTCTTTGGCTCTTCAGTTTTGAAACGGAGATGAGCACCGCCCCCTAGAGTCGGGAACGACTAGCACATATGTGCGAGGGGAACCTTTACCTTTACCTAAGGAGAGGCTTAAACGTTGCAAGGATAGTTTAATTGGTTTTCCTATACAGGTAGTCCTTCACTTGTGATCAGAATTGAGCCCAACATTTCTGTTGCTAAACCAGACAGTTGTTAAATGAGTTTTGCCCCACTTTACAACCTTTCTTGCCACAGTTGTTAAGTGAATCACTGCAGATATTAAGTTTCTAACACGCTTGTTATGTGAATCTGGCTTCCCCGTTGATTTTGCTTTGTCAGACGGTCACAAAAGGGGAACGCATGATCCACGGCAACCGTCCTAAATCTGAGTCAGTTGCCAAGCAAATGAATTTTGATCACGTCGCCATGGGGATGCTGCAGTGGTTGTTAGTGTGAAAAATGGTCATAAGTCACTTTTTTCAGTGCCATTGTAACTTTGAACAGTCACTAAATGAAAAATTTTAAGTTGAGGACTACTTGTATCTTTGCAGAGAGTTGAACTAGGTGACTCTTAGGGTTCCTTCCAACTTCATAATTTTGTGATTCTGTGATTACAAATTTGTATTGCTCCTAACTTCTGAAATAGTCCTTTGATCTTGTATTGGGGAGGTAAGATTATACCTTCCTTATCAGAGGTGGTATTCAGCCGGTTCAGACCGGTTCGGACGAACTGATAGTGGCGATCTGCGCCTCTCATCCTCCTGATCTGTCCACACGTGTGGACAGCATCATTGGCATCCATCTCCTGCCACCGGTAGCCTCCCACCGCCCGGTTCGCTCCCACAGAGTTGGCCTCCTTAGGGTACCTTCAGCTAGACAATGTCGATTTGTGACCCCTAGAAGGAGAGCCTTCTCTGTGGGAGGGCCTACCCTCTGGAATACGTTACCCCTGGGGCTCTGGATAATCCCTGACCTCCGAACCTTCCACTGGGCCTTGAAGACCTGGCTCTTCCAATAGGCGGGCCTGGGTTGACTCTAAACTGATTTCGTAGCTTTTTAAGTTCTTAAATCTTAAATTTGAATTGGTATTCCCATGTTTAACCTTATTTATTGGATATTCTGTTTTAATTTGCCTTTTAACTTTTGTATTCTCTGTTTCTTATTGTTGTGAGCCGCCCTGAGTCCTTTGGGAGAAAGGCAGCTTACAAATCCAATCAATCAATCAATCAATCAATAATCCTTCAGTCTCAAGAGACTATGGTATCGTGCTCTGGAAAGAGGTCCTAAAACAACACCTAGTGTGACTAAAAAGGCCAATTCGAGAGTGGCAATCCCTTCCACACTGAGGGCAGATACATTCTGTCCCCTACCCAGCCCCCAGATTTCGCTGATTCCGGGACTGCCTCTTTGCCTCAGCCTGCCGAAAAAGTGTCTCTTCGAATTGGAGAAGGCCATGCTGTGTCTTTAGCCTCCAAGCTGAACGATTGGAGGTCAAGAGGCACTTGTGGACAGCACGCGCAAGTGAATTGCCATGTTCTGTGATGCCGCACACATGTGTGGATGGCGCACGAGCGAAGCAAGCATGCGCACACGCGCAAACCCACCTCTGTTCCTTATATAGGCCTCTTTGAATAAACGTACAGTATATCTTGAATGTAAAGCAGTGTTGGGTTGTCCCCGGTTCGAACCAGTTCGCAAGACCTGGTAGTAAAACCGGTGGGAGGCTCCACCCACTGACCTGGATGTCATCATAGGTGATCTGCGCATGCGCAGAAGAGCATGCAGGCATGATTCAAACCGGTAGTAAAGATAAGTAGAACCCACCCCTGAGGTAAAGGTACTGTTTTCATTACCTTAAGGGTTTATATCTTTTAATTGCATTAAATATGTGTTTTCTTTGGGAGGATAATTCCCATTTTGTAAGACCAGAATGGTTATTAATATATTAATGAGATCAACAAGGCAGGGAATTAAAAAAAACACACACACACAAGGAGGGCCCTGAATGCTGAAAAACTCAATAGATCATGAATAATATATGGGCAAATGTCACCCGGGACTTTTGTTTTGCAAATAAGATTCATGCTTTGCAATGCTTGCTCAAGCGAACCTCTGGAAAAGAAAAACTTTCACATATCTCAATGGATTTGAAATGTTGAAGCCTTCTGTTACAATTCTTCTGAGAAGCTGTGTACAGATGGAAAATGTTAATGCGTTTCTCTACCACTATCAATTCTTGTCGATTATGACTCTGGGCTTTTCATGCATGCTACAATTAATTAACTAAACAGTCTAACTTTGAAGAACGTTTCCATAGCTGAGGAAGCATCAAGCATGAATGCGGTGATGGGGAATAATTGGATGGAATAATAGACTTGGCAGATTCCCAATTCACACTGGCTTCTCCTTGGAACTTCAGAATGGAGTGCCAATATCAGACTGGGAAGCTCAGTAGAGTGGGATATTCAGGGAAGAAGTACCATAGAACTATAGGACTTCAAGGGACCTTGGAGATCTTCTAATCCAACCACTGGCCAAGGCAGGAATAGATAGCCATCGAGCACAAGAACATTCTTATAATTTAAGATAATTTAACCAGTAGTGGGTTTCACTTATCTTCGCTACCGGTTCGGAACTGTAGGCATGTGCATGCATGCTCTTGCTTCGCTCACAAGTGGCGCTTCTGTGCATTCGCAGAGCATCCGTGATGACATCTGGGTGGGTGGGCGGAGCCTCCTGCCACCACTGCTACTGGTTCGCTGGAACTGGGGCGAACTGGTAGAAACCCACCACTGAATTTAACATCCCAACACCATGTATCCACGTCTGTAAGGATTGAGAAGTCCAGAAGGAGACAACTCAACACACTCCAGTTGAGAGGTCCAGAAAGAGACAATTCAACACATTCCAGTTCACTGCATGATGAGTGCATATGGAGAAGGGCCTGGTGGCTCAGCAGACTAAAGCATTGTGATTAACATCAACTGTCTGCAATTACTGTAAATTCGAATCTCCCCAGGCTCAAGGTTGAGTCAGCCTTCCATCCTTTCTAAGGTAGGTAAATTGAGGACCCAGTTTGTGGGGACAATAAGCTGACTTTGTATAAATATACAAAAGTATGAAGGCTATTGCTTAACACATTGTAAGCCGCCCTGAGTCTCTGGAGAAGGGCGGCATATAAATCAAATTTAAAAAAATAAAATATAAAAATATAAAAAAAGAAGTCAAAGGCAATCTTGATGAGCAACTTGGGTCAAAGACAGCCCTCTGCTTCTAGGTTCTCTATCCTGATGCTTGTAGAGGTGGCTGCATTCAGGACCATGCCAGACCAGGGTCTTGCTGCCTTCTGCCACTTCCATGATTTGCTCAAGAACTGTGTGGAAGCTGAAGTTGCTGATGTGACTGTTTAGATTCCCAGAGATTTCCAACCTTGCCAATGTTAAGCTTTGTGGACTTCAACTCCCAGAATTCTTCAGCCTGTCAGGGTTCCTGGCCTGCTCTTGAGTTGCCACAGCCAAGTTAAAGTCCATAAGTCTTCAAATTGCCAAAGTTGGAGATCCCTGGTTTAGAGGACATGAGGAGAGGGAGATGAAGTCCAAGCAGTCCAGAAGGGCTTCAAGGCAGGTTCAAATCTTCTTGCTTGCTTGACTGGGCCAACCAGCCCAATGTTCCATTTCATACAGCATGCTCCTTTCTTCATGGTGATGTCCACACACAGAGCACAGGACATTACAAACATTTAGGGACTTTTGGTTTTTGATCAAAGAAGCTGAATGTGTTATTTAGTGATTCAATGCTTTCAGCCTGTCTGGTCTGGGCTCCAAGGCATCTTCTCTTCAAGACTAAATATCTTTTTGCTCTGGGAAAGCTTTCCAAGGTCTCAAAAAATGAATAAATCATAAAAAGGATGAGAATTCTACATGGGAACACAACCTTGAAAGCTGGAGATAAGGATAGAATAATGGTTGACATAGTCCTTCATTCACATACTGTATTCTTTTTTGAATACGGAAAATATGTGCCAATAACATCAATGTCAAGAGGGAACAATGGACATCAGATTAAAACCAGCAGCATCCCAGTTGCACAATGCAAGCTTCATTTTTTCCCCTCTATGTGCCACAAGATTGCATGCGTGTCCCAGATGGACAGAATTTGCAACACAACATTATGACACTGTTTTTTGTTACAATGCCAAAAGAAGCAAGATCCTATAGATGCTTTTAATTTAAGCAATCTTTGTCATTTTGTGTTCCTATGATTCTAAATTTTCTCATATAGCAATTGTTAACCACCAATACAAGTGTGCTACCGAAATAATCCAGAGTTTCTACCCGGTGTCTTGCCAGCTTCGTTGTGCCTATCTTTTCTCCTAAGATTCCCTCGACCTATTTTTAGATTGCAAAACTTTAGCTGTCAAACCTGCTCTTTGTAAAGAGCTCTGTACGCAGATGGTCTGTGTAAATAAGTCACTATTATTCATTATCTGCGTGATTTTTTCTCTGCTGGGTAACTAACTGGAGAAAAAGGGCAGATTACTTTTGAGAAATAAAAATAAGAGTGAAAAGAAGTCAAATCCTTAGAAGCACTTGAAACATCAGAATATCATCTCATAGAAGCCTGGGTGAATTGAACCACCTTCAATTTTCCATTGTTGGAAGATATAAAAACTGCCCCTATTCCAGGGGTGAAATCCAGCAGGTTCTAACAGGTTCTGGAGAACCGGTAGCGGAAATTTTGAGTAGAGCGGATAACTGGCAAATACCACCTCTGGCTGGCCCCAGAGTGGGATGGGAATGAAGATTTTGCAATTTCCTTCCCCCAGGAATGAAGAGGGAATGGAGATTCTGCAGTATCCTTCCCCTGGAATGGGGTGGGAATGGAGATTTTGCAATAGCCTTCCCCTGCCACGCCCATCAAGCCACACCATGTCCACAAAACCGGTAGGGAAAAAAAACTGGATTTCACCCCTGCCCTATTCCTTAACTTAGCAAGGAGGGCATGAAGAGGGAGGGAGGGAGGGAGGGAGGGAGGGAGGGAGGGAGGGAGGGAAGGAAGGAAGGAAGGAAGGAAGGAAGGAAGGAAGGAAGGAAGGAAGGAAGGAAGGAAGGAAAGAAAGAAAGAAAGAAAGAAAGAAAGAAAGAAAGAAAGAAAGAAAGAAAGAAAGAAAGAAAGAAAGATTTTATCAGGGCTGTACAAAACCTTGTGAAAGCACATGATGATTTATCATATAACATGAAATACTGCTGTGATTATAATTTCATATAATTTGAGAATCCATGCTACACATTAGATAGTATGTCTGCCTTTGTCTTGGATGTGGGGGATACCATTTCTTAAAAGACCATATGGAGCTGTGGCTATCTGGGTAGAGACATTTATAGGAATTATTCATGACAAAATGAAACGTGCGTTTAGCTCTGATAGCTTCTGATAAATGAGGCTTACTTCTCAATCAATATGGCTTCTCTTGACCTTCCCCAGCATAATGGACCATGAATACAGAGTGGAAGAATACAAGCAATCATAGCTGATGGAAGAAAGCACAATGCCATCATAGAAACCGGGTCCTCATTGCACAAATGATACAAATACAGATATGTAACATTTGTGTTTATATTACGACGCGCACAATGCCTCCACCCCGTGGCAGCCATTCAGACAGGCAATGGGTTTCCCATTTTGTTTGTTTTGTGTTCTTATTTGTGCAAAAGAAACCGAAGGTGCTTATTTCCTTCCCTTTCCCTTTTGCTTTCGCCTCCCTTGCTTTCTCCACCGAGCTCAAGAAACTAAAGGTCCATCCCATAAGGCATTAATGGACGGAGACAGCAGCTGTTCCCGGGAAAGCCAGTCATCCCAAGCAATTGGCTAAGCCACGTGATAGGAGAGTTTCACTGGCTCTAAGAAGCGGTTTACCAGTTTTGGTAGAGGTTGTTACCTTACAGATTTGTGGCAAAGGGAAAGCCAACTCCATAATTTAAGAAAATGATATTTATCAACACGGTAATAGTATGAGATCCTTAGCTAAGTGCTGTTTCTTGGACTCTGGTTGGGGGTGAGCGGGCAAGCAGACAAGGGTTTAGCAGGACAGGATCCAGAACCCAGACACTGGATGGGGTACATCTTCTTGCAAGTTGAAGATTGAGGTTCAAAGCTGGTAAGGGAAGGGAAAGAGAAGGGAAGGGAAGGGAAGAGAAGCACCACGGGCCGGTCGTTTGCTATTTCCAGAGTGGCCCTGTGGGCCAGATCTAAGCATCCCATGGGGTGAATTCAGGCCCCAAGCCTTGAGTTTGACACCCCTGCTATAGGTGATAGGCAGAAGAAAATGAGATGTCTCAGCATTTGGGTGAAGATAAACATTTCTTTTAGCTGGGTTGCTAATATCTCATTTTCCCTTACCATTGTAAGGGGAATTGGCACTGAGAGCATAAGATGCTCTCAGTGGCAATTACAGCTCAAAAAGTAGATAAAGTAGAAGAGGCTCCTAGATTCTTAATTCTGTAAGACTTGCACAGTAATAACTCTTACATAAAATGTTTCATTGCAGAGGAAGTGAGTTGTGCAGGCCTGATCCAGTTTGATTTTTGGGTCTCTTTGTTTGCTGTTTGCTTTGTATTTGAAGGTTCTCCCCCAGCACTCACCCATTTTTCTCTATGGCTTACTTGCGGTCTGCCTAGACCTCATGTTTACGCAACGGTTTCCTGCCAGGCTCCAATATATAATCCATTGGGACGGCTGAGCCTCAGATTATGACAAGCCATCAGCAATTATTTTGGCTGCTTCTGGTAAGAAACCAGGCTGGGATAATCCAGTACCAATCCCTCTCCCTTTCTCCTCCCTCTATGTGTGTGTGTGTGTGTGTGTGTGTGTGTGTGTGTGTGTGTGTGTGTGTGTGTGTGATATGTCACTTTCACAGCCGGCATCTGTTTGAATAGCTTTGTTTGAATAGCTTTGTCACAGAGGTGTGGAGTCTAATGACCGAATGGCCAAAGTAGCTGGTCATCCTTTCTTTCTTTCTTTTTTTTTCTTCCTTCCTTCCTTTCTTTCTTTTGGGAGCCAGCACCTGTCCCCTTTGCTATCAGTTGCAAGCAAATAAAAGAGTTCTTTCCTTATCTATTTCAACATAGGGCCTGGGTGCATTTGGAAAAGTTTTGCAAGAATGCCTTCCTGGAATGCAGCAGGGATCATGTGGGTCCCTGAAACTCTTCTTGCTTTGATGCTTCGCTTGACAGGGTCTTCTGAGGAATCAGCAGATGGGGGACGGGTGTCTGTGAATGGCAGAAGCATCCCAACAAAATGCATCTGAATAACCACAATTTATGTATTAGAGCAGGGGTCTTCAAACTTGGCAGCTTTAAGACCTGTGGACTTCAACTCCCGGAATTCTCCAGCCAGTCTTCATTGCACTGGCCAAAGTTCTACCAAAGGAAGTCTTTGAGATGCCAACTTTTATAGTGGCTGTCATTATTTACTCTCTTGAGTACAAGAGAGTAAATAACGACAGCCACTATAAAAGTTGGCATCTCAAAGACTTCCTTTGGTAGAACAAAGGGAGAGAAAGAATGAGAGGAGACAGAAAAAGTCCCATCTTTTCCTTTTCTCCCTCAAGATGTCCTTCTTTAAGGATGAAAGAAGTTCTGCTCTACAAAATCATCTTACTACTACTACCACTAACACCTAAATAAAACCTTCCTGCCGGAATTGTTGCTTTTCGGGACTTCTTCTTGTAGACCAAGTTTCCTTGTGCTTCGGATCCTGGTTGTTCATCCTTGCCAACTTTTGCAATGGATCCTTTCTATGAGTGAACTGTCATGTGCTCTCAATATTCCTGATTTTATTCTTGCCCAAAGAAGTTGCCTATTCACATAAATTCACAGATACACAACATATTTATTTATTTATCTGTTACAAAGTCTCTAGGAACTCAAGGCTGCATACGTATCCTTCCTGCCTCCAGTTTCTCCCAACAACAATTACCCCGAGAGAATCGAATCAAATAGAATTCTTTATTGGCCAAGTAAGATTGGACACACAAAGAATTTGTCTTGGTGCATATGCTCTCGGTGTACATAAAAAGACAAGATATGTTCATCAAGAATCATAAGGTACAACACTTAATGATAGTCATAGGGTACAAATAAGCAATCAGCGTTTGTACACTGTGCATGCACAGAGCATCCATGATGATGTCTGGGTGAGTGGGCGGAGCCTCCTGCCGCCGCCGCTACTGGTTCACTCGAACCGGGGCAAACCGGTAGAAACCCACCACTGGCATCGGTACTGGCCTGCCACTTGCACAAGGACTGTATGTGCACCGGCCTGCTGCTCGTGCAGACCAGTTCCCCTTCTTCCCCTGCCAGGCCACCAAACCATAAAGGTTGGAGACAACTGATTTAGGAATGGCACAGAATAGCAGCATGACTACTGTGCGCATTTTAACAAGTCAACTATTAAGATTGCTGTTCCTTGTTGTTTGCCTTGTGTTCTGTAAGAGTTGTATGGGATGTGTTAGCAATCTTGTTGACCTTTATGGTGATCTGTGAGTCTATATACAGACAGTCCTTGACTTATTCATTTAGTGACTGTTCGAAGTTACAAGGACATTAAAAAATGGGATTTATGATCATTTTCCCCCCTTACGACCATTGTACCATCTCCATGGTCACATGATCAAAATTCGGGACATGGAAACTGGAGTGAATTTATGACAGTTGCATTGTCCTGGAGTCATGTGATGACTACTTCTAACTATCCCATCTGGTTTACAATAAAGCAAAGTCAAAGGGGGATGCCACATTTGCTTAACAACTGCATGATTCAATTAATAACTGCATGATTCACTTAACTGCAATGAATTACTTAACAACTGTCACAAAAAATATCATAAAATAAAACTAGAATTTAAACTATGGGAAATCAATCTAAGAAGAAGACTAGACCTGGCAATGACTTACATCTTCTGAAAATCATCTGGTGATGTGTGGTTTTTTTTTAATGTTTTAGGTATATTCTATATTTTTTTTCAGCAAAGGAATAAGAATAATAAGGCCCTTTTCTACGGTCAGGGAAAAGGTTGACAGGATGGCTAGAAGTAAGATTTTTGTTCTAATACAGGGGTCTCCAATCTTGGCAATTTTGAGTTGAAGTCCACAAGTCTTAAAGTTGCCAAGGTTGGAGATCCCTGCTCTAATACACCTGAAAGATACCACTAATCTTCTCATCTTCCATATCAGACCATAAAACACCTGCAATTGTTACCTTTTTTTATATACAGGTATTTGAAGACTCAGATTACCTTGCTTGTAAGTACTTAAGTATTGCCTCGCTTTATCTTTTTTTAATTTCTTCCCTCAAGGTCTTCCCTCAAGATATAAACTGTTTCAACTCCTACCCTCAAAACGACACTATAGAGCACTGCACACCAGAACAACTAGACACAAGAACAGTTTTTTCCCCGAACACCATCACTCTGCTAAACAAATAATTCCCTCAACACTGTCAAACTATTTACTAAGTCTGCATTGCTATTAATCTTCTCATCATTCCTATCACCCATCTCCTCCCACTTATGACTGTATGACTGTAACCTTGTTGCTGGTATCCTTAAGATTTATATTGAATGTTTCCCTATGACTATCGTTAAGCATTGTACCTTACAATTCTTGACGAATGTATCTTTTCTTTTATGTATACCGAGAGCGTATGCACCAAGACAAATTCCTTGTGAGTCCGATCACGCTTGGCTAATAAAGAATTATATTCTAAATCTGTCCTAAGTAAAGAGAGGAAATATTATTGTTACTGTTGTTCTTATTGCTTGTGTCTAACTAGCAGTCCTCATTTATGTAGAGAACCGAGAACCATCCCACAAGGATCAATATTTTAATGTGACTTATCAGAGTGGTTTGTTTATTTAAAAGCCCAGGATCCCATAAAGGCCAGGCAGAGTGAGTTTTTAGAAACAGACACTCTGAACTCCTACCCTAATACTGTAAATGTACAGCCACGTACATGAGATACAGACGCTCACTGGGTTTTGGAGAGAACCTTTAACAATGGATGAAAATCATAGATCGTACAGCGTTGTGGGGAATGGTGAGTGATTTCTATGGGTATGTTTCCTTAAAAAGGACTTGTAGGCTAAACAACTTGCTCTTCAAAAAAACTTCTGTTAGTGAAGAGTAGCAAAATAATATTGAGATATTTATCAAATTGTCCTATATGGTTTTATAAGGTTGTTTATTGTCCTGACACCAATTGCTTTAGGGGTTACACGAACAAGTAGTAGAGGAAGGAAGGAAGGAAGGAAGGAAGGAAGGAAGGAAGGAAGGAAGGAAGGAAGGAAATATTCTCAGCCCAATTTTTCAGTGGACCTTTTGTCAAAGAAGGGGTGATTAAAGAGAGAAACAAAATTAATTCCTTAGACCAGATATCAGGGATGTGAACCCTTGCGAGATCACAGATTTTCCTCTATAGACGAAAAATCTCAAGTTAGAATTTCCCATGTATGAACGAAAAGGAGAATGAAGTCCCAGCAACTGTTCCCTCTCTTCCTGCTGGCTGACGGTGTTATGGTAAAACTAAACCCTCAATGCCTCATTTCTTGCTATAGGAGAAAAAAAAACAATAGTGCTATTAACAAGCAATTCAACTGATTGGTCATTGTCAGAATTAAAGGGATGATTATAATAGGCATATTTTGATATTTTCATTGCAGTCTACAGTATAAATGACAACAAGAAGCTTTTTTTGAAACATTTCCTTCTGTGCAGTCCAATCAATTTTGTCTCCAATGGATTGAGCAGAAAATTCCATTCTGCATTCACATCATTCTTTCAAGCAAAATTCCACCAGAGGGAAATAAAGAACTTGATGAAAGGTTCTTTTGATGTCCACAAATGACCAGCAATAATTGGCAGACTTCTACTTTATATTTACATATAATCCTTTCTCCAGCCACACATCTTGCAACCACACAATTCTGAAATAATGATAAATCATGTTTTATCCTTCATTTAATAACTGATGCACAACAGTGGGGCCATGATTTCCACACCAGCAGGAAAGAATTGAGAAATTCTCAATTTTAAAAGCTTAGTTTCATTGCTGGTTTGGCCTTCTACCCCCGCCCTTTCTATACTAAAATACCAAAACAGTTTAATATTTTCATTGAGATAATTTGCTATGATACACTAGCAAAAAGGTGTAGTTCAGTTTAGTTCATTTCATTAATTTAACAGGGGAGTGAACAATGTATTTTCTCACTGCACTATCGCTGATTAATGTATATTATTCCTATTTTCCATAATCCAAGATACCTGAGGACAGGAGGCTTCAGCAAATGGATCTAATCCCTGCTGATCCCCGAAGTGTATTCTGTAATTCTTGATCTTAATTTGTACATTTCTGTAGACCTCTATTTAATATCGGTGTGCATCCACATTGTCGCTTGTTGAAGAAATATTTTCTGATAGCCATTTAATTGGTTCTTTTTTTAATCTCAAAGAAGAACCAATTAAATGGCTATCAGAAAATATTTCTTCAATAAGCGACAAAGTGGATGCACAGTGATATTAAATAGAGCTGATACATTTCACTTTAGCTATCCTCTATCTAAACTATCTAAACGGGATGCGGTGGCTCAGTGACTAAGACACTGAGCTTGTCAATCGAAAGGTCAGCAGTTCAGCGTTTTGAATTCCTAGTGCTGCGTAACGGGGTGAGCTCCCGTTACCTGTCCCAGCTTCTGCCAACCTAGCAGTTCGAAAGCATGTAAAAAATGCAAGTAGAAAAATAGGGACCACCTTTGGTGGGAAGGTAACAGCATTCTGTGAGCCTTTGGTGTTTAGTCATGCCGGCTACATGACCATGGAGACCTCTTTGGACAGTGCTGGCTCTTGGGCTTTGAAAAAGAGATGAGCACCATCCACTAGAGTCGGGAATGACTAGCACATATATGTGAGGGGAACCTTTACCTTATCTAAACTTGCTTGTCCATCCCTTTCTATAATTTCACATTTTGCAGGTTCTGTTCATGTATTTTTGAGAACACAATGGCTTCTGGGATGGCATCACACTATGAATAACAACATCTTCCATTCTTGGAGAATCTGCAGGATAGATTATTAGCTATTATTCAACTCGACTCCCCACATACATTTTCTAGTGAAGCATTTTTGTGGGACCATCTTTAATCTTCTGTCTTAAGACCTCTGGAAACTTGATTCCCAGATTTCAGTACCCAATTTGGGGAATAGTTCTTCGTGAACATAAAAGGAGTAATTCTATTTATCTCTTGCGTTCATCTCATAAGAACATAAGGAAAGTGCTGTGAGATCAGGTAAATGGCCAATCCACAGTGCCAGACCATGGCTAACCAGAGATATATTCTGGACGTTTAAAAACCCAGTGATAGCCATCCTCCAATGAAATGTCCAGCAACTGCCAGTGATTACAGGGGTAGTAAGTAGAAATCAAAGATAGTAGTCATTGGTAGCCAAATCTCCCACTAATTTTTCCAGCCATATTTTGAAAATGGCATAAATAAATAGCATCACTTCCTCTGGTGGCAGCAAATTCTACAGGTTATGTCCATGCCATTTTTTCCCATTATTCCTGTGCTTTGTCTTACCAAGCTAGAACCCCTGCATGCACTCACACACAAGCACACACATACATGATTCCAGAGCATAGATCCTTGTGTTTCGCTTCTCCTTGATTCCAAAAGACTACAGATACTGTGCCAGTTCAGAGAGACGTGGCAAATGACCCAGGTAGAAAAAAATTCATATAGTGCTGCTGAAGCTGGATTTGGGGACTGCCTACATAAAAGTCAACTTAACATCCATGCTTGGCAGAAACATTCCTCTAAAAAGTGAAAACTATGCTTGCTATGAGTTTCTACCAGCTCACATGCTCCTTTTTATGGTCCAGGATTCTATAGGAGAAAAAGAAAACTTAATGTAGGCTCCTTTTTTAATTTCTTTCTAAACAATTGTTGAGCCATTTGCAGCAATAACTGCCTAATTCTAGCTTGCCTGTTCCTTTCTCAAACCTACTTATCTACCTCTTTTTTATGTGAAGAAATTAGACATGTGCATTGGGCAACATGTCTAAAAACCAGCCAGGCTGTGATCACATGGTTGTAGCTGCTGTTACGTACGGACATACGTAGGAATTTGCATGACTGCCACGGATTGGATGAGATTCGTGGCGGGGAAAATAAATTGCTATCAGTGGTCAGCTGGCGAGCCGAATGGCTTTAAAAGACAAGCCACAGCTGCTGTGCCGGCAGTTCTTATTCTGCAATGATCTGAATAAACTGAAGAAAAAGTTCTGGAGTCCCATCGGTTCCTTTTCCGTGCTTTGAACCTAACACTGGCGACGAGGGTGAGATTTTAGGAAGAAGGAGGACAAAGAACTGACCCTCACTGCGTGGCACCGCGGCCATCACACAGCAGGACGCACTGCCATGTTGGCTTTTTTTGACCCTGAGGCTCCATGGACACTCCTGCTTGTGTGCACAGTGTGCCCTACTTTTCCACAGGTGGAGTATAAAAGATCTGTTGCCTAGCTCAGCACTACTCATATCTTACAAGGATAGTGATTTACTGCTTATCCTCCTTGCTGACTAGACTGGCTGGTAAAATAGATTATCTTTCTTGTACAGGAGATGAGTGGGTGGGTTTTGGGATGTGAGAATGCTGATTGGTTAATCTCCTACCCAACACGTCTCTATTCAATGTAATGATCAAAACTTGAGAGGTCACACGAACACTATTTCCCCAAAGAGGGGGAAGAGTAACGAATTTTTTATAACACATGGTTCAGTGTTGAATGAAGCAGGAAAAGCAGTTGCTTTTTCCATAACATGAAAGATTGACATAAGCCTATTTAGAACTCAAGCTATTCTCCAAAACACCGAAGGGCCGGACAAGAAGCAACGGGTGGAAACTAATCAAGGAGAGAAGCAATTAGAACTATGGAGAAATGTCCTGACAGTTAGAACAATTAATCAGTGGAGCAACTTGCCTCCAGGAGTTGTGAATGCTTCAACACTGGAAATTTTTAAGAAGAGATTGGATAACCATTTGTCTGAAGTGGTGTAGGTTTTCCTGCCTAAGCAGGGGGTTGGACTAGAAGACCTCAAGGTCCCTTCCAACTCTGTTATTCTATTCTTTAAGAACAAAATTGGATAAGGCCAGTGTTGTGTGATTTGGGGGGGGGGGGAGGTCTAGTAATGCCATAAATTGCCAGTGAGAAAAGAGCCTAATTTCTTACTTATGTAAATACATTTGGTCCATTAAGAATAAGTAAGAGAGAGGCTCCAAAGGCACTGTACAGGTTTTCCATCAGATCCTCCTTAAAAGATTCTTACTAGAAAGAAAAATGCTGAGAAAAAGAAATGGGAGAAAAATTTGTATGACAACAGATGGAGAACTTCAAAGTTTGATTCTCTGATTAAAAAAAGAAAACCCTGAATATGGCTGGGAATTGCATTATAACCTTCTTATCCGGAAGTTGATTCTAACAGAAAACAGATTCCCACCCCCTCCCCGTTATTTAATTACGGTAGTACAGCCTTCTTGGATGCCATATTCTCCAAGTGCTTTGGGTATTTTTCCAGGAACCAAGAATCTTGTTGATCGGGAATTATGGAGATTGACAGAACTCAACTGAAGGAACTAAGTAGGGGAGATAGAGAAGGCTGGATTGATATACTCTCTTTGCCACTTTTGACCTCCAGGGGTTTAAAAAAGGACAGGAACATGGATTAGTTCTTCACCAAAATTATCAATGTAGGAGGAATCCAGATTACACAAAAAAATCTGGTTTAACATTACAACAGATTTTTCACTGACTTTAACATGTTAGTTAAAGTTAATTAATGTTAGTTGGCTAATAGAGAAGGATCTTTCTGTTGTTTGCAACCCATTTCTTTTTACCTGGATATCCTGGGAATTGAATTTGGTGCCTTTGGCATTCAGAGTAAATGCTCTTCCTTTTATTGAGTTTTGTGAATAATTTCATTACAAGCCATTGCTAAGTTTCCAACCAAAGGGCTTGTATGCATACATGCAAAACAGTGATTGTTTTGGATGAAACATTATCAGGGCATTCTCCTCCAAGTCAGTTGAATGTCTTTATTATTTCAGTCTTTGATTCTCAACCAAACTATCTTCAATTATCTTGAGTTTTTCTTTCAGAAGCATTCAATCAAATGTGGCAGGCAGGGAGAAGAAAGGCTTTCCACCTTATTGAAAGCCAAGCTTTCAACAATAGCGAGATAACATTACCTTTCAGTTCCCCGATAAATTCTCTATTTTATTCCTCAAAAGGTTGACAAAACATCCCCTTTCACTGGGTTTTCTTCTTGAAAAGGATAAAAAGTGGACCTTTCCTAAAAAGGAAATGCTGATTCCCAGTGAAAACTAATTATTTTCGAAATAGCCTCTCCTCATAATAGCACTTTAATCAGCCTGGTTAAAGACTGGTTTTTTTTATTATTATTTTTTCCAAAGGACTATTGAAATTCGAATGAAAAGCAAAATAAGTGCTGCAGGTGGAAAAAAGTAAAAAGAAAACTGCTCGGTCTTTCAAGTGGGATTTTTTAAAAAAGAAAGTAAAAGCAAAAAGCATTAAAAAACCCTTTTTTTTCTGTTTGCAGAGTGTGTGGGTCAAGAGAATTGAGGATTACCCATTCAAAGCAAAAATCCCAGAAGTTTCCTTAAATGCATCTTCGTTTTTATTGATTATATATGCATATATTGTGTTGGTATTAAGGTCGGAGACTAAAGAAAACTCCAAACCAATAAAGAGAGAGAGAAAGAAGGTAATGATAATTAATTAGGTTTTCTCTATGTGTTTTTGAGTTCAGTTTTTTTCACAAGTGGCTTTCCATTTTCTGCTTCCTAGGGCTGAGAGAGAACCTGGTCCAAGAACACCCACCTGACTTCCTATCCAAAGTGGGACTAGAACTCGCACTCTCCCAGTTTCTAGTCCAATGCCATAGCCATTGCACTGAACTCATTCTCTAGATAGTAAATATATACTTTATTAACTGTAATTCTGTTTCCAAAAGCTAAGCTGCCTGGTATTATAAATCTCTTCAAACCCAAAAATAGTAGCTAGAGTGGACCCTTGTTTCTCAACCTTGACAACATTAAGAGGTGTGAACTTCAACCCCCATAATTCCCCAACCAGCTATGCACATCTTAAAGTTCCGAAGATTGAGAAACACTGTTTGAACAATCATCATTAGGCTGATATATAATCATTAGGTTGATGTATAATCACTCAATAATGGCTAGCAATTGAGGAAGGAAAAATAACTACTTTTATAAAACACTGAAAAGTCTTTATGGACTTTTTTTTTTTGCTGAAAATGGACAAAAATGAATTGGTGCTTTCAGAATTTACTGATTAAAAGAAGTTGTTTGTGGGAAGAAGAAAAGAAGATATATAATTTGGAAGGGTGGAAAGGCTAATAACCATTTTTTGTAATTGCTGCAAAGATCAGAAGTCACTTCTCTAAATATTTCTCTTTTTCTTTCCCTTTCTTTGACTTTGACTTTTTCATTTTTTTTTCTTTTTCATACTTTTTCTTACTTCCAATTATCTCTTTATGTTACTGTAGCTTTAGTATAAAAATCTTTGTCAATAAAAATCGTATGACCCAAGAAGATCCAGTGTTAGTAACAGCCAAGATTTTACTTCTCTGACTTGTTAAGTGTAGCTGATTATAAGCACTCCTGCTGAAACACTATTAAGCCACCTCTATTTCATCAGATTTTCCTTTTTTTCTATAGAAGAGTCATTTCTGCACCAGCAATTTACAGATTTTTTTACTGCTATTGTTATAACAAAACAATACTTAGCTGATACTAGGAACATATTACAGGTAGTCTTCAACTTACAACCACAGTTCAACCCGAAATTTCCATTGCCAAGCAAGACAATTGTTAAAATGAATTGCACCTCATTTTACGAGCCTGTAATATAATCCATGTGACTCTGAAGGGCTGAATTAATTTAAATTAATTTAATTTAAATTAGCTGAGTTCATTCTTACCTTGTCCTTGTCTATCCTAATTGCATTTCCCCTGCCAATGGGATAACGATGGCCAACTCCATTTTTCTTCCAACAAATGAAAGTCTCAAAATAGGATTGCCAGTTTTTCCTCCCAGGGCATTTGCAGTCATGTTGGTTCCTCTTTTGTTTCTAACATAGCCAAAGAAGTCAGTTGAAATTTTTCTTGGTACCTCTTGCAAGCTTCAAATCATTCTGAATGCATTGTCCTTACTGTTTCTGGAGTCTCCCTCATATTCTTCTTTGGTTATGTTTTTGTCCTTCCATTTCTTACATGTGTCCCTTTTCCACAATAAGATTTAGGGAGTTCTTCATGTATCAATAAATTTCTTCCATTTTTTTCCTTCTTGTTGGAATTATTTATAATAGCCTCCTCAGTATCGCATTTCATGAGATCTCTGATTCGACTTGGATAGATTTCTCCTTCAAGGTTTAAAGACCTTGCATAGACTTCCTTTCCATCAGGGTTCTTCAAAATCTCTTGTCTGGCATGTAACTCCAAATCTTGTCTGGCATGTAGCTCCAAATCCTCTTAGAATATAGTGAGTTTTAAGTTGCTATGTTCTAGTAATTTAATAAGTTGAAAAGTGCAATAGAAAAGTTGAAAAAGTAGTTGATTAAAGCAGAAATGTTGACAACCATACCATAATTTTCTTCAACAGCTATAAAGTGACTTTGATCAGAACAGTTGCAGAAGTCCATTCAATCCCAGGCAAATCTTAAGTCATTGAAGAATTCATTTGTTTATTTATTTGTTAAATTTATTTCCCGCCTATCTTGCTGTGGGTCTATTCTAGGTGGCTTACAGCAATAAAAAAAAGGAAGAAATGAAAAGAATGTAAACAAAACAGAAGGAAAACAATTTACCAACGTTGCCACTAATGTTAAGTTTAGAATTTATTCTAAACTGCTCTACAGCAATTTCTCTTTTAAAAATTGGTGTCATTTCTGTTGATATTTTTTTCCATTTGTCTTTATTACATTTGTGATCGTTAACCCTTTTCCTCTTGATTGCAGGTCCTTTTGGCTGTTTTTCCATAAATCCAGCTTGCATTATGAATATTTCATTCCTCCGAGATTTCTCTCCTGCTGGAGCTTTGGAGTGTGACAATGGTGTTTGTATCCAATCTGTCAAACGCCATTATCACACTAAATAGCTACTGTTAGATAAACCATCAGATGCAGGAAAAGGAGGAGGAGGAGGAGGAGGAGGTGTTGATGCTAACGGAGGAAGATAAGAATATTTGAGAAATGCATTATCTGGCAGCTATGAGAGAATACACAATAACATGTCATGACAACTCCGCTTTTCATTGCCAAAATGGCAAGCAATAAATAATATATTCTGTTTCTTAAGAATGTACGTGGTGATCCAGCTAGTTTTGCTGAGATGGCATGACTCAAATGTATGTTCATCAATGATAGGACTGCTCAGGAGCAAATGGTTATGTAAATTAATGAGAACAAACAGCCTACCTACCACTGTCTCTCTTTTTCTTCCCTCCCTCTCCAATCCAAATGACATTATTAAGTATTCATTCCATTTATTAATAAGTTAATAGTTATGGCTATTTTAGCCTGAAGCAGTAGCTGTATTATTGCATTGATCTTAGATAAATAAGCTGGATCATGGAAGCATAATTATTTTTGGGACTCAGCTGCAAGCCGCTCAGCTGTAAATACGTTAATCATTTAGCCAAATGTTAAAGAAAATAGCAGCCAATGTCTCACAGTGTCTGAAATTTGGCAGAAAAGTAGCCAAGATCCATTCCCATAACTGTAAAATAAACATTCCATTATTGTGTGGCCTATTACTCTGAAATAAAATCTGGGCTGCAAGTACAATTAACTGGGCATATTAATATTCAATCTCTAATTTCCACTGTGGCCTGTACTATTCCAATCTGATTTGGAAATTTCATCAAAAACATCACTGACATCATCATCTCATATATACCATGTTTCCCCAAAAATAAGACCCTGTCTTATATTTTTTGAACCCTGAAATAAGTGCTTGGCCTTATTGCCATGCGCTCAAAAGCTCAATTGGTCTTATTATCAGGGGATGTCTTATTTTGGGGAAAACAGGGTAGACAAAATGTCTACTAAATATCAAACAATAACTCACTGTACTTTTAATCAATTGATTGCACTGTAAAGTTTATTTTATCTAATCAAACTTATGTACTTACTAGGTTTTATGCTGGTGTAATAATAACTGTCTCTGAACAACGTTATCAAAATCATTTTTCTGCTCAAGGGGGAGTTCAATTCTGGCTAACCAATTCATTTGGTATAATAAAAGTGTTTATAAATGTGTGTGCACCATATTTGCAGCTTCTACTTTTAAAGAAATTCTTCAAACGTCTTAAGCTTGCATTTAAAAATCTATTGTGCAACCTGGACTTCAGATATATATCCATTCATTCATTCATCCATCCAAAATACCTCTCAGGTCTTTGATTTACCCTGCTTAAATACATCATCCTGTACTTTATAGCAAGAAGAACCATTTGATACCCACAGGGTATATGAGTGAAATCATTTTAATGCAAAGGATCATGATATAGCCAACTAACAAGCATCTAGGCAATGATATGCAAGTTCTCTGTTGGAAGAAGAATCTTTCATTTCCATCTGAGCAAATAATTAAAACATCCCTGTGAATCAACAAGGTTTAGTTTACTTTTGTTTTTTGTCTCTTCCTGCCTCTCTGATCTAGATTAAACCTCTGGATTTCTAAAAAGAATCATATTAGGAGATTACTGATTTCCTAGTTCCATTCCATAGGACCAAAAAATATCTTCTCAAACTTCTTAATGAGCTAGTTACAGATAGGTCAATGCAAGGGTGAAATCCAGTAGATTCTAACAGGTTCTGGAGAACCTGTAGCGGAAATTTTGAGTAGTTCAGAGAAGCGGCAATTACTACCTCTGGCTGGCTCCAGAGCGGGGTGGGAATGGAGATTTTGTAATATATTTCCCCTGCCATGCCCACCAAGCCACATCCACAGAACCGGTAGGGAAAAATTTTGAATTTCACCCCTGGGTCAATGGCTTTCTAGTTTGCTCATAAACAACAATGAAATTAGTTAAAAGAAAAAAAAATGCAGAAATTCCTGGTGCTCCTCAACATAACACTACAGATTTGCCACCAATTATATTGGGTTCAGCCACACATTACCCAACTCATGGAGGAAAAGCTAAGTCTTCAAGACTTTTTGGAAGGCTAGAAGGATAGGAACCAGTTGGATCTCAGGGAAAAGCAGGGCTCAGAATCTTCATACTGAGAAGATTCTGAGTCATCCCAAAAGTGCTTTTTTTCAAGAGGCAGCTGGACTTTCTGGTTTTTCTTTGAAGACATTTTACTTCTTATCCAAGAAGCTTCTTCAGCCTCTTGAAAAAAGCACCTTTGGGACAACCATGACCGGCATGACTGAGAATCTCCATAAACAATCATTCTGAGTTCAGTGCATTTTTGGGCTATTCCACAATAGGCTCCTTTGACAGCTCATCCACCCATTCATAAAATGGCTGCCATGGAATCAACATGCTTATGTGCTTTCTGTCTCCAGTCCCTTTTTCTATCCTATAGGATGCTCTCTATCTAAAGGATCTAGCTAGATATCCTGTAGATAAGGGATTAATGGAAGGATAAAGAATATCGAGCCAGATTTTTCGGAAGTAAATAGACCTCCTTCTATAGAATACATTGGGTTGGAGCTGCCAATTTTTATTTTTTTAAAGAAAGCTCAGGGGGCTTATGTGGGAGGAGAGGATGGAGATTTGAATTCAAGATAAGCCCTTGTTAGAGGATAAATATAAGCAGACTTCCCAAAGCTCTGCGAACAATTAAATAGCAGAACATCCCATTAAAAAGAAACTCTGCTTAGGTTTGAGGTTTTAGGATTTGGTTAGTTATCAATGAATGAATGAATGCTAATTTTGTAATGCTAATATAACAAAAGCTTATGAAGCTTTTGCTATAAAAGCTGAAGAGAACAAAAGAGTCTTACTTATAACTAAACTATATGGTATCTTGGAGAAAGGTGGGGTGGACAGCTGGGGGTTTGCAGGGGTTTGGGAGAACCTCTAGCTCAGATTCTGTACAATTCGGAGAACCCCCAAGTCCCACTCCTGGCTGGCCCTGCCCATCTTGCCCCTCCCCTCCCTGGAGTCCCCACGTGGCCAGTTTTGGATGCAGGTAAGTACAGGGCGCATGCACAGCAGTGGTGGGTTTCAAAAAAAATTACTACCGGTTCTGTGGGTGCAGCTTGTGGGCCTGGCATGGCATGGTGGGCATGGCATGGTGGGCATGGCAGGAGAAAGATACTGTAACATCTCCATTCCCTTCCCATTCCAGGGGAAGGTTATTGTAAAATCGCCATTTCCTCCTAAAATGGGACTCGGGAGGCAGAAAATAGACGGGGCGGGGCCAGCCAGAGGAGGTATTTGCCGGTTCTCCGAACTGCTCAAAATTTCTGCTACTGGTTCTCCAGAACTGGTCAGAACCTGCTGAAACCCAGCTCTGGTTCAGAGGCTCAGGAAGGGCAAAAAACAGGCCTACCAGATGTTCGGGCCCGTTTCTGGCCTCCAGAGGGCCTCCAGAGCCTGAGGAGGCCGTTTTCGCCCTCCCAGAGGCTCTAGGAAAATCTCCAGAGCCTGGGGAGGGCAAAAACACCCACACACACACACCCATGGTGCAGGAGGCTGACTAGGCCACGCCCACCATGGCCACACCCACCCAGCAACTGGGCAGAGAACCCCTTGCTAAAATTTTTGAAGTCCACTCCTGGAGAGAGGTAAATAATAGGGAGGGAGGGTGGGTGAGAGGGAAGGAAGGAAGGAGGAAGGAAGGAAGGAAGGGAGATTTCTTTGTCTTTTACACATAATGAGTTGTTTTGTCAATAAAAAGGCAGGAGAGGCAGACATAGGAACAACACGTGACGACCCTTCCCCTCATCTATTTTTTGCTGTTTGTTTCAGTGGTTATAGCAGCCCAGAGATGCATCAAGAAGGTGCCATCTCTGGACAGAGGAATTCTAGGAAATAAAGATAAGGTTGGTAAATAGTGCTTCACTTTAGATTGCATCCGTTTCCTCTTGTTTATTTACTTTTTATTTATTTATTTAAAGGACAGGAGGAGAACATGGTGGGTACTAAGATGGGAGATTTGTCTTTGTGACAAATCAGCCATCAATAGGCACACCCAGATGAATCCCATCTACAGGTAGCCCTCGACCTATAACCATTCATTTAGTGACCAAAGTCACAGTGGCCCTTAAAAAAGTGACTTATGATCATTTTTCATACTTATGACCATTGTGGCATCCCATTATGGTCATGTGATCCAGTGGTGGAATTCAAAAATTTTTACTACTGGTTCTTTGGGCGTGGCTTGGCAGGTGCAGCATGGCTTGGTGGGCATGGTAGGGGAAGGTTACTGCAAAATCCCCATTTCCTCCCGATCAGCTGGGACTCTGGAAGCAGATAATAGATGGGGGCAGGGCCAGCCAGAAGTGGTATTTACCGGTTCTCCGAACTACTCAAAATTTCCACTACTGGTTCTCCAGAATTGGTCAGAACCTGCTGAATACCACCACTGATGTGATCCAAATTCTGGTGTTTGGCAACTGGCATGTATTTATGACAGTTGCAGTGGCCTGAGGTCATGTGATCACCTTTTGTGACCTTTTGACAAGCAAAGTCAACAGGGAAGTCAGATTCACTTAATAACCGTAGCAAGAAAAATTGTAAAATGAGGTAAAACTCACTTAACTGTCTTGCTTAGCAATGGAAATTTTGAGCTCAAGTGTTGTAAATGAAGGAGTACCGTATGTCTAATTAGAAGATACAAGCAAAAGCCTAAGAAGGAAACGGAGCCCAGGTGTCAAACTTGTGGTGTCACGTTGCCATCACGTGATGTTTCACGATGTTTTTCCCCTTTGCGGAGCTAGGGTGGACATAGCCTGCGTGTGATGCATCTGGCCCATGGACCACCAATTTGACATCCCTGAAACAGACCAAAACAATCCCCTCCAGCAAACTTTGCTAAGGACCCCAATTATAAGACAAGGACAGCTTTATGAGCCTTCTTGGTGGTTTCTCAAATGATGCCCCATTAGATATTTGGACCATCCCTTCTCTATGATATAATGGAATGCATGGATGGCCTTGGGGAATGAAGGGAGGAGATGTTGCCTAGGCAACAATCAGACAAGAGAAAGGGAAACTTCTCCAGCTTAATGGTCAGAGAAAGAAAGTAGGAAGGACTGCCCTAATGAATCAAGTGGTTAAAATTGGGGATGGGAAGTTTGTACTTTCAGATTTGCAAGATTCTGTTAAAGTATAACCTTACAATAAAATAGAATTAGCTTGTCGAGTCATGTTTCCTGTCTGGTTTACCTGGGAGGGCTCACAATATTACGTTCCCCAAGAGAGACGTTTAGAAATGCCTAAAGTTTCTGTTGCCCAAATGGTGACACATCAGTCTTTCAATGATCCTTATGCTGTTGTGTTTTTTGTCCAATGAGACTGGTCTATGAGGGCAACCTGGTCTACCCAATTATGGGTTTTTGCCTTTCAGCCCCAATCCAGGGGCCTTCGCAGGCAGTTGCTTTTGCAACAAACTACTTTTGTGTTAAATGTATGTTTTACCAACAAAGAAATGAAGGGAGACTAGTATAGATCTATTTCAAGCTATTTAGCTCTCATCAGCTAGCCATACCCTTCTGGGATTCAAACCTGGGCTGCTTGCATATTAGGTAGATGTATTAACCTTAAGCCATGGGTTCTCCTCACTTTGCCGGCTATACCAGGGGAGAGATTAAGTGTTTTTTAATATTTCTTTGTTGGTAAAACATAAATTTAACTTATGCTGTTGTCTTTTTATGTTTTGACATAATTATAAGCTGTTTGAAGTCTTGAGAAGTGGAGAAGTATATAAACCAAAATAATAATACTAATAATAATACTAATACTAATACTAATAATAATAATAATAATAATAATAAAATACACTGGCAATACTGAGTTGCATATTGTCAAATCAGGTCAGACAAGAAATGCCATACAAGTCTTGAACCGAGGCCAGGAAGCTATGAGAGACAGGATAGGGGAAAAAAAAATCTCAGATAGCTTCTAGCAAGACAGACAGGTCTTTGGTTCCAGATAAGGTTACACTCCTATGAAATGACAGGTTTCTGAGTTGGAAATCCTCCCAGATTTTTCTGTGGAATTTCTGTGGAAAATAAAGTGGGGGCTGTGATCCAGGAAGGTTACTGTTTGGCATCTGGTGGTGTGCCAAATAGGCCCTACCTGGTGTAGGAAGAATAGTGAAGCAAAGTATTTCCACACAGTTACACTACAAAGCATTCTGTCTTAGGGTTTTTTTTTTTTTTTGGTAAGATAATTCAGAAACCAAAGGTGGCACAAAGTTTAGTGGGAAGATTGCTACCAGAGCAAACCTTCCAGGCTGGAATAGCATCAATCACTGTATCAGAGTTATGAGTAGGGGTGGGCTTCAAAAAATTTAGCAAAATTTAGTTCTCTGTCCGGTTGCTGGGTGGGCGTGGCCATGATGGCCTCCTGTACCACAGCAGGGTGGGGGCGTTTTTGCCCTCCCCAGGTTCCAGAGGCTTTCCTTGAGCCCCTGGGAGGGAGAAAACAGCCTCCCCAGGCTCTGGAGACCCTTCCAAAACTTCCGGTAAATGTTTTTCGCCCTCCCTAAGCCTCCATTCATGGCCTACACTTACCTGCATCCAAAATGGGCCATGTGGGAACTCCTGGGAGGGGTGGTGTGGGTGGGGACAGCCAGGAGTGGGACTTGGGGGTTCTCTGAACTGCACAGAATCTTAGCTAGAGGTTCTCCCAAACCCCTGTGAACCCCCAGCAGCCCACCCCTGGTTCCAAGTAATGTACTGTATTTTCCTGCATATAAGACTACTTTCTAACACACAAAAATCTTCTCAGACTTCCGGTGGCGCCTTCCTCGTTGGCGGCGGGCTTTCCATGCCCGCCGGCTCTCTCGGCGCATTAGAGCCGCCTCACAGCTGGCAGGCGGCTCGAAAAACCTGTTCCTCGACGGGAGGAACAGGCAGAGCTTCTGGGGGTGAGGTTGAACCTCTTTAAGCCCCCCAGGAACTTTCCATGTCCTGGGGAGGGCTCAGAAGGATGGCTCCCTCCATACCCCCAGGGTATGCTCCGCGCCGAGAGGATCCTCCGCTAATTATCTAATTAGCGGAGCCAGACGCTGGGAGCAACACCATGATTGAAAAGACATTTGGAGCAAGCTGGAAAAGAAAAAAGGAAAACTTAAGCAAGTATGGATTTTTTTCTCAATGGATTTTTTTTGGAAGAGGAGGGGGGGAAGGGGGAAGGAGAGGAAGAAAACTCAAAGTTTTTAAAATGGCGACAGGCTCTGCTTGAAAGGAAAGTGTCAGCGGAAATGGAGTGCAGAGCTTAGTTTTGAAAGACTTTGAAAGTAATATCTTGCTACAGACAAAGAACCCAAAGGAATAGAGGTTGATTTAAACAGATTTTTTCTACTTTTTTTTTCTTTTTTCTATCGAAGCAAGGAGGATTCTTTTTCTTGGTCTTTTTTTTAAAAAAAAGTAAAGATGCCTAAACCTAAAGGAAGGGGGGGCTCCCCTTTGAATCAGATGAATAAAGTTGAAATGTCTCCTTTGCAGAGACTTACAGAACAGGAGTTAAAAGAGTTAATTACAAGGTCCTTAGAGAGTGTGGTAGATAAGATAAAAGGTTCACAGAAGGATCTTGAGGAACTGGTTTCTGGGAAATATGACCAATTAAATCAAATCATTGCTCAAGTAGCCTCAGATTTTTCAACAGCGCTGGCTGCAATGGGGAAGAAAATGATTGAGATGAGTAGTAAATTTGAATCTCAAATACAAGAGTTACAAATGAAACTCCTGGAAGCAGAGGCCAAAAACCATAACATTCAGAATGATGTTATTATGCTTCAAATTAAGACTATGGAATCTGCAATTAGACTGAGAGGGATAAAAGAAAATAACAGAGAAAACTTAAGGATAACTTGTGCAAAGGCCTTTGCAGAATTATTAAAGTTACAAGATGAATTAATTCTGGGTTCTATAGTGAAAGTTTACAGAGTTAACTCACGTTTGGCTAAACAAAGGAATTTGCCTAGAGATGTCGTTGTCTACTTCACTGATAAAAGACTGAGAGATGATATTCTACAAAAGTCTTATTCTGATAGAGTGCAGGTAGCAGGCATACAAATCAGGGTCTTCAAAGAGTTACCATCGAAGGTTTTAAAGGACAGGAAAGATTTTGATTTTTTGGTCAAGGAATTGAAGAGAAGTAATATCCCATTTAGATGGGATTTTCCAATTGGTATAATTTTTAGATATCAAGGTGTGAGACACTGTTTGAATACTATTGAAAAAGCAGAATATTTTTATCAAAATATTTTTAAGGGAGCACCGAAACATCTCAAGAATAAAAAATCAAAAACAGAGTTTATAAAATGTGAAAAGAAAGAAGAAAATCAAAGTGTATTAAAAGTAAAAGGAGAATTTGGTGGTTGTCCAGAGGATTCTATTATGGATTTTTCGGATGAGAAAACTGAACACCCCAGTGCCCTTGGGGGATTACAGGACCTTGAACTGCTGGAGGAAGATTCAAAAAACAAAGTTTTACTTCGAGATGACCAGCGGCAGAGGTCCAATACTCTTCAAGACATGGGGGGTGATGCTAACCGATAGGAACCAGAAATCAACGAAGAAATCCAACTGGAAACCACAGGTGATAAATTTAAAGAGCATCGTGAATTGCTTGATACTGAATCAGAAAGCATTGAAAGATTTGGAAAAAATGGATTACAAAATTTTTTTAAAAAAAAGTACAACAACTTGTTAAAAGTTCACTCTAAGTTGGATTAACTTTAAACTCATATATTAAAATGGAGTATAAAAATTTTTACTATGAAGTTTATCCTGGATTGGACATGATATCCTGAGTTTTGATAGATTGCTGCAAAATTAGCAGCGATCACTGGTTACCCAATTATATATTTTTTGTGGAACTTATCTTCTAGGAGAAGACTAAGAATTTGAAAATATCTTATAACCCGAAAGATTGAATTGCAAAGGGTGGCAGGATTTGAAATAATTTTAATGGAACATCTGGGAATGCAGCTTTTGGCTGGTTTTTTCTTCTTCCTTTTTTTTTTTAGGCTGGAAAGGCTGCAAAGCTTATTTTTAGGTATAGTATAAGCTAGCTTGAATGAATTTTCCTAGAGGAGTGAATATCTTCGTGGTTGGATTTTATTCATATAAAGTCACTCGGGGGGTTGTGTGGAGAAATGTTTTACTTTGCTGATGGGGGCAGCGGCAAGATGAAGATTATTGAAGCGGATTTATGTGAGGAAATATATTTGACATCAATCAAGTTGAAGAGAAGATCGAAATTTGGATTATAGAGACTGAGAAATGAATTAAATAAAAGATAATTTTCTTTATGATATAACTGTATGATTATAATTACATATGCATATATATTTCTTATGTTTTATGTTTCTGGGGTTTATTTCTTTAGTTAAGGGTGTAGTTAGGATAGAATTATAATGGTGTTCTTAATTATAATGGGTTTTTTATTATAATATTGTTTAAATATATTAATGTCTGGTTTTTTGTTTGTTCGTTTTTTACTTTTTTTCCCTCTTTCCTTCTTTCTCTTTCTCTTCCTCTTTCGAAATTTGTTTAATTTAGAATTTGAATATTTAATAATCTTTTTCTTTTTCCCTTGTTCTAAATTTTGTTTTTTTTTAACTTGTAGCGGAAGTCAGGGGGGGGATAGGGAGGGAAGGGGTTGGGGAGGGAGGATGGGAGGGGTAGGGGAGGGGGATTGGGGAGGGGGGGGTGAAAATGGAAAAATTTTTGTATTGTAAAACTTTTTCAATAAAAAAAAAAAATCTTCTCAGAAGTCGGGGGTCGTCTTATACGCCGGGTGTCATTCTCCTGTAACCAGGCAGACCAGCCCGAAAGGCTCTGACGAGCCTTAAATGGCTCTGAGGAGCCAAGCTGAATTGCCTGCTGAGTTGCCGCTAATCAGCTAAGTTACACACCAGAGCCATGTAAAAGAAAAAGTTTTTTTTCCTTTTACATGGCACTGGCGATCCCAGCTGAGTTGCCTGATTAGCAGGCAACTCAGCTGGGAGCGCCAGAGCTTGGATGGCCAGCGCCGTGTAAAAGGAAACTTTCCTTTTACAGGGCTCTGGCGATCCCAGCTGCTAATTTTTGCCTGCTAATTGGTAGCAAAAATCCCCCCCCTCCAGCTTGCTTACCTTAGCTGCTAGCCGCAATGCTTGCCTTGCTTCACTTGCCTGCAATCCATTGCATAAGCAAGCAACTGAATCTCCCTGCCTGCAATCAAGCAGGCAGGGAGTTGTGGACTTCAACTCCCAGAATTGCTCAGCCAGCAAAGCAAAGCTGGCTGAGGAATTCTAGGAGTTGAAGTCTACAAGTCTTAAAGTTGCCAAGGTTGGAGACCCCTGTTCTATTGGGTAAGTTTTTTTCCCCTTTGGGAGCTTTAAAAAAAATAGTTAATTGGGGATTTTTTTAGTTGTTCTTTTTTAGACCTAGCCATTTAAAGGCTAGGTCTAAGCTTTAGGCTAGGAAGTTTTAAATTTAGCTTTCAAATAAAAATAAAATAATAATAATAATAATAATAATAATAATAATAATAATAATAAAAATAAAAAAAATAAAAAAAAATATTAGTGCAGTTTTCTGAGATTTAGTGCGTTTCTGTAGTGTTTCACTCTAACTATACAAACGCACAAAATCTCACAAAGCTGTATGTGGAATTTTGTGTGTGTAAAGTGTGAAAGTTGGGTTTTTGGGCTTTTTGTGGCTGTGTGAGGTTCCTGCTTGTTGCAGGGGCCATTTTGGGTCTAGCACAGCTGCTTTTACATTGTGGGTGAGCCAGTTGATGTTTTTTAATTTTTATTGGTGTGCGTTGGAAGAGGGGTCGTCTTATACAGCAAGTATAGCCTAGACCCTTTATTTTTACAGGAAAAGTTGGGGGTCGTCTTATATGCCCAGTCGTCTTATACGCCGGAAAATACGGGGTATCTACCAAAAGCAGAACTCCCAGGCAGGCAAAGAACATGTTTATTGGACACACCATGTCAGCACAGATAGTGAAAACCAACTCTAAAGTTTCCACGATTTTTACCCTAATTAAAAGAGCAAATATTCCCTCCTCAGGTGTCACCAGTCACATTGTCCAATGAAGGTAGCTGGAGGGGGGCTGCTTGGTCACTCCTCTGCCATCTGCTGGGATGATCTTGGTTCCCACAGGAAAGCTTTTTGTTTTGACGGGTAGCCGGTCTATCTGCTTCCCTCTCTCCCTCTGTCCCTCCCCACTTTCAAAGTTCATCACAACTATGAGGCAGGAGAAAAATGGCTTCAGCCAGGCCAGCTTCAGAGTTGACATATTGATTGTCCCTAAGGTTCCAAGTTCAATTCAATGTGCTATCACAGTTCTTACAAAAATATGGTACACCATTATATCAGAGATGGCCTTGCCTGATAAGATTTTGCAAGAACTCTATGAACATCTAAGAGGGTCTCCCGAATTTCCTGCTGCCATGAAAGTGAACAGGGCCTCATCCAGGAGGCAGTACTAAATGAGGGCTCCCCTTAAGGGAATAGGCATTCACCCAGAGGTAGGTTTCAGCAGGTTCTGACCAGTTCTGGAGAACTGGTAGCATAAATTTTGAGTAGTTCAGAGAACCAGTAAATATCACCTCTGACTAGCCCCGCCCCCATCTATTCTCTGCCTCCCGAGTCCCAGCTTATTGGGAGGAAATGGAGATTTTGGAGTAACCTTCCCTTGGAGTGGGGAGGGAATGGAGATTTTACAGTATCCTTCCCCTGCCACACCCACCAAGCCATGCTATGCCCACCAAGCCACACCCACAGAACCGGTAGTAAAAAAATTGAAACCCATCACTGCATTCACCCCCTGTAATTTAACCAGGATCAGATCTGGTCATCATATGGACGAAAAACCAGCAGGAACTTCTAGGCCATACAATGCAATAGAAAGTTGGGGTGTGTGTGTGGAATAAAGGGCTGATATATCATTGAAGTTTCAGTTTTGGGAAGCTGATTTCAGCAATTCTTGCTCAATTTTTTTAAAAAAACAACTGTATCCTTGACAATTTTAAAGTGAATTTTTAAATTATTTTGTGTCATTGCTGTTCAGTTGGTTTAGGGTTTTTTGTTTTTGTTTTTTTTTTTTTTGGTCCCAAAGGACATTATGCCAAGTTTACTTCCAGGAGCAAAAGGCACTACTGAACACAAGCACCTATCCAATTCTTGCTGCTCTCCTCTTCAAACAAACAAATTCCATCCAGTCATCTGTGAGTCACTGAAATTCAGGAATGCATCTCTGCCTTACTTCTTACTTGTTTAGAATGGCTAGATCAGTGGTGGGTTGCCCCCACTATAGAACTGGTAGTAAAACTGGTGGGAGGCTCTGCCCACTGACCCTGACATCATCAGAACACTTCTGTGCATGTCCAGAAGAGTGCGCGCAGCCCCATTGCAAACCAGTAGTAAAGGTAAATAGAACCCATCCCTGGGGTAGATGATTGACATTCTATCAATCATACTATCGTACTATCTACAAAGAACTGAGTCCACAATAAATTCTGTATTCAGTAGGTAATAGGAAGTTTCACTTAGGTAAAGATTTCCTCTGTCCAACCGGGTCTGATTCTAAGGGGCAGTGGTCATCTCTCTTTCCTAGCCATGAGAGCCAGCATTGTCAGAAGACACTTCCATGGTCACAGAGGTGGACTGCACTTTCTTTAACAAAGGGTTCGCTTCGGTCGTAGGCACCCCTTTGGGAGAGAAACGGAGCTTCAAACAGGCGCCTAATCAGCTCAGGCAGCTCTGATGAGAACAGCAAGGGCAACGCGGAATGCAACTGGGCCAGCCAACGATATGGCCCAGCTGCATTATGCTATCCATAAATCCATAAATGGATAGCATAGAACAGGAGTGGCGATCAGAGCTAAGGGTTCGCCCGAACCCTTGCGATCATGCAGCAGCCCACCAGCAGCGTGTGGTCACCACTATACACTACATCACTATACACTGAGGTGCATGGAACATTATTAGCAATAGCACTTAGACTTATACACCACTTCACTGTGCTTTACGGATCCCTTTAAGCGATTTATAGGGTCGGCATATTGCCTCCAACAATCTGGGTCCTCATTTTACTGAGCTCCGAAGGATGGAAGGCTAAGTCAACCTTGAGCTCAAATAGATCACAAATAGTTGATCGATTGAATAACAACAATATGTAACCACAAATAGTTGATTGATTGAGTAACAATAATATGTAACTAAAAATAGTTGATCAATTGAATAACAATATGTAACTACAAATAGTTGATCGATTGAATAACAATAGTATGTAACCACAAATAATTGATGAATAATAACAATATGTAACTACAAATAGTTCATTGATTGAATAACAATATGTACCTACAAATAGTTGATCGATTGAATAACAACAATATGTAACTACAAATAGTTGATTAAGTTAATAACAACAACAGAGCCAACTAAGTACCACTATCCCCCATTCACAAATAGGGAAGCCCCATTCAAACTAATGGAAATTGTTTCTAGATGATAGTGGTACTTAATTTGGCCCATATAGCCTGAGTTCATGTTACATGAAGTTAAAATAGATTCGAAATACCTCATCCAGTGGCCATTTTGGATCAGGAGATAAGAAACCATAAACCTTGAGCAAAGAGCCACATGCAGCATAAGGTGAAATAGTGACTTACACAATAACTAGGCTTTTTTTTTTAACTTTGCAAGTGTACAAATCCAGCCATCAGTTTCACCCAAAACAGATAAGCCTAGCTTTAAGATTTAAACTAGGCTTAGGTTACAAAAGATCAATCTCAAACAAGCTGAACTTGCTTGAAACCCAATCGCATTGTGGTTTTAATGAGTTTGCAACACCAAAAACCGAATGACAAATTTTAAGCCAGCTAAATATGTAAAAGTGAGGAAGGCCCAGGAAAACGGCGGCTTCTACTTCAAAAGTCAAAGGAAGCTTTTTTGAAAAATTCTCTGGTCAGGTGAAAAGAATAATAAGCAGAGCTGGTTGGCTTTCTTTTGCTAATTGTCCCTCAAGAGAGTCCTTTGCTCTGCCAGTATTGCTCTTAAGACATTTCTATGGGGGATCAAAAGCAAAAAGAATGAAAAAAAATTTTTTTTGCATGGTATCCTAAAAGGGATAATTGGTCTTTGTGAACATCCAGCAGAAAAAAAAATGGCGCACAGAAGCAAATACTATATTTAAGCATTTAAATATGCTTTAAATAACCTTATGGGAACATTTGTTGGTTGATTTCTTTTTTAATTTAATTTTAATTTAATTTATTTTTTTATTTTAATTTATTTTATTTTATTTTGGAATTTAGAATTTGGGTTTTAGCTTTTGAGAAATTTTGAGCTCAATTGTGGTCGTAGGTTTTGTACTACAAAAATGTATATTAATCAATCGCCACATGAAAAAAATACAGCTGAAAATATTTCACATTTTATAAGTCAGAAGTAAAATGGTAGGATGTAAATGCATTTAGGATCAGGGGGTCCTGCTGGAGGGGAGGGGGTGAAAATATTTTCAGTTGCATAGACTGGTAGCCAATGCAGTTTCTGCAGCAAAGGAGTGACATGACTGTAACAAGATTATCTTATAAGCATGCAGGCCTCTGAGCATTGCATAAATTGACATTTCTAGGTAGTTATCAAGGGCAGCCCCAGGAAGATAAAATTACAATATTGTATTTTTCAGACTATAAGATGCACCTTAATTTTTGGAAAGGAAAACAAGAAAAAAAATCTGCTTCTGCCTACCAGCATCAGGATCAGCTGCGTCCTCATTTCCACTCAGATTTTGATAACGAGTAGCACAGATCTTTTTATCCATTTAAAACAAACCCTATCACTCTACGTGCATTTAACTGGAGTGGGTGGGGTGGGATGGGGAATGATTTTCATGAGGGCAGAAGAAAGCTCCACTCTCACACTCACGCACCAAAGACGCCACTCTCAAGACGCCGCCATCTTCCTACCTATAGCCATAGGTGTTGAAAGCCTGGCTTTCTCGCAGCAAGGCCTGATAGAGATGCAGCAATTCAGTCCTCCTGGATGTTGCCATCTTGTAAACACGGTGCCAAGCTTCCCGGCAAGCCTCTTGCGTTTGCTGTCTTGGTCAGAGCCTGATTCCGGAAGCGGCCCGGGGAAGCGTGGAGGTCAGGACTCAGTTGGCAACGAGAATGCTGAGCAGAGGGCCTAAGGCAAGGCGCTGCTACCTGAAAACACTGTTGCCATGATTTCCGCCACCTGGAACCACCTGAAAATGTGATGCTGGTTTTTTTGTCTCCACATGCCCCGTTTTTGGAATTGGGGTGGAAATGTTTTTGGGCGGCAGCGCCTTGCCTTATGCCCCCTGCGCTGCCGACCGAAAACACTTTCCTCCCCGATTCCAAAAATGAGGAATGTGGAACCAGCGGAAAATGGGATGCGTGGAGGCCGACAACATCCGAAGGATGGGGGCCGGTGGATGGGTGGGGCTACATTCAGTGTATAAGACGCACCCAAATTTTCACCCACTTTTGGGGGGGGGGAGTGCACCTTATACTCTGAAAAATACAGCAATTCCTGTTGAACAGGGTTTCTCTACCTGGACAACTTTAAAATATGTGGACTTCAACTCCCAGAATCCCCCAGCCAGCCATAGGGAATTCTGGGAGTTGAAGTCCATACATCTTATGTCAAGGCTGAGAAACACTGACATAGGAGATGACACAAATCTGAAAGAATGAACTGTAAAAGAGATGTCATGCTTTCCAGGCTATTGATGAGTTAATACATCTAAGCACTTTGCTGAAAGCACTAAACATATCTTAGCACTGTGGTAGAAAACCATCTTAACATTTAACCGTCATTTAAAAGCAAATGCTTTGTTGTTGTTTTCTGAAAGCAAACTGCTGCCTTCCCCAGAATGTCACAGCATTCCTTCAAACAGGCATGTCAAATCTGTGTTTTTGAACTCAAATAACACCCAAAGTTGACATTTTTAAAAAATTCCTGACAGCTGCAAGGGGTTTTGGATTAAATCTGCAATTTAGACTTCTTTGTTCTTTTTAGTTGCACTTCCAATCAGCCAAGTACATATTACAAAGGCTAAATGCATTTTTCTTATTACTGTTCTTGCACTATTGAAAATCATGCTGAAACTGCATTGCATCTTTATTTATGCAATAGGCATCCGCATAACATTTTCTACTGTGAACGTGGAACATGCCAAGCTTTTAAAATGATAAAATAGACAATAATACAAAGCAATTATTGTATAAAATATATTGAAACGAAATTAAAAATCCAGCCCCACCAAAATTAAAATTAAAAATAGTTAGACAAGGTACCTCCAGAAAAGGAAGGGAAGGATGGAGGGAGAGAGGGAGGGAGAGAGGGAGGGAGGGAAGGAAGGAAGGAAGGAAGGAAGGAAGGAAGGAAGGAAGGAAGGAAGGAAGGAAGGAAGGAAAGACAGACAGACAGAAAGAAAGAAAGAAAGAAAGAAAGAAAGAAAGAAAGAAAGAAAGAAAGAAAGAAAAAGAGAAAGAAAGAAAGAAAGATTTTTTTTTTTTTGCAGAACTCTTTGGTGCCAAAGCTACAGCAAGTTGATTTAAATTTAACTCTCCAGTTCATGGATCAAGAACTTACTATTCTACCATTTTTCTTTATTATTATTTAATGGATTATTCTGCACATACACACACATGCACATTAGGACAGTGTTTCTCAAACTTGTCAGTGTTAAGATGTGTGGACTTCAACTCCCAGAGTTCCCACCCAACATGCTGAAAAACTCTACATTAGGATTAGTCTCCTCAGAATTTGAGAAAGTGTTAGCTGTTCCTCTGGTGAAGCATAATAATGGCCCATTCAGAAAAATGTTTCACTAAACGTTCCTAAGAAACTCTCCCATCTGCAGTCTGGAGCCAAGGCTGTCTAACTGAATTTAGCTGATCTGTTTTAAAGTAGATCTGATTTTAGACAACATTTATTTATGAATGTAAAAGTAGTCCTTGAGTTACATCTATAATGGAGTCTGTCCATTTCAGTTATAAGTTGTTACAATAATAAAACTGATCAGGTATGTGCCTGATTTTACAATCTGTTTTTTTTTCCAGTGGTCGCTAAATTAATCCATGGTTTGCTACGGGTGCAATTTTGCACCGAAAACCAGAAGCAACTACCAGTTTTCTGCAAAAGTTTCATAAAATGCAGTCATGTTACCGTGGAATGCTGCAAATGGTTGTAAAGAAGTCCGTTCAAGTGAGTCACTTGATTGCAATCAGAAGTTCAGATCTACTGTAAGTTTTGGGATTGGTAATAAGTACAATTCAGCAACTAGTCATAAGTCCTTCCTTCCTTCCTTCCTTCCTTCCTTCCTTCCTTCCTTCCTTCCTTCCTTCCTTCCTATCTTTATGTATTTATAAATACTCCATCAGTGGTCATCTGATGAGTTCATCAGTGTTCATCAGTGTAACTCAGTATTAAAACTCTGAGCCATCAGAAGTTCAGATTTACTATAAATTTTGAGATTGGTAATAAGCATAATTCAGCAGTCATGTACTAAAACTCAAATCTCAAACTTACAGTATGAACAAGGACATCAATAAAAACAAGCAGAAGTCATAATAAAGCATAGTTCTCCTAAAGCATAGTTTTTGTTTCTAAAAATGGTTAATGGCTGGGAGAGTGAGTGATCAAACGTATTTTCAGGGACACCATCTTCCACAGATTTAGAGCCACAAATGAGGTGACTCATATTCGGCCCCATGTCCCTCTTGCGTTCATACAGGGATAATGACCTCTCTTGATGACCTTGTAAGATCAGCTCTCTCATCTTGGAAAAGGGCATCTCTAAGGTAACCTGGCACTGTCCTATATAAAGCTTTAGAGGTAATAAACAGCACTCTGAATAGGGCCTGGAGGTCCAATGTGATGATCAAGAACAGGTGTTTTTCTGCAGGGATGGGATCTACCTACCAACCATTCTACTGTTGCATTCTGAACCAGTTGTTCCTTCTGAGTTACTTGACATATTTCAGTACAGGTTGTCCTCGACTTATGACCACAACTGAGCCCAAAATTTCTATTGCTAAGTGAGACATTTGTTAAGTGACATTTTACAACCTTTCTTGGCAAAGTTGTTAAGTGCATCACTGCAGTTGTTCAGTTAGTAACACAGTGGTTAAGGGAATCTGGTTTCCCCATTGTTTGTCAGCAAGTCACAAAAGACCCTGGGACACTGGAACTGTCATATATATGAATCAATTGCCAAGCATTTGGATTTTGATCATGTGACCATGAGGATGCTGCAGTGGTCGTAAGTACGAATAACAGTCATACGTCACTTTTTTCATTGCCGTTTTAACTTCAGTTAAAAAGTGAAGTCCTCAACTTTTGTAAATTGAGGACTACCTGTAGTCCAGCACAGTAGTGATAAGGATGTGACTTTCTATGGCCAACCCTTTTTCGTCCTATATTGCCATATTGCTCTCCATTTACTGGAGGACAACTTTCATAAAAATAGATGTGTTGATCCATGCATAGCACCAGTTTGTGTGAAATTATGTGAATGTTATATTTAAATGTTATAGATGACTTTTCCTATAGCAGTAAGATTGCAGTTATAATTATCCTTAATTCTCAGTAAACATCCAAAGGATTGACCTAGAAGAAACTTTCTGGTATGATACATAAAGGGCAGATCTTCCCAGATACTTTTCAAAGCAGCAAGCAGACCACAAAAGAATCTCAAACCGGAGTCATTTTTTAAAAAAAACATCTTGCCTCTTTCTGATATACACTCTTTCTGGTGTTTTTATGAGACTGATGAGCTCCTGCACAGTTTTTTTTCATTATTATTCCATTTAAATAATGGATGCAATGCTGCCAATCGTCATGGCAACTGATTGCAGCACTTGTTGATAATGACACTTGTTAAACAGTTGATTAATGAATCAAATGTAGCGACAGCCCATGTTCTGCAAAGAATCTTTTTCCAAAGGAAACTTTCCTTAGATTTTGGTATCAACAAAGGATCCCAATAAATTCAGGTAGTTACACTGTGAGGGCTGGATCCTCAACATGGTGTTTACAGGTGCTACCATGCCCAGTATTATTTTCCATACTCTAGGAGATTTTTAGGGACGCGGTGGCTCAGTGGCTAAGACATTGAGCTTCTCAATCGAAAGGTCAGCAGTTCAGCAGTTCAAATGCCTAGTGCCGCATAATGGGGTAAGCTCCTGTTACTTGTCCCAGCTTCTGCCAACCTAGCAGTTCGAAAACACATAAAAAATGCAAGTAGAAAAATAGGGACCACCTTTGGTGGGCCGGTAACAGTGTTACGTGCGCCTTTGGTGTTTAGTCATGCCAGCCACATAACCACGGAGATGTCTTCGCACACTGCTGGCTCTTCAGCTTTGAAACAGAGATGAGCACTGCCCCCTAGAATCGAAAATGACTAGCACATATGTGTGAGGGGAACCTTTACCTTTAGGAAATTCTAATTAACTTGGTTCCTTTGAGTCATGCTCAATTCTTGGCAACTCTCTGGACATATCTGTTACTTTCTTTGGCAACAATTCAGAAGTAATTAGTCACTGTCCTCTTCCAGGATGTTCCTGATCTAGTCTACAGCCCAGTTATCATCCAGGCCTGACCTGTTTAGCTTCCAGCTCAAACAAGATCAACCAGGTATTGCTACTTGCTGTGGGTTCTTTTAATTAAAAAATCAATTTTAATGAAAAAGCCATAAATGGAAAGCTATTGTCCTTCAAAACAAAGTGTTATTGTAATGGTATGTGGGAAAGACCTTGGGAGACAGGGTGAAGAGATGGTGCCTAGGGAACAATCAGATAAGAGACAGTGCTGCCCACAGCTGGATAGTGGATAAGGCAAAAGACTAAGAAGAAGTTCTCCCTAGTTTCTTGAGCTGTAAAGGAGATGGTAGGAGAATTGCATTTTCAGACTTACAAGATTCTGTTAGTACGGCTTTACATTAAAATAAAAATTAGATCATCTGATGTTGTTTCCTGTCTGGTCTATATCAACTCGTAAAGCATCCCTGGCTTGCTCTCGAGTTGCCATAGGCCAGAGGGGACGGGAAACTGATGAAACTGCACAGTAGCCAAAAACAGATGGACATTCCATGCTTATCTCCCACAAGGCTATATCCCAGGGATATCTACAGTAGTCAAAGGGGAGTGACCTCTACAACCCGCGAAATTGCTCCGTTGGCAAATGTGATTGATTGAATATTTTTGAAACACAGCAATACAGAGTTGCACCAATGAGACACAATCTGGAAATCTTAAGATGGTAGTGTAGATTACAAAACCAAAACCAAAATAAGAAAACATCAAGAAGGGGAATATTTAATAACTTTTATATATTAACAAGAAGAGTACACGGATACAGACATGTAAGTATCAGGAGTCAAGCTCGCCTTGAGAAAATCACTATAATTTAAGGGATATTTTAGATACTGTGGAGAACTCTTTCTTAGTGTGGATAGCAATTATGGAGGATGTGTCTGGTTCATATACCTCAATCAAATAGAGCAACGTTTTAAATACCTGTTTCAAAATTAATCATTATTGGAAATTATATAGTGAACAATATGCAAAGTATCACCATTCAAATTTTTGAAAAGGGTTTGAATTGCTTAGAGTGATTTGGATTAGAAATCTGTCTGTTTAGGTACTCTGCAGATTGCATCAGATGCAGTCAGGAATTATTGTAGATCCAGAGACAATTTCTTCACCAGTATTGTGAATTTCTCCATAAAATACAATTGACAGACACTACCTATTTTAACTGAATCATTTTACTGCAGGCCCATTTTCACTCAATCATTACTAGGATCTGTGCTTCAATTGCTTTGATGCATGATTTCTTCTTATTTTCACATTTTTCTATGAATATACAGTAAGAAGAAATCATGCCTCTTAATATAAGATTTTGCAACTGAAGTACCCTCATGTGATGTATTTTGAGCACCTTGGTTTTTAATACATGCAATTTGTACATTTTTAAGACTGCCCATTGCATCAATGCATTCAAAAAGTATAGAGTATATTTAAACATGTTCCAACTAGCTATTTTCTTGCATTTTTAAATTATTCATAATTACTATCTTCAGACTCTTTATATATTGTGACTTACTTAGATATGCAAAAAGAAAAGGCCCGCAAAAACAAACGTGTTATACATTAATAAAATCTAGTCTTACATACATATACTTTTTATAATTGTATAATGACATTATCAACATTTAAATATTTTTTTCTTAACAATAGAAAAATAAATAGGTAATTAAACATATAACTTAGTAAATGCAATGCACATTTTTAAAATTATTCCAATCCGATTGCTGGTCATACAGTATTTGTTCAGGTTTAAAAACAGAAGGGAATTTTGTTAGGCCACTGCTGGGGAGGGAACCAAAAAAATCAAGATGGCAGCTAAATCTTTCCAGTTGAAGCCCTGCCCCTTTTTTATCTGTGAGGCATATAAAAAAGGGTAAAGGTAAAGGTAAATGTTCCCCTCGCATATATGTGCTAGTCGTTCCCGACTCTAGGGGGTGGTGTTCATTTCTGTTTCAAAGCTGAAGAGCCAGCGCTGTCTGGAGACATCTCCATGTGGCCAGCATGACTAAACACCAAAGGCGCATGGAACGCTGTTACCTTCCCACCAAAGGTGGTCCCTATTTTTCTACTTGCATTTTTTATGTGTTTTCGAACTGCTAGGTTGGCAGAAGCTGGGACAAGTAACGGGAGCTTACTCCGTTACGCGGCGCTAAGGAGTTGAACCGCTGAACTGCCGACCTTTTGATCGACAAGCTCAGCGTCTTAGCCACTGAGCCACCGCATCCCTATAAAAAGGGGAAGGGGCTGTAATTACCCAGTCATGGATGCCATTTTAACTTTTTTGATTTTCATCTACAGATGCTCTGAGACATTGCAGTGCCTTTCAGCAATGTTAAGATATGGGGAGTTCAACTCCCAGAATTCCTCAGCCCACAGGAAATCACACATTTTAAAGTCATCGAGACTGAGAAACATGGAGCTATTGTTCAATGAAGGAGAAGGGGTATTTTTCTAACCCTCTCATATCAATCATTTTGTGTTCATCAAAGCATGCAAGTGTCCATTATTCACCTCTTGTTAATTAAAAAGTACACAAGCATTTACAAAAACCAATCAGCCATCCACTAGAAAATTAAAAGGTGCTTCAGATATCTTTTAGCATGTGCTTTATAATAGCACAGATCAAATAAATCAACATTGCTTTTAGAACTCCATTATATTCAACAATTAGTTCAAACTCATCTGTTTTGTCCTGCACACATACTTGTTTAATGTTGAAATAATTATCATTTTAAACCTGCAGAATAGTAATATACAGATATTATAACAGCTTTCCACTGATATCTTTTTCTCTGCACATCTTTACACTTCTGAATAGCTGATTTAGTACAGTCTAATAATAATTGCTATAGCTGTAGCTACAGCTATAGTTGATAATAAGTTGAGATAGGTTTATTACCCTACATTCATAAATTAAATATTTTACTATGTCTACACTTAAGAATTTTCTGAAACTAATCAATAGGATGACTGAATCATGGTTAATATTTCTTTTACCAGAAACAACTGCTTTGAATATCAAAATGACTGACTGGATTTAATAATGAATTCATTATCAAAGGCCATTAATGTATGCAGAAGAAACCAAAAATATTGGTACAGTCTTGCCTCATATAAAGTGAAATCCTAATTAATTGGAGGAAAGACTTTAATTGGGAACATAAGCATAATAGTAACAAGTTTTACTGTGCAAACCATTAAGAAAGAACAAAAACCGAGATGGTTAAAAGCGAAGATATATTTAACAGATGTAGTAAAATGATTTAGTCTCCTTTGAAATCAATTTAGTCTCTTGAGATCTATGAAGAGTCAAAATAATGCTAGATTTCTACAATATATGTTGACATGATACATAATTTGCTTTGAACTGGGACTCTCCTTCCCATCCTGAAATATATTGATGGAAACTCCATGTTTTACAGCATGTCTAGCAAGGCAAGGTGGATGTTGATTTCATACATTGGTTATCAACATCTTAGACCCGTGATGGTGAACCTGTGGCACATGTGCCACAGGTGGCACGCGGAGCTATATTGGTGGGCACTCAAGCTGAGCTCCGGTGCACGTGTGTGTGCCGGCCAGCTGATTTTCAGGCCTTCTGGGCCCACAGAAGTCAGAAAACATGCTGTTTCTGGCCTCCTGAGGGTCTCGGGAAAGTGTGTATGAGGAAGGCCCGTTTTTTGCTCTCCCAGGCTCCAGAGCCTTTCTAGGAGCCTGGGAGATCCATTTCCAGCCTCCGGAGGGCCACCAAAGGGCAAAAACAGCCTTCCCCAGCCCTTTGGAGGCCCTCCGGAGGCTGGAAATGGATCATTTCTCAACTTCCGGTTCTACCGGAAGTCCGGTGACCCACCATGCCATTGCATGCCATCGCATGCAGGGGGAGCGCGGGGGATCATGCACGTATGTGTGGGAAGGGGTTTACGTGTGCATGCGTGGGGGCAGGGCACATAGAATTATTGATGTGGGCATGCAGGCGCGTGCCCCCCCACTCCCCCCGCTTTTGGCACTTGATGGCAAAAAGGCTAGCCATCACTGTCTTAGACATTTCTTGTTTATGGCACAAAACAGGAGATCAGACTGAACGGAACTTCTGTTGGATCGAATGGGATCCCAAAGGTGTTTTGTTCCCCAAGAGGCAATTGAATTTTCTTGGTGTTTTGTTTGAAAACATTTCACTTCTCATCCAAGAAACTTCTTCAGTTCAGAGAACTGAAGTGCCAAGATTTCAAAAGAAAACATCAAGGAAGTCCAGTTGCCCTTTGAAAAAACAACCCCCCTGGGACAACCCATGACCTGGATGATTGAGAATCTCCATAGACAGATCTAATGAGATTTACAGTATAGTTACTGCAGATATACCTTCTGCTGTGCAGCTGTTCCTACAGCTGTTCTTCTTCTCTTTTCTTCATTTACATACTTGCCAGCAATGAGACAGGAAGCGTCTGGACCTACTAAGTCTTACTATGCTACATTAAAGCTATCAGCAGCATCTGCAAGTGCCAGGACTTGTATCTGGAGAAGTTAGGGATATGAGATTACAAATGACAGATCCTGAACTCAGCAGAGGGTTACGCTAGCTGCCATCTGAGGTCACTGCCAACTCTAGGACTCTATAAAATAACATGATCGTGGTCATGAGTTCCATGCAGCTCTCAGATCACCTGAAGGTTACCACTCTTGTGTTCTATAAATACAATTATTGCATATTTGACACAGCTCTCAATTCCAAGTAGTGCAAAATAAAACAAAATGCATATGAACTCCAGAGTTATATTCCTCTTCTACGTACCGCTTCTGCCAATCTGTTTATGTGTCTCGGTGAGGCAAGCATTTAGAAAGACCTAGAAAAAGCAGTACCTGAAGATACAGCAAATCTACAAGAAGGAAAACGTGGAATATGTTTATCACAAGTGTTTTGAAAACATCCTACATGTACGTCTCTGGTTTTGTAGCAGCTGACTTACACGGAAGGAATCCATTAAATGCAGTTTTTCCCAAGATTGGCACTGTCACCAAGAGACGCGGTGTAAATCTTCTCTGGGCCATTTATGCCATTCACCCACATGCTGCCAAGGTTGCTTGGAAGAAGGGCCATCGTTGGCACATTACAGAAAAATAATAAAACAAAATCAATATACATTTCCAAAGATGTCCTGCGGCAAAGATAAAAGTCATCAATATTTCCTTGGGGAAAAACCGACGATCTTATGTTTTTTTGGAAGTCTGCGCATTGACCAATCTTTTCTTTGCAACAGTTGGATTGGATTGCGTCTTGATTCTGGAGACTGCAGACTTCTTCTGTTTCAAACCACTGCTTTGAAGGGGTTTCAGTCCTAACATCTCACAATATTTGTTGCACAGGTGAAGAACCTTAAACTGATCGATAAAAGAGATGGAGCAATTGCCTTTGAAACCTTTGTACCTGCAAAAGGAGAGACAAGAAAAAAATGGATTTAAATCCTCTAGCTTCGTGTAAAAATAATTTCCACTAAAATGCTTAATCTTCCTAGATTGAAATGACAAAAATGTGTGTTCTCTGTATTCACCAATATAAGCCATTGCTGCAGTGGTGGAATTCAAATTTTTTTACTACCAGTTCTGTGGTTGTGGCTTTGTGGGCATGGCACGGGAAGGATACTACAAAATCTCCATTCCCACCCCACTCTGGGGCCAGCCAGAGGTGGTATTTGCCAGTTCTCCGAACTACTCAAAATTTCCGCTACCAGTTCTCCAGAACCTGTCAGAACCTGCTGAATAGCACCCCTGCATTGCAGCACCCCTGCACTGCAGCATCCCCAAGATCATGCGATCAAAATTCAGATGATTGGCAACTGATTGATATTTATGATGGTTGCAGTATTCCGGCGGTTGTGTGATCAGCCTTTTGCAACCTCCCGACAAATAAAGTCAATAGGGAAGCCATGTTCACTTAACTATATTACTAATTTAAGAACTTCAGTGATTCACTTAAAAACTGTGGGGGGGGGGTGTCATAAAATGGAACAAAACTCATTTAACAAACATCTCACTTAGCAACAGAAATTTGAGGCTCGATTTGGTCATACCTATATTGGTGTAAAATTCCAGAGTTTAGCATTGTTCTTCCAACCCATACCAACCAGCTTACTTATATAACTAAAGGCTGCGTTTCGTTTTTATCTAAATTAATTTTTCTTTCAACCATTTCCCTTTTCCAAAAGAAGTCTTTATTCAAGCATTGTGGTGACTGTTGCAAAAAAAACCAACAACAACCACCATCCAGGACTTGTAAAGAAATATGGCAGCTCACGTTTTTCCTAGCTGAAGCTAGGAAAGTGGAAAATCTTTTTTTGTTTCCTCTTCCCCCACCCCTTTTTTCACACACACTCCAGGAATAAGGGGTGGGGTGGGGTGGAATAACAATTGTTTTGGAAAGGCAACAATAGTAAGAAATCACTTCTTGAAATGTCGTAATTGCATTTACTTTTGAATGAACTCTGGAACCTGCACTGCGTATCAGACATTAATACAATTGAACATGTCCAGAAATATTTCACAAGAAGAATCCTCCATTCCTCTGCTTGCAACAAAATATCTTAGGCCACCAGACTTGAAATTTTGGGCTTAGAAAATTTAGAACTATGCCGCTTTTGGTATGACCTAAGTATAGCTCATAAAATCATCTGCTACAATGTCCTACCTGTCAATGACTACTTCAGCTTCAACCACCACAATACATGAGCACACAACAGATACAAACTTAAAGTGAACCGCTCCAAACTCGATTGCAGAAAATACGACTTCAGCAACAGAGTGGTCAATGCCTGGAATGTACTACCTGACTCTGTGGTTTCATCCCAAAACCCCCAAAATTTTGACCTTAGACTGTCTACTGTTGACCTCACCCCATTCCTAAGAGGTCTGTAAGGGGCGTGCATAAGAGCACCAGCATGCCTACTGTCCCTGTCCTAATGTTCCCTTTAATTGTATTCATTTTATGTATTCAATTCATGCTTATACTTATATATATTATCTAATACGTACTCGACAAATAAATACAAATAAAAATAAATAATATGTCCTCTTTTTCTCTCCATCTCTCTTCTGTCAGGGACACACCACTCTGAGACAAAAACAGACAATGCTGTAGAGAAATCCAGTGGGGGAAAAAAGCTACAGATGTGGTCTGCAAGAAACAGCTGCAAGAAACCTCCTCCCCCCTCAAGTTCTGCCAAGACAAATCTCCTATTAAGAAGATGCCTGTCATTCTGAACAATCTCCTACGAAGGCAGCTCTCCAACGGGGCAGGTGCAATGGAGAAACATCTGTACACTCTGCAGATTCCTGGCACTTCCACAGACCTAAGGTAAACTACGGCAGTCCTCCTACCATTATAAAATGAGACCATGCAGGGAGTGTTTAATCAAAAAACAAAAACAAAAATGAAAATAATTCTAATAGCTCAGAGAACTGAGCTGAAAGCCACAGAATGAAGTCTAACCAAAAACACATGCCAGGTTTTTTTTTTAAATAAGAAAAATAAATATCTACCCTAACTGGGTAGATAAGGGTGTCTGTGAAAAGTCCTTGAAATTTAGCTGAGCATTATCTTAACGGGAGTTGGCTATGGTAAGGTAAAGGTCAAGATTCCCCTCACACATACGTGCTAGTCGTTCCTGACTCTATGGGGCAGTGCTCATCTCTGTTTCAAAGCAAAGAGCCAGCGCTGTCCGAAGACGTCTCCGTGGTCATGTGGTCAGCATGTCTCAACGCCAAAGGCGCATGGAACGCTGTTACCTTCCCACCAAAGGTGGTCTCTATTTTTCTACTTGCATTTTTTACGTGCTTTCAAACTGCTAGGTTGGCAGAAGTGGGGACAAGTAAAGGGAGCTCACCCCATTACGCAGCACTAGGGATTCGAACCACTGAACTGCCGACCTTTCGATCAACAAGCTCAGCATCTTAGCCACTGTGCCACCACATCCCTGTGGCTATGGTATAAGACTGCTAAAAAAGAAAAGTGCTTTTAGAGCACAGTACATCCTAGTCATGGCCATATACTTCCTAGTTGGTGGGTTGCAGACTGCGGTGTGTTGGCTTGCAAGATAGTTCCTAAATCAGAGATCCTTAGTTTTTCAGTGATCAGTATGATCACATCAGCATGATCACAGCACGCTAGCTGATATTTGCTTACATTAATGTACAAATTTCGCATTGTAATGTGCTAAAATTGGCTGATATTGTTCATGTTATCAGGGCTGACATGAATAGCAGTGTTTCAATATTTGAAGGGCTGCCACAAAGAAGAGAGGGGGTCAACCTGTTCTCCAAAGCACCAGAAGTCAAGACAAGAAATAATAAATGGAAGCTAATCAAAGAGAGATCCAATCTAGAACTAAGGAGAAATTTCCTGACAGTGATAACAATCAACCAATGGAACAGCTTTGCCCTCAGAAGTTGTAAGTGGTCTGTCACCAGTGGTGGGTTCCTCCCAGTTTGGCCGGTTCTCCCAAGCCGGTAGCGGTGACGATATGATGTCACCAAACTGGTTCTGCCCCCCCCTTACACCCTGTGTTATTCTTCCCTTTTATTTGGCCCCACCCCCAATCTATTGCTGCCTCCTGAGTCCCAGCTGATGGCTAGAGGGAAAAAAACCTGTTCAAACTCTTGCCGCGGGGCTTCAAAGAGCCGCCCTACAGCTGATCAGTGTTAAAAGAAAACGAATGAGTAAACCAGAGCCTGCAAAAATATATGAGTAGACCAGTGCCTGCAAAAAATAAATGGGTAGATCAGTACAGCTCTGCAAGCAGTTAAAAGCCTGGTAGACCAGTACCTCTGCTAAATCCTAAATAATTGTCACATGACCATCAAGCCATGCCCACAAAATAAGCCACACCCACAGAACGGATAGTAAAAAAAATTAGAACCCACCCCTGTCTATCACTGGAGGCTTTTATGAAGAGACTGGACAGCCACCTATCTGAAATAGTCTAGGGTCTCCTGCTTAGGGAGAAGGTTGAACTAGAAGACCTCTAAGGTCCCTTCCAGCTCTGATATTTTAGGTTTGATGTTCTATGTCAGTACCCGAGATTACTGCATGTGGCATAGGTACCATTAAGGCTAGTAACACATACTGACAATAGTTGTAAGGAGCGAGCATTTGTTGAACATTGAGTATGTATGTGCTCCCCTTTTAAAGGGAAGTGTGAGTTGGATATGTCAACAATACCATGGGAAGGGGACACTTTTGAAGCATGTATAATAAAATAGGAAGATAAAGGCTCAAGAATAATAAGATTGAAGAATGTGAACTAAACATCAAAACGATTGAGTGATCAATATAAAAGTGGCTTGGGGTGGTTTGGAGAGAATGAAGGGGTTGACATGAAGGGGAAGATGGAAAAAGATGATAAAATTTTGGAAAAGAGAGTTGTGAGAAATTTAAAGAACAAAAGACAGTGTGAAGTTGTTGGTCGTCTATGGAGACGGCTAAAGCAAGACTTTGCAAGGATAGACCATTATGAAAAAGTATTACGAAGTCACACATTAGAGGACTCGTTCCAGAATACAACATAAAGAATAATCCTCTTAGATTACAGGAAAGCAGACTCTCAATGAGCGTGAAAGAAAACCTCCCAAACAGTAAATAATTCAATATTGGAACCAGTTCTGCAGAGAGATAGCAGCTTTCCCTTCACTTGATGTATTGGACATTCATCAATCAAGAGCTTCCATTTAGATTTCAGCACTAAGTAGTGAGTTTGACACGGTGATCTACATGAGCTAATTTGAAGTAACCTGTCTCCTATATACTTTCGCATCTGTCCTGTTTTCAGTTGGCCCTTGCAAGAATCCATCAGTTTCGACTAAGCAGAATGATCTTCGTTAGTTATTTGGTTAACAAAAGTTGATTTTCCAAACATTTGGGGACATTTGGTGCTTACTGTTTTAAGTGCTTTTTGTTAAAAGGGGAGAAAGTATGCTCTCTGCTGAATGGAAAGAAACTTCTGTTTGGCAAGCTGTTAATTTTTCCTGCTATAAAGAGAAAAAGATGCTCTAATTCAGGGGTCTCCAACCTTGGCAACGTTAAGACTTGGACTTCAATTCCCAGAATTCCTCAGCCAGCAAAGCTTGTGGACTTTAAGATTTGTGGACTTCAACTCCCAGAACTCTGGGAGTTGAAGTCCACAAGTCTTAAAGTTGCCAAGGTTGGAGACCCCTGTTCTAACTCACTGTTCATCAATATTGAATATTTCCAATTGAATTAAACCTTTAACTTCCAGGATCTTCAGCAATGACCATGCTAGGGAATTCTGAAGTCTTCAGATCAGGGAGTTGGCAAACATTCTTCTACTAAATCCGTTTGAGTTCAAAAGATAATATTTGAATGAGGCATTTCCATTTATATTAGAAACATTCCAATAAACTATACCAATCCTCAAAGCAATTTAAAAGAGCAACCACGGATAACAGGTGAAATAGACTAAATCTATATTTAAATTAACGAAAGCAAATCTTTCACTTTCACACCAGCAAATGAATTGCAGCAGTCTATGTGTGTCGACCCAGGACGAAAGGGAAAAAAAATATGTACATAAATGGCATAAAAATAATTGCATTCAACAATCACCAACAAAGAATTGCCAGCTGGCAGTCAATGAATTGTTAATAGGAAGTTTTCCAAGCCCATCTTTTTTCATAACAGTAGGCATTGATTGCATGGAGAAGATACCTACAATGCTTCCAGTTCATCAACTCAGATGCCTTGATTCTCTGAGCTAGCCTTCTAAATTCGTTAACTACAAAACCGAATATACCTCACCATTAGCAATGCTGTCTCTGACTGCTTGATTTGTAGATCAGCAATGGACAAAGGTTTCCCAACAGTCCTCTAGATCACCAACCCCCAGTCTGTGGTCCACAACTGGATTGCGGCATGCCAAAAACTGGGCCGCGCAAGCAAGTGAAGCCACACCTGTGGGATGCAGGCAGCACACCAAACCACGCCCACCTCTCCACGGAAGTGATCTCTGGTGCCCAAGAGGTTGGGGGCCACTGCTCTAGATAGTTCTAAAATCAAAGTCCAAATCCTTTTATGTCATTAACAACCATTGCTGGATTAGCACAACATACAAAGACACATCTAAACTCCATTTCCACACCATGCTTAAATGGATTAATAAGCTCAATGTCTATGGAGATTCTCATTCATCCAGGTCATAGTTGTGCTTTTCCAAGAGGCAACTGGACTTTTCTTGTTCTGTCAGAGCTGAAGAAGCTTCTTGGATGAGAAGCAAAATGTCTTTGAAGAAAAACAAGAAAGTCCAGTTGCCTCTTGAAAAAGCACCTTTGGGACTACAGTATTAATAAGCTCAAAAGTGTTATGCCCTCATGATGCAAAACCTCTTTTTGTGTATGTGAGTGCAACAGTGCCACATAGGATCATGAACTAAATAACTATGCCAAGGCATAGAAGAGAGTGCTCTCAAGAGATGAAAGTATGGCTTTCCCCTTCCCTGCACTTAACCAAGGCATCAAAGAAGATTGCCCACCATGGGCCATCAGTCTCCATCATCACGACCCCAACATGCTTCCCTTATTTCCATCCTCAAGAATGAAGTCTGGTCTAATAGACTTACATTTTACATTTTACCACCCAAAGATTCTAGTTTCAAATATATGTCCCTTTGGAGGTCTCTACTCTGGAACTCAAATCTGCAACATCATAATTATGAGTCAGTTGCCAAATTGTCTGAATTCTGATCACACGACCATGGGGATGCCGCAACAGTCATAAGAGTGAAAAATGGTTATAAGTCACTTTTTTCAGTGCCATTGTAACTATGAATGGTCACTAAATGAACTGTTTTAAGTTGAGGACTAAATGCATAGGTAAATAGACAGAGAGATTAGACAGGATAGATGACAGACAGATGGACAGAAGGAAAGATGGAGATGAGAGAGAGAGAAAGAGAGAGAGATGAGTGTTTGTGTGTGAGAGAGAGAATGAGGGAGGGAGGGAGCAGGAGAAAGAGAGACAGAGAGAGAGAAACAGAGACAAAGAGAGTGAGACAGAGACACAGAGAGGCAGAGATTTGAAAGGAAAAAAATGAGCCACCAAAAGTTTGCTTCTACAATCACTTTCTACATTCCCAGAATAGCCCTGTTTGCTTAGGAAGAGATTAATAGCCTCTGGCTACTTCTGGGAATGACAGACAGAATATTAATTAGAGTAATTCTCTATGATATGCTTATTGGAAATGTATAACGTCAGAGAAAGGAAAATAAATATCCATGCATTATTCATAATGCTTTCAGTATGTCTGTGAATAATGAGTTAGGGTAAGATACTATATATAGTACTTTAAAGACACTTTAAGTCACCAGCATGGAAATGAGCCAAGGCAGTTCCAGATATCCATGGTGAAATATCACATTCTATGGGTTTCAGGGCTGTTGTCATACGCTTCACTGCCTCATTGTGGCTTTCTGAACTCCATCAAGGACACTGGTGATTTATCAGTGCTTTCCAGTGTACTAGGAATAGAGAAGTCATAGAGTTGGAAGGGAGGAAGGGACCTTGGAAGTCTTCTAGTCCAACCCCATGTCCAAGGGAGGAATCCTTGTATCGTCTTGGACAAATGGTTGTCCATTTTTTTCCTTGAAAATCTCCAATGATGGAACATCCACAAAGCTGCTCCACTGCTTGACCGGATCTGATTTTTGACAATTTTTGCAGCAGTTGTTAAGCAAGCACTATGGTTGTTATACCATAGTGATCATTAAGCAAATGTGATCATTGTTAAATGAATCAAGTTTCCTCAATGGGCATTTTTTTTTTTTTTTTGCCAGAAACTGGAAGTAAATTGTACAAACCAACACCCTCCCTCAAATCACACATTGCAGTCATGTGACCACAGGTCTGTAAAGTTGAGCCAGTTGCCAAAATGTGTGTGTGGCCATTGTAACCTTGAAATGGGTCAGCAGTAGCTCTTGGGGGAGGGTCCAGGGGTGTGATTCATCCGGTTTGGATTAGTTCAGGTGAATCGGATGTTAATTTTTATCTGGTTCGCTGAACCGGTTGTTCCAAGGACTGGCTGACCCCGCCCACCCCAACCTCTCAGGGTTCTCTCCACGCAGCCTGTTTCGGATGCCAGGTAAGTGCAAGGCATGTGTGGAGCTCTGGGAGAGCTAAAAATGGGCCTACCGGAAGTCCAGAAACTGGCCTGTTTCCAGTCTCCGGAGGGCCTCTGGTGCTGTTTTCGCCTTCCTGGAGGCTCGAGGAAAGCCTCTGGAGCCTGGAGAGGGTGAAAAACGGGCCTACCGGAAGTACTGGAAGTCTGGAAACAGGCCCATTTCCGGCCTCCGTAGGGCCTCCAGTGCCTGGGGAGGCCATTTTCATCCTCCTGGAGGCTCAAGGAAAGCCTCCGGAGTCTGGAGAGGGTGAAAATGCCCCCCCCCACCGGGGTGCAGGAGGTCAAGTAGGCCAAGTAGACCACGGCCCCACGGCCACGGCCACCTAGCAACTGGGCAGCGAAACAGTTGTTGAAATTTTTCAATCCCACCCTTAGTGGGGTCTATGTAACTTCAAAGGGTCACTAAGCATATTCTTTCAGTTTCCTTCCAGCAGTGATCAGTTTCTTGCGACCTCTCTACAACATCATTTGAATCTTCCTTCTAGTTGTTTGAAAGACAATATCATTGCCATTACAGATAGTTTCAAAAAATATCCTTATCTCTTAAGTCCAAAATTAGTTTTGCCCTTTAAATCACCACTGTTTTCTTATCACAGTTTGTTAGGCTGCTGCTGAATCTAAAAGTATGCAGAAATGGCAGAGACCTTGTTGTAAGTTTTGTATCTCCAATTGATAAAACAGTTGATGAAACTGTTTAGCAGTAAACAAAAACTATCTTTACAGTCAGAGGAAAAAAAATCAACTATTTTTTTCCTATGAACATTTCTGGCTCTTTATCAAAATTGATCAAGAAGCCTGCTTTAATACCCCAATTTTTTTAAAAAAAAATCTGTTTTTCATTACAATTGTCATTCATCCAACTAATTGAAATGAATCTGAACAGCTGTATAGATGTGGAACGTTGTTCGCTCTGTAAATTCAACCAAAAAATAACGTATAGTAAGTATAAGACTTCAGAAACTAAGATTTAATTGAATGTTGAATGCATTTTTCCACATCCCCATCATGGTACATGTTCAGATCTTCAATGCATCAGGAAAACATTGCCACAATTTAAGGTTAGCCACAATTTAGATATAAATTGATCAAGTGCCAAATATGTAAGAAACCCATAATCTGATTATCAGAAAGATATTCACTTATTTTCAATGAATTCCAAAAGTGTATTGGTGGGTTTAAGTTCAGACTGTTTTGTACATTTGTTCCATTACAGCTTATAAACAAGAGTTTGGGTCTGTGCTGGGCCTCAAATTGATCTTGATTTTTGCATGCTACTAAGCTTTCATTCTTGAATTGAATTAATTGAGTCAAATAATAAAACTAATTATTTTGGTTCTCTTTTTCATTGTCTTCCAAGGAGGCCTGCCAATTAAGTTACTTATCATTTCAATTAGCAGAGACATGGATCTATATGATCAATATGCACTCTTTTCGTGATTTGTGTATCATTACCCCCTTCCAGAAGATTTAACTTTCAGCGTCCATCCCATTAACATTTTATCAGCTGGTAGTTGATAGGAAAAGCTGGCTGAGATTTTGTCTGCTTTTAAGAGCTGGGATATGAAATGGATCGGGGCAGTGGTGGGATTCAACCGGTTTGCATCACTTCGGCAGAACCGGTTGTTAAATTGCTGGCTGGCCCCACCCCACCCCTCCACTTCCCGCCCCTTTCAGAAGTCACCCTGCGGCCTGTTTTTGTTCTCAGGAGGCTACAGGCCCAAAATGGGGCGCAGGGGGCCAGCGTCCCCCACGCGACTCGTTTTTTGCTCCCAGGGAGGTGCAGGTGGCCGAATGCTGCCTGTCATACCCCCTGGTACCACACTCCACCGTGGCCACACCCACTCAGCCAGTCATTAGGGCAGAGAACCGGTTGTTAAATTATTTGAATCCCACCACTGATCAGGGGTAAAATCTACTTACCTTCCTTACTGGTTCAGAAGTTCGCACACTCTGCATGCACAGATCTTTTGCACATGCACAGAAGGTTTTGCGCATGTGCAGAAGGTAAGTAGTTTTAACCAAGAAGTAATAACACCCAGGTAGGTGGGCAGAGCGAAGCTACCAGATTGCCGAACTGGACCAGGAGCATTTCACCCCTGAAATGGATGCTTTGTGTGCTGTAACCTTTCATTTTGCAGTCTTCACACCATCACAAGACTGATGCCCAACTCACAAAGCAGACCTGGGAGAAATTATATGCTTTTTTTTTTTTCACTCACCCTTTGGCCGGTGTTGCTATGCCAACGTCTGTTAGTTTCATTCCTACACCTGGAAAACCAAAGAGCAAGCCAACATTACCACAAAGTAGATCAGGTACAGACACATTTAATACATCAATGTCATTTTTAGTGGTTTTGCTACCAATCACAGATGCTATCCATCGCTTTTTATATATGATGTATCAGTTGTCAAAAATATTTAATTCCTCCAGGGCAAGCAATTTATTTTGCTCTCAGTTTAGCGCTTTGCTGGAGGGAAAAAAGCATGGAAAATGCATTACTCTTTGTGTGTGTGTGTGTGTGTGTGTGTGTGTGTGTGTGCATTAAAACAGGAGCCATAAGTTATAGTTTTGTACTGATGTACACCTACCTTGTTCTATACATCCTGTCCTGGATTTTATGGAGGTGTTTTATGATTTGTGATGTCTGGATGCACTGAATAGTTTCCTTGCAATCTTATTTATAACTTTAGGAGCGAATCTATGTCTGTTTGAAGACTGCTGTCGTATTTCATTTACTCAATATCTCTTATTTAAGGTCCTACTGCCTGGAGCTGCTACTGAGCCCAGATTTCATGCAGTGTTGGCGCTTCTCCTAAAGCTTTGGCATCCAACCATAGCTGCTTCTGAGTGCTAAGCAGGAGCTTGACTAACCTACTACTTTTGCCCAAAATGTATGATAGCTATCTCCACCGCCATTATCTTCATTTTCATGCGTATATTGGTTTTCCAATATGTGCTCAAAGTAGCTTAAGACAAGAAAATAATGATAGTGGTGAATCTCAAAAGCACAGCCATGTCACAGTGCCATCACTATGTCAGAAAGTCTCCAAACTAGAATACCAGAAGAAATGACAGAAAGTGTGAGAACACTGCAGACAAAAGAAGCAAGAAATAGTTGTTTCACAATAGCTAAGGAGGGAATTAGCAAAGGACCATCTTGAATTTAATGTGTTATATTCAGTGATGTCCACTGCCGCTCTAGGAATTTATCCCAAACTCATTTGCAGAACTTACTTCCATGTAAGCATGTGTAACAGGGCAGAGTAGTTGATTGCACACTATTGGAAGCGTAGGATCCCATTTCTAACAAACAAACAAACAAACAATCGGCACATTTAAACTTGTTAGGTTCTTAGTGTTCTTTGAGCTTGGTTGTATTCCTGAAGACATTTCACTACCACACTAGGTAACATCATCAGTGGATGGAAGAGAGGAATTTACTGGTTATTTAGGTAGCCCTAGCGGTTTCATTTGGGATGTAGGTTTTTTTTTCTTGATGATTTTATGATCACAACATTGATTCTTCTCCAATTCTTTATTTGATTCTTTAGGTTTTGGTTGCTAGAGAGGATGTAGATCTCTAGAGAGATTTATTTGCGAGAAATATCTGCAAGAAAACAACTGTCTGGCACAAGGAAGCCAAAAACAACATGATGAATTACTCAAAGTACTTCCTTTATTGCTGTTTGCCTATAGACAGGAATCTTGCCAGACGGCATAATTGTCCAATAGATGCTGTGAAGAATTAGGAAGGATATTTTCTGGGTCTTTTCCTGCATAACAATGACTCAACATTGATTTGTCTCTTCACTCTTTCATCCTGCAACTCAGCCACGACAAAATAACCCAGCTCAGAGAAGACCAAGAACTCAACATTCAACCCTGAGCTACACATCTTCACTGCCATTGAAAACATTTAAACCTCTTGATAGACTTCCCTGCTCATGATAAATGATGCTAGAGTAAACAGAAGACTAATTCCCATGTCTCCTAAACCAGGAACATCCAAAGTACAGGGAATGGTGGGTGCTCTCCCACTTCAGTATATTGGTTTCACATAACATGGTAAAAGGTGACGCTAACAACTTACTCGGTTAGTTGTAGCCAACTTTACGGGATGGTGCTCATTTCTGTTTCTTTAAACCACTGAGCCAGCACTGTCTAAAGATGTTTCAACAGTCATATTTCCAGCATGACCGCAGTGCAAAATGTACACTGAAACATGGAACACTGTTGCCTTCCCATCAAAGTGGTACTCTTTATCTACTTGCATTTACATGTTTTCGAACTGCTAGGTGAGCAGAAACTGGGGCAAGTGACAGGTACTCACTGTGTCACACAGTGCTAGGATTCAAACTACCAGAGTATAGACCTTCCTTGGTGTCTTTTAAGCCACTGAGCCACAGAGACTCTCACACATAACATGGAATTGACATTTAAAATTTAGAGACGCCAACATTCTGTAACCAGCGGCCTTCCATCTCCTCTTGGATTACAGAACATTGATTGTTTTATACACTAATCACTAGCAGACTAAAAATTAGTTGCAATTTATCTCCAATCCATCTTAATTAGAAATGGCCAGAGGGAGGGTGTGATTCAGTCATAGATTGGTTCCATTTCCTCTTAAAATATGAGCAAAACTAGTATCTCCATGACCGTATCCCCTGATTATTTTAAGGAGTTAACAGAGGAATAACAAGTGAGCTGAAATACACACTGCATATCTAATAAAGGGACACATTATATTACAGAATTTGATCCTGTTTTCAATCTATTTGTAGCAGGGGCATAATTTAGGAATTGCTGCATTTGTTATATTGGCTCAATGTAGTATCAGTACGAGACTGAATAGCTGACACAGCAGGCAGCTAATTGATTCCTTTCCTATGCCAATAAAGTAGGCAACACATTCTGAATGTTGTTACAAACCTGAGTGGGTCCAAGTGAAGGAAATACACAACTATCTTGAGGAAGGGTGCCCATTTCTATGTAGGTGGTTTTCTATTTGCAGATCTCAAACCCTGGATAGTCAAATAAAAAGGTAACTTGATGGTAGTCATCAGATTTTCAGATTCTGATGGCCATTTCGATCAGGCCACAGGAGGGCATCCAAGGGAAATCAGCCAAGGAGCCTTGTTGCATTAATAGATCAGAACAGTACAAATGAGTTTCATGACTATAAAGAATGTTTTTTGGCCGAATTCAACTACAATAGCGTCTATTTCTATGTCTTGACAAATCTATGCTATAAGAAAACTCCATCTCTTGCAACCTGGTAAGGTTGGGGTGTTTTCACAGCTTATGTTACTATGGGCTGATCTTGTCCCACTACAGACAACCAACCATTTCTGAAGGGCAAAGAGAATGTGGGATGACATCTTCCACTGGTACTCAGAAGGGAGTATCACTGCATCAAGAAGGAAGGCCCTACCTGTCTTTTCCTGCTATATCAAAACTAATGTTTTCTGGTTTGTTGGCTCAGTGGGTGTTATCCAGTTTGGGCCTGTGCTACCGTTCATTGTAACCAAGACCTCCACTTCAGTTGGCTACCGCACAGGGGACTGCACAGTGGTGAAATGTAAAATTTGTTATTACCGGTTCTGTGGGCGTGGCTTGGGGGGGTAATATGACTGAGTGGATGTGGCCAACTTTTTTTTTAATTTTTAAAAACATTTTTTCTACAACCTCTTCAGCTGAATAGGTTGTTAAAAAAATGCTTTTAAAAGCCTCTGACGATCCCAGCTGACTTGCCTGATCTGCAGAGGCTTTTTTTCCTTTTAAAAACATTTTTTCTATAACCTCTTCGGCCGAAGAGGTTGTAGAAAAAATGCTTTAAAAAGCCTCTGATGATCCCAGCTGAGCCGTGCGATCATCAGAGGCTTTTTTTTTTTACTTTTAAAAGCATTTTTTCGGCCAAAGAGGTTGTAGAAAAAATGCTTTTAAAAATAAAAATAAAAAACCTCTGATGATTGCACGCTTCAGCTGGGCAATGGGGGGGGGGCAGGGATTTTTGCTACCAGTTCTCCAAACCACCCACCTCCATCGCTGCCGGATCGGGCGATCGGGTCTGAACCACGAGCATTTCACCCCTGGGACCGCTGCTTCAAAGGAATTCCCTGTCCTTGTCCTTTATGGCTCTTTTCTTCACAAGTTCATCAGTAGAACAGCTGAAAACTATTTTTAAAGGGTTCTCTGATGAAATAGGTAAATTGAAAAGAACTCTGCCACTTTCCTTTTATGGGGAAGAAAAAAAATGGTAGTCTATGCTATTGTCTATATTTTCTGACCAGAAGAGCAAGGAATTCACCAATCAGGACTATGGTAAATGTGGTCCAACGAACAACCTGACATTCAGAAAAGTCAGGTGATTTATACATAGGAGATGAGCAGCTTAATGGCACATGAAGAAGTCAAATGTCTCATCAGGTGAGAGAACTTAGTTGATCTTGTCTGAGCTGGGAAGCTAAGCAGGCCAATTCTGAATACTATTTGGATGGGATTCCCATGTTTGTAAACTGAGGATGTATTACAAATAAACTCTCTCCATACAATTCTCAAGAAGAGGTCAAGAAAGTCCCTATGGTCATTGGGAATGAAATTCAATGGAAAAGAGTGTTCTTCCATGTTATTACATTGATGATAGCACCTATGTTGCTCACAAGAGCTATTATTTACTTTATTCATTAAACATGAAACTCAGTCAACTGAACATTCAAAAATGCATCACAAATAACCACTTAGTGTTAATGGTTGATACGGGTTGCTGCCAGCATCCTAAGTATCAAATAAGTACCTTCTTAAGATATAGAATGTTCTGAGTAGCGCAGTTTTTTGCAGTTCTGCTGGCGTTATTGCAGGAAGCTGCAATGTGCTGATGTATCTTATAAAATTCATGGACATGGTACCAAGTGCCCCGATGACAATGGGTATCACTGTTACATAGCCATGTAGTTTCAATGGCCAGGTTGTGATATTTCATGATTTTTTCCAGTTCTTTTTCTCCTAGTACCACGATGTCAATAAATTGTACATTTCGGTTTTCGACAACTGTGATATCTGGCGTGTTGTGTTCCAAGTGACGATCCGTTTGTATTCTAAAGTCCCACAAGATCTTCACCTTCTCATTTTCTATAACTTTTTCCACTTTATGTTTCCATGACTTTTTGGATACAGGTAACATTATGTATTTTTACATAATGACCAGTGGATTAATTTAGCAACTCGGTCATGTCTAGCTTTGTAATCTGTTTGTGCAATTTTGCTGCATTCACATATTAAATGTGAAACAGTTTCAACTTTGTTGTTGCAAAGTCAGCAGTTTGGATTGTCGGTGGATTTTTGTATCTTTGCTTTCATGGCATTAGTTTGTAGTGCTTGTTCTTGAGCAGCCAGTATTAAACCTTCCGTTTCTTTCTTGATGGTTCCCATCTTAAACCATGCCCATTTAAAGTTGTCATCACATTTTCCTTCAATGTTTTTCAAGTACTGTTCATGGTTTTTCATCTATTTAATCTGTCATCCAGCTGTTGTTGTTGTTATTATTATTATTATTTAATGTGTAGTGAGATTCACAGCCTTTGAGGCTGGTTAATAGCTCAGCAGCTCGAGTCCTAACCGAGGACCTAGGAACTGTTAAGGTATCGTCGGAGGATGTAAGCTGTTCCGAGTAAGGTGGTTTTTTGTAGAGTCAAAATGTTCAAGTCCGGTAAATTTAGAATTTCTAAATAGCGGGGTAGCCCTTTGGGTATTTTATTATTATTATTATTATTATTATTATTATTATTATTATTATTATTATTATTATTATTATTATTATTATTATTATTATAATATTTTACAGCAAATGAGATGACCATGCTGGATTTCGTATCCCAAATCACTAGTCGAACACTTCCCAAGCGTTTAGGACTACGTGACATATCAGCGGATTATGCGAGCAGATTCCAGTAAGGTGGCCTTCTGCAGCTGACCAATGGTGATCTTGTCAACGCTAATTGTTTTTAAGTGCTTGCCTAGGTCTTTAGGTACAGCACCCAGTGTGCCAAGTACTACTGGAACTACCTGCACTGGTTTATGCCAGAGTCTCTGCAGTTCGATTCTCAAGTCCTGATATCTGGTGACTTTTTCAAATTGTTTCTTGTCGATTCTGCAGTCACCAGGTATGGCAATGTCGACGATCCACACCTTTTTCTTCTCCACAATTGTGATATCCGGGGAATTGTGTTCCAAAACTTTGTCAGTCTGCATTCGGAAGTCCCACAGTAGTTTTGCATGCTCATTTTCGACCACTTTTTCAGGCTTATGATCCCATCAGTTCTTTGCTACAGGCAGATGGTAGTTGTGACAAAAGTTCCAGTGGACCATCTGTGTGACTGTGTTATGGCGTTGTTTGTGGTCAGTCTTGCAACCGCTCAGTATATGATCAATGGTTTCATCTGCTTCTTTGCAGAGTCTGCATTTGGGGTCATCCAGCTATTTTCTTCTTCTTCTTCTTCTTCTTCTTCTTCTTCTTATTATTATTATTATTATTATTATTATTATTATTATTATTACTATTACTATTACTATTATTTTATTCGTTAAACATAAAACTCAGTCAATTGAACATTTAAAGACATATCACAAATATTACTGACTGGCACTGATGGTTGATAGGGGTTGCTGCCAGCATCCTAGGTATCAACTAAGTATCTTCTTAAAATTGTTGTTGTTGTTGTTGTTTTGTTGTTGTTGTTACTATTACTGTTATTACCATTAAATATTTTGCTTTTATATTGTGATATATATATAATATATAATGCGATATATTATATATCACAATATATATATATATATATATATATATATATATACATGTTCAGCTTCAAAATGTAAAATAAATATGTCATTATTTTTTGTAAAGAAGACTTCAGACATTCACAAAAAACCTGCCTCTGCCTTAGACTTGTGAACGGAATTCTCAACAAGCCTGACAATCATGGGCATGTTTATATTAAAACCTGAATCCGAAAAATGGAGTTTAAGAGAAATGGCATTTTTAAAAGATGTATTGAGGAAGTTCAGAATCATGCAAACCACTGAAGGACTAAGGAAAATAGCAGGAACCAGAGGCATTCATGGAGGGTCAATTTGACAGCCTTGAGCACTGTGTGTATATGACACAGGTGAGCCTTCAATCATATAATTGTGGCTGTCATGTTGACTGTTTTTACCTCTACACCCAATTGACGAATGGCCCTGGTGGGAACTGAATGCCAACTGTCCAGGTTCTATTACAGCAGTCTTTCTCCAAATTGGCAATTTTCAGACATGTGGACTTCAACTCCCAGATCTGCCAATCATCAGTTGAGAATCTGGGTACAGCAAGACACACACTATTTCTCTGTGGGCTTGTTTGTGGATATACCAGCCATAATACTACATTTATCACTAACCACTATATAACAGCAAGATTCTCACCTTGCATATCTGTTACAAGCAAGCTGCCGCTGGTTTTTTCATATACCCAATGCTGAAATGTGCAACATTTCTGGCCAGCTTCCGAGTCTTTTCTCATGAAATTTATTTCCTTCCCATCCTTAACGGAGTATTTCACGAATTCTCCAATGAGTTCCTCTTCCACTGTTGCATAAGGGATGTTATTCTTGGGCCGATGAATAAGGAAAATAGGAATGATTCTGAAAGCAGAGCCAGTAAAAAAAGATACATACACAATGAAAACTTATGGTCTCAGGAAGAATTTTAAGAAAACATATTTCAAGGACCTACTAAGTTAAAATGTGGGGTATATTCAGTGCTTTAATGGAGAAAACATCCTTCCCTAACTTCATGTGCCCCATTCAGCATGCCTAGTAATTAGGGAACAATGAGAAGGACAGTACAAAACAACTGTATAGTGAATACCCCTTTATACTGAATGGTATGTTGGGATTTGTTAAGCGGGGAAGGAAACATTGAGTAGAAGAGGGCATACAAGGAGGAGGAGGAGGAGCAGGAAGAGGAGGAAAAGGAAGAGGAGGAGGGGGAGAGGGAAGAGGAGGGAAGGGAAAGGGAAAGGAGATTAGAAACTATTTCCTGACACTGAATAATGTACATTTTCACCACATATCAATGGTTTCTTCTGGATGGTGTGAGATGTTGAACATTAGGATCTTGGCAAGCTGTGCCTTATACTTGAAAAGTATTAATTTATTTATGAGAAAAGTGAAAAAGGATTACAGCTCAGGTAGGCCTCAAGGAGCCAACACTGTAAAAACTGCTATATCTGTAGCAAATTTTGCTAGCCCTTGTATGTTGTGTGTTCATATAACAAATACTTCACATCAGAGGGGGGGGGGGGGCGTTAAAAAGTTTAGCAACTGGTTCTCTGCTCGGTTGCTGGGTGGGCGTGGCCATGGTGGGCATGGCCTACTTGGCCTCCTGCACCACGGTGGGGGAGGGCATTTTCACCCTCCCCAGGCTCCGGAGGCTTTCCTCGAGCCTCTGGGAGGGCGAAAATGGCCTCCCCGGGCTTTGGAGGCCCTCCAGAGGCCAGAGACGGGCCTGTCTCTGGACTTCCGGTAGGCTCATTTTTCGCCCTCCCAGAGTCTCCGCGCAGGCCCTGCACTTACCTGGCATCTAAAACGGGCTGCATGGAGACTCTTGGGAGAGGGGAGTAGCCAGCCAGTCCTTGCAACTACCAGTTCAGCAAACCAATGTAAAATTAGCATCTGGTTCACCCGAACTGGTCCGAACCAGTTGAATCCCACCCCTGCTTCACATGTATAAGTGAAATTTACAATGATGCGTACACACTGTAAGACTCCTAGGGCAATTCCATCATTAGTCCCAGTTCAAGCACAATGTGTTTTCATGAGCTGCTTACATTTTTCTTTAAATTTTTCCGATATACAGTACTGATTCTGTTTTTAACTCCACATTTTCAGTTTGTTTGAACTATTTTTTTTTAAACTGCAGCTTTACAGCCCAAAGAGACTTAAATCAATCGAAGTAGTCTGGCTTATCAAAGATTTTTTTAAAAAGTATGCTTTGGATTTTAAAATAAAACAGCCTAGTTTGCAAAAATTGAACTAACATACAAATCAAAGCACAATTATCCTTTAGCTCTCCATCATCTTATAGGTTTCTGTATGTGTGATGATAAATTGAAAGAAAGAATAAACATTTTTTTTTCAAAAAAATAGATATCCCAAAAGGCCTATATTAAAACAAATTACTTTTAAAATATACACATTGGAAGAAAATATGTATGTGTATCTGAGTTTTCAACCATCTTAAAAATGTAGAGAAATCCACTTGGCTTTCTTTTTTTTTAATCAAATGGCCAAGAAATAAACCTGTGTGTTAAAAAGTGTGGATGCTAATGAAAATGAATGAGGAAGCTTAACCATTCCCAAGGTTTCTCCTTTTTTAAAAGTAGTGTTTTATGGAATAAGAGCAGTCAAAGTGAAAGGCCTGGGCATAATTGTAGAGCAATAACAGAGTGAATGGCAGGTCTGCAGTCGTCCCTGAATCACAGAGGGATCTGGAAAACCAGGGTCTCTACCCACCATCCAGTCAGAGTTGAAGAAGCTCCTTGGACAAGGAGCAAAACATCTTCAAAGAAAAACCAGAAAGTCCAGTTGCCTCTTGAAGGAAAGAGGAGGGTGGGGTAAAAAAAAAGAAAGGTTTCCCCCCCTCCTATCAGACCTGAAAGTCATCTTTTACATTGGGCTTTCAGGCCTGCCACATTTTCTACTGTGGGAAAATGGGAGGGGGGATTATATGGAATATGGGAGATATATAGTCAAAATAACATTCCTTTCTCAGGGAGTCAAGGACGTCTTGCCCTAGCACCTAGAGTTGGGTGACTGGGAAGCATCTCCTGATTGGGCCATGTGATGGACATGTCGGTGCTGGGCAGGGACTTGAACTTTCCACTGAAAGTGGAAACTTTCAGATTTGGGTTTTCCCAGATGTGCCAATATCATATCTCTAATAAAATGGAACTTTGAGGAATCTCAAGCCTTTTGTAAATAAAAATGGTAACATCTTAAAAAGATTACTAGGTGCAAACAGAAATACACATTATTTCCATAGCAAGGAAGATAAAGCAGGAATGGTTAAATTGATTACTTTATTTAAAGAGGAAAATATGTTCTTATTTGGCTGTCACTTCTGGAATTCGTGCTTGTGAAGAAAAAAAATGAAACTTTGATCTTGGTTTTGTGGATTAGAAAGATTTGGTGTTATAGAAATGGCTAGTTATATATTAAAGTGTGAAAGCAAAAAGTTGAGGTTGGAGTGTGTTTATCTTATACTGTGCTAGGAAGAGTTGGAAGTCAATGCCCCCTTTTCTTTCTTTTTCTTCTCCCCTTTTCCCCGTTCCCTTTCCCTCCCTTAATTTCCTATTTTCTTTTCTTCTTTGTACTTTATATAATAAAAATAAAAATGACAAAGTTAAAAAAGGACCTTCGGGACAACTACAACCTGGATAACTGAGAATCTCCATAGACACCTGGGTCTCTAGACTAGGTTCCTTACCAAATGTACTAAAAATTCTATTTCTTGATTTAAGTTGTAGGGCTCAAAAATTAGGAAGTTTAGGAAGTGAAAGGTCCTCTGCATTTTCTGAATTCACCAAACATGGATACGCCACCAAAAAAACAAAACAAACCAATTTGCCCAATCGAGGCTGTTGATAGAGGGAGGAATAAATTGTGCATGTATAAATCTTCCCAACTTTTATCAATAAATTCTCCATAATAACTGCTTAGGAATAAACACGAGATCGTTGCAGAGAAGCTGACACATGTTAGTTTCAGCGTCCTTCCTTATCAAACAGCAGAGCTTCTTCTAAATGACATCCATCATGCAATGATTCTATTTATTTTTCCAAGAAGTTGTAAAAGTCTACTTACTCAGGTACTTCTCCAAAGCCTTCGAGAGGTTGTGTTTCGGCAGCATAGATCTTGGCGTATTCTCTTGCAGTGTTCTGAACATAACATTCCTAGGTGGAAGAAAATCCATTGGAAAAATTACTTTATTTTTATTTTATTTTATTTTTTAAATTTGTATGCCAGCCATCTCTCTATTAAGCGACTCTGAATGGCTTACTATACCATAAATAACAGAATAAAGTAATGATAGGATTAAAACATTAAGACATCAAATGTTTAAAGCTAAAACATTAGAATTACTATTAACAGATAACAGATTAACAGAGTTGGAAGGGACCTTGTAAGTCATCTAGTCCAACCCTCCACCCAAGCAGGAGACTCTACACCATTTCTGACAGGTGGCGATCCAATCTCTTCTTGAAAGCCTCCAATGATGATGCTCCCACAACTTCCAAAGACAAGCTGTTCCATTGGTTGATTGTTCTCACTGTCAAAAAATTTCTCCTTATTTCCAGGTTGAATCTCTCCTTGTTCAGTTTCCATTCATTATTCCTTGTCTAGTCTTCAGGTGCCTTGGAAAATAGCTTGACCCCTTCCTCACTGTGGCAGCCCCTCAAATATTGGAAGACTGCTATCATGTCTCCCCTGGTCCTTCTCTTCACTAAACTAGCCATGCCCTGTAACCGTTTATCGTATGTTTTAGCTTTCAGTCCCCTAATCATCTTGGTCTCCACTATATAGACTCCATATAGAGTCTCAATATGTAATAGATAAAAAGCCAATGTATATTTTTTGATTTATTTGCCATATATTTGGTGTGTTGTTATCTTTTTTAATGATAAATGTAAATAAAGATTTTTTTTTTAAAAAAAGCCAATGTATAGACAAAGTGGAGGTGAGATCTTTACAGCCACCTCCAAAATCTTAATGGAAGTCAACCCTGACTGCTCTTTGGAAGGGTAGATACTGAAGCTGAAGCTCCAGTACTTTGGCCACCTAACAAGAACAGAAGACTCATTGGAAAAGACCCAGATGTTGGGGAAGATGGAAGGCAAAAGGAGAAGGAGATGGCAGAGGATGAGATGATTAGACATCCTAAAGGTGCTTTTTTTTTTAAGAGGCCACTGGACTTTCTGGTTTGTCTTTGAAGACATTTCACTTCTCATCCAAGAAGCTTCTTCAGCTCTGACTGGAAGAAGTCTGAGCTGAAGAAGCTTCTTGGATGAGAAGCGAAACATCTTCAAAGACAAACCAGAAAGTCCAGTTGCCTCTCGAAGAAAAAGCACCTTTGGGACAACTATGACCTGGATGACTGAGAATCTCCATAGACAGATTGTTAGATAGTATCATCAAGGCAGTGGGTTTGAAGGCCATGGAGAGTGGGGAGAGGGGAGCTGTTCCACGGTCCATGGGGTTGTGAAGAGTCAAACATGACTTAGTGATTGAACAATAACACCTCCAAAATCGGAGGCTTCCATTGGACCCCCAGGTAAGAGCAAAAAGTTAATTAGGTTCATGTATATTTAAACATCAGCTTGTTTTCTGGAGTGCCTCTATCCACAGAGAGGGTCAAAACAGGCAAAATTGAGGCCACAGCATAAGTGAATCCCCACCTCTTTGTTCATATATGAGGGAAATATGTACAAAGGGGCGCAGCTTCTATCACAATGTTGTAACCACCAATTACTACCAACCTGACTTCCATTGAGGACCTGGATATTGCACGAGTCAAAAAGAGGGCTGTGAAAATATTTACAGACGCCTCACATCCTGAACATAAACTGTTTCAACTCCTACCCTCAAAATGACACTACAGAGCACTGCACACCAGGACTAGACACAAGGACAATTTTTTCCTGAACGCCATCACTCTGCTAAACAAATAATTCCCTCAACACTATCAAACTATTTACTAAGTCTGCATTAGTATTAATCTTCTCATCGTTCATATCACCCATCTCCTCCAACTTATGACTGTATGATTGTATCCTTGTTGCTGGTATCCTTATGATTTAAATTGACTATTTCCTAATATTATTTATTTATTTATTTATTTATTGGTTCAATTTATATGCCGCCCTTCTCCGGAGATTCAGGGCGGCTTACAATGTGTTAAACAATAGCCTTCATACTTTTGTATATACCTACTTAGTAGGGCTTTTGCCCCCCCCCCCCAGTGGTGTTCTTTTTTATACAAAGTCAGCTTATTGCCCCCACAATCTGGGTCCTCATTTTACCTACCTTGAAAGGATGGAAGGCTGAGTCAACCTTGAGCCTGGTGAGATTCGAACTTGCAGTAATTGCAGGCAACTGGTGTCACTTAACACCACTTTAATCTGCTGCGCCACCAAGGCTCTTGGTGCCTTGATAGCATATTAGTAACCTTTACTATCACTAAGTGTTATATCTTTTTATTCTTGATGAAAGTATTTTATTCTCCTTATGTACAGTGATATACATGCATTAAAGTATATGCACCAAACACCAATTCTTGTCTTGTACATGTACCAGTGTATGCATCAAAGACAAATTCCTTGTGTGTCCAATCACACTTGGCTAATAAAGAATTGTACTGTATTGCCTGTTTGACCTCTCTCTCCCACGGATATCAATATTACGATCATCTCAGTTATGAGGGTCTCTTGCATGCACTTACCTGTAGTGCCAATTTGTAATTCTTTTCCACAAGCTCATCATTATTCTTGGTCCCATACACAATGGCATTGTGCACTTTCAAAACACAAGGGTCACCTGGGCTGAGTGGAGGCACCAACCCTTGCAACACTTTGCTTCGGAAAGCTTTTCGATGCACCCCTTCCCCAAAATGTAATTCTTCCGTGGTAATCGTTCCGTGCAGACTTTTACTCAAGTAACTGTCACAGATGAAGTCTTCTTTGAACATCAGCTGTAAGAATTCTATCTCTTCCAAGCCTGTGAAATGAGTACATGCATGTATGAATCCAAAGAAAGGAAAGATAGTGTGTTTGTATGGATTGTAACATGAAGGCAAATGAAGGAGGACAAAAATATTGCCATACATCCTTTCTGTTGTGAGCGTCTACATTTTTAATCTTTTTATCTTAGCACTAAAATATAGTTATAACAAACTAGAATGATCTGTATTGGCTTTGTTGCTATCCCCAAACCTTCTGTTTCATCTCTGTCTGAATACAGAATACAGAATAACAGAGTTAGAAGGACCTTGGAGGTAGGAAACCCTATTCCAGTTCATAAGGAGACCTTATACCATTTCAGACAAATGGTTGTCCAATCTCTTCTTAAAAACCTCTAGTGGGGAGCACCCACATTCTAGAGGCAAGTCGTTCTACTGATTAATTGTTCTAACCCTCAGGAAATTTCCCCTTATTTCTCGATTGGTTCTCTCCTTGAATAGTTACCATCCATTGCTTCTTGTCCTGCCTTCAGGTGCTTTGGAGAAGAGCTTGACTCTGTCTTCTTAGTGGCAACCCTTTAGATGTTGGAACACTGCTATCATATCAACCCTGGTCCTTCTGTTCATTTCTTCTCTCTCTCTCCCTCTCCCTCTCTCTCTCTCACTCTCTCTCCCTCCCTCCCTCCCTCCTTCCCTCTCCCTCTCACTCCCCCCCTTCCTCCCCCCCCTCTCATGTTCCTTTAATATTGCAATGTAGGTCAGAGCTACCCATCCTTGCCTTCCCTGGCACTAAGTATATAGAGACAATACTCATGTAGTGACTGCTTTCTTTAGCAATCATTCACAGTTGCGATGTTGCTGAAAAGGTAACTTTAAGAGCTTTCCTTGTATTTACTTCAACTTCAGGGGTCGATGAAGTAAATGAAACTTCCAGTAAGATCATAAGCACAGCTGCAGTTTCATTTAGAAATTAGTCTTAATAGTGAAGTGGCCAGTCTCAATTGTGGTCACTAAACAAGTACTACCTGTATAAATAAATCTGTCACTCTGTTAGATGACTGAGGATTCTAACCTTCCTTCATAGCTGTCTTTCCATACAGTTCTCTAAATCCTTTTTTTCCTTCTCAGTCTCCCTGCCCTCTAGAGTTCAGTACAAACTGGAGTAGGGGACCCTGTATTATTAAACTTTTATTAACAGTCTAAGGCCCAAACATTACAAAATGTCAAGCAACCAATCCAGAAGGTAAAATAAAAGGGAAAATACATCCCTTACCCTTCTCCAACTGGATGTTGGATTTCAATTCCCATGTCCCCAAGTTCCATAATCAATGGTCCTACTGGAGGAAGTGCCGAGAATTGTAATGCACTCTATCAGAAGGCCATGTGGGTGGGATGCAGACATGGAAAGATCATAAGAAGGACTTGGTTTCTATTTCTATTCCTGCATGAAAATCACATCTTTCATGCATCCTAAGAAACCAACTAGATATTACAATGCGTTAAGCAATAGCCTTTATACTTTTGTATATACCTGCTTAGTAGGGCTTTCGCCCTCCCCCTAAGCGGTGTTCTTTTTCTAAATACAAAGTCAGCTTATTGCCCCCACAATCTGGGTCCTCATTTTACCTTGAAAGGATGGAAGGCTGAGTCAACCTTGAGCCTGGTGAGATTCAAACTTGCAGTAATTGCAGGCAGCTGGTGTCACTTTAACAGCACTTTAAGCTGCTGTGCCACCAGGCTCTTTTCTATTAAGAAGAATACCAATTTCTAGTTTCTCAAATGCTATGATACCTCCTCCTATAGAGATACTTAGAGAGGTACTAATACCACTCTATAAAGCTTTAGTAAGACCACACCTAGAATACTGCATCCAGTTTTGGTCACCACACTGTAAAAAAGATGTTGAGACTCTAGTGTTCCAATATTTGAGGGGCTGCCACAGAGAGGAGGGAGTCAAGCTATTTTCCAAAGCACCTGAAGGCCAGACAAGGAATAATGGATGGAAACTGACCAATGAGAGATTCAACCTAGAAATGAGGAGGAACTTTTTGACAGTGAGAACAATCAACCAATGGAACAGAAGTTACCTTCGGAAGTTGTGGGAGCTTCATCACTTGAGACTTCCAAGAAAAGATTGGACTGCCATTTGTGAGAAATGGTGTAGAGCAGTGATGGCTAATCTTTTTGCCGTCACGTGCCAAGAGCAGGGGGAGAGTGGTGAGTCACGGGTACATGTGCCCACATCCATAATTCAATGCACCCTGCCCTCCCGCGCATGCGTGACCCCCCCCCCACTTCCCCCTGCTTTTGGCACGCGATGGCCTGGTGGGCCCAGTAGGCCCGTTTCCCCCCCTCCCCAGGCTCCAGAGGCTTTCTAGGAGCCTGGGGAGGGCAAAAACAGCCTTCCCCATCCCCCCCGAGCCTTCCAGAGGCCAGAAACAGCTAGTTTCCCGACTTCTGGTGGGACCGGAAGGCCTGAAAATCAGTTGACCGGTGCGTGCATACACACTGGAGCTGAGCTAGGGCAACACTCGTGTGCCCACCAATATGGCTCCGCGTGCCACCTGTGGCACCCGTGCCATAGGTTTGCCATCACGGGTGTAGGATCTCCTGCTTAAGCTGGGGGTTGGTACTAGATGACCTATAAGGTCCCTTCTAACTCTGTTAATCTGATGTTATATATCCACGGGCTATCAACCTGCATAGCTCTGTTTTGAGGGATCCAGAATCCCCTCTGAACATCCCTCTGAAATGTGATAGGGCACTGGCCAAAATTCCTTATATTTTGAGTCAAGGACAACTAGAAAGTTGTAGAATAAGTCTTCTCCAAAAGACTTATCATTTCTGCTCCCTATGACTCCTTGCTTCCAACAACTTAAGAGGAGCCACAATCAACGGTGATTATTACTTGCAACTATCTCGTTGTGCTAAAAGAGTTATCTTCTCTTTAACTTACACACTATTGCTACACCAAATTCCCTTTTAAGAGCACTCAACATGGATCACATCTCAAGACTGAATGTACACAAGGAAACATTTGCAGTTAGTAAACTAAAAGCCATGCACCTGTTTTAAAAGGAATGGAACTATTAATCCTGCTTCTTAAAGAGTCAGGACAAGTCACCATTTGGTTGATTGAATGAGCAAAAGTTGAGCAACACGTTATGTATGGCATTGACAAAACCTGTTGGCCAAAGCATTATCTATGTTTAGCACAGACACTGTAGTCCACATACTGATGTGATTAAAGAATCAGGAACATGTGAGGAAAACTTTTCATAACATAATTCTTTGCTTTTTTTCTTTGGACAGACAGAAAGTCTGTAGAGATTCTCAGTCATCCAGGTTATGGTTGTCCCAAAGGTGCTTTTTCAAGAGGCAATTGGACGTTCTTATTTTTTTTCTTTTGAAGATGTTTCGCTTCTTATCCAAGAAGTTTCTTCAGTTCTGACAGGATAGTAGGAAACCTCCTAATGCTTCAACGATCCTCTAAATTAAGGATGCAAAATTGCAAATGACCAGCTGTCTACAAGGAATACAATTCCTTCCATTCCCCACTATCCTGTCAGAACTGAAGAAGCTTCTTGGATGAGAAGTGAAATGTCTTTAAAAGAAAAAACAAGAAAGTCCAGTTGCCTCCTGAAAAACCACCTTTGGGACAGACAGAAAGATTAAAATCCATCAGTTTTTGAATTAGTAGCACATTTTAACCATATTATGTGGAAACACCCCACCCCCCCGAACTCAAAAGTTGGTGGGTAAAGAGCTATCTTTGCCCCCCCTGCTACTGTAGAAAGACATGGCTGTTTGCTCACCAGTTCTGTAACCATAGGGATCAAGCCAAAATGTATAAATGTAAAGTAACTAGATTCCTATGGGGCTGGAAAACCCACAATTTAGTTTGGAAGAGAGTCACTACACTCAAATCAATAAGTATATATATATATTTTCTTTTATTTGAGGAGAAGTTGAACAGAGAAGCTAAATTGTAACACACTTAGATCTTTTCTCAGCTTCCTCCTTTGGGAGATGTTTCTTCTTCCCTCTGGAGCTCCATATGTGAGACTTCAACAAATTCTTCAAAACCAGCAACTTCCAGAGACTAGAGAGATGGAGTCTCCCCACAGCAGTTTAAAATGGTCAATAGAATAATATAATATTAAATTTGGAAGGGACCATCGGGGCCGTCTAGGCCAGGACTGTCAAACTGCCGGGCCACAGGCTGGATGCGTCACGCACTGGCCACACCCATGCCCGTTTTAGCAAAGGGGGAAAAGGTCCCGATACATCACATGATGACACCATGATGGTGTGAGTTTGACACCCTTGGTCTAGGCCAATTTCCAATGTGGATATAGGAAAATGGGCACTTCTACTTCTGTCCTCACCAGCAACTACATCAAGACCACTCCTTTAAAAGTAGAATACAAATAATATTTTTTAGGCTGCTCTCCTGAGGCTAGGGAGAAGATGAAGCAGATGTGTCTTTAGGGTTTGGTAAAAAAAGAAAAAACAAGATGGTGACTGCAATGGGGTAATCAGAACTGTTTTTTATCTGGGTAACCCACATGATACAGATGGAGCTTTGTACCATCATGGCTACCATGCTGACTTTTTTGACTCTGCCCTGAGGATACTTTTGAGAAGACAATGACAGGGAGATGGGATTTTAAAAAATGGTTCCTGAGATATATTCATGCTCTATTTTGGCGAACATGAACCTGAGCCCATAATGTTGCATTAGCACTAATGTTTGAAAAGGACAGATGTTCAAGTGGTAAGAAAGCTATTACCAAAGTTCAGGTCCTTTTTATTCCGTGAAGTGTCTAAAAGGCTCTTCATTCATGTTCATGGTAAAAAGGGGTTTCTGACCTTGTAAGATAAACTAATAGCTGATTTCAAGTGAGTGAGGCATCACCCTTTAGCCTTAATTATGAAAAATCATAGGCGCTTTTTCTTTTTAAGAATGAAGTCAAACAGTAAGATTAGAGATTAAAGATTAGAGATCTTGAGAATCAGTTGGCTCAGTGTTAACCGGCAGATCCTCAACAAATGCTCACGAAGAGCATTAACTTATTCTGTACCATTTTTCTTGTTCCAGAATGGAAACAATTATCTCATATATTTTGGAGTGAACCTTGATGCATCCTAGGTTCAATTTGTCAAGAATTACACAAAATAAACAGCTTGAATATAATTTTGCATAATTCTGCAAGAGTTTGCATAGGGGGAAAAAACCCACAGTTTTACCTTCAACATCCTGAAGTCTGGACAGATGTTCCAGAACTGTAGAAAGATGAAAAGAAAAATATTCAGAATGTAGGCTGCACATTGCTAATTGCAGTTGTGTTTTATGTTTAAGAAAGAATTCATCATATGTTACCTTCAGAGGTCAGGTTAAATTCTGAAATGGCTTTTCCATATATATTCTTCAGGCAGCAATGATACAGGCCTTGGTCTTTTTTCCCAGCTTGAACTATTGCCAGAGACACTGGAAGGTCATCTCTTGCACTAGAAAACACATCAACATTGGAAAATTCATTTTAAAAAAAACCCCACAACTTCCTTAATTTTTCCGAGGTGCATGTCTTTTAGATCAGTGGTCCCTAACCTTTGTGGCTGGGCAACCAGGCTGGGGGGAGAGAGGGGAACTGGGCCGTGTGTGTGCTTGTGCGAGTGGTGAGCTGGGCCGCACACACACACAGTGCTTGCGTGTTCGTTAGTTTTCTAAAAACCATTCTATTAGCTACATTGTTCTATTTTCCTACAATTCAGGTATTCTATGAAGAACAGTTTCAGGAGATGGGTATGTCTAGTCTGAAGAAGAGAAGGACTAGGGGTGACATGATAGCAGTCTTCCAATATCTAAGGGGCTGCCACAGAGAAGAGGGGGTCAGCCTATTCTCCAAAGCACCTGAAGGCAGGGCAAGAAGCAATGGATGGTAACCAGTTAAGAAGAAATCCAATTTCCTGACAGAACAATTAATCAGTGGAACGGCTTGCCTCAGAAGTTGTGGGCGCTCCATCACTGGAGGTTTTTAAGAAGAGCCTGGACAGCCATTTCTCCAGAATGGTATAGGGCAATGATGGCTAACCTTTTTGCCATCGCGTGCCAGGAAGGGGGGGCAAGGGGTCACGCATGCGCGTGGCCATACCCATAATTCTATGCCATCCACCCCCCCCCCCACTCACCCCGCTCCTGGCACGCAATGGCCCGGAAGGCCCGTTTTTCTTTCTCACCTGGCTCCAGGACCTTTCTAGGCATCTGGGGAGGGTGGAAAGAGCCTTCCCCACCCCTCAGGAGGCCCTCCAGAGGCCAAAAATGGCCCATTTGACAACTTCCAGTCCCACCAGAAGCTGAGCTTGCGTGTCCAGTGATATGATTACGCGTGCCACCTGTGGTTCGCCGTCATGGGTATAGGGTCTCCTGCTTGAGCAGGAGGTTAGACTAGAAGACCTCCAAGGTCCCTTACAAGGTCTATTATTCTATTCTGTTCTATAAACCATAACATGATTATTAACTTGTCTTGGATTAAATATTATCTTCATATGGAAAACCAATCTGAGTCCTAAAAATATTGTATGACTGAACAGATGTTCATTGGTAATATGGTTGGCATTAGAATTCGTAAACACTAAATCAGGTATGCTTAGATTAATAAATATTGAAAATATAAGGCACTGTGCCTTATAATATCTTCTTGTCCTAACATTCTGCAATTTATAATCTGCAACCACAAATGCCCCTATCTGCTAGTGGTTTAACAAGAGAAAAGCAACTATCTTTACAACCTCAACATACATAAGAATTATAAATAAACTATATACCAGTGGTGGGTTACCCCTGGTTCAGACCGGTTCTATAGAACCGGTAGTAAAACCGGCGGGAAGCTCCACCCACCAATACCGATGTCATCAGAACGCTTCTGCACATGTGCAGAAGAGCGTGTGTGCACATGAAGCAAGTGCGCGCACACGGCCCCGTTGTAAACCGGTAATAAAGGTAAGTAGAACCCACCTATATACCTGTATACACCTCCCGTAACCTTCCTTTCTCAAAGGCTTTGCAAAGCATGTTAATATGTCTTACCTTCTGTGAACTCGAGCAAGAAGCTTAGAATCTTTTGTCCAGGTAATGGTGGAATCTGAATGAATTTCTCCAAATTGACAACATAATTTGACATTTCCAGAGAAATCAGGAAACAATTCTGCGTGGATTTTCCTCAGCAGTTTGGGTGCTGAATTTTTTTTTTAAAAAAATGATGAGTTAGTGGGGATGAACATATGTACAGTAGCATTTGAGGGTTAATTTGCATATTACATATAGATCAGTCCTTGGGTCATTTCAACTGACTATTGCTTTGGGTATATATATTTATTCCTTAACAATATACTGAATCTAGAGACAACATCTATGTTTTAGAGTGTTCTTTTTAATTCAGAAGAAATAAAATCTGGCATGTCACCCTTGAGCAATCTTGTCCACTCTCTTGAGGTCCAAATTATAACTCGTGAAGTATGACAGGAATTGTGTCCAATACAGCTAGAGGATACCACATTGTGAAGAAGATTGACCTAGACCAATATTTCTCAAATTGTGAACTTTAAGGGGTTTGGACTTGAATTGCCAGAATTCTGGGAGGTTGGCTGCCATGGCTGGCTGGGGAATTCTGGGAGTTGAAGTCCACACATCTTTACCTAGGTTATAGATAAAAGTGCTAAAATTGTTCCCTTTAAGACTGTTAAGGTTCACAGACAGAAGATTAAGCTCAAAATGCAATGAGGCTGTGGCCCCTGCAGACTAAGGAACCTAACACTTTCATTAAGTCAATTTAGATCTCATTTAACTCTGAACCCCATACTTGTATTTTTTAATCAAAAAGGAGCCTGTTTATACAACTAGGTGGAGATTCTAGTTACTGCATAACTGATATGTGGAGAACTGTTTTGCTAAGATAATGAAAGCATACTTGGGACAGTTGATCAACCAATCGGAACTCATACATCAAAGGTGACCCACAGATTTTTTTTAAGGATAGATCCTAGAGCACCTCCAGAAATACCCACTGAGTTGTAATTTTAAACATGACAAATGGAAGGAGGCATTAAATACAAAGGAACAAAAGTGTATAAATGTGTTCCGAATTCCAAATTTCTAATTTAAAATGCCCATTATGAGTTTAAATTAGTCCTCCACATGCTCAACAGCTATTTTAATTATTTGGGGAGTATTCCGATCTCAAAGCAAAGCATTCCAAACTAGAAAAAAAAAGCTGCTTTAAATTCAAATCACGTCCACAACTAGGCTATTTTGCCCTTGAAACAACTTTTTTTTCAAATTTCAGACAAGGTGTGCTGAATTTAAAATGCTTTGCATTCCACTAATGAGGACAAGCCATATTAACTGAGGTAATAAATTCAAGTTAATTAGTTTAAAAAAACCAGCTCATTTTGGAGTGCAGCTTATGATCCACTGCTAAAGGGCCCTTGGTGCCCCAAAAATTGCATCTCAGTGTCTCACTGATTACAGAATTTGGGATTTGGAATGGTTCATACCTTAGAAAGTAGAGTATAGAATACCAAGGAGACAAACTCAGAATCCGTATTTGGCAACTTTACTTACAAATATCTTCAGGAAGCAACAACCTCTGCTAGATATCTAGAGCAATTGTCACAGGGAACCACTGTTGATAAAAAAATTACTGACAAAAAAAAAAAAAACAACCCACCTCACTTTCTACACATACCTCTGTTGTCCTTTTGTCGTAGTATTTTCTGTTCTTCTCTCTTCTCTTCCCTTGAAGTTAAATCAGCCTCTGTTCTCCAGCTGGCATCATCACAGATACTTTCTTTCGTTTCAAGACATGGTTTCTTGGCCACCTTAGGCATCATGTTGTTTGTTATTTCATGCCCGTTCTTCATGGCATCAGCACTTTTGTGAGGTGACAATGGCTTGGAGATTTCAGAAGCTCCTAGTGATATTGTCCTCTCATTTTCTAATGCAGAAATATCTGCCTCATTTGTTCCTAATGTGCATGGCTGAGTTTGAGCCAGTGGTAATGCTTTTTCAGAATGACGGTTGTCCTCAGAAGCACAAGGCAAGGGCCTCTCTGAAATCCCCATTCCACATCCAGATGAATTTTGTCTCTCACCATCTGTGAAGGCTCTGCTTTGATTGGGGTCAGTGGTTGTAACTGTACATCCACTCTTTAATCTTCCTACCAGAACAGCATCTTGCTCATTGCAAAATTCCATGAATGGAGGCATACAGTCTGGGTATTTGTGCCAAGAGTACATTGGTTCTGCATCAAGGAGTGCCCTCATGTAAGGCTCCACTTCAACTTCCTCTAGGTCATCTTCAACCAGCTTTTCGGTTTCCTTGGTATCCATTTCATCTGGCATAATTTTGCTCTGACTTTGTCTTTCTATCTTTTGATACTCACCATGACTCACCATAACAGGATGCTCCTGTTCTGAATCAAGTAGGGCTCTCATATAGGGCTCTATTTCAGCTTCCTCAGAATTGGGTGCCAGAAGCATGTCATTTTCTTTCTCAGATTGCATTATTCCTTCATTTTGGTTTTCTTCTGTCCCTTTGTACTTATCTGGATGTGATGTCATTGCCTTTGCATCCATGCTTCTGTCCATTTGGGACTGGATGGACTCCGTTTGCCCAACATGTTCAGATAGTATATCTGCATTGCAACTTTCTGATGCTCTTTTTAGATCCTGACCATGCATTGTAAAATTGCCTGTCCCGCCATTCTGAGTCTTTTGACCTATGCCATAATTCTCATTGCTGGTAGTAGTTGAAGATTGCACAGTGTTTGAACCCGCTGTTGTATTCATTTCAAATGGAGAGCACGTCAGATCCAAGCCTAAATTTTTCATGCTCTCATCCAAATGTTTTGCAGGAATGGAATTGTTCTCTGATACTAATTGTTGGGAATTGTGTGGTGGCAACTTTGAAACGCCAGGTTGGGACTCCAGGGGAGTTGGTTTCAGACTTGCAACACAGTCTGTGCACTTTTGGCTTGCATTGGTTTTAACATTTTTGTTAATTTCTAACAGCACCTCAGTGAAAAATCTAACTTTGTATGATGCTGTGAATATGGGTCTCAATGCATCTCTTTCTATACTGTTTTCTTGGCTCGCTGTCTCTAATGCTTGCCAATCATTTTTAGGCTCAGTAGCCATTAGTGAATTAAACTCCGGAATGTGGTAGATGTGATTTTGTGCATCAGATACAGCCTTCAAATCTCTATTGTTACTTTTATTGTGATAAATACCACAACTCCTGTTTCTTTTTGCATTCAGTTCTGACTTACTTTCTTGTCCCTGATTTTCTTGCTTGGCACTTCTATTGATAGCCGTAACAGAAGTTTGTTTTCTACTTATTAATGGAGCCATAATTTTCCCGCAGAAATTTCTAGATGAATCCTCTTTCAATGGACAATCGTTTATTCTTGACCGATTTACAGGACTTTGATGTTCTTTCAAAGGTATCTCGTTAGCTTGCTTTGTTATGTGGCCACTTTCCCAAATAGCATTCTGTTCAGTATAAGAGAACTGGCCATGATTATTAGGCAGCTGTTTTAATAAAAATTCTTGGCTTGGTTCTAAAGGGCACTCTGGAACATCTACAAATCTATATGTAGGTTCTTGTTCACAACACAGGAAAGCCTTTTCAGTCAAAACTGTGTCTTCATGATAAACAGACTTCTGGCTGGATCCACGATGATCATGCTGGCCTTCACACTGCTTATTTGGGTATTTTCTCTTTTGGAGATCATTCCTTATAAAGTAAACAGATGGCTTTTCTCTTTTATTTTGAGAAACAGAGCATAGATCTATGGAATCTGGTTCCACAGGTAGCATCATAGAATTGACCTTGGATGTATGGCTATATGTTTCATCTGTTTTTAGCAAGCTAAAATCAGTAAGGTCTTTCATCTCTGTTGTCAATTCTGAGACATGCTGATTATCTTCTGTTAAATTTTCTGGCACACGCTGCCCACCACTTACATCTGCAGTAATGTTCAATCCCCTGACCTCCTTGGCACTAGCAGTCTCAGCTGCTACACTCTTAACCTCCCTGCTGGTGCAACTGAAGTCATCATCCCAGTCATCATTCTCATAAAGTAGTCTCTGGGAAAGTTCACACATAGTTGATAAACCAGCATCTCTGTCCTTAAGTTCTGTAGCTTCCTGGATGCTCTGGAAATTTTCTTCGGATGGATGTTGAGTCCTAGGAATGTCACGGAGTATTTTTATTCTGTTGAGCTCATGGACTTTTCCTGCATGTGTCTCTTCCATTTGTACATCAAGCATGGACACCGGAATATCACAGAAGGCATCGGGGCCATCACAGCTTGCCCCGTTATCCACCATTGGGACATGAGGAGTTTGATTCCACCCTGGCTTCTGCTCTTCAGCCTCATGAGTTCCACCCCTTCCATCGAGAGCTACAGAGTTTTCTAAAGTGACATCACCTGTCTGAAATCCAGTTTTCCCGTGGACCTTTGGCAAAGCTGAATTTTCAGCAGCCCCATGAGAAGGTGCGAGAACAATCCTCTCATCCACTATAGGATCTGTTGTGAATAGTTCCTGATCGTTGCTGATTGATGCTGATGTTTCAGCATTGATTTCTCGTTGCTCTGTCTAGAAAAAAAAAACAGAATAAAAACAAAGAATGAAGGAGGCACATAAAACATTCAGTGTTCGGCTGACAAGAAACAGATTTTCTGCTTATAACAGAAAAAAAATTATATTACTGAATCATCTACTTACCTTCAGGGATGACCCACCAGTTTGTTGTATAAGTATATTCTTATAATAATTGATGTTAGGTGAGGCATTAAGGCTTGATGCAAACCTATCAAAATTTAACAGCATTTATCTTATACTCTGTTGTATTAAAACTCTGCAACTTTTTAGCACATTCAAATAAAAGTTAAGTACTTTAGAAATCTTTTCCAAATAGAATAAATTTAATGCCGTGAAGAAGCTTTTCTTTACAAGCAATAGGACTATGAGCATGTTTAACTATGACTAACTCATGCCCAGACTTTTATTATTTTAGTTCAAGCCATGCTGAACGTAAGAAGTATTTTGAATATACAGTAATATTGAAGCAAATATTTGAGTGAATCTTTTTTGAATAATTACTGCCTTTGCATGCACATAAAAACCTATGGAGCAATAAATAGATTCATTCGATCTAGTCTAGCCAGTCTTGGCTGATCTTGAAAAAATAAGTAGAGTTGGACTCAATGAAGAATTCATCAAAAAGTATTAGGGCTGTAGATTAAAATTAGAAAGTCGAGGAACCATCTCAAGAGAAGAGAATCTCAAACCATGCTATTGTAGCTAAAAAAACTACATGAACATGTCTATGAAGTCAACAGGCCACTTGAGTTCCACTCAAAGAAGTCTTCTTGACCAGAAGCTGAGCACGAACAACAGGGTACTTTATTTAATTGTCATTTCATTTTCAAGGTCAACCTACTCCAGAGCAACTCTGGGCCGCCTTCAGATAATAAAACATATAAAGTAAACCAAAGGAAGTCAACCACCATTCTAGCTTAGGATATGGGAGGATAACTAGGTCTCAGTTTGGGAAAACTCAAAAGGGTGGGAGCAGTATGAATTTCTAGGGGTATATTATTCTACGGGGCAGGAGATCTCATTGAAATGGCACGTTTCCTAGGTCCCACAAGATGACACTGCTTAATTGATAGGACCTGATATGTGCCCACTCTAGCTGATCTCACCCAATAGGCCTAAAGGCAGGGAGACAGGTGATCCCTCACAAATCCAGCCCCTATGCCATGAAAGTTGCCAACATTTAGTTGCCAACATTTTGAAAGCCAGTTGGCAACCACTGCAGCTCATGAAACAGTGAGGACACATGCATACCATGATGCACCCATCAATGCCTATGGTACTTCATTCTAGGCCCGCTGTAGCTTTGTAGTAGTCTCTAGAGCAACTCAATATAGAGCACATTTTTCTAATCCATTTGAGAGGAAGCACATCATGAGTGAATGTATGATGATTTTCCAAGCACAACCAATTTTTAGCTTCCAGGAATAAAATGCTTAGCCTCGCTAATCAAAACAGTCCTTTATATTATTTTATGTGCCATAGATTTATTGATACCCAGCTTAACCCTGGTCGCTATCATTCTGCCCACCAAGAAAGCCTTAAACCTTTCCAGAAAATTTTCAGGGAAAGGAGAGATCAATGCTATGCGTATGTTGTTATATTTTCTATGTTTTATTTTGTTTCACATAGGCTAAATTTCAACTCTATCAGTACAAACTGATTAGACTTTGATTAAAATAAGGAGGATTCTTAATTTCCTATTTACTTCTGAAAACATTTCTCTAATTTAGAAATATATTCCAAAAACAGAAGGTGTAGCCTCAGGTTATTTATTCAATCATATTTCATTAAATGATGATGCCCTCATTTGAAAATTATTTAATTTAGTGCAGTTTGTTAAGTACATAATCTAATATATTTTATCTTCCTTTATCTTCTCTCACTCTCTCCCCCTCCTGCCCTCCCTCACACACACATACAAACACTTAATCACAATTTCAATTTTCCTTAACGCAAAAGTTCTCATGTGAAAGTCTATGGAGATTCTCAATCATCCAGGTCATGGATGACTCTTGAAAAAGCACCTTGGGGATTTTTATGTGAAAGCTATGTACTGTATATATAATGATCTTCTCTCAAGACAACATATTTTGAGAACATATTCTCTTTGTTTTATAATCCACGAAATGGTCCGCCATAATAAAAATGTTCAGTCTTTAAGATGCCACTTGATTCTTGTTTTTTGCAACAACACAGGTTAATTAGCTCTCCACAGTCAAAGTTCAACGTTACCTTTCTGCAAAAGTCAGCTTCATTTCTGGTTGCTTGATGCAACCTCTATTTAAATTTTGCTTAACCTTTTAGTAAATACTTTGGAATCTTGCTAACATCATCTGATCGGTCTCCCTACTCTGCAGGTGGTGGCAGAGTGAGAAATGAAAATGGGCAGCTGACCCCTGTTCAAACTCAATTCCCCACTGAGCACCGAGCATGCTTGATATGATTTGCAAGCATATTGTACAGGGGCACATTTATATTGCAGGCCTTCGCTCTGGGTCAATCTTTCCTAACCCAGCAATTTCCTTTATTTTCCTTTATGTCTGTTATACATTATTTTAAGTTCTCTCAACCACTACATAAAGCATCTATTTGCAAAGTAGCCTCTGCAGACATTATGGCAAAAGTTGGCAAGGTTAAAATTGAGTTTAACTTATTGTAAAATTAAATGCCTTCAAAATTAAACTGCACTGATCATATAGAGTTAACCAAGATTAATTCAAATCATTTTCTACTTAATAAAAAATTACAATTATCAGGCTCTTTAACATCTGCCTGAACCAAAATTAACGTTTTTCCAAACATGACTCTTAAGAGTCCCTTATATCAAGAAAAGAGATAGGGCTGCAAAAATTGCAGCAACTTAATTATTTCTCATCTGAAAAATCAATATATGCCTACACAGGTAATCCTCCGCTTATGACCACAATCGAGCCCAAAATTTAGGTTGCTAAATTCTGTTGCTAACTAAACCCAACAAGACAGACATAGACTTCAGAGGATAATTAGAACTGCATAAAAAGCAATTACTACCAACCTGCCTTCCACTGAGGACCTGTATACTGCACGAGTCAAAAAGAGGGCAGTGAAAATATTTACAGACCCCTCCCATCCTGGACATAAATTGTTTCAACTCCCACCCTCAAAACGATGCTATAGAGTACTGCATACCAGAGCAATTAGATACAAAAACAGTTTTTTTCCGAACGCCATCACTCTGCTAAACAAATAATTCCTTCAACACTGTCAAACTATTTACTAAGTCGTTATTACTATTAATCTTCTCATCATTCCTATCACCCATCTCCCCCCACTTATGACTGTATGACTGTAGTCTTGTTGCTGGTATCCTTAAGATTTATATTGACTGTTTCCCTATGACTATCAATAAGTATTGTACCTTACAATTCTTGACGAATGTATCTTTTCTTTTATATACACTGAGAGCATATGCACCAAGACAAATTCCTTGTGTGTCCAATCACACTTGGCCAATAAAGAATTCTATTCTATTCTATTCTATTCTATTCTATTCTATTCTATTCTATTCTATTCTATTCTATTCTATTCTATTCTATTCTATTCTACTCTACTCTACTCTACTCTACTCTACTCTACTCTACTCTATTCTAAATAAAAAGTTGTTAAGTTAATTTTGCCTCATTTTACAATCTTTCTTGCCAGAGCTCGCAAATGAATCACTGCAGTTATTATACAGTATTAGTAATATGATTGCTAAGCCTGGTGGCGCAGTGGTTAGAATGCAGTACTGGAGGCTACTTCTGCTGCCTGCCGGCTACCTGCAATTTGGCAGTTCGAATCTCACCAGGCTCAAGGTTCCTTCCATCCTTCCAAGGTGGGTAAAATGGGGATCCATGTTGTTGAGGGCAATAGACTGACTCTGTAAACCGCTTAGAGAGGGGCTGTAAAGCAATCTAAGTGCTATTGCTTTTGCTATTGTTAAGTGAATTTGGCTTCTCGATTGACTGGTGAGAAGGTCAGAAAAGGAGATCACATGGCCCCAGGACACTGCAATCGTCATATAAATATTAGCCAAGCAATCTGAATTTTGATCACGTGACCCTGGGGATGCTGTAATGATCGTCAGTGTGAAAAAACTTTTTTCAGTGCGGTTGTAACATTAGTCGCTAAACGAACTGTTGTAAGTCACGGACTACCTGCATATTGGAGAATAGATATTCTCTTTTTCCCACAGCAGTTTTCCTTGAACCAATGAAGTGATCAGTATCTTCACTGATATTGTAATACAGGAGAGATTGGAGTGGATTGTTTATGTATCTCCCAAATCTTTATCACCCTGAGAATTGAGTATTTCAGTAAATCGCCTAATCAAATTTCAGAAAAAATGTTGAGGCTTCATCCAAGTCTTTCTTTGCATTGCCATGCCATATAATGCCCTGTAATCATTAATGGTACTATATCCCCTATTATCAATACTGGGTTTCAAAACCCGGCCCTACCAGTTCGCTATCGGTACCACACAGCACTTCTGCACATGTGCAGATCATTTTTGATGACGTCTGGGTGGGTGGGCAGAGCCTCCCGCTGCCACCTCTACCAGTTTGCCTGAACCGGGGCAAACCGGGAGCAACCCACCACTGCCTATTATCTATACCACTTTATAATGCCTTGGTAAGGCCACACTTGAAATACAGCATTCAATTTTGGTCGTCACGATGTAAAAAGGACGTGGAGACTCTAGAAAGAGCACGGAGAAGAGCAACAAAGATGATTAGGGGACTGGAGCAGGGGTGGGTTCTAATTTTTTTTACTACCAGTTCTGTGGGCGTGGCTTATTTTGTGGGTGTGGCTTGGAGGTCATATGACTGGGTGAGCGTGGCTAGTTGGTCATTTGACCAGGTGGCCATGGCTATGTGTATAAGAACTACTCACAGGGCTGAAAAAAGTCATTTCTAACAAGTCCTCGCACTTTTGACTGGTCCTCACACTTATGACCATCCTCACATTTATACCCGTGGAGCATTCTTAACAACCATGTCACTCATTGTACAGCTGCTTCTCTTCACCATGGTGACAAGATAGGGCAAAAAACGTAAAATGTGAGGACAGTCGTAAGTTTGAGGACTGGCCAAAAGTCCGAGGACCAGTCAAAAATAACTTTTTCAGCCCTCTGAGTAGTCCATATGCACAAAAGGACTACCCAGAGGCCTGAAAAAAGTGATTTCTGACTGGTTCGGTGACGTCATATCGTCACCACAACCGGCTCAGCCGAACAGGGCAGAACCGGGCCGAACAGGGCCGAACCGGGAGGAACCCACCACTGGACTGGAGGCTAAAACATATGAAGAATGGTTGCAGGAACTGGGTATGTCTAGTTTAATGAAAAGAAGGACTAGAGGAGACATGATAGCAGTGTTCCAATATCTCAGGGGTTGCCACAAAGATGAGGGAGTCAAGCTATTCTCCAAAGCACCTGAGGGTCGAACAAGAAGCAATGTGTGGAAACTAATCCAGTAGAGAAGCAATTTAGAACTAAGGAGAAATTTCCTAACAGTTAGAACAATTAATCAGTGGAACAACTTGCCTCCAGAAGTTGTGAATGCTCCAACACTGAAAGTTTTTAAGAAGAAGTTGGATAACCATTTGTCTGAAGTGGTGTAGGGTTTCCTGCCTGGGCAGGGGGTTTGACTAGAAGACCTCCAAGGTCCCTTCCAACTCTGTTATTCTATTCTATTATTCTATATGCCAATTTCTTGGCCCAGAATTTGAATTGAATTGGTTTGCTTTTAAGATGACATTTGAATATATCTGTCACTGAGTGAGGTTTTCATTTGTTTCATGTACAGGTAGGCCTCCACTTACGACCACAACTGAGCCCAAAATTTCTGTTGCCAAGTGAGACATTTGTTAAGTGAATTTTGGCCCACTTTACGACCTTTCTTGCCACATTTGTTAAGTGAATCGCAGCAGTTGTTAAGTGAGGAACATGGGTTGTTAAGTGAATCTTGCTTCTCCATTGACTTTGCTTGTCCGAAGGTCGCAAAACGGTGACCACATGATCCTGACCACACTGCAACCGTCATAAATGTGAGTCAGCTGTCAAGCATCTGGATTTTGTTCACACGATGCTGCAACAGTTGTAAGTGTGAAAAACGGTGCTTTTTTCACAGTGCTGTTCTAACTTCAAGCTGCTGCGCCTTGGTGGTGCAGCAGCTTAAAGTGGCGTTAAAGTGACACCAGCTGCCTGCAATTACTGCAAGTTCAAATCTCACCAGGCTCAAGGTTGACTCAGCCTTCCATCCTTTCAAGGTAGGTAAAATGAGGACCCAGATCGTGGGGGCAATAAACTGACTTTGTATAAAAAAGAACATCGCTTGGGGGGGGGGGGGGGCAAAGACCTACTAAGCAGGTATATACAAAAGTATGAAGGCTATTGCTTAACGCATTGTAAGCCGCCCTGAGTCTCCGGAGAAGGACGGCATATAAATTAAATTTAAAAAATCAAAAAAAAAAAACTTTTCACAGTCACTAAATGAACTGTTGTAAATCAAAGACTATCTGTACAGATTTCTTTGAATCCCAAAAATGCATTGTGCTCTTTAAAGGTATATGTACAGTTCACTCGAAAAAAGAACTAAGTAGAACTTATTTCTGATTTATCCCCTATTTTTCAATTCCATCCACATTTCTATGCTGCTACAGCTTTATAAATAAAACACTAGGAACTCATCTGCAATTCCTCTTCTGGCTAGCTATTTCTGTGTGATTACAAAAAGGAATCAAAAGACTTTTATGCTTCAGCAGAGTCCAGGGGAAAAACAGCCTATCCCGTTACCTCTTAATCATGTTTGAAACCTGCCCTTTCTGGACTGCGAATGTTTGTGACGTGACCTTCATCATCCTTGAAACTTGTTGAAAACTCACAGTGATCATCCAGAGTTAATTTTGGAGAGCTATCTATCGGGAACTTGAATTACTCACTGTAACAACATCAGAGCAATAAAATAAAAATGCAGAGAAGAATCCTCATGGCTGGATGAAAGTGTGGGAAGCCAACCCTCCGCCCCCAGAAGAATGAAATGTTTTGAGGAATTTTTTTTTTAAAAAAGACAGGATAAAGTATTTCCCCTAAATGAGAAATAAAAAATCTTAAGGGAACCAGAAACTCAGAACCCCAACTCCCTGCCTCCAAGCAGATACTGAGCTGGTGCAGCTTTTAGAAATGCAGATTTGGTAATCTATTACTCCCTGCAGCAAAGTCTGAACAGAGGTAGAGTGATAGGATTAAGCCCCTCACTCAAGATCCAAACTAGAACAAAGGTATTGAGCCATAATAGGAATTGCTCAGAACATAAGCTTCTTTGCATCATCTCAGAGCATACCAAACTTCAACCAAACATAGCTCAGACAAACACGTAGGATTTGTACTTTGCCTATAGAGCCAGCTATGACCCCTGCATAACTCCTACGGCCCCATGGGAGTCTGACAACAGCCAATAGAATACATGTTCTTTCACAGGAACAGGAAGCTCAAGTGCAAAGCCCAGGAGAATAAATACCCCTCACTCTCAATTCCATGTGGTCAGCTGCCCAGAACCACATGTGGTTGGTGGTTCTGCTTCATCAATAAATGGACCCTCTTTCCAATCACCCTCCAGCTTCCATTTTGTCTCCAGTGCCTTTCTCCCAGCTTGGAACTGGACCTGGATATTTCTTCCTACAAAGGAATGTTAAAGCATTACGGCACTGGTGGGTTGCCCCCAGTTCGCACTGGTTCTATAGAACCGTAGTAAAACTGGTGGGAGGCTCCGCCCACTGACCCCGATGTCACCAAAATGCTTCTACGCATGCACAGAAGCTTCTGCGCTTGCGCAGAAGAGCATGCGCACACGAGCGAAGCATGGCCTCGCTGTAAACCCAGTAGTAAAGGTAAGTAGAACCCACGCCTGCATTACTGGTAGCCTCTCGACTTACAACAGTTCATTTAATGGCCATTCAAAGTTACAACGGCACTGAAAAATGTGACTTATGACCGTTTTTCACAGTTACGAGCTTTGCAGCATCCCTGTGATCACGTCATCAAAATTCAGACGCTTGACAACTGGTTCATATTTATGACAGTGGCAGTGTCCCGGGGTCATGTGATGACCCTTTTGCAACCTTCTGAGGAGCAAAGTCAATGGGGAAGCCACATTCACTTAACAACCGGGTTACTACTTATTCAACGGCAGCGATTCGCTTAACAATGGTGGCAAGAAAAGTCGTAAAATGGGGCAAAACTCACTTAACAAATGTCTCACTTAACAACAGAAATATTTTGGGCTCAATTGTGGTTGTTAGTATTGTGGAAGGTTTTTTTTAAAATGTCCTTGGAACATGAGGCCAAGTTCATTTTCTCTGTAATATTAAAGTGCAACAATCAGCTTTCCAATATAATCTGATTAAATACAGTGAGGGCAGGAGAGGCCATGGAAAGGGACGGCAAAGCTAAAAATGAGGTCCAAAAGTAAATTCAAAAACAATACGGATAGACATAGATGCTATCATGCTAGGGACAGGCAAAGTGTCAAGGGCAGAAATGAAATAAGAAAGAAAGGTAGTCCTTGATTTACAACCATTCATTTAAAGAGCACTCAAAGTTACAACAGCACTGAAAAAAGTGACTTATGACTGTTTTTCACAGTTATGACCGCTGCAGCATCCCGAAGGTCATGTGATCAGAATTTGAATGCTTGGCAACCGCCTCATATTTATGACGGATTTCAATGTCCTGGGGGTCATGGGATCATCTGTTGTGACCTTCTCACAAGCAAAGTCAACGGGGAAGCCAGACTCACTTAGCAATTATTTTAATAACTTAACAACAGCAGTGATTCACTTAACAACCGCGGCAAGAAAGGTTGTAAAATGGGGCAAAAAACTCACTTAGCAACTGTCTCGCTTAGCGACAGAAATTTTGGGCTCAAATGTGGCTGTAGGTTGAGGATCAGCTCTACTACAAATCAAGGGAATACAATATGAGATAAGAGAAAACCTAGGAAATATTGTATAGCTCGATCTGTCATGCCCTTCGTTATACCTTTACATGCATATCTACCAGAGGGGGGTTTCAGCAGGTTCTGACCAGTTCTGGAGAACCGGTAGTGGAAATTTTGGGTAGTTCGGAGAACCGGCAGTAAAAATTCTGACTGGCCCCACCCCATCTATTCTCTGCCTCCCAAGTCCCAACTGATTGGGAGGAAATGGGGATTTTGCAGTAATCTTCCCCTGGATTGGGGATGGAATGGAGATTTTGCAGTATCCTTCCACTGGAGTGGGGTGGGAATGGAGATTTTATAGTATCCTTCCCCTGCCACGCCCACCAAGCCATGCCATGCCCATTAAGCCACATCCACAGAATCAGTAGTAAAAAATTTTGAAACCCACCACTGATATCTATCTACTTTTTTAAACTTTCACCATGCCCATTCTTTAAACTTTTTAGCTCTTGATTTTTGAGGATTTCAACTCCATCCACAATATTCTTGCTCTTCCTCTTCCTCTCAACTCATTCACTCTTCTCTCATACATGTCTTCCACAGTTCTCAAACTTAAGGTAAATATATACTTCTGTGCTGTTTACCCACATTTTTCTAGATCCACATCCTTTCAGCACCCCTTCCCTTTATTGTTCTACTACACATATGTTTAGAATAGAATAGAATAGAATAGAATAGAATAGAATAGAATAGAATAGAATGGAATGGAATGGAATGGAATGGAATGGAATGGAATGGAATGGAATGGAATGGAATGGAGCGGAATGGAGCAGAGCAGATGGGGTGGGGTCAGGCGAGGTGGAGTGGAGTGGAACAGAACAGAACGGGACGGGACGGGACGGGACGGGACGGAACAGAACAGAACAGAACAGAACCGAACCGAACCGAACTTTAAATGTACATTCATCAGCATACATCGAAATGAAATTTCATTGCAGTCAACTCTCAAAGGATAACCATTATGCATATATCCACATACACACACATATATGACACAGAGAAACATCACAGTCTAGTTCGAATGTATACATAAGTACTCTACTCCCACTGTATTCAATTAATTACATCCATATACTAACCGGCCCCCTAGCAACTGCAAGTAGATAAATAGGAACCACTTTGATGGAAAGGTAACTGTTCTGTGTGTCTGTGGCATATAGTCATGCTGGCCATGTGAACAGGAAAATGTCTTTGGACAACGCTGGCTCCCTCGGTTAAGAAACGGAGATGAACACCATACCCTGCAGTCGGACACGACTGGACAGGGACACCTTTCTTTAGTTTTACTAACTGGCTCTGACTCTCATCAGCCAATTCTCCAAGATCATCCAAAGTCAGCTAAGAGCTTCTCTTTTCTGAAATGCTGAAGTTTCTGTGCAAACGTCTCCTATCCTCTATGCCTAATCAGAACCACTTCTATTTATTTTATGAACATTTAACTAAGATTCACTAGGGAGGCTTTAGTTTAGCTTTACTGAAAACTGTCCAAAACTGTCCATAAAACCCGATTATGGAGCATGTGAAAAGCCTTAATAAAATTTGGATTCATTTTCTCATTTATTTTTCCAATTAGAATGAATTACATACATGGAATCTAAGACAATGGACAACACAGTATTTTTTTATTATTATTCTTTCCATTTTTGCTAGTATCCATTTGCACTTGATCTGATATTTCCATGGGTTGGTTGGTTGGTGTATTTATTTATATTTATATTATTTATATTTATATAAATATATACATTTATATATGTGTGTGTGTGTATCAGAAGTAGGTTTCAGCAGGTTCTGACCAGTTCTGGAAAACCGGTAGTGGAAATTTTGAGTAGTTCGGAGAACCGGTAGTAAAAATTCTGACTGGCCCTGCCCCCATCTATTCTCTGGCTCCCCAAGTCCCAGCTGATCGGGAGGAAATGGGGATTTTGGAGTAACCTTCCCCTGGATTGGGGAGGGAATGGAGTATTTACAGTATCCTTCCCCTGGAGTGGGGTGGGAATGCAGTATCCTTCTCCTGCCATGCCCAGCAAGCCACACCCACAGAACCGGTAGTAAAAAAATTTGATACCCACCACTGGTATGTATGTGTAATTATTTATTAATATATTGTTAATTTACTATTTATTTATTAAAATATTTATTTCCACATTGCAATGCATTTATTAGGAGATGACTTTTCTCACACACAAATTGGCTAGACCATTGTATTTGTTTGTATTTAAAATATTTCTCTACAATAGTTTTAAGCACCGGCTGTAATATCCAAATATAAATACAGGGCGATGGCTGAAATTCAAGAATGACATTAATAGGAGTATCTGATACCAGCTGGTAGGTCAACATACATTGGTGTAGCTAACTTACTAAGGGTGTAGAAGGACAGCAGGTTGCAAAAGGTAAACAGCCGTATAAAGCGAAGGCACTATAACTTGAATTAATTTCTGATGATGTTGACTCATGGAAAATCTTATTTCCTGAGCTGGAAGGAATTGATATTAGAGAACAGCTGGTTCTACAGCTGCCAAAATGGGAGAGACTAAAGAAAGGGGATGGAGAAGGGAGGGGAGGGGAAGGGGAGGGGAAGGGAAGGGAACAAGCAAAGACGAAAGAAGAGGAGAGGACTCTAAGGACTGTACTCTGTCCTTAGTACAGGTAATAATAATAGTAGTAGTAGTAGTAGTAGTAGTAGTAGTAATAATAATAATAATAATAATAATAATAATAATAATAATAATAATAACTTTATTTATATACCGCCCTTCTCTCGAAGGACTCGGGACGGTGTACAGCCAGATTAAAAACATAAATATGTAGATATTATAGACTATAATATCTGTATATTTATGTTTTTAATCTGGCTATAATTTATAGTTAAAATTAATTAAAATCATTAAATAGTTTTGGCTGAATTTTAAAACCCCAAAATTAAAAGCCAATTTAAAATCATTCAGTTAGACAGCCCTGCCTGTCGGAACAGTAGGGTCTTGAGGGCACAGTGGAAGATCCGGAGGTCAGAGATGTTACGAATGTCCAGGGGCAATTTCCAAAGGGCAGGAGCTCTGACAGAGAAGTCTCTCCTTCTGGGTGTCGCCAGCCGACATAACTTGGCCGATGGCACCCTGAGGAGTCCCTCTCGGTGGGAGCGAACTGGTCAGTGGGAGGCTGTTGGTGGCAGAAGGTGGTCCCGTAGATACCCTGGTCCTATGCCATGGAGCGCTTTAAAGGTGGTAACCAACACCTTGAATTGCACTCGGAAGACCACTGGGAGCCAGTGCAGCTCACGCAGGAGAGGTGTTACATGGTCGTAACGAGGTGCACCCATAACCATCTGCGCGGCCGCATTCTGGACCAGTTGGAATGGTAGGTAGTCCTCCAGTTACAACCACAATTGAGTCCATAATTTCTGTTGCTAAACAAGACAATCCATCAGTTTTATCCCATTTTATGACATTTCTTGAGACAGTTGTTGTGAATCGCTGCAGTTATTTAATAACACAGTTGTAAGGTGAACCTGTCTTCCCCATTGACTTTGCTCGTCAGAAGGTTGCAAAAGGTGATTCCAGGACCCGTAGACCTATTTCTTTGGAAATATTTTGCTTCTCATCCAAGAAGCTTCTGAAGAACTGAAGAAGCTTCTCCAAAGAAATCTTATTCCTCTTGAAGTAGAAGAAGCCACAAAACTCAGAGTTCCAGGGGAAGATACTCAGCTTCGGGGCAAGAATTATAAGCATGTGCTTTCTTTTCTTTTTTAAAAAATTTGATTTATATGCCGCCCTTCTCTGGACTCAGGGCAGCTTACAATGCGTTAAGAAATAGCCTTCATACTTTTATATATTTATACAAAGTCAGCTTATTGCCCCCACAAACTGGGTCCTCAATTTACCTACCTTAGAAAGGATGGAAGGCTGAGTCAACCTTGAGCCTGGTGAGATTCGAACTTACAGTAATTGCTGACAGCTGGTGTTTAATTACAATGCTTTAGTCTGCTGAGCTATCCAGGTTCTCTTTCTCTTCCCAATTGATGTTCATCAAATGAATGACTTCCATAATGAGTAAAGGGACAATAATGGAGAAAAAAGTTTCCAAGGCTTATTCCAGGCATTTCTCCTTTACTCTACTAGTAGAGTAAAGTTTGAAGCAGTGGTGAAATGTAAAATTTGTTACTACCAGTTCTGTGGGTGTGGCTTGGGGGGGGTAACATGACTGGATGGGTGTGGCCAACTTTTTTTTTTTACTTTTAAAAGCATTTTTTCTACAACCTCTTCAGCCGAAGAGGTTGTAAAAAAAACATGCTTTTAAAAGGCTCTGACAATCCCAGCTGAGTTGCCTGATCGTCAGAGGCTTTTTTTTTCCTTTTAAAAGCATTTTTTTCTACAACCTCTTTGGCAAGAGGTTGTTAAAAAATGCTTCTAAAAGGCTCTGATGATTCCAGCTGAGCCGTGTGATCATCAGAGGCTTTTTTTTTTACTTTTAAAAGCATTTTTTCAGCCGAAGAGGTTGTAGAAAAAATGCTTTTAAAAGTTTAAAAAAAAAGCCTCTGATGATTGCACAGCTAAGCTGGGCATGGGGGGAGGGGGCAGGGATTTTGGCTACCGGTTCTCCGAACCACCCACCGCCATCCATTCCGAACCAGGAGCATTTCACCCCTGGTTTGAAGATGCTAGAGTTACAGAACAATACTTTTAAGTCACCTGGAGTTTTGATTGTGGTTTAATGACTTTTTAATGTTTCTATCATTTTCTTGTGAGGCAAGATTGTGGTAAAGATGAGTATCTGTAAACATCATTTTAAAAAACAAATAGAATCATTTTTTAAAATGTATCAGTTTTTACTTGAAATAAACGATGATGAAGTCTATCAAGGGTCTTAGGGAATCCTGAGACTTTTATGTAAGAGAAATAATTAGATGATCATCCTTGACAATTTTTCTGACAGCATGAGCGATTCTTATTAGCATCTATTCAGGAAATACATCCATGCCATTAATCTTACAAATAACGCCTAAATGCAGCTTCACAGCAGGTTGCTATGAGGCTTAAATTAAAGGGAATATTCTTTCACCTCTGGTGGGAATGTGATAATGTTTTAAATTTTCAGAAGAAGGTGTTTAATAAAAGATCATACATAACTGAACAAAAAACTGAATTATCTCCAAAATTACTTAGGCTTGCTACTCTTAAAAAAAAACTGATGGTCTAACAAAAAAAAAAAAAAAACCAGGAAAAATTGACTAAGTTTCTACTTCCTGCATGTAAATTACTTATCTCAATAGCAGAAATATCTACATAATACCTGAATGGATTAATGGTCTGGTGTAAAGCTTTGTTTTAGAAAGATACCTTTGTATCTTTCTAAAAGAAAGCCATTGTACAACAAAGCAAAGTTGTGAATAATTGTTATTATTTACAAGTTTTGTGGTCAGACTGGCTGTGGCTGGACGGGCACGACTCAGCAGAAGAGGAGAAAAAGATGAAGGTGGGCAGATGACTGTTGATTGGAGGGACAAGATGGAGGCAACAATCTACAGGGCCAAGTTTCCAAACTTGGCAACTTTAAGACTTGTGGACTTCAACTCCCAGAATTCCTCAACCAGCCATGTTCAGAATCGAAGTCCACAAATCAAGTTGCCAAGTCTTCTCTAAAACCGTGGGGGAAAGCCATCTCCTTACTTGCTGGGAGAGATACTGCTAGTTTGAGTTAAAAAAAAGATGTAAATATTAGGAATATTTACAACCCAATATGAAAAAGAAATACAATATTTAATTACCCATATTTTAACAGCAGCCAGAATCGGAAATTCAGAGCTGGAAATTGGGAGATACACCACCAGAAGATAAAATAATTTTAAAGTGTTGGAGTGCGCAGAGATGGATAAACTTACGAAAGAAATGCAGGAAAAAGAAGATACTGAATATTATCTAGTATGGCAAAGATGGTACAACTGGCTGGGGAAAAGGAAAATAAAATAGAGCTAGGAACATGAAAAAAGAAAGGAAAAAGCTAGATAGGAATTAAGTACCAAATAAGAAAACAATAAATTAAAAAGGAAACTTAAGATATCGTTATATATGTAAGGGTGTAGAGATATATAGAGAGAAATATAGTTTACTGATATGAATATCTACAATACAAGTCGTAAGACTTGTTTATTTGTTGTGTATGTTTATTGTCATATTTGTGTTTGCTGTTTTTGTTTTGTCTTTTAATGAAAATTTTAAAAAAAGAGAAAGAGAAGAAATATGGAGAAACACATTTCCATGCTTGACCCTATGCCACCGGAGACATCCAGGAAGTTAATGCTTTGAAGAAATTGTGTAAGAGTTTGGTGGCTGCAGAGAGACATTACTGTCAGGCACTGGGCCATTGAAGTGGACAATAACCTTTTCCTGGCCCTAGAGCCGTGATGGCGAACCTATGGCAAGCATGCCACAGGTGGCACACAGAACGCTCTCTGCGGGCATGCCAGCCATCACCCCAGCCCAGCGCCACCATGAATATGCACACGCCTTTTGCCAACCACCTAGTCTTCGGGTCTTTGTTGCGCATGAACGGGAGGTGTGGTGCATACGGGGGATTCATATGTCATGCACAGGAGGTGGGGCACATTTGTGGGGGGATGCAGGTTGGTGCAGGAGGCTTTCCAGGCCCAAAATGGGGTGCAGGGGGCCTTGCACGGGCCCCGTGTCCCGTTTTGGCTTCCAGGTAGGTGCAGGAGGCTTTCTAAGCTCAAAACAGGGGGCGGGGGACAGGGGGCATGTGTGGGGGCAGGGCACATGCATGGGGGGCGGGAGGCATGCTGGGGATGCACGTGGATGCACAGGGGACACACGCACATGCGCTGGGGTGGGGCGCATGCACGGGGGTTGATCGCATTGCATTTTGGGCTTTGGATACACACATGTGCATTCGCATGCACGCACTTTGGACACTCAGCACCAAAAAGGTTAACCATCACTGCTCTAGAGGGTGAAGAGGGGTGAAGGCATCAGCTGGAGGCTTTCTTGGGAGAGGAGAAGAGAAGCGAAGGCCCAAATGTGCGTCACCCCAAAGCAAGCCCCAGTCACATGACTGCCTAGCTACGCCTACCCAGCAGGTCTGCCCCCCCAACAGTCTGAGAGACCGTGAATTGGCCCCGTTTAAAAAATTTGAGGACCCCTGGCGTAGACATTGATATCTGAATATAGATCTTTTTAACATTCATATTTTACTGTGTTTTTAATCTAGGTGAAATGCTAGTATATATCACAAGTCCATGCATGTTATGCTATATTTGGGAAAAAATAAATAAACGAACACATTTCAATAAATAAAGCCCCCATGGCCCCTATCTCTATGAAAACAACTGCTATGCTTAAAGCCACATGTACACCTGTCTGGAAAAAGTGCCATTCAGACATGTTTTGACAACTGTTCTGCAAGAAATGGGGGCAGTTCATCATTTATAGGAGAAAAAAGAATTCTGGCATCAAAAATTATGAGCAAGTTAAAATGTCCTAACATTTTTTAAATTAAAAATGAAATCATGTTTGGTAAAAAAAATAAAACTAAACTGGTCGTTTGCTCCATAAATGCCTATCTTACACACAGGTACCAACTTAATTATTGTTAAGGGAGGGAGAAGCACAGAAGTATATGCATTTTTTTCAGTGACCGTTAAATAGGTTGCACGCACACACACATTTACATGTTTTTTATTATTTGTAGTTCCGGGATTGTGAGACCAGCTGCTGCCTGCAGTGACTGGGCCGTTCTGGCAGATCAAAGGATACCTGGGGATGTCTCTCAAATGAGCTTACAAAAAGATTCAGGAATAGAGCAAAGATAGCTTGCCAAGAACAAATGGCTTGTTTTATTTTAAAAGTGGAGTAAAAATAAATGTCATTATTTTGCATGGTAATATTCTTGATCAAAGATTGGTCATTCGTAGAGCAAAACAAATGCTTTATGGGTTTTCCATTTGGCAGCTGTTTGTTCAGCTGGTAAAAATGATTAATTAGCTTCATTTTATTTCTTGTAGATAGGGGACCTGGCATTTGGCCCAAGAAATATCCTATTCGCTCTTCTCTTCTTTTTATATAGCTCACATTCTCTTTCTCTTTACCTTCAGCTAAGCCTCTTCCCATTCCATTCTTCATACAGCCCTAGGATATTGATTATCTACTTGACTAACTGAAAAACGCTGATTGAGTAATTATCTCTCCAGCTTCCCACCTTCGCAGCATTAACTGAGGAAATCAAAGCTACCTCACACAGAATTATTGCTAGTCAGTTACGGTTTAGGCTCATTGGCAAACTCTGGGGTAGTTTATGTTTAGTGGGCCATGAAAGCCAAGGCAATTGGGTGAGCCAGTTTGGTGTTGTGGTGAAGATGTGGTGAAGAAATCAGGAGAAACTGAGTTTTAGGCCTTCTTTAGGCATAGAAGCTGGCTGGGTGGCTTTGTACCTTTCAGGAGGATTGTTATCGTGGGAAACATAGAAGGCAGGAGTATTGGGTATTTCTCTGCCTTGAGTTGACATCTATCTATCTATTATCCATCCATCTCTATTTGTCTATGTCTGCCTGCCCGCCCACCCGCCTGCCTGCCTATCTACATACCTACCTACCTATCATCTCTCTCTCTCTCTCCCCCTCCCACTCTCCCTGCCTCCCTTCCAGTGGTGAAATCCAAATTTTTTTTACTACCAGTTCTGTGGGCGAGGCTTGGTGGACGTGGTGTGGCTTGGTGGGCATGGCTGGGTGGGCGTGGCAGGGGAAGGATACTGCAAAATCTCCATTCCCACCCCACTCCAGAGGAAGGATACTGCAACATCCCCATTCCCTCCCCACTCCTGGGGGAAGGATATTGCCAGCCAGAGGTGGTATTTGCTGGTTCTCCGAGCTGCTCAAAATTTCCACTACCGGTTCTCCAGAACCTGTCAGAACCTGCTGGAATTCACCCCGATCCATCCCCTTGCTCGTGACAACTGCCTGGACAAGTCTATTCAGTTTTCTTGGCAACATTTTCAGAAGTAGCTTCTCATTGTCTAGAAGACAGATGGCCTTTTATTATTTACTCTCAAATGAACATTGATTTATTTATTGCATTTGCCATGTCTTGAGAGATCAAGACAGCATGCCTATGGGACTCACTCTACTTTTATACCAAGAACAACCAGTGCCTCTGCAGTGCCTCTGCCAGCGAAAACAGAGCTCTGGCTGTTTGGCACTCTTTGCAGGCAAGCTGCTTAGGTTATTGCGATTTTATTGCTCTTTGTTGATGCCTGCTTGCCTTTCTTGGCTTATAAACCGCAAAAACCCAAAGTCAAGTCTCAGAACTGAATTCCTTGCTTTGTGTGCCTGTTCGGCTTGAGACCACACAATATTATAAATTCAGAACATCTGCACCGTCTTCTGTTACTTGGAAAATGTACAGCTGCCCTCCTATTCATCAAAAGGTCGTTACCAAGAGAGTGAAGAAACTCAGAGAGACAAATTGGCTTCTGAAAGTAAAATAATGCAGTTGTTGAGATTTATGTCACCTAATCCCTTCTCCTTTTCAAAACTGTGATTAGAGAAGCTTCTCTGAAGATCTTGGTAATGCTCAGTTGTCACAATATTGGCATCTGGCTTGTCAGGAAATGAGATGATTTCCAGCCTCTAAAGGGCTGGGAGGCCGGGGAAATGAGAAATTAGGTTGAACTCAGTCTAGGGAGCCACACATTGGCATTTAGTCATTACTTTGTTACTTTGGCACCAAAATGCATCTCTTGTCTCCAATAGATTCTAGCATGATATATAATTTGACCGAATAATCCACGACAATATGCCCCCTACAATCTGTCTACCCTGCTATTATAACAGAATAATAGAATAATAGAATTGGAAAGGATCTTCTAATTCCATCCCATTGCTCAAGCAGGAAACCCTGTCCCATTTCAGACAAATGTTGTCTATTCTCTTCTTAAAAAGCTCCAAAGTTGATAATAGGTAGAATAGGTACAGTAAAACAGTTCATGAAATCATACTTGGAAATGATAACGTGCATGAAATGTAAACTATACCTTGACACTAGAAGCAGTAAGAACCTGAATAAATGATGAGATCTGAGAAAACTATATAGTTAAAGTTGAGTTCACATGCTACTTTAAATATTTATAAAATTAAAAACAGATGAATAACACTGCTTTTTAATTTTGTTTTGAACAGTATCTTTTTCACTTCTGCTATGAACTTTTATCAAAAACTGATCTATTTTGTTCTTTGCAGACCCAATAATCAGTTTCACCCGTTTAAGCTAAACAATATAATAATCCTTTTGAGAACATGTTTCTTTTTGAAGCTGCACAGCACTGCACATTTTAATTTGGCTTTATGAATTTGTTTTTAACTAATTTCTCAGCATAATTTTAGTGTTTTACTTCAATAACTGCTGCAATATAAAAAAGTTACAAGATGATAGTTGATAAGACACCAATAGTATATTACTGAAGCAAGGTTACCTAATTCTGGTGAGGGAAAAAGAAAACAAGTTTTAGTTAAATAATACATAGAAATATTTGCTATCATAACAAATCAGTATTTAATTTACAGGCATTGTATATTTTTATAAACAGTATGTGCTCCAAGAGATACTTGAAAACAACCTACTAGCTGAAATTATTCAAAAATATCTCTTGGAGCACATATTGTTTATAAAAATATACGATGCCTGTAAATTAAATACTGATTTTGTTAAGATAGCAAATATCCTTTTGACTTATAGACAGGAACAATGAAAAAGTTTTCTGGGGTGACCACAGATGTCAAAATTAACTTTCCTTAAGATTTTATAACTGAATATCCTAAAAAAGTTAAGCTCAACTCTCATGTAAGAAGTAACTTTGCAATTAAATGTTATATAGACCAATTTAAAAAAAAAAAAACTTCCAGTGTTGGAGCATTCACAACTTCTGGAGGCAAGTTGTTCCACTGATTAATTGTTTTGTCAGGAAATTTCTCCTTAGTTCTAAGTTGCTTCTCTCCTTTACTACCGATTCACAGTGGGGCTGTGCGCTCTTCTGCGCATGCGCAGACACGTTTTGATGACGTTGGGGTCGGTGGGCGGAGCCTCCTGCCGGTTTTACTACTGGTTGTATAGAACTGGTGCAAATCGGGGGCAACCCACCACTGCTTGACTCTCTCTTCTTTGTGGCAATCTCTTAAATATTGGAACACTGCTATTATTTAGACTCTTGACGGCTCACAGATTAGCAACAATCAGGAGCTTCTGCCCTTTTACTTTACTCATCCTCCTTTTACAGATTCACAAGCCGTGTATATAGGTAGTTCTTGACGTAAACCACAACTAAGCCCCAAATTTCTGTTGCTAAGTGAGACAGTTGTTAAGGGAGTTTTGCCCCATTTTACTACCTTTCTTGCCACAGTGGTTAAGTCAATCGCTGCAATTGTTAAGTCAGTAACACGGGTTGTTAAGGGAATCTGGCTTTCCCAATTGACTTTGCTTGTCCAAAGGTCACAATATGGGATTATGCGACCCCGAGATACTGCAACTGTCCCAAATATGAGTCAGTGGCCAAGCATCTGAGTTTTGATCATGTGACCATCAGGATGCTGCAACGGTCGTGTGAAAAATGCTCACTTTCTTCAGTGCCCTTGTAAGTTTGAAAGGAACTGTTGTAAATCAAGGATTCATTGAGACCATAACGCCATTATCCACATTATAGACACACGCACGTCTATGGAGATTCTCAGTCATCCATTCTCAGTCATCCAGGTCATTGTTGACCCAAAGGTGCTTTTTTCTTTTTTTTTCTTTTTTTATTATTTATTGGTTTTTATTGTTTAAGCATCATAATACAATTCCAGCATTTCCGGTTTCATGGTGTTAATAAACATTTACATTGTTATTTACATGGTATTGATTCATTGTCTTAATCTAAAAAATACTGCCCGTAGGATTCTTTACTTTTATAATCCTTAATGTCTAATGATACATTTTATTTACATAAGATTACATCTTTACTCCCTTTTATTTCCTACTATTGGTAGTATAATTCATATCTATATACTCTTTTAATTAATCATCCCTTTATACTTCTAACTCTCTCGAGTTTCACCTCTCTTTTCTTTTCTTCAACCACTCATACCACATTTCCCAGATACTATAGTAGTCAGTTTCCTCTCTGTCATTAATTTCCAACGTCAATTTGTTCATTTCGGCACATTCAAGTACTTTTCTGATTATGTGCTCTTCGGATGGCAATTTTCTCTCCTTCCAATGTTGGGCAAAAGAGATTCTTGCTGCTGTTATTATATGTGTAATGTGGTATTTCTTCTTTCTTGCATATTCTGTCTTCAGGATTCTCAGGAGAAATATTTTTGGTTCTAATTCGATGGTGTCTCCTGTTATTTCTGACACCCATTTACGTATCATCCTCCAAAATTCTTTAGCTTGTGGGCAGGTCCACCAACAATGATAATATGTACCTTGCTGAAAGCCACACTTTCAACAGTTTGGGGTCATATTTGGGTAAATTTTAGCAATCCTAGCCGGTGCTAAGTGCCACCGATATATCATCTTATATTGGTTTTTCTTATAAGTTGATGCCTTAGTCATTTTAAGATTTTTATTCCAAATTTGGTCCCACTCGTTCAAATTGATGGTTTGTCCAAAATTTTTGGCCCATACTGTCATTGGGTCTTTAACTACCTCCTCGATCAAATCATACTCTACCAAATATTTATACAGGTTGGCCAGAATTTTATTGTCCGTACCCATCCATACTTTGTCAAAGCCATTAGTGCCTATTTCTATGCCGTGTTCTTCTTTATCTTTTTTATGTCGTGATTCAATTTGTGTGTATGTCCACCAATCTATATGGGTGCCCTGTTCTTTCAATTCTTCCATTGTTTTGAGATTCCCTGCCCCATCTAATATCTCTTTATATTTCGCTCCAAAGGTGCTTTTTTCAAGAGGCGGCTGGACTTTCTGTTTTTTTCTTTTAAAGACGTTTTGCTTCTCATCCAAGAAGCTTCTTCAGCTCAGACTTTCTTGGATGAGAAGCAAAAGATCTTCAAAGAAAAACCAGAAAGTCCAGCTGCCTCTTGAAAAAAGCACCTTTGGCACAGGCATGCGAGCACACGCACACACACAAGCTGCAAGGCTCATAACCTGCAAGGACCTGCAGCATTCATAAAGGAAATCTTCCTATTTTGCTTTTCAAATATTTGGACCAGAGGTGAAACCCAGCAGGTTCTGACAGGTTCTGGAGAACCGGTAGTGGAAATTTTGAGCAGTTCGGAGAACCGGCAAATACCACCTCTGGCTGGCCCCAGAGTGGGGTGGGAATGGAAATTTTGTAATATCCTTCCCACTGGAGTGGGGAGGGAATGGGGATTTTGAAGTATCCGTACCCTGCCATGCCCACCAAGCCACGCCCACCAAGCCACACCATGCCCACCAAGCCACGCCCACAGAACCGGTAGTAAAAAAAATTGGATTTTATCACTGATTTGGACTAGGCAGATGTTTTCAAAAACTAAGGCACACACATCTGTCTGCACACCTCAGTCTGTAAGTGCACAATTAGCCTCATTCCTGGAGCCCAAATTCCTATAAAACACCCAAGCAGAGGCATTCTGCCTAAAGACAATTACTGGCAAGAACTTATAGAAAAGCTGACTTTGCCCTCTCCTGCTGATGCATCTAAATTTTGGACAAGAAATAAAGAGTGGCTCTCGGTGGGGAAATTATGACTACTGGATCATTAAATATTAAAAGTCGCTGTCCCTTCCCCTTCCTTTCTGAACAACTAAAAAAGTTGTAGATAGCATATGCCTCTGTCAAGTTGAACCTCTGGGGATCTTCACTTTGATTTATATGGAAGACGAGTAAAATATTTAACAGCCTTTGATTATTGCCACAGGGAAGTACAAACACGCAGATAGTCCTTGACTTATGACTCTAATGGAGCCTGCTCATTATTGTTATGAGTCTTGATGGTCGTACGGTGGATCATCATGTGACCAATCTGGTTTTACAATCTTTTTTGCAGCAGTCATTAAGGAAAGTACCAGGGTCCTTAAGTGAATCTGCGGTCGTTAAGCAAAGGCCGCAGTTGTTACGTAAACTCATTGCTCACTATGGGGCATTTTGTTGATAACTGGGAACAAATGCCCATTTTCAGCAAAGCTGTCATAAATGGTGGTCAGATGGATGATGCCAATGGCCCTAAATGTGGATCTGTTGCTAAGCACCCAATTTATAGTCATGTGATCACATCGGGGTGGGGGGTGGCTGTTAGAATTTCAGAACAGAGCCAGTTTGGGGGGGGGGATCTTTCAGAACAAACAACTGGTCGTAAGTCAAGGACTGCCTGTACAGTGGTGCCTTATGAGTAGCCAAACAGAACATCAGCCTTTCAAAGATTTATGGATCATGTTTTCCATGATATCGGGACACATTTATAGTAGTCCTTGCTTAACTATAGCAACCGAGACCACAATTTCCATTGCTAAACAATGTGGTTTTAATAGCCCAAGGTCATATCACCATATTGCTAAGCAACAACAATCCCAGCAATCCCCATGGCTTTTGTAAACAAGGATTGTTGGTCATCAATCGAGAATGTCATGTGACTGGGATTTATGACTTCCTGCCAGCTTCCAACATGCAAAGTCAATGGGGAAGCCAGCGGGAAGTCATGGATTCTGGTCATCACAAGCAGGTTGGAGGTGAGCACTATGGAGGGCTGTTGGGCAGAGGAGGGGTTGCTGCAGGCCAAGTACAGCAAGGTTGGGGATGGCAGGTGCAGTGCAAGTGCAATCAAGCAAAGCCTGCCTGGGACCCACACTTACCCTGCTGCCCATTGGGCTCCTCAGGAAATAAATACAATATCAGCAGGAGCAATTTACCACTTCTCTGCCAGCTTCTCCATTAACATGTGGGAAGTTGGCAGGGAAGATGGCAAATGCTGACAGTAATAGCGCTTAGACTTCTATACCGCTTCACAGTGCTTTTGCAGCCCTCTCTGAGCAGTTTACAGAGTCACCCTATTGCCTCCAACAATCTGGGTCCTCATTTTATCAATCTTGGAAGGCTGGAAGGCTGGAAGGCTGAGTCAACCTTGAGCCAGTCAGTCAGGACTGAATTGATCATGTAACCTAAAGGCAAACAGGTCGCCAAGCGCCTGAATTGCAATCACATGGCTGTGGGGGCACTGTGGCGGCCAGAACTTTGAGGATTGGCCATAAGAACCTTTTGTAAAGACCATTACCAAACGTAAGCACTGTTGTAACTTTGAACAGTTGCTGAATGAGTGGTTCCTAACTGAGGATTACCTGTATATGTATGACAGTCGATTTCAATTATTTAACCTAAGCTTCCTATCTATAATGACAGCTCTATGAAACATGTCTGTGTTAGACTATTTGGGCCAGTGTATTTCACCTGAAGAAGGGGAAATGTGTATTTCATCCTTCCACCATCAGAAACGTACAAACCTCCTTGGATATGCCCATGTATAACAACAAATCAGTAGTGAAATCCAAATTATTTTACTACTGGTTCTGTGGGCGTGGCTTGGGCATGGTGTGGCTTGGTGGGTGTGGCAGGAGAAGGATACTGCAAAATCTCCATTCCCATCCCACTCTTGGGGGAAGGATATTGCAAAATCTCCGTTCCCACCCCACTCTGGGGCCAGCCAGATCGGTATTTGCCGGTTCTCTGAATTATTCAAAATTTCCACTACCGGTTCTCCAAACTCTTCAAAATTTCCGCTACCAGTTCTCTAGAACCTGTCAGAACCTGCTGGATTTCACTCCTGCTACAAATATATTCCTCATTTTCTAATCATTTATTCCCCACTTGTTATCTCTGGCCACACCAGTGCTTTGTACTACCAAGAAGGTGGATCCTTTTCAAAGCTCAGCAGCCATTTCTTCACCTCAATTTAGGTATCCCCTTCTCAACCTATCCTGTTCATGTCTATGGAGATTCTCAACCATCCAGGTCTCAGTCATTCAATACATATTATTTGTTGTGAATTTATTTCACTTCCAGGGTGTCTTTGTACACAGATCAGGGGTGGGTTCTACTTACCTTTACTACCGGTTTGCAATGGAAGCACACACACGCTTCTGCACAAGCTCAGATCGTCCATTATGACACTTTTACTACTGGTCCACAAGAACTGGACAGAACCGGGAGCAACCCACCACTGACGCAGATCTATGTTTTATGGTGGCCTATTATGTAGGAAGGTAAAAACTCTTGCCCTACTCGCTTATGGAGGTTCTCTGTCATCCAGGTCATGGTTGTCCCAAAGGTGCTTTTTCAAGAGGCAACTGGACTTCCTTTGTTTTTCTTTGAAGACATCTTAATTCTCATCCAAGAAGCTTCTTCAGCTCTGACTGGATGGTGAGGAATGGAAGGATTTATATTTGAAGACACAGACAAACCCCCTGGTGGCCTCAATGACTCTCTAAAACAGGGGTGTCAAACTTGGTTTCATTGAGGGCTGCATCAGGGTTGTGCTTGACCTTGGGTGGGCGGGGCCAGGGTGGGCGGGGCCAGCTCAATGTCACTCGTGTCAGGGGTGCCTATGGTGGCCTAAGCACTCTGCCAGTGAAAACGGGCTCCCAAGCTCCGTTTTCAGCTAAGACGGCCTCCTGCAACCCTCTGCCAACGAAAACAGAGCTCCGTTTTTACTGGCAGAGGCACTGTGGCCCGTCCTTTACTGTTTCCAGGGTGGCCCCATGGGCCAGATCTAAGCACCCCACAGGATGGATTCGGCCAGCGGGCCTTGAGTTTGACACCCCTGCTCTAAAAGAATACAAATGACCAGCTGACTGCAAGGAATATAAATCCTGCCATTCCCCACCATCTAGCCAGAAGCTTCTTGGATGAGAAGCAAAACATCTTCAAATCCAGTTGCCTCTTGCAAAAACACCGTTGGGCCATCCTGTTCATCTACTGTACATTTTTTTGCCTCTTTGTTGCACAGTCTGGTGCCTCTGATTTCACCTTGGGAATTGTGCTTTTATCTGCTCCAGGTTTCTAAGCAACAGCCTCCCCTGTGAATTCTTTTCTTAACAACTGCCTCCCCCACTCCAAAAAAAGGATGACATTTTAAACAAGGATTTTTTTTTTTTTTGCCATTAAGGAAGCCTTTCAGATCTGACACTTGCTCTTGAAAAATATTCATTGCCCTAATGAAATTAAACTGGACCACAAAACCCTAGTTTCTAAGCTCATAAGACAATCAACCCAAGGTTCTCATTCAAAGCATAAATGAACAGGCTGACATTATATTTTTGACACATTATGCAAAGACCTAATCCCTTTGAGAAATCGATTATACTGGGAAAGATGGAAGAGGGGAAAAGATGAATGCAGCAATTTCAGCAGTAACGTGGATAAAGGTAAAGGTAAAGGTTCCCCTTGCACATGTGCTAGTCATTCCTGACTCTAGGGGGTGGTGCTCACCTCCATTTCAAAGCCGAAGAGCCAGCGCTGTCCAAAGATGTCTCTGTGGTCATGTGGCCGGCATGACTAAACACCAAAAGTGCATGGAACACTGTTACCTTCCCACCAAAGGTGGTCCCTATTTTCCTACTTGCATTTTTTACGTGCTTTCAAACTGCTAAGTTGGCAGAAGCTGGGACAAGTAATGGAAGCTCACCCCGTTACATGGCACTAGGGATTCGAACCGCTGAACTGCCGACCTTTTGATCAACAAGCTCAGCATCTTAGCCACTGAGCCATCGTGTCCCTTTAGTAAGGTGGATACATACACTCAATTTCGGTGACAACAGATGAACAATTGTGTTGAGGAATTCGCAGAGCAACCCTAGAGTAGCAAGGGTGTGCACATGAAAGCGACCGAGAGCAGTTGCAGATAATCACAGCCAACACAGAGATACACTGAGTTGTGTTTACTTTTTAGGAAATAGCAATAAGACACAGTCCAATAAACAGTCCAGGTCATACACAGATAAAGCAGTAGATAGTAAAACAATAGTCCAGGGATATTCCAATAACAAAGTCTTCTTACCAGTCGTTGTAGTCATACACAATAAACAGTTGCAAACAGTAGCAAACACAGCAAATAGCAGTAACAATCAGTAACGTTCAGCAAATGATTGAAGTGAGAGCAGTAAAGAGAATAAAGAGAAACAAACCCTGTTTCAAACTCCCTCTTAAGGACATTGGTTACAGAGCAAACCAATCAGGACACAGTATGTACAGCAATACAGTCTTAAAGCTATATTGAGGGTTTATATATTGCCAACCCAACAAGTTAGTAAATTATCATTTCCTAACAGATTGGCAGACTTTGAGAACCAGGTTAGTTGAGAAGCAGATCATCCTTGGTAAGGTCTTTCGATGTGGTTTCTAAGTATTGGCACTCATTTGATAGCGCATAATCAATCAAATTCCAAACATGCAAAACAGTCAACCACATATTTTTCATCTTACATCTCTGCCTCCATTGTTCATTCAGAATCTTTGCAGCCTCACAGCTTCTCCCTTGTCCCAAGAGAAAGGGGGATATTCCTTCTTTAACGGACTGAAATCATATTCAGCAGAAATCAGGAGAAATCATGTGGTCACTGAACAAGGACCATGGTCCATTCTTGTTGTGTCCTTGTTCCTTTGCAATTACATTGAGATCAGACTGACTTTTTGATTTCATGTTCCAAAGATTGTATGTAGGGCAGAGTGAAAATAAATAGGGGTCAAAGACAGAGGTGGGTTTCAGCAGGTTCTGACCGGTTCTGGAAAACTGGTAGCGGAAATTTTGAGTAGTTTGGAGAACCGGTAGTAAAAATTCTGACTGGCCCTGCCTGCATCTATTCTCTGTTTCCCAAATCCCAGCTGATAGGCAGGAAATGGTGATTTTGCAGTAACTTTCCCCTGAAATGGGGTGGGAATGGAGATTTTACAGTATTCTTCCCCTGCCACGCCCACCAAGCCATACCCTCCAAGCCACACCCACAGAACCAGTAGTAAAAAAAATTGAAACCCACCACTGGTCAAAGATATGAAAATATGGTTAAATTATATCCTAAAAATTTGGAAAGTATACATAGAAAGCAGCCAAAAAGTTGTTTGTGGACACAAGATATTTCTACACCTTTTAAATATGATCTAATTTCTAGAACCTGACCCACCAGCTGACTGGGTGGCTTCCAGCTCACCTCAACCATAGGTGGGGAAACATTTTCTGCTTTTAATATCGTTATGCTTCTGTGTGTTAACTGCAAATTGGATTGCAAAGATTTAGAAGACCAGAAGATGGCACAAAAGAGATACAGATCGTCCCAAAGGTGCTTTTTCCAAGAGGCAACTGAACTGCTGGTTTTTCTTTGAAGACCTTTTGCTTCTCATCCAAGAAGCTTCTTCAACTCTTCTTCATCTGAAGAAGCTTCTTGGATAAGAAGCAAAACATCTTCAAAGAAAAACCAGAAAGTCCAGACTCAACCCCTCCAAGACCGATTGGCTGTGGCTTCCGGCATCCTGGTATAGTCAGCTGGTGCCATCGCTGACTATTGAGACGAGACCCTGGCTCCCACAGAGAGGGCTCGCAATCTGGTGTCCTCCTGGATACACGGCTCTCTTTAGAAGACCATACGACAGTTGTGGCCAGGGGGGCTTTTTATCAGGTTCGCCTGATCTACCAGTTGTGTCCCTTTCTGGACCAGGACGCCCTGCGCACGGTCACTCATGCCCTTGTCACCTCCTGTCTGCACTACTGTAATGCTGTCTACATGGGGCTCCCCTTGAAGAGCGCCCGGAGGCTCCAACTGGTCCAGAATGCGGTCACGCGGGTGATTATGGGCACGACTCGTTGCACCCATGTAACACTTCTCCTGTGCGAGCTGCACTGGCTCCCAGTGGTCTTCTGGGTGCGATTCAAGGTGCTGGTTACCACCTTTAAAGTGCTCCATGGCTTAGGACCTGGGTACTTACGAGACTGCCTTCTGCCACCGATAACCTCCCACCGGCCAGTTCGCTCTCATAGAGAGGGACTCCTCAAGGTGCCATCGGGTCGACTGGCGACCCCCAGGGGGAGAGCCTTCTCTGTGAGAGCTCTTGCCCTTTGGAATGAATTGCTCCCGGAGATACGTAGAATCCCCAACCTCCGTACTATTCACCCTGCCCTCAAGACCCTGCTATTCCAACAGGCGGGGCTGACCATTTAAATGAATTTTAATTAGGTATTTTAATTCTGGGGTTTTTAACTAAATTGGGCCAAATTGTTTAATATTTTTACATTTTAAAATTATGGTGTTTTGTGTTTTTACTTTGGCTGTGCACCACCCTGAGTCCTGCGGGAGAAGGGCAGTATAAAAATATGATTGATTGATTAAATAAATAAATAAATAAATAAATAAATAAATAAATAAATAAATAAATAAAACGTGCAGTAGGTCGCTTAGCAACCATTCAAAGTTACAATGGATCCTCCAAAAAAAGACTTTATGATCCAGTTATGAAGTTCTGCCATCTCCCTACAGATCATGTGACCGCATTTTAGCCATTTAGTATCCAGCCTACATTTATGGCCCTTTGCAGTACACTGTAGTCACATCAGGGGTGAAATCCAGCAGGTTCTGACAGATTCTGGAGAACCGGTAGCAGAAATTTTGAGTAGTTTGGAGAACTAGCAAATACTATCTCTAGTTGGTCCTAGAGTGGGATGGGAATGGAGATTTTGCAGTATCTTTCCCTGCCACCCCCACCAAGCCATGCCCACCAAGCCATGCCAAGCCACGCCCACCGGTAGTAAAAAAAATTGGAATTTCACCACTGAGTCACATGACTATAATTTAAGACAGTTGTGACAGAAACTGTGTTTACTTTCAGTTTCCAGCAAAAACCAGCCAATACCCATCAATGGATTTGCTTAACAACTACCACAAAAAGGTTATGAAAACAGCCCTCTTGATCAATGGTGACCCTCTTTATCACTGTCACAACTTACGACTGTAATTGCCAGACAAAATTATAGTCATAACTTAAGGCCAACCTGTATGGCTAGCATGCTGACCTAATAGGATGGGAGAAATCATTCTATGATATATACTTGGTCCACCTTCATCTTGTTTTTGAAATGTATTGTGTGAAACTGTAGCTCAACTTTTGCTCAGGATTGCTTAGCAAAGTGCCAAAACTTTGCTAGGACCCCTGTATATAATGTTTATTAATTGCATGCTAAATCAAATTGAAAGTGATTTGGTTGCTTTAAGTAAGCTGGGTTTGGGGCGTAACAGGTAAGAGTAGAAGAGGAAACAGGAAGGGGGGAAGTTTTATTGAAAACTCCTTTAATGCTGCATATGTAATGAACAGATTGTATCCTTCTTCTAAATCTGGTGGTAGTGTTACAATGCTCAAATAGAAAATAATTTATTATGGACTGCAACAAATGTTGAAATTCTAATCCCATTTCATTCTGAAACATTTATTCGTAACTTCACTAAACCATACATTTCTCCAAAATATTCTCAATTGATATTGTGTAAGTTAACAACTGCCAAGGGTGTCATATACTTGTTACTTTGATCTCTTCTATGGAAGGGTGCTTAGATCTGGCCCACAAAGCCACCCTAGAAACAGCGATAGGACCAGACCGCAGTGCCTCTGCCAGCAAAAATGGGCTCCCAATTTCTATTTTCAGCTGGGACAGCCTCAGTGGGGAAATCCAAATTGTTTTACTACCAGTTCTGTGGGTGTGGCTTGGTGGGTGTGGCATGGGTTGGTCGGCATAGCAGGGGAAGGATACTGCAAAATCCCCATTCCCACCCCACTCTGGGGCCAGCCAGAGGTGGTATTTGCCAGTTCTCCGAACTACTCAAAATTGCTGCTACCGGTTCTCCAGTACCTGTCAGAACCTGCTGGATTTCACCCCTGGACAGCCTCCTGCAACCTTCTATGAGTGAAAACGGAGCTCGGGAGGGCCGTGCAGCCCTTCTGAGCTCCATTTTTACTGGCAGAGTGTTACAGAAAGCCGGCCCAGCTGAAAATGGAGATTGGGAGCCCATTTTCACTGGCAGAGCACTCGGGCCACCATAGGTGCCCCTGACACAAGTGACATCGAGCTGGCCATACGCATCCTGGCCACACACATCTCAGCCCCCTGAGGTCAAACACAACCCTGATGCGGCCTCAATGAAATCAAGTTTGATACTCCTGTCCTATGACATCAGCAGGAATTCTGAGGGTGATTTTCGCCACATACTATAAACATATGACAAAATGGCTTGGTCCAGATCTGAAAATAACTTGTGCCAAACACTAACCATTTTTAAAATAACTACAAGGGTACATCAAATTACACAGCTATCAAAAGGCCAATTAAAATTCCATTCTGTTCAAATTAAACCTTCAGTTCTCCCATTGGAGATACATAACGATAAGCCTGGCTGGGCATAAAAGCAGTTTCACAACATGCATTACTCAGATGTACAACTATTAACCAGATCATGTTCAGAGGAAAAGGGGTGTTTTATTTTTCCCTTTCTCTTTTGCATTGCAGCCAGAGGGAAATTTCACAGTGTGAATTTGCAGGTGATTCCGATAATCACACAGTACCGTAGTACCGTCATCCTCAGCTTCTTTGATCAGTTGTTCCTACGGTAAAAGCAACATCTGCTTTTTAAGTAAAGCCTTGGAATGTTTCCCAAGACAAATATATAAAGAACAAGAAATAGGTTTTGGGTTTAGAGCAAGTAAAGCTGGAGGGAAGTTGAAACTGCTTGCAACACACACAAAAAACCCCATATTGATCATTGTTGGTTATTTTAATAAAAAGTTTGTCTATTTGCAGCTTTACAATGAGACACTGCTGGAGGTTGCCTATTGAAAAATCTTCCATTTTTCCATTGTTCCATCTTCCATCTTCCATTGTTATGGTCCTTTGCTTTCTGAAGACAGACAACCTCATGTGTGGCAAAACCAGTGGTGAAATCCATTTTTTTTTATTATCAGTTCTGTGGGCATGGCTTGGTGGGCGCAGCAGGGGAAGGATACTGCAAAATCTCTATTCCGACCCCACTCCAAGGGAAGGATACTTCAAAATCCCCATTCCCTTGCCACTCCTGGGAGAAGGACATTGCAAAGTCTACATTCCCACCACACTCTGAGGCCAGCCAGAGGTGGTATTTGCCGGTTCTCCAAACTATTCAAAATTTCCACTACCGGTTCTCTGAACTGCTCAAAATTTCCACTACCAGTTCTCCAGAACCTGTCAGAACCTGCTGGATTTCACCCCTGGGCAAAACTCTCTGAACTGATGCAATGGAAGAAAACTATGAGAACATTATGGTACATGAAGAACTTGCTTGGTTGTTTTCTCCTTCTTCTACCTTGAAACTCTGCCTGCTGACAGACTGCATCAACCCTTCACTGACACCACTGACCTTTTGGCAAGTTGAAGAAATGTCAATTTGTCATGGTAGGCCTGTCACCAAAACGACTCTGAACTGGTGACGTGGAAGGGTTTATATGCTTTCTACTCGCTCTCTGAGCAAATGGAAATATGTTGTGATTCTGAAGCATGCTGGTTTCAAAATGACTATCCAATGACCTGGCTTCTGGGACCCGTGAGCAACTGATGTGCTTTTAAATAGTCCAAAACATTTCTGGTTTTAGAAATAGAAGGATAAACTTGAGCATTTCATATTTCTGGATTTTTAACGTGGGCTTAAAATGGTTAACGCAGGATTAACAATGGTTGACAACAAATACACCATTGTTATTTAAGCATGTGCTTAAATCTGAAGAGCTGCAGAAAGTGACAGCATCTGGTTGACCTTATCTAGGTTCAAAAGTGAAACTTGGGTCACACTGGATGGGAGACCATCAGGAAATGCCAGGGATGTAGGCTAGGTTGGAAATAGAAGAAGACAACAGAAATCACTTCTAGGAAGCTACCCATGATGTCATCAGGACTCAGCCTGAAAATTTCACCCATACCTAAACATGTAAAAGATGGAGACAATATATATCAAGAAAGCTAAAAGTTCAGCTTGTTTTTCTTTCCAATAGAAGTTGGCTTTATTTATTCCATTCTAATTTTTTCAGTATTAGTTACTGAAAGATATTCCACTATAGGAGTGTCATTTATTGAGGCAATAAAATAAGACATATACACATACACCTAAAGACAGTCTTAAAGAGAAAATGTATTTTTTAAAAATTTAATTCAAAATTACAAAGAGAACCAGTTTGGTGTAGTGGTTAAGGTACTAGTCTAGAAACCAAGAGTTTCATAAATTCTAGTTCTGGTTTAGGCATGAAATCTGACTGATGACTTTGGAACAGTCTTTGTCTCTCAGCCAAGCTCACCTCACATTTGTTGTGATGAGGAAAATAGGAAACAGGAGTATTAAGTATGTTCACTGCCTTTGGACAAAATCACCATCAGTCAATTGCAAATGGCAGCTTTGCTTGGAAGTTTCAGGTAACAGAACATACATAATGTAATAAAAACACAAACAGAATGCTGGCAAGGAAAAGCTTTACATGGTCAAGATCTACAAAAGATCAAGGAGAAAATGGATAAAAATAAAACGTGGCAATGGCTTAAAACTGGCATGTTGAAAAAAGAAACTGAAGGCTTAATTTTGCTTGTTCAAGAGCAAGTTATTTGAACTAATCAGGACCAGAACTTTAAAATCATCAAATGAATCAAAGTGCAAATTGTAGAAAGAAGCAGAAGAAACAGTAGAGCATATATTGAGCTCATGCAGGAAGATCACACAAACTGATTATAAACAACAGTGTAACACAGTCATAAAAATGAGTCCTGAAACATTTCTAAAAATTATCATGTGCTAGCAATGAAAAATTGGTTGGGATATATTGTTGGAAAAGTAGTTGAAAATGAGTGGGTTAAAATATTGTGGATTTTCCAAATACAAACGGGTAAAGAAGAGAGCGTGGCAGTACCAGTACCAGTACTGTAGAACAGAAGACAAAGAATTTGAGAAGACCACATATTATCAAGATCTGAAAATTTAAATTGAAATATTATGGTATAAACTGGCAATGGTGGTCCTAGTAACATATGGTGTAATTTTTGTGGATCTACACCAATGGTGGTTTCAAAATTTTTTACTACTGGTTCTGTGGGTGTGGCTTAGTGAGTATGGCATGCCTTGGTGGGCGTGGCTTGGTGGGCATGGCTGAGGAAGAATACTGTAAAATTCCCATTTCCTCCCAATCAGCTGGGACTTAGGAGGCAGAGAATAGATGGGGGTGGGGCCAGTCAGAATTTTTACTATCGATTCTCTGAACTACTCAAAATTTCCACTACCGGTTCTCCAGAACTGGTCAGAACCTGCTGAAACCCACCTCTGGTCTGCATATATACTACACTAACACACTATGACATCCTAGATTCTTGGGAAGAAGTCAATGTGAATGAAGGTCAACACCAGCTAAAGAACTAACAGTTGTGACTTTACATTCTTGTGTATAATAATGATTTCCAAGGTCCTATCATATTAGCTTTTTTGTACAATCACCACATCTCAAAGTGTACGCAAGATCCAAATGTCAAAATTTTCCAGATCAATTATAATTTCATGGCAGACTTAATTCTCTTGTTCTCACTCCCCCATCACCCTTTAAAAAAAAAAAGAGTAGCAAGGAATGTAGAAAGTAAAGTTTGCTAAGTTGAAGCAGACTTGGCACTCTGGCTGGTCCAAATGTGAGATTCACAGAGCGGAAAATAATTGAAAGACTATATGCCACTAGATGGAAAGAGAAGATGAAAGCTATTCACTTCCACCACTCTTCACACACCCTCCCAACACTATCCAGTTCCTGTTCTGTACAATTTCTCTTTCATTTTCCGTCTCTCTGCATTTAAACAAAACACACTCTGAATGAAGTCGAAGAAGGACATTTTTCAGGGTTTTTTTTCTGCTGAGCTTGCAAAAAAATAATAATACAACATGCATGTAGAAAATGATTGCTGGACCCAGCTCCTATTTACCTTATTTCTTTCATTGTTAAATTGCAATAACATCTTTCTGTGCATGGCAATATTATACTCTGAGAGATCGGTAGCCTAGTAAGCCTTAGTTTAGCTAAGATTGTTTAAAGGACCATGAAAATTTAGGAATCAGAAATCATAGGGAGGACCCAGATTGTTGGGGGCAATATGCTGACTCTGTAAACCGCTTAGAGAGGGCTGCAAAGCACTATGAAGCTGTATATAAGTCTAAGTGCTATTGCTATAGTTCTGAGAATCAGAATAGAGCTGAAAGGGATCTTGGAGATCTTCTAGTCTAGCCTCCTGCTCAAGCAGGAGATCCTACTACAATTCTAAAATTCTTGAGAAAGAAGTAGAATATATCATCCAGCTAATTCCAGAATTGCAAGCAACCTCTTTTCTCGAAACTCTTCCTAATTCCAAAGCAATAAGGAGTTCATTCTGTCCAGAGTTGAGAAGCTGCCTGGTAGGAAAAAGCCACTGCTTTAATAAAGGACATTGAATAGATTCAATATCAGATTTCTCTTTCCAGCTGTCTACTGGTCCCCTTAGTACCACTTGCTATTATCAGGACCTTCCACGCCTGCCCTCTTTCTATAATTAGGATAGCAGCTATGGTTAATCTGGGCCATTTTTCAAAACCAGATTTCCTCAACAGCAGTAGCCGTCAATCAGCAGCTTGAATGGCTCGCATTCTTTCAGGACATGTTGGAATCAAGTATATTTGAAGTCCCTGGAGTTGCATCTTCCCAAAGAAATAAACATTTTCTTACCTTCGGCGTAGTCCTTTCCTCTCCTGCTTGGCTTCTTTCTGATGGTCCAGTAATCCATTTGCCTACCAATCGGTCCCTTTGTCCACTTCCTTGACCATGAAATAAAGCATCCTTGTCTGTAACACTGGTTAACCCCAAGGTGGTCTTTCCTTGTCTGTGAAGCGACGTGACTGAACCTAGATGATTTGTTTCCCTCTGAATTGTATGAAGTTTGGAGTTGTGAAGCGGTTTAGGGGGTAGCGCCTTTAAAGGATCTTCTGAAGAATGGGACAGACCGGACTTCCCTCGCATTGTTTTCTTTCCCACCTGAATTACTCGCTGAGATTTGATTTCCCCTGAGAAGTTTTTGCATTCTGCTGTATCTTGTTTGCCTGCCGTTGCTGAAGAAACATCTAAGCGCCGTGAAGGCAATTTCATTGCTGAAGTTCCATTTTCTATGCCTTGTGATCTGAGAGCAGAAACATGACAACTTGAGCAACTGTTGCTACGATTTTCTTCTCCTGCTCTGGAGTAGTTATTTTTGATCACCGGTTGTTTCTGTTTTTCTTTGGTTTTCATACCAGGATTCATACTCTGCTGTTGTCCAACGGTAAGAGTCATTCCTGTTTGCAAAGTTGATGGTCTGTACGCCGTCAAGTTTCTCCTGACAGCTACCTCTTTGGACTTTGATGGATGACTTCTGAAGCCAATGGTGGTCTCCATAGGCATAGTGTCATCTGATACTTGAAATAGGCGAGGCATTTCACTGAGGAAGTACGAACACCCATCACAATCAGTACTCGGAATTAGCTCATTCTCCTCGTCATCACTTTCCAACAGAAACTTCAGCTTTGCTTCCCAGTCCTCATAGATCTCCTCCGTCATCACATCAGAACATTCAGTATCTTCAAGGAAATTATTCCAAAAAACCACAGTGGCTTCAATAAAGTTTCCATCCAGGTGAAGCTCAATGCCACTATCCACCATAAAAGTGGAATTCTCTGCTAAGTAGAACTTATCTTCTAGAGGAACCCTTGTGTGACTCTCAGACAGTATGTCCTTTTTCAGAACTTTGCTGAGGCTACCCTTTTCACATGTCTTGGCATATTCGGTTGTTTGACAAGCAGTTAAGACTTTAGCATTAAAGCAACAGCTGTCCGTGCGCTCAGAAATCTGACTTGCTAGCGTGGAATTTACTTGTGAGCTATCAAATCCATCTACCTTGCCTTCAATAGAATTCCAACGTTCTTCAACACCATCATAAATAAAAAGACCAGAGACACTTTGGTTTGTGCTCGGAACAAAATTGTCATTTCTCTTCAGAGAATGTACATTGTTAATTTCCATTTTTTTTTCTTCAGGCAATTAGTGTTTTTATAATGATTTTCTATTGTAGGAAAAGTGTCACGTTTACAGAAGACTGTTGTTCCTATGATTTTCTTCATTCATAGTCCAACCGATTCTGGTTCTGGAAAATTTAATCAGAAGAATCATGGGTTAGTCACGAGCATTTTGTAAGAGATAAACCTTTTATAATTTTTTCATCTTTATTTCAGTTTTCTATATGATGACTATCGCCAAGCTAGATTTGATATTCTTCAGAATCTCTTGAACTCAGTTTAAGAAAGCTGAAGAACCGTTTTTTCTAGCCAGCTTGATGCTTGCACACCTCTAGATTTTAAAACACACAAAACATTAAATGTTAATCTTTACTATTAGATTTATAGGCCCTCCAATTCCATCCATGTAATAGCAATATCAAACACTTAATATACATTCATTTAACTGAGGCATATTTTAATGTAGGACTGAAGTGTTCCAAAATAAGAAGCATCTTTGACTATCAAATGATAAAAATCCAACCATTTAATATAAGACAGTACTCTGAGATCTAGAATCTAATCTATGACGTAAATTGAATACCAAAGGAGCGAGAATGAATCAAGTAAGCAGGATGTTCTTTAGAGCAGAAATGACTCCAGGATTACCTGCAGAGGTTTCATGTGGTTATAAAAGTTAAGACCAGGCCTGGTGAATCTTTCCAAAGGCTTAGTCCAGTATTTTGTTTCATAGGGCAGCTGGCCAAACATCTCTGGATAACTCACATGCAGGAGACAGATAGAGACATACCAAGGGATGGGCTTCAAAAATTTTAGCAAGGGGTTCTCTGCCCAGTTGCTGAGTGGGCGTGGCCATGGTGGGCATGGCCTAGTCAGCCTCCTGCACCACGGCAGAGGGGTCATTTTTGCCCTCCCCGAACACTGGAGACTTTCTTCGAGCCTCCGGGAGGGCGAAAACAGCCTCCCCAGGCTCTGGAGGCCCCCTTCAGGCCTTCTCCAACCCTGTTTCCAGCCTTCTCGAACTTCCAGTAGGCCCATTTTTCACCCTCCCTGAGCCGCTGCACACACCCTGCACTTACCTGCATCCAAAATGGGCTGTGTGGGGACTCCTGGGAGGAGAGGTGTGGGGTGGGCGGGGCCAGCCAGGAGTGGGATTTGGGGGTTCTCTGAAGTGCACAGAATCTTAGTTAGAGGTTCTCCCAAACCCTGCGAACCGCCAGCAGCCCATCCCCGGACATACCCCTCTTCTGCCATGATTGCCCTGGGACTGCTATTTGAAGGCCAGTTTTCTCCAACACAGGAGTAATATTGCATCTTTAAGACCAACAGTCCTCAATGGATCTCCCCTCTATTAATTTGTCCAATCTCCTTTATCATGCCATTACCACATCTTGTGAGAATCAATTCACGAGTCCAATCATGCTCTATGAAGATGGATTTGTTTGTTAATTAAGCTAAATGCCACCTTGGATCACCTGGAACTATTAAACTGATTCAGTCAGAAGCAAAGAAATTAGCAGGTTCAAATGGTTTGAGGTCTCACCTCTTTGGCAATGTAAATGTATGAAGAAAATAATATAAAAATCAGGGGTGCTATTCAACAGGTTCTGACAGGTTCTGGAGAATCGGTAGCGGAAATTTTGAGTAGTTCGGAGAACCGGCAAATACCACCTCTGGCTGGCCCCAGAGTGGGGTAGGATTGGAGATTTTGCAATATCCTTTCCCTGGAATGGGGTGGGGATGGAGATTTTGCAATATCCTTCCCCCAGAAGTGGAGAGGGAATGGGTATTTTGCAGTATCCTTCCCCTGGAGTGGGGTGGGAATGGAGATTTTGCAGTATCCTTCCCCTGCCGTTCCCACCAAGCCAGACCATGCCCACCAAGCCACGCCCACAGAACCGGTAGTAAAAAAAAATTGAATTCACCATTGATGAAAATACTTAAGAAAACTTCTACTTGTAAATTGCCTTTCATTCAGCTACTTTGCAGTAGTTTTTCAATGCAATTGCCCAGTTCATGCTTAATTGAGCCAATCTTGTCCCATAGTTTTTAATGATACCTAAAAATCCTTACCCGTACATTTTTGTTTGGTGTTAATCTAACCCTTTACTTGTAATCCCTAGCAATCACATCACTGTGAGAAGAAAGGTTTTGCTTCTGTAAGTCATTTTCTCAAATGTTATGGCTATTCTTTTCCAAATGTAAATCTTTTCTCTTATTTTCAGGTTTTCCTTTTAGAAAAGAGGGAACTATTTAGATTATAAATGTATCTCAGCCACATCTTCTGGGTACAACAGCTTGTCAGTCCCCATGGTAAAATAACCATGAAAAGAAGTACTTGTCTAAAAAAAAAACCTGGGGGGGGGGGAAAGAATTACAGGACAGTTACAGCATACAGCGCAGTGCACTTCACCACAATTTGACACAAAGATTTCAACCTCCCCCCCTTTTCTTTTTCAGGCCAAGAAATTCTAGTTAAACACATCTAGAGTTTGCAAAGAAACTTATTTTCAATTGAACCTTAAATTAAGTCTGTATAGGAGTAACTATACAGGGGGAGACGTTATCAGTCTTCAGATAACTGAATGGGAAGAAGTTATGGAAAAGCTCCTGAGGATAGAATAACAGGTGAAAGCTTTACTAAGGGAGATCCAAATAAGGAGAATTTCCTGACTGTAAGCTATTAAACTGTGGAATGCTCTGCTTCCTGGAGTCATGGATGTTCTGTCTCTGGAAATTTTCAAGCCAATGTTGGACAGCCATTTGACTGGGATGATAAGAGGATTTCTCCTTGGGCTGGAGACTGGCCTAGAAGCAGAGGTGATATTCAGCCAGTTCGGACTGATTCAGACAAATCCCACCTCTGACTAGAAGACTTCCAAGATTTCTTCCAACCCTATGTTCTAGGGAGGATTACTTCAGAATAAACCTTCATAGGATCATATTGGCAAGGATTGGTGTTTTATAGACAAGTTTCCCGTTTTAGGTTCATTTCTTAGAAATGCTCAAAAAACGAAGAAAGTTGCAATAAGATACTTAGGTCATAAAACTGATTATCTCCTTGAATTTCATATATGGAAATATCTTCCTGTTTTGTTTTGGTTTTTTTACTGATCTCTTGCTTAGTTTTAAATCAAATTATCTGTGATTTCAGTTTCAGCCTGGGAACATGAGAAAAGAGAAAAACTGCTTTTCCATATTTACAGGGAAATATTTTTAAACATTGGCTTCTTCCTGAGCAGCAACACAATTCAATTCAAGCTTTATTACCTGAGAATATCAGAGAATGGGTTTTATATTCAGGCTGTCTTCAGCTGGAAATAAAGAACAGGAAATGATCAGAGCAGTTGCAAATCTACATATTCCATTGTGAATAAATCTGGGACATTCAATGTATGTTTGAATAATCACCGTCAATCCATAGATATGGGAAACATTCACAAGTTATGCTGACTATGTTCAGTAGTAAGCATGCTAAAAGTCGTATCTATGATGTATTTCACAAGTGATATGACATTTATAGAGAATAAGGAAGTTTATATTGATGGGGATATGCAGAAACTACACATCAACTTTGTTTAACAACCACTATTGGTTGTTAAACCTATTGGTAGCAGCTCTATTATTAGGCAAAATAGTCACAAAGTGGAAAATCACATGACCATGATTGTGTTTTTATTTTCCCTACCCCCTGCCCCTTGGAATCTCACTCCAGTGCTGAGATAATTAGCAAGAAGGGAATTAATGTTTATATTTATTTTCATTGGAGAGAAAGGGATTTTTAAGAGAGTAAGCAGACACACAATAAGGAATATACATTGGAAAGAATGCAGTGCAGGGGTGGGTTGCTCCTGGTTTGCACTGGTTCACAAGAACCGGTAGTAGAAATTTGTAGTAGTTCGGAGAACTGGTAATAACATTGGCTGGCCAAGCCCCCGAACCGGTCCCTGGCCTGGTCATCGCTTGCTTACCCCATCCACCTCATCAGAAGCTTTTTTTTTTACTTTCAAAAGCATTTTTTTCTACAACCTCTTCAGCCGAAAAAATGCTTTTAAAAGTAAAAAAAAAGCCTCTGATGATCGCGCAGCACAGCTGGGATCATCAGAGGCTTTTAAAAGCATTTTTTCTACAACCTCTTCAGCCGAAGAGGTTGTAGGGGAAAAAAAGCCTTTAAAAGCCTCTGGCAACCCCAGCTGAGTTGCCTGATCATCAGAGGCTTCTAAAAGCAATTTTTTCTGCAACCTCTTTAGGTTGTAGAAAAAATGCTTTTAAAAGTTTTTTTTAAAAAATTGGTCATGCCCATCCAGTCACATTACCCCCCACTAAGCCACGGCCACAAAATAAGCCACACCCACAGAACCAGAAGTAAAATAATTTAGAACCCACCCCTGATGCAGTGGCATAACTTCCAACAGTCACTGAATGAGTGATCTAAAGGGGGGGGGTTAATATTTTAAAAAATAATGTTGATTCACCAGACTTGAATACAAAATAATTGCAAGCATGTGTAAAGCCATCACAGTGGGTGACAGTGCCTACCCAAACTTAAGTGAGCTCAAGAAAAGCTAGACTAGTAAGCTTTTTTTTAAAGAATTCAAGAGAAGGAAATATAAATTACTTCCAAATCATTACCTGCAAAAATATGGATATGTCCATTTAATTCTCTGGAGTGTAATGAAACTCAACGACGATTTTACTTTTTTTATGAATTTGTCTAAGCTTTAATGATAGAACTATTTCTTAGGGCCATTGTGTTATCTACATTCCAAGATACTTCTGCAAAGGCTGCAAGTCATTAATTCTACAAAAGTCTTTTGATTAAAGAATTCAAATAAGCCTTTGAACATGGCCCAGGAGACCCTTGCCAGCTACCTCAGTAGAGAGCATGACATCTCCATCTTCTGACAAAGACAAAGAAGGCATAATGACTGAACAAGGAGTTCTCCTAATGAGAGATGCCTGGCTCTCTCCTCATCCTATGTCACAGCAATCTCAACCCCCATGAAACTTTTTTGCTGTCTCTTGTTAGCCAGGGCCCAGGAAATAAAATGAGAATGGGAAACAACCTAGGCTTCTCTAAAATCTTAATAGAGTGGTTTCATCTGCCCAGCTTTACTGGCTGAGGAATTATGGGAGTTGAAGTCTGCCAAGGTTGGAGGCCTAGACAACTTGCAAGTAGCACAGGACTAAAAATTCACCAGCCAAGTGGTTTATATTTTTAATTTACATATTTCACTTGGGACTAACACAAGCAGTAGTATAAGTAGGTTTGTTGCACAGCTTAACCTTCAATCAATCAATCATTCGTCTCTGGACACAATTCTAAGTCAAACTATTTCTCTTTCTATTGCACAGAGACCATCATTTGCTTGGTTGCAGATGAATTAACTTTGAAGGCAGGTGTCAGATCTTTCACCTTGTTTCAGTGCCAGACTGCCATAGACTCTGGGGGAAGGTAGGGGAGGGAAAAGAGGGAATGCCAAAGAACAGGTAGTCCTTGACTTACAACAGTTTGTTTAGTGATCGTTTGAAGTTACGACAGCACTGAAAAAAGTGACTGATGACCGTTTTCACTCGTTGCAGCATCTCCGTGGTCACATGATCAAAATTCAGATGCATTGGCAAATGACTCATATTTATGACAAGTTTGCAGTGTCCCGGAGTCAGGCAATCGCCTTTTGCGGCCTTCTGACAAGCAAAATCAACGGGGAAGCCAGATTCAAGTTAACAACGATATTACTAATTTAATAACCATAGTGATTCACTTACTTGGATCAGGAGGCTCTCCTCACAGTCACTCATGCCCTTGTCACCTCACGGTTGGATTATTGCAATGCGCTCTACATGGAGCTACCCTTGAAAAGTGTTCAGAGACTACAGTTGGTCCAGAATGCAGCCGCGCGAGCTGTTGTGGGTGCACCTAGATACACCCACATTACACCAATTCTTCGCGAGCTGCACTGGCTCCCTATCGGTCTCTGGGCGCAATTCAAGGTGTTGGTTATTACCTTTAAAGCCCTACATGACTCAGGGCCAGGCTATCTTCGAGACCGCCTTCTACTGCATAGCTCCCAACAACTGGTAAGATCCCACAGAGTCAGTCTCCTCCAGGTCCCATCAGCTAAACAATGTCAGCTGGCGGGCCCGCAGGGAGGGCCTTCTCGGCGGCTGCCCCAGCTCTCTGGAACCAATTACCCCCTGAGGTCCAGACTGCTCCCACCCTACTGGCCTCCTAGAAAGCGGTGAAGACCTGACTCTTCCGGCAGGCCTGGGGCCGTTGATCTCGCTATGGTGATCTTGCGAGACCCGGCCATGAATTGGAGTGTATAGGTTTTAATGTTTTTTTTTAAATTTTTGTATGGCATATTGTTTGCATTGTTCTATTCTTTGTTGTTAGCCACCCAGAGTCGGGTGTGTTGGGTGGCATAAAATGTGACAAAGAAAGAAAGAAAGAAAGAAAGAAAGAAAGAAAGAAAGAAAGAAAGAAAGAAAGAAAGAAAGAAAGAAAGAAAGAAAGAGGGAGGGAAGGTCTCAGGGAAGGCCTGATTTAGCCCTTGGCCAACACAGATGCCCCTGACTTGAGTACCATGTCACGCCCTCCACGGCCATGCCCCCCAGCTATGCCACGCCCTCCGAGGTCAAACACAACCCTGATGCCCTCAATGAAATTGAGTTTGACATCCCTGTTCTAACCTCATGTGGCTGTATTGGAAGCTGTTCCTGACTCCAGCTGAGTGGTTTCTAACTTTACAGGGTGGGGTACTCATGGTTCTAGGATGTAAGAGAGGAAATCCCCATTGAAACCTTATAGAAAGCAACATGGAACACTATACCCTATGTATACTACGCTACGCTATATATAGAACATAATAGAAAACAGGTCATCCATTTAAAAGGATGGGTATGTCCTCTTTCAGTCTTACTGTGTGGGGTTTCCCCAGCTTTCCGGCTTCTGTATTAATACTTTGCAATTTTCTAAAGTCCTTTGATGACTTTGGAACATTGGGGGTGGATCCATGTAGGAGTGGATAGATGGGAAATAGGGTTTAAAGGAGGGAGGGGAAAAACAGTCTCATAACCCTGCCCCAAATCCTAGCCCTAAGGATTGCAACTAATTTTCCCTATCTGTTGACCACAGTTAAGTAGATGAATAAAGGCAACTTCACAATCTTACCATTCTTGGTGGTTAAGCAAATTGGCTAAGATTAGGTTTTGCAGCTATTAGGCTGGTTCTCAATGCATGGCACTGAAATTCAGGACTGATGCTACATCTGTCTAACCAATAATACAGGTAGTCCTCGATTTACAACAGTTCATTTAGTGACCATCCGAAGTTACAACAACACTGAAAAAAGTGACTTATGACCAGTGGTCATAAGTCACAAACCAAGCCGAGGTGGCACAGTGGTTAAAGTGCAGTACTGCAGCTACTTCAGCTGACTGCTAGTTCAACAGATCAGCGGATCAAATCTCACGGCTCAAGATTGACTCAACCTTCCATCTTTCCGAGGTAAGTAAAATGAGGACCCAGATTGTTGGGGGCAATATGCTATTTAGTATACTGTCTTTGGTGTAAACCGCCCAGAGTCTTTAGAGAGTGGGTGGCATAGAAATATGAATAATAATAAAAAATAAGTGATAAAATATATAATTTGTTACGATGGTTCTGTGGGCGTGGCTTGGTGATGGTGGTGGGTAATGTGACTGGGTGGGCACAGCCAACTTTTTTTTTCTTTTAAAACCATTTTTTTAACAACCTCTTCAGCTGAAGAGGTTGTTTTTAAAAATGCTTTCAAAAGCCTCTGACAATTCCAGCTGAGCCGTGCGATCATCAGAGGCTTTTTTTTACTTTTAAAAGCATTTTTCGGCTGAAGAGGTTTTCAGAAAACAACATTTTCTGCAGTGGTTATTAAACAAATACAGCAGCTGTAGGAGAATGCTGCAGTTGTTAAGTGAATACATTATTCACTGTGGTGTCCTTTTGCCGAAAACTATAACTAAGTCACTGTAAGTAACTGTTGTAAAAGGAGGTTGTAAAAAACTGCAGGATGCTGCAAGCAGCTGAAAATGCAGTTGTGTGGCCAAGTGTCCAAAATGTAATATTGTGATCAAGGGAGGTGAGGTGAACCATCAACTTCACAGATATGGGTTGTAAATCCCTTTTTACAGGTTGATCATATAAATCACTAAGCTGCTGGTCATAAGTCAAGGGCTACCTGTAACCTTCTGCGATCATATGCAGAGAGAATTATTCTTACTTTGCATTTTCCATATACTTAGCTTCTACAGAGAAACCTTGCTATTAATGGCTATAGAGATTCTTATCCATCCAGGTCATGGTTGTCCCGAAGATGCTTTTTTCCCCCCATAAGGACTTTCTTTATTTTGCTTGAAGATGTTTCACTTCTCATCCAAGAAGCTTCTTCAGTTCTCAAGTTCAGAACTGAAGAAGCTTCTTGGATGAGAAGTGAAACATCTTCAAGCAAAACCAAAAAAAAGTCCAATTGCCTTTTGAGGGGGGAAAAAAAAGCACCTTTGGGACGTGCCACAAATGTTTCATGTGAAAAAGGCCATAACTCACTTTTTCAGTACCGTTGTCACTTTGAATGGTCACTAGATGAATTGTTGTAAGTTGAGGACTACCTGTATGCCTGGTTCATTTTAACCTGGGATAATGTTGGGGTTTTTTATGTCTTTAACTTGAGACATTGGACAGACCCAGCCTGTGTCAGGTATGCTTTCTTTCAGCACTCAAGAAAGAAACACCCCGACTCCATTTTCATAGAGAAAGGTACTTTTACTGAGTATGAACTGAATGCAACCAAAGAAAAGCCAGGTCAGAGGCGATAGGCGCGAAAATCACATATAGAAAGCATCCTTAAAACCCTCCCCCCAATGGTCCAGTCAGGATTATCCAATCCACATCCCCCCAAGGGGTCATGTGGGGTGCAGCTTACGATAGCTCCATCCTTCTGACATGCCAGGACAGTTGACCTTGACTGGTTATCAGTGCGCCTCCCAGCTGCAGAGAAACGCTGAGGAAAACTTTCTCCAATTTACTCCACCAGCTCACTTCCCCTCTCCCAATATCCAGACAGCTCCCCTCTCCTCCCATTTCAATGACAGCCGTAGCAAGCAAGTAATATAAAAGTGGAGGCTGACAGCCTGTTTGGTGAGTTCACTGTTATGGGAACCCAGATAATGGGTGAATTACAAATAATAAAGTTGCAAATCCATCTTGTAAACAGAGCTGGAGTTCAGAACTGAAGAAGCTTCTTGGATGAGAAGCGGAACCAGTGGTGGGTTTTTACCAGGTCATCCCGGTTTGGGCAAACTGCTAGTAGCGGCAGCGGGAGGCTCTGCCCAATCGCCTGGACATCATCACGGACATTTCTGCGCATGCACAGAAGCATCACCCGCGAGTGAAGCAAGCATGCAAATGCGCTCACTGTTCCAAACCGGTAGCGAAGATAAGTGAAACCCACTACTGAGGAGAACGTCTTCAAGCAAAAACAAAAAAAATGTCCAGTTGCTTTTTTGTGTGTGTGGGGGGGAGTGGGAAAGCAGCTTTGGGAAGTGCCACAAATGTTTCTTTTTTTTGTAAAAAGTTTATTTTTTACACACACACACACACACACACACACAAACATACAATGTATTTTTGCTGAACAGAGTGTTTGGCCGGTTAACAAATTTAAACAATTTTTAATCTTTACAACTAAAATTACCATTTCTATACCTTTTTGCAATAGTGTTTATTTTCATCTATTTTTTACCAACATCACCCTTCATTTTCATCTCTAATTTTAATCAAATTCCAATTTTCTTAAGTAGTACAGTCCAACATTTTAATATAATCAGTTTCTTATGTAAATATCTTTTCCATTTATATATTCAAACACAAAAAGAAAAAGAAAAAGAAAGAATATAAAAATGGCTATTCCAATTAGTTCCATTTTCATACATCAAATAATTTCTCCATATGTTCCTCCGAACCACATCTTAATCATTTCTGCTTTCATCATGATATGCCATTAAAAATATTTCATCTATTACAATTTCCTTAATTAAATTTAAAAATATTCTGACTGTTATCCTCTACTTGCTTCCCCCATGTATTGTTTCAAATCCTCACTTAATCATTTTATACACACCACCATAACCTATTAAAAGTATTTCAATTTTTACATTTTAAACTTATTCATATTTCTCAAAAAAGAAAAAAAACAAAACTCATCAAAACTAGAAAACTAGATTTCAAAAATATAAATGATAATATTCCAATTATTGTACAATTCATTTTTACCATCATATACTTTATCATTATTTCTTGCTACAATTCACATTTCAATTCTAAATGTATACCTCAAATTCCTTTCCTTTCTTTCTCCTTTTCTCCCTTTTCAATTTTATTTTTACCTTTTTCTTTCCCCTTTTTTCCTACACTTTAAAATCCTGATCTCTCCTGTTTTGCCCTATATTTCTCATTGTTCCCTCTCTCTTTTCTCTTTCTTTTTTTAATTTCACCACTGATTAGCCTGCTGTTTAACCCAATATTGTCATTCTGTATATCAAAGTTCTGGATTCTTCTCTTCTGCCCTATATTTCCTGTTGTTTTTCACTCTCTTTCTCTTTTATTTTTTCACTGTAAATCCCAGTGTAATCATTTAAATTCTTTATATCCTTTCTGTTCCACTCTTCTTTCCATATTTGTCTCTTTCCATTCTCCCTATTTCTTTCATTGTTAATCCCAATGTAATCTTTAAAAACCTTTTTTATTATTACTATCCACATATTCAAATACATTTTCACATCTGGTCTCATTTTCTTTATCTTCTTTATCTTCAGCCTCTGTGTCTCGCTTCTCCCTCTTTGTTTCCTTGTCAGCTTGCATATGCTCTATCTCGTTTTTTATGTCCTCCGATTTTGACTCCCCATGTATCATTGTAGTTATTTCTCTTATTTCCATTTTCTATGAGAAGTACATTGCTTTAATCATTTCTCTAATTTCCTGTGCCATTTTATTCTTTTTAAATTGATATTGTTCCAATTTTAAAAATTCAGTAGTATTCCTTCCCCCCTGCCCCCTCCCCAAAGTCAAGCCACTTGCAAACAAAGGAATCCTCCCCAAAAGTTCTTATGGCTGCTATCTGTAAAGTTCACAATTTTCAAAAACACAGACCAAGTTACAGTGTTCCTTTTAACTCCTGAAGGTGTCTCTCTGTAATCCACAATTTCCGGTTATCTAACAGATATCCATTTTGTTTCACTATATTAACAGTCTTAACCAGTTTCTCTTTTTCTCTTTTCTTTTTTCTCTTTTATAAAAATGCAATTAACTAAACTAAAACTCCAGTCCAAATTTAAACAGCTCTTTTCTTTTTTCCTTTTTTTCCTTTTGTTTATACAGCACTTCTATTATAAGGCTTATTATCTATTCTCTTTTTATTTTCTTAAAGTTCATAAGAAAGAGGAGAGAAAAAGGATCTAAAGGAAAAAGGAAAAGGAAAAAGGATCCTTTCCAATCCTTTAATCAATCTTGGGGTAATTTCTTTCATTTTTAAAATTTTCCAAATTATTTTCCAGATTGTTTTGTTCAAAAGTCAATTTTCTGTTTGGATTTTTTCCTTTGTCTCTTTAAGGATACGCTCCAATATCCTTTTTCCTTCCCCCCATGCTTATTAGCCGCCGTTTTCTCGCTAGGGGTATTCAGTTTTTTTAAATATTTTTTTTCTTTATTGTGAGTTGGCTAACACTCACCAGGCTCCAAAAACTCTGTTCAATTCACCGCTCCTGCTCCATTCTTAGTCCGGTTGCCCCAGCTTCGTGACAGCCGCAATGGCTGCCGCCCCCCTCCGCCAAGTCATTGAGAGCTACTCTGACCATTGAGGAACTTGCCTGTTCCTCTTGGTCTTCCAAGGTGCCTCTCCTTAATCCCCATCTCTACAGGATGGTTCTGGTCCGAAGACCCCAAGGCGAAGGTTCGTCAGTCCGGGTTTTTGCGGAGCTCATTGGAGCCCGCAAATTCCCTGACTGTCTCACCGTGATGCTTCCGGTTGAATTGGGAAGTGCCACAAATGTTTCATGGAATATCATCTAGAACATCTATAGGACTTCAACAAGTAAATAAAGCAAAAGAAATTGAAAAGAAAGCATATATTATTAGAAAAATGGAGTTGCTTGAATACCAAATAAGGGAAATATTGCACAACAAAGGAGAAAGAAAGGAGAGAGGAGGAGAGGGATGGAGGAGGAGGAGGAGAGAGAGGAATGGAAGAAAGGGGAAGGAGAGGAAGAAAGGATAGGGGACAAGAGCAGGAGAGAAGATGAGAAAGGGGGAAAAGAGGGGAGGAGTGGGGGAGAGGAAGGGGAAGTAGGGGCGGAGGGGAGAGGAGGAGGAAGAAAGTAGAAGAGAAGAGGAGGGAGGGAGAGGAAAGAAAGAAGGAGGAGAAGTTTGTTGTGAAAAGAGGGAAAAGAGAGGGTAGAAGAGCAACCCCAAATGTAATTAAAATGTCTTATTTTTATGCTTTCGTTAGAAAAGATATGTATATATATGATCAATTATGGATGTACATTTATAATATGTGTATATGAAATAAAAATAAAAAACTTTTTTCAAAAAAAAGTAAATAAAGCAGAAACTATTTGTGTTCATCTGCTGATTTGTACATTTTGTTGAAAAAGAACTATACTGAACTATATTGTGCAAGGATAAATCATTATTATGCATACAATATTTGGAAAGGATAACTCCCTTACTTTTTAATCCTTGCCTTTTGTTTACTGCATTTGCTCCACAGTTATCTTCTTAGACATGAACAAATGGGTAAATTAAGTGCACACATGTAAATTATTCCACTTTCAATGAAACAGCTTTTATATTTGATTGCCAGCGTGTTTCCTTCCCTTTCTTTCCCTGCCACGGAGAAAAGGCAATCAAAACATCTGCTCAGCCTAAATTGCAAGTATTTTCCTTTGAAGAGGCATTTGTTACTGACGCTTTTCGAATTCTTGTAAGTACATTTGCAACACTAAGGCTCCCATAAATGTTTCCCCAGTGTTACTTGTTGAACATATCTAGAGTACATACTTACATGGCTTTTTACTGCTAGGGAACAAGTTGTTCCAATAGAAGAGAACATAGCTAGCTTGGGGTTAAACTGTGGAATTCTTGATGTTTGCTTATAGCTATTTCATTACCCAACTAGATAACATCATCAGTGGTAGTGTATGGTAGAGCGTATCAAATTTTTCAGCTCTCAATTTCCAAACATTAGGGGTGCTCAAAAGTTGTGACATGCTTGGGGATAGTAAAGATATTTTGGTTACTTTAATATACTTTAGATGTGCTTGATAAGTGATATTTAGATAAGCAGGGATTAACACCAGATGAACCATCAGGCAAAAAGCTATCAAAGAATGACCAAAGAGGAATTCACCATATAAACCTCACACTCATACAAATGAAACAAACAAAATGTTAAAAATTTATGATATTTATGTAGTTACTTACCAAGCACATCTAAATTAGGTGTTTGCCATTTTGGTCTATTCCTCTTTGGTGGTTCTTTGATACTTTTCTGCCTGATGGTTCATCTGGTGTTAATCCCTGCTTATCTAAATATTATTAACTGGAATGGATCTGTTGTATAGGTAGTTCTCGTATTATCAGCAAAATTGAGCCCAAATTTTCTGTTGCTAAGTGAATTTTACCCTATTTTGTAACCTTTCTTGCCACAATTGTTAAGTGAATCGCTGCAGTTCTTAAGTTAGTAACGCTGTTGTTAAGTGAATCTTGCTTCTCCACTGATTTTGCTTGCCAGAAGGTCACAAAAGGTGATCCCTTGATCCCAGAACATTGCAACCGGGATAAATACATGCCAGCCACCAATTTTGATCACATGATCATAGAGATGCTGCAACGATCTTAAGTGTGAAAAAATGGTAATAAGTCACTTTTTTCAGTGCTGTTGTGCTTTCAAACAGTCACTGAACAGGCTGTTGTAAGTCAATGACTACCTGTAGACATTTTGTTTCCCCTACTATGTTTTTTTATTTTAAATTTTTTAAAAATTTGATTTATATGCCGCCCTTCTCCAGAGACTTAGGGCAGCTTACAATGCGTTAAGCAATAGCCTTCATACTTTTGTATATTTTTATACAAAGTCAGCTTATTGTCCCCACAAACTGGGTCCTCATTTTACCTACCTTAGAAAGGATGGAAGGCTGAGTCAACCTTGAGCCTGGTGAGATTCGAACTTACAGTAATTGCAGACAGCTGGTGTTAATCACAATGCTTTAGTCTGCTGAGCCACCAGGCCCGTTAATAGTGTATAAAGCTACTTCATCTCTATGTGATCTACTTGTGTAATTAAACCTCTGCAAGCAAACAACCAAACTCAGAGAGCATCAAGAATTCATCAGAATAAGTTGCATTAGACATCATCTACTTTGGACCATTACAAGACACTCTATGAGTTCCTGACAACTGAGTCACACCATCCTGCATGATTCACTATTATTCAAGTTTATTCTGGACTCAAAATGTTTTCTTAGGATCATTTCTACGGATCCCATCATTCCATCTTTATAAGAAGGAAAGCCTGGAAATGCAGCAAAGATTTCCTTGCATGCAAATTAATGCTTCCTGATGGATGGATTTCATTACAGCTTTTTTGCTGCAGCTTGCCTATCTATTAGACCTTTTTTTTTTTTTTTTTGCATTAAGCTTATTGTACTTCGATATGCATGTTGGGTTAACAGGAAAAACTTCCCCTTCAAAGCACAAATGGCTAAAGCAATCTGGGCTTTTACGTTTAGAAAACAGAAGATCTACCGTATATTAAAGGTTATAGGTAATTATTATCTAACCCATAATGGAATTTGTTTGGACTCCCTATGCTGGGTTAATCCAATTATAGTGACTGATCTCTAATGGGAACAATGGCTGGTTCACATAACATGCTTCATCAGGTCACTTTAACACCAAGTATTTGCATTTTTGTGAGATACTCCTCGACTTACGACCACAATTGAGCCCAAAATTTCTGTTGCTAAGTGAGACAGCATTAAGTGAATTTTGCCCGATTTTATGATCTTTCTTGCCACAGTTGTTAAGTAACTCACTGTAGTTAAGTTAGTAACATGGCTGTTAAGTGAATCTGGCTTCCCCATTGACTTTGCTTGTCAGAAAGACGCACAAACCATGACTGTGGGACACTACAACCATCATAAATATGAGTCAGTTGCCAAGCACCTCAATTTTCATCATGGGACTACTTTTTTCAGTACCATTGTAACTTTGAACGGTCACAAGATGAATTGTTGTAAGTTGAGGACTACCTATATGCCCGGTTCATTTTAACCTGGGATAATATTTTGGTTTTTTTATGCCTTTAACTTGGGATATTGTACAGATCCAGCCTGTTCACCATTATGAGAACCCCGATAATGGGTGAATTACAAATAATAACATTGCAAATCCATCTTGTAAACACTTCCACATTAGTGACTTATACTGTCCTCAAATATCTGTTCTTATTGCAATTATTTTGCCTCAGCAATAGTTGAGTGTTTCTAGAAGATGCTTTAATTTGCTGCCAGTGGGAAATGACCTATGTATGCCTGTGATTACTTTGTCCAGTTCTAAAGTCTTAACAGTCCTAACTTAAACCTGTTTCCTCAGAAGACCCTAAGAAACACCAAAGGGGTTAGTCAGCAGCATGTTACTCAAAGTGGCCAATTAGATACAAAGGTCAAAATGCTTTCTCCATATTCACTGTCTCTAACATTTGGTAATTTGTCACTTCTAATATTGGTGGTAACATAATTAATAGCCATCTCTGTGAATCTGATCTTCTCTTAAAGCTATGCAGAGTGGTCCCTATCACCATTTGTTTATTTAGATAATGTATGTGGCAGCCCATTTAATAGAAGTGACTCTATGAGTGAGCCAATTATTCCTGGATCCAATAATGATATTGTTTAATAGAAGAATACCACTCTATAAAGCCTTAGTAAAGCCACATCTAGAATACAGTATCCAGTTTTAGTCACTACTATTAGCCCTGGAAGCCATCTTTTGCATTGGGCCTTCAGGCCTGCTGCATTTACTGCTGTGGGAAACTGAGAGGGGGAATTTTATGGAGAAAGGGACACATATAGTCATAATAACATTCCTTTCTCGGAGAATCTTGCCCTGCACCTGGAGTGGTGTGACTGGGAGGCATCTCCAGATGGAAGGGTATATTGATTGGGCCATGTGATGGACATGTGGTGCTGGGCAGGGACTTGGACTTTCCTTTGGGTGGGGAAAACCTGGAAGCTTTCAGATTCGGTTTTTCCCAGATGTGCCAATATGACATCTCTAATAAAATGGAACTTTGAGGAACTTCAAGCCTCAGAGTCTTCTTTTGTTGGGGGAGTTACTTGGAACCCTGACAACTACATTATAAAAAAGATGTTGAGACTCTAGAAAGAGTACAGAGAAGAGCTACAAAGATGATTAGGGGACTGGAGGCTAAAACATATGAAGAACAGTTACATATGAAGTCTAGTGAAGAGAAGGACCAGGGGAGACATGATAGCAATGTTCCAATACTTGAGGGGCTGTCACAGAGAGGAGGGGGTCCAAAGCACCTGAAGGTCAGACAAGGAATAATGGATGGAAGCTGAAGAAGGAGAAATTCAACCTAGAAATAAGGAGAAATTTTCTGACAGTGAGAACAATCAACTAATGAAACAGCTTGCCTTCGGAAGTTGTGGGAGCTTCATCACTGGAAGCTTTCAAGAAGAGACTGGACTGTCATTTGTCAGAAATGGTGTAGGGTCTCCTGCTTGAGTGGGGGGGGGGGAGTTCACAACTTTTTCCTCCTTCACTAAACCGGGGTCAGCGTGGCCAGTGCAGGACGCATCCGGCCCAAAGGTCATGAGTTTAATACCCCTGGTCTGGGACAACTCACCATGGCCAACTCATCATGGCTGATTTCCCGTGGCTCTCTCTCCAGAGCCAACTCTCTGTGGGACAACTCGCCACGGATTAAGAATTATACTAATATCAACAAACGGTGGAATAGAATCATTAAAGAAATGATGCCAAAGGAGGAATAAAATGAAATGTGAGTGACAAAAATTAAAATAAGTTTTGACTTATTTTAAATAATTAAATAGAATTGTTGAATTGTCCCACAGTAAATTGTTCCATGGGGAGTTGGCCATGGGGCGTAGTCCTGTGGTGAGTTGGCTGTGGCAAGCTGTCCCATTCTACCTAAATAGGACCTAGAAACTTTCTTGTGAATCTTGCTAGAGACCAGCATTGTACTTTGCAGCACTTAATTCTACACCTTCCCATTAATTTTAATGTTTTTTTTAAAATAATTAATAGTCTGATGACTGCTGGGCCCAAAGGGAGGAATATGAGCTGTGGTGGCACAGTGGTTTGAATGCACTAACCTCTAGTTCTAATTAGTTCGTTCTAATGCAGTCTAACTCACTCCAGGAGTTCAATTCTGACCATCTAAAGGTTGACTCAGCCTTCCATCCTTCCGAGATCAGTAAAATGAGGACCCAGATTGTTGGGAGCAATGTGTTGACCCTGTAAACTGCTTCTGTAAAGCAAAGTGAAGCAGTATATAAGTTTAAGAGCCATTGCTATTGCTATGTGAGCACCACATCATCTACTTCTAATATAAAATGTAGCTAGGCTGAAAGCTAAATCAGGCTCGTATGATGAGGAATTTAAACAGGTACAGGAAAAGCCTTAAAAAATGCATGGAGAAGCCAATGCTGAACGTCCTGCAATTTACATAACCACATCAGCATGGGAGGGGTTTTCTAAAGCAAAGCTATTTTCTTCCCTTCCTTCAAAATGCAAATAATGTTACCAAAAGAACACCAATTTCTTTGCTTGGTTCTTTTTAAACAAGAGAATGACTAACAGCCTGTTTAAAAGGGGTGGGGTGAATAAATAAGAGTAACCAAGAACTGGGATCTGACGTAAAAAGACCAAAGGGCTGTTATAATATGGCTTTGATCCGTGGAGGTGAGAAGTTAAGTCCCTTATGCTTTCTGGAACCTGGGGAACTCAAAGAGAAGAGCATTAAAACCAGGCATGCTTGGTTGGGCTTTGCACCACCTGTTACTTTAATCAAGGCCTGGCAGCTGCACCCAATCATTCAAGCCTCCTTTATGTGCTCATTCACACTGGTGGCGGTTGGATTGTGTGTGTTCCTTATCTTTTCACTCCGGTGTGTTTAAAGAAAGGAAAGCCTGGGGTGGGGGAGCCTTTTCTGCTTCAAATGCCCTTGCACAGCAATTCAAAAGGACAGACTGCATTTATCCATTGTTCTTTGAATGTGCTTTGGACATGGCAGCATCATTCTTTTAGCGGCCTGCAAAATAAGGTACTATTATATGTGCGTATACGCACCTCCTATGACAGATGTTTCTGTAATATTATCTTGATGTGTGGAGAAGCTGGAGTCACCGAGCGGCGCCATCTAGCGGATAGAGCCACAGATCAGACACAGCTGTCACAGATTGTAAATCATGACCCCGGGGCTCAGTGTGAGGTGTGAATTCAATCAACCATAGTTTGTTCAGCTAACGTGATTAAGTAAAGCATGATTTATTGTGATGTACTAGCCCAGTCCAGCCCGTAACACCTGCGGTGAGATTTGACCCTCAAATGCTTTGGCAGATTGTTCCGTCTTTTAAAAATGATATTCTCAGATCCAAGGTTACGGCTTCTAGTGTAACTAAAAACAAATTAAATGATCATTGGGCAGTTAAGAATCAATTAGCAGCCATTGATATTATTCAGGATAAAAGTGGGCTCATCAGCCTTTCTGAAAACTCTGAATGGAGAATTACATAGGGAAGTCATTTGTCCCATTTCTGGAAATTAAGGGCAACCATTTATCTTTGAAGGTGTGTGTGTTTGTGTTTCTGTCTGTGTGTGTGTGTGTGTGTGTGTGTTGCTGCAGAGCTGGGTTTTAGCAGGTTCTGAGCAGTTCTGGAGAACTGGTAGTGGAAATTTTGAGTACTTCGGAGAACCGGTAGTAAAAATTCTGACTGGCCCCGCCCACATCTATTCTCTGCCTCCCAAGTTCCAGCTGATTGGGAGGAAATGGGGATTTTGCAGTAACCTTCCCCCGGAGTGGGGAGGGAATGAAGATTTTACAGTATCTTTCCCCTGCCATGCCCACCAAGCCACACCCACCAAGCCATGCCATGCCCACCAGGCCACACCCACAGAACCGGTAGTAAAAAAGTTTGAAACCCACCACTGTATTGCTATTACAAGAGCCATGGTGGCACAGTGGTTAGAATGCAGTAACTCTGCTCATTGCCAGGAGTTCGATCCTGACCATCTAAACATTGACTCAGCCTTCCACCCTTCAGAGGTTGGTAGAAGGAGGACCCAGATTGTTGGAGGCAATATGTTGCCTCTGTAAATGGCTTAAAGAGGGCTGTAAAGCAGTATATAAGTCTAAGTGCTATTGTTATTGTTATTGCAAGGGTGCCTGATGGTTTAGAAAAGCTGAACATGAAATCAGGAGTAGTGAGTGGGGTCAAAAGATCCAGATGGCACGCACAACTGTTGGAATAGAGCCTCGCCCCCTTTCTACATGTCTTATGTGTAGGATGCACATAAAAAGGGATGAAACTTTGATCATACATTCACAGCTATAACAGCATCTTGGCTTCCTTGAGCTTCTGCTGGCACCTTTGCATAAAACCATTAAAACAAACCTCACCTCCAATAAATCCATCTTCCCTCACTCTTCATTACAACGGAGTAATTAAAAGCTCTGTTTTCACAGCCCTTTGAGAACAGTTATTGAGGGTGCTATTCAAGTCTCTGGAGGTAAAGTGTTCCCTAAAGATAAAGGTAAAGGTTCCCCTTGCACATATGTGCTAGTCGTTTCCAACTCTAGGGGGCGGTGCTCATCTCCGTTTCAAAGCCAAAGAGCCAAAGAGTCCAAAGACGTCTCTGTGGTCATGTGGCCGGCATGACTAAATGCCAAAGGCGCAGGGGACGCTGTTACCTTCCCACCAAAGGTGGTCCCTATTTTTCTACTTGCATTTATTACATGCTTTCAAACTGCTAGGTTGGCAGAAGCTGGGACAAGTAACGGGCGCTCACCCCGTTGCAGGGCACTAGGGATTCGAACCGCTGAACTTTTGATTGACAAGCTCAGTGTCTTAGCCACTGAGCCACCTACTTTCAGCATCACCATTCTGACTAAATAGTCCAGATGGATCAGTTCCCCTTGAAGTAGCAGAGTTTTAAAACTGTTTGACAAGTTTTAGCAAAATTAGGAACCCTTCCCTCACTTAACGGCTAATAACATTTTCCAACATCACCAGGGATATTGGAGTGAATTAAAGCTTACTATTTTATTACTCAACCCTAAAGGAAATGGAGGACAGACAGGGGCTGGCTGTGGTCCATGGGGGTCCCAAAGAGCTGGAGACAATTGAGCAACTGAGGTGGGAATCCATACCATGTCAGAAAAAGAAACATTTCTGGAGATCTGAACTAAACTTGGAAGGAAAAGATCGAAGGGAAAGCTTGAGTAACTGAAGAATAAGAGGGAAGTTTATTACAAAACACACCGAACCAATAAATGATATATAGGAACTGTTGGTGGCACTACCTTGAAGAACCTAGAGTCCTGATGCAAAAAACTTTTTTTAAAAATTGCACATTTAAGTGCTATTTTCTGAAAGAAGGTTGCTACTATCCTATCTGTACTTTTTAAAATTATTGAACTTTAAAAGCATTACAATAAATGTTTTTGAAAAACATTGGTTATTTGCAATTATACACACATACACACACACACAATTGCAAATATATATATACACATACATGCACACACAACATATATATTTGATACAAATAGATATAGGCATAGTAGATACAGTAGATAGATAGGAAGGTAGGTAGGTAGGTAGGTAGATGGATGGATGGATGGATGGATGGACGGACAGACAGAGAGAGAGAGAGAGGAATAGAGATAGATATAGGGTAGATGATAGAGAGATAAAGATAGATTACACACACATACACACACACATAAATATATGATGCAGTGGCTCAGTGGCTAAGATGCTGAGCTTGCTGATCAAAAGGTTGGCAGTTCAGCGGTTTGAATCCTTAGTAACGGGGTGAGCTCCCATTATTTGTCCCAGCTTCTACCAACCTAGTAGTTCAAAAGCACATAAAAAATACAAGTAGAAAAATAGGGACCACCTTTGGTGGGAAGGTAACAACGTTCCGTGCACCTTTGGTGTTTAGTCATGCCAGCCACATGACCACGGAGACATCTTCGGACAGCACTGGCTCTTCAGCTTTGAAACGGAGATGAGCATCGCCCCCTAGAGTCGGGAACGACTAGCACGTACGTGGGAGGGGAGCCGTTCTCCTTTATCTTATATGCATGCATGCATAAACATATATACAGACAGACACCACATATCTACTCATAGACACACATACATGAGAGCCAATTTATTATAGTGGTTAAAGTTAGAAACTGTGAGAACAAGAGTTCTAATCTTGCCTTGGGTGACCTGGGGCCCCTTTCTCTCAGCCCTAGGAAAAAGCCTGTGGCAAATCACTTCTGAAAATCTTGCCAAGAAAACTGCAAGCATTAGTCCAGGCAGGCACCACGAGTCAACACTGAGTGGAAGGCAGAGAATAACTTAAATAGAAGAAATATCAGTTGTGTGTCATTTAATTTAAGGGCAGCTAATGAAATCTAGTCAGGCACAGACACATGCCGATCCCATCCTAGTCTATTTTTAAATCTGCATCTTGTAACTATATACGATACATTCACCATGCGTGGTTTCTTTTCAGCCTACATTTTGCATTAAATGCAATGTATATCCAGAAATATACACTTAACAAAATCTCATTAATTTTAGGTATTTTATATGATGACATATACAAAAGGCAAAGGAAGTTTTCAAGGTTATTAATACATAACCACAGTTGTGGAAATCATAGTCATTGTTTACAGAGGGTCAAAAGATTACGTTGCTTACCCTGCCTCCCCCCCCATCTCCCACCCAAATTACTTTTATCTGGCATATGAGGGAAGATTTAATGATACTATTTTTGGAACGTTCTGAAAAATTATGAAGATATTTCAAAACCCTAAAGGAAAACCTAGATCATTTACCGTAGATTATGTAATTAATAACAAGGGTGGTTAACTATAGTATATTTTAATATGAGACAAAAAAAATCCCAGCCCTTCAAAGTTCATTGTAACTAAACAGAGAAATCCCATTCAGCTATACAACAGACCCACAACCTTTCTGCTAAATGAAATGGTAAATGAACACACACACACTTACTTTGGAACGGTGTTTGCAGAAGGGCATGTGTGGCTCGTCCTTTTGCTGTACTATTCCTCTTCGACAAGTTGTAAATAATTCTCACTTGTAGCCAAGAAGGTTGAAAGTATCAATGTTGTTTTGCCGGGTGTGATCATATCACTTCATGTCCGTAAAGGGTAGACTATTTAATCACAACACAGCAGATGATCCATCCCAAGGAGATCTTGATAGGATTCTTTAAGTCCATCCCTTTGTGTAACATCTTTCCTTATTCAATTTTATTTATTTTTTTTTTAAAAAAACTTTTTTTAAAAAAAGAAGGGCTGTTATGCATTATTGATTTTTTGACTCAAGTAATTTAATTCATAAATGTGTTTTCCATACCTGCTTTCTTGAAGAGCCATTGAAAGCCATTAATTCAGGGGTGAAATCCAGCAGGTTCTGATTGGTTCTGGAGAACCGGTAGCGGAAATTTTGAGTAGTTCGGAGAACCAGCAAATGTCACCTCTGGCTGGCCCCAGAGTGGGGTGGGAATGGAGATTTTGCAGTATCCTTCCCCTGTTACGCCCACCAAGCCACGTCCACAGAACCGGTAGTAAAAAAAATTGAATTTCACCACTTAATTAATTAATTCTTTCCGCATCTCTGGTTGCCTATGTTAGGCCTCACATTTTATTTAGAAATGTTTGAGGTGGAGAGGGATCAATGGGAAATACTGCTAATTCAGGAAGTGAGAGTGTCTTAACTGTTACCAGCAGCTATGAAAACACTCGTAAATATTTAAAGAGATTAGCAGGGAAATCTGGCTGAGAATTTGGAGAATCTGTGGAGACAATGCAGAGACAAGGAATAACTTGGAAAATCTATAGAGCAGTAAAATACAACATATTTATTTATTAGATTTGTAATAAATTTATTACAGGCTTAATAGCAGTGACTGTGAGAGGGATCTTGGAGTCTTAGTGGACTATCAACTAAATATGAGCCAGCAGTGTGTAGCAGCAGCTAAAAAAGCCAATGCAATCCTAAATTGCATTAACAGAGGGATACAATCAAGATCAAGTGAAGTACTAATCAGGGGTGAAATCTACTTACCTTCTTTACTGGTTTGGAAGCGCACTCATCGCGTGCTTAAAACCAGGAAGTAATGACACACCAGCGGGTGGGTGGAGCTTCACTCTGCCATTGCTACCGGATCGCCGAACCACTGGCCAAGATCACAACTGGATCGGGCGATCCGGTCCAATCCAGGAGCATTTCACCCCTGGTACTAATACCACTCTATAAAGCCCTAGGAAGAACACACCTAGAGTATTGCATCCAGTTTTGGTCACCACACTATAAAAAAGATGTTGAGATGCTAGAAAAAGTGCAGAGAAGAGCAAACAGGATGATTAGCGGACTGGAGACTAAAACATATGAAGAACGGTTACAGGAACTGAGTACGTCTAGTCTAGTGAAGAGAAGGACCAGGGGAGACATGATAGCAGGGTTCCAATATTTGAGGGGCTGCCACAGAGAGGAGTGGGTCAAGCTATTTTCCAAAGCACCTGAAGGTCAAACAAGGAATAGTGGATGGAATCTGACCAAGGAGAGATTCAACTTAGAAATGAGGAGGAACTTTCTGACAGTGAGAACAATCAACCAGTGGAACAGAAGTTGCCTTCGGAAGTGGTGGGAGCTTCATCACTTGAGACTTTCAAGAAAAGATTGGACTGCCATTTGTCAGAAATGGTATAGGGTCTCCTGCTTGAGTTGGGGGTTGGACTAGATGACCGATAAGGTCCCTTCCAACTCTGTTAATCTGTTAAATCTGTATGCTGCCCAATATGCCTAGGGGTGACTTTGGGTGGCTTAGAAACATTAAAAGACAGTAAACGTTAAAACAATAAATAACAACAACAATAATAATTTATTCCGACAGGCACCTGCTATATAACATTCCAGAGTTAACAATTGTTGATAAGAAAGACCAAAAAGTCTGGACACTGGATGTGGCAGTACTTGGAGAAAGCAGAATAGAAGTGAAAAAAATTGGAGAGGATAACAAAATACAAAGATATGAAAACAGAAATTGAATTGAATTGAATTGAATTCTTTATTAGGCCAAGTGTGATTAGACACACAAGAAATTTGTCTCCAGTGCATGTAAACAAAGAGCAGAAGCTCTTTGTGGCAAAAGAAAGCAAAAGTAGTACCAATACTAAGAGACGCCTCGGATGCAAGCCCTGTTGAGCACTGTTTGAACACCTTTGGCATTGACCGTATCACAATGAGTCAACTACAAAAGGCAGCTTTGCTTGGAAAAGCTTACATCCTATGACAATAGCTCTAAGGCAAGGCTCTTAATCCCCGGGCTATGAACCAGTATTGGCCTACAGCTGTCCATGAACCCACCTGCAGAAGCAAGCAAAACCCCATCCATGCAAGCACAAGATCCAGGCCAGAGGTGGGTTTCAGCAGGTTCTGACCAGTTCTGGAGAACTGGTAGCAGAAATTTTGAGTAGTTCGGAGAATCGGTAAACACCACCTCTGACTGGCCCTGTCCCCATCTATTCTCTGTCTCCCGAGTCCAAGCTATTTTTCAGTATCCTTCCCCTGGATTGGGGAGGGAATGGAATTTTTACAGTATCCTTCCCCTGCCACGCCCACCAAGCTATGCCCACCAACCCAAGCCACACCTACAGAACCTGTAGTAAAAATGTTTGAAACCCACCACTGATCCAGGCAGCACACAAAACCATGCCACTGCTGCCCTCCAATCTATGGAAAAAATGCCCTCCACAGAACCGGTCCCTGGCACCCAAAATGTTGGAGGGCGCTGCTCAAACATCCACATCTGTCTATCCCAGATCCTTGGGAAGGACTCAACCGATGTCCTTTTAATGCCAAATCCAATCTGAGCCTTCGCTGACTGTGCGATGAAACATCATTTACAATGAAAAGATCAGGAGGAAGGGCACAAGATGCACCTGGGGAGAGGTAGGATCTTCTCAAGATCAGAGGGGTGGGAGTAGATCTCAGCTTGGGGTACCTGATGCTCCAAAGGGCAGGGGCCATATATAGGAGCAAACATATGATATACAATCATAGTTTGATTGAGATTCATATACAGCTGTTGTTGGGTAAAGGCAACTTCACAATCTTACCATTCTTGATGGTTATCAACTAGTTGGCTAAGATTAGGTTTTGCAGCTATTAGGCTGGTTCTCAACGCATGGCACTGAAATTCAGGACCGATGTTATACCAAACCTATTGTCTAACCAATAATACTGGTAGTCCTCAGCTTACAACATTTGATTTAGTGACCATTCAAAGTTACAGTAGCATTGGAGAAAGTGACTTATGACCATTTTTCACACTTACAACCTTTGCAGCATCCCCATGATCACATGATCAAAATTCAGAAGTTTGGCAACTGGTTCAAACTTATATGACTATTGCTGTGGTCTTTTGAGACAAGCAAAGTCAATGGGGAAGCCAGTTTTACTTAACAACCGAGTTACTAATTTATCAATTGCATTGATTCACTTAACAACTGTGGCAAGAATGGTGGTAAAATGGAGCAAAACTCACTTAATAACTGAAATTTTGGATTCAATTATGGTCATAAGTCGAGAACTATCTGTACTTAGAGGAAGTTTGGCCCTGAAATGGAGAACATCAATGTTTGCCACAATGTAAAAAAGATGTGGATACTCAAGAAAGAGTGCAGAGAAGAGCAACAAAGATGATTAGGGGACTAGAGGCTAAAATATATGAAGAACGGTTGCAGGAACTGGGTATGTCTAGTTTAATGAAAAGAAGGACTAGGGGAGACATGATAGCAGTGTTCCGATATCTCAGGGGTTCCCACAAAGAAGAGGGAGTCAAACTATTTTCCAAAGCACCTGAAGGCAGGACAAGAAACAATGGATGAAAACTCATCAAGGAGAGAAGTAACTTAGAATTAAGGAGAAACTTCCTGTCAGTTAGAACAATTAATAAGTGGGACAACTTGCCAGCAGAAGTTGTGAAGGCTCCAACGCTGGAAATTTTTAAGAGGTTGGATAATCATTTGTCTGAAGTGGTGTAGGATTTCTTGCCTGGGCAGGGGGTTGGACTAGAAGACCTCCAAGGTCCCTTCCAACTCTGTTATTCTATTCTATTCTGTTCTATTCTGTTTGTTTTTCTACAATAAGAAAATTGTGTCATGAGGTTGTGTAACTTTTTCTTTCAATCTTTCTCCCTGATGTTGTTATTAGTTTTTTTGGAACAGGGCTGAAGAAATTTCTTCTACCTCATTCAATAAGGATACTTAGAAGGGCCTATCTTACGAGAAGGATTGTTTAAAATTTATTCTGAAACACAATGGCTTAGTTATTCAGCAGAAATGAAAATAGCCTGCCACAACAAAGCAATACTTTTATATGAATGCGTAAACGATAGAACAGCCTCTCCAAAGGCCTATAAATGTTTTAAAAATCAGATTTTAATAGTCTACAGATTTCTGGAACTAGTATAAACAATAGGTAAATCTTTATTGCCCAACCAATCTTGCAATAAAGTTACATAACCAATTTTTAAGTTATGGAAACTTCACTGGGTTCACTGCAAAGCTAATTGAGCTTCCAACTGAGATCGTTATTGGGCAATTCCCCTGCCTCATTAAAAGAACTTTAAAGATATATATGATCCAGCTGATACCGTCTTCCATTTGCATCCTTTCCCTAGCTCCCCCTTGGGTCTTCAGCCTTTATTCTTAACATATATACAAAAAAAAAATCCATTAAAAAGAGAAAACTAGAAAAGCTGTACTATGCTTTTTATCTATGGAATTGGGAAGTGTCCATCTGGAGGTACTCCGACTGCCATTTTGCAAAAGATACCTTGCTCTGCAGATAAACCAGTGCCAAAAAAGAGCTCTTTTATACAAAAAAGTTTCAGCAATTGATATAATCACATTTGAAATATTTTATTCTCTGCCTCGGCTTAAGTAATACAAAGGGATAGGATACGATACGATAGGATAGGATAGGATAGGATAGGATAGGATAGGATAGGATAGGATAGGATAGGAATGGACCTTGGAGTTCTTCTAGTCCAACTCGTGTCGTCACGTCGCCACATGACATATTGTGACTTTTCCCCCCCTTTATTAAAACGGATGTGGGCATGGCCAGTGCGTGACACATCTGGCCTGTGGGCTGCAAGTTTGACACTCCTGCCCTACACCATTTCAGACAGTTGTCCAATCTCTTCTTAAAAACTCTTCTTAAAAAGCACCTGGGGGCAGGACAAGAAGCAACGGGTGGAAACTAATCAAGGAGAGAAGCAACCTGGAACTAAGGAGAAATTTCCTGACAGTTAGAACAATCAACCAGTGGAAGAACTTGCCTCCAGAAGTTGTGAATTCTTTTAACAGTGGAAGTATATAAGAAGAGATTAGACAACCATTTGTCTGAAATGGTATAGGGCACTGATGGCGAACCTTTTCGGCACCAAGTGCCCAACCGGAATGCATGTGTGCGCACGCGCTGGAGCACCGGAAACCTGAAGACCAGTTGGCACATGCCCACGCGCACCAGCCACCTGGTGTTTGGGTTTCCGGAGGGGGTGGGGATACGACATCATCCCTTGGGAGTTAGGTGGTATAGAAATATGATGAATTAAATTAATTAATTAATTAAATCCAGTCTACAACACAGTCCTTTTAACAGTTCCAAGAAGGCTCCACACCCATTTGTACCACTCAGGTGACCTCAAAAGAATGCAAATGAGCAGCTGCTTGCAAAGAGTATAAATCCTTCCATTCCTTACTGTCCAGTCAGAGCTGAAGAAGCTTCTTGGATGAGAAGCGAAACATCTTCAAAGAAAAACCAGAAAGTCCAGTTGCCCCTTGAAAAAAGTCCTTTTGGGACAACCATGACTTGGATGACTGAGAATCTCCATAGTCCTTTCTTAGCGGTAGTAAAGACGTGGTTTTTCACTTCACTATTTTCTCAGTTGCAATGTATGGCTGTGAAAGTTGGACCATAAGAAAGGCTGATTCAACTCAAAGAATTGAGGCCTTTGAACTACGGCACTGGTGAAGATTCCTGGAATCCCTTGAACTGCAAGGCGATCAAACCGGTCAATTCTAGAGGAGATCAACCCTGACTGCTCTTTAGAAGGGCAGATCCTGAAGAAGAAACTCAAGTACTTTGGCCGCCTAATGAGAAGAAAGGACTCACTGGAGAGGAGCCTAATGCTGGGAATGATTGAGGGCAAAAGAAGAAGGGGACGACAGAGAACAAGGTGGCTGGATGGAGTCACTGAAGCAGTCGGCATGAGCTTAAATGGACTTCAGAGGATGGTAGACGACAGCAAGGCCTGGAGGAACGTTGTCCATGGGGTCGTGATAGGTCGGACACGACTTCGCAACTAACAACAACAAATTCCCAGTGTAGTTTATGACTTTGGGATTTTTCTCATAATCTCCCATACAATTACACTATGTTCCTTTTAGGGGTTCAGCAAAGGTTCCCCCAGCCATCACCAATGAAGCTTCCTTCTAGGCTACTGTGACTCCCAGATGCCTCCCGGTCTACCTGGATAGTCAAAAGACAGAGGGGCCTGGTCTAGCTGATAGCTTAATGGCAGTTTTAAAATATACAATGATGAAGAATATAAAATAATAGAACCCTTCAAATAAGGAAAGTCCTCTTTTAATTCCTAGAGGGACCAACACCAAAAGCAATTATTTATCTATCTATCTATCTATCTATCTATCTATCTATCTATCTATCTATCTATCTATCTATTTATTAAATTCATATACTGCCCTACTCCTGAAGGACTCAGGGAGGTGAACAGCCAAAAGATAAAAATACATATAATACAAACATTAAAAAAACCATTTAAAATATATTAAATACTTTGGCCCAAAAGACAGATTAAAACATCCCAATTTAGAGAAATTAAAAATTTAAAAGCAGCATAAAAGAGAAGTTAGGCCCGGCCAGCCTGCTGGAATAGGAATGTTTTGAGGGTCCGGCGGAAAGCGCACAGATCCGGGATCCTCTGTATCTCCGGGGGGAGCTAGTTCCAAATGGCTGGTGCCCCCACAGAGAAGGCTCTCCCCCTGGGGGCCGCCAGTCGACACTGTTTGACTGACGGCACCCTGAGGAGCCCCTCTCTATGGGAGCATACTGGTCGGTGGGAGGCTACTGGTGGCAAAAGGCGGTAATTAAATTCTATAGGAAAGGAATCTCATTCATAAGAAACGGTCCCTGTTAATGTTTTCAACACCAAGTTAGGCAGGAATATATCAAATTATGTAGAAACATGCCACCCAAAGTTAGACTTCATTATATTATCTACTGTACTGTCTAAGCCCCTTCTCTCTTTAACAGCTTCCTTGCTAAATGGACAAACTTCAGATATTGCATCAGGAAACTCCAGATAATAAAAGGATTAAGAAGGTTTTTGCTATCTTGTAATAGATATAGAATTCATTATTGGCCAAGTGTGATTGGACACACAAGGAATCTGTCTTGGTGCATACACTCTCAGTGTACATAAAACAAAAGATACGTTCATCAAGAATCATAAGGTATATTAATGGTATAATAATGATAGTCATATAATAAGGTATAATAATGATAGTCATAGGGTATAAATAAGCAATCAAATCATACTAGGAAACAATATAAATTGTAAGGATACAAGCAACAAAATTATAGTCATACAGTCATAAGTGGGAGGAGATAAATACAATCTTGTACCAATACACATGTAACCAAACCAGTGTAAACTAATGTTTTGAAAGAAATCTCAGTTTGACCTGTTGTCAACCACAAAGCAACGGTTCTGTATAAACATCTGAGCGAACTTTGATGCGGGGGCGCTTGATTTGCATCTTTGTCCCAAGCGCGAAGCTCTCTTACTTCTGCAGAAAGAAACAACTGAAAATGCCCCTTTTTCTTTCCCCCGCGATTTATTGTGGCCACTCAGGTCGGAAAACAGAAGCCGGCTGAGGCTCCGGCGCTGCCTTCCTCTGGGAGGCTGTTCTTGCATTACTTCCCAGCCGTAGTCTGCAACCAGGGTGATTTCCTAGTGGTCTCCCACCCAAGTAATAATAACCAAGCCTGCTTAGATCGCCGAATCTCTCCCGAACTTTCCCGTTTCTCTGCCTCTGAGGCTCCCACGCACCCCAGTGGACTCTCCTCCTTCGCCGCCGCCACCACCCTTGGGCTTCCTGCTACCCGGGAGATTCCCCGCCTGCGCCTCGCCTCCGACCCCGCCTCTGAAGGGGCGGCGGCACTTCCCCTTTCCTTTCGCTTTCCCTGCCTGCCAGAGCCGCCGGGGTGTGTGCCGGACCCCCGGCCGCCGGGCTTCAGTTCGTTCCTGCCGGGATGGCGGCGGCGGCGGCGGCATCCCTGCCGGCTGTCCCGGTGCTGATCCACCGGCTGGCGGAACGGCTGCTGAGGAATCTCAGCCACTTATTGGATCGCGCACCTCCGGGCAAGGGCTGGCGGGATTTGGCGCAGCTCGCCGGGAGCCGCGGCGGAGTCCGGCTGAGGTGAGAGAGAGAGAGAGAGAGAGAGAGAGAGAGATTGGCAGGGAGAAAGGGAGGGTGGATCCCCGGGAGGCGGACGGAGAGAGGGATCCCCCGAAGCTGCCCTGAAGAGAGCCCGGGATCCTTCGATGACTATAGGTGAGAGGTGAGAGGAGTCTGGCCGCTGGGAGGCGAAAGGAGGTGCTTCTAGATACAGGTAGTGCTCGATTTACAACGGTTCGTTTAGTGACCGTTCAAAGTTGCAGTGCTCCTGAAAAACAGTGACCCAGTGTTCACGCTTAACGACCATTGTGACATCCCCACGTTATGTGTTAAGACATGGGATCATAATTCAGCCGCCTGGCAACCAATTCATATTTATGACGCTTGCGGCGTCCTGAGGTCCCCTTTTGCGACCTTCTTGTGACAAGCAGAGTCAGTGGAAAGGCTAGATTCACTTAGCAACAGTTTGACTCATTTCACAGCCCCGGCGACTCACTTAACAGCCGTGGTGAGAAAGTGGCGAAAGGGAGTGGTCGTCAGCCGAGGACTACTTGTATTGGAGTCGCGGCTGCAGGATTGCACCGCTGTCAAATTGAGGGGCTTCTGAGGATCCTGGAATAAAGACGAAAGGCGGCTAGACAAGACCCAGTGGAACTCTTGCCTCCCAATCAGGAGGTTGTGAGTTCGATCCTAGGTAAAAGCAGATGTAGGGTCTCCTGCTTGGGCAGGGGGTTGGACTAGATGACCCACAAGGTCCCTTCCAACTCTTGTTAATTTGTTAGTTCTCCTGGTTGTGTCTTGTCTCCTGGGTCTGGGTAGAAGGCCACTCAGAGCTAGGGACTAGAAACAGTTTTTATCAGGTTCGCCTGATTCACCAGTTGCGCCCCTTTCTGGATTGGGATTCGTTACGCCCGGTCACTCACGCCCTCGTCACCTCACGCCTGGACTACTGTAATGCTCTCTACATGGGGCTCCCCTTGAGGAACACCTGGAGGCTCCAACTGGTCCAGAATGCAGCCGCGCGGGTGGTGATGGGAGCGACGTGGCGCTCCCATGTGATTTCACTCCTGCGCGAGCTGCACTGGCTCCCAGTGGTCTTCCGGGTGCGCTTCAAGGTTCTGGTTACTATCTTCAAAGTGCTCCATGGCTTAGGACCAGGGTATCTTCGGGACTGCCTTCTGCCACCAATAGCCTCTCACCGACCAGTCCGTTCCCACAGAGAGGGGCTCCTCAGGATGCCGTCAGCCAAACAGTGCCGACTGGCGGCCCCCAGGGGGAGAGCCTTCTCTGTGGAGGCACCGGCCATCTGGAACGAGCTCCCCCCCTGAGATAAGGAGGATACAGGACCTACGGACCTTCTGCCGCGCCCTAAAAACGTTCCTATTTCATCAGGCTGGTCTGGCTTAAACCTCCCCTTTATAATGGGTTTTATACTGGGTTTTTAAATGTCTTATATAATTGGATTTTAATTTGCTTCAGCCAAATTATTTAATTTATTTTAAATTTTTTAACTTTTGTATGACATTGTATTTTAATCGGCTGTTCACCGCCCTGAGTACCTTCGGGGAGTAGGGCGGTATACAAATTTGATAGATAGATAGATAGATAGATAGATAGATAGATAGATGGATGGATGGATGGATGGATGGATGGATGGATGGATAGACAGACAGACAGACAGACAGACAGACAGACAGACAGACAGACAGACAGACAGACAGACAGACAGACAGACAGACAGAAGAGCCTGGCTCCATCTGGGTTGTGGGCTTCCTACAGAGAACTTCTGTTGGTCCCAGTCAGAATGATTTCCATATTTCTGTATAGGCTTCGAGTAAACTTTAGCACTACTTCCTCTTCCTTGGTGAGAAGTCAGGGAACTGCTGTAGGCGGTTTCCAAAACAGTCAACAAGTGCGGTCCAGGAAAGAGTCAATCACAGGTGCTCAGAAGACTAAGACTAGAGATGACATGATAGCAGTATTTCAGTATTTGAGCAGCTGCCACAATGAAGCGAGCGGTCAGCTTATGTCCCAAAGCATCAGAAGGCAATGGATGCAAACTAATCAAGGAGAGAAGCAACCTGGAATTAAGGAGAAACTTCCCAGCAGCGAGGACAATTAGCCAGTGGAACAGCTTTTGCCTTTGGAAATTGTAGGTATTTCATCACTGGAGCTTTTTAAGAAGAGACTGGACAGTCACTTGTCTGAAGCGATGGGGGTTTCCTGCTTCAAGCAGGGGGTTGGAATAGACCGGGGTCTGCAACCTTAAACACGAGCCATTTGGACCCGTTTCCCACAGAAAAGAAAACACCGGGAGCCACAAAACCCTTCCCGTGCCTGACTATTTCTTGAGCGGCCACAAAACTAGCATAGGTAGTTGAATTAAACTTTCTGTTTTCTTCTGAAACTTTTCTTTTCTTGGGATTTTTATCCATGGTTGGCCTACCAGGGATTGAAAAGCTCAATAAATCGCGTCCCAGTGGGTGTCGCGCACTGGCTGTTGTGGTGCATATTTTGAGTGACAGGGAGCTGCAGCCGAGGGATGAAAGAGCCACATGTGGCTCCAGAGCCGCAGGTTGCTGACCCCTGGACTAGAAAATCTCCAACTTTATTCCCTTCCAGCTTTATTCTGATTGAACGGAGACTTGCCTGTATACAAGACTGTTTGGATTACATACTCGTCAGTTTAGTTAAGATGCTGGTCTAAGAGCCAAGAGATCGAGTTCTAGATCCTCCTTAGGCATGAAAGCTGGCTGGGTGATTTTTGAGCCTGTCTTGCACTCTGAGTCCAACCCACCTCACAGGGTTGTTGTTGTGGGAAAAATAGGACGAGGAAGATGTATGTTCACTGCCTTGGATTACTTATAAAGTAATAAAGGCAGGATAAAAATGCAATAAATAAAAGAAGATAATCTAGCAATCCTTGCTAGAGGAACAGTATAAGAAATAACAGGCTCAAGCTGTAATTATCTCTATTTTGCTTAAATAGAAGGAAAAAATCTCTCATACAGGTAGTCCTTGATTTATGACCACAGTAAAACGTTTTTATTCCAACAGGCTGGTCTGGCCTAACCCTAACCCTAACCCTAACTCTCCTTTTTTAAAATGGGTTTTAATGTTTTATATAAATTGGATGTTTTGAATTTGTTTTTGAGCCCAAATTATTTAATCTATTTTTAATAGTTTTTAACTTTTGTATGACGGATTTTATCTGAGGCTGTTCACCGCCCTGAGTCCTTCGGGAGTAGGGCGGTATAGAAATCTAATAAAATAAATAAATAAATAATAAATAAATAAATAAATAATTGGGATTAGAATTTCTATTGCTAGCAAACAAGGTGCTTGTTAAGTGAATCACACCCAATTTTATGACCTTTTTTTTGGCATGCCTATTAAGTGAGTCATTGCAGTTGTTAAGTGAATCGTGCAGTGTTGAAGTCAATCCTGCTTCCGCCGTTGACTTTGCTTTGTCGGAAGCTGGTTGGGAAGATCCCAAGTGATGATCTCAGGATGCTACAACCATCATAAATACATGCTGGTGGCCAAGTGCCCAAATTTTGACTTTAGGGATGCTTCTACGGTTGCAAGTGCGAAGATCAGTCGTAACTCAACTTTTTTTTAGTGCTGATGTGGCTTTGAACAGTTGCTAAATGTAGTTGAGGATTTCTCGCACTAAGTTCTTTACAACACCACTTCAGGAGGGTCTCTTGTGGTTGGTTTCAATGTTTGGAAAGGTTTTATAGATTCCAGAGGGTCAGACTAGATCAGGGGTGTCAAACTGAATTACATTGAGGGCTTCATTAGGAATGTGTTTGACCTGGGGGGGGGCATGACCAGGGTGGGTGTGGCTGGCGTGGGTGTGGTCAGCTCAATGTCACATGTGTTGGGGGCACCTGTGGTAGCCCGGGCAGGGCTAGAGGGATCCATTGTCTCCGACAGAGGAAGGTGAGACTAGGGAGAGCGCCAAACTCTTGTCTTCCAGAGGAATGGCTCGTTAATACAATTCTGTAAAAGTAAAAAGTTGAGGTTTGATGTGAATGTCTTATTCTACTGCACCAAAGGGAGTTGGAAGTCAATGCCTTTTTTTCTTTTTCCCCTTTATCTTATGATTCATGATGAATGTATTTATGAGGATTATGATCATGATTTATCACTTATATCTTTTATATACACTGAGAGCTTATGCACTGAAGACAAATTCCTTCTGTATCCAATCACACTTGGCCAGTAAAGAATTCTGTTCTGTTCTGTTCTGTTCTGTTCCGTTCCGTTCCGTTCCGTTCCGTTCCGTTCCGTTCCGTTCCGTACCGTTCCGTTCCGTTCCGTTCCATTCCATTCCATTCCATTCCATTCCATTCTATTCTATTCTATTCTATTCTATTCTATTCTATTCTATTCTTTCACTTTTCCCCTTTCCCTTTCCCTTCCCTATTTTCCCTACTATTTAATTTTGTATTTTCTTCGTAGGCTATATTATAAACTAATAAAAACTATTTTTTTTAAACGTATCCATATACAGCAATGATGGCTAGCCTTTTTGTTGTTGAGTGTCAAAAGCGTGAGTGCAGGATAGCGCGCCCGCGCGCCCCCACCTATAATGCAATGCATGCATGATCCCCCTTGCGTGCCCCACCACTGCACATGCACACACAATGCCCCCCTCCCGCACATGCATGGGTGACCCCCTCCCGCACATGCATGGGTGACCCCCTGCATGCACCCCGCCCCCCCTCAACCATTTTTTGCTTCCAGGTTGGTGCACGGGGCACCCCATTTTGGACCTGGAAGGCCTCCCTGCACCAACCTGGAAGCCAAAACTGGTTGCAGGGGCACCGTGCAAGGCCCCAAAATGCAATGCGAGTGCCCCCCCATCCATGCACCCCGCCCCCCATGCACGCACCTGCGCATCCCCCACATACACCCTCACACACACACACACATACACACCCACATGCTCAGCAGAGACCTGACAACCTGCTGGCTGATGGGAGGCGCGCGCATATGTGTGGTGGAGCTGGGCTGGAGCGATGGCAGGTGTGCCCACAGAGAGGGTTCTGCGTGCCACCTGTGGCACATGTGCCATAGATTCGCCATCACGGATATATGGTATCACAACTGGTGCAATTAGCAGCTGCCAGGTGACTGAGGGTGCAAGATGTAGAAATTGTTTATTTTTTATATTGGAAAGTTCTACACTCTGGCTGATATCAAGCCCAAGAACAATGTGTGGGGTTCATTCTGAATAGTTACTTCATTATTGTTCACCTAAAGGCCAAAATAATCTAAGATCATCTTCCAGTGAGATTCCTTGAGATCAGTTGGAGCACATGGCTATCATTGAAAGAGTTTTTCAAGTGATAGCCTTAAAAACTCTCTACATATTTAAGCCACCATTTAGCTATTGCTTCCGGTTTTACTCTGTGTTTGCTTTTATTTATGTGTTCTCACACTCATTGATGATATAGTATTATACTTACACTATGTTCTCTATGCCCAGAAATTCTTATAGGATAGGATAGGATAGGATAGGATAGGATAGGATAGGAAATAGAATAGGATAGGATAGGATAGGATAGGATAGGATAGGATAGGATAGAATAGAATAGAATAGAATAGAATAGAATAGAATAGAATAGAATAGAATAGAATAGAATAGAATAGAATTTTTTATTGGCCAAGTGTGATTGGACACACAAGGAATTTGTCTTGGTGCATATTCTCTCAGTGTACATAAAAGAAAAGATTATCTGTTAAAATGCAGTGAGCAAAATCATCCACTTGAGGATTCTCAAATTTTGCACCTACTTCCTAAATCAACATGCCTGTGTGAGCATGCCCTCATGTCCTTGTCACTTCCCGTCTGGACTACTGTAATGCTTTCTACATGAGGCTCCCCTTGAAGAGCACTCGGAGGCTCCAACTGGTCCAGAATGCGGCCGTGCGGGTGATTATGGGAGCGACTCGGCACACCCATGTAACACCCTTCCTGCACGAGCTGCACTGGCTTCCGGTGGTCTTCTGGGTGCGATTCAAGGTGCTGGTGACCATCTTTAAAGCGCTCCATGGCTTAGGACCCAGATACTTACGAGACCGTCTTCTGCTGCCGATAGCCTCCCACCAGCCAATACGCTCCCACAGAGAGGGACTCCTCAGGGTGCCATCGGCCAAACAATGTCGACTGGCGGTTCCCAGGGGGAGAGCCTTCTCTGTGGGGGCACCTGCCCTCTGGAACGAATTGCCCCCGGAGATATGGATGATCCCTGACTTACCTACACACCTTTCACCGTGTCCTCAAGATGCTATTATTCCAACAAGCTGGGCTGGCCTAAACAGGAATTTTAATTGGGGTTTACTTTTAATGATTAGGGCCAAATTGTCTAACATGTTTTTAAACTGCTTTTAAATTTGTATTTGGGTTTGTTTTACTGTTGGCTGTGCACCACCCTGAGTCCTCTGGGAGAAATTGATCTGTGTTTTCCTGGTACTTTTTTTCTAGCCTCCCTTAGATCATTGCAGGAAGTCTTGGCCTAGCACTGCTTTTCATCAATTGGAGGAGTTAATTGGGTTGGGCAAGGAGAGGTGAAGGCAACTTCCTACAGATCTTCATTCTCTTGACTATTATGTAAGGCCAACTTGCTCTTCCTTGTCTATGGTATTCTTTCTGGGTGCTAGAGTTGCAATTTTACTCCAGACCAGTCTTTTCTTAAACTTAAGTAACTTTAAGATGTGTGGAGTTCTACTTCTAGAATTCCCCAGCCAAAATTCTGGGAGTTGAAGTCCACACATCTTATAATTACCACTCTGAGAAACACCGATCTAGATCTCACACATAATTAACTGTACGTACAGAAAGACGGATTATTGCTATTGTTATTTGTTGTCATTCTTTGCAGTTCTCTTGAGTTGGAGCATTGTTCTCTGCAAGTTTTGGCTCCTGAAGGAAGTCCCAGCTGGAGTCTCCTTCAGCTAATGGGTGAAAGAGGCTGTACCGTTTCGGAGTTGACAGAACTGCTGCAGTCCTTGCAACACACCGAGGCACTTCAGTTGCTCAATCCAAGTGAGTTTTAAGTTCTCAGCCCAGGCCACCTCTTAATAACAGAACAGCATCCTGTTCGCTCACATAGGGCCGCTCTCCTCAGGGTCCCGACAGCGAGCCAATGTCATCTAGCAGTGCCCAGGGGTAGGGCATTCTCTGTGGGTGCTCCCACCCTCTGGAATGAATTACCTACTGAGCTCCGGACGGCTCCTGATCTCCGCTCCTTCCGTCGGGAGCTGAAGACTTGGCTGTTCAAGCAAATAGGCTGACTCTGATTCTGGGTTTATTATTTATCATTAATTAGTTATTTGATTTAAAATGCGATTTTATTGTACATGTTTCTTAACTTGTGTTCGCCGCCCTGAGTCCTTCGGGAGAAGGGCAGCATATAAATACATGTAATAAATAAATAATAAATAAATAAAAGAGCCTCAGATAGCTCAACCGGCTGAATAGCCTGTTATTAACATCCAGCTGTCTGCAATTACACTAGTTCAAGGCTCAAGGTTGACTCAGCCTTCCATCCTTTCTAAGGTAGGTAAATTGAGGACCCAGTTTGTGGGGGCAATAAGCTGACTTTGTATAAAAAATATACAAAAGTATGAAGGCTATTGCTTAACGCCTTGTAAGCCGCCCTGAGTCTCCGGAGAAGGGCGGCATATAAATCTAATTTAAAAATTTTTTAAAAAATAAAAAAAATAATCACGTTACTACAAGTTGCATCTTGGACTTAAAACATGCAATTATATTGGTTTCCATCTAATAACTACGCGAATCCCAAAGACTTTGCAGTCTGTCAGGGAAGGAAGAAAAGATGACAACCTTTCTGTGACTTGGACAGGCAGTAGTCAACTTATGTCCAGTCACTTAGGAACAAGTCAGAGTTACAATGGACCCAAAAAATGGATTCATGATGTTTATTTGAAGTTCTGACATGGAACCGTCCATCTCCTACAGCCACATGACTTTTCTGACCTAGGCTTCCTTAGAAATTAAACAGCACAAACTTAGTCCCGGCAAACCTCTTTAATTCATATGGCTGTAAACTACTTTCATTTACAGTCTGCAAGGCTTGATAAACAATCTTTCAGAGGAAGGTTATCAACATCCACCTGTCTCACGTGGAACGCTGCCGAAGAGCTAATTTCCAGACGCAGAGCAAGGCCAAACAAACAGAATTTTCAAATCTTGAATCAGCCAAATGAACTAATTGCTTCCTGCAAACGCTCAGGTCCTGTTCACTTCTCTTTTATGTCTTATGGGAGGGCCAATCATCTCCAAGCCTTACTCCCAAGTTGACCCTGTTTGCTTAATTGTTCCTGTCTCCTGGCAGCTCTGCGCATGTGCACACTGGGAACAGGCTCACGCTAATCTTCGGCGTCGCTGATGTCAGACTCCAGAGACTCCGGAGGCAGCAAAGAACTACCAGATGGCCTTGGCCCCCCTCTCTGCCTCCGACTCAGAGCCATCGTCCGAGCCTTCCCCAGACTCCAGGATTGGCCCACGTTCCTCCCCAACCTCCTTACTGTCCGAATCTGCTGCCAACTCTGTTGGCTGCTGGTAGGCCACAATACTGAGTGCATTTTGGACACTCGGCAACCAAACCACCTTTACAGCTGTTCAAAGCATCCTGCAATCACATGACCATGTTCATTTTTTCCTGAAACCAGCGTTTATTTCCAATTTCCAGAAAAAAATGCCCCGTGGCAAACAGTGGGTTCGCCTTAACTACCACTGCATTTAATTTACGACTTCCACAATAAAGGTGGTAAAAGGGAGCACACCGTCATTACTTACTTTATGATCATCACGGATTGTGACCGAAATTGAAGGTTCCATTACAGTCATAAGTTGAGGACTACCTGTACATCTTCCAGTTTAGTGTGCATCTATTTAAGCCTTGCCTCCCTGTTAGAAAGAGCCTTCGGGATTCTGCCAGTGAAGAGTCAAATTGCTTTTTGTGAATTAAACATCACGCTCATATGACATGATAATCCACAGTCAATCTACACAGACAAGTGATTCATTTATAAATTGCTTAATAAAATCAATTCTTTTTTTGCATAGATTGCAAAAAAAAAGTTAATTTTTTATAATGCTCAATAATGGAGCACCTACTTTGTCCCAAAGTCAATTTCCAAATGATATAAATATAGTTCAAAAGAGTGTAAACGTCAACAAATTTTGGTTATTTCATAGTTGAGTAGATGCATATAGTAACTTCATTTCCAAATGTAACAATTATAGAACACTATATGAACATATTCTTAAATGAAGCGTTAATCTCATTGTATCTCAAACAATAGGATGCCTTTTCCATATAAATGCAGTGGAGTCTAATAAGTCTAATGAAATATTATTTTTGTTGAATAAGGTGTTATCTAAGATACCTGGAATTTTTGATATTGATGTTAGCACCACTTCCATTGTTGCTTGATGATCTTTTCTAGGATTTTCCCAGCTATTGGTGTTAAACTGTAGTTTCCTGGATCCACTTTTTCCCCTTCTTGAATGACTGGAATGATCAATTCTTTTCCAGTTTGGCAGTTCCCCTCTGCTCCAGGATCTCTGAAATATTTTGATCACATCTTCCAGCTCTTACAGATTTCCTTAGCCCTTTACTATTATATTGTATTTTCAATTTGTCCTGTATGCTGTCTTGAGGTTTTTTTTTAATGATTAGACAGCCTTACAAAGCCAATGCATGATTAAATATGCAAGCAAGCAAACTTCAGTGTGTTTATATAATTAGCTTTCTTTTTGTTAAATGTAGATTGGTCTTATCTTTTTCATAGGTATAAAGATCATGGTAGAACCAGAATCCCAAGCTGTTTTATCTGGCCAGATGGTGAAACTAAGCTGCTGGGCAACAGGATATCCTCTCCTATATTATCAGTGGTTTAAAGAGAAAAAAATGGTAAATAAATATACTAGAATGTAAGTGGTAGCTTCTAAAATGCAGAAAATTTTGGACCGTATTGAATGCAATGTACTTTTTCTAATGTTTTTATTAAGACTTTTCAGGACAATAAAAGTATTGAAAGTATTAGTATATAAAATTAAACATAAAAGAAAAGGAAAAAAAGAAGACATGGAAAATAAAAAAATAAGCAAGCATAGAATTGTGACTTTTAACCTTCTTTTCATCAAGTATTTGCTGTTTTAATTTTCCCCTCCCTCTTTAAGCCTTTTTCATCCCCAAACACATAAATCATCAATTCAGTCTTTTTTTTTCATTGAACGAAAGGTCCATATAAGGTTTCCAATCTCATATTGAATATAATTTTCATTCATCTTTTCCTTACAACATAAGGCTTGTGAGATGTTAGATTCCTATGTATTCTATGCAGTGGTGAAATCCAATTTCTTTTACTACCGGTTCTGTGGGCGTGGCTTGGTGCGCGTGGTGTGGCTTGGTGCGCGTGATGTGGCTTGGGTGTGGCAGGGGTAGGATACTGCAAAATCTCCCTTCCCACCCCACTCCAGGGAAAGGATACTGCAAAATCTCCATTCTCACCCCACTTCAGGGGAAGAATACTGCAAAATCTCCATTCCCACCCCACTGGAGCCAGCCAGAGGTGGTATTTGCCGGTTCTCCGAGCTACTCAAAATTTCTGCTACCAGTTCTCCAGAACCTGTCAGAACCTGCTGGATTTCATCCCTGATTTTTATATTATTTTCTTCATACATTTACATTGCCAAAGAGGTGAGACCTCAAACCATTTGAACCTGCTAATTTCTTTGCTTCTGACTGAATCAGTTTAATAGTTCCAGGTGATCCAAGGTGGCATTTGGCTTAACTAACAAACAAATCCATCTTCATAGAGAGCATGATTGGGCTTGGGAATTGATTCTCACAAGATGTGGTAATGGCATGATAAAGGAGATTGGACAAATAATCGTTGATTTATGAAATCCCTCAGCACACTAGAGCAGGGGTGTCAAACTGGATTTATTTAAGGGCCAGATCAGCATTGTAGTTCTCTTCTGTGGGCTGGCAGTGGGGGGAAGGGACAGATACCTCCTGCAACACCCTGCTGGCTGAAAATGGGTGACAGGGGCCTTGCGTGACACCCCCCCCTGGCACGGCCTGTTTTTGGCCTCCATGTCCTGCAGCACTGCTGGCTGAAAATGGGCCATGGAGGGGGGGCTCATGCAACCCCCCTGTGGCCCATTTTTGGCCTCCACGGCCTCCTGCAGCATGGTGTCACCTGAAAATGGATCACATTATGGCTGGCAGAGGCACCATGGGCTGATCCTTTGATATTTCTAAACTGGCTCCATGGGCCGGATTTGAGCAGCCCGCGGGCCGGATTCAGCCCGTGGAGCTTGAGTTTGACACCGTGTGCTAGAGGAACAGATTTCAAATCAGCATTCTTGTGATTGTTCTCCCTCCTGGTGGGGCAGGAGAGGGTCTGGTCCTGCCTGGTATGGTGCGGTCTCTGACAACTCACTGTGGACAACTCGCCACAGCCGACTTGCCTCGGCCATCTCACTGCGGCCAACTCACCACAGGACAATTCAATGCGGCATAACTCAAGAGAGAGACAAGTAGAATTGCAGCGGGCCTTGTCTTGTGGATTGAGAAGATTCTCAATCTAACTTCTAACTTGAGAAGATTCAGGTTTGAATCTTCTCAAGTTAGAAGTCCTCAACGCTGGGGAGAGCTGCAAACCTACTTGTCCCTCTCTTGACTTATCTCGTGTTGAATTGTCCTGCGGCAATTTGGCTGCGCAAGTTGGCCATGGTGACTTGGTGGTGGAGAGTTGTCTCATTCTGGGTGTGGTGGGAGGCTTGGTCTCTCTCCCTCATCCAGACCCTTTCTACAATGGTCCACTTAACGATCACAACTGGGAGAGCCTGGATTGCGTTTTTTGAGCAAAGCAGCCACACAGCATCTTGTTTAATGACTGCTTCAATCAATGGCTGAGATTTCAGGCCCAGTTATGGTTGTAAGTAGAGGACTTACCTGTATCTTATTTATTATTTGGGTAAGATAGATGGTAACAAATGTAATGAATAAGAATTTTTTTTTAAAAAATGTTTTTATTCTATTTATACTGTTTATCCCACCTCTCTTTTGTGAACCTAGTGTGACATACTGTATGCAGAAGTGTTTCCGGATTTTATCTTCATGGCCATGTCTCAACTGTGCACTGGGGAGAACTGTAACTTGAGAAAAACATCTCAGGCAAGCTTCCCTAGGTGTCATGAGGATAAAGGGAGGGAGGATGAAAGCATATTGAGACCTGAAAGATTCTGCTACAGGTAGTCCTCAATTTACAACAGTTCATTCAGTGACCATTCAAAGTTACAAAGGCTATGAAAAAAGTGACTTATGGCCATTTTTCACAGTTACAACTTTTCCAGCATCCCCATGATCAAAATTCAGATGATTGGCATCTGGTTCATATTTATGACTTTTGCTGTGTCCCAGGGTCATGTGAGAGCATCTTTTGCGACCTTCCGATGAGCAAAGTCAATGGGGAAGCCCGAGTCACTTAACAACTGGGTTACTAACTTATCAACTGTGGTGATTCACTTAACAACTCAGGCAAGAAGGTTGAAAAATGGGGCAAAATTCACTTAACAAATGTCTCAACATTAACAACAGAAATTTTGGGCTCAATTGCAGTTGTAAGTTGAGGGCTACCTGTAGTATATTTACATCAATAAAAGTAATATAAAACTGCATGACTTTTAGTCTCCTAGTTTCAGGGGTGAAATCCAACAGGTTCTGACAGGTTCTGCAGAACTGGTAGCGGAAATTTTGAGGAGTTCGGAGAACCGGCAAATACCATCTCTGGCTGGCCCCAGAGTGGGGTGGGAATGGAGATTTTGCAATATCCTTCCCCTGGAGTGAGAATGGAGATTTTGCAATATGGTGGGAATGGAGATTTTTACAATATCCTTCCCCTGCCACGCTCACCAAGCCATGCCCACAGAACTGGTAGGGAAAAATTTTGGATTTCACCCCTGCCTAGTCTGGTCCATATTTGAGGGATTTGTTTTATTTAAATCAGTTTATTTGGCCATTCATCTCACACAAGGTGTGAAGGGTTGACATCATGATACTATACTGGCCACAGGCCTATTATAAAATAGTTCCCAAGTTCTTATTTTTAAGTTATTTTGAAAACTTAAGTGGGATAAAATGTATGGTAAAATAACCCCATTTCTTGTGGTAAAGCCACAAGAAATGGTAAAGCCAACATACCATTTTTTCAGTGCCTATGATTTTTAAAAGAAACATGTTTTTCATATTTGAGGAATAGTTATTTCACAGGGAAAATCGGTATATTGCAGGGATCTTGGCAGCACTCATAAAAATGTTGAATGGGTGTTTATGCAACTAAAATATAAATTTAACTGCTTTCTTTTTGGACAAAACATTTCTATGACATTAAGCAGCGTTAAATAAGGATGTGTGGATAAGAAATGATTCCATTACAGGTAAACACTTGCATTTGGCCTTGAAATTTCACTATTGTTGAAGTTAAAGTACTCTTCATGTAATATTTTGATTTTGATTTTGATCTGGATCTATATAGTATGAAATTTTCCCATTCTCAAAAGTACACTTCACATCCAAAATAGGTATTTATTTAATTAATTGAATTAACATTATGATGTGTGCATGAAAATATACTATCATATTAAGCTGCAGTTCTAAGTATTCAATCTATATAGGCAATTCTCGACTTGCAACTAATCAAAGTTCCCACAGGCCTACCTGAGTGGTACATTGGAACTCAGATTTGAAGTTTCAATGATCAGCTCCCTCCCCATGGTCACATGACCTCACTTTGGGGGCTTGGGAATGGGCTGAATTTATGGCTGTTTGCAGTGTCCCATAGTCACATCAAGTCTGGCTTTTTCTGCAGAGTATTTTGTGACCACACCACACTTCTTAATCTATTCTATGTCTTTTGGTGTATAACTAGTTTTGTGGATTTTAGCAGTCTTATTGTTATTTGCTTGATTTCTCTTGCCATACATTGCCTTACAAATTATTCATGCTTTGTAAACTGCCTAGAGTTACTGTTGTGATTTTGTAAACTGCCTAGAGTTACTGTTGTAACTGTTGTAAGGTTGTGGAAGGAAGGAAGGAAGGAAGGAAGGAAGGAAGGAAGGAAGGAATTGATCAATGAATCAATCAGTCAGTCAATCAGAAAGTCAATTAATGAATCAATCAATGAAAAGTCAACACATTAGATCTCAATAATGCCTTAGAAGCTCCTCTTTGTGTTCTTAGTCTTGGTTCTGAATTGGAGAGACTAACTCCCTGCTCATCTACAAGTTTATCAGGCGGCCTTTACTTTGCCTTCCATTTTAATCCATTTTGACAATATTGTTGTGTTGATAACATTTATGCCGAGTGTCTTTCAGAATGAAAATTATTAGAAAACATAACAATATAATTGTTAGATAAGGTAGAACAAGAGTAAGTTGGATTGAGACGGGTGGTATAGAAATTGAATCAATCAATCAATCAAATTTTAAAATCTCGAGGACTTGAGATTTCATTTTTCTTAGTTAATCTGTTTCAAACAGGGAATGAATAAGCCTGAACTCCAGACTGAACTTTGCTGAAACTCTACTATTGGTTTAAAATAATGGTCAACATAGAACAATGGTTGAGTTCGCCAATCAATCTAAGTTTAAACCAAACAATCAGCCAAACCAGCTTTTGTGTGTAATACAGATAAACACTATATTATACCTTCCAAAATCTTCCTTATTGTGGCAATGTGTGCAATGTGTTTTTGTTGTATCCTAATTCAGGTTCCATATGGGAATTCCCCAGAACTGATATTCAATCAAGTAACTGCAGAAGATGCGGGATTATACATATGTCGCGTGAACAGCGATTCTTCCTATGAATTCAGCCAATGGGCACAGCTAGATGTTTGTGATAGCCAAAGGGATGCTGATGGTGGGTTATAAACTTTTTACATGGTAGAAATGGCAAGAAGGTGCAAATAGGAGGCGTACTGATTTTCTACTTTCATTTTAACGTAACAATGTTTTTAGATTTCTGCAGTTCTTTCTCTTGGCATAGGGATGATTGTGATTGATTATGAAGTCATAGAATCTCTGATTATGGAATTTTCCCTTTTCTCTATGGCTGCAGTTTCAGGAAACACAATTCTTAAATCTCTTGTCACGTTAGGTTATAATGACAATAGATTCCTGAAAACTTTTAATGAGTCCATGCTGGTATATTTGACCACAACAGCAGAGTTAAAAGGATCTGTGATCTGTCCTGGAAATAATGCTTTACAGCTTTTATGTACTTTTAGCGAGGGTACAAATTCATGAAAGCTTAAAGATTTGCTAAAGCCTAAAATGTATTATTTCTCAGTATTTACCTGGAAAATCTTCATTGCTTGTTTCTTAGTGATTTTTAAAAAGTGTTTCTAGATTACATTTTAATCAGAAGTATCTTAACACAGTATAAGCATTCACGATGCGTGTAACTTTCTGAAAAACACATGTTTTAGATCATATATTAAAAACCATTTAATGCTGAATGAATCAGGAAAGTCTTTATCTCTCACTGGAAACTGAGTAACAAATCGCTTCTCTGATCCCTCAAGAAAGCATTTAAATCCATTTAAAGCTTTGTTGATAAGATCTACATCCTGAATTGAGCCCAATAACACTTAGAGCCACTCCAAAAGATGTAAGGTTAAGGTATGTTTTTTGCTTTCCAATAAAAGAGAATATTTGTAGCCCAGAATTAAACCCGGGGAGTCCCTGGCACTCTCTGAGCTTGCTTGTTTGCTTGCAGATGTTACATTCAAATAGATAACTTCTTACCTAGAAAATGATAGATAGGTACCACTTCGGTGGGACATGAAAGGAGCCTTCTATTGGACATTCCTTGGGCAATGATGATGTCACCAGCTAATTCCTTCAACCCAGAAGTGACATAACTAGTACTGTGTTTCCCCAAAAATAAGACCCTGTCTTATATTTTTTTGAACTCCAAAATAAGCACTTGGTCTTATTTTTGGGAAGGTCTTATTATTTTGGGGCGTGTGGAACAAGATGGGGCTCCTCTTGCCATCTTACCTGATTTCCAGCTCTACGTTTAAATATTTTCGGGGAGGGCTTATTTTGAGGAGGAGGCTTATTTTAGTGCATGCGCTCAAAAGCCCGATTGGGTTTATTATCAGGGGATGTCTTATTTTCGGGGAAACGGGGATGTAGTAGTAAATGTGACACTCATAAAGTGAATGTGGCTTTTTTACGCAAAGCCATTGTTCACTATAGGGTGATTTTTTGCCAGAAACTGGAAGTAAATGCCAGTTTCTGGCAAAAACACCATAAATTGAGGTACCGAAAATGACTGTGAACGTGGGCTGCATCCAAAATGCAGTCATGTGACCGGGGGGGCAGACATCCAAATCTCAAAACCAGGTTATATGTATTTTTGAGGGGTCTGTAGTAAATTTGAATAGTCATTAAGCAACCAATTGTAACTTGAGGACAATCGGCAGCACCTTTTTAAATTTAGTATTTTGAATTTACTCTCTAAAGCAGGCTCAGGAATTCTGGGAGTTGAAGTCCACAGGTTATAAAGGGGTCATCGTCTCCCACCCCTGCTCCAAAGCAGGGATGTCAAACTCAAGGCCTGCGGATTGCATCTGGCCTACGGGATGCTTAGATCTGGCCTGCAGGCCCATTCTGAAAACACCGAAGAACTGGCCTGTGGTGCCTCTAGACAGCCTTCCTGAGCTCTGTTTTCGCTGGCAAAGCGCTGCAGGAGGCCGTTGCAGCAGAAAACGGAGCTCGGGAAGGCCGTGTACGATCCTCGGCACCTTGGCCATTCCCCTGCCCCACCCACCCCAGGTCAAACACAGTCCTGATGTGGCCCTCAATGCAATCGAGTTTGACACCCTTGCTCTAAAGGAACAAGCGCACACTGTTTATTGCTTTCTTTTCAAAACCATCCACTTCCTTTAAATTAGCTGCAGCAAATAAATGAGGAAGTCACTGGGGAGGACCCATTTGTCAGTGAAGGAATTATCGTTCTTTGCTGACTTGCTTCTGCTCTGCAAATCTGGCCTATCTCTGCTGCTTTGCAGAAAAGATTTTTATCTCACAAATGTTTAAACCTCTTCCATTTAAGGAAGCTACCTCGAGTTGCCTGAAAAGAAAATACACATCTACCTGCATCCTCAGTCTCAGAACTTGATGGTTGGACAAATGTTAATTCTTCAGTGTGAAGCCACAGGAAATCCCACGCCCCAGTACCAGTGGTACAAAGAAGAATCCCCACTTCCTAATGGAGAGAAAAAGGCTTATGTGGTGAGTCTCCCCCCCACCCTCAGCTACACTGATAAGGCATTGATGACACGTTTTACATTCAAAGCCTCCTTGAAGTAAACTCTTCAAGAGTAACTCTGAAATTCAGTAAATAAAATAACATGTTCATTAACCCCCTAACGTTTTGCCATTTGCATGCTGATAATAGGTGCATGATTCTCTCTGGAATATTGCACTCTGAAGTGAGTTTAATTGCTTGTATCCTATATCCCAAAGTATTTACTGGCTGAGAGGCTAAATCCAAGGCTTTTAATTATTTAGCATGACTGCAAAGTTGATGCAAGACTGTGCACGAGCCTTAACGCAATGACTTCCATTAAGTTAGTATTGGTTTTATGAAATGCATGGAATGGAATGGAATGGAATGGAATGGAATGGAATGGAATGGAGTGGAGTGGAATGGAATGGAATAAAACGGAATGGAACGGAACAGAACAGAACAGAACAGAATAATGCTGCAGAATTTGGTAGATTTCCCAGTTATAAAAGGTCCTTTGTGCCCTCTGAGCACAATTACAATTACTATTACAATACAATACAATAAATACAATACAATAAATAATACAATTCAATTCAATACAATACAATACAATACAATACAATACAATACAATACAATACAATACAATACAATACAATTCTTTATTGGCCAAGTATAATTAGATACCCAAGGAATTTATCTCCAGTGCATAAGCTCACAGCGTATATATAAACAGCAAATAATAGGTCATAATCACAATTACAATAATTAATCATAAGTTACAAACAATAACTGAATACTTTTATTCTTGGGCATTAATGCTGAGTGTAGAAAGTTATTACAGGTAGTCCTTGACTTACTACAGTTTGTTTAGTGACCGTTCGATGTTAAAGCGCCATTGAAAAAAGTGACGTATGACCGTTTTTCACACTTACGACTATTGCAGCATCCCCATGGTCATGTGATTAAAATGCAGACACTTGGCAACTGGTTCATATTTATGACGGTGGCAGTGTCCCAGGATCATGTGATCAGCTTTTGTGACTTTCTGACAAGCCAAGTCAATGGGGAAGCCAAATTCACTTAACAACATGTTACTAACTTAACTCACTAACTTAAGTGACTCACTTAACAACTGTGATAAGAAAGGTCATAAAACAGGGCAAATTTCACTTAACAAATGTCTCACTTAGCAATAGAAATGTTGGGCTCAATTGTGGTTGTAAATCAAGGACTACGTGTATTTTCCTTAAATTTGTGCATAGGGTGCACCTTTTTTCTCTTGTGGGAAGACAGTTCAAGAAAGATGGATTCAAAGTTTGGAAAGATTTGAATATATTTAACATAATGTAAATATTAAAAGGAAAAATAGACGCCAGCAATCTGTATTACGATATATAGATAGTCCTCAACCTACAGTCATTCGTTTAGTGACCGTTTAAATTATAAGAGCACTAAAAAAAGTGACTTATGACTGTTTTTCTACACAGTCATTGCAGCATCCCCATGGTCAGAATTCGAACTCATGGCCAGTTACCATGTTCTGGGGTCATGTGAACACCTTTTGTGACCTTCTGACAAGCCAGATTCCCTTAACAACGGTGTTACTAACTTAACAATTGCAGTGATTCACTTAAGAACTGTGGTAAAAAAGGTTTTTAAACGCGGCACAATTCACTTAACAACTGTCTATTGTATCAATAGACATTTTGCATTCAATTTGGTTATATGTCGAGGACTGACCGTAAGAACATTTTTTTTCTCTCTCTGAGGAAGGATTTTTTTTAATGAGCCTTTGTCTGCAATTTGAAAGGTTTCTCTTCTCAGTGAATTAGGCTGCAGAATTTGTAGCTTCAGATTCAGACTGCCAGAATGCAAACTTTATTGAAATGTATTCAATAGTATTGCTGGAATAAAAAGAATGAACTTTGGTGACTGCCTTACTAGAAAATGTGTGGTACTCTTGAAGGTATCCTGCGTAGACATTGAACATCAAGGAACATATTGGTGTCGCGTATACAATAATCAAGAAAATGAAGAAAGCAGAAAAGTGAAAGTAACTATAGGTAAGGAGTCTAATAGTAAATTTAATTAAGCAGTAAAGTGATATGTAGTTCAGTCTGGCATTTCTTACTTTCTTCAGTGTAAAAAATTACTAATGGGATCAGTTATAATATTCTATTATACTGTATATTTATATTGTATATTTATATACAGTATCTGTACTGTATATTTATATACAGTATCTTAAAAAATGATTCCATAGAAAATTAAGCTCTGAACTTGGTTAGGTTCTTATTTGTTGAAGGTGGACACCAATACAGTTGACATTCTTAACGGTCATAATTATTTTATAGATTTTTTTTCACTTGCAGAAAATCTTGTTCAAACTATGTAATTATTGTGTTCCTCAGAATGTCAAGATTACCACCAACATAGGATAAACTTTATGTTCTACAGCCATGATGGTGAACCTATGGCACACGTGCCACAGGTGGCACGCGGAGCCATATCGGTGGGCACACAAGTGTTGCCCTAGCTCAACTCCAGAGGGCCTCCGGGGTATGTGGGGAAGGCCGTTTTCACCTCTGGAGCCTGGGGAGGACGTAAAACGGGCCTACTGGGCCCACCGGGCCATCACGTGCCAAAAGCAAGGGGAGCATGGGGGGCCACATGTGCATGCGGAGGGGGGCGGGGCACATTGAATTATGGGTGTGGGCACGCGTGCATGTGACACACACACACCCACGCTCCCCCTGCTTTTGGCACACGATGGCAAAAAGGTTAGCCATCACTGTCCGGGGGGGAGGGGAATGATAAGATATCTGTGCTATTTATTAAATTTCTAACCCTGCTACCATATTCACTTGATTTCCTGATGCTTATACATGCTAAGGGATATATATATCAGTAATGTTACCCACTATTTGCATTTTGCTGGGGGTGTATAAGTAGGCTATGCATAATGTCAGAAGATTCTCAATAATCCAGGTCATGGTTGTCCCAGTGGTGCTTTTCCAAAAGGCAACTGGACTTGGTTACATTTCTCATCCAAGAAGTTTCTTCAGTTCCGTAACAGAACTAAGAAAGCTTCTTGGATGAGAAGCGAAAAATTTTCAAGGAAAAACCAAGACAGTCCAGTTGCCTTTTGGAAAAGCACCTTTGAGATAAGATACCCATAAATTTTCGTTTTTAATATTTTCATTTTTCTTAACTTTTTAAAATGTATTATGCGCCATGAAGGAAAACACTGTATGTAGTATAACACATCTACATATAATGTTTATATCAAATGTATAAGATTAATTTTAAGTCAGGCTACGACCAGGCCTCATTTCCATTTTTAGTTTCTAATTGCATGAAAGAGACTGGATTTCTAGTAGGTAGACAGTCAAACCCTGCTATAGAATTGAGATTGTATTGTCCTTCCGTAAAACACTGCATGTTGTTTGCATTATGAACAGTTTATTGTTCTGTAAGGCCTTTTAAGTTTATAATGTCACTATTGGTTGAAAGCTTCAATATCAGGAGTGAAATCCAGCAGGTTCTAACAGGTTCTGGAGAACCGGTAGCGGAAATTTTGAGTAGTTTGGGGAACCAGCAAACACCATCTCTGGCTGGCCCCAGAGTGGGGTGGGAATGGAGATTTTGCAATATCCTTTCCCTGCCACTCCCACTAAGCCACGCCCACAGAACCGGTAGGCAAAATTTTGAATTTTACCCCTGTTCAATATTCTGTGTCCATTGTTGATCGCTCTCAGCTAGACATGCTAAATTATATGTATCAGCCCTTCGAGGTATACCAGACTAGGAAACCAATGCCATGTAGATTGGTTCTAATTTTATTGTAAAGCTATAGTAATAGAATCTTGCAAGTCTGTATACATTTCCCCTTCTCTCCCTTCTTCATGTGAATTAAGGAGGAGCTTGTTTGAAAGTTTTACTCATCATTTTCTTGATCCTGGCTGATGCCTTCTTATCTGCCTATTACACTGATAGCAATTCTGTTTAGGGCTATTCCACATGCCCTCTACCCCGTATCTTTCTCCGTGATTTGCAGAGAATGTAATTTGCATAAGCTCCCTTTAGATCTCTGAACAGTGGCAGAGGAATAACCAACTTCGCTTTTCTATTATAAATATGAGGTTGGCTCCCTGATTTTAGAAAAAATAAAAGTATACAATGAAGAAGGCATATTTTAAATGCCTTCAATGTTTCATTATGTATGTCCTTTATGAATTTTTTGCAAAAAAAAAAAAAAAAATATCTCCACACACATATTCTGTTCAAACCTGTCCTGGTTTCCTAGTTTGGGATTTTAAATATCCTCATAAGAATAATGCACCTGCCTTTATTAGATCCTTAGGCAAATAAAAAAAATAGATCCAGTTTTCTCTCAGTTTGGCAGACACACATTTAAATATGAATTATGCACTAATGGTTGGCTCTGGACTTGTTGGAATTGTAAATATAACCTACCTCCTATGTATATTCTTTGCCTGTCACGAATAAAATCAGAAGCTTCACTGTAGCATTCTTTTCTCTTGAAACTCAAGGTGGAAAATCTGTTGCAGTAGAATGCACGGAAGGTAACGTTAATCAAATACTGTACAGCTTTCTGATAAAACCTAAAATACTGACAATTTGGTGATTCTGGGATCTGTAGCTAGAATGGAATGTTGTGCTGTATGAATGCCAATGCGATGCCATATCCTTGCACGAGCTGTTCATTTCTTCTTTACATCTTCTACTAATTGTACAAAGTTAGTCCTTTCCTTTGTCACTAACTTTGTAAGCATTGAAGAGAGCAATAATTAAACATCGTTTTCCTTCTGCTTTTAATTTTAATTTTTGGTTAACTAATAAATCCCTTTTCATATATTTATTTAAACTGTATGTTCATTTTTCTTTGTTTCTTTCAGATGAATTAAATATCCTTGCAAGACCTGGTAAGTTTATTATACGGGATAGCATAAAAACTGCAGCTCTTTCTTTATGTATGCTCATATACTGGACAACATATGTAAAATCTTTAGGATCTTTGCTCATTAATAGAAATTTGCTTCTATTAATATTGTTACTGATGGTGCTCATTATTTTTTTCAATTTTTAATTTAATTTTTATATCATTGAATTTATAATCAACATTTACAGTATATGTAAATTCAGGCTATGCAATAATTTAAATGTTTCCCTGGCCTGCTATAAAAATTAAAAATAGATATGCTACAAGATAAGTTTAATAAGTTGGTTTATTTAATGTGGTGAGCTGAATCATATCTATTTTGACCTCCTAAATTCATTATGAGAATCGTCCTCCAGTAGCTAAAGACTTGATGTTGAGTAGCTAACAGAGGTAGTATTCAGCAGGTTCTGACAGGTTCTGGAGACCCAGCAGTGGAAATTTTGAATAGTTCAGAGAACCGGTAAATACCCCCCCTGACTGGCCCCGCCCCCATCTATTCTCTACCTCCTGAGTTCCAGTTGATCGGGAGGAAATGGGAATTTTGAAGCAACCTTCCCCTGGAGTGGGGAGGGAATGGAGATTTTGCAGTATCCTTCCCCTGCTACGCCCACCAAGTCACACCACGCCCACCAAGCCACCCCCACAGAACTGGTAATAAAAATTTTTGAATCCCACCACTGGCGGCTATGTATAGGTAGATATCTCTTTCTTCTTTAACCATGGGGCATCAGAAATATGTATCAGCTATTAATGTATATCAACGACTGTATTATTTATATATGATAAGATGATCCAGATACTAAGTGAAGATAGTATGAAATGAATCACTGTTGATTGATATGCTAAAACTAACACAGATCAGGAGCTTGTTAATCCAAGGAATTATCAAATGATACTTCCATTAAGAATTATGCCAAGTGTTTCCCTCTCTAAAAATCATGTCAGTTCTCTTACATATTTGAATTTTGACAGGTATTGCTCTGGGTTCTGAGCCACTTTCTTTGTGTGAAATCTCTTTGTGAGTGTGTATTTGTCCTTAAGATTGTAAATTGTACAGTAATAATAATAGAAAAACAAAAATGTGTATCTGGCAAAAAAAGCTGATTTTCAGTTTCCAATGGCCAAGAATCTTTTACTAGCTCAAAAGCAGGAATTAGAATCTCTAAAAGTGACATTAGGTTTATATGATGAGCTTGGAAAGATATTTATGATTTACATAGTCAATTATAGTAGCATTTTTGGAATATTTTCATGACTAATAAGAGGAAAGTAAATGATTTTGCAAGGAGTTTCCTTAGCTTAGGAACACTTGGGAACAGCAAGACTGTAGTATTAAGATCCAATTTTTAATTCCTTGGAGCATAATCCTGCTTTCATCATTCCGGAAACAAAGGTGTAAAAATTCCAAGATGTTAAATATTAGGAATATTTCTCTCCATCATTAGATAAAAATATCAAAAGAGAGCTTCACAAATTATGTTGGAAACAGATTGTGGCTAGAATGCAGTATTGCAGGCTGACTCTGCCCACAGCCAGGAGTTCAATTCTCACCGGTTGAAGGTTGACTTAGCCTTCCATCCTTCCAAGGTTGGTAAAATGAGGACCCAGATTGTTGGGGGCAATAGGCTGACTCTGTAAACCACATAGAGAGGGCTGGAAAGCACTATTGGAGCAGTAATATAAGTTTAAGTGCTTTTGCTATTGTTATTATGGGGTCTTTATTTGACTGTTTACATTGAATGGTCTGATTAATGGAACATTGTTTGGTTTTTCTGAGCAGATTTTATCTTACTCACATTTCACGAAATTCCAAAAATTATTCCATTATTCCATTAAAATATAATTCTAGCAGATCGCTAAAAAAAACCTCAGACAGCTATTTCTAGCAAGCCCAGAAAATTATAATTACTTCAGTAGGGAAGATTGAAATTTTATTTTTGTAACTTGCATATAGGTAATCTTCGACGTACAACCATTTTTTTTAGCAACCATTCAAAGTTACAACAGCACCCAAAAAAATGATCTATAAGCAATCCTCACATTTATGATCTTTGCAGCATCTCATGGTCACATGATCAAAATTTGAGTGCTTGGCAAGCAGCCTCTATTTACAATAGTTGCAGCATCCGAGGCAGGGATGGGTTCTACTTACCTTTACTACCAGTTTGCAACGGGATCATGCACGCACGCATGCTTCGCTCTCACATACGCCTTGCCTCTGCGCATGCACAGATTGCTTCTGATGACAACAAAGTCAGTGGGCGGAGCCTCCCGCAGGTTTTACTATCGGTTCTATAGAACCAGTGTGAACCGAGGGCAACCCACCACTGATCCGAGGGTCATGTGATTGCCATATACAACCTTCACAGTTGGCTTTCGACAAGCAAAGTGAATGGGGGAAGCCGGATTTGCTTAAGAATCATGTGATTCACTTAACTAATGAAGCAATTTTCTTAAAAAAGACTGGCAAAAAAGGACGTATAATGGGGCATGACTCACTTAAAAATCACCTGGCTTAGCAACAGAAATTCTGGTCCCAATTTTGGTTGTAAATTGAGGACTGCCCATATCAATTACCTTACCAATTTATAACACAGATCAGTCTAGTAATGCTCAGTTTTAAAAGTCCCCTAAGCAGAATTCCATCAGGAAGTAAAACTGGGATTACTCCAATGAACAGGATATTACTTTTTTAAAAATTAAAAACACAAAGGTTTCCCTTGTTAAGAGCAAGAGTGATCCAAGCTGAAGAACATGGGAGGACCCAGATTGTTGGAGGCAATATGCTGACTCTGTAAATTGCTTAGAGAGGGCTGTTGCTACTACCAGTTCGCAAGATCCAGAGCAAACCGGTAGCGCGGGTGATGGGAGTGTCATGATGCTCCCATGTCACACCCCTCCTGCGCGACCTGCATTGGCTACCGGTTGCCCTCCGGGTGAGGTTCAAGGTGTTGGTGATCACCTATAAAGCCCTACATGGCTTAGGTCCAGGGTATTTGGCGGAACACCTGCGGCCAGCAACAGCTCCCCATCACCCGGTGCGCTCACACAGAGAGGGCCTACTTGGGGTCCCATTGGCCAGGCAATGTCGGCTGATGGCCCCTAGGGAGCGAGCCTTCTCTGTGGGTGCACCTACCCACTGGAATCAGCTCCCCCGACCTTCGCTCCTTCTGCCGTGACCTTAAAACATGGTTGTTTCGCCAGGCTGGCCTGGATTGAATGGGGTTTTATGGGAATTTTAGTTTTTAATGTTTGAATTTTAATCTGGACTGGTTTTATTGCTGTGAGCTGCCCTGAGTTCTCGCGGAGAAGGTTGGCATATAAATCCGATTATAAACAAACAAACAAACAAACCCACCATTGGTGCTATTGCTATTGCGATTATTTGTAAATTTTACTGACATTGGTGAGTCCAAAACTTTTTTCATTCTTTCTTTACAAAACAGATCTTGAACAACCAACTGAGAGACAGTTTGGTAAGTAACTTTACATTCCAACAAGGCAAAACCTTTTTATTATTATTATTAAAATGCTGCCCATCTCACTAATACCGCAATTCCGAGCCTTTATAATACAGAAATGATGCATACCTAAGGTAGTGTTTCCCAACCTTAGCAGCTTTAAGATATGAATGGCTGTGAATTCTGGGAATTGTTCACATATTTTAAAATTCCCAAGTTGAGAAACACTGATCCAAGACAAAAGCCTTCCTCAGCCTGTTTTCAACAAATTATAGAAGTTCTCCCATTCTCTAAATATTCACTTCTCAGTACCAGATTATTCATTTATCCAAGCAAAAAGAAACAGGGCAATATGATTCTGGCCAAGTTTACAAAATATATATATATATCAGTATTTTCAATATTTAACCATGAATTAAAATAATTCTGTAAATTAAAAGAAGAAAACCCTGTATTTGTAGTTTGCGATTGCTGTCTGATGCAGTCTGCATATTCTAGCCATGTTATATATTACATAACCCAAATCTCCTTATTTAATGTTTTATGGTACCATAATAATCTTCATAGTTCCATAATTTGAACTGCAGCTTCCTCTTACCTCCCAATTTTGTCTTTGCTTAGCAGTAAGAAGATAAGGAAACAAGTTCTATTCTAGGCATACAAGTTTAGATATGTAGATTTATTCTTCCTTATTATTTATTTAGATTTATATTCTGCCTTTCTTCCAGGAATTTAAGATAGCTAGCCTTACAGGAGTAACTCTGTATAGCAGCATAATGGAAGAACTCTCATGCAAGTTAAATTTTCTTTATGCAAAGTTGACAGATCCAGAAGGGTACACCAGTGGGAGAAAGACTGATGATACAAATTCTGAATTTGCAGGAGCAAAATCGTTGACTACATTTGTTTAATATAATTACAGCAGCAACCCATTAAATTTTAAATTTAATTTAATTTAAATTTCAAAAATTAAATTAAGTTTTAAATCATAAATGTTCCTTTATAGGCAATACCTTCATCATTGCGCAAGAATTATTGAAGTCTAAAAGTCGTTTATTTTTTTAAAAAATGCTTTCTTGTAACTTCAGAACTACTAATTAGTTAAATTAATTAATTCAGCAAGTTTAATTTCTTGCTTCATTCTTTGTTTGAAATTTGGCCTTCCAGAAAAGGTGTTTAAGTTCATTCTGGGAAAGGTTCCATTAGAATTTGATTATTTGCTTGGCAAAGAACATTTGTTTATACAAGGGATTTAAGTACAGACATGAACAACAAAAGGTCAGTGTGTTTCCTTAGCACAATAAAATGCAAACTATTTGTATGATGCTACATAAAGATCCTCAGTGCAATGGAAACTATCTGGGCTACTGCAATTATATGAAACAAATGCAATGTTGGAATTTGCTCCTGCAAATTCGGAATTTGTACCATCAGTCTTTCTCCCACCATTGTATGTGTCAAGTTTGTGTAAAGAAAATTTAAGTTGGATGAGAGTTCTTTCATTGTCCTGCTATGGAGTGATATTCCTGTAAACTACTTTAAATTCCTGAAAGAAAGGCAGATTTTAAATCTAAATCAGGGGTGTCAAACTCGATTTCATTGAGGGCCACATCAGGGTTGCGTTTGATCTTGGGGCACCGGTGTGGGCATGGTCAGCTCGATGTCATTCACGTCGGAGGCACCTGTGGCGGCCCGAGCAGTCTGCCAGCGAAAACAGATTCCCAATCTCCATTTTTGGCTGAGACAGCCTTCTGCAACCCTCTGCCATGTGGCCCTCCCAAACTCCATTTTCTCTGGCAGAGGGTTGCCAGAGGCTGTCCAAGCCAAAAATAGAGATTGGGAGTCCATTTTCGCTGGCAGAGGCACCACAGGCCAGTCCCTCACTGTTTCCAGGGTGGCTCCGAAGGCCAGATCTAAGCACCCCACAAGCCGGATGTGACCCCCAGGCTATTAGTTTAACAGCCCTGATCTAAATAAATAATAAGGAAGGATAAAATCTACATATTTTAATAGCACATGTGATTTAAAAGTGATGCTCCTACAATTACTGTAAAAGCCGTTCAAGAAAGCAGAGCTTATTCAAAGATGAGTCAAGAATCTGGAATTCCTATTCACAATTTTGACGAACAATGAGATAGCAAAGGAAGATAGTATTTAGGAAAATGCAAAATTCCCAACTGGAAGTACAACTGATGCTGTCTGTTGTTTGTATTATATCTGGCAGTTTGCAGGCCGTTTTGCTAATGTATACTTTCTCTTTGGATGAAATCCTATGCTATCCGTAAAAATAGGTCTGTATTAAATCCTTCTGCATTGTATTAACCGCCCCAAACAAGTGATAATTGAACTCGTGAGAGTGTGCGGTCATTTGTAACTCTGTCTCCGTGAAATGGCTGTCATTGAAATAGATCTTGATAGATTGTGTTTCATCTATAAACTATGTGTTCAATCACTAAGGCTACAAGGATAAACAGTAAATATAAGTCCAAGGCAAAGAAATTGGTTTGCAATGGTTTCAGAAAAACAATTAATTTTTATTATACTAAAACCATTTTTTAATGCTTTGGTAAGGCCATATTTGGAATTCTGCAGCCAGTTTTGGTCACCATGATGCAAAAAAGATGTTGAGACTCTAGAAAGAGTAAAGAGAAGAGCAACAAAGATGATTAGGGGACTGGAAGCTAAAACATATAAAAATGGTTGCTGGAATTGGGTATGTCTAGCTTAATGAAAAAGAATAACTGGGGTGACATGATAGCAGTGTTCCAATATCTAAGGAGTTGCCATAAAGAAGAGGGAGTCAAACTATTCTCCAAAGCACCTGAGGGCAGGACAAGCAGCAACGGGGAGAAACTAATCAAGGAGAGAACCAAACTAGAACTAAGGAGAAACTTTCCTGATAGTAAGAACAATTAATCAGTTTGCCTCCAGAAGTTGTGGGTGCTTCAACACTGGAAGTTTTTAAGAGATTGGATATCCATTTGTCTGAAATGGTATAGAATTTCCTGCCTAAGTAGGGGGTTGGACTAGAAGACCTCCAAGGTCCTTTCCAACTCTGTTATTCTGTTAAAACAAGGGAGGAAGTGAACCCGAACTTGAATCAAAGCTTGGATTAATGTTTGCCCTTGCTTCTGTAGTTGATACAGCGTAGTTGATACAGTGGTGGGTTGCTCCCGGTTCGCAAGAACCAGTAGTAAAAATTTATAGTAGTTCGGAGAACCGGCAATAACATTGGCTGGCCACGCCCCCGAACTGGTCCCCGGCCTGGTTGCCGCTCGCTTACCCTGCCCACCTCATCAGAAGCTTTTTTTTTTACTTTTAAAAGCATTTTTTCTACAACCTCTTCGGCCGAAAAAATGCTTTTGAAAGTAAAAAAAAAAGGTTGGCCACGCCCACCCAGTCACATTACCCCCCACCAAGCCACACCCACAAAATAAGCCACACCCACAGAACTGGTAGTAAAAAAGTTTAGAACCCATCCCTGAGTTGATATTAACATGATTTGCCTCCTTCTCTCCAAGTGCGCTTCATTACACATTCATTAGCTGTGATGGCACGGTGGTTAGAGTGCAGTACAGCTGCCACAGTTTGGCAGATTGAATCTCACCAGGCTCAAGGTTGACTCAGCCTTCCATCCTTCCGAGGCAGGAGTGGGTTCTAAATTTTTTTACTACTGGTTCTGTGGGTGTGGCTTATTTTGTGGGCATGGCTTGATGGTCATGTGACAATTCTTTAAGATTTAGCAGAGGTACTGGTCTACCAGGCTTTTAACTGTTTGCAGAGCTGTACCGATCTACTCATTTATTTTTGCAGGCACTGGTCTACCCATTTATTTTTGCAGGCACCGGTCTACTCATGTATTTTTGCGGGCACTGGTCTACCCATTTATTTTTGCAGGCACCGATCTACTCATTTGTTTTTGGAGGCACCTGTCTACCACCAAACTGCCTTTTACCACTGATCAACTGTAGGGCGGCCCTTTGAAGCCCCGTGGCAATAGTTTAAACAGTTTTTTCCTTATAGCCCATCAGCTGGGACTCAGGAGGCAGCAATAGATTGGGGGTGGGGCCAAATAAAAGGTAAGAATAATGCAGAGGGCAGGGCGGCAGAACCAGTTCAGTGACATCATATCATCACTGCTACCGGCTCGGCGGAACCGGGAGGAACCCACCACTGTTCCGAGGTCAGTAAAATGAAGACCTAGATTGTTAGGGGCAATAAGCTGACTCTCTAAACCACTTAGAGAGGGCTGTAAAGCACTATGAAGTGGTATAAAAGTCTAAGTGCTAGTGCTATTACACATTTTTTTAATGGGGAGTTACTTATGTATAAGATACCATGAAGTCTTCCTATGAATTATCATGCATGTTAATTTCCTTGCATGCATACTATGGAAAATCTATTTAGAAACATGCTTTGGTTTCTCCCTTTGTAGCAGTAGATAAAGTGGCACTACTGATGGGGAACATGAGCTACTATAACCATCCCAAACTCAAGGCTCCGTTAGTTGATGTTTACGAGCTGACCAACTTGCTGAGGCAGATGGACTTTAAAGTGGTCTCCTTGCTGGATCTGACCGAACCTGAGATGAGGAATGCAGTGGATGAATTCTTACTGCTCCTGGACAAAGGTGTCTATGGTAAGAGTTTGTGATTTGGTGGCCAATCAAGCTGAGTTTCAGTTTGATTGCCAGAATGTATCTTTCATGGTTACTTTATTTGGCCAAATTTGGGTTTCTACAATGAGGAGGAAATTGGACTGGATAGCATAAACAGCCTCTTCTAGCACTGTGATTCTCTAATAAAGTAAACAAAAAGCATCACTTTGTAAAATACATAAGAAATGTACGTTATGTTGGTTGTAAGTCGAGGACTACCTGAAACATGCAGATAGTCCTTGACTTACAATCATAATGGAGCCCAGAATTTCTGTTGCAAGACATCATGTTGTAAGTCAAGGCACTTAATTTTATGACTTTTTTATGGCAGATATTAAGCTAATGCTATGATTCTTAAATGAATAAAGAGGTCATTAACCAAACGTGGTTGTTGTTAATCAAATCAATGTATTCCTAGGGGTGTTGGGGGGTGGGGAACCAAGCAAAAATGTCATAAATCACAGTCACATGGCCATGGTTCAACCAGCTGTTGGGACCAGTTGCCAAACAGCCAAAATGAGGTAATGTGACCAGTATGGTCTAGTCTAGTGTTTGGGACTGTTTTCAAGTTGGCCTTCAATCTGTATTTTTTTTTCCTATTCATTTTGTGTACGCATGTGAAAATGTCTTTTGCTGAATCTGTTTAATCAAGCACAGCCTGCTCTACCCAGTGCTCCTCTCTCTCATGCTTTTTTTTGCCATCGCTCAATCTTTTAAATGAAGAGGCCGTGGGCTACAACCTCTCAAATCATCAATATTCCTCTTACACGCCTATTACATTTTCGAACTGATTGAAAAATGCACGTCTCTGAAATCTCACCAGTATATTATTTTTCGTAGTTGTCATTACAAATACTCTTCACCAGGCCAGGATAGGAAGAGCCTGGCTCCTAATAATAGATAAATATAGTCACGCATTGGTTCGAGTTGGACGTGTCTCCGCAATAGATGCTAGCACACAATGTGAAGTGATTATATATGCAGCTTTTTCATTGCTCAGAGGCTCAATGCTTGATTCACTTAGTTCTTCCTGATCTGACATTCAGAATGCCTTTCGCTCTTCATGTGGCTGAGCTAACAATCGCTCTGACAGGAAGATTTATTGTAATAGCACTCACAGCTTTTCAGACTGCAGCATTCTTTGACAATCCTTTTTAGCAGCGGCTTGTCAGGAACATTCAGATCACTCGTGTCTGTCGATGGGATGTTGCAGTTGCTTCACGATCAGGATCAGCCGTGCTTGTATCCATTAACTTTGGGTTCTTGGTGTGTTTTTTGTTAGTTATTTTTAGATTGAATTTGCCCAACCCGTACATAGGTAATTCCGGACAGCTTACAAAATTTTAAAAAGCCATGGTATAATAAAACTTATTTTTTTAAAAAAAAACCCCACACACCTCCCTTGGCAGCAATAACACAATCAGATCTGCCACTTGATCAGATCCCTCTCCATTCGTGGGTACCGGGCCCACTGACAAAGCTATGTTTTTAGGACTTTTCAGAAAAGCAATAGGATGGGGGCAAGGGTGGGCTGCTGGTGATTCGCAGGGGTTCGGGAGAACCTCTAATTAAGATTCCGTGTAGTTCGGAGATTCTCCAAATCCCACACCTGGCTGGCCCCACCTAGCCCCTCCCAGGAGTCCCCACGTGGCCCGTTTTGGATGCAGGTAAGTGCAGGGTGCACACAGAGGCTCAGGGAGGGTGAAAAACGGGCCTACCGGAAGTAGGGCCAGAAGGATTCTGGAGCATGGGGAGGCCGTTTTCGCCCCTCCGGAGCCCAGAGAGGGCAAAAATGCCCCCCTGCCGTGGTGCAGGAGGCTGACTAGGCCACGCCCACCATGGCCACACCCACCCAGCAACCGGGCAGAGAACCCCTTGCTAAAATTTTTGAAGCCCACCCCTGGATGGGGGAACCATATCTCAGGGGGAATGACATTCCATAAAGAAGGAGCCACCACCAAGAAGCCATAGCATGTCCTGCCTGCCTGTCATGGTGGGCCGGGTAGATATAAGAAAATATTTTAATATTTTAATCAAATATTTTGAAAGTTCTAGGTCACAACCTATGAAAATCCAAACATGGCAGAAAGAGAACCATGTTTCTTATTATGAACAGTTCAATCCAGAATCCATGATGGTGTTATCTAGAAATTATTTAACAAAAAAATGTTTTGCATAGCCAAATATTGTAAACTTCTCTAAAACCTGTGAAATCTTGTACAGCTAATAGCTAAAGGTTTGTGGTTTTTTTAAAGACTCAGTAGTTTCTCTTCCATTTATTCAAGTTACATTGTTCAGGGTGGGAAAAGTAAAGATACAATACCACTTCCTTTCAAGGAGCATTTTTGTCAAAATAAGCTTGACTCCTGGGCACTTAACAGATATTTGCAGGCGGATTTCTTGGCCGCAATACGGAAGTGGTTTGCTTCTGCATTGTATTTTTCTGACTTGCTATTTGCTTAATTGAGTGAACATTCCTTGCACACTCTGAAAGGAATCAAGGGAAAATGATGTTAGAGCAACCACCAGCAGTGATATCTGGGTATTATGAGCATTGAGGCTCAATGCAAAACATCCTTAAAATCATGCAACACTATGTTGGGTTGAGAAGGCTGCATTAAAGCACAACATCCTTTACAACCAGCCAAAGTAGGTCCTTATCCTAATATCTTAAACATTTTTTCTTAAATTATTAAATATTATAAAATACAAAGAATGAAAGCAAATAGAGGAACATTAAGGAAGGAGGGGAAAGAGGAAAGGGAAGTGGGAAAGGTAGGAAAAAGAAAGAAAAAGAAGCACTGACTTCCGACTCCCTCTGTTGCAGTAAAATAAAACTTCAAGTCACAACTTTTTGTTTTTCCATAATAATATAAACAAGTCATTTTTATAAAGATCTATCAATCTAATCTGTAAAACCCAAAATCAAAGTTATATTCTTTTCCACATCAAGCATGAAATTCAGAAGCAGTTTCTATGTGAAAACAAAAGTACTTACCGTATTTTTCAAAATTTAAGACGCACTTTTTTCCCTCCTAAAAGAGGCTGAAATTTTGGATGTGTTTTATACTCTGAATGTAATGCACAGTGCCCAAAATGGCTACCTGGAACAGCTGCTGCCTTCTCTTACCCCTTCCGTGCTTTGCCTCCGAGGATCAGCTGTGCTTTTGAAGCTGTTTTTCAGCCCCAACACCAGTGAAGCATCTTCCGTGCTTTCCCCGCTTTTCTAATTGCTGCTCCCTCCAACAATCAGCTGTGCTTTAGAAGCACAGCCCCAACCAGCCCCAGCCTCAAAACCAGCGAGCGAACTAATGTGCTGGGACTAGTCAGATGAATACCTGGCAGGTAGAATTTTTTTCTCCCTGTTTTCCTCCCCCAAAACTAAGTGCGTTTTATACTCTGAAAAATACGGTATATTCTTTTCTTTAATCAGAGTAGTCAGTTTTGTCATTTCAGCCAACTCCATCAACTTCTGCAAACATTTCTTCCATGGTAGGTATCAAAGTGTCTTTCCATTTTTGCGCATATAACAATCTTGCTGCTCTCAACATGTATAGTAACAAAGTTCCAATTTTTTCCTCCAGTTCTTTTTCCATTAGTCCCAAAAGGAAAAGTTCTGGTTTCTTTTCTATCTGCATTCTATCGTATCCTAATATCTCGACCTAGATTCCTTGTTTGTTTAGCAATGAAATTAAATGAATTGTTTTGCTTAGCAATCTTGCTTAGTGTAATTGTTAAATGTGTTTTGGTTTTGTCCCCCCTCCCCAGGTCTATTATATTATGCTGGGCATGGCTATGAAAATTATGGTAATAGTTTTATGGTTCCTATTGATGCTCCAAATCCCTATCAAGCTGCAAACTGTCTATGTGTACAAAATATCCTCAAACTAATGCAAGAAAAGGATACTGGCCTCAATGTATTTTTACTGGATATGTGCAGAAAAAGGTATGATATTGCTTTCAACATTGAAGAATTCAATCCCGATAATTCAGGGCCCAAGATAAATAGCTGTATGGATTCTACAGGTACAAGCATGTTAAATCAGCTAGCTAAATACATGTTTCACAATTTTTGGGGGGCTGCTGCTGTACACTGCTGGCTCATATTTAGCTGGTTGTCCACTAAGCCTCCAAGATCCCTCTCACAGTCACTGCTATTAAGCCTGGTTTCCCCCAGTTTATATGTGTACTTTTGGTTTTTCTTATCTAAGTGTAGGACTTTACTTTTCTCAACACTGAATTAGCTGGAAAGGCAACTGTGCTTGTCCTGTGTTGCATCACCCATCCAACAATTCTGTTTTTCTTCACTAAGGAGTTGGTCTTCAAAATTCTAAACAGGCCAACTTCTCTTCTCTTTTGTGGTCCATAAGATAAGTTGCACATATTGATTATTCTTTGTTCACAACTTAATTAAGTCCAACTCAAACATTTTCAAAGAGTCTATAAATCAGTTCTCAAGCCATTTGTTTCTGAGCAACTTTACTATCATTTATTCATCTTTAGAATAAGCCAATGAAAATAGTGGGATCTAAGTCAGTCATGATTAATTCACCCCTTTGGTTTCTATACAATGCAGAGATGTTTATATTTAGAGGCATTTTTAAAAGTTTTTTTTAAAATTGTTAAGTTTAGAATAGACAGCAGAAGAGGAATGAGCATTTTGCAAGAGTTGTCAAAAGTAGTCAAATATGTCGCTATTCATTAAGTATATATTTCCTGCCATATTGCTCTAGTAACATATAAAATTAGCTTTGCCCTTTTCAGGATAATGTTGATTTGCATCTTATGAAACTAAACTATGGAAGGTATTTGCCAAACTTCCATTGGCAAGCAGCTCAGCAGTGATGGCATCATTAGAGAAGAATACTGACTTGTGTATCCACCCCTGAGCATCACCACATAATCACTGTTGCTCAATCCATAATTTCAGTGAGTAAGCAAGTAACTACTGAGATTTCTTGATTACTCAGGCAACCATCAGAAATTATGGGTGCTCCATCATTGGGGGCTTTCAAGAAGAGACTGGACAATCATTTGTCTGAAATGGTATAAGGTCTGCTGCTTGAGCAGGAAGTTGGACTAGAAGACCTCCAAGGTCCCTTCCAACCCTGTTATTCTATGTTAAGTTCTGAAGACCAATGCTATTCAGTCAGCCAAACAGATAAGCAGTCAGCTCAGGGATAATATGACTCCACTTAATGAACACCACAATAACAGTATTCTAGATTGGTTGAAGTTTCTGAACTGTGCCTTCAAGGACATTGTAGATACTGTAGACATGATACTCACAGACATGAGTGATTGCATCAAGCCATCCAAGACACCAGTTCAATAAAAATAAGATTGTAACAGTATTTTAACCAGACAATGAAATGATGATATAGGTCACTATTTCAACCAACTGCTGTCTGATATGAAGAAGAATGATAAATGCATAATAGAAAAGGGTTTATAAAGGTCTAGAAGTGAAGCAAGCACTAAGTAAGACAAAAATCTCTATTAAAGAAAACTGGAATCATCAGATTGCTTCTAAAAGCCAGTCTAGTATTTTCAGCATAGTATAACCAATCCAGAGGCATTTGTTTAATTATGTGATTATCCAATATTGTAAATCTCTTTTCTTCACTGACTCAAAGAGAGTTTTGGGTCCTTGCTATATATATCAGTATGTCCAAAGACAGTAGCATATATGAAATGGCTTAAAAGACTGGATTTCGGATTCCAGTCCTGTTCTTCAAGACTTGCCTCATTCTCTCCTTTAATTAAAAAACAGCATGAATTGTTTACCAAGCTGATGGAAGCATTTCATACTTCTGCCCAAGTATCCATTGGCAGATTCTTTCACAAGGGAGTGAAGGAAAAAGATTTGGAAATAAATAACAATATGCAGGAGTGATAAAAACATTAATTGTTCTATTCTTGTTTGAATATTCTATTCTGATTCAGGCTTTTTTGATTCTTGTGTTTATTGAAGGAACGAATATGACAATACTGTTCTCGTCTTGGATGCCCTGAAGGTTACAGCTAACATTGTTTTTGGATATGCCACGTAAGAATAGCTATTAAAGTATTTATTTTTTAAAAAGTGTGGTAACTTATTTTAATTTCTAACTAATAATAATCTCTATTATCTTTGGGTATTATATGAATAAGATTCTGATTAGGCTTTAGCCATGCTTTATAATGCATGTTAGAGGTTAAAATCTGTTTTTATTCATGATCATTATTCAAACTGGGTGGGCATCAAAAAGAGATATTTTTCATTCCTCTGTCACTGAGTCATGGACATGATTTTCAGTATGATAAAATATCGAAATATTAAACTCATAAGTCTCACCGCTTCCTTGCAAAAGAAATAACTGACTGTATTTGTTGATCTGAATATTAGCCTCTTTTTAGCCACTTGTTGAAAAACTTGCTTTTAAGACTGAGGAGATTGCATTTAGTTTAGTGCAAGGCATCTTACTACCTAGATTGTTTTCTCCCTGTGTTGAAGAAAAGAACACATTAAGTCTCAGCTATGCTGAGAAATCCCCTGAATTCTAAGTAGCAGCTATTATTCTTCCTTGAGAGAAGAAAAATGGAGGGAGATTTCTTAAGGCCACATAAAGTATCCATGACAAGAGCTGGGCTTGAATCCAGATGAGATCCTGTTTATGGAAACTGTTGGCTCTCAGAACTTGGAGGACTCTTTTTTCAGACTTGGCAGCTGTGTCCTCTGACACCATGGCTACACATTTGTCTTATGAGACAGTATATATGTGGGAAGGGTTCACCATTGGCTTCCATCTCAGGAAGAAATACTATTATGCGTAGATAAGTTTTTTCAAAGACTCTTTCCCTGTGTGCCAAAGTCACTGTGAAGAATGAAGCTGGCCTGCTCAGTCAGTCAGTCAGTCAGTCCGTCCATCCATCCATCCATCCATCCATCAATTGAAAGAGTCAATTTTAGATGGCCTGTGGCATCTTGACATGATAAATTATTTTCCATCTGTCTGATCAGTTTGAACAATTAGAAATATTCCTGCTGCACCATCTGAAGCAACACTACCTCAGAAGTTTAACCTTTGTAGTTTAGACGCTGCGTGATACAGATGCCTCTCCCATCTACGGTGCTAACATGGTCTCTACGTATTGTCAAGGTGCCAAGGGGCAGAAGCTTTTGAAATTCAGCAGTCTGGATTGGCCAATGGGATTTTCATGAAGTTTTTGAAGGAACGTTTATTAGAGGACAAGAAAATTACTGTGCTGCTGGATGGTGTGGCAGAAGGTGAGAAAAACCTACCAGAAATAAAAAGAGATGTTTATGGATTAATTGTACAATAGTCCTTGCTTAACAATTACTTGTTTGGTGACAATTTGAAGATATGACAGCCCTGAACTGAGGGCGATGACTTATTCTCATTATTGCAGCTGTTGCAGTGGTCATGTGGTCACAGGTGTTTGGCAACTGGATTGCAATTATGACATCACAGCAACCCACAGTCTCATGATTGCCATTTGCAAACTTCACTGCCAACTTTGGACATGCAAAGTCAATGGGGAAGCTGGTGGGAAGTCATAAATAGTGACCATACAACATGTTTAACAACCATGTGAGATAAACCTAACCACAATCAGAAACCGCCCTGAGTCCGTAAGGAGAAGGGCGGTATATAAATCTAATAAATAAATAAAATAAATGAATAAATACAAAAAATGCCATTGTAAGTTGGCACATTCATGTGACATCATACTTTATGATAGTGATTAAGTTGCCTGTCCCAATTACCATCGTTAAGTGAGGACTACCTATCTATATATATAAAAGCGTTATATATATAGCTTTAATCACAAAATCTCCAGAACCGTAAAGCCTACAAACTTGAAATTTTCCACGTATGTTCCTCTCAGCTTCTAGGTGCTCACTAAGAAAGGATTTTTCAAAATGACTCTCAGAGCATTAGTATTTCCTATATTATTATAACATGTTCTGAGGCTAATTAGTTAGAGGTTATACTCCCCCCTCCCAACTTGAAAATAACTCTGGAGAGAATGGGATAGCATAGGACAGGCTTCTGTGGGGCAAGCCTTATGGAGAGAAGGGGATAGGATAGGAGATGTTTCTGTGGGGCCAGGCTGAGGGAGAGAAGGGGAGAGAAGAGGCTTCTGGGGGGCCAGGCTGAGGGAGAGAAGGGGAGAGGCTTCTATGGGGCAAGCCTGAGGGAGAGAAGAGGAGAGGAGAGGCTGATCATAACTACTCATTAATTTTCAAACTCTAACTGTTGATTTATCAAGCCCATCACATAGTTTCATAGCAGAGCATGGGTATTCAGCTAGTATTTTATATACTCTACTTAGAAGGAAAATTACAACCAAGGCTTTATTTGGCAGGGTTTTGTGGACTGGAAACTTAAGTATTATTGATATACGAGAATGCACTCCAGGAAATTACCCTATATTTAGGTTTTGATCAGTTCACAAATTCTTTCCTATATCTGACTCACTAGTTATGCTTGTCACCCATAAGAACAATTCTTTTGCATAGCCTCACCTGGTATTTCATTTGATTCTAACACCAAGAGATTAAGAGTGTGAAAAGCTAGGTATGCCTTGTTTATATAAGCTTACTTGTTTCTTTATCAACCTGGAGGGGGGTTTTTTTTGCTCAAAATTGTCCCTCAAATGGATTTTTGCCATATTGGAATACAGGTAACACATTTTAAACAAGCATCTGGAAGCCTGTGAGTAAAACAGCCTGAGGAAATGGTGCAATTTCGGTGGAAACATTATTGGTGGAGAAAGAATTAGTGAAGCATGCACCTGTCATTTTCTATTCAAAACCATCCCTTTTTGCAGCTTTTTGTAAACAAAAAGGAAGCCTGGCAGAGAATTTGCTGCTAGCATTATAAAATGCCTTCATTTATTTAGAGGTTGTTTTTAGGTTTGTTTGTAAAGTAAGAGTGGATTGGAGAAGGAAATACCTCTATCTTTGCTCTTTCATATAGATTCTGCAGCTGGTCACAACTGCTGTTTATGGTCTGCTGCTATTTTGGTGCCTTTTTTTTTACTAGAACTAATTTCTCTGATAATCTCGGAAAATCAAGGAGTTAGGTACTAAATGTATTGCTATTAGGTAGGGAGTTAAATAGGAAGCTAGGCAGTTGTCAGTTATTCCTTTGATAGTCGATTTCCTGGGAACTCCAAGCCTGCCTACTAAACGGAGAATAGAAAAAAGAAGACCAGGACAAGGCAACATGACTCATCCACAGACACAGAAATGCTCAGTCAGTGTTTACTGTTATAAAGAGGAAGACCGCCTTCGTCTCATATCCCAGTCGTAGAAAACCCCTGCCATTCAGAATAGAACAGAAAGGGCTCTGCCGTATGTAGACAAAACGGCAATGAAGGTCAGCTGAGGTTCCTTGAGACTTTCTGAGCTTGGTTGTTTTCTAGCAGACATTTCAGTACCCAAACTAGGTAACATCAGCAGCAACATGAAGATGTTACCTTGTTTGGGTAACGAAATATCTGCAAAAAACAAAACAAAAAACCCCAACCAAGCTCAGAGAGCACCAAGGACCCATCATTTCAACCCGGAACTACAAATATTCTCCTTTGTAAGGTCAGCTGAGCTCAAAACCCTGCTGAATCCAAACCCCATCCAGTGGGATAATTCTCTCTCTCTCTCTCTCTCTCTCTCTTTCTTTCTTAGCAGCTTTTGGATCCAGAGGGTTGAAAGTTATTGAGAATTATCCTCCGCCTGGCCTAAAGTTAGGCCTGAAGAGTGGGTGCCTTCCTAATCCGGTTGGGTTTTGCATCTTATGGAAATTTCTGCTACTGGACTCTTGGGAGTTTCTATTTGCAGAAATGACTCAACGGCTCATCCTTTATATCTAAATCATAATACAAATATTTTAATGAATCTAACGTGCTTATAAGAGGCTGCTTTGATCCAGTCTCTGGTCATATTCAAAGTCCTATCCTGGAAAAGAAAGAAGGATATTTTTTTTTTGGTAGTCTCCACATTATGTGGAGATACAAGTAATCCTCAACTTACAATCATTTGTTTAGTGACTGTTTGAAGTTACAACAGCACTAAAAAAGTGACTTATGACCGATTTTTGCACTGAACAACCATTGCAGCATCCCCACGATCATCTAAAATTTGGGTGCTTGGCAACTGGCATCTATTTATGGCCCGAGATCATGTGATCACCATTTGCAACCTTCCCAGCCAGATTTCAACAAGCAAAGTAGGGGTGAATTCTACTTAACTTTACTACCGGTTCGCAACGGGGCCGCGCGCACTTCTGCGCATGCACAGAAGTTTCCTGATGACGTCGGGGTCAGAGGGCAGAGCCTCCCACCGGTTTTACTACTGGTTCTATAGAACCGGTCCGAACTGGGGGCAACCCACCACTGAAGCAAAGTCAATGGGGTTGACATTAAGATTCACTTAATGACAGAATGATTCACTTTACAGCTGTGGCAAGAAAGGTTGTAAAATGGGACAAAACTCACTGAATGACTTTCGCTTAGCAGAAAAATTTTTGGGCTCAATTGCGGTCGTAAGTCGAGGATTACCTGTAGGCCTAGCTCTCTTTTGACCTTCAAGAAAAAGTTGGAAAATCCATTTTAAACAGCAATTAGATGTCTAAGCTGTATTCAGGGACTATCATCTATTAAAATGTCTGAACTGAGGCAACTGGGTTACTTATTTTATATTGTTTCTTTTTTTTTAAAATATACTTTATTAGTTTTATAGAAAAAAGACAAAATACAACATATTTCTAATATCGTCGGAAGTGCAGTGTCTGTCCATATCTACAAAATATACCACAGTTATATTTCCCGTTAGAGATGCATAAATACAAACATACCAACTCTCCAAGTTTTTTCCTGTTATGAAGCCAATTGTACCATCTACCCCATACGACATAGTGTTTAGATTTTTCACCGTTATTTAGCTCATTTGTTAAATTGGACATTTCCGCGCATTCTAGAATCTTATTAATTACGTTTTCCTCCGAAAGGGGAGTATTATCCTTCCATGTCTTTGCGTATACTAGTCTGGCTGCCGTGGTTATGTGGATTATAAATTGAATCTTTTCTTTGGCCATCCTCTCCCTAATTATACCCAAAAGAAAGATTTCAGGGGCTAGGTCTATTTCTTCTTCGATTATCTCCCTCAGCCAGTCCCGAATTTTGGACCAGAACTTTTTTGGTATCTGGCAGGACCACCACATATGAAAGAAGGTACCGACTTCCTTGCCACATTTCCAGCAAGTTGCTGAAGCATTGGGGATCATTCTAGCTATTCTAGCTGGCGCTAGGTGCCACCTGTGGAGCATCTTATACTGATTTTCCCTGTACGTTGCCGCTTTAGTCATTTGGTAGTTCCTATTCTATTATATTGTTTCATTATAATGTGTATTACCTAGAATCCTAAGGAAATTAGCAGCATGGAAAGTACTGTACCAAAGAAATGTTTTCAGAGGGAAGAAAGAACATGGTAATTATTAATCAAAATAAGTTTGTGGGTTTTGTATTTTATTTTTAGATATGGGGAAGTGTCATCTTACCAAAGGCAAGCAAGCTTTGGAGATTCGCAGCAGCTTATCTGAAAAGAGAGCGTTAACAGATCCTATTCAGCAAACTGTAACCTCAGCAGAAGCTTTGGCACGAAATCTACAGTGGGCGAAAGCGCATGGTATAGTAAATGTGAAAATAACCTTTTTGCTTAGCCATGAGAAAGCCATGACCTTGGTCCAGTCTCTCTCAGTCCAACTCGCCTCACAGGGTTGTTGTTGTTGCGGGGAAAATAAGATAGAATGGTTTATTAGATAAGTTTGCTGCCTTATTTGTAAGAATAATAAAAGCAGGAAACAAATTAAGTAAATAAATCTAAATGTCCCTGAAATACATACTCAAAAAATTAAGTTATTTGTATTGAAGTATTAGCTTCTCACAGCACAGAGGTCATAACAGATAGAGGGAAAGAGCAAAGGAAATGAAATATATATATCACTATTTCCTTGCTTAATGTACTTTGTCAATATTACCCCATAATTTAGGAGCTGGCAATTGTTTTATTGTCCCCCACTACCCAAACTTTCTTTGGTTGTACTGAATTCTGGCTTCCTGTCCATTTGTGATGGAAAAATTGCAACAGGTATAGCTTTAATAAAGATAAAAATAAATAACCCCCACCTCTGCAATACTTGTATTTATAGGAAGTCCTTGACTTAAGGCCACAATGGAGCCTGCCCCTTGTAGTTGTACATTATCACAGTCATAAAGCAGGTCACCTATTTGGCCAGCCTGATTTTTTTTACAGAGGTCATTAAGCAAATCACCACAGTTGTTAAGCTGTGCTTAAAATGCTATGGGGCATTTTGCCAAAAACTGGAATTAAATGCCAATTTTCAGCAGAAATGTAAATCGTGATTGCATCATTGCAGGATGCTGTAGTTGGCCCTAAATACAGGCCAAGCTCCTGAAATGTGGTCATGTGACCACAAGAGGAGCATTGGAACTTTGGAACAAATACCTTTAAATGGGGAGGTTTGTCATAATTTCAAATGGTTGCTAAGATACCAATTGTAAATTGAGTACTACCTGTACTTGACCCCACCTCCAATGTTACACCTCCCTTAAACTATTAAATATAGTTCCTAGCTATGGTTTCCCCACCTTGCTTAATTATTTTCAGATTTGCTAATTATCACTTGTTATTCCTACAAGGCAACCTTTCACAATCTGAGACCCTCAAGGGCAGGGGTGGGCAACTATGGCTTCTTCGCAGCCTGTGGACTTCAACTCCCAGAATTGCTGGCTCAGGAATTCTGGGAGTTGAAGTCCACAAGTCATAAAGTCCCGTCCGGGAGTAGGGCGGTATATAAATTTAATAAATAAATAAAATAAATAAATAAATAAAGAGGCCATAATTGTTCATTTCTGCTCAAGGGAGTGACAGGTTGATATAGGATGCTGTTAACTTGTTTCCCCGAAAATAAGACCCTGTCTTATACTTTTTGAACCCTGAAATAAGTGCTTGGCCTTATTGCCATGCGCGCAAAAGCCCGATTGGGCTTATTATCAGGGGATGTCTTATTTTGGGGGAAACAGGGTAGTAAATGAAAAAATAAGGTGGTTTTGTTCAACACTGGCCCATATTTTAGGAGGGAAAAAAGAACTGTGGATTACAGGGCAAGGTACAAAAATACATGATAGCATCTTCCAGTGGTTGGAAACCACTTCCCTATATCTGCAACTGCAGAACTATTAAAATAAATTTCTGAAATTTGGGGAAGATCATGACTAATAGGCATGAGGAGCAATGCTGTTTGCAGAGCTGTTTTTAAAGAGAAACAGGTATGGCTCACCACCTTCCAAAATGTGCTTGTTTTCAGAACTTTCTGAAAGTATGTGCCTTCAGTTTCAATGCGGGGTTCGGATCCAGCTTGGTTTTGCTGCCGAATTCTCCAACGTCATGATCATCTACACGAGAATTGTAACGAAGCCAACTGAAATAACTGTTTGCAACGCTTACGTCACTGATTTTCCCCTTGTAAGTTAGTCTCAGAAGATGGCACATTTATTGTTTGAAAGACCATATGGACAAAACAGAAATACCGTGCTTTAAACATGAAACACAACTGGCATGATATAAAGCAGGGGGTCTCCAAACTTGGCAACTTTTAAGACTTGCAGACTTCAGTTCCCAGAATTCCACAGGCAGCCATGCTGCGAAGTCTTAAAAGTTGCCAAGTTTGGTGACCCCCTCATATAAAGGATGGAAATGGAGAAGGGGGGCTCAAAATCTAATCACCTCCTCATTTTCATTTTATTGTTTTAACTGTCCACAGGAATTGGATGTGGATCCTAAAGAAGCAAATAAAGGAACTCCTGAGGAAACTGGCAGTTATTTGCTTTCAAAAGATTTGCCCAAACACTGCCTCTACACTAGAATAAGTTCACTACAGAAGCTAAAGGTAATTACTTGCAGGCAAATTTGGTTTACTTTCTTCCGTGAGTGGCAGCAATGCCATTCAATTACCGTTTAGACCTACTAAGCTTATCCTTTGCTTGCAACTTTAAAGCAAGGTATGTATGTTGAAGGAGCAGCAGGGTGGCCTAGAGATGAAGGTGCTTGCCTCCCACTTGGAAAGTTGAGAGTTCAATCCTAGGCAGTGATAGATGTTTCTCTATCAGGGTGCAAAGTGAAAACATCTGCTGTGAACTCCGCATAGGTGTCAGGAAGGGCATCCAGCCAGTAAATGCTGAGCTCCATTCAGTCACCCCAACTCCACCCCGATAAAAGGGATTACAAGATCGTAAAATGAAACATAGGGGGTATTGAAGGCTATCAAATTGCAAATGTTTCAGGCTTCGTTCACTGGACGTGGGTCAGTGATCTCTGGAAAAGTAAAACAAAGTGTATGGGGAAGAAACAGTAGGAGATACTGGCTTCTGTAACAGGTCTTAAATATGCACAGGGCCGAGAAATGATTCGGGAATGAAGTATAATTACAGATAGTCCTCAATGTAGAACCGTTCGTTTAGCAACATTCACTTACAATGGAACTTTAAAATATTATTAATGATGGACTTTGCGCTGAAATTGTTGCAGTCCCCACAATCACAATCACAATCATGATCCAGGCACTTGACAACCAACAGGTATTTACTATAGTTGTAGTAAATAGTTGTAGTATAGTTGTGGTCACCTTTTTCAGCCTTCCCATCCAGCTTCCAACAAAGTCATTGGAGAAAGCTAGTTTCACTTAACAATTGTGGTAAAAGAAGTCATAAAATCAGGTGTGGTCATGTAATGACCCACTTAATGACCTCATTGCCTAGTGACAGAAGTTGTGATTGCAGTTGGGGTCATAAGTCCAGGACTCCCTGTACTATTTTGAAAGAAGAAATTGCCCATCGAAACTGCGGTGTGACTTAGAAGAAAAAAAGAATGTAATTTGATTTGCAAATCACCTTAATGGCTGGTGATCCAGCACAACTTTTATTGTATAAGATGAAACTACTAGAGTTTGTTATTCTGCACTCTGGAGGGGCCTCGTTTTGGAGAAAATTGATCTATCTTGAGTCACACTGGATGGGGCAAAATATATTTAGTTCTTGATTTGATTTTCTATGGAATGTCTACCTCTCAATGCAAATTATTTCTCTTTAATTCTTTTGCCAGTCAGGTTCTATATGTTCTCTAGTGGAGAGCAAGCCAGCATAAGACCATCATATCTATCTCTAATATCTATAACAGGGCTTTCCAAACCTGGCAACTTTAAGACTTGTGGACTTTTAACTCCCAGAGTTGAGGAATTCTGGGAGTCAAAGTCCACAAGTCTTAAAAGTTGCCAGGTTTTGAGACCCCTGATCTAGCATAACATGGTGATGACAGAACATTAGAAGTTAGTGTCAGGGTTCCAAGTAGCAAATAGAACTCTGAGGCAAGCAGTTTCCTTAAAGAACATTTTATTGGATGTATCACATTGGCACAAGCTGGTGAAAACCAATTCTAAAGATTCCCACAGTTTTCACCTAATTAAAAGTTTTCCCCCCTTTCCCAAACAATCAGTCACATGGTCCAATCAAGGTGCTGTCCGATTGCTTGAAAACTTCACTCCTCCTCTCTTCAGCCACCTGTAGGAATGTCCTTGGTTCACAGGGGAAACTATTTTGTTTTGGCTGCAAAACCCCAGCTATCTCTATTCCCCTCTCCCTATCCCTCAGCACCATTGTGGCAGTACTAAAGCCTCTAAGATGGCCTCGGTCAGGCTAGCTTCAGAGTTGACAGTTAGATGGCCAGTATCCTTTTTTTAACGTCTCCATCTTGAGAATTTCATGATAGGAATGCAGAGATCCTTTGATTACAATCATTATATTCCGTCGAGTTGAATGCCTGGCAGTAAAAGGCTATCAATGTTAATGTATCTCTCTTTAAATCACAGGAAGATTTAACATTCACCGTTTGCCTGCATTATGAATACATGGGACTCGAGGACCCGGTGGATGAAAGAAAGGCGGTTAATATCGGCAAGCCGCTGGTTGCCAAATTGCGCATTCACCAAGGATTTGGAAAGTGCAGCTGCTTCCAGAGCTGTCTTTTGCCTAATGGCGCTACCTCCGCCCAGTCACTGGCCACAGAAGCATCTGGATTCTGCCCATCTCACCTTAATCAGCCGCATTCTTACACAGGCTTTGTCCAATCAAGTCCTTCTCTTATAGAAAGCCTGAGGCAGCCGCCAAGATGCCACTGCAGGATGGTGCCAGACAGATTAATTGCATGGCAATCAAAGTGGTCACATTCATACGATTCAGACCTGAGCAATATTCCTGTGGAGACTACAGATGAACTCGAATCTGACTTCTCGGGAAGTTTAAAACTATCTCATGAGCCTTAGCCAGCTTCATTTTGTAGGCTAGAATGGCATTTTCAATGGCCTTGCCCTGGGATGAAATTCTGAGGCCCGGTGACATCTTGGTCTGGAGCCCTGTGGTGGGCTTACAGTCCTTGGCTGAGGGAGAAAAAGAGTTTAAAATATTTTCAGACAGAAATAAAAGTTGCAACATCCCCAGATATTATCCTCGTGAGGAGAAAGATGAAAAAGAATTTGGTAAAGGCAGACTAGGTTTCTGTGGGAAATGACTCCCTAATAACTCAGCACGTTGATTGTCAGAATAAGCACAAACTAAGCAGAAGTCTTTAAAATACAGAAATTTTAATGCTCTGATTGAGAGGCCTACAGGAGTTATATACCAGACTTCCATTTCACCAGGCAATGAGGAGACGGAGAATAGCAGATAGCAATAGCACTTAGACTTATATACCGCTTTACAGTGCTTTACAGCCATCTCTAAGCAGTTTAAAGAGTCAGTTTATTGTCCCCAACAATTTGGGTCCTCATTTTACCCACCTCGGAAGGATGGAAGGCTGAGTCAACCTTGAGCTTGGTGAGATTCAAACTGCCAAATGGCAGGCAGCCGGCAGTCAGCAGAAGTAGCCTGCAGTACTGCACTCTCATCACTGCGCCATCACGGTTCTATAGTCCAGAAAATCAGGCGATCCTGATGGGCAGAATAGGCATACGTGTAAGCAACATTTTGGGAGGAAGAAGACAAACTGGCCTATTATGGAGTCTGAACAGGAGCCATCACAGAATGATCTTTCAGTCCAAAGAAGTGGATATTAAAGGAAGTTAAGGGATACTTCCTTTGCTCTCAATTACTGTTCAGTGTGCAGGCCACTGAAATAGTGGCGGCAGTTGAGTAAGAAAATCGGTAAGATAAGATCTGCCCCTTTCCTTCCTTCCTTTCCACCTTTCCCAGCATTACAGCTTTCTTAAGAGAACTACGGTAGGTCTTTACATAATATGTCTGAAGTGTGGTTAATTTGAACCTGGTCATTTCTGCCTTTGGTGAAAATTCTGAATTAGTTGGTTTGATGAGCCATTTGTTTGCTTTCTTGGTTGGCCATAGTATTTCAAGGAGTCTTCTCCAAAGTCTTTCCATGATTGGTTCAGATTTAGCTCTTCCAGTACCCCAAACAGCCAAAAATATTCTAGGTTTTGTTTCTGCTGGACTCTGTCTGTCCCCAAATTGTTCATCAGAAATTTCAGAACATGATGGCATCTCCCAGGACCAAGCATATCTTCCAGATCATACTTATTCTTAATTCTATTTCAGATATCAGGTCAACTTTAGTTATTTAAGCAGCTTCATCCATATCCCATTTACAGTTATTTACCAATGATTATTGGCCTATCCCCCAAAAAGGTTTGGAAATATCCAGTAAAGAAATGAATTCTTGTTCTGGCTTTTTCTTGCATTTGCTATTTTTCTTAACATTCTTAATTTAAGATATTCACCAAAATCCAAATATAACAGTTTTGAAGAATTCCTTGACTTGGGTTTTTATTTCCTCTTCATGCACACAATGCAGGGCATTTTATCCTTTCCAAGGCAACAGAATGTTGCAAAGAAATTGTGTAAAGGATTTTGAGATACTTTCTGTGTTATCCTTCTGTGCTTTTATCTGTTCAAAATCAGATTGGAAAGAGAGGAAATTTTGTCTGGCAGGATAAACTAGCAAAATAAAGATCAAGGTAAAAATAAGTTGGATTTGGTTGTGGTTTGCAGAATGGAATCTTGGGGTGGGGGTGGGGATTCTCTTTTGCACCTTAATGGGAGAAGCAGATGCGGGAGCAGTTTGAAATGTTGCCAAGATCCAGAATGGAGCATATACACATGGAAGGAATCACAAACAACACCAGGGGAGAGCAGAAACAGAGGCGATACATGCTTCTACATGGGGTAAGGCTCTCAAATGTATGTCCTACACAAATAAAACACACTGAATAGACCCTCACCCACACACAGATGTTTAGAATACATGCAGATGTGCTGATTAGTCCAGTCAGGGGATGCATAACTAAGTATCATAAAGCACGTCCAGATCAGTATTGGGCCACTTTGCCTAATTATGCCAACTTACAGGTACCTGCATTGGGACACGGTGGCTCAGTGGCTAAGATGCTGAGCTTGTCGATTGAAAGGTCGGCAGTTCAGCGGTTCGAATCCCTAGTGCCGTGTAACGGGGTGAGCTCCCGTTACTTGTCCCAGCTTCTGCCAACCTAGCAGTTCGAAAACACATAAAAAATGCAAGTAGAAAAATAGGGACCACCTTTGGTGGGAAGGTAACAGTGTTCTGTGCACCTTTGTGTTTAGTCATGCCGGCCACATGACTACAGAGATGTCTTCGGACAGAACTGGATCTTCGGCTTTGAAACGGAGATGAGCACTGCTCCCTAGAGCCGGGAACGACTAGCACATAATATGCGCGAGGGGAACCTTTACCGTACAGGTACCTGCACAGGTTAGCTGATTAGAGAATATTTTGATGACCAAATTTTTGCATATATTCTCAATTCTGTATCAGTAGCTCCTTTTAATAGACAGAGGAAATAAATGAGTATATCCTACCGTAGCCATCTAAATAACTTTTGCATGTTATGTGGCAAACTTCCAAATCTCTTCACTCTTGACCATTTAATCATTTTTATTCCTGTCAAACGTGGGATGCTGGGAACAGACAGGACAGCATGAATCATTCAGGGCTCTCCCAGCTAACTCCAGTCAATTCAGTGCCCTCCTCATTTAAGCTACAGCAGCATCTCAAGTAACCCCTTTGCTTGACCCTCAGTATGGTTAAGCACACAAGCTACCACAACAATGACCAAGTCTAAACTTGCAGAGCTCTTTGAGATTACTTCTTCTCAAAGTCCTGTTGTCATCATTCCGAGTAATGAACTCAAAAAGTCAGGACTCCCGACACTTTTTTTGCAGTTTCAAGAGTTCCTTTATTGAATACATCATATCGGCACTTAGAAAGATGAAGCTAGCGCTAAATTATTCCACACCTAGGGATAGTTAAAAGAATAAGACCTACCCACCCCCCCCACCCCTTTGTCCCTCAGGTCACATGGGCCAATCAGTCCAGGCATAGGTTCCCTCTCAACTTCAACAAATGTCTGTTAAAATGATTTTGGTTCACAGACCACCTGGGAGATGTTATGACTATTTATTTATTTATTTGTTTGTTCGATTTATATTTTGCCCTTCTCCAGAGACTCAGGGCGGCTTACAATGCGTTAAGCAACAGCCATCATACTTTTGTATATACATGCTTAGTAGGGCTCCCCCTCCCCCAGCGGTCTTCTTTTTAATACAAACTCAGCTTATTGCCCCCACAATCCGGGTCCTCATTTTACCTACCTCGAAAGGATGGAAGGCTGAGTCAACCTTGAGCCTGGTGAGATTCAAACTTGCAGTAATTGCAGGCAGCTGGCAACTAAGTGCTACTTTAACAGCACTTAATCCACTGCGCCACAAAGCTCAGACTAGCCAGCTGAGACATCACATTCTTGAATCCCCCTTCAATGCTGTTCCCCTTGAATGGCAACCAAGAAACAAAGCAAAGGTACATGACAAACTACTTATAAAACTAAAATGCTATGGCATCTCCGGACCCCTACATAATTGGATAGCCACGTTCCTGTCAACAGACAACAAGCGGTCAAAATAGGGAGCGCCCTATCAAATCCTGCACCTGTTAATAGCGGTGCCCCCAAAGGCAGGGAGGGTTCTAGGACCAACACTCTTCATACTATACATAAATGACCTCTGCAATCGTATTATAAGCAACTGCATTTTCTTGTTGTAAAATTATTTAACACCACCGATAATGCTGCTACCCTTCAAAAAGACCTTTGACTTTGTGTCGGAATGGTCTGTCTTACACATTGGCATCCACAAATCTCAAATCAACACATGCTCTGTCTTACACATTGGCAAAAAGAACCAGAGCACAAAATACAAGCTGAGTGGACAACAACTTGTAGATGACCCTCACTCTGTCAAGGACCTTGGAGTACTCATATCTAATGATCTAAGTGCCAAAGCCCACACTAACAACATTGCCAAAAAGGCATTAAGAGTTGTAAACCTAATCTTGCATAGCTTCGTCTCCAGTAATATTACAATACTAACCAGAGCATACAAAACATTTTCTAGACCAATTCTTGAATACAGCTCATCTGTCTGGAACCTGCACTGCATATCGGACATTAATACAATTGAGCGTGTCCAGAAATATTTCACAAGAAGAGTCCACTCCTCTGCTCGCAACGAAATACCTTAGGCCACCAGACTTGAAATTCTGGGCTTAGAAAATTTAGAACTACGCTTCGGTATGATCTAAGCATAGCTCATAAAATCATCTGCTACAATGTCCTATCTGTCAATAACTACTTCAGCTTCAACCACAACAATACACGAGCAACAATAGATACAAACTTAAAGTGAACCGCTCCAAACTCAATTGCAGAAAATATGACTTCAGCAACAGAGTGGTCAATGCCTGGAATGCGCTACCTGATTCTGTGGTTTCATCCCAAAACCCCCAAAATTTTAACCTAAGACTGTCTACTGTTGACCTCACCCCATTCCTAAGGGGTCTGTAAGGGGCGTGCATAAGACTACCAGCGTCCCTGTCCTAATGTTCCCTTTATTTGTATTCATTTTATGTATTCAATTCAGGCTTATACTTATATATATTACCTAATATGTACTTGACAAAATAAATAAATAAAATAAAAATAAATAAAAAATAAAAAATAAAAAATAAGCATGGCTTTAACTGAAGTCATTTTGCAGGTTGACACCTGTTGCATTAGATTCTACATTACAGTTGCCAACATTGCTAGTTGGTATGTTGTCTGTGCTACCTGGTTATTATGGGGATTGTAATACTACTGTAATGGAAGTTATCAGTTTAGGAACATCTTCCAGTCATTTATTACTGCTCCATTTTTTGGTGTGCATAATTCCTTGATCTTTGAAATATAATCCTGTTTTCTAAAATCTTTGTGATGCTCTCCGTGAGTTGTAATGAGTAGAAAAATTCTGCAAAATTTATAACCAAGCTCAGCTTCAGTCTGTAAGGCCATCTGCAGAGCATGGTGTGTTTCACCAGGCCAATGTTCTCTGGTGCAATATTTTGTCACAGAGGAGCCAATTAGATGCATTCAGAAGCTCATAGGCACGGGCAGACCAAAACACTCATGGTCATTTATCTGAAGCAGAGATTGTGACAGAACAACTGAATTGCCAGCATCTGGCATTCTTCATATGAATTTGACATATAATTGCCACCAACTTAATGTATTTATTTATTAGATTTATGTAGCTACCCATTTCACATATGGAACTGAGTGGCATACACAATTAATATAACAAAAAACAAAATCATTAAAAACAAAATCATTAAAACATAGTTAAAACAGTTAAAAGTATAATAAAACAAAAATACCAGAAACTGTATTTCAAAACCTATAGATAGGATGTCCATTTTGCAGGCTCCATATTCCACGAGATCCCCAGGCCAGGCCCCAATGACAAAACCAAGTTTTGAGGGCCTTCAAGATCAGTGGAGTTGGGGCCAATCTCCCTTTGGAGGGATGAAGTTCCAAAGACCATGTGCCAGTAGAAAAGGCTCTCCTCCTGGGTCCTGCTAGACCAAGGACCCCTCCTGCTGGGCCTCATGGGATATAATGGTAAGTAGATATAACTGAGGAGAAGCAGTCCCTGACATAACCTGGCTCTATATAGCTCTTTAATAGACATAACCAGCACCAATAATTAATCCTGAAACCAGACTGGCAACCAGCGCAGCTGTTGTGACATAGGCCCAACTAGTTATTACCAGACACAATCAGTCCTAAACAAACATATTTTATTAGAACAGCTGAGAATTACTTCATTCTCAGCTTAATCCAAATTAATTCCAAAACAAGTCCTTCAGAAAAAGTCCTTCGGCCTTATCACGAACCTGTCTTCTTTGGCACCCTGCCAAAGGCTTTTCTTGGCAAATCCCCAGGAAGTTCAGAAACAAGAGAGAATGACAAGAAACAAATGTAGCAATGTTGCTTTCCTACAAAGAGCCCAAGAGCCTTTGCTGCTCTTTTAAGCCTTATGGGAGGAGCCAATCATCTCTCGGCCTTACTCCCAAATTGTCCTTTTTGCTTTAGCTGCTCTTGCCTTCTGGCAGCTCTTCGCATATGTGCACTAGGAACAGGCACCTCCTGTTCCTCTGCCTCTCTGCTGTCCACCTCTGGAGGCTCCAGAGTCTGTGCATCGCTCCCAGATGGCCCTGGCCCCATCTCTGCCTCCAACGCAGAGCCTTCATCCGGGCCTTCCCCAGACTCCAGGACTGGCTCATTGTTTTCCCCGGCCTCTTCACTGTCCGACTCCACTGCCAGCTCTGCAGGCTGTTGGTGGACCACAACAGCAGCTTGCTGCGCAGAGGTGTAACATGCAGTTCAAGGGGCAAGCATAACTGCCTGGGCCACCACATTTTGCATCACAGAAGCTTCCAGATACTTCTCAATGGCAGCCTCATGTAGAGCACATCACAGTTTTCCATTTGAGAGGTGACCTAGACATGAGTGACTGAGAATAGAGTTTGCCAATCCAGGGATAGGCACCATGGCATACAACACAAAGTTACACAAAGGCTTTTCTAGCCATGATTCCCATCTGCTCCTTGTGACCAAGAAGAACTGTGGATCATACGCAGGGTCTTTTGGGGGCAATGCCATCCCATCAAGCATTAAAATGGTATATATTCCTAGATCCAGAACATGCTCCAAACCCTAAACCGCTCTTGCCAAGGCTGCACAGCTAAAAGTGGCTGAAGGTAATATGAGATGCCAACTATCATAGAGGACAAGAAGTTGAAAATACTTGTGACACAGTATCACACAAAAATAGGGAACCTGTCCTAGCATAAAGTTCATAAGCATTGGGATGAGATTGGCTGAATCTAATTCCAATATATTGATCTGTTGTGAAATTTCCAAGAACTTTTCAGTTTTCTGCATTTAATTTTAAATCGGGGGTGTCCAACCTTGGCAACTTTAAGGCTTGTGGACTTCAACTCACAGAATTCCCCATGGCTGGCTGGAGAATTCTGGGAGTTGAAATTTACAAATCTTAAAGTTGCCAAAGGTGGGCATTTGATTTAAATGCTTCGGTTTTATGTTTCTATCTTTTTTATTATCTTGTGGGACTAAGTAGCTCTTGCTTTTGAAGTCTGGATATATTTTGATTAGTTCATCATATGTTATCAAGTCAGTGTTGACTCTTAGTGACCATGTCAAAGATCCAACTTAAGAATGAGTTAATACCTGAATATTATTTTACATAACTCACATCAGACGAACCCAGAAAATGATAGTGCATTGTTTTTTCATGAACTGACTCCCTTTTTCATGAAATTTAATTTTTGCTACTGTATTAATATTGCAAAAAGGCTTGGGCACTTTAAATATTTCTTTAAAAAGATAAGAGAATTTCCAATAGATGTGAAATCTTGCCATCTCTCCTTGGGAAAATTTGTAAATTATAAGGATGCTGGTTTTAAAATTAAAAATGCATTTTTTAATACATCCAAGTTAGATGCACTTTATCTGTAGAATATCACTACTACTTGAACTGATCTTGTTATGGGTAATTCACTTAATTATTTCACATGTATACCCTGCCTTTCTACCCATAGGGAACGCAAAACAGCTAATATTAAAACAGAAAAGAAATTAATGTATTGTGAGGAAGAGGGGAAAAGTTTTAAGATCTTAAAATAATCTTCTGGCTGCTCCAGCAATTTTCTTGCTATTCCCATCACAGTAAAAGCTTGGTAAGTGTTTGAGATCATCACATAACATTCTTGCAGCATGAAGGTCAATCTGGGTCATTGGTGATTTTGAAGTAAAACCCAGGCAGAACATTTCCCCTGCAGCTTTTTCTTACTGGTTCTCAGTCTGATGAAGGGAATGTGTTTTTCAACTTTCTTGCAAAAGAGAAAAGCATTTTGATGAAATTCCCCTTGGGGTGGTGATTGGAGCATTCTTTTAGTTGTAAGATGGTGGATATGAATACAGGTAGTCCTCGATTTACGATCATAATTGAGCCTGCGATTACGGGTGTAAGATGTAACAGTCATTAAATGAGTTGCCACATGACCACACATGATTTTATGATTTTTTTTAAAAAAAATTGCAGCTGATGGTTGTAAAGCAAACACCATGATCATTAAGCAAATTCTACGGTTTTTTAGCAAACCCATTGTTTTTTTTTTGTCAGAAATCAGAAGTAAATGTCGAATTCTAGCAAAAACATTGCACATCAGTCATCTGACTTGTAGGGCACTGCAAATAGTCTGAAATGTAACTGGAGGGGGGTGGGGTGGCAGCACTGTGTGAATTTCAGATCCGTGTCATAGGTTCCTTTTCCAGGGTCTATCATGACTTCTAATGGTTGCTAAATAAACAAACATGTCAAGGAATATCTGTAGCCTGTCTTTCCTCTCTGGCCTCCCACGATTCCATTTCCCCATCATCTCTGGTCTCCCGCGATTCCATTCAATCCCAAGGAAACTCTTGAAAACTCCAGGAAAAAAATGTCTCCCATAGATACTTTTTGCAACGAAGTTTTCCTCAACCTTTAAGGAGTCCTGCCTTTTGAAATGGAGTACTTTCCTCCCTCTCAACAGATTGAATCACTGAGACTCAACTTCAAAGGACTATGTTAGGATATTAAATTTAGTAGCTGGAACAGTAAAGTGGGCCAACATAGTTGTAGTTGATTGGTTTGAGAGTGCTGGCTCGTGCATGAGGCAATCTATGCTATGATAGGTTACTGTAAAGGGAGACTTTCCCCTTTTCCCGCCGTTTGCTTTTGTGTGCTCTGTGTGCTGTTGTGTGCTGTGTGCTCTGTGTGCTGTTTTAAAAATTACTCATGGTCTTCCCGCGAAGCTGACTATCTTGCCTGCTGTAAATATTAATATAAAATATATTTATTTATATAAAACTACAAGTTTGTGTCAGTGTCTCTGACTTCATGTGGACAGCTGCTACGCAATTCCCTGACAGACTATTTGGATCCACCCAATTCTCCAGAATGGATTCTGATGCCACTATTGATCTAGCCTTCTGTAGACTTCTTGGCCGTATCAATGCTGCTTTCTCTCTAATGCTTTCTATGAATAGCAATAGCACTTAGATTTATATACAGCCCCATAGTGCTTTAGAGCACTCTCTGAGCCATTTACAGTGTCAGCCTATTGCCCCCAACAATCTGGATCCTCATTTCATCAACCTAAGAAGGATGGAAGGCTGAGTCAACCTTGAGGTCCATCAGGATCAAACTCCAGACTGTGGGCAGAGTTAGCCTGCAGTACTGCATTCTAAGCACTGCCCCACCAGGGCTCTTTAATTTGATCCCAATAGCCTTGATTAACAAATGAAATGTTTTAAAGAAAAATTAAGATGGTGCGTGGGTTGCACTCTTTTCTTAGTTTATCTGCTTAATCTCAGTCAACAGTCCTGTTGTTTGAATTCCTGACTTCTTGCAACTGTGCTCCAGGAACATCACTGTCTCCTTTCCCTTTGTTTTTAAAAATGGAATATTCCTGAAGTAAAATATTATTCCTTACATGACTGATAGGTTCAATCACATTTCCGAAAGCCCAGAATGAGCCATTTTATACTGGTTGGGAATGCTGCTAAGGAGTATTTAATCTGCTAAACTGTCATTGTCTAACCCAGAGGTCTTCAAACTTGGCAGCTTTAAGACTTGTCGACTTCAACTCCCAGAATTCTCCAGGCAGCACAGCTGCCTGGAGAATTCTGGGAGTTGAAGTCGACAAGTCTTAAAGCTGCAAGTTTGGGGACCCCTGCTCTAACCCCATAAAGATAAGCTTGTGACTGGAAGCCTCCCCAGAATAGTATAAAGAAGTGGTTAATTGGCAGTTTTGCATTCTATGGGTGACTGATAGGGCATTGAGAAGGTTGCCTGACATTTCTAGTTCTCCATCCACCTATGTAGAATTTAATCTTTTGATATCTCATTGATTTCGGTGAGGCGTGCGCTAAAGTAAAGAACACGAAAAACAAGCCTAATGCTAATGTCTCTAGAATTGATATCTGCAGGAACTAAATACCTGCACTGAAAGCCTGAAACAATCCTTAATTTAGGGAGCAAAGTTTAAATAACTGCAACTTGCAATTTTTTTGGCAAGTTTATCACTATCTACCGGTATGCATGAGAATCATGGAAGGAGAATGGACGTATTTCAGTTTCTGAGGCATGACATCATTCCTGTAATTTCAGTTCTATTAGGTGATGCATGCATTCCCAAATTATTCCACCAGAGGTCACACATTTCACATCAGTTATACCAGAAAGCATGTTTTGTGCTCAACTTCTCTTAGCCCTATACCAAAGGCTAACCTTTTGGGCACCGGTATTCTACAGAACCGGTATTAAAACCGGCAGGAGGCTCCATCCACCTGCCACATCATCATGGGTGAAGCGCGCATGCGCGAGTGAAGCGAGTATGCGCGCACTCCCGCTGCAAACCAGTAGTAAAGGTAAGTAGAACCCACCTGCCCCCGCCCCCGAGCATACACGCATGCCATGGGTGCCCCACCTCCTGCGCATCTCCCACATGCGCCTTGTCCCCTGCGCATGCACGACAGAGTCCCAAAAACCAGCTGGCCGGTGGGAGGCACACGTGCATGCACGGCAGAGCTGCGCTGGAGCGACGGCTCGCGTGCCCGCAGAGAGGGCTCTGCATGCCACCTGTGGCACGCGTGTCGTAGGGTCGCCCTCACGGTCCCATACTATTGAGCTGTTCCAACAGTTATGACAGGGAAGGGAAATGAAGATAGGTATTGGATCTAGAATACAAGAGCAATTAAGGCTGGAGCAAAACAATATCAGAATCAAATATAATAAGTTCAGCAGACTATGTCCCAAGCGTGTTTTCTGATTTTCTGATGCATATTCATCTCTTAATATCAATGGAGATTCTCAGTCATCCAGGTCATGGTTGTCCCAAAAGGTGCTTTTTCAAGAGGCAAGTGGACTTTTTTTTTCTTTGAAGACATTTTGCTTCTCATCCAAGAAGTTTCTTCAGCTCCGAAGAAGCTTCTAGGATGAGAAGCGAAACGTCTTCAGAGAAAAACCAGAAAGTCCAGTTGCCTCTTGGAAAAGCATCTTTCGGATAGTCATCTATTACTACATCAACTGGGGAAACTAGATTAACTCATGACACAGAGCACCTCCCTGTCTCTATGGTGAGCAATTGGGAGTTCATTGGTCCTGCTAATTAAGTTACAGATTTGTAGGGGAACAAACACTTTCCTGAAACTGCCCCTTCTTAAATATGTAAGAAAGCACCTTTGGGCAATCCCTTAGCTTGGCTGTGAAGGCAGGGCAATGTATGTTGGCGTGCTTTTTTAGCCAACTTAAGGACATAGGAAAGACACAGGCACTAAATAGCTCTCCTCTTCATCCTAAGTGTCAATTCATCCAGAATTTCAGTAGTTGGCTCTTCTCATAGATTGTACACCCTCTTTGCATCAACTCTGATGCAATGTTAATTCTGCAACTAGCTTAATCCATTTTGTCCTCCTTAATAGTAGTTGTTAATGGTTTACATTAACCTGTCTTTCCTCCAAGGTGGTCTACTCTTTCCTCCCACACAACAACTCTGTGGGGTAGGACAACTTGAGAGAAAATATTGGCCCAGAGTCACCAATGATTTTGACTACCTGTTCCCTGGTCTCCTTGGTCCTGGTCTGATGCTTTAATCACTATGCCACATCTTCATTAAAATATAACCCAGGGACAGAACAAAAAAAACCATGATGAACTAGATGCAAAACTTAAAAGAAATAATCACAGTACAACAATGCGAAGAGCTATGAAATAACTTTGGCAACATTTACTCCAAATTATAATTTACGGAAAATTTGGTTTTACAGATATATAACATTGTCAATAATTACCGAGATAGACCAATTATATGACAATGAACATTAGAAATTCTATAACAAAAGACTACTTTAATATATGTAAAAAGACTCAAAAGCACTAGAAAGAAATGAATGAAAATATTCAGAAATTCCTAAAAATAAAATTTGAACTGATGTCTCAATTTTTTTTTTTTTTGAGCTGCAGTGGCATAATGGTTACAAGGAGTATTGCAAGCTAATTCTGCAGTTTGATTCTCACTGACTCAAGGTTGACTCAGCCTTCCATCCTTCCAAGATTGGTAAAATAAGGATCCAGACTATTGGGGCCAATAGGCTGACTCTATAAACCTCTTAAGAGAGGGCTGTAAAGCACTATGAAGTGGTATATAAATCTAAGTACTATTGCTATTTTTTACTCACTGTTATTCCAGATAAAAAATAGATTAAAAACAATCACAATTTACTAAGACATATACTGCCAGCTGCAAAGACAAATTTTGGCCCTACATTGGGAAGGTGTAAAGTTGCTGATAATACCAGATTGCACAATTTTAGACCAAAATGGGAAGCAACAGTCACATAGACAGTATATATTAAGCAGGAATGGTTTCTTTTTATATTATAGCACATATTTCATAGCTAGACAAATTTAGGTATTTGGAATATGGTTTTAGGAAAGATGTGGCCAAAGATAGACAGTGATGACTTTCAGTGTAAAGTATTAATATTTTAATGTCTATGTTGTAATTAGCAAATGTATTACTGGGAAGTTTTTCCATGTTTATTTATGCTCAGAATTTGTTTCTTTTTTAATTCTTCTGCCACAATCTAATAAAGACTTCTCTCCCTTGTATTTAATTATTTTAACAAAATACATTTTTTTAAAAAATTATTATGCCACCTTTGGTCTCATATTATTCATCACTTGGGTGTATATTCCCATGTCTTCTTGGTGTTGCTATTCACAGCTGATATCACAGATGGCTGTTTTTTCTTTTCTTTTTTGTTAAAGCCTGTAATGGCCTACCATATGCCTACCATTAGGTTTATGTTCTCGTTTGGCCACTCTTGCAGATCTTCAACCTCATAATGTAATATAGCACATAATACAAACTTTTGCTGTTGCAGGTTCAAAAGAAGGAAGTCTCAGGCAAGGGTGGGCTTCAAACTTTTAGCAAGGGGTTCTCTGCCCGGTTGCTGAGTGGGCGTGGCCATGGTGGGTGTGGCCTAGTCTGCCTCCTGCAACACGGGCGGTGTGTGTGTTTATCTTCCCCAGGCTCCAGAGGCTTTTATCGAGCCTCCCAGAGGGTGAAAACGGCCTCCCCAGGCTCCAGAGGCCCTCTGGGGCCTGTTTCTGGCCTTCCCGAACTTCTGATAGGCCCCTTTTTCGCCCTCCCCAAGCTTCCGCATGCATCCTGCACTTACCTGCATCCAAAACAGGCCACGTGGGGACCCCTGGGAGAGGCAGGGCCAGCCAGGAGTGGGTTTTGGGGGTTCTCTGAACTGCACAGAATCTTAGCTAGAGGTTTTCCCGAACCCCTGCAAACCCCCAGCAGGAAACCGGAAGCTGAGGTTGCGGCAAGACAAGCAGGAATTTCTGGGGCTCCAGAAATCCCGCCAATAGCTCCGCTGCTGGACGGTCCATTTTGGACCCCATGGTCTAGTTTTGATCGTGGTAGTGGAGGGCATATCCTGTGGATCACAGGGACACCACGAAGTCCCTGGTACATCCATCCTTGTGCTCCTTGGCCTTTGAACAAAGGTATCCTCTTCAACTTCTCTGTAGTGATTAGAATTCTGTGATGGTTTTCTTCCTTCTTTCAGAATGTTGGTTGAATACAACTTGATCCCTGCAGGCCTCTTCTTTGCAGAGTGGCTACACTAGCTCACCCCTGTATTTGACATTTATCTGAATTCATATCTCTTTTGACCCCAGGGCATCCAACTGAGACTGTCGAAGACATGTTCCAATACCTGCCTGGACCTTGATGGGGAGGAACTGTCCCCAAATCAGTCCTATCACGACTGAGTGGCTGGTAGTTTTAGGGCCACCTACCTATAGAAATATTCCCTTTGCCTTTCAATAGGGTTGTTCCAAAAGTGCCTTTTTTCCCAAAAGGCAATTGGACTGTGAGTAGAGAAGAATAGAGTAAGAGTAAGAGTAGAGAATAGTATAGAACAGAACAGAACAACAGAGTTGGAAGGGAATTTGGGAGTCTTCTAGTCCAATCCCCTGCTCAGGCAGGAAACCCTATACCTGTGATGGCAAACCTATGGCACATGCGCCACAGGTAACATGCAGAGCCGTATCTGTGGGCACGCAAGCGTTGCCCTAGCTCAGCTCCAGCATGCATGCATGTGCTGGACAGCTAATTTTTGGGTCTTTCAGGCCCGCTGGAAGTTGGGAAATGGGCCATTTCCGGCTCCTAGAAAGCCTCTGGAACCCAGGGAGGGCAAAAAGCAGGCCTTCTGGGTCCACTGTGCCATTGCGTGCCAAAAGCAAAAGGAGGACGGGGGGGGGGGGTCATGCAGGCATGCATGCATGGGGGCAGGGAGCATTGAATTTTGGGTGTGGACACACACACACGCGACCCTCCTGCGCTCCCCCCCATTTTTGGCACACAACAGCAAAAATATTAGCTATCACTGCCCTATACCATTTCAGACAAATGGTTGTCCAATTTCTTCTTAAAAACTTCTAGTGTTGGAGCATTCAAAACTTCTGGAGGCATATTGTTCCATTGATTAACTGCTAGGAAATTTCTTCTTAGTTCTAGGTGGCTTCTCTCCTTGATTAGTTTCCATCCGTTGCTTCTTGTCTTTGTTTTGGATAACTGAGATCTCCATTGACATTGAGGATGGGATGGATGTTTGAAAATCTCCATAGACATTTTGATAGGGTTGCACTTCCCCCTTCAAAGGTGGTTCACAATTTGAGGGTCTTTATGGATTCACTTGGAATAGGTAGTAGCTGTGGTCATGAAGGTTTTTGCACAACTTCACCTATTCAGGAAGATCCTTCAGGTAGTCACTCATGCCTAGTCATCTGGCTCAACTATTGCAATGCGTTCTAAATGGGGCTGCCCTTGAAGGCCACTTGGAAGATTCTGGTGATCCAGAATGCAATAGAGACAATTATGGACATATCTCAGTACCCCTTACTTAGCACTGTGACACTCTATAATTAAGAGAATCAATACTCAAGAGAGTAGCCAGGTTATTAAAACAAAGATATACAACAACGTGGGTATGAAGCTAAATGTCACTAATATTCCTTGACATCACCAAGCAGGTGAGCATACAGGTCCTGAATAACTGATGACAGGACAATTTGGGAAAGGCAAGCATTGACTTTCTTGATAATCTGTATGGGTCACTATTTTATCAGACCCGAGCTCAACATATAATGCCATGATGAGCAGCATATGTTTAATATATATTGAGAGTAAAATAAAGCCACCGATCTAGCAGTACAAAGGAAAAGGTGAAGAAAAACATTTTTGATAGATTTCCTAAGCAGAGAAGCTGGACTGGACCAGCTGTTCATCACGTGTGTGTTTCATATCCACCGAGTTTGAATCACAGAATATTAAAATATGACTCAGGAATAAAAACAATTGTGTTTTTCTTCTGAAATGAAAAGAGAGAAAAAATTGAATGGTACAAAGGGAAGAAAATTAATGCTTTCATGGCCAACACAGCCCTAGTCTGAAATACCTTATCTGAATGCCAGATTTGTCTTGCTTTGTCTGTTCCATTGAGCAATAGTTTCTACATCCCTCCACTGGGTTGGAGAAACCAAACTGCCATTCTTGCCCACAAAAAAAAAGCCCAAATTTCCATAAAATCTGCATATGATCACAGATGCAAAAATAGGCAGAAATGCTAAGAATAAATAATTACTGTAATTAACCTTAATATAGTGGGAAGATTATGACTAGACACCATCTGCTCCATGCTGATGCTTAAATCCCAAATGCTGATGAGCAGCTTCAAGGCTATGGAACTCCCATCTTGGATTTAGATGAGTGGCCCTTCAAACAGAGGACTATCTCCTGATACCTTCTGATATCTGTAAATGAAGATCTGTGGTTTATGGCAATTCTTTCATACTCTCCCCCCCGCCCCGCCTCCCCCAAGCTGGGGCTTTTTCCTCATGGGGGAGATTTAAACTCACAGACCATAGGGGCTAAATACATTTGAAAACAAGTGAAAGTCAGTTGTTAAGGTGTTAGACTGTGACTGAGGACACCCAGGTTTAAGTCGAACTTCAGCTAGCTTTGGGCTATTTCCACTCTCTCAGATCAACATACAACACAGGGTTGTATTCAGGGGATGAAATGGAGATCCCCCTGCAAATCATCTTGAGCTCCTTGAAAAAAGAATGGATATAAATCTACAAAACAAATTCCAAATTTGAAAAAACAAACCAAAAAAACCCACAATAATTGCAGAGATTATGGGCAGGCAATATTTGGTTTTTTTAATAAGTATATAACAAATCTGTTCTACTTAGATGGACCTATAGAGGTGGCGCAGTGGTTAGAATGCAGTATTGCAAGCTAACTTATTACTCATTGCCAAGAATTCGATTCTGACCGGCTTAAAGTTGCCTCAGCCTTCCATCCTTCCGAGGTCAGTAAAATGAGGACCCACATTGTTGGGGGCAATGACTCTGTTTACTGCTTAGAGAAGGCTGTAAAGCACTATGGACCGGTATACAAGTCCAAGTGCTATTTCTCTACGGTATCACTTTAAAATGGGACACACCAAGTTGCAGGTTGGAGAAAGATCAAATCTTCTCACTAAAAGAAATTGAACATCATTGATGACAGTTGGTGTCAGACATTTGGTGTATTTGGATCCATAGAAAGGATCCATAGCAGGGGTGGGTTCTAAAATTTTTTACTACCAGTTCTGTGGGCGTGGCTTATTTTATCTACTCATGTATTTTTGCAGGCACTGATCTACTCATGTATTTTTGCAGGCATTGGTCTACCCATTTATTTTTGCAGGCACTGGTCTACTCATTTGTTTTCTTTTAACACTGATCAGCTGTAGGGCGGCCTTTTGAAGCCCTGTGGCAAGAGTTTAAACAGTTTTTTTCCCTCTAGCCATCACTGGGACTCAGGAGGCAACAATAGATCGGGGATGGGGCCAAATAAAAGGTAAGAATAATGTGGGGGGGTGGATGGGTGGGCCAGGGGAGCAGAACCGGTTCGGTGACATCATATCGTCACTGCTACCGGCTCGGGAGAACCGGGCCGAACCAGGTGAACCCACCACTGATCCACAGCTCCTAAACTGATAGTGCTAATATTATGCAAAATCAAGAAAAGAAAAAAAGGAAAGAATTAGGTGATCCACTAAGGGTGCCTAGCTCAGAAATTCTTACAAATCCAGAAGTGGGCACTTGCTGACTTCTGAGAAATTGTCCTCTCTTGGTTTAGCTAATCTCATAAAATATTTAGAGGATAAAATGTAATGATCCTAATGCAACCCACTGATTTATTCCACTGGAAGGTTAAGAAACCAGTGGCCGACATCGTAATAATAAGAACTGATCATAGCTTAGGAACATTATGGTCTGTAAATTTGCAGAGATGGGCAAATTTATATTTATAATATTTTGTTATAAGTCAAATAGATAAATATTCATAACTTTAATAGGAGTTTTCCAAGATAAGGGCTTCAGAATTCAGAGAATCTACATGTCCAAATATCATCTTTGTGTTTCCCTTCTCATCTCACCAAATATATGAGAAAGTCTATGTGAGTAGGTGAAATTAAAGTCACATACATAACTGTAAGACAGGTACAGTGAATAAAGGTAAGTTTTTACCAAATATTAATTTAATAAAGTTACTAGTTAATCTGCCAGTTGAGTAGAAACAATATGTACAGATAACTGAAAGTTAGGAGTATGTCTCAGTTTTGGCCAAATCCCAAATTTCAAAGTAGGGAAAATGAATATAAATAAAATATAAATATTCATTTTCCCACTTGGGCTTAAACTTGCTCTGTTCTGAAACTGAATCCCCATAAATCTTTAGTACCAACTACAACATCTTGGGACTGAATGTGTCATTCTATCTCATTGTTGCCCAGTCTTAGATCCTAGTAACGTTAACTGTTACGGTAGTTAACTGACCATTTTTCACACTTACAACCGTTGCAGCATGCACCATGGTCATGTGATCAAAATTCAGTTGCTTAGCAACTGAATCATACTTATAATGGTTGCAGTGCCCTGGGGTCATGTGATCACCTTTTATAACCTTCTGGCAAGCAAAGTCAATGGGCAAGTCAGATTCACTTAACAGCCACATTATTAACATTAACAAGCACCTTGATTCACTTAACAACTGTGGCAAGAAAGGTTGTAGAGAAAGTGGTGGCACTTCAACTCCTGCGGTCATCGGAGGAAACGGATTATCTAGACCCTTTTCAGTCTGGCTTCAGTCCTGGCTACAGCACGGAAACTGTCTTGGTCATGCTGATGGATGATCTCTGGCGAGCCCGAGATGGAGGTCATTCCTCCATCTTGGTGCTACTTGACCTCTCAGCAGCTTTCGATACCATTGACCATGGTATCCTTCTGGGATGACTAAGGGAGTTGGGAGTGGGAGGCACCATGTTACAGTGGTTCTCCTCCTATCTCTCTGGTCAGTCACAGTCAGATGTTGGTAGGAGGAAAGAGATCGACCCCTAGGCCCCTCGTTTGCGGGGTGCCTCAGGGCTCGGTCCTCTCTCCCCTCCTATTTAACATCTACATGAAGCCGCTGGGTGAGATCATCCGGCGATACGGGGTGAGATATCAGCAATACGCGCATGATGCCCAGCTGTATATCTCTATCCCGCTTCAATTCAGTGAGGCAGTGGATGTGATGTGCCGGTGCCAGGAGGCTGTGACGGTCTGGATGGGAGTCAACAGGCTCAGACGTAACCCAGACAAGACCAAATGGCTGTGGGTATTGCCGCCTAAAGTCTATGTTGATTGTCCATCCTTGGTTCTGGGGGGGGGGAGAAATTGTCCCCCTCAGAACAGGCTCACAATTTGGGTGTCCTCCTAGATTCACAGCTAAGATTAGAGCAACATCTGTCGGCTGTGGCTAGGGGGACCTTTGCACAGGGTCGCCTAGTGCACCAATTGCGACCCTACTTGGATCAGGAGGCTCTCCTCAGAGTCACTCATGCCCTTGTCACCTCAGTTAGATTATTGCAACGCGCTCTACATGGGATTACCCTTGAAAAGTGTTCAGAGACTACAGTTGGTCCAGAACACAGCCGCGCGAGCTGTTGTGGGTGCACCTAAGTACACCCACATTACACCAATTCTCTGTGAGCTACATTGGCTCCCTATTGGTCTCCAGTCACAATTCAAGGTGTTGTTTATTACCTTTAAAGCCCTACATGGCTCAGGGCCAGGTTATCTTCGAGAGCACCTTCTACCGCATAGCTTCCAGCAACCGGTAAGATCCCACAGAGTTGGTCTCCTCCGGGTCCCGTCAGCTAAACAGTGCCGGCTGGCAAACCCACGGGGGAGGGCCTTCTCTGTGGCTGCCTCGGCTCTCTGGAACCAGTTACCTCCTGATATCCGGACCATCCCCACCCTATTGGCCTTCCGAAAAGTGGTGAAGACCTGGCTTTTCCAGCAGGCCTTGGGCCGTTGATCTCACTGTTGCGATCTGGTGAGATCTGGCCATGAATGGTGTGAATAGGTTTTAATTGTTTTTAATGTTTTAATTTTTAATGTTTTTATATATGGTTTTTAAATGCATTGTAAACCGCTTTGAGTCTTCGGAGAAAGACTCCGAAGTTCAACTTCATACAAGTTGAACAAATAAATAAATAAATAAAGGTCACAAAATAGGCTAAAATTCACTTAACAAATGTCTTACTTAGCAACAGAAATGTTGTGCTCTATTGGGGTCATAAATCGAGGACTATCTGTATTGGGAGGGCAGAACTTATTCTTCTGAATCCTACTTTCATTCTGGCGATCATGCCAGATTTTGACATGATCAACAGTTTCAGAGTAGACCACATATTTTCCAGAACTTAACATATATAGTAGTTTACAAAGAATTGGATTCCCTCTAATGTAATCCCTCTCCAATGTGAGTGTCTTTGCACTGGGTAATTTAGCCACATATATCAGTCACAAAAATTTTTATGAAGATAAACCATGCATATACTTCTAGAACAGTTGTCTGAATCTATCATGACTTCTAACTTTTATCAGAAATCATTGCACATATGCTTGCATTATGGAATTAAAAATTAAGATCATTTATTGGTTTAATTATCAGATTTGTACACCAAAATGGTCATAAATCACCTTTTTGTAGTGTCATTGTAAATTCAAACTGTCACTAAATGAACTGTTATAAATTGAGGACTACCTGTACAGTGTGTTTCTTGCTTCCATGGAATCACTCAATTAAAAAAATCTGTGTAAATGGGTAATGAACATAATTTAAAGCGTCTTCTCTTTTTATTTAAGAGCTTTGCCAAAACTAAGACAGATTCACCATGAAGGGATTTTAATACTAGCAGTGCTATTGCATCAATTGAGATAACATTGAGGCAAGGCAAGGATAAAGAGAAAGTGTGTGGTTGATTATAAACACCCTTAAAGAGGAAATCTCACTCGTATCACCTCAGTCTGATTTATTTTGCCCAGTATCTGTCTGCCTCTCTTATTCTACAACCTCCCATCTCCTTGTGGGGGAGAAATAAACATATTTCCAAATTCACTTAAACAATGTGACTTTTGTTGGAAGAAATGTCCATCTGGGTTCAGTTCCAAGTGGGGAAAAAGATACTGGAAACATGGAGACTGTTTGGAAAGATGGTTTTAATGGTGGACAGGATCACATGCCTTGATGATGTTGGGTGAAGGAGAAAAGGGGAGAGAGATGCTGAGAGTCCCTGGATGTTATGCCCTCTCTGGGCTTTTGAATTTGAGCTTGTATTCTGATTGGTTGTCAGATTCCCTTGGGGCCATGTAGGGGCAACTCTGTAGGCTGTCCTGAGTCCCAAGCTTGGCTGAACCTTGCTGGGGGATGGATGATGCAATCTTCCCAGGTGCCATGTGGTGAGTTCTGTTGCTAGATGTATAGAGGGCTAATCCTACCTTTGTTAGATCTTGGGTGAGAGCATTTGCCTATGAATAGACCTAGCTATAACTTTATCTCTTAAGTGTAGACATCTGCTGTGGGCTATTGAGGATGGTGGGGGCTATTAAGAGTGAGTCTGTTTCCTGCCTAAAAACATGTTTCTCCATTCCTCATCCAGGGAAATACAATATTCTGCCTTCTTAATATTTCCTAGAATATTTCATTTTCCTAGGAGAGGGGTGGGTGCTAACTTCTTACAGTTTGATCTCACAAATGTTACCTCCACTGTAATATTTTGTTTTCTTATGGAAAGGAAATACTGTAACCAGGAGAGTTTTCAAAGTGTTGGCTGCAATAAAACAGAGCTTTTGGCCAGGTTAAATAAGCTTTCCAACCTTTGGACCAGTAGGCACACATGGAATTTAAAAACAGGGTGTTACATCCACAGAAATGTAATTTCCAAATTACCTCACTCTGTTTCCACTTGAACTCCTGGGCCCAGTTCTGGGGACCATTTTTTGTCAAGGATGCAGACAAATGCACACAACCTTAGAGAGTCAGCAAAGATGACCAAAGGACTAGCTATTAAAACCTGTGAATAGAAACGGAAAGAGACGGCCTGTTTTGCTTCGAGAAAGGATAAAGGAGAGGAGATATAATAGCACCCTTCAAATATCTTAGAAATATTTCCTAAAAAGGTGAAACTCTTGCTTTAGTTCCACGGTGCAGATCCCAGAATAAATTATAAGGGAGCAGAAGATATAAAAGGAGTTTCAAAATGAAACCAATTGATACAGGCTGCACCTTCACTTCATGAAGCAGAATCTTTCCTTCCTTTCCTTCCTCCCTCCTTCCCATCCATCAAAAAAAAAATTTGGGTCCTAATTCCCAAAATTCTTGACACACCAATCGTTCCTTCCTTCCTCCCTCCCGCCATCAAAAGAATTGTTTGTGTCCTAATAACCAAAATTCTTGCCTGTCCTGTCCTGTCCTTCCATTCCCTCCCTCCCTTTTTTTTCTCTTTCTCTTTCTGAATCTGATGGCCTCATTTCTAAACCAAGCCCTGAGCTATGCTTTATTATTATTATTATTACTATTTGCAAAGAATAGCACTCAGGTCTGTGTCCAGAGCCATTATTGGAAATAAAGTTGGGCCCCAATATATATATATATATATATATATTGGGGCCCAACTATATATATATATATATATATACACATATATATATATTGTACTTAGGGGGAACAACCACCACCAAAAAAGAAAGGATCAGCTTTTCCCTTCCACCCCTGCAGTGAGGAGCGACAGCAGATCTCCCCAGCCCGCCACCCCACAAGCTGATCCTTTCTTCCTCACCGGTAATTAAAACATGCCGGAGATTGAAGAAGGGGTGGGGGTGGATGTTGAATGCCTTTTGAAAAAACAACAACCTCTTTTTCTCTGCCTTCTCCACAAGAGGGAATCCCTGATTTATCAAGTGACGGGGAGGGGAAGGAAGGGGAAGCTTCAGAAGAACACTAATAATGGTCGTTTTGGAGCGGGGAGGGGGTGTTGTCTTTCCCTTCTTCCTCCTCCTCCTCCACCATTTCTTCTTCACACTCCAGTGGCAAGTTTTAAATTGAATCCACAGGGGAGAGCGCTTCACCCCCCACCCCCACCCCATCCATTCCTCTTCTTCCCAAGCCAGAAAGGCAACCCCCACCGCCCCCACCTTTCCCCCCCCAACTCCCTCCCTCCTCGTCCTTGCAAAAGGCTCGCTTCTCCCTGCGTCTGCCTGCCTGCCTGCCTGCCTGTCTTTATGTGCAACCATCTTTTTTTTTTCCCCTCTCAAAAAAAAAAAAAAAAAGCCAGGCCTCTGGCTGCAAAGGCGCCTTTGGCGGGGTGGAGGAAAACCCTTTAAACATGTCTGTCTGACAAAAAAACACCCTGGCAGGATCGGCCCCTCCCCGCGTGGCAGCACCCTGGCCTCTTGCCCAAAAGCTACCAGCAGCAGCAGGTCTGTTTGCATGGGGGTGATGGAAAGAGGTTGCATGCGAAGGGTTGGGGAAGCGGGGAAACCATCAGGATCTCTCGGGGTTCTCTTTGCAAGTGATACCCATGCCCATCTCTCGTCTCTTCCTTTCTCCTCGCCTCCGTCCACCCTTGCCGGGGCCTGGCTGCTGCAGAGCCTTACACACAGGGCTGGGTAGTGTTGTGGTGGTGGGGGAGGCACACATCTTCTTCTCCAGCCAGATTCCCTTCCCGGCTATGGCTCATCGCCGAACCCCGCAAAAGAACAACGAGGAGGAGCCGCCGCCGCCGCCGTCGCCACTTGCTCCGCTCCGGGCCCGCCAGCTTTAGAGGCTCTCGAAGCGCCAGCGGCCTCCACAGGGGAAGGGGGAAAAAAAAAAGGACCGGGAAGCAGCGTGGAAAAAAAAAAGGCCAGGCCAGGCCCGGCCCGTTGGTGCTCTCGCCGGCCGGAGAGGGGGAAAAAAAGCAGCCCGGTTGGAAGGCACCGAAGATTTAGGCCGGAGGCGCGGGCGGAGAGGCGGCAGTGCCAGTTTTTCCACAGAGGCGGCTTCGGGCGGAGGACTGAGCTCACTGGAGCGTTTGGCTTGAAGGGGTTTTATTTTTATTTTTATTTTGAACGCGCCCGCCTGGAAGCCGTATAAAGAGCTGGTTTCGCGGCCGCAGAAATGAGTTGACTGAGCAAGGCCTCGGTCGGCGGCGCCTGGCAGAGAAGACGCTCTTTTCTCTGCAAACCGGGACAGCCCCGCTTCCCTTCTTCCCCGCAAAGCAGCCTTTTGTTTTTTGTCTGTTTCTGCAAAGCCCAGCAGGAGCCACCGGGAGTTTAAGGCATTGCTGGCAAGGGGGTATCCATGGGGGGATTTGTTCAGGCCCTCATCCTGCTTTGCTCCCCAAGAGCATCCGCCAAGCCTGGGCCCATTTGCTGGAGGCTCCAGTAAATTCACTGAGGATTTCTCTCAGGTAACGCTGGGTAGCTTTTTTTTTTTTTTAAATTTTGCCGGCCCTTCTCAGCCTTCTTGGGAAGACATGAAGGTGGGAAGAGAGGATCAGGCCATGTGGAGTTGGAGGGGGCTGCAGATTTTAAAGGCTTTTTTCCCTCAACATGCAGGGAAAGCGAAGGGTTATGAGAGCAGCCTGTCCAGATGAGTCTTAAACATTTTCCCCCAAAAAATTGGAAAACCCACATACTCTATATAGGTCGACCACAGATATGATCATTAAAGAAGTTTTCCCCTATATTTAAATCTAGATAGCGACACCTTAACTTCCATTATTTCTGGCTGCAGTTCCTGGCCATCTGCCCTGTAAAACAGGAATATGGTGTCATCCAAATTAGCTTTTTAAAAATTTATTTATTTAAAGCATATACATTTTGGAGCTAAGGGAGGTAGGCCCGAAATCAGATATGGAAGACCACATGGAAGAGGTCACATCTCTTTACATTGTTATAGGCCCCATTGAACATGTCTATTATATTCACAAGACTTGTAGGTGTCAGGTTGGGGAGTCATATTATCTTCCCCCCCTCCCCCATGACAAAGCATGAACAAAGAGATACCATGATCTGGGTGCTTAGGGAATTGGGTGGTCTTGGCCCATTTATTAGTTGCTTGGTGAACGTACATGGTTGGGACTTGTCTCTGCCTATATAGAGATGCTTTTCTGCCCCATTTTAGCTACTTTATCAATTTTCTACTTCCAAATATTGTTAACCACAGGACTGGAAACAGAAATATTAAGATTCTAGACGTGTGGCTTTGAATCATCTGAATTCTGAAATTAACATTTTTGGGTGGATAGAGTCTCACTCTTGACACGAAGTGATTGAGATTGAAATCCACTTAGGTAGAAGAGTTTGAGCCAATCCTTATTTGTCACTGCCTATTTGAGTTATTGAAGAGAAACTATCTCTGTAGACATGAGCCCTTGGTTAGTAATATGACTTAACAATGTAGTAAGTGGGTGCTGCCAGAATCTCATTTCTAAGTGGTTATGGCTGCATGATGCAGAGATGGTGAATGCAGGCGCCAATGACAAGATTGTTTTCCATGCTGATAGCTGTAATAGGGAAGTAACAATAATGTGGGAGCCACTTATTTGACATAATTTTAAGTCCAGTGTTTTTTCCATTCATTACTACCACCAACATGGACAAGTTGCTCTGCAAGAAGCAGCTGAATATTTGCAAATATTCAAATAATTGCATTATTCCAGTCCATCAAGCTTTTCAGTATGCTCTCCAGCCCTTCTTAAACTGATGGCTTCAAGCTAATGTCCTCCAATTTCAGTTCCCATGGAGGACACAAATTCAGGAAACTTTATCTGTTCTGATCGTCAATGATCTCCCAGTTTTTACAACAATGGTCTTTGTCATTATGTAACGAGATAACAGAGGCTGAAACTGGTCCTTTTGATTGTCAAACTGGATGCTTTATATCCAATCATTGGTTATGGTTATCCAGCAGAACAATGTCTATATAATTGTAAGCTGGGGTATTTGCAAAGGAACAGAAGGACAGTGGTACATAAAAGGGTGCACCTTGTTGAGAAAGAGATAATAGTAGAGATAATATAATGGAGAACTGTATGTCTGATGTCAAAGTTGTTTGGTGGAATCGTTGCTATTGCAAAATTGTTCTTCTATGGTTGATGCCCATTCTTTAGCAGAACCTACTTGTGAAGGAGTTGGTTGAATCCAAATGTAGAGTCAGAGGAGATTAGCATGAGGTGAATCTGGGCTTTCTTGTGAAACAGATCTCTGTATTATATTTAAGAATGTAAGGATAACCCATAGATCAGGCCTAGACCCCTCTAGCCATCATTCCATTTGCTGTAGTAGTTTATCAAATGTATCTAAGAAGAGATAGGAGATCAGTGGAACCCTCCTCTCCCATTGTTGGTGCTCTAATACTTAAAAATTGTTGTATGCCCATTCATCAGTGCCAGAGGACATTGACTGAACTGTCCTTTAAAAATATGTCTAATCTTCAACTGAAGCACATAAAATAATGGCCAGCATCAGGTCTTGCTGTAGTTATTTCGTAAGTTGATTACATGCTACATGAATAAATATTTCCTTTTATTGCTTTTAAATCTACTAATTATCTTCATTGAGTGGCCTCTAGTTCTAGTATTGTGGGAGATGGAAAACTCACCCAGTTTAGTCTTTCTTTACCATATATAATTTTAAAAACTTAATTATAATTTTTGTATTTCTTTTTTCTCAATCAAACTTCAGCAATCATTCTATCTTGTCTTCAAGGCCCCTGATCATCTTGAGTGTCCTTTTCTGTATCGTCTTCAGTTCCATAATATCTCTCCTGAGGTGTGCAGATCAGAATAGTTTACAAGATGTGATACACAATAGGAAAGGAGGGGGTCTCTTGAGGTCCTATTTGTGGGCTTCCTAAATGCATCTGGTGGACTACCATGTGAGGTGGAATGCTATATATTTGATTGATGTACTGTTGAACCCAACCACTAGTAGTTGCATTGACATCCTTCTTACAGAGGCAGCCAGCAAATCAGTTCTGCCATTATAATATGACTGAGAAGTGAAGGGTAAGAGTTTATGGTAATTTATATTTAAATTCTTATAGGGTGCATTTATATAATGATGACAAACTACTGGATGGCGACAGGCAGTTTTATCAAAATGGCGGCTTTTGTTCTTGTGTTGAATGGCAGGGATTGTCAGGGATTGGGAAACTCTGGCTTTTCAGATGTTAAAGTACAATAAACAACAGTCTCATCAGTATGATTAATGGTGAGAGAAGTTGGGAGCTATATTTTTCAATATCCAATGGTCCAAAATTCCCATAACAACCGGTAAATGACTGGAAAGCTGCCCAGAATGATTATGTGTAATCCGTAATTCTTGGAGGAGGCAAACAGAATAAGACTCTGTTTTCTAGTTTAGACTCTGCCGTTGAAGAGGTTTTGAATTATGGAAATAGGAGATTTTAGTCTATGGAAATTATGGAATCTTACTGCTGTTGAGGCTGGATTTGGAAACCATTTTGGTAATGAGAAGGAAGGAAGGAAGATCTTTGAATGAAAATATGAGTAAGCTAAAAGATGCAGAGATAAGGAATTCCTTCCACAAGGAAGGAATTATGATGAGGACTGGGGATTTTGAAAGCTACTGTTCCAACACATATAGAAAACACCAGGGGTCTTGCATAGGTGAAGAGAAGGCCTTGTAATTGTAACAACTGTTGCTACGGTATGTGTAAATTACTAGTGACTTGGAAGTGGATAGACAAGGTTGGCCATAAGCCCTTTGTGAAGAGCAAGGACTATTTTACAACCACTCCAGATGTGGGGTCTGAGAACATGGAACTCCTGCTTTTGTAAATGCCCCAACGTTGAGAGCGCATGGGAAAGTATGTCACTCAACAGAAGCATCTCCCTCTCTTGGGGAACAGAAGTGGAAGTGGGGGGGTTTGCTTGCTCTTGTGGCCGAGTATTCTTCATGCAGCAAAGGAGATCCTGTGAGCATTAAAAAAAAAAAAACAACCAACAACTGCGGTCTCTCTTTGTTAGCTTCAAGACATACACAGCTTTTCAGCCAGGTTTTGGGAGGTAAGTTGTGGACGGCAAAGGGAAAAAGCTAAAATGTCAAATGTTTCTGTCTCTCTATCTCTGTCTCTGTCTCTCTCAGTGTAAGGGTCTGTGATTGAAATTGCAGGGGGTGGGCTGATGGGGGGAGAGAAACCAGACCAAAATTATCTGCACACCAGAGAAGAAAACAACTGAACCACTCTGGTTTTCAGGATTTGTTGGCAACTCAGCGAGGGTTGCCATAGCTTTCTACGTAGGGTGACCAGAACCGGCTGAAACTGGTTTGAGGCAGTTCAGCTCCTGAACACAATGCAGTTATTGAGATGGCTTCCTCCCGCCCTCCCTTCATGGCACCAAAAGCAGAGGATCTTGCAGAACAGATACCATCCCCTAACAATATGTGAATGCACACTTTAGACACACAGCTCTGGTATGTGGCTAATATAACAGTCATAAAGGTTTCTGTGTATGTTATGTGCCTATTTGCAATGGCTGATAACTTTGGCTGGTCCATGCCTTTAGAAAATAATGATAATAATGGTAATTCTATAAAAGAATGGACCATAGCTGAAGTTTATCATCCTTATTAAGAAGAAAGAAAGAAAATTGTTTCCTTTGCTAAGTGGGGCACTGATATATCTTAGTGCTTGTTTTGTTTTTAAACAGCAAAATAAAATGGGTTGGCTTGCATTTCCCTTTTATGCATGTGGCTCAGGATTGCTACTTTGCTCTCTCTATCTCTCTTTTTCTCTTTTTAACTGTGGTTGTATTGTGGATTTCTTTTCTGGGAAAAAAAACCCTGAAATCTGTGTCTGTGTATATCTATCTGTGTAAAAGGCCAAAAAAACAGCGTTGTTGTAAAATTGCGCATGAAAGCCTTTGCAAAATAAGCTTTAGGAGGCATGCTCTTGTTTTCCTTTCAGGCCTATTGATTAGGGCTGCCTTTAACTCTTTCAGGTTTGCTGTGCTTGTGCAACCTTCATCGGCATCATTGGCATTTAAAAAATTGTCACAAGGCAAAGTACACAAGGTGAGCTGCGGTGCTTGTTAAGGGTGTAACAATCTGAGCATGGGCATAACATGGTAACAAAGCCTGAACACAATGTGTGACTGCATACTGAGACACACTAGAGAATAACCCGTAGTCTGAGTTAAGAGAGGAAATGCTATTTAACTGATTTCAGCTGATCTAGGATTAGAACTACCTATTGTTTTATAAAGACTTAACCATAATCAGTCTTTGTTTGGTACACTTTACAGGAAGACATTTCCTTGCTACTGTTAAATCAGAAAAGAAGAGGGCCCCATATGATAGTCATAAATTGGGGTCCATATGGCAGGGAGCTGTTTTGAATTACTTGATTATTAAACTTTTAACATCTTTTTCCTCCATCATATCAACACGATGACTTCTTATCCCTTCCGTCTCTTTTTTGTTGTTGTTGTTGTTGGCTCAAATAAGATAACCTCACTTTGATCTGGAAGTCAAAGACAGTTTTAAGACAGACTGTACATTTTATACAAATTAGCATCTGTACGTCTTCCTGTCATTCTGTGAATTTTGGTAATTAAATAATCTTGCGCCGAACATTTTAGCAATCCAGAGGAGGGGATCTGTTTCAAAAGGTTTGCAGAACTCCAGTGGATTACTAGTAGGCTAAATTGCAATACTCTCACATTAATGACATTCAAATAGGAACCGGATGGACAGTGCATCAGCTGGTAAGCAATGTCTCCTCCTGACTCAAAGCTTCACAGCCTTAGATTTTGGATAATAATTCGCTTTCCTTCTCTTAAAAAAAAAAAAAGAAATGTATACCTAGATAAAGAGCAGACATTTTGCATCTTATGCTGAAGCTGGAAGCTCCAGGGAAAGGGAGTGGGGAAGTAAGATGAAGCAGTAATGAAATGGCAAAGGGAAGAACAAAGGCTCTTAAAGAAGGTACTGGAGGACTTTTATTTTTGTTTGCGTTGGTGGCTATTTTGCTAGAAACAGTGACTTCCTAAAACAGGAAATCATCAGTAACCCTGGAATTTTATGTGCATTGTGAAGTTACAGCAATCCACCCTGTCGTGGCTGACAATTGGCATTATGAATGTACAGTCCTGGAAAATAATAACTAAGGATAGAGAATAAAGAGTTGAAGGAAAGAAAAATGTGTTCTGGTGGAGTTTAATATTTAGGGTGTCTGTTTGTATTCAAGCGGAATAAAGTAGACAATCTTAAAAGCCCTGGGAGTCTTTTGATTGGGCAAGTTCCATGGAGGCTGATGACAGGCAGGACTCGCTACTTTAGAGGGTGACACAAGCATTAAGGAACCTCTTTATTTCCTGATTGTGCAGCAGATGACATAAGGTATTTAAGGAATAAATTGTAGTGTATTGAAAAATTGCATGTGATCTGTTAAGCCTGAAAATATTTGGTCTGGTGTTTTAATGTACTGTGCTTCTCCATTCTGACAGGGCATTGAATAGCTTGCATGAAGGAGCCCAGGGTGCTGTGATACCATCTTTGTGTTAGTGTTTAATAATACCAATATATAATAGCTCTGTATTTAACTGTGGATGTCTGTCTTACAAACCACCAATCCCTGTTACATGATGGGGGAAAATAGATGGCTGCTCTGCACTGAGGCTTTTTCTAAGGGTCAGCTCCAATCCATGGGGTGGGGGCTGATGCTCACCTATATATACATACATACATATATATATATATATATATATTTGGAAGGCTTTTGCAAAATTGTGAGTAACAGTGCTTTGTCTTGTGACATTGTCCTTCAGACAGCTCAGGTTTGGAAGTAGTATTGCACCATACATGCTTCGGGTTGTTTGCATGTTGCCTTCATTTGATCTTTCTTGCTGCAAAGGTTTTTTTCTCCCCCTTTCATTCAAACGTTATGCTGGGAATTCTTTCCTATCATACTAGAGAACTGAACAGATACTGTTTATGTTTCTTTGGCTGTTTCTATTTAAATTGTACAAACGTAGAGAAGAAATTTAGGGGAGGGTTTTAGTTTTTTTTACAGCCATGTAGGCCATTCTTTTAAGCAGAAAATGCAGATTAATGTCTAAGGACTGGCCTTTTGCCTTCTCCCAGTAGCTGATTCTGAGCAAGGCACAACAATTTAATGACAGCATGGGGAGAATCTGGCCTGCAGGCCCAATTTAGGAGGTTTTATGCCTTTTTCTGAAATGAAATAGTTTTGCTTCCTTTTCACTAAATACATTAATCAAAGGTAGAAGATTGGCACGTATGTTTCTTTGTCTTAGCAGGTTTGATTGTATTCATGAAAATTATAAGGCCTACATCTTTATATATTTCAGGATTTTTTGGGATGGGGGGGGGAGTTACCAGGACTTGCCTTCTTATACAAAACATTGTCTGGCATTTGCTCTGTTTTGCTTTAGCAGAGGAAATAAACCAAAAGGAAACCACAACAGAATTATTTCTTGATCCATCTTGTGTTCTTAACTAAAGATCTAAAGATTTCAAAACGCTCAAGGTGATACTAAATAGACATACGGCATTGCAGGCCATTCCAGAACATTCCCTCAGTTTCAAGGTGTGGCTGACTAAGCTAGAAAGGGGAGGTATATTTGGACCCTTGTGCCAAACTAAGTTTGGCAAATAGGCAAAATGCTGAACTAGGAGACAACATCTAACTGATACCGATTGATCTAGAAATCTAAGCAATTCAGCCTTGGCTAGTACTTGGAAGGGGAACCAACAGGACTGTAGTTAGACCGGAAAGTCAAGAAAACATCCTAAAAGAAAGCAATGGAAAATCACTTGTGGTATTCTGCACAAGATGAGTTTCTGTATATTTTTAAAGGCAAAAAAAAATCTGCAATTTCCATTCAGGATTTTGAACAGCTGGTCCAAGAACGCCTGCCTGTATGATATAAGAGGCGATAACTTGATTGTACAAAACATTTGTTGCTCTCTTATCATAGATTACTGTTTCCATGGGAGGAAAAAAATCCCAAATACATATTAATGCAATATAAGTAGGTCAAGTGGAAGAGTTAAACAAGGACAAAATCCAAAGCAGTACCATAGAACCAAATGATTTTGGTGATACAAATCATTTATTTATGATTTTACTTTTTTCCTTTCCCTGTCCACTTTGTATGCATTTATTTAGCTACCAGATTCTCAGAGCTACTTATTATTCCTTAATTTTAGTGTTTCACTGAATCTCAGAAGACTGGCATGATGTAAGTCTTATTATATTAGCAGTTGAAACTAAAATATAACACATTTTATTCTTCTTGTAACAGTGACTTTCCTAGAACCTAGAAAGATTGGAACAATATTGGCAAATTAGTTGCTTGGAAGCCTAGGGTTGCTATTGATATCTAGATAATAGAAATATTGTTTAGCAGTCTGCATGCTGATTTCTTAATTAATATGGAAAATATGTTTAGAAACTGGGGACATGGTTTGAGGCCCAGCACATCTAGAATCTGGAGATGGGTATAAATCATATCTGCTTTATGTTTCTTCAGACCAACATCTCCGAGATTTTACTATCCAAACAAGAGAGAAATCTTGGTTTTCTGTTGAGGTTCCAAAGGTGCTTTTTCAGGAGACAACTGGACTTCCTTGTTTTTTCTTTGAAGACGCTTCGCTTCTCATCCAAGAAGCTTCTTCAGCTCTGACTGGATGGTGGGGAATGGAAGGATTTATATTTCTTGCAGACAGCTGGTCATTTGCATCCTTTTTGAGGATCATTGAAGCACTTGGAGGTTTATCTGTCCTCAGGGTCACCTGAGTAGTGGTTAATGGTTCCTGTAGTCTGCAATTTTTCTGGAAATCTGCTCATACTCCCACACCATTCGAAGGGTATTCATCCCAACTTGCATAGCTAAAAGTCTGTAGAGATTCTTTGTCATCCAGGTCATGGTTGTCGCAAAGGTGCTTTTTCAGAAGGCAGTTGGACTTTCTTGTTTTTTCTTTGAAGACGTTTTGCTTTTCTAAAAGGATAAAAATTACCAACTGTCTACAAGGAATATAAATCCTTCCATTCCCCACCATCCAGTCAGAACTGAAGTAGCTTCTTGGATGAGAAGCGAAACGTCTTCAAAGAAAAAACAAGGAAATCCAATTGTCTCCTGAAAAAGCACCTTTGGGACAACCATGACCTGGATGACTGAGAATCTCTACAGACTTTTCTATTGAAGGTTGCATTCAGTGAAGATTCCTTGTTTTTGCTTAACAATAGTAAGACTGCTACGGTCTACCATCTAACCCCAAATTTTGTTGATATTATAGCCTGCCAGCTCCTAAGGGAAGGTTAGAAAACTACTCTTAGGTCAAACCTGGTACCCAATCTCAATTCAGATTGAATTATTGTAATCACAAATTAGCATATCAAAATAAAACAAAACTAAAAAGATAAAACTAGAATTAGTGATATGACTCCACCCTGGCAGATGTTTTCATATTTGCAGCCATAAAAATCTGTTGTCTATTGAGTTAATTTGCCCTTTATCTAGGATTCTATTATAAGGTGACAAGAGGACCCTGTAATTGTCTTGGCAAGAGAACAGAGGTGCTTTCTTTGTTTTTCTTTTTCCAGACTCTCTTGCATACCTGGGTAGGTATGCCCAGTGTTCTTCCATCTAGGTACACCCAACCCAATTCTGTTTACCTTCCAAACCAGGAGAAAGTCTTATGGCATTGCCATCTGCTGAGACGTTCCATCAAGTTTAAAAAAAATGCTCTGAATATTGAAGATGTATTTGATTATTTGGTGATTGCAAATAATTTGATTACTGGCCTTGCAAATAATCACTGATAAACCTGGCTGCATTTAGCTCACTTCTCAGCTTTTCAAGGCATCCAATCTATGGGGGCGGCTGCTATGATATAGTAATAGCAAAAGCACTTAGACTTATGTACCACTTCATAGTCTTTTACAGCCCTCTCTGAGCGGTTTACACAGTCAGCATATTGCCACCGACAATCTGGGTCCACATTTTACCCATCTCGGAAGGATGGAAGGCTGAGTCAACTTTGAGCCGGCTAGATTTGAACTGCCGAACTGCAGCTAGCAGTCAGCTGAAGTAGCCTGCAGTACAGCACTCAAACCACTGCATCACCTCGGCGCTTCATTTCTCCATCTTGTTTATATTTTATTTCTATCTATATCCAGCTGTTTATCACAACTGAGTTAGGATGTTTAGGGGACCTAGGATGATTATGTTTCTTCTGCTCGTGGTTAAAATGATAGAATTGATGATAGGATTGCATTTAAGTACATAACAGAGTTTTTTTTAAAAAAATAGTAATATTTCTGTTGACAGCTTTGATATGCTTAGGATTGGTACCTAGAAGTTCCATGAAGCTTATCAGCCAATTTGGTTATTGCTATAGTAATACATGGTTAGGGTTCAGGAAGGAAGAATTTAAAGACTGTTCTGCTGAATCAACCCTAAATCTAAATTAATCCAGTGGTCCTCAACCTTTTTGGCACTAGGGATCAGTTTCGTGGAAGACAATTTTTCCACGAACCTGGGGGAGCAAGATGGTTTTATTTACTCGCTCGCCCATTGCTCAACTCTAGCTGCGTGGTCTGGTTCCTAACAGGCCACAGACTGCTATCAGTCCCGGGAGTTGGGAACTCCACCTCTATTACCTCCAATTAAGTTAGCATTGTGGAAAATTCAGTGAGCATTATGGGCATCCTGGAAGATCTAGAACACCCTTCCCCTGCTGGATGTCCTTTAGATTTCTAAACAAGAATTCTGGAGATTATTATTACTACAACACATAAGGAGATTATAGAAGAACTAGAACGACAATCTTAAAATTGAGCGAAATTTAAATTTAAATTGAGCTAAACCCTAAATTTAATTTTTTGAATTTATTTTGTTTACGTAAAACATTTATATTACCGTCTCTCTTGCAGTGCCTTTCCAAGCAGCGTACAGAATTAAACAGTACATTTAAACTGAACACATAAAATACAGTAAAAAATGTGTGCACACCAGAAGGTAGGTAAGCACCCCGGGGTGGGGGGTGGGGGAGTTACAAGCAACTCAGAGGAGGATCATGATTTTTGTTTTAAAAGAACTTAGTTAGGTTTGTGAAAGGACGTTAGAAACATTGTCAAAATTCACTCTGGGCTTTTCTTCCTGTTCTGTCTGTTCATGTTTACAGCAAGCAATTGCAGGCCTGAAAAAATTAATATAAAGATTAAAATATAATCTTTAAAAATAAGTGGTGAATTTATTCTTTCCCAACCCTAACCCCAATGAAAGCATGTTTTATTCGGGTGTGTGTGTGTGTGTCACTTATTCATTTATTTGTTGCCCCATCATGTAATGCTGAACTGAATAAAATCATTTCTAGTCTATGTCTAGTTTAATAGCAAAATTGTGCATGCTCTTTCTAGGGGGAAAGCATTCCAATCAATGGGAATTGCATTGAGAAGCCATTATTTATAAATGCATTAAATGCCTGCATTTTATTTTTAGCAATGCAAAGGATAGTCAGTGATCAACACTGTTGCTATGGGTGGGGAAAAACAACTGGTTTGCCCTGAAACTGGAAATAGGATGCCGAAAGGTATGATGTGAAGGGACACACTGATGAGGAAGGAGACCATAGCAACAAACACAGACTGGAGATAAATACAGCAGAAAAAAGAAAGGAAGCCAAATATTAATCAGATGTAATAGGTAGTATTGTAATTAGTTTGGTTTTTGCTTAACAATAGTATGTGAATCTGGCCAATATACTTGTAAACCACAGTATATAGCTTAGTGGTACCTGTGAATTATTTACAAGCCAAGGTTAAACAAATTATGGTTTAATTTAATATTCGTTGTGCAGCTTGGTGTATGAGTAAAAAGGTAAAAGTTTCCCTGTCCAATAATGTCTGACTCATCTCTGTTTCTTGGATGAGGGAGCCAGCATTGTCCAAAGACATTTTCCGTGGTCATGTAGCCAGCATGAGTCATTTTTTTTACTGTAGGTACACTGGCACACATTAAAAAAGGAAACTTCGTTGCCTGCTCTCAAAAGTGTACACATACATAAAAGCACATGTAGATATGCTCTATACATACCTATGTATATACCTACATCCTAACATAACATATAAATATTAATCACTCTCCATCTTGAATACCTAGCGGAAAGAGGAAGCTTTAGAGTTCACAAGGTTGATACTGTATGGAACAAAACTGTGACTGAATCTGGATGTTCTGCTTCAGATACCACGAAGCCTCCTCCCGGAAGGTAACAAGGAAAACAGGTTGTGAAGAGGATGTGTATCTTTCCAGACAGTAAATACTGTGGACCTGGCTCAAGCAACGCTTATATGCCATGTCCTGGATAGAAGGGAGTGAACTGCCAATAATCTTTTCTGCTATCCTCACCCCTTTCTGCACCATCTTTCTGTCCGAAGCAGTAATGCTTCCAAACCAGCCAGTAATGCCATATGACAGGATGCTCTCGATCGTCTCTCTATAGAAAGTGGTAAGGACAAGAGAAGGAAGATGTACTTTACTCATGCGACGCAGAAAATGCAAGTGCTGCTCAGCTCGCTTCACCAGTATCTCACTGTTTAGCGACCATGCCAACCTACTCATTAGCTACATACCATGTCTACAGGCCAGAGGCGCACAGAATGCTGTTACCTTCCCGCCAAAGTGGTACCAATTGATCTACTTGCATTTGCACGCTTCCAAACTGCTGGTTGGGGCAAGGACAGGAGCTCATTCCATTGCATAGACCTTGGGTCTTGAACCTGGTCTGTCAACTGCTTTCTAGCTGACAAGCTCAGTATCTTTCACCACTGAGCCATCACTCCCCTTCATGTATAAGTACCAGTAGTCAAATTAAATGTGCAGTCTTCTCTCATCTATGGTTTGCCTCTACGGGTAGTCCTCGACTTATAACCACAATTGATCCCAACATTTCTGTTGCTAGCAAGACAATTGTTAAGTGAGTTTTGTCCCATTTTACGACCTTTCTTGACACAGTTGTGTGAATCACTGCCGTTGTTAATTTACCAACATGGATGTTAAGTGAATTTGGCTTTCTTATTGACTTTGCTTGTCAGAAGGTTGCAAAAGTGATCTCATGACCCCACGACACTGCAACCATCATAAATATGTGCCAGTTGCCAAGCCTTCAAATTTTAATCACATGACCATGGGGATGCTGCAATTGTCGTAAATTTGAAAAACAGTCATATGTCACTGCCATTGTAACTTTGAATGGTCACTAAACGAATGATTGTAAGTTGAGGACTATCTGTATACAGTTGGAAACTCTTGGGTATTTTGATTGAATAACACACAACCTCTTAAAACTCCTTGCCTTAGTCTTCAACAACTTTGCCTACAGGGCTTATTGGGAAACTGAGTTACCTAATCACAACACTTGAATAAATGTTTTATAAGCTCCAGGAACTGGAGAGAAGACACTGAAGAGGAAAGGGAGAAATGCTATTTTTGATTTGCTTTTATCTTCTTCATTAAATATGCATTTGTTAGTTTCAACTTCTGCTGGTTTGTGCATTGATCAGTAATACTGTTACTTTTATGATGAAGGTTCTTGATATTTTCTTTTTTCCCCTCAAACTATTCATTGGGTTGATTTGAAGTCAGGAAGCAAAGTGAAGCAATCCTGTTTCATTTGTTGGGCTGAAAGTAAATAAGATGTGGGTAAATAATCTGTCAAATTCAAGATTGGTCTTTGCTAAGACACACACAAAAATCACATCCCTTAGCTCTTCATGGGCTCACTAACTTCTGCATTTGAGGTGAAATAGATCAATCAATAAGTAATGAATTACATTTGTCAGTTAGTTGATTAGTAGAATAGTTAACTTTTGAAGTGACTTACAAAAATCATTGTAACAATCTGCCCTAATCTGGTGCAGATGACTTAGACTATATTTCATACACTCCCCACCCAAGATAGCCTTTGGGAACTGTATAGAGGAAACCTGTTGGTTGAGATCCCCTCTCAAAAAAGATTCAGATATTCATAAATGCTCAGCAGTTTCCCCTGTCCAGTTGTGACCGACTCAAGGGGGCAGTGCTCCAATTCTCAGCCAAGGGAAAAATGTTTCTGTTTCATCATGTGCCCAGCATGAAAATATGGAACTTAGTAACATTTCTCACTAAAGCAGTATCTATTTACTCACATTTGCATGCTTTTGAACTGCTAGGGTGGTAGGAGCTGGGATGAGTTATGGGAGCTCACCCTATCATGCAGCATACAGGTCTCAAACCCAGACTGTCAGTTTTTCAGCTAGCCAGCTCAACGTCTTAACTGCTGAGCCATCGAAATCTTAGATATTTATAGGCTGCATCACTTCCAACCTCCCCCACCCCCATGGTAGGCTGCCCAGGGTGGGCAACCCATGATGAGCCGAAGCTTAGGGTCCTGCTGAATGTTTCCCAGTAATGGTATCCAGTTTCAGACTCATGTTGTCCCTGGTGGGGAGGGTCATATTTAGCTGTCATTTAACAGGTACTGATACTGTTGGCGCACTTTAAATGTCTAGGTAATATCAACCTGCTTATAGCTCCATGCCATCTAGAGTGGTACCTTGGTACACACCTGCTCTGAAACTCATCAAATTTGGTACTCAGTGCATTTTGACGTGAAAATTTTATCCCCGTACTCATCATTTGTTTGATATCCAACATAAAAGCTAGAACTTGTCGATGTCTGCTGCCTTGTGACTCACTACATTATTGTTTATGAGAAAAAATTCATTCAGTACTCATCGTTTTTGGTATTCATCATGCCTTCTGAACCGAATTAACTATGAGTACTGAAGTACCACTGTATTCTTGAAATCTGCAGTCTCTGGCAGATATCTGTTTCATTACTTAAGATTTTTAAAGTGAAGAATTTAATTTGGGATCCTCCCACTGATTAAATTTTAAGTTTACCACCCAATATCTGGACCAGTGGAGTTGGGAACCTCAGTGAGGGTCTACTAAAGAAAGAGATATTGAAAACATAATAGCTAAAGTGTGTTAGACAGAGGACGTGGATCAGATGACTGAAGGGGAAATAGAAATGCCTTATGAGCTGTCTCGTCTATCAATAACATGGAGACCAAGGATAGAGAGGAAGAAGATGAAATCTACAAATATGGGCATGCTCAGCTTCTACAGGCCAATACTTCTAGATGTTCCCAATTTATAGAACTCCCATAGTCCCATACCAAAATTATGGGTGTAGAGACATAACAACTTTATTAGGATTGGGGAGAATGAAATAAGCATACAAATCCGCCACAGTGAGAAAAACACTTGGCTTATGCTACCTTTGCAGCTTTTTGAAACAGACATCCACAGGATCCAATGTTGTGCAGGGTCCAAAATTACAAAAGCAGCGTTATATCATTGTCATACGAGCTTCGCCCCTTTCGTTCATGCTTATGATGTTTTTATGACTATACAAAAGGAGTATGGCCTGCATCCGGATGGTGAGAATGCTGCTTCTGTCATTTGACAGCCCCTCCTGCAAGGGCTGAATAAATACGGTTATAATACTACAATAACAGAGTTGGAAAGGACCTTGGAGGTCTTCTTGTCCAACCCCCTGCTCAAGCAGGAGACCCTCTACCGTTTCAAATGGCTATCTAATCTTTTCATAAAAACCTCCAGTGCTGGAGCACCCACAACTTCTGGAAGCAAGTCGATTCACTGATTCATTGTTCTGTCAGGAAATGTCTCCTTAGTTCTAGGTTGGTTTTCTCCTTGATTAGTTTCCATCCATTGCTTCTTGTCCTGCCTTCAGGTGCTTTGAAGAATAGGTTGAAAACCCCCTGTTCTTTGTGGCAATCTCTTAGATATTGGAACACTGCTTTGATGTCTCTGCTGTTATATCAATAGATCTTGACTTGTTTTTGATTAGATATAACCCAGTTAGGAATTTCAACCACCTGAAGAAATGAGATAACATTTCAGAAAGGTGGATTTAAGTATTGTTTTGACATCACTGTTGCACATCCAGGAACCTATAGGGCCGTGATGGCGAACCTATGCCACGCGTGCCACAGGTGACACACGTAGCCATATCTGTGGGCACGCGAGCTCAGCCAGCTGATTTTCAGGCCTTCTGGGCCCACCAGAAGTAGGGAAACAGGCTGTTTCTTGCCTCCACAAGACCTCCGGGGGGGGGGAGGCCCGTTTTTTGCTGTCCCCAACCTCCAGAGCCTTTCTAGGAATCTCGGGAGGGTGAAAATGGCCTCCTCCCCCCTCACTGAGGCCCTCCGAAGGCCAGAAACGGCCCGTTTGCCAACTTCCGGTGGGTGTGCCATCGCATTCCGGGAGCGTGGGGGGGTCATGCACAGAAGAAGGGCGCATAGAATTATGGATGTGGGCACGCACACACACAATATCCCCCCCCCACTCCTTGCATGTGATGGCAATAAGGTTAGGGCTTAGAACCATTTCATTTCTTATATCCAGCCATCTTCAATTTCTTGGTGTGTTCGAATTCTAATTCTTAGAATAGCCCCCTCCCTCCCATAATCCCCCCCACGGCTGCATTCTGCACCAGTTGGAGCCTCCGGGTGCTCCTCAAGGGGAGCCCCATGCAGAGAGCATTGCAGTAGACCAGGCGGGAAGTGGCGAGTGCCTGAATGACTGTGTAAGGAGTCCCGATCCAGAAAGGGGCGCAACTGGCGAATCAGGCGGACCTAATGAAAAGCCCCCCTGGCCACGGCCGTCATATGCTCTTCTAAAGACAGCCATGCATCCAGGAGGACGCCCAAGTTGTGAGCTCTCTCTGTGGGGGCCAATAACTCACCCCCAATAGCCAGCGATGGCACCAGCTGGCTATATCGGGATTCCGGAAGCCACAGCCACTCGGTCTTGGAAGGGTTGAGTTGAAGCCTGTTACTCCCCATCCAGACACCGGGACATCACTTCAAGGGCATCGTTGGGATGGCCTGGGGTGGAGATGTACAGCTGAGTATCATCATACTGATGGAACTCCACCCCAAAGCCACGGATGATCTCACCCAGCCGCTTCACATAAATGTTGAACAGAAGGGGCGAGAGGACCGACCGCTGCGGCACCCCACAAACGAGACGCCTTGGGGTCGACCTCTGCCCCCCTGCCAACACCAACTGTGACTGGTCGGAGAGATAGGAGAACCACCACAAAATGGTGCCCCCCACTCCTAACCCCCCCAACCGGCGCAGCAGAATACCATGGTCGATGGTATCAAAAGCCACCGAGAGATCTCTCTCTCTCAGTGGCTTTTGACCAAGATAGAGGAACGACCCCTATCCCGAGCCCTCCAGAGATCATCCACCAACGTGACCAATGCCATTTCCGTGCTGTGCCCAGGCCGGAAGCCGGACTGGAGCGGGTCCAGATAGACAGCTTCATCCAGGTACCCAGGAAGCTGTCGCGCCACCACACTCTCGACAATCTTCGCCAAGAAGGGAAGGTTGGAGACCGGACAATAATTTGCCAAAAGAGCCGGATCCAGAGCAGGCTTCTTGAGGAGGGGCCTCACCACTGCCTCTTTCAATTAATAATTATTAATCGAATGGTTAGAAGTCAGGGACTTTATTTTGAATCCCTTCTATTCTGTGTTGGTCAAACTCTGCCTCAAGAAGTATATTAAGATTTAATAGATACTTAACATTTAAGATAGATTCAGAGAAACTGGAACAAATAGAAGAACAGTAAGGACAATCAGGGAGAAATTGAGGGAAACGGGCTTGAAGAAAGACTGGGAAACAGGCTTGTAAATCACTTTTTAAGAACCTGAAGGAGTGTTGCATAGAAGAAAACTATCTTTACTTAAAAAAAACCACCTTTCTATTGTTGTATAGTGCAAGAAACAGATTCAGTTAGAGCAGGGTTTCCCAGTGGTGTTGATTTTAAGATGTTGCCCATGGCTGGCTGGGGAATTCTGGGAGTTGAACCTTCACACATCTTAAAATCACCAACATTGGGAAACCCTGAATTAAAGGATGAGATTCATTTAATTAAATGTTAAGAAAAACTTCCGGAAATAGTAAAAGCAGATTGACAATGGAACTAATTGTTGAGGGAGTTGATGGGCTTCTTTCTATGGGGACATTTATTTAAAGCAGGAGCTGGACAGCCATCTGTCACAGATGCTTTCGTTTGAATTTCTCCCTGAACAGAAGGGTAACTCCTTCCAATATTATGATTCTAGTGTTCAAACTTAAACCTCATGGTTATTGCTTAAGATTTGTATTGCAAAGGCAGCCTTAGACATCTAGTTAAGGTATGATGTATTAGCTGATATGAAAGTAATTATGAACCATATTTACATGAAGTGTATCCTGCTGTTCATAAAACTGATGGTGTATATTGCCTCAATATGCTATGGAAAACAATACATAAAAAGGTTGCAAATGATCATCAAATCCCTAGAGCTGGAACAGACTATTTAGAGCATCAAATCCAACCTCCTGCTTAGTGTTGATTTCTAAATTTAAAGCCTCCCTCACAGATATCTTTCCATGTTACTAGATCACAGTTGATTAATTCAACCCCTTTGAAAACTAAAGCAATTTCAGGTTAGTTACTGATGTTGCAAAAATTTTTGAATAAATGAATAAATAAACAATTGTCTTTATTTAAAAAAAAGTAAAAATCTGATTTTGGTTAATTCAATATTGCTTTTAAAACAGTTAATGTTTTCATATTAGGTTGAATTGTACATAATTAAACTAATTCCTATAATTCCAGATTTTCCATTGAAGAGCACAGAAGAACTAAAGCATGTATTTTCTTTGGATCAGTCACATTTGAAAATAAGGGAAATTGCAATGACTGAAAAATTAACATTGCATTTTTGAAAAAAAAATATAATTAAGGATATTTTAATACTATTTCTTAGGTATATTAGTAAAGAAAAAAATTCATCTGTACACATGCCATCTTAAGTAATAAAGAAGCATATTAATGTTTCCTAAGAGAATCTTGATTTTGCTTTTAAGTATTTTTTAAAATACAGAATTGGAAAGTGCAATTTAGACCATTAGATCTGACTCTTCCCTCACAAACTTTGCTGTTCTGTTAGTTTCATTTTAAAAAAATAATAATCTAAATAGCACAAAAACATATCAATAAAATTACAGTATTACCATTTGTTAACTTAAGTTTTTAAAGGAAAGACAAATATCTTTTCATTGCTTATATTCATCTTCAGTGGCTTGCTTTGGAGAAAAATCACAAATAGTAATTTTAACTGGATGGACATTCTCCCCAAGGTATATTTTGAATGCTGAAATCAAAGCTCCCAATAACTCTTCTGCTTAAATTTGATTTATCATATACTATGTTCTCTTATTTTCTTTGCATTGTTTTCTTGTTAAGTTAAGAAGTGAGCTATAGACATTTCTGAAGCTGGGTTTATACCCTTGTTTAAGTCATAATTTATTTTATCTATGTTTTTACAAATAAGCTACAGTGACTGAATTCAAACAGTTTGCTAAACCAAAACCAAGTTAACCTCAACCTGGTTTGGTGCATTATGTGATTTCAGCTGCCTGTCCAGTTACATATTTTGTAATCTTTTACAAATAAACCAGCTCCAATTCGGTAGCATTTCATGTAGTGTTATGACATGTACAGTACTCTCCTGTCAAGATCCTAGTTGAACGCATTACATGAGAATAACCCAAAATTTGTGCATTAGTACTGCATTGCAGGATCTTACAACTTCATAAGATAGAGTAGCATCCATTATTAAGTATATCAGCCAACCTGAGCTGCCAGGCCCTAATTTTTAGTTCCATGACAGTGCTAGATGTATCCTTAGTATATGTTCATTAGCAACCCTTTCTTTCAAGTTAAAAATGAAACTTGGCAAAAGGTTGTACAGTACATAAGTAAAGGTAAAGCAGTCCCTGTGGATTTTACTCCGCTACTCTGCCAGTTAGAGGGCGCATCATCTCTGTTTTAAAGCCATTGAGCCAGTGCTGTCCAGATATATTTCCCCAGTGATATGGCCAGCATGACGTCACGGAGCGCTGTTAGCTTTCCACTGAAGTGCTACCTATTTGTCTACTTGCATTTGAATGGTTTCGAACTGCTAAGTTGGCAGGAGTTGGGGCAAGGACGGGAGCTCACAGAGCACTCAGATCTTGAAAGTTGTGTAGCACTCAGATCTTGAAAGTCGGCTGCTGGCTTCCCAGCCGACAAGCCCACCATCAACTTTCATAATAAAACTATAAATCAACATGATCCTGAATTTTGTACCACTGACAGTCTTTGCAGGAGCATATGCTTTATGAATCCCACTGTCTGGGTTCTTTCTCTGATTAACACGTTTTATTAAAAGGCAAACAGAATTGAATTGAATTGAATTGAATTGAATTGAATTGAATTAAATTGAATTGAATTGAATTTTTTTATTGGCCAAGTGTGATTAGACACACAAGGAATTTGTCTTGGTGCATATGCTCTCAGTATACACAAAAGAAAAGATACGTTCATCAAGAATCATAAGGCACAACACTTTATGATAGTCATAGGGTACAAATAAGCAATCAAATCATATTAGGAAACAGTCAATATAAATTGTAAGGGTTTATTTATTTATTCATTCATTTATTATTATTTAGACTTCTATACCGCTTCATAGTGCTTTACAGCCCTCTCTAAGCTATATGCTAACTTACCAAGTTACCATATAGCATATTGCATAATAGCATATTGCATTAGCATTAGCATATTGCCCCCAACAATCTGGGTCCTCATTTTACCCACCTCGGAAGGATGGAAGGCTGAGTCAACCTTGATACACACAACAAGGTTACAGTCATACAGTCATAGGTGGGAGGAAAAGGGTGATAGGAACGATGAGAAGATTAATAGTAGTGCACACTTAGTAAATAGTTTGACAGTGTTGAGGGAATTATTTGCTTAGCAGAGTGATGGCGTTCGGGGAAAAAATTGTTCTTGTGTTTAGTTGTTCTGGTGTGCAGTGCTCTATCATGTCGTTTTGAGAGTAGGAGTTGAAACAGTTTATGTCCAGGATGGGAGGGGTCTGTAAATATTTTCACTGCCCTCTTTTTGACTCGTGCAGTATACAGGTCCTCAATGGAAGGCAGGTTGGTAGCCATTGTTTTTTCTGTAGTTCTAATTATCATAATTAACATAATTATAATTATGTTAGAGCAACTGGTCAGTAGTCATTCAGTTCCTTGATGGTGGGCTTCTTCGGCACTGGGATGATAGAGCATTTGAAGCAAGAAGGAACATAGCACATCTCTAGCGATTTATTGAAGATATGGGTGAAGATGGCCAATTGGTCAGCACAGACTTTTAAGCAAGAAGGAGTTACCTTGTCTGGGCCTGGAGCTTTTTCTGGCTTTTGTCTGTGAAATAGGTCTTGCACTTCCTTTTCTGTGATCACTAGGGGTTGGGAACCCAATGGGATGGAGTCAGTTGTAGGAGGCTTGGCTGTTGTTGGTGTGTCTGAGATGGGGGTTGTAGAGACAGGTGGTTGTAGTTTCCTTTCAAACCTGCAGTAAAACACGTTCAGGTCATCTGCCAGTTGTTGATTTCCTTCAGCCTGGGAAGGAGGTTTGCCATAACCGGTGATATTTTACATTTGTAGAAGGGAAAGAGAAGGCAGGTTGGTGATTCAGATGCATGTTATGTGTGAGAGAGGTAACAAGTACATTACCAATTAACAATTGTAGGATGTTAAAAACCCACTGCGGCAGTTGCAACCATTTTTAGATTGCCTTATACATTGTGCGCTTCAAGAGCCTCCCAATTGTTAAAGCCTAATTTTTCCCAAAATTGTAACCTTGAGGTTTGCCACACAGTAACCTGGGAGACTTGAGAACTTTGGTATTCCTTTGTTTTTATTCATTGCAATAAGATTGTACAATTTGACTTTTTCTGATTAGTTTTTCTGATTACCAGAAGCCTAGCCGCTTCTCTGTCATGCCTTCTGGAGAAAGATACTGGCTGCTATCTTGGCTAACGTTTATCTTTTTCCAGGTCAGATGGGCACACTCGCAAGCAAACCATTTTTGTTTTCTAAAAGAAATATTTTAATATCATGGGCTAGGAGGGCATTCTTGTAAATAAGGCTCCTAGAAGATCATAACTGTCCATTTAATATGTTGGTTTCCTATTCATTTTTTAAAAAATGTATTTATTTAATTTGAAAAAAATAAAAATAAAAAGCAAGTGGACAGGAAGACTGGCCAGCACCAAGAGAGGCCAGTGGCACGTTGGATACCCTAGGAAGGAAATCCCAGATTCCTTATTTTTAAACTCTGTTTCTTCAAAGAAAGAAGAGTTCATTTTAAAGCATACATACTCTGTTTGTGTGTGTTATAGCAATCTGACCTTTTTGTGCTTTGAAGCAACCAAGAACATTTTATAAGTAGATCCTGCTTACTTTGAGTAAGATGTATTACTCTGTTCTGTGACATATTTCCTATTTTGCAAGCTCAGAGAAGGCTAGGCCAAGGGGAAATACTTGGTTGCAGAAGGCATGAGACTTTGCTGGGGAAAATGCATAGTCTCCACTGAGGTTCTAAATTAAAACAAATCCGTTTTTTAAAATGTTTTAAAATCCTTTGATATGTCATGAGAGAGCCACATAATCTCTGTAGTCTTTTGTAAGATCTTCTGAAGTATCGACTGTTTTTAACTGAATATCTATTTAATGTAAAACAAAAAGAAAACTATTTGTGACGTGGCACCAAGTCCGCCAGAAGGTGTCAACCCTTTGCAATTAAATATCGTACTAGAAAGAAGAGCATTCTTAGAGGATCATTTTGTTTCTCTAAAAACAATTCTCACTCCATTCCGGTTGCTTAGATTTTCAGGTCAGTGTTTTGACATTGCTGGTTGTTTCTTGCCCTCTTCACCAACAATTTTAAAACAATGATTGCGGAAAATAGGTGCAATAGTAGGAAAAACGTTGGGGGATTACAAAGTTATTGCCATGTTATCTGAATCCTCAAAAATTCCATAAAGGAAGCAGGGCAATTATACAATAACATCTCACATAGAAATGGTTTTACTGAAGCCAGGAAACTAAAAGAGTATTGTCCCAGCTAAGAACAATCTAAGAAAGGTTTGGTAGGTCTTAATGTACAAGATAAGAAGCTATTCTATACTGATCTTTCATGGTTTCCTACAGTAGACAAGTAGGAAGTTATGCTCTGGAATTAACAGAGTATATTTCCACATTGAAAGAATGGGACTACAAAGCAAATTAAGTTGCTTAAGGCCTGTTGCCTAAGCAACTCTTATTTGCCAATGTGAGACAAAGCTTCTGTCTTTTCCACAGCAAGTTGTCAAAGATATAACTGAGGAAGAATTGTGGAATTAGATCTGTACATTGATAACGCATTTCAGACCATATTGTCTTTATGAGAGGAAAAAAAAGACAGCAATTATTTACTTCTCCCTGTTAGATTGAATACAGGTAGTCCCCGACATACAACAGATCGTTTAGTTAGTTACAACCACGCTGCAAAAAATGATTTACAAATGTTTTTCACGCTTATAACTGTTGCAGGATCCCCATGGTCATGTGATCAAAATTCAGACCCTTGGCCACTGGTTCATATTTATGACCATGTCCTGGGCACATGTGATCCACTTTTTGCAACCTTCTGACAAGCAAAGTGTATGGGGAAGTCAGATCCACTTAACAACCCTGCTACTAACTTAACAACTGCACTGATTCCCTTAACAAATGTGGCAAGAATGGTTGTAAAATGGGGCAAAACTCACTTAACAAATGTCTCACTTAGCAACAGATATTTTAGGCTCAGTTGCGGTTGTAAATCAAGGACTACATTTATATTGATGCAATTACTTGGAAATTCTGTTTGGGAAAATATTTTCTGCATTTCTTGTACAGTAGAAGCTCTGGTTACGACCATAATTCGTTCCATAACTCTCATCGCAACCTGATTTGGTCATGACCTGAACCTAATTTTGGAAATTTGGCGCTTACAAAAAAAATGGCACGGAAGGAGAAATCAGCCGCAAAAATAAAATAAAATAAAATAAAAAATCTGTGAACTTTTTGGTCGTGGTCAGAAGCGTTCATGACCAGAGGTTCTACTTCACATTGGTGAAGTGTGAGATCTTCCATAGTCATGAAGTAACCCACTGATATTTGAGAGACAAGGATTGGTTGAACTTGGCATGGATTGGATTCTGTCTATTTAGCAATAGCACTTAGACTTACATACTGTTTTATAGTGCTTTACTGCAGGGGTTCCCAATCCCCAGGCTGCGGTCCACTAATGGGCTGTGGCCTGTTCAAAAACAAGCCGTGCAAATGGCGGGCAAGCGCGTGCACACATGGGAAGCTCCCCTCGCACAAGCGGTGGCTTCCCTTGCACACAAAGGTCCTGCCACTCTCAGGGAACTATTCCCCCTTCTCCCTCTGGGCCGCCAAACCAGAAAGGTTGGGGACCACTGCTTTACAACACTCTGAGCAGTTTACAAAGTCAGCCTATTGCCCCCAACAATCTGGGTTCTCATTTTACCGACCTCAGAAGGATGGAAAGCTGAGTCAACCTTGAGCTGGTCAAGATCAAACTCCTGGCAGTCAGCAGAATTTGCCTGCAATACTGCATTCTCACCACTGTGCCACCACTGCTCCTTCAGATTAATCTGGAATTCCTTCAGTGTTAGCTGAATGTAGACTGCAGAACCTTCATTTAAAGATTTCAATTAATTTCCTATAATAATAATCAATTATTTTCCTTGAAAATAAGACATCCCCTGATAATAAGCCCAACCGGGCTTTTGAGTGCATGCGCTAAAATAAGCCTCCTTCCCCCCCCCCCCAAATAATCCCTCCCCTTTAAACGCAGAGCTGGATATCAGGTAAGACAGCAAGAGGAGCCCCATCTTGCTCCACACTCCCCAAAATAATAAGACCTCCCCGAAAATAAGGCCAAGCGCTTATTTCGGGGTGCAAAAGAAATATAAGACAGGGTCTTATTTTGGGGGAAACATGGTATGTGGATTCATTAAGTAAAACAGATTTCTTCCCTCCACCTTTTTTTTTTTTTAACTGAAAGTGGAGAGTGAAAGATCATGTCTTGCAACCAGGGGTAGAATCCATTGACTCCCACCTCTGGTGACTTTGGGTCTTAACATCATCTGATGCTATATCAGTTAATAGTATTTTGGAGGGAGCGGGGGGGGGGGCAGAGTATCCAAACGTACCTGGGCATTGTACAGATAGTGCACAATGTACAACAACAGTTGAGCCCAGAATTTCTGTTGCTAAGTGAGACAGCTGTTAAGTGAGATTTGCCCTATTTTACAACCTTTCTTACTACAGTTGTTAAGTCAATCGCTGCAGTTGTTGCGTTAGTAACACGGTTGTTAAATGAAACCGGCTTCCCCATCTGATTTTGCTTGTTAGAAGGTCACAAAAGGGCTGTCACAAACATGACTCTGGGACTCTCCAACCGTCACACATGCATACCTGTTGCCAAGCATACAAATTTTGATCATTTATAATACTGTGTGTGACCAGCCACACGCTAAATAAATAAATAAATTTGATCATTTGAACCACGGGGATACTACAACAGTTGCAAGCGTAAAAAATGGTCCTACATCACTTTTTTCAGTGACGTTGCAACTTTGAAAGGTCACTAACGAACCGTTGTAAGTCGAGGACCACATGTAGTGTGTTTTGGATTTAATTCAGAAAAAGTGATTCATCAACGTAGCATGTGTCTGAAACTCTTTAAGTGAGTCAGGCTCAGACAGGTGCCGTTCGCAGCCATTGGTACAATTTTTGGAATTGAATCTAAACTGCTGCACAGCTTTAATATACACGCATGCAAATGACTAGCATGTGGGTATATAAAAGGATTTTATTTGATGGGTTATTTTATCTTTTTGGCATTTATACTGTGATCATCCTTCAGCAAATGTAATTATGATAATCTCTGTTTTGCAATAATATTTGGAGAGAAGCGAGTTACATACCCACTGCAGCAATGCAAACTAAGTGGAGTCCTTTTTCAGTTTTTCAAGATTACCGATTGGTTTTGTCAGTTTACCTAATTTGGGGAAAGCAAATTCAATAAAAAGGCAAAAATATTGGAGGAAATATTTTTGTTGTTAGATATTGTAATGGAAAATTTGGACGAAGCAAGAGGAGGTGGCGGATAAATAGAGCCTCATAATTTGCTGTTAATAGGATTTTTGAGTCACCTGGTATGTAAGCTGTTCTCTCCATTCCAGCTCTTCATTTTGCCTATGATATTCAGATGTTTATACCTCAGATCTAAATAGGTTGCTCAAATGATTTTGCCAAGCCAATTTAAAATTTCACTGATTTACTAGCAAATTCTTTTCCACAGTAGGTATTTTCAGACCATATGAGCTGCGATTTATAAAGATAAAAGAGAAAGAGAGGAGATAAACTGATTGTTTATATGTCTTCCCTCTTCCCTACCTGCTATTTGCTTCTAGTTTGATTTAGCATTATACTGAACTTTATGATTAAGATGGATTGCGATTAGTTTGAAACAAGGATTTTTTTTAATTAAAAAAAATAGAAGCAAAATTTAAAACGTGCCTGAGGTTTTAGAAAGGGATGTTTTGAGACACCAGTATTTTTCTTGATTTGTTCCCATCTCCAAGCATCATTTATTCCCTCTGGATTACAGCAGAGATCATCAAGTAGAGGCACTCACAATGCATGATCATGTCCGTGGAACTCCCAAATTAAATATAAACTATTTTTGATAGCCATAGCAGGCAAATTTTGCAAACTTCAAGGGAAAAATCAAGATACTGTGTGTGCATACACAGTATCTTGATACTTTTCAAGATACTGTGTGTGGATACATGAGATTCTATGCATTGCCAAAATCTCACAATATTTAAAGATTTTGCAACCGTTTCACCCTTCTAAGTGTTTAGTATTTTGGCACTCATCTCTGAAATATTCTGCTAAATCCTGGTTTACTAATCCTGATTACTATGATTACAGGCATTACTTCCTTGTTGTGGTTTAAAAATGATTTATGTGCATCAAAACAAAATAGGCATGCATAATGTCCCATCGTTGAATGTTTTTAACCACAAAATAAACTGTTCTGATTTTGGAATAAATTACTGTATTCCAAGTACAGGAAGTGCTCAGTTTACAACCAATTGTTTACCAACTATTCAGAGTCACAACTGAAAAAAGTTAATTACTTTTGTGTGATCATCATTTCCAACCTTCCCAGCCAACTTCCAACGAGCAGAGTCAAGGAGGGGCGGGGGTGGGGTTGGGAGAAGCCAGATTCATTTAACAACTATGTGATTCACTTAACAGCTGCAATTATTCACTTAACAGTGAGGGCAAAAAAGGTCATAAAATAAGGCATGACTCACTTAACAATTGTGTTCCTTAGCAATTAAAATTCTGGTGCAAGTCATAGTCACATGTCGAGGATTGTCTATATTACAGAAGGGATCAGTTCTCAAAATCAACCAATCCATGGGTCAGCAACTTCGTGGGACACTCAGTTTGGTTCATTCCCTGGTTGGAATAGTCCAGTCTAGGGTTGGAACATTGCATGATATTTTACATTTCCTACTTAATACCTTAAGGGATGTGGTGGCTCAATGGCTAAGTTGCTGAGCTTGTTGATTGAAAGGTCGGCAGTTCAGCGGTTTGAATCCGTAGTGCCATGTAATCGGGTGAACTCCCGTTACTTGTCCCAGCTTCTGCCAACCTAGCAGTTCAAAAGCAAGTAAAAAATACTAGTAGTAAAATAGGGACCACCTTTGGTGGGAAGGTAACAGCGTTCCATCCTCCTTTGGCATTTAATCATGCCAGCCACATGATCACGGAGACGTCTTTGGACAGCGCTGGCTCTTCGGCTTTGAAACAGAGATGAGCACTGCCCCCTAGAGTCAGGAATGACTAGCACATATCTACGAGGGGAACCTTTACTTTTACCTTACTTAATACCTAGCAGTTCAAAAGCATAGAAGTGTCAGTAGATTAATAGTTAATTAATAGGTACCACTTTGGTGAGAAGGTGACAGCATTCCATGTGCCTTTGGTGTATAGCCATCCTGCCCACTTAACCACAGAAATTGTCTTCGGACAAGTTTGGCTCCCTTGGCCAAAAAAATAGAGATGAACATTGCGCTCTAGAGCCGGACATGACTGGACAAGGAAATCTTTTCCTTTTTTCTTGACACATTGCTGCCCACTGCTAAGATTGGATTTTGAAATTGGCCATATAATCCTAAAATTAAATTAGAATTGGATGCATGATGCTATTTTACATGTGCATATATTAAGTTATTCCATTCTTATTTGATTAGCTAGCTAGCTACATTTTATTTTTAAGTCATCAGCATGGAGAATTGTATTTTTTTTCATTGTAGACATGTTGGTATAATTTGAATGCATCCATATTTAAAAATAATAATTTCCATTTTTGTATATAGTGTAAGGTGGATTAGGTACATACAAATTAATTTCTTTCCCCCTTCATCTAGCAGAGGAAAATCTTTTAAAAAATTCTTGTCTCATTACTGAAACCTACTTACATCGTCATTCTTTCTTTTGTATTCATTGGACCTGAATATACTTATTTAGAATTATTATTTTAATTTCTGTTTCTGTTAAGAATTTTGCTCCTGAAACTTTTTTTCCTGTACAAATCAAACATTCTAATTATGATTCTCCAATAGGTATTTTCTTGTCTCCTATCCCTAGAGAGGGACACAAAGTTCTTTTTTGTGTTAGGATGCTGAACAAATTGAGCTACGTTGAATACTGAGATTGAGTTAAAGGTTGTAATGGAACTTTTGTGATACTGTTTTAAAATATTAAGCTTAGTAAAGAATATGGAGAAGAATTTTTCAATGAAATGCTGAAAAGTAATTTTTTTCAGATACTCTATGCTAATTATCTTTTTCATTCAATGCAATGTGGTGAACTCATTAAATAGAGCTAAAATTGGTAGTTTTGATAATTTTGATGATGTACTGATATGTTTTATCTGTATATTATATTAAATATTTCTGGTATGATTAGTTAAAATTGTAGCAGTTTCCATATTTGTGAGTTTTCAACATAAATTAGAGACAAAGGACTGGAAGAATAGCCAGTTTTAAAAAAACACATAAGCTTTATTTCCACTGATAGTTTTAAAAATGGGTTTCATTTTTTTTTAAAAAAAAAGGTGCTGACATAAAAAATTGTTTTGTTTTGCAGATTGACTCCTTAAAAAGCTAACGTGACCATGGGAGATATGAAGACTCCAGACTTTGATGATCTGCTTGCAGCCTTTGATATACCAGATATGGTTGACCCAAAAGCGGCTATTGAATCTGGCCATGAGGATCACGACAGCCATATAAAGCAGAATGTCCACGCGGAGGATGATTCCCATGCACCATCCTCATCTGACGTCGGTGTAAGTGTCATTGTGAAAAACGTGCGGACAATTGATTCCTCTGAAGGAGCGGAGAAAGACAACCACCATTCCACGGGCAACGGGTTACACAACGGTTTCTTGACGGTCTCAGCTCTAGAAAGTTATAATAAAGAGGAAGGCAAATCGCTCAAAGACGAGGGCTCCGTCTCGGAAAATACACTGAAAGAGTCTGCCTTTAACCAGTTTAGTCCTATCTCAAGTGCTGAAGAGTTCGACGACGATGAAAAAATCGAGGTGGACGACCCTCCGGATAAAGAGGACATACGTGGGAACTTCAGAACAAACGTATTAACAAGGTCTGTCTCCCAGCAGGACTATGAGAAGTTAAAAGTACTCGGAGGAGAAAACTTGATGAAACACGGAGTTGCAGGTCCAGGTAATTCTGAGAAACCCAAGGTGTCTAAAAGAGACTCGGAAACAAACCCATCACCTTTAGGTCACTATGAACCCTTTAAAGCTAGGAAGATAGACGACAAGCTGCTTAAAGAAAACTCGGAGAAACTCCTTGAAAACAGAGCGGTCGATGGAAAAATAAATCTGGAAAAAGGAGAAGCAACCCTTACCAGTCTTTCCCAGGCTAAAGCAAAATCCTCAGCAAAACTCTCTTCCTGTATTGCTGCAATTGCAGCTCTAAGTGCTAAGAAAGCAGCCACGGACACTGGCAAAGACCTACAATCCAATTCAAGGGGATCCTCTCCCTTGCAGAAAGATACCAGCGAAAGCCCCCGCGCCGTGGACAAATCCCCCGAGTCTCAGAGTCTCATTGACTGTGCAAAAAAGCCCCCTGTCAAACAACCTGACAGCCCCAGAAGTATATCAAGTGAAAATAGCAGCAAAGGCTCCCCACCATCGCCTGCAGGCTCAACGCCAGCCATCCCCAAAGTGCGCATCAAAACAATCAAGACGTCCTCGGGGGAGATCAAGAGAACGGTCACCCGTGTGTTGCCCGAGGTGGATTTGTTGGACAGCGGTAAGAAACCAGAGCAAGCAGCTTCCATGGTAGCTTCTGTGACATCGTTGCTGTCTTCCTCGACTTCTGCCGCAGTTCTTTCTTCTCCCCCCAGGGCACCCCTCCAATCGACAGTGGTCACCAACGCGGTGGCTTCCGCAGAGCTCACTCCCAAACAAGTCACCATTAAGCCTGTGGCCACTGCTTTTCTTCCCGTATCGGCTGTCAAGACGGCAGGATCACAGGTGATCAATCTGAAACTCGCAAACAACACCACGGTGAAAGCCACCGTCATATCCGCTGCTTCGGTGCAGAGTGCCAGCAGTGCCATCATCAAAGCCGCCAATGCTATACAGCAGCAAACAGTTGTGGTGCCCGCCTCGAGCCTTGCCAGTGCGAAACTTGTGCCAAAGACGGTCCATCTTGCCAACCTTAATCTACTGCCTCAAAGTGCTCAGACCACCTCTGAACTCCGCCAAGTGCTCACGAAACCTCAGCAACAGATCAAGCAGGCAATAATCTCTGCAGCAGCTTCTCAGCCTTCGAAAAAAGTGTCTCGGGTTCAGGTGGTGTCCTCTCTACAGAGCTCTGTCGTTGAAGCTTTCAACAAGGTGCTCAGCAGTGTTAACCCCGTCCCGGTCTATATCCCAAATCTCAGCCCTCCTATAAACGCAGGCATCGCTTTACCCACACGTGGTTACAAATGCTTGGAATGCGGTGACTCCTTCGCCCTTGAAAAAAGCCTGGCTCAACACTACGACAGGAGGAGCGTGCGGATCGAAGTCACCTGTAACCACTGCACAAAAAACCTGGTTTTCTATAACAAATGCAGCCTTCTTTCTCACGCACGGAGTCACAAAGAGAAAGGGGTGGTGATGCAGTGTTCTCATTTGATTTTGAAGCCAGTTCCTGCTGATCAGATGATAGCTTCTCCCACCAGCAATAGCTCTGTTACGTCGTCCATTCTTCAGAATCCCACCGGAGTGGGCACCCACACCATAACGAAGATACAGTCCGGCATAACCGGGACAGTCATATCGGCTCCTTCAAGTATGCCTGTTCCACCAGCCATGCCTCTAGATGAAGACTCTTCGAAGTTGTGCAGGCATAGTCTGAAGTGTTTGGAATGTAATGAAGTTTTCCAAGATGAAACGTCTTTAGCCACCCACTTCCAGCAGGCTGCAGATTCAAGTGGACAAGTACAGTATTTTACGTTTACATTCCAGTATTTTTGCCGTGGGCAAAAAAACCTTTGGAGGGGGAGGGGGGGCTTTTTCCTAGCTTTCTTGTAAGCGTTAACTATCTTTATAGCAAAGCAGTGGCAGGATGATCTTAAATTGGGAGGAATTGTTTGAAAAGTAGTTTCTGCTTTGAAAGAACAAAAGTGGCTTGGAATTCCTACTTAGCCCTTTATTCATTTAAAATATAAGGATATAGTTATCGCTTTAGATCTATAGTGAAAAGTCAGAACTGAGTTATAATAGCCCTGAAACAAAAGGTAAAGTACACTATAAAACAATAAAACAGTGTTTCTTAACCGTAGCCACTTTAAGAATTGAGGACTTCAGCTCCTAGAATTCTGGGAGTTGAAGTCCACACATCTTAAAGTGACCAAGTTGCAGTACTGCAGTAAAACATTTCTGCAGGATTAGTGCAGAATCTCCTAATGAAAGTTATAAACTAAGCACATAACTATGGAACTGACTCATTTTCCTTGTCTCTGAGTTTTATTAGTAAATGGAGTGAATTAGAAAAAAGATGCTACCGTTCTCTCCATGCCCTTCCATGCAGATTGTTCTTGTTGCTCCAAGCAAGTATTTTTTTTAAAAAAAAAGGATGACAATGGTGGGAATAATCATTATGTAAATTACAGGTCAGGCCCCATTATATGACTAGTAAATTCACATATAACGTTCTCCAGGATGATAATCTTAGATTATCAGATAAAAAATATGGTTTGGTCTAGGGGTTAAGGCATCAAGCTAGAAAATGGAAAGCAGTGAATTCTTGTCTCTCCTTAGGCATGAAAGTCGGCATGGTTACTTTCGGCCAATCACCAGGAGACTGTGAGTTCTAGTCCCACCTTACGCATGAAAACCAGTTCACTGGCTTTTAAGCCAGTCACTCTCCCTCAGCCCAACCTACCTCACTGGGTTATGGTTACTGAGAAAATAGGAGGAAGAAGGAGTATTAGATATGTTCACCACCTTGTGTTATTTATAAAAAATAACAACGGGAATATATAAATAAAAATAAAAGTGGCAACAATTCCTATAAATCTTAAAACACACAATAGAAAGACACTGTTTGAGAAATAGCTGTGTTAGAGGTTTTGTTGGCCTCATTCCTGAATATGCCATGCTGGACATTTTCAACATGGATAAATATGAAGGAACAAAAAGCTAAGTGACAGCTAAGGACAGTTGCTGAGATTTAAAGGGTTTTTTCATGTGACATTTGGTTTTGGCAATCAAGAGTTACTTAACACATTTTCTGTTTTTATAAGTACTTGAATTAATGTTGGCAAATTTTGCTATATACTCAATTTGCATAATGCAACCTTATTTATGGAAACTTTCTAGTTCATCAATCAACTGATGTAACCATGCCCTTTTAAAAAAATCCCAGTTAAGCTTTTTCCACAAGGTTTCCTTACTTTGGCCTTTAGTCTTCTCAGCAATATTTTTGCATGAAGTCCTTGTAACAATATGTCTGCTGTGATATATAGGCGTGTCACATTTTTTAGGGGGGTTGAAGCTGGCAATTAATAGTTATTGTTTCCTTTTATGTGGCAGATTTTGTGCTTGGCTCAACATCTTCTATACTAAATGGGTTTTAATGGGATAGATGGAATAACTCTATATCCTGTACCAACATGGATTTTGCATTAAGGATTTACAGTGGTGGCAATGATACAAACGAAATGTCCCAAATGCTAATATATGTTCTTCCAAATAATTGACGTTTTCCACTTACTGACAACAAAAGAAGAGATAAGCCTATCTATCTATCTATACTTCATTTCCTTAAACTTTCTCTGGCAGTTGACTGTCCAAGTGAAAAATGTGGCACAAGTTTTAAAAAGAGAAAATACTGTGAATAGTTGGATGGTATATGCAGAGGCGGGTGAAACTATCCAAGGCCTCTTGTATGCCTCAAAGGCATTTATGTTTCTTCCTGGTGAAGAAAAGAATAAATATAGGTTCTCATTCTGGCTAGTTTTTATTTCAGCTTGTAACAAGTGTGGAGGGATGAGAACAGTTCCATTTCAAATAAGCGTTCCTGCAATTTTTCACTAGCATCCCTTGATTTCATATTTATTTATTTAAAACATTTATACAGGTAGTCCTTGACTTATGACTTCAGTTGAGTCCAAAATTTCTGCTGCTAAGCAAGACATTTGTTAGGTGAATTTTTCTCCCATTTTACAACCTTTCTTGCCATAGATGTTAAGTGAATGGCTGCAGTTGTTAAGTTAGTAACATGTTTTGTTTGGTGAATCTAGTTTTCCTATTGACTTTGCTTACCAGAAGATCTCAAATGCTGATCACATATGACCCCAGGACATGGCAACCGTCATAAATATGAATCAGTTGCCAAGTGTCTGAATTTTGATCACATGGCCATGGGGATGCTGCAATGGTCATAATTGTGAAAAACAATATTAGTCACTCTTTTCAGTGCTGTTGTAATTTCAAACGATCACTAAATGATCTGTTGTAAATTGAGGACTACCTGCATAGTGACTCATCTATCAATCAACTCTGGGCAGCTCCCAATTAATAAATATCAGGGGTCTCCAACCTTGGCAATTTTAAGATCTTGAAGTTGCCAAGGTTGGAGACCCCTGATATATAACATAAATAAAATTTATATAAACATAATAGGGCCGCTTGGCATTGGGGAAAAGCATTTATAAGCTAATTAAAAGCTAAATATTTAGGGTAAGGAGGATAATTTTCTGGAATGCATTCTGGTACACACTAGTAGTGGCCATACTCATGACCAACAAAACCTTGCCTATAATATTTTGCTTACACTTTTCCTTCTAGTAGATAGTAATAGTAATAGTAATAATTATGATTGGAATTTCTGTCACTATGCAATGCAGTCATAAAGCCCAACATCTCGTGACCATGCTGCTTAGTGACAGAAATTCCAGCACTTCCAATTGCTGTTGGTAAGCAAATCGCCATGGGTCATTAAGTGATGATGTCATGTCATCACTATTGGTAATCTGCCGTCTTCCCCATTGACTTTGCTTGTAGGAAGCTATCAAAGGACATCGCAATCATGTGGTTGGGGAGGGGGATTGCTGTGATCAACATAGTTATGAGGACTGGTTGTAAGTACCACTCATTCAGTGCCATAGTATGTTCAAATGGTCCCTGAACAAATGGTCATTATGTCAGGACCATCTATATATTTCTGTTTTTACACTTGTATAATTTGAGCTAGATCTTCATTTATAGCAGGGATGTCAAACTCATTTCATTGAGGGCTACATTAGGGTTGTGTTTGATCTTGGGAGGCTGGGGTGGGTGTGACCAGGACGGGCATATGTCACTCATGTCGGGGGCGCCTGTGGTGGCATGAGCACTCTGCCAGCAAAAACAGGCTCCTGAGTTCCATTTTCGGCTGTGACAGTCTCCTGCAATCCTCTGCCAGTGAAAATGGAGCTTGGGAGGGCCACAGGTGCGGCCCTCCCTAGCTCCATTTTTGCTGGCAGAGGCACTGTGGGCCGGTCCTTTGCTGCTTCCAGGACGGCCCCATGGGCCAGATTTAAGCACCCATGGGCTATATGCGGCCCGTGGGCCTTGAGTTTGACACACCTGATCTACAGACATTTATCAGCCACCCATCTTCTGCAAGTGATGAATTTCTGAATAAACGTGATCCTCCAGAAAGCTAAAAGAAAGCAAACAGACATGCTGATAGCCTGCTCAGTCAATTCATCAACTGTGTTAAGCTGATTGATGTGCAACTATGAAGAGAAATTGAAAAAAAGGGCCTCATAATGTATGAAAAGAGGGTGTTTAGATCAGGGGTCCCCAACCTTTCGGACTTCAGGGATCACTAAATTCATAATTTTAAATACCACTGACCACTGATATGATCTGTCTAATGACTGGCTGGGTGGGTGTGGCCAACTTGATGTCACTTACATCGAGGGGCGCCTCACCAGCCTCTACTCACCCCTCTCCTGCCAGCCACTCCTCGCCACTCCTCACCTCCCCACCCAAGCTCCTAAGGCCCCCAACAGGAAGTAGCCACCACGAGAAAAAGTTGACAAAATAGCTGGCTCAGTTCAAATTGGATCTGACCGAGAAGGAGGCTCAGTAGAAGCACCTCACTGAGGACTAGGAGCATAGGCTTTCCAAGCAGAGAGAAGACCTGCAGGAATGCAAGGCCAGGTACCGGCACCTGGAGGCTCAGTGGGCTAAGATGATCAGCCAGTTCCAGGTCATGATGCAGTCCCACTGGAACAAGGCCCTCCGGCTCTTTGCCACCAGCGGCACTTCCCTCCAGCCTTCGCCCAAAGGCCCACACCAGGAGGCTGAAGCAGACCCCAAGTTGGAATTTCTGCCCCCCTCCAACCCACACAAAAGACCCTGAAGGGGTAACTCCATGCAGCAACACAAACGTTCATTGCACAAATCTGTCCCAGAGGCCATAGTTTGAGGACCCCTGATTTAGTGCAATATAAAAAAATGCAAATAATTTTTCTCTACCTTAAAAGAGGCAGAACAGTAACATACTAGAGAATATAACAATATAATACTTAATCCCTCAAAGGATTACATGTTTCCGATAATTCAGAGGAGACTGATATAACTCCTGATAATTAAATAAGTCTCATTAGCATGGCTGTGTTTTAGTTAGTGGAATAAATTGTATGATTAATTTTGTTAATGCACATGGACCTGGTATGCTGGCTAATTAGGATGCTGCTAAATGAGAAGTCCATATTTCACAAAATTCTCATTAGTTACAATTAGAATATTCAGTTCATTCCGTTTATTCCCTAAATCAAAATCCCCATTTGGTCATCCTGACTAGGAAGTCGGAAGGCCGAAATCCATCCTCTGTAAATTATCAGATTGCAAAAGGCTGGGATATAATCCTTTTTTTTTTTTTTTGGATTGTTAGGATTGTTAAATCTGTATAGCTTATTGAATGTTTTTCTGGAGTAATTTATAAGCAGAGATAAGAGTTGCAATAAACAATCATTGCTCCCGACGTCATTGATTTTTTTTTTTTTAGTACTTTTGATTTCTTTTTGTCTCAGTAGATGTAATGGAATATGTGGCATTGGGGAAGAGATACTGCCTAGAAAACAGGTAGACAAAGAGAGGCAGGAGCCCCCAGTGGCTTATTGCTCAGAGAAGGAAAATTAGGGGACCCCCCCCCCCCCATGAAACAAACTTTTGAAAATGGCGTCATCTGGAAGCTTGTATATTCAGACTTGCAAGAGTCTGCTAATGTAGCCTCACAATAAAGTAGAATGAGTTCATCTTCTCATGTTTCCTGTTTGGCTTAGCTATGAGGGCTGACTCAGTCTTGAAAGTCTCCTACTCTTTTCCCAAGAGAGGAATTTCAAGACTGGTGTCCAATCCTCAAGAAACCCTTCTAACCCCTGAGTTTCTGGCAGCCATGTTGTTAAAACACTAACAGCAAATATATCGGTATGTGCAGATGACTTGCTAACTAACACAGCAACTGGAGAAGAATTTGCCTCAACCCACAGCATCACAACAGTGATGCTTGCCGGAGAATCTTGGAGAGAACCAGGATCAAATCCATAATTTGGCTCCTGGTGTGAGATGTTGATGTCAGGCAGACCAGTGGAATTTCTCGCTGACCACACCAAAATAACTTTTGCGTTGAGTTTGCTGAAGGAAGCAGCAGCCAAGTGGACCAATACTGTTTATTGAGACAAAGAGTAAGAAAATATATTTCAGACTTTAATTTATTTCTTGATGATGTAGGGTGGGATGACTTAGCCCTGATGACCAGTTCAGAGAGGGGACTGACTGATGACCTGAGAGATGTAACTAGTGAGGTAAAACACCACAAATATCCTGGAAGAGCTCTGTCAATGTGGTATAATTATAGATGTCCAACTGAAGGAGTTGAAGCAGAGGAGAAACAGGAAGGAGGAAAGATCCTACAGCCTATTGGGCTTCCCCCATTGGGTCATGATCTCAGAATACGTTGGAAAGCCCAAGCAAATTGGACCAACTAAGATATCCCTGTGGTTGGGAGAGAAGGAAAGAAGAAAAGATCAAGGACTATGTTTTTACAGTGAGACCCCTGGACACCTAGCCAGATCATGCCCAGTTAAAGTGCCAGCCACAACAATAAGATGCAGGACTTGTAAAGTAATGGCGCGAAGCCAGCCAATGCCCAGCTTGATCCCAGACAGCATCTCAGGGAAACTTCACCAACCCTCTGCATTCAGCTTTGATTGCCAAGATGTAAAAAAGATGTGGAGACTCTAGAAAGAGTGCAGAGAAGAGCAACAAAGATGATTAGGGGACTGGAGGCTAAAACATATCAAGAAGAACGGTTGCAGGAACTGGGTCTATCTAGTTTAATGAAAAGAAAGACTAGGGGAGACATGACAGCGTGTTCCAATATCTCAGGGGCTGCCACAAAGAAGAGGGAGTCAAGTTATTCTCCAAAGCACCTGAGGGCAGAACAAGAAGCGATGGGTGGAAACTCATCAAAGAGAGAAGCAACTTAGAACTAAGGATAAATTTCCTGACAGTTAGAATACTTAATTAGTGGAACAACTTGCCTCCAGAAGTTGTGCATGCTCCAACACTGGAAGTATATAAGAAGAGGTTGGATAGCCATTTGTCTGAAGTGGTGTAGGGTTTCCTGCCTAAGCAGGGGGTTGGACTAGAAGACCTCCAAAGTCCCTTCCAACTCTGTTATTCTATTCTATTCAATTTGACATTTACATCTCATAAATGGCTCCCACAACTAGCTTCCAGACTCCTTCTCATACAAGCCAGAAGATGCATACTTTACTCTCCCTCTTTGTCTCTCCCTCCCTCCCTCTCTCTCTCTCTCTCTCTCTCTTATACACACACACACACATCAGCAACAATCCTGCAGCTAAGCAACTTTGAGTTTCACCCTAAGGCAGGTCAACACAAAAGGCTGGGAGGAGTAAGGCAAGTTGTTGATCTCTCTAGAGCCCAGGTAAATGAACTCAAGGAAGCCCAACAAGGTACTGTTTCATTTTTTCACAATGAGAAAAGGGCAGGTATTGCATAATGGACATTTATATACTGTGTGCCTCTTCCCCCAAGGGAGGAAGTACCTGTACAATAAGCAGCAGGACATGGGGATATTCAAAACCCAACAAAGAGCCCTCAGAGAATTTTGGTGGTCCCACATCCATGGAGATATAAGGGGTTAGGTTTCCTTTTGTAGTGTATGTCAAAGAGCAAAGGCAATCCCTGGTAAATCAGCAAGATTGTTTCAACTGTTAAACACTCTCCTCTCCCCACTCCCCACCCTCTGGCTGCACAAGGAAGATTGTATTTCTAGGTTTCTTCACTGATCTTCCTCTGATGTGGAATTATATTACCATACTGATAATAGTGGATTTATTTACCAAATTGGCCAATTTCATTCCTTGCAAAGGTTTCCCAATGGCCCAAAAAATAACTCAATTTTTTTTAATGTCTTTAGATATAGAGGATTAGTCAATCATGTCATAACTAACCAGTAGTCAATTTACTTCCAAGTTTTGGAAGACCCTCTTGCAATTGTTAAATATTAAAATTCATTTTTTCATCTGCCCATCTTCTGGCTTTCAGCAGAGAAACTAAAAAGATGAACCAGCTCCAAATATTGGAGCAATATTTAAAATGCTACGTTTCTTACCAGCAAGACAACTAGACTGCTGACAACAATGCTGCACACTCCTCTATTGGTGCGTCTTCATTCCAGGCAACACATGAATTCTACCTGTTTGTTTTACCAACATCCAGACAAGAAAGTGCTGCCCCCTCACACCACAGATTTCTTCGGTGAGAAGCAAGAAGCGCAAAGCCTCTCTAAAGAGCAGGTCAAACTGGTCCCTTTCCATTAACTAAAAGAAAACAACCCAGATCAGGATACAAAACACAAGAGGTAGAGATCAACAGATTCCCGCAGGAGGGACAGCTGTCATCTCAATTCGGGCAGATGCTTTACAGGACACCTGGTGTGCTTGTGGGGAGTTGCCAGGAGAAGACAGAAGTGCTACAGCTATCTTATGTTCTCATAACCCACAACCTATTTCTCCTGGGGATTTGGGAGAGGAGGATGTGTTTTCAGGTGAAAGTAATGTAAATGTGCGTATCGCCTTTGGGAATGAGGGGAAGAGATATTGTCTAGGGGAGGGGTCTCCAACCTTGGCAACTTTAAGACTTGTGGACTTCAACTCCTAGAGTTCCTCAGCAAAGCAAAGCTGGCTGATGAACTCTGGGAGTTGAAGTCTACAAGTCAAAGCTGGCTGAGGAACCCTGGGAGTTGAAGTCCACAAGTCTTAAAGTTGCCAAGGTTGGAGACCCCTGCCCTAGGGAACAATCAGACAAGAGAGATAGGAGCTCCCAGTGGCATAACAATCTGAGAATTTTTTTTAGGAAGGGCCATTTCTAATGGATCAAGGACCTGTTCCCAAATTATGTCAAAAATGGAGGTCTTCATGAAGTGAACTCAGTATATCAAATCAGAGAGGGCCTCCTTCCCTGTGTAGCATGTATTTGTAACCATTTCCACTGTTCCTGTGATCTTATGGTGCTGTTCCAGAGTGATCAGGTAGTATGGATTTAAGGTTTTGGCCCTTCATGTTTCCTGGCTCTGCTGCTGTTCCTTGGTCTTGCTGTCCTCTTCTGAGGAAAGAGACAGTGATGGGTGCAAGGAGAGAGATGGATGACATCAATTATCCTCTTCTGGATTGCTGTGTGAAGAGTGGCTTCTCTTGCACAGTACATTTCATGCAGTCAACCACTACCCGAGTCAGAGCTACTTATTACTGATTCTGGTAGCATTTAGCCAGGGGTGGACTTCAAAAATTTTAGCAACGGGTTCTGTGCCCAGTTGCTGGGTGGGCGTGGCCTAGTCGTCCTCCTGCACCATGGTGAGAGGGCGTTTTTGCCCTCCCCGGGTTCTGGAGGCTTTCCTTGAGCCTCCAGGAGGGCAAAAACGACTTCCCCAGGTTCTGGAGGCCCATTTCTCTGGAGATACTAGGTGCCTTCTGGATTGAGCAGAGACATATTCATCAAAACGTTGATCCAACCCATGTGGCTAAATGCAGGGGTGGGCTGCTGGGGGTTCGCAGGGGTTCAGGAGAACCTCTAGCTAAGATTCTGTGCAGTTTGGAGAACCTCCCAATCCCACTCCTGGGCTGGCCCCGCCCACCCCACCCTGCCTCTCCCAGGAGTCCCCATGCAGCCCATTTTGGGAGCAGGTAAGTGCAGGGTGCATGTGGAGGCTCGGGGAGGGCAAAAAACAGGCCTAGTGGAAGTTCAGGGTCACTATTAATAAAAGCTGTCTTGGAAGCCAACAGCTAGGTAGCTAAGGCATGTAACAGTTCTGGTCTAAGATGGAAAATGAATGGGAAATTAGGGGAATGTCTATGACGTCCACCCTAACTGCGTCATAATTTCTGAAGCCTCTAAAACTGAGTCGCGTTGGCAAATCCAAACAGAAAGAACCGCATTTGAAATACAGACACCCATAATCTGTAAACTAACATTGCTGTTCTGGGTACTTTTTATTATTGCCCAGAGACCTCCATCTGTTAGTCATTTTATACTCTCCTTCTGGACGAGATTGGCCCATCTGGTCCTGTGCAGTGCAATCCAGCAATGAACTCTCTGTACTAGATCAACACCATCCTTTCTTTTATAGATGACATAGAATCATGTCATTAATGTTTGTTTTGGGGGGAAAAATCTAACAGACATATCTGTAAGTCATTTTTATCAGTTGGTTTGGTACATCAGTTCTAAAAAAATGACCCAGGAACATTTTAAATGGGTAAAATAATGACAGCTGTACTGATAGAACAATAACAAAAATTTGAAGCAACACAAGAAGCATGTTCTTATATGTTGTAAGAACATTTGACTGAGAATTTTGTTCTACTGCACCCCTAGCCATAGAAGCAAGTTGGAGAGGACAGGGTATGCATCTTATTTTGTCATTAAATCATCAGTAATCTCTATACTTTCATTAATACTGGTTTCCCTCTGGTTGTAATGAAATATTGATGTGATTTCCTTCTCTGGGGGTGGAATAGAAGACCTCCAAGATCCCTTCCAACTGTTATTATTCTGTCAGGACCCATAGCCTCGGACATGATGGCTAATCTTTTTGCTGTCACGTGCCAAAAGTGGGGATCATGCCGGGGTGTGTGTGTCACACATGCGTGTACCCATACTCATAATTCAATGCACTCCACCCCCCACACATGCACGTCTGACCTCCCCCCTGCGCAATGGCATGGTGGGCCTGGTAAGCCTTTCTTCTGCCTGGGGAGGATAAAAACGGCCTGCCGTCCCCCACCTGGGAGGCCCTCCGGAGGCCGGAAACAGCCCATTTCCTGACTTCAGGTGGCCCAAAAATTAGCTGGCCGGCGCGCATATGCATGCTGAAGCTGAGTAGGGCAACGCTTGCTGACAGATATGGCTCCGCGTACCACCTGTGGCACCCGTGCCATAGGTTTACCATCATGGGCCCAGGGTTTTCTTTGTATTGACCTCCTAAATTGTGGGTTTTCTTCCAATAGTATTGTAATTAGTCACCGGTATGCCTTTGAAACTGGATTATTGATTTCTAATACGAGCATAGAATTATCCTTGCCATTTTGTGGCAAATTTCCTCTGTGGATATTTTATTGGAAGATTTAATTGTTATACCAGAATGCAGTATTTTTCATTGGGCTGGACATGATCTTGATTTTTGAGAAGAAAGCAGAGTGCTTGAAATCAATACCATCATGATTAGTTCTAAACCAACTTAGAAGGATATAACTCTTGCCTTGGGAAAATTGAGTTGTTGTTGTTTTTAATTTCTGTCAAGATGGGAATCCAGACTGTGGAGTCCTTGGTGCTTCCTGAGCTTGGATGTTTGCTTGCAATGTTTAATTACCTGACTAACTAATATAATCAGTGGTAGTGAGTGTGGGGTTTGCTCCATTTTTATAGTAGTTGTTTGACCTGCTAGCAAGGGGAAGGGGGTGCTTTTCCCCTTGGTTTTATACATGATTCAAAAGTGACCATTTTAAAAAGCTAAGAAGTGGGGGAGGGGTAGATCAGAACACATCCATTCCAGGAACCAACAACCAAATAAGCAGGGTAACACCAGACAAACAGTCAAGCAGAAAACAATATTATAATCGACTGTACCAAGGAGAAAAACCACACCCCACCAACACCAGCAGGGCAGCTACTTTATATAAATACAGAGCAAACCCCCCTCACACACAATCATTAAGGGTGTTATCTCATTTTTTAATGAAACATCTGCAAGCAAAGAATCAAGGTCAGAGAGCACCGAAGATTTCACAGCTCAATCCTGAGCTACATAATATTATCTTCTATCGAAATAAGATTATTTGAGCCTTGAGAGAAGATGCAGTATGTTGAGAATACTGATTTAAATAATCACAGAGGAAGGGCTACTGCACGCCTCTCTGTGATGGCCAAAAATCAGAGAGCTCCTTTTCAATACATTTTATTAAAAAGCATAAGCATTTGTGAGCTACAGTCTCTTGTGATGGGCTAGTTTACTCCACGCATCATATATTTTTCCTCTGGAAGAATGTAAAATAAAAGGGGCCATCATACAAAAGGAGCCTTAAAGTAGTTCAAGTACACACAGTGTATTTATCAAAAAATAAATAAAATGATAGGGATGGTCTGTATCGTATCTAGACTAGTAAATTCAAATGGTTGAATGCGGAGAAGATTGGAGTTATTTATTTATTTATTTATTTATTGGTTTGATTTATATGCCGCCCTTCTCTGGAGACTCAGGGCAGTTTACAATGCGTTAAGCAATAGCCTTCATACTTTTGTATATACCTGCTTAGTAGGGCTTTCGCCCCCCCCCCAAGCGGTCTTCTTTTTTATACAAAGTCAGCTTATTGCCCCCACAATCTGGGTCCTCATTTTACCTACCTTGAAAGGATGGAAGGCTGAGTCAACCTTGAGCCTGGTGAGATTCGAACTTGCAGTAATTGCAGGCAGCTGGCAGCTAAGTGCTATTTAACAGCACTTTAGTCCACTGCTCCACCAGGCTCCTGAGTTGAAAGTGAGAGAAGCTAATGGACAAGAAATAATTGACTAGCTGAAATCGTTTCAGTGGCTGAGGGCGAGCTTGAATCTGGACTTCAGATTAGTCTAACCCCGTGATGGCGAACCTGTGCCACCTGTGGCACGCATAGCTATATCAGTGGGTATGCCAGCTCAATCACTTCCTGTCCCACCGGGAGCTGGGAAATGAGTCGTTTCAGGCCTCCGGAGGACTTCCAAGGGAGTTGGAAAGGCTGTTTTCACCCTTCCCAGATACATAGGGAGGATCTGGAGCCAGGTGAGAAAGAAAAACGGGCCTACCAGGCTATCGCGTGCCAGAAGCGGCTGGGAGGGGGGTTGCACGCGAATGTGCAGAGCAGGGCGCATAGAATTATGGGTATGGACACGCACATACGCGAACCTCCCCCACCCCCCGCCCCCCTCTCCTGGCACGCGATGGCAAAAAGGTTAGGCATCACTAATCTAGCCCCTTCAGTCAAATTGGCTCTTCATTCTATGTTGATTTATACCCTCTGTTCTAATCATAAAACATTGGTCCAATATTGCAAGTTGGCTGAGGGACAACTTGGGGGTTTTCTTTTTAAAATACAAGGATCTTCATTAAAATGTAGAATCCAAATCCCATTTCCCATCTAGATAGGAGGGAGACTTAGAACAAATTGTTTTTATTAATATAAAGGACACCAATATGGTTGAGATCAGTGGTCCCCAACCTTTTTGGCTCAGCAGACTGACAGAAGTAGTGGCAGGGGGAGAGTAGATGGTTTCATGTGTTTTTACAAATGCAATTGTGTGCACACCAGGGGTGGGTTCTAATTTTTTTACTACTGGTTCTGTGGGCGTGGCTTATTTTGTGGGCGTGGCTTGATGGTCATGTGACAATTCTTTAGGATTTAGCAGAGGTACTGGTCTACCAGACTTTTAACTGCTTACAGAGCTGTACTAGTCTACCCATTTATTTTTGCAGGCATCGGTCTACTCATTTGTTTTTGGAGGCACTGGTCTACCACCAAACTGACTTTTACCACTGATCAGCTCTAAGGCGGCCTTTTGAAACCCCGCGGCAAGAGTTTAAACAGTTTTTTTCCTTCTAGCTGATCAGCTAGGACTCAGGAGGCAGCAATAGATTGGGGGTGGGGCCAAATAAAAGGTAACAATAACGTGGGGGGGGGCCAGAACCAGTTCAGAGACACCATATCGTCACCACTACTGGCTCGGTGGAACCGGGCCGAACCCACCACTGGTGCACACATTCTCGATTACCACTTCCACAGGCCAGCTCCAAACAGGCTGTAGCCCGAGACAGGGGTGAAATGCTACCGGTTCGGGCAAACGGGTAGTAAAAAAAAAAAAGCTTCTGGTTCAGTCAAACTGGTAGATTTAAAAACCTACTGGTTCCTCCAAACCGGTATTTCCAACCATCAGCTGTGCCACGGGGTTTAGCTTTGCTAGAAAGCAGGAAATCCTGCTTTCTAGCGAAGCTAAATTGCACGGCACAGCTGATTCCCCCCCCCCCCGCTGTTCTACTTACCTTCTCAAGCCTCCTTTTGGCACATACTGCACATGAGTGTGCACGCTTGGTGCACAGTGCGCATGCAGCACCTGTTTGGCGTGTACTGCACATGCGCATGCTTGGTGCACAGGGCGCATCGGCGAGCAAAACCAGTAGCAAACCAGTTCAGATTTCACCACTGTTGGGGATCCCTGGTTTAGATTATCAGATTCCCCTTTTTTTAGAGATAGAGTGTAAAAAAGCACAAGTAAAAGAGTTCTGAAAAGAGATTGAAGGGAATAAGCAGGGGATCTATCTATCTATTATCTATTAATAGTTTAATATATTATATCTTTTTAAAAGATTAAGAAACTTTCAGAGATGGTTAGGCTTTGAGCTGAAAATAAATACAAAGAACTATGGCCAGTATAGTATAAATCACAGATTGAAATAACCTATAATAAATTGAATTGATGTTGAGAATCTATTCTCATTTAAATATTTCATGAAACTAAAATACCACAGACTGTGTATACAGAGAACTCCACATTTTGGATTAGGTACAAATCCATATATTAAGTTACACTCTAGAAATGGTTTCTATTTTGAACTGAATTCTAGGTCAGCTTTATTTTTAAGGTGCGAAGTTATTCTAGCCCTTCATTCTTACTCCCACAACTTTATTAACCATTCTTCCAAGGAGGAAATCAAACAATCTTTTCAGTCTAAAGCATACTAATTCAGTATACTTTGATGGGATGTGTGGTTTAGTGAAGTTCAGTTTAAAGGAGGGCAAGTCAAAATGGGAACTCAGGTTTCAGCATTAGTTTCGTTGTAGCCTGCATCATTTTTCAGAATTGTTCAGCTTTACAATATCGCTGCCAATTATGGCAAATGATTCAAAAGGTTCTAAATTGATTTTTTTAAAAAAAAATGTTGTACAGTATTATAAATCCATAGAGGAATCTATTTTTTCCCTAAGAAGTCTACTTTCTTTTTTTCTAAACCAAGTATTAGCAAGCTGTATGTCATCCAACAGAAAACCAAAAACCATTTGTCCTAACATTACCTTTACTGTGAGGTTAGAGTACTGTAACAGTATATTGCAAGTCTGAAAGCCCTTTTCCCCTCCCTGCCTTTATTTTCCAGAAAAGCTGGTCCTTTCTGAAGCCAATTACTGTCTATTTGCTTAACAAAGATTATTGTGAATTGAAATAGTAAAATGAACATAAAATGAAAAATGAACACTCATGTTGAAAATATCTGATGCTGTCTCTGTCACTATTTCTTATATGGGCTAATAGTAGAAATATCTAACATGTCTTGTCTGGCAAGGGTCTCCAAATTTGGCAACTTTAAGATTTGCGGACTTCAAATCCCAGGATTCTTTAGCCAGTCATGCTGACTGAGGAGTTGTGTGAGTTGAAGTTCACCAGTACAGGTAGTCCTCAACTTATGATGACAGTAGAGCCCCAAAGTTGTGTTGTTAAGTCAGAAATTTGTTAAGTGAGCTTTGCCCCATTTTACTACTTTTCTTGCCACCATTGTTATGTGAATCATTGCAGTTCTTAAATCAGTAATATTGTTGTAAAGTGAATCTGGCTTTCCCATCGACTTTGCTGATCAGAAGGTCGTGAAATATGATCACGTGACCCTGGGACGCTGCAACTGTCATAAATATGAACTAGTTGTCAATCATCTGAATTTTGATCACATGACCATGGGGATGCTGCAACGGTTGTAAGTGTGAAAAATGGTCATAAATTACTTTTTTTAGTGCTGTTGTAATTTCAGTCACTAAATGAACTGTTGTAAGTCAAGGACTACCTGTATTAAAGTTGCCAAGTTTGGAAACCCCTAGGCTGGAGCTCCTCCTCCCCCTGTCTCCCAAGGTTATCCTCACAGCCCTTTACACAATATGATTCCTGCTGTTTAAAAAAAAGCAAACAGCATTACTAGGAAACAGAAAATTTAAAACTTGAGGAATAGCCATTATACTCTGTTCTGCTTTGGTAAACACCAGACTTTGAGAAGATTTCAGACAAACTTGGAATAGCTTTGGGATCTGAGGATGATCAGGAGACCAGAAACGAAATCCTGTGAAGAGAGATTCAAGGAACCGTTTAGTCTTGGTATCAAGAAAAGATAACTATCGCGGGAAATGGTAGGACTGTTCGAATGTCTGAAAGAAGGTTGCTCAGAAGAAATTCAAGAAAGGTTTTCTGTAGTTCCACAGTGGGGGATGCAGAATAATGGATTTACCTTAGAAGAAGGCAAATTCTCCTTGAACATTAGACAGTAAGAGCAATTCAGGAGTGGAATCCAACCCTCAAAAGTGGTAGATACCACTTTATTGGTTGCAATCAAAGGGAAGCAATATAAACAGAAGAAGAGAGAGATCTGTTCCTAGGAATTTACAGTCTAATTTCATCTTAATGGAAGAGAGAAAAGAAGGTAGAAAAGGAAAGGGTAAGAAGTGAAGACAAGTGAATACACATTTGTACCTTACTGATTGTAATGTACAAGTTGTTCTTAATCTGGATGTGTGAAAGGACAAAGTTGCAAGCAATGGTAGCTAATGGCTGTTTTATTGTTCTTATTTTGAATGCTGGTATTTCATAATGTGATTTTCTTTCAAAGGTTTGCGGCAGGTCGTAACCGACTCTGTACTGTGGAGTATTTGTGCCTATGTCCAATGGCTGATTGTCGCAATTTTTTCAATTCTGTAGAAGACCTGCAGTATCTGCCAGATGTTGCTTCCAAATTTGTGCAGTTTTGCATCACATCAGAGGATACATCAGCATAAATCTCCATATACATGTCCTGAATGTGGGGCCATTTGCAGATCAGTCCACTTCCAAACTCATGTCACAAAGAATTGCCTGCATTATACAAGAAGAGTTGGATTCCGGTTAGTATGATGACGATGATTTAAAACTATTCAAATATATACAAAAATCACACTCCCTTGCGATCGGAAAGGAAATATTCCTCTCCTTTGTCACATCTTGATCCTCTCTCTCTTGCTGATTAAGGGGATAGGAGCATTATGGGGAATTTTTCTCATCATAAAATATTTTTTTAACTTCCATTAGCAAACGAACTGCTGTCTCACAGAGGATCAGGTTGCACAGGTAGTCCTCGACTTACAACAATTCATTTAGTGACCGTTCAAAGTTACAACGGCACTGAAAAAAGGGGACTTATGGCCGTTTTTCAGAGTTATGATCTTTGCAGCATCCCCATGATCACATGATCCAAATTTGGCAACTTGGTTCATATTTATGACCATTGCAGGGTCCCGAGATCATGGGATCACCTTTTGAGGCCTTCTGATAAGCAAAATCAATGGGGAAGCTAGATTCACTTAACAACCAGGTTAGTAACGTATCAACTGCAGTAATTCATTTAACAACGGTGGCAAGAAACATTGTCAAATGGGGAAAAACTCACTTAACAAATGTCTCATTTAACAACAGAAATTTGGGCTCAATTGTGGTCGTAAGTCGAGGATTATCTGTATTTATAGCTTTTGTTTTTGCTTCTTAAATAGTAATGTGGGGCGGGGGGAGATGTTTACTCAAGTCAGTTTCTTGGAACAGCCCCAAGGGCTGCTTATTTGATCTCAGCCTTGGACTCTTCCTCCTGTTCTTCCTCTATGCCCTCTACACTTATACAATTATACAGCATTTTATACACTGCTTAAGTTTTAAGGTGATGATTGTAAATGATGGTAAAGCATCATAATTCTCCAGCTGAGCTAAAGTATCATAAAGTATCACTGCCCAGATGCTCTGTAGAAAATTTTGGCATTCAATTCCAACTTCCCCGCAATAAAAATAGAGCCTTCTGCATCTCAGAAGGCAAATAATTCCAGTAGGTAAAGCAGTGTTTCTCAAACACAACTTTAAGAGGGGTGAGCATGCTGGCTGGAATTGAAGTCCACATATTAAAAGTTGCCAAATTTGAAAACACTGATGTAGGAGGAACCACTAGTTTTCACTATCTCACTTTACACAGGATGGAGCAAATGTTCAGCAATTTTCCATGTGTAATATGGATTGATCTTGGCAAGAAAGAGAAATATGAAAGCTAGTTTGTTTTTGCTTGATCATCACGTAAAATATGGTGACGCTTCCATTGTCTCATACTGCATCCTGAGAACAGGGAATACAAGTTTTGCATAGTTTAAATCTAAGCCAATTGTAACATCTACGCCATTGCAATTCTATCTGTCTGTCTGTCTGTCTAGCTAGTTAGCTATCTGGCTTTTGAGCACATGCGCTAAAATAACCCCCCCCCCAAAAATAAGCTCTCCCAAAAAATATTTAAATGCATGTGCAGCCGTCCCTGCCATTTCCTTTGGTTAGGATTAGGGAGACAGAGCTGGAAATCGGGTAAAACGGCAAGAGGAGCCCCATCTTGCTACATGTGCCCCAAAATAATAAAACCTCCCTGAAAATAAGGCCAATTGATTATTTCAGGGTTCAAAAAAATATAAGAGAAGGTCTTATTTTTGGGAAAACATGGTAGATAGATAGATAGATAGATAGATAGATAGATAGATAGATAGATAGATAGATAGATAGATAGATAGATAGATAGATAGATTTGCTGACACTTTATTTTGCCATACTTTAAATTAAAAATGAAATCTAAGCCATAGTTTAATATCATGTGGGAATAGCTCAGAATTTCGAAAAGAAGTTTCCTGATATGGAAGGAAAGATATACTATCTTATCTTTTTTTTCCCTCCCCCTTTTAAATTCTACTATATTTATTTTCAATATTGTATTTATTAAGTTGTAATCATTTTTATTAGCTGTGCCCTGCTGTCAGATATAAAACCAAATAGCAATATTTAAAACCAACAGAGCACACGTCCTCGGAGGCCTGAGATCTGTGACTTTTTCCTTACTGCTATAGATTTTCTCATCAAATCTCTCATCACGCGCGGCCTCGGTCACCCAGCTGTGTCTTTACACCCTGCACAAGGAATGTTAGGGAACTTCTCCCATGTCACACAGCTGCCAAAGAGCAGATGCCTTGGCTGTCTCTTCTTTTGTACTGCTGGAAAGGCAATTGCAGATCTTTTAAAAACTAGTATTCGTTGTGAATTTGTTTCACTTCCAGGATGTCTTTGTACTCAGAACTGTGTTTCATGGTGGCCTATTATTTTAGGAAGGTAAAAACTCTGGCCATATTCGTCTCTGGAGATTCTCAGTCATCCAAGTCATGGTGGTCCCAAAAGTGTTTTTTTCAAGAAGGGACTGGACTTTTTTATTTTTTCATTGATGTTTCGCGTCTCATCCAAAAAGCTTCTTCAATTGTGAAGAGGCTTCTTGGATGAGAAGCGAAATGTCTTCAAGGAAAAACAAAGAAAGCCCAGTTGCCTCTTGAAAAAAAGGACCTTTGGGTTTTACCCTACTCCATCTCTCGTTGCTTTCTATTCAGCTACAATAAGAATCTTTTCCGGTCTTTATCAAGGAATTCATGCTTGCTTTTCTGTTTCTGTTTAATGTGCCCAGTTAGAAATCTAGATAGATGAATTTTGCAATATCATTTATAACCTCTGTCCTGGAGGGAAAAAAAACTGGCCAGTACATCCAGCAAGGCTCTAACTCTCTATTTTCCTTACAGCTGTGTCCATTGCAACGTGGTATATTCTGACGTGGCTGCACTCAAGTCCCATATTCAAGGTTCTCATTGTGAAGTCTTCTACAAGTGTCCTATTTGCCCCATGGCATTCAAATCAGCACCCAGCACCCATTCCCATGCCTATACCCAACATCCTGGAATCAAAATAGGAGAGCCCAAGTAAGTGTCCTTCTTATCAAATTCCAGAAATTATTGAAGCTCAGATGAGACAGCGTGCTTATTCTCTTAAGAAGTACATCCTGTATAAAATGATAGGGCTTCTCCCTCCCCACCCCCAAGCCATTTGAGAAGCAGGAAAAGGCAAAAGCACTTAATATAGATAGTCCTCGACTTCTAACCATAATTGAACCTGAAATTTCTCGTACTTAGGTGAGCCAGTTGTCAAGTGAGTTTTGCTCCATTTGACGTCTTTTCTTGCCACAATTGTTAAGTGAATCACCGCAGTTGATCAGTTAGCAACATGGTCGTTAAGTGAATCTGTTTCGCCCATTGACTTTGCAAAAGGAGATCACATGACCTTGGGACAAAGCAATGGTCAGAAATATGAGTCGGTTGCCAAGAGTCTGAATTTTAATCGCACGATCATGGGGATGCTGCAAAAGGTCCTAAGTGTGAAAAACGGTGACAAGGCACTTTTTTCCAGTGCTGTTGTAACTTAGAATGGTTACTAAATGAACTTAGTGAACGTTACTACGTTGAAGAAAATCTGTAATTCATACCGCTAGAGCTGAAGGGAGCTGTGCTGGGCCTTTTAGACAATGCAATTGTAACGTAAGAGGTATAAGACATTTCAAGTTGAAAATAAGTTCACCTTGCAAGGTTGGAGCAATCCACCTCTAGCTAAAAAAAATTGAATTTGAATTCTGAATTGGAAGGGTTTTTTTCCCCCCTCCATTTTAGATTCTACAAAGGGGAAAGTTGAAAATTATTTTGGATGGAAAAACACAAATTTTGGGGAGTTGTACTAAGTATTCTTCGATTCTGGTTCAGGGCAATGCATAGGTAAAGGTAAAGGTTCCCCTCGCACATATGTGCTAGTCGTTCCCGACTCTAGGGGGCGGTGTCCATCTCCGTTTCAAAGCTGAAGAACCAGCGTTGTCCGAAGACGTCTCTGTGGTCATGTGGCCGATATGACTAAACGCCAAAGGCGCACAGAATGCTGTTACCTTCCCACTAAAGGTGGTCCCTATTTTTCTATTTGCATTTTTTACTTGCTTTTGAACTGCTAGATTGGCAGAAGCTGGGACAAGTAACAGGAGCTCACCCCGTTACATGGCACTAGGGATTCAAACCGCTGAACTGCCAACCTTTCAATCAACAAGCTCAATGTCTTAGCCACTGAGTCTATTTTATTTTATTTTATTTTATTTTATTTTATTTTATTTTATTTTATTTTATTTTATTTTATTTTATATTTTATTTTATATTTTATTTTATTTTGAGAGAATTTCTGTTAAATCAGAACTGTTACTTCCTTTTCAGTTGTGTATGGATGCCCTTTTAAAATTGACATTTGGCTCTGACATATTGGGTTATGTTTCCACCATAATGCTTTGTGTAGGAGTTAACTTCAAGTGAACTATTTTATATCCTGCTGAATCGGTTAAGGAAGTGTTTACCCTTGCTTTCCCATCCCTGGCTTAGCTATTAGCTGCAGTTGTAATTGGAGAGTAGGTAGAAAGGCGGAAATTCTTTTATGGCCAAATCACTGGACCGAAGAGAAAGATAATCCTGAATTACACAGGTGGCAACAACCGAACCAAAGAACAGGAAATGGCTGTGCCTGGAAGACAAATGACATTCTTTAGAGCAGGAGTTTCAAACTTTAAGACATCCCAAAGGTGTTTTTTCAGGAGGCAACTGGACTTTCTTGTTTTTTCTTTTGAAGACATTTCGCTTCTCATCCAAGAAGCTTCTTCAGCTCTGACAGGATTGTGGGGAATGGAACCTTAAAGACTCATGGACTTCAACTCCCAGAATTCCCCAGCCAGCCATTTTTATACACATAAAAAACACACAGCTCACAGTGGGAGCTATATCTTGATTGCTTTTGCTACCACTACTGTCTCACGGATGCCCCTAGACATCAGTTCCTGTTCAAAGGAAGTGAATTAAATGCTAACAAAGAAATTTTAAAACTAGTAATAGTGTGGACCCAAAAGCCCCTGAACCTGAGTGTGATAAAGGAAGCCCATATTTCTCTAGGCCAAAGAATTGATAGCCTTTACGATATCCAAAGCGACTTTAAAATGATGGTAACATTTTGAGTAACTAGAATCTATTGCTTAGGTTAGAAGTGGCTGGGTATGGTTTTACACGCTGTCTGCATCCCGCAGATGAGACTTCCCTTGTTTGCATGGACCAGTTTCTGCCATGCTATGGACGGGTCCTGGCCACTGACCAGGGGTTGGGGACCCCTTGACTTAGAATGCTTTTTTATTTAAAAAAAAAACAACTTAGAGTTTGGAAAAGAAACCTAAAAATGTTTGCTGGAACCCTCACAATATTTTTGATAGTTCTTGACCTTGCAGAAATGTTTTGCCTGAGGAACAATTCAGAGGTTGTTTCGGGCAAAATATCAGTCTGAGCCTTAATGGTAAATGGCTGATGACATCTCCTGATTAACAGCAAAACAGCTTCTGCTTTGTTGCCTCTGGCAATCCACATTGAGGCTCTTGGAATGTTACGAAAACTTCCTTAAAATGAATTTATAATGCAGGGAATATGTCACACTCGTTAGCCTCATAACCAACATCACTGTGTCCTTCTGGACATGTTCCTGGCCTTAGTAAATGAGTTGAAAGACCTGTAAGGAATGTCTGTCTGAGTACAGCTGTGTATCTATGCAGCTAATATGGAGCCTTGGTGGCACAGTGGTTAAAATGCATTATTGCAGACAAACATGAGTTTGATCCTAATGGGCTCAACACTGACTCAGCCTTCCATCCTTCCTAGATTGGTAAAATGAGGACCCAGATTGTTGGGAGTCAATATGCAAATAATTCTTCTACATTATTTGCGGCCACGCGGGTGATTATGGGAGCGACATGGCGCTCTGATGTAACACCTCTCCTGCGTGAGCTGCACTGGCCTTCCGGGTGCGCTTTAAGGTGTAGGTTCTCACCTTTAAAGCGCTCCATGGCTTAGGGCCAGGGTACTTACGAGACCGCCTGCTGCTACCGATAACCTCCCACCAGCCAATACGCTCTCACAGAGAGGGCCTCCTCAGGGTGCCGTCGGTCAAGCAATGTCAGCTGGTGGCCCCCAGGGAGAGAGCCTTCTCTGTGGGGGCACCCGCCCTCTGGAATGAGCTACCTCCCGGAATACGACTGATCCCAGACCTCCGTACTTTCCGTAAGGCCCTGAAGACTCATTTATTCCAACAAGCCGGCCTAGCCTAAATGGTTTTTTTAATGGGAATTTCTTAAATTTTTATAGACTTGGGGTTTTAAACTAGATGCCAATTGATTGATTTAATTTATTTTTAGATATCTTAACTTTTGTATTGTTTGTATTTTAATTTTGGCTGTCCACCACCCTGAGTCCCTTTTTGGGAGAAGGGCGGTATACAAATTCAATAAATAAAATAAAAAATAAAAATAAATAAATACATTGTAAACCTCCCAGAGAGTGCTGTAAAGTGCTATGGGGCGGTACATAAGCCTAAAATGCTATTACTAACATACAGAAGTTAGGGTCCATACTGAGGCAGGAGTGAAAGGTGGGGTTCCATTCTCCCTCCATGAATTTCTCCAACTCTGGAGGCCAAGTGAATTTCTGTCAGTATGAATCCTAATATAACAAGCCACGAGTGAGAACATTTGGGTCATATCCAAATATTCCTTAAGTATCTCTTACTGGGAGAAATGCATCTGAGTAAATTGTAATACATCGATTTGGGGGCAAAGTATATACCGTACAATGTTGAATGTGTTTTGTTGTTGTTGCAAGTAACACTTTTTGCTTAGTCATGCTATGAACTAAAGGACTGCAGTGGGCAGTCATGACTTCCTCAACTCTCTTTGGTTTTTAGAATAATATACAAATGTTCCATGTGCGACACAGTGTTTACCCTGCAGCCATTGCTGTATCGTCACTTTGACCAGCACATTGAAAACCAGAAAGTATCTGTCTTCAAGTGTCCAGACTGCTCGCTTTTGTATGCACAGAAACAACTCATGATGGATCATATCAAGGTACAAGTCATCCGGAAGCAGCCCTATTGCTGAAAACAATCAGGGATGATAATTAATTATAGGGAAGTTATTAAGAGTAGATGTCAATAGGTGGGGGCTACTCAGCAAACACCTGAATTTAGCAGTGCATTTAGATCAGGGGTGTTGATTTCATTGAGGGTCATATCAGGGTTGTGTTTGACCTCGGGGGCCAGGGTGGGCATGGCCAGCTTGATGTCACTCGTTCAGGGGTGTCTGGTGACCCAGGAGTTCCGCCAGCAAAAACGGGCTCCCGAGCTCCATTTTTAGCCGTGACAGGTTCCTGCTGTGCTTTGCCAGCGAAAATGGGCTTCCGAGCTGAGTTCCATTTTTGCTGGCAAAGGGCCAGCAAGAGGCCGTTGCAGCCAAAAATGAAGCCCGGGAGGGCTGCGCGTCGTGGCCCTCTCAAGCTCCATTTTTGCTGGCAGAAGCACTGCGGGCTGGTCCTTTGCTGTTTCTAGGGCAGCCCCGCAGGCCAAATCTAAGCACCCCACAGGCCATATCCAGCCCCTGGGCCTTGAGTTTAACACCCCTGTTTTAGATAAAAAGGATGAGGCTCCCTCTTCATTACTATGTCAACCACTAATGCACTGTTCCAGAACAGTCATGTAATTTGTGATTTTTTTTTTTAAGCCCTCAACTTCCCTCTAATGCCTTCAACTTCAAAAATTCAAATGGCGTGACACCTCAGGGACAATTTAGTGTCACAATTTTGATGATCCTATATACCATGATATTAGAAGACCTTATGCAAAGACATCAAATCTTGTGTAAGATTTCAGTGTTCTCACACAAAGTTTCATGTGATTGATTGTCACATGAGATTGATTGAATGCCCAACTTTTTGCACACAACCCCTTAATAATAATGAAAAAAAGCTTGCTCGAATCTTGAATATTCCATTCCCTCTAAATCAGGGGTCTCCAACCTTGGCAACTTTAAGACTTGTGGACTTCAACTCCCAGAATTCCTCAGCCAGCAAAGCTTGTGGACTTTAAGACTTGTGGACTTCAACTCCCAGAATTCCTCAGCCAGCAAAGCTTGTGGACTTTAAGACTTCAATTCCCAGAATTCCTCAGCCAGCAAAGCTTGTGGACTTTAAGACTTGTGGACTTCAATTCCCAGAATTCCTCAGTCAGCTTTGCTGGCTGAGGAATTCTGGGAGTTGAAGTCCACAAGTTTTAAAGTTGTCAAGGTTGGAGACCCCTGCTCTAAATACCAGATACAATCTAATGGCCTTCCTTTCCTCCTTCCACAGTCCATGCACGGGACGTTGAAAAGCGTTGAAGGGCCACCGAACCTCGGTATCAATTTGCCATTGAGTACAAAGCCTTCCATCCAGAACTCAGTCAGCCACAATAAAGAGGACTCGAAATCCATCAATGGGACGGATAAAGCCGAGAAGAATTCCCCCACTACTGTGAAGAAGGCAGAGCCCAAAAAAGGATCTAATCCTGGCTGGACATGCTGGGAATGTGATCGGCTGTTTACTCAGAGAGATGTTTATATATCCCACATGAGGAAAGAGCACGGAAAAGTAAGTTATTGTAGTGTCCTGGATTGCTTTCTTGCTTGTTTTCTTGCAGACTTTTGAATACCCAAATGTTTTGATCTAGGCTTCCCCAGCAGCACAAAGCCAAGTCCTCGTCCCGATAAACCCCCTTTTTTTTAATTTACAGTGAATTCCTCTCCAGCAAAGTCTTTCCTCTCCCACAGTCTTTCAAGATAGTTCACAATTATCAACCTTTATCAGGCTTGGAGCGTGGCCAGGCCGATATCTTTCAGACCCCGCAATACTTGGCAAGAATGCAGAAATGAACTAATTGTCTCCTGCAAACACCCCCCCCCCTTTCACTCCTCTTTTATTCCCTATGGAAGGGGCCCTTCATTGCCCACCTGTGGCCTTACTCCCAAGCTGACCCTTGTTCCTTAGCTGTCCCCTTCTCCTGGCAGCTCTGCGCATGCGCACACTGGGAACAGGCTCCAGCTGTTCATCTGCCTCACTGATGTCTGACTCCGAAGGCAGCTGATGCCTGTCATATGGCCCTGGCCCCCTCTCTGCCTCTGACGCCGAGCCCTCATCAGAGCCTTCCCCAGACTCCAGGACTGGCCCATGTTCCTCTCCAACCTCCTCTCTGTCCGAATCTGCTGCCAGCTCTGCTGGCCGCTGGCGGGTCACAACACCAAACTAGGTAACATCATAAGTGCTAACAAGTTGTAGCTCTTACATCCTTCTATTTGTGAGCTCTACAAGTAGTCTCGACCAACAACAGATCGTTTAGTGACGGTTTGAAGTTACAATGCAGGTAGTCCAGTCTACCTACAATCCAGGCTTACAAAGGAGCCTGGATAGCTCAGCAGACTAATGCATTGTGCATTGTGATTAACTCCAGCTGTCTGCCATTACTCTAAGTTCGAATCTCACCAGGCTCAAGGTTGACTCAGCCTTCCATCCTTTCTAAGGTAGGTAAATTGAGGACCCAGTTTGTGGGGGCAATAAGCTGACTTTGTATAAAATATATAAAAGTATGAAGGCTATTGCTTAACGCATTGTAAGCCGCCCTGAGTCTCCGGAGAAGGGCGGCATATAAATCAAATTTTTTAAAAAATGGCATTGAAAAAATGGCTTATTGACCATTTTTCGCACTTATGACCGTTGCAGCATCCCCACAGTCAGATGATCAGAATTTGGACGCTTGGCAACTGCCATGTATTTATGATGGCTCCAGTGTCCCGGGGTCATGTGATCACTTTTTGTAATGTTCTGACAAGCCAAGTCAATGGGGAAGCCAAAATTTATGTTGTTAAGTAAGACATTTGTTAAGTGAGTTTTCCGATTTTTCTTGCCACAGTCATTAAGTGAATCACCTGAGATTGTTGAGTTAGTAACACGGTTGTTAAGTGAAACTGGCTTCCCCATTGACTGCTTATCAGAAGGTTGCAAAAGGGGATCACCTGATCCCGGGACACTGCAGACACTTCATAAATATGAATCAGTTGTCAAGCATCCAGATTTGAATCATGTGACTATAGGGATGCTGCAATGGTCCATAAGTATGAAAAACAGTCATAAGTCACTTTTTCCGTGGTAACTTTGAACGGTGACTAAACAAACTGTTGTAAGTTGAGGACTACTTGTTCTAACTACAGTGATTCACTTAACAACTGTGGCAAGAAAGGTTGTAAAAAGGGACAAACTCACTTAGTCTCACTTAGCAACAGAAATTTGGGGCTCAATTGTGATTGTAAATTGAGAACTACCTATATTTCATGACATGCTTAACAGAGTCATGGGGCAGGATACATGTGTCATGAAAAAACTCCAGTCTGCACAGATGAACTGTTTACCTAATCCAGAAAGGATTAGATTTACCCCAAAATCTTTGACCTTGTTTTGATTAAACAAATTCCTTCCAACTAAATCTCTCCATATGAAGGAAGTGACTTATCTGAATATTATTTGGCTCTTTTCATTCCCTGAGATTACAAGAGGATGAATTTGGGGAGGGAGGAAATGAATGAATTTTGGGGGGGAACTCCCATCTGTCTCGTATGTTTCACTCTCTCCCTTTAGCCAGATTGGGAGAGGGGGACGGGACCCTCCTGGATATCAGTGGTGAAATCCAAATTTTTTTACTACCAGTTCTGTGGGCATGGCTTGATGGGCATGGTGTGGCTTGGTAGGCGTGGCTTGGTGGGCATGACAGGGGAGGAATGCTGCAAAATCTCCATTCCCACCCCACTCCAGGGGAAGGATACTGCAAAATCTCCATTCCCACCCCATTCTGGGGCCAGCCAGAGTTGGTATTTGCCAGTTCTCCAAACTACTCAAAATTTCCGCTACTGGTTCTCCAGAACTTGCTGGATTTCACCCCTGCTGGATATGTCTGACCAGTGCTGACCACAATTATATCATTGGATTTTAAAATCTCTTTGGTGGGGAAAAACATGAAAAGACAGGAAGTGAAAAGGCAAGTACAACTTCCTTTGTAGCAGTTGTAAGAACTAAAAGAAAGAAAATGCTGAGTGATAGAGCCAGACATCTTGTGTTGTTTCATGCCAGCACGCAACACAATGAGTCTGTTGACTAGTGAGTGGGTGGCTAGAGGGTGTTTGTGTTGCATGAACACAACCAGTATGAACATTAGAGTCAAGCTGCTTTTTAAGTTGGTGCTGAATTAGGTTTAGTGAATTATATTTTATCCTTAGTAGCTCTCTCTTTCCAAATGGAATTACCTGTGAAATGTACTGATTACAACCTGTGTGTTGCCAAAGCCTTAGAAGACGACTCTTTTGGCAGCATTGAAGAAAGCGTGAAAACCTACCATTCAGTAAATGAAATTAATTGTTTGTTAAAACAATCTGCCTGTGCATTTTTCTCGTGCATTCCTTATTAGTGCAATGCACAAGTAATAAAATACCTTCAGAAATAAGTCTGCAGTTAACCAGCCTTTCACAATTTTTAAAAATCTGAGGCTACAAGTTCCGTTACATTAAATTACATTAAATTGTATTAAATTACAGAATATCTCTCCGGCATACTAAGTAGGATTTGGTAGGTATGCATTTATTTATTTATTTAGATTTGATTAGATTTGATTAGAATAGAATAGAATAGAATAGAATAGAATAGAATAGAATAGAATAGAATAGAATAGAATAGAATAGAATAGAATAGAATAGAATAGAATAGAATTTTTTATTGCCCAAGTGTGATTGGACAAACAAAGAATTTGTCTTGATGCATATGCTCTCAATGCACATAAAAGAAAGGGTATGTTCATCAAGAATCACAAGGTACAACACTTAATGATATTATCCAAGGAGATGGGAGGTTAAGAAATATGAATGAATGAATGAACGAATGAATGAATATTTGTTATAGAAAGCCCATTTGGTCTAGTTGTTAAGATACGAGGCTAAAAACCAGGATGCTGCTCTAGTCCCACTTTAGGCATGAAAGCTGGTTGCATGATTTTGTGATCCTGTACTTATGGGGAAAAAATAATTGCATACTTTTTAAAATTCCTATGGCCACCCATCTTAAACAAATAGTGGGCTGGCAAACATCACCAAAACAGATAGATGATGGTTAGCTAGCTAGCTAGCTAGGTAGGTAGGTACATGGATGGATAGATAGATGATTGATAGATAGGTAGGTAGGTAGGCAGGCAGGCAGGCAGACAGACAGACAGACAGACAGACAGCAGCATAAACAAAACAGACAGACTACCCAACCAGCATAAACAAAACAAGACACAATTAAAATGATGATTAATGAAATAATCATGGCATCTCAAGAATTCATAACACCAAATGCACATATGGGGTTCAATAATATCCTGGCCCTAACACCTGAAGGAAAACCCGGTCTTCACAGCTTTAACAGAAAAGTTAGGGCCATCTGGATCTGTGAGAAAAGGCTTATGTAGATATAGATTATGCATTATTATTAAAATGCATATATCACATGGTTCTAAGCACCTTACAAATTATTTTAGACATTAAAAATGACAAAGAAAAAAGAAGGGTTACAGTTAAAACAACACCCACAGGACACTCAGTGATTAAAAGTAGCTACTGTTCTATTAATGAACTAAACCTGCTGTACTTGTTGACATCAAATATTAGTCATTGAGAATGCAGGTTTCTTTGCTCACTAAAACAGCTTCATATAACAGTGGATCAGTTCTAACGTATAGTCTCCCCCTGAAGCATGATCCATGTTCAGGGTTTTATTAACATCACAACCCAAGCTCTAGCTCTTGCGTAATCTGCATGCTACAACACAATGCATGAATGAAAGGGCAAGGTTTCCATCACAATACAGTTAGTTCTCAGTTAATGGCCGTCATTGGGACTGGAACTCTGCTGCTAAACAATGCAGTAATAACATGAAAAATCATGCGACTGCATTGATTTATGATGACAGTTCTGGCAGTTTTCCAGTTGTAATCGTTAAGTGAATCATGCCCGGTTGTTGACGTCACAGGACCGCAACTTGTGATTTCATTCTGGCTTCTCCATTGGTTTTGCTTGTTGGGAGCTAGCCATGAAGGTCACAAGCACCCAAATAACAATCATATGAACAAGGAGTCATTACAACTGCCACAATTTGGAAGATTGTCACAAATCTTCATGTTCAGTCTTGTTGTACCTTGCTGAGCAAATGGTCGCTAAGCAAGGACTACCTGTAATGTCGTATTGCCCCTTATGTTCGTGCTTCATAAACAAAGAATTGACCCACGTCCAGGGGTGAAATGCTTCTGGTTCGGACCGGATCGCTCGATCTGGTAGTGATGGTGGCGGGTGGTTCGGAGAACTGGTAGCAAAAATCCCTGCGGTCCCCACCCCCACCCCCACCTGAGCCACACGATCATTAGAAGCTTTTTTTTTTTTACTTTTAAAAGCATTTTTTTCTACAACTTCTTCCACCGAAAAAATGCTTTTAAAAGTAAAAAAAAGCCTCTGATGATCGTGCAGCTCAGCTGGGATCTCAGAGGCTTTTCAGAGCATTTTTTTCTGCAACTTCTTCAGCAGAAGAGGTGGTTAAAAAATGCTTTGAAAAGGCTCTGACAATCCCAGCTGTGTTCCTGACCGGCAGAGGCTTTTCAAAGCATTTTTTTGCATTTGTAGAAAAAATGCTTTGAAAAGTTAAAAAAAAAAAAGTTGGCTACGCCCACCCAGTCACATTCTCCCCCACCAAGCCACGCCCACAGAACTGGTACTAACAAATTTTACATTTCACCCCTGCCCACGTCCCTATCTATAAGATTAAAAACCCACCTTTTTGCCTGCATAACGTTTTCTCAGTTGTCTGTTCATTAGATTGTTGGGGGTTTGGAGCTTCCAGGATACAATACAGGTAGTCTTCGATTTACGACCACAATTGACCTCAAAATTTCCATTGTTAAATGAGACATTTGTTAAGTGAGTTTGGTCCCGTTTTACATTCTTACCTCCCACAGTTGTTAAGTCAATCACTGCAGTTGATTAGTTAGAAACCCGGTTGTTAAGTGAATCTGGCTTCCCCATTGACTTTGCTTGTCAGAAGATCACCAAGAAGGTCTCCCAGGACCCCGGAGACACTGAAACCGTCATAAATATGAATGGTTGCCAAGCATCTGAATTTGGATCATGTGACCCACGGGGATGCTGCAAAGGTCGTCACTGTGAAAAATGGTCATAAAACACTTTTTCTAGTGTCGTCGTAACTTTGAACAGTTGCTTAAATGAACTGTTGTAAGTCGAGGACTACTTGTAAAACTTAAAGGTTTCCCTGTCCAATTGTGTTTCACTCTAGGATGCAGTGCTCATTGTTTTTTGGGCCAAGGGAACTGACATTGTCTGAAGACATTTTCCGTGGTCATGAGGCCAGCATGGCTATACGCCAAAGGCTAGGTGGGCAGGAGTTGGGGCAAGGAACGGAAGCTCACTCTGTTGCGTGGTGCTCGGGTCTTGAGTAGTTTCCAGCTGACAATAGAAAGAATTACCGTAGTTTTCAGAGTATAAGACGCGCCTTAGTTTTTGCAGAGGAAAATGGGGGGGGGGGGGGGAATTCTGCCTACCAGGTATTCATCTGGCTAGTCCCAGCACATTAGTTCGCTCGCTGGTTTTGAAGTTGGGGCTGTGCTTCTAAAACATATCTGATTATTGGAGGGAGCAGCAATTAGAAAAGCGAGAAAAGCATGGAGGATGCTTCGCTCGTGTTGTGGCTGAAAAACAGCTTCAAAAGCACAACTGATCCTCAGAGGGAGTTCCGGTGACTAAAGCAGGCAAAGAGCAGAAGGGGTAAGAGAAGGCAGCAGCTGTTCTGGGTAGCCATTTTGGGCACCACGTGGGGTTACATTCGGAATGTAAGACGCACCCAAATTTTCAGCTTCTTTTAGGAGGGAAAAAAGTTCATCTTATACTCTGAAAAATACAGTGACAACAGTGGTGGGTTGCTACTGGTTCTCCGGTTCTTGAGAACCGATAGTGGAAATTTTGAGTAGTTTGGAGATAAATACCAGGTGGGAGATAAATACCAGGCGGGGTAAATACCACCTCTGCCTGGCCCCGCCCGCAAACTATTGGCTGCCTCCCGAGTCCCAGCTGATCGGCTAGAAGGAAAAAAACTGTTTAAACTCTTGCCGTGGCACTTCAAAGGGCCGCCCTACAGCTGATCAGCGGTAAAAAGCAGTGTGGTGATAGACCAGCGCGCTCCAAAAACAAATAGGTAGACCGGTATGGCTCTGCAAGCAGTTAAAAGCCTGGTAGACCAGTACCTCTGCTAAATCCTAAGGAATTGTCACATGACCATCAAACCACGCCCATAAAATAAGCCACGCCCATAGAACCAGTACTAAAGCATTTTAGAACCCAGCCCTGAGTAACAAGGTTCCTTTCCATCTATGGAAATCCAATTGCACGTCTCCATTGCCAAAGCTTGGGTGGACAAAGCATGTGCAAGGATTAGGGAATATATGCTGAATGCTGGAAGAAGGTCCTGGGAGGTGATAGAAGGACCAGGTATAGCACAAATTCTTTTCAAAGATGTATGATTCAAATGCTGAATGGGAGTAGCAAATTATTTCTCTCTTTCCCTGAGCAAGCGGGGTATGGGGGAGCTGACTCATATTTTTTTGCGTCTGAAAGTCAGTGCAAACCCCTGGGCAAGAGTAAACTTAATAAAAATGATGCTAGTTTTGCTGTCTGAGAAGGTTGAGGAGGTATGGGAGGAAGAAAGCAGCAGATGAACCCGTGGGAAATCTTGTGAAAATGAAATTGGCTCCAAAAAGTTAGCAGTAACAAAAAACAGCTTCCTACAGACCTGAGATGCTAGGTGAGAGAGGCTGCAATGCAACCTTCCTCAAACTCCACATATCTTGGACTCATCATTCTCAGCTCGTACACCTTTGCTGATCAGGCCAGGTTATTATCAGAATTGCTGTCCCAACTACTTCCCAGCATAATTGGTTGAAGTAAACTGGTATAATAAAATGCTGCTTTAGTTTCTTTCCAAAGCTGTGAGTGAAAAGGGTTGCACATCGGAAGGCAGATGGCTGAAGATGCACGTTTTTGTTGGTTTGCTAGCAAGCAAATCCATCTTCCTCTATAAGTTCGAGCAACATTCATAGTATTCTTCCATTTCTCACAAACACAATCTTGGAGGTAGGCCGAGCATGCAGAGGGAACCGGCCTGAAGTCCTCCATTGAGTTTCTGCGATTGAGGATGGTATGAATGAACCTGGATCTCTGTCTCCACGTTATACTCCAGCACCTTAAGTACTGTACTACTTTGGTTGTAGAAGATATGGTGTGTTAGGCTTTGTATCCCAAAAGTGCTTTTTCAAGAGGCAACTGGACTTTCCGGTTTTTCTTTGAAGACATTTTGCTTCTCATCCAAGAAGCTTCTTCGCTGGATGCTTCTGACTGGATGGTGGAAGAATGGAAGGATTCTTGGATGAGAAGCAAAGCATGTTCAAAGAAAAACAAGAAAGTCCAGTTGCTGTGAGGCCTGGAAGCCATCTTTTGCATTGGATCTTCAGGCTTGCCACATTTAGTGCTATGGGAAACTGGGTGGGAGTATTGTATGCAGCTGGGAGATATATAGTCATAATAACATTCCTTTCTCTGAGAGTCAAGGACATCTTGCCTTGCACCTGGAGCATTGATTGGGCCATGTGATTGATATGTGGGTGCTGGGCAGGGACTTGGACTTTCCTATGGGTGAGGAAAACCTGGAAGCTTTCAGGTTCGGGTTTTCCCAGATGTGCCAATATGGCATCTCTAATAAAATGGATCTTTGAGGAATCTCTAGCCTCGGAGTCTTCTTTAGTTGGGGGAGTTACTTGGAACTCTGACAGTTGCCTCTTGAAAAAACACCTTTGGGACAACTATGGCCTGGATGACTGAGAATCTCCATAGACAGTTAGACTTTTGGTTTACAATCTTCAGTTGTATGGTGCTCTGCTTGCAAGTGGTTTGTAGAAAGAGATAATGTTTCTGCTTTCAGTTGCTTTAAGGCCTGGAAGATACCTGATGTGAATCAAGGAATGATATCAATGGAGGACTCATCCCTAGGACAGATGAGGGTGGTGATGTGATCTGAAACAAGGCTTAGAATGTAATCTGCACATGGATTGAGTTGTCCCTGAAGGGCCACTGTATCTCAGGGAGCAAAGTTTTAAGGAGTGAAAGCCCCTCCTTCTGAACTGAACCCAACCTCCAGTCTTGCTTTTCTTCAGATGTCTTTCTTTGCCTCTTTCTTCTTAGACAAGTGCAGCAGTGGTGGGTTTGACCCGGTTCCGCCGAGCCGGTAGCGGTGACGATATGATGTCACCAAACCGGTTCAGCTCACCCCACCCCCCACCACTCCCACCCACCCCAGTGTTATTCTTACCTTTTATTTGGCCCCACCCCCAATCTATTGCTGCCTCCTGAGTCCCAGTTAATGGGCTATAAGAAAAAAAAACTGTTTAAACTCTTGCCTGGGGGTTTCAAAGGGCCGCCCTAGAGCTGATCAGTGGTAAAAGGCAGTTTGGTGGTAGACCAGTGCCTCCAAAAACAAATGAGTAGACCGGTGCCTGCAAAAATAAATGGGTAGACTAGTACAGCTCTGCAAGCAGTTAAAAGCCTGGTAGACCAGTACCTCTGCTAAATTTAGAACCCACCCCTGAAGTGCAGTCCTTTTTCTATAGAGAGGAAGTGGAGGGAAGTAATCCTCTGTAGTCATGGAGAAAGCTTTTATTACCGATCACATTTTTATAATAATAATAAAAAACAAGGGTATTTTCATGAATTAGGATCAGTGGTGAAATCCAATTTTTTTTTACTACATGCACAAGTATCTTTCTCTCTGAACTATACATATTTACATACATTACATACATTAGATAGAACCTTTGTTTTTGCGTTTTAAAAAAGTACAAAATTGGTAAAGGGAATACAGATGTGGGAAAAGCAAAAACACAAAACAAAAACAAAACGACAAAACGAAACGGAGACCTTTTTTTGAGAACAGGGTGTGTAAGGGATAACAATCAGTACTTTTTCCTGTCCTTTCTGAAATTCTTCTCCAGCAATAATGGGTGCGACCTGAAATGTTGTTTCCTAACCCCTCCACTCCCACCAAAAAAAAAAAAGAAAAGAAAAGTACCGATAGAGGCTGGAGAAGGTTTGGAAGAATTTAAGAATTAAATGATTCTAAATTAATAAGCTCCTGCCAGAAGAATACAGATAAACAATTACACAGTGTAGAAGTGATGATCTGCAACAGTGGTGGGATTCAATCAGTGTAATAACCGGTTCGCTCCGTGTGTGCTTTGATGGGCATGGTGTGGCTTGGTGGGCATAGCAGGGGAAGGAAACTGCAAAATCTCCATTCCCTCCCCATTCTGGGGCCAGCCAGAGGTGGTATTTGCCGGTTCTCCGAACTACTCAAAATTTCCGTTACCGGTTCTCCAGAACCTGTCAGAACCTAATCAGGGGTGAAATCCTGCTGGATTTCACCCCTGATTAGGATCCTATCTCAACTCTGAGCTTGGGATAAAGAAGATGTTGGGAAAGCTGGATGGACTCAAAGTTAGATCAAATGACCTCAGAATTCTCATCCCGGTTCAGGAGAAGAACTCTTCAAGGCACACTCCAAATATCTAGATTTAAAAATTTAAATATCCTCTACTCGTACTAGATTGGTGAAAGTGGTATCATGTAGTTGTAACATTAGTCATTTAGATACCCCGGGAAACTCTTGAAGCTAGTCAACAGATCAGCTCCCAACCCCCTTCGTTAATTAGGCAAACCCTCAACCCTTATTTGCCTTGGGCTCATGTATATTTATTTCTGGAGAAGGAGGTCTATATGTGTAAGGTTTCAGATTTGATTGTAGAAAGATTCTTTGAACTCCTCATGGACCCCCAGATAGTATCTTTCAGCGCCTACTTAAATTTCCACAGGATTGCACTATACTGTCTGGGTCCCCCAATCAAGACTCAACATTAAATCACTTACTTCCAGACTTTCCATGGCTTACTTGATCACCTAATGTATGTTAGGACTTGACGGATGCCTCATGTACTGTTTTGGCCACACAGAACCAGAAACTGACTCTACAGTAAGACTGTAGAATAAAGAAGTGTTGAAATCTATATGTATAAAAGCAAAAACCACTCATGCATTAATCACGAAATCTCCAGAACCATAAAGCCTACAAACTTGAAATCTGCCACATATGTTCCTCTTGGCTTCCAGGTGCTCACTAAGAAAGGATTTTTCAAAATGACCATCAAAGCAGTAATATTTCCTATATTATTATAACACGTTCTGATGCTAATTAGTTAGACGTTATACTCCCCCCTCCCAACTTGAGAATAACTCTGGAGAGAATGGGATAGCATAGGAGATGTTTCTGTGGGGCAGGGCTGAGGGAGAGAAGTGGAGAGGCTTCTATTGGGCAAGGCTGAGGGAGAGAATGGGACAGGACAGGACAGGACAGGACAGGACAGGAGAGGCTTCTGTGGGGCCAGCCTGAGGAAAAGAAGGGGAGAGAAGAGGATCTATGGGGCAAACCTGAGGGAGAGAAGGGGATAGAGAGGAGAGGCTTCTGTGGGGCAGGCCTGAGGGAGAGAAGGGGAGAGGACAGGAGAGGCTTCTGTGGGGCCAGCCTGAGGAAGAGAAGTGGAGAGGATCTATGGGGCAAGCCTGAGGGAGAGAAGGGGATAGAGAGGAGAGGCTTCTGTGGGGTCAGCCTGAAGGAGAAAAGTGGAGAAGGAGGGGACAGGACAGGACAGGACAGGACAGGACAGGAGAAAAAGAAGGGGAGAGAAGAGGATCTATGGGGCAAGCCTGAGGGAGAGAAGGGATAGAGAGGAGAGGTTTCTGTGGGGCAAGCCTGAGGGAGGGGAGAGGAGAGGAGAGGCTTCTCTGGGGCCAGCCTGAGGAAAAGAAGGGGAGAGGAGAGGCTTCTGTGAGGCAAGCCTGAGGGAGAGAAGGGGAGAGGAGAGGCCGGATCATAACTGCTCATTAATTTTCAAACTCTTAAGTGTCGATTTATCAAGCCCAATCACACAGTTTCGTAGCAGAGCACGGATATTCAGCTAGTAAGCCATATAGCAGAAGTCTGACAGCACGTTTTCTGGTTCCCAGTTTCCTTTTTCACCCCTAGCTACAGCTGGAGAGGTGGGACCTGGAAAAGGATGCAGCTGTTTCAGGGAGTCACAGAGAAAAGTGTTGCATGTGTTCAGAAGTGTCTTTTCGCCTTTGAATTTAAAGATCTCTGCCTATAAGCCTAAGAGAATTGGTTACAGGAATCTGGGTTAAAAACCACTCTTGCAGAAGATCTGCCTGCCAAGAATGGGGGAAGGATGGTTTTGGCCTGTATTTAACAAGTGGGATTTGTGTTTATGTGTTCCTTCCTCTGCTTTTTGACATCTGGTGTATATTAATGTTACTCTCCCTGACTTTGATGGGCCTTGGGAAGCAGTTGGAAATTGGGCAATGGGTCACCTTTGTCATTAAACAAAAGCTGCATTTGTTAAGCAGATGCAGTTGTTCTTAACTGAATCCATTGGGTTTTTTTTGCCAGAAATCAGAACTAAACACTGTTTTTTATTGAAAACATTCTACATAAATTATGTGACTGCAGGACACTACAAACAATTATAAATGTGAGCCACTTGCCGAGTGCCCAAAATGCTATCATGTAACCTTGGAGATGGCCATCAGAATTTTGAATTTGGGTCTTAAGTAGCCCTGGGGAGGTCCATTGTAAGTTCAACTAGTCACTTAGCGTAAACCGAGGACTCTCTGTAGGTTATTATAGGTAAGGAAGAAGTTATTCTTATGATTTTAAAAAAAATATCTGTGTGCGTCTCCCTCTAGTGGACATGGTGGGATTGGATGGTGGGATTGGACACAGACATGACTAACTTCACTCCCATTTCTTTCAGAAGTTTTGTGTTAAGTTTGCAGAACTTAAAATCTGCACACAAATTGATTGCTTTGCAACGGTATCAGCATAGCGTTGCTAAATTGGTTCAAAGAGTCCCTAGTGTTCAGAACGCTCTCCTTAAAGCTGCAGTCTGAATCCCTCTATTGACATTTAAAGGTATCTGCTTCAATGGTTTTTTTTTCCTTTCATTAAAGCAAATGAAGAAACATCCTTGCCGACAGTGTGACAAATCATTCAGTTCATCACACAGCCTTTGCCGTCACAATCGCATCAAGCACAAAGGCATCAGGAAAGTTTACACCTGCTCGTAAGTTCTGCTTTTGAAAGTTTTCATTTACGTCAGCAGACAAATATTCGGCAGTATCACATAGTAACAGGCCAGGCAACAGTTAAAGATTTCCCGTAGACCTTCAGATTTACAAAGTCTTTGAATAATCATTTGTGGCTGTCATTCGTATGATGCCGCCCCCAGTGAGTCTGTCAGATCTTTGCCTACCAGGCTTACTTCAAAGTTATGGAGAAGGACAGCTTTCACCTTTCACGCATCTTGGCTAGGTATTGATTGTCTGTTCATCTTTGAGTATCATTTGGGTAATACAGCACATTTGAAACTATCCATTCATAGCCTGCTCTGCGTTTTCTTCAGGCACTGCCCAGATTCCAGAAGAACTTTTACTAAGCGATTAATGCTAGAAAAACATATTCAGCTGATGCACGGCATTAAGGAACCCGACGTGAAAGAAATGGCAGAATCAACGAACATGGGAGAAAGTTCAATCAAGGAAGACACGAAGGTGAGCTATCACGTTTCTCATTGATGTGGGTCATATTTCTGTAGAAGCATATATCTTCCCCCCCCCCCTTTCTAGCAGCATCCACAGGAAGTCAATAATCAAAACATTGGTCATAACAGTGCACCCTTTTTGTACATGGATCATAAAGATAAACTCTATGGGAGGAATCCTTTATGGAAGGTAAAAGGATAACCAAAGGCTCTAGAACAGGGGTGTCAAACTCAAGGCCCACGGGCCAGATGCGGCCCGTGATGTTGTTGGATCTGGCCCGTGTGGCCGTCCTGGAAACGGTAAGGGCTCAGCCCGTGTCGCTTTATCCCAGCCCACGCCGTCCCGGCAGGCGCGCAGGGTCACAGGAGGAGCCATGCTCACATGCACATGCCAGCATAGGGTAGGCCGGGCCTGTGCACGTGTATGCCCGCTGCCTCCTGTGCTCAGGCATGCCTGCTGGGATGGCATGGGCCAGGCCTGTGTGGATGTCCACCAGTTGCCTTCTCCGCGCGCGCAGCCCTGCTGGGATGGGATGGGCCGGGGCAAAGCAACACCAGCTGGCACCTTACCGTTTCCAGGACAGCCGCATTTACCAGCCTTTCAGGTATCTGTGCGCCGGGGGGGGAGTGGTCCAGCAGCAGGGGCTCCAAGAAGCAGACGTGGCCGCAGCAGGCAGAGGGTGGAGGGAGGCACATGATGCACAAAACCGGATGTTCCTGCTCCATTCCATGTGGCTGGAACAGGACAGGTGTCCCAGGCCGGTCCGCGTGCCTCTCCCCTGCACCTCTGCATCTGGCTACTGCCGCCACTGCGGGCTAAGACAAGGTGAGGAGGGTGTGGGGCTATCGACTTTAGTTCTTATTTGTGGCTTCATTAACTATGATTTAACCTTGGAATTGAGCACCATGGATTAAAAAGGTCCGTAGTTCCCCTCCAAGCACAATATATCAAGCACAGAACTGGCCCTCGGGACTTTATGGCTTTTTCAAATTATCCAGAAGGCTAAAAAGCAGGTTGAAATCATATAAGTCTGCAGGTGGGAAGGGTTTCCTATTCAGTATATATTAGACATAGCTGTTAAATATTTGCATGATGGAACATTTGCCATCTTTTGTGCCTCTTTTCTGGAAAGAGGCCAGAGGCAAGCTGTGCTTTGAGAATTAGCTTTGCTAGAAACAGATGTCTCTCAAGTCTACCCCGCAGGTACAGGCACCTGAGGTTTAAAAAGGTTGTCCTGTAGGTCCATCAAAGTCCATGTAATTTCCATCTCTCAACAACCTGAAGCGTATACCTTGATCTCAGAGCTTTTGGTAGAGCCCAAAGAATTCTTGTTTCCACTGAATTTTCATCGTTGGGAACAGCAAAAAAAAAAAAAGAAAGAAAAAAGAAATTAAGTCCATAGGAAATGATCATATGAACTGCATCTAATTAAAATTAAATCAAATGTAGCTTTATTCCTGGCCCCTTCTATTTGTTTTTGTCCTGATCTAGCAGACTCATGGACTGAGAAAAAGGTTGCTCCTCCCTAATACCTATATATTAGGTATTTATAAGTAGGGTCCAGAGGTTCTGGCCTCACCCTGCTGTTTGTCTGGTGTCATGTGTTTATTATTACCCTTGTAAAGGATACAACCCTATGTTGTAAAGATAGAAATAAACATTATTGTGTCTAATAATTGATGACATTCCTATCCTCTTAATGCAGTGGTGAAATCCAAATTTTTTTTACTACTGGTTCTGTGGGTGTGGCTTGGTGGGCAGGGTGTGGCATGGTGTGGCTTGGTGGGTGTGGCAGGGGAAGGATACTGCAAAATCCCCATTCCCGGGGGAAAGATATTTCAAAATCTCCATTCCCTCCCCATTCTGGGGCCAGCCAGAGGTTCTCTGAACTACTCAAAATTTCCACTCCCAATTCTCCGAACTGCTCAAAATTTCTGCTACCAGTTTTCCAGAATCTGTCAGAACCTGCTGGATTTCACCCCTGTCTTAATCCACTATGACTTCCTTCTTAAAGTCACCCATAACACAGGAGAGCACATTGATAGATAGATAGATAGATAGATAGATAGATAGATAGATAGATAGATAGATAGATAGATAGATAGATAGATAGCCGCAGTGGTGCAGTGGTTAGAGTGCAGTACTGCAAGCTACTTCTGCTGATCACCAGCTGCCAGCAGTTTGGCAGATCGACTTTCACCAGGCTCAAGGTTGACTGAGCCTTCCATCCTTCTGAGGTCGGTAAAATGAGGACCCAAAATTGTTGGGGGCAATATGTTGACTCTGTAAAACACTTAGAGAGGGCTATAAAGCACTATGAAGCGATATATAAGTCTAAGTGCTATTGCTATTGCTATTTAGCATATGGCAAATACATGGACACAATGTGATGGGTATTTTGTCCTTTGGGCCTGAAAAGTTGCCATGTATATAGAGAGACAGGAGTTCTACAAAGATGTCTGGCTACCAACTGTTGTTAACTGCCAATTCTTCAATGTAGCCTGACTGCCAGTTGTTGCTAGTCATTTGGTTCACACTAACGTGCTATCCAGGGTGCTGTCCACGAGGTGGCGAACTAGCAACACTGCCCCAGGAAAGCTCATTCTATCCATGATACTGCGGATTTGAACTTCTGTCTCAAATTTCATTTCATTGACAAAGAACTCTGTATGAAAGTGACTGGCCGTGTTGTACTTGATTTCGTTAATGGACATGTTTAATGTTGTTCTCAACTTCTTCAGGTTCCCAGTCCAAAGCGTAAATTAGAGGACCCCGTGTTGGAATTCAGGCCCCCTCGAGGGGCCATCACCCAGCCGCTGAAGAAGTTGAAAATCAATGTTTTTAAAGTTCACAAATGCGCCGTCTGTGGCTTCACAACCGAGAACCTGCTTCAGTTCCACGAACATATTCCCCAGCACAAATCTGACGGCTCCTCCTATCAGTGCAGGGAATGCGGTCTTTGTTATACGTCCCATGTCTCTTTGTCTAGGCATCTCTTCATTGTCCATAAGCTGAAGGAACCTCAGCCTGTTTCGAAACAGAATGGCTCTGGAGAAGACAGTCAGCAGGAGAACAAGCCCAGCCACGAGGAGGAATCCACGGATCGATCCACCTCTGACAGGAAATGCAAAGTGTGTGCAAAGACCTTTGAAACGGAAGCTGCCTTAAACACCCACATGAGGACACACGGGATGGCTTTTATTAAATCCAAACGAATGAGTTCGGCTGAAAAATGACCTGCTCCTGTCTTTCATCCCATAAGCATCTTCCAAAAGCCCAGGGGGGACGGGGGGCGGGGGGGAGAGAAATCAACCTTTCTACTTCAGAATGGAGTTGACTTTTTTCTTTGGGGGAATATAAAAGATTTACCATATCGTAAATTTAACAATTCTCCCCCAGGCTGTTGCAATAGATTCCACTCTATTCTATATTTCAATTTTATCTTCCTCACCTCATATCACTATAGAGATTTATAAGTAGTCATTTGTCATTCACTCTCCCCTGAAAGTCAGCATTTAAAAAAAAAAAAGCAGTATTTGAGTCTAAAAGAATTTGTATATATTTAAACAAAAGGAATTTCATAGTCTTTGTTACATGTTTGTATTTGTATTTAGTGGGATTTTTTTTCTTTCCTGTTTTGTTTGTCTTTCTTGCTTACGTCTTTTCTAAAAAATGGATTGTTTCGAAACAGAATTCTTAAAAAGTTGGAGCAATACTTTAGATGTATTAAGCTGGTTCAGATGTGATCCTTTTCTGAGATTGCCTGAGTAGTAGCTTTGAAAAAATTCCCCCTGTGTTTCGCTCTTCGGTTCCCTGGGAAGAAGAACCCCAATGAAATAGTTCCTTCCCAACCAGCATTACCCCTCCAGAAAACTAGGTCATGTTAACCCAGAAAAAGACAGTCATGGGGTATATATATATATATATATATATACACCCTTGGATTCCATTTAACCAGAAATGTTTGATATTGCCAACATTGTGCTGAAAAAGCAGCGTACACATTTCTGAATGAAAAGTCAGAAGAATCGTGTGTCGGAGCAGTATTGGAAGAGAAGGGTTTTTAAAAAGCAAATATGTTTTTTGTTGCAACTCAAGGAGCAGTTGTAGTTGGACCTTCAAATGAGTAGCCCGATTCTTATGAGTAGGAGGATTAAGGATCATTTAATACGATTTCTTGATTAAATATTTCAGATGTTTTGGGAAAAATATACTCAACTTGAGAATTTCTCCATTGAGAAAATTCTGAGTACAGTATTTAGCCCATGAGGGTTAATCTACTTTGCAAGAGCTCATTTAGAATGAAGCGGAGTTGAATCAAAGCAGTGGGGTTTGGGTTTTTTTTTGTCTTGGAGGACTTTGCTATGTGTCATTTTAATCCTTGTCTTTCTTCACAGTCCTCTACTGAGCTTTGAGAGACCTCATTGAATGTTGCAGGACCTTTTAAAGGCCACTTGAAGATGCTTTTCAGTATTTTAAGTTTGTCTTGTCTGTTACAGTATGTAAGATGCAGAATACGCGTAATTATTTTAAATGTGTGGTATCCACAGTCAATCAAGTTGAGGGATAAAAGAAGGCCATGTGCCAAGTCAGTCTTGAGCAGCAGCTTTTATAGGACGACAAGCATCCTTTTAATCTTAGATATGTTTAGAATCATAGAGATTTTGAATACAAGGAAACAACAGCCAATCGCCGGCCATCAAACACACCAATCAACCAATAGGAAGGCACCACATAAATATAATGCCTAGAATAGCCCAAAGCACACATTCCAGTAGAGAGAAGTTCCCTGAGGATAGGCTAGAGCAGGAGTCCAAAAACTTCGGTGATCGACCCAGATTGGGTCTTGCATAGAGATTTGAATTGGGGATCATCTGCATGCAATGCTGCTGATTTTTGGACCATCTCACAAAGATTTAATTTAATTGCTTATTAAAATATGCACTCATAATTGGACACCATAATGATGAGAAACCTTTACTACAAGGGTGGTAGCTGCCATTGGCCCTCAATGGCCCTCAAACCCTCTGAAGGACAAGTCCACTTGGCCATAGATGAAAAAGAGGAAGAATTAAATGATTAATATTTTTTTAATTTGATTTATATGCCGCCCTTCTCCGAAGACTCAGAGCGGCTTACAATGTGTTAAGCAATAGCCTTCATACTTTTGTATATTATACAAAGTCAGCTTATTGCCCCCACAAACTGGGTCCTCAATTTACCTACCTTAGAAAGGATGGAAGGCTGAGTCAACCTTGAGCCTGGCAAGATTCGAACATGAGTAATTGCAGACAGCTGGATGTTTAATTAGGGTGCTTTGTCTGCAGAGCTATCCAGGCTCTTGTTTTTAAAAAAATTGTTTTATTTATTTGTGTGTGTGTGTGTGCGTATGTGTATATATATATATATATATATATATATATATATATATATATATATATATGTAGGTCTTTGGTTATTCGGGTCTTCTCCCGTGTAAAATTGGAAGTATCTTGGCGACGTTTCGACGAAGTCTCATTCATCATCTTCAGGTTGGTGTTCTCGGCTGGAGCACAAAGCCGAGAATACCAGCCTGAAGATGACGAATGAGACTTCGTCGAAACGTCGCCAAGATACTTCCAATTTTACGCGGGAGAAGACCCGAATAACCAAATACCTACATACAAACACCGCGAAAACCTCAGAAAACAAATGTATGTATGTATATATATATATATATATATATATATATATATATACACATACACACACACACACACACACACACATATCAGGGGTGGGTTCTACTTATTTACTGGTTCGCAATGGGGCTGTGCTTTGCTCGCACGCGCACACTCTTCTGCACATGTGTAAAAGCTTTCTGATGACGTCTGGGTCAGTGAGCAGAGCCTCCCGCCAGTTTTACTACCGGTTCTTGCGAACTGGTCCGAACCGGGGGCAACCCACCACTGATACACATACATACATACATACATACACTCACACATGGTTCTTTGATTTAACAAATACTCATCACAACTGCAAGATCACTAAACAAGATAAAATGTCTTGCAATTTTGAGCAAGTTTCTTCCTCTCAGAAGAAGTGCTGAATGTTAAGATCAGGGGACTATGGGCCTGAGCGTGATTTTCAGATTTCCTAGAATTCGGCTTATAAAATCGAAGTCGTGTGGCCTGCTCTTCATGGCAAATATTTGCCACGAATTTATCCTGTAAAAGTAGAAGTCCACAAACCCCTGGCTGCAGCCCATTTGGAACCAGGTTGTGTTTAGATAATTCCAGCCTATTCAGAGTGTTTGAACCTCACATGACCTCCTGCCTTGCTTCTGATCCTTTAGAGCAGGGATCTCCAAACTTAGCAACTTGCTAAGCTAAGCTTAGCTAAACTAAACTAAGCTAAGCTGGCTGAGGAATTCTGGGAGTTGAAGTCCACAAGTCTTAAAGTTACCAAGTTTGGAGACTCCCTGCCTTAGAGGCATCCAGATTATTGCTACCATGCTTTGAATTTAGACTAATTCCATGTAGCTGTTTCCATGGAGGTTAACCTTTTGGATAAAATTTTACCCTGGCTGAAAACGTCTTCCAGTTTCCTGGCAGTGTTATTCCCCTCCACAGCAGTATTTCTGCTTTATTCTTAGGCTGGTTTATCATTTCTTTTGGTGGTGTTTTTGAGCTTGCATTAATATTGCATTAAGTGGCAGAAGTTGCCATGTATAATTAAATAATTAAATAAATAAATATCTCTTCTCCAGTCTTCTGACCTCCCGTTAGAGGAATGTCCTCCAGGTGTCTTGCCTTGGCTTTTATTGCGTCAAGTGTAGGAAGTAAGACCGCTTAAGACTCTTATAAGAACAGTTGCAGGAGGATAGCAGGGAAGCTCACCCAACTATTTTGACCAGTTTGATGATAAGAATCCTTGTTTCTTTTTCATCAGATTTAATGAGAACAATGGAGGGAAAGTTTCAGCATGGCACTAATTAGAAAGAAGGTCATCCAAGACCTTTGGGTATCTCCCATTATATGTGAACAAGGCAGAGATTTATGCACATTTAAGGAATGGCTAAAGTCTGAAAGAAGTTGTGTGATTGCCAAGGTTGATGGATGAAATGTTTGCTATTTTAGAGTAATGATTTTTTTTTCGGGCTATACATTAAATAAACGTTAGTCATAGGACTGTGATGCAGGCATCTTATTGCATCATAGAAAGAGAAATGAGAACCACAGAAGCACTTGAAATGTAAAAGCTGTTATATAAATAATGATAAATAAATAGTTCTAGCCATCTGGTGGCCTCTTAATTTGGAAAGATGATATAAATTCTTTTTAAAAAGACATTCCAGTGTACAGTTAAATATATATATATATATATATACACCATATAGATTAAGATTCTAGATAATATTAGGAGTTATAAAGTGCTTTAGATTATTCCAAATGCTTGGTATATATTATCTCGATATTTCTTGCATTCCTGATAGAGATAAGAGCGATTATTCTTATTATGCTGCTTAGGTGGGGAGCTTTGAATCAGAGCCAGCATCTTGTCTACTGAGCCAGGAATTCAGAGTCAAGGTTACATTTGAATCTGGGATTTCTCAGTTCTTCCATCATTACTGTCAAAGCTGATTTGGATTCTATCCCTCAGATTTACATCAGGGATTATGAAGTCGTTAAATGATGATGATGATGATCTCATGGGATGCAAAAGTGCGAAGTTAATCCTTCCCCCCCAAAAAAGTGTAACCTGCCTTTTAGACAGTTCCCAGGAATTCAGTTCCTAAATATGGTACAGTGTGTGGTGGACTACAGTGTTTAGACCAATTGAGGTCACTCTTCTAGATTCTTTTTCTTCCTAGTGTTTTCCCACAAGGGCAGGGTCTGCTTTAGTGTACAACCAAGTGTTCATCCGATTGACTGACCAGCTTGTCCCTCAAACCTGACATCATAGGCTAAGAAAATCACCCAGCTGGCTTTTTATGCCTAATGTAAGACTAGAACTCACAACCTCCTGAGCCTGGTGCCTTAACCACTAGATCAAACTGGCTCTCAGTCATTCTTCTGGATTGTGATTCTGTTGGTTATGAGACTACAAATAACCGACAGGTATAAGATGAAGGTAGCTGAAGCCCTATTTTTCACATTAAGGCCTTTTAGAAATCAGGCTGAATCAGAAATCAGAAGAGAAATCAGTTCTGAATCAGGTCCATTCAACTAGATATTACAGAAGAGTTGAAAGGGACCTTGAAGATCTTCTAATCCAACCCCCTCCTCAAGCAGGAGACCCTATACCATTTTAGACAAATGCTTGTCCAGTACCTTCTAAACAGCCTCCAATGTTGGAGTACCCACAACTTCTGAAGGCAAGTTGTTCCATTGGTTGATTTTTCATACTGTTGGGAAATTTCTCCTCGTTCAGTTTCTATCCATTGCTTTTTGTTTTGCCTTCTGGTGCTTTGGAAAATAGGTTTTTTGTGGCAGCCCCTCAAATATTGGAACACTAATTCTTCTTTTCACTAGCCTAGACATACCCAATTCCCACAACTGTTCTTCAGATGTTTTAGCCTTCAGCCCCACCAATCATCTTTATCGCTCTTCTTTGCACTCTTTCCAGAATCTTTTTTTATATTGTGGTGACCAAAGTTGGATAACTGCAAAACATTTTTAAAAAAAAACAAAAAAACAGGTGGTGAATCTGGCCAGGATGTTTTCTGAGATCAGATACCCAGACAGGGTTTTGCTGAGAGATGGCACCGAATTGTCTCTGAAGGAAGCTATCTCTGAATTGCAGAAGAAAATGTATTAAGGTGCTTGTGGGTGTGTACATGTCAGTATTACCGTTTACACCAAAGTTGTTGAAAGACACTGAAGACTTTAAAAAAGATTGTGAAGGTTTTGAGGTTGCAGATCAGGGGTGGGATTCTGCCGGTTCGGATGTATCGGTAGCTCTGACGATCATTTGGTCCTGCCCATCCATCCTTGTGCTATACCTACCTTTATTTCCTTCGTTTAAGCTCAGCTGATCAGCATGGTAGTGCAGATTGCTGTCCCTCAGCTGTTTTATTCACCAGAGCTGCAGTAGAAGGTGCTGTTTTCAAATCTACTGTGCGCGCGCGGATCGCCCATTTGGTGATCCACAAAGTACGCGCAGGGCAAACCGGTTTTTACACCAATTGAATCCCACCACTGTTGCAGATCATCACTTCTTCCCTGTGTAATTGTTTACCTGTATTCTTCTGGCAGGAGCTTATTAATTTAGAATCATTTAATTCTTAAATTCTTCCAAACCTTCTCCAGCCTCTTCTGGTGCTTTTTTTTTTTTTTTTGGTGGGGGGGGGGGTTAGGAAACAACATTTCAGGTTGCACCCATTATTGCTGGAGAAGAATTTCAGAAAGGACGGGAAAAGGTACTGATTGTTATTCCTTACACACCCTGTTCTCCAAAAAAAGGTCTCCATTTTGTTTCGTTGTTTTGTTTTTGTTTTGTGTTTTTGCTTTTCCCACATCTGTATTCCCTTTACCAATTTTGTACTTTTTTAAAACGCAAAAACAAAGGTTCTATCTAATGTATGTAATGTATGTAAATATGTATAGCTCAGAGAGAAAGATACTTGTGCATGATTTTGGCATAGTCAATGTTCTCTTTTTAAAAAAAAAAATCAAGGGAAGGGAAGGTGTTGACACTCTTGAACAATACCCATTTTGTCCATAGTTATTGTATTAAAACACATTTCAGATGTAAATAAATAAATGTGGGGCTTTTTTTTTTTTTTTTTGCTTTGCCCCTAAAAGAATTATGAAAAACTGTTATTTATTGATGAACTGTTTGATAACTTTAAACATGCAGGAATAAAGAACTTCTTCCTCTGAGGTGAATATTCCCCAATTTATGAGTCTCCATATGGGTTGGGGATTGAGGAAAGCAGTTCTGGATCAGGGGTCTCCAACCTTGGCAGCTTTAAGACTTGTGGACTTCAACTCCTAGAATTCCTCAGACAGCTTTGCGTTGCTGGCTGAGGAATTCTGGGAGTTGAAGTCCATGAGTCTTAAAGTTGCTAAGGTTGGAGACCTCTCTTCTGGATATTTGGTAGAGAGAACTTCTAGCTTTTGACTTTAATTACTCTTGATTTCTCTGATGACCATTAAATGCTCATTGTAACTTCCCTCCATTTGTATTCACCAAGGGTTGGGCGGATCTGAAGAGCTTCTGGATTCTCAAAGCTGCAGTAAAGTTTGCAGACCCCTGTTACTCTTCTGTCAGTGATGTATCAAAGCTTATCACTGCCTTTTTTAAGGAAAAAAAAAAGAACCCTGTGTACCTCTCAAAAGCCTCATGTTTGTTGATGTGCACTTTTCAACATAAATGAGTTGTCGCCATGCGGTAATGATGGGGTTTTTTTGTACAGTGTGAATGAATAATAAAGTTACCTTTTTATTACAGGATATGTTTTTTTTGGATCAGTTGTCATTTTCTGTGTAATTGCATGGCCTTGTTGTGCTTGCAAGGTCAAATGCCGAAGTTTTTGGTATCAGCACATAGGCCATTTTAGAAAACAAACATCTTGCAATGTAAGTTGTCTCAAAATGGTCCTTAGTCTCCTACTGGCTTTTTTCACACGTTAGTAAAGTTGTATCATGCCAATTACAGATAGGAAGAAAAGATCTCGAACTGAGAATTTCTTACCCCTTTTTGGCATTGTTTTTGGAGCCATCGGAAATTATGATGCTATGCAGGTAGTCCTTGACGTGCGATCACAATTGAGCCAACAAAATTTTTGTTGTTAAGGGAGACCTTTGTCAGGTAAGTTTTGCCCCGTTTTACGACCTTTCTTGCCACAATTGAATCACTGCGGTTGATTCAATTGTGACATGGTTGTTAAGTGAATCTGGCTTCCCAGGTTGACTGCTTGTCAGAAGTTCGCAAAAGGGAATCATATGACCCTGGGACACCAAATTTTGATCACATGATCATGCTAAGTGTGAAAAATAATCATAAGCAACTTTTTTCAGTGCTGTTGTAACTTTGAACGGTCACTAAATGAACTTGTAAGTCGAGGACTACCTGTAATTGTTATTAGTAACTATACTTGATAATTTGTTCTTGGTCTTTGTTTAAGGCTATATTGTTAGGGTCCATAAGCATCTTTATGATATTAGGATATCACTCAGATATCCTAACATCCTAAGAACTTGGTAGGTGGGTAAAATGCCAAATCCAGGCTAAACATCTGGTATACGACCTTTATTTCAGAAAGTAGTCCTTTAGGTTTATTTTTCAAAAGCTCACTTTTAGAATAACAGAGTTGGAAGGGACCTTGGAGGTCTTCTAGTCCAACCCCCTGCTTAGGCAGGAAACCCTACACCACTTCAGACAAATGGTTATCCAACCTCTTCTTAAAAACTTCCAGTGTTGGAGCATTCACAATTTCTGGAGGCAAGTTGTTCCACTGATTAATTGTTCTGTCAGAAAATTTCTCCTTAGTTCTAAGTTGCTTCTCTCCTTGATTAGTTTCCACCCATTGCTTCTTGTCCTGCCCTCAGGTGCTTTAGATAATAGTTTGACTCCCTCTTCTTTGTGGCAACCCCTGAGATATTGGAACACTGCTATCATGTCTCCCCTAGTCCTTCTTTTCATTAAACTAGACATACCCAGTTCCTGCAACTGTTCTCTATATATTTTAGCCTCCAGTCCCCTAATCATCTTTGTTGCTCTTCTCTGCACCCTTTCTAGAGTCTCCACATTTTGTTCATTATGTCGGTCATTTAACTTTTACCATACAAATGGTACTATTAGCACAGTCTCATATTTCTGTGAAAAATATGGAAATTGAATTGTCTTTAATACCAAACCACCACAGTTATTTTAGCTTTAGTGTTGGGAGCACTGAAGTGCTTTCAGTTTGAACGGATTGAATGGTTATATCACTGTTGCCTGGGGCACCTCTAGTTGGGGGTTCCTTTCACATCCCTGTTAAGGGCTCAAGGCTCAAGGTTGACTCAGCCTTCCATCCTTTCTAAGTTAGGTAAATTGAGGACCCAGTTTGTGGGGGCAATAAGCTGACTTGGTATAAATATACAAAAATATGAAAGCTATTGCTTAACGCATTGTAAGCTGCCTTGAGACTGGAGAAGGGCAGCACATAAATCAATTTTTTTTTAAAAAAAATTACCCACCGAAGTGTTAAGTCAACCCTGAAGCTGACAGAAGCCATTTTGATGCTTCAGTATTGCCACACTGGAGCTGGGGGATAGGAAGGGAAGAATAGACATAGCTGGGGTTTTGTAGCCAAAATAAAATACTTTCCCCAGGGAACCAAGGACATTCTAACACCCGGTCAGAGTGAGGAGGAGCGACATTACCAAGTGACCGGATGATACCCTGATTGGGCCATGTGACTGATTGTTTGGAGAAGGGGAATTTTTTTTACTTTTAATTATGTGAAAACTGCAGGAACCTTCAGAATCAGTTTTCATCAGAACTATGCCAATATGATATATCTAATAAAACTATACTTTGAGGAGTCTACCTGCCTCGGAGTTTTGTCTGCTATGGGTGTATTACTAGGAACCCTGACATGGTACCCATTTATCTATTCGTGTCACCCGCTTTTGAACTGCTGGGTCAGCAGGAACTGCAACGTGTGACAGGAGCTCACCCCATCCTGCGGCAGAAACCGGGTCTCAAATGTGAGTCTGCAGATCATTAGCCCAGTGTCCTAACCTTCATGAGCCATCGTGCTCCTGCTTGTAGAGTTAACATAAGGTACCTGGGGTGGAAGTGGAGTTTTATAACAAGAAAAACCCCCAGAGTAAATCTACCTTAAAATTAATAATAGCTTGAAGAAGAACTTCCAGTTGATCCTGCCTTGCAGACAGTTGTGTAATTGCTTTTAACCCTGAGATAAATATGAGATTTGCCTTCACTTTCTTTTCCTTCTGATTCTCTTACCGCCCCCCCCCCACCCCCCAATCACCATTGCAATTTCTATTTAATACTGGAGCCACTTCCCTGTACATCTTTTCTTGGCTCTTAATATCAGCTCTTAATATATTAAATTGATGTTCTCCTCCTGTAGTTGTCAACTTGCAAAGCATGCCTGGCCTGCTCTCGAGTTGCCATAGGGAAGGGGGATGGGAAACCGACCAAACAGCATGGCAGCCAAAGACAGGAGCACATTCCAGACATATCTTTCTCAAGACTGTCTCCCAGGGTTACCCACAGCGGCTGGAGGGGAGTGAGCTCTACAACCTGCGAAATTGCTCCATTGGCGAATATGATTCCATTGACACATCCTGGAGGGAGGTGGGGGGAAACAGGGTCATGATTGGAGCTGTAAATTACATGGGGTCAGAGTTGACTTCATTTGGGATTGTGCCAACATGAAACTCCTACTAAATAACTGGATTTCTTTTGAAGTTTGGCTCGAGACTCATGATTTAATTAGGCATCCGTTGGAACCCTGACAGTAGTCTTGGAGACTACAAATCCCAAAATGACCAGACAACATAATTATGAGACTTGTGTTCCAAAATATCTGAAAGCTGGGGGGAAATGCTTTAAGCATGTTTGCTTCCTTTCCCCCCCCCCCCCAAGAATGCAGAAAACAAAGGTTCTTAAGATGGTCACTTGCAAGGCAAGAAGACTGAAAGAGCTAAGAAGCTTTCATTGAAGCTTCAGTTTCTCAAGCTCTACCTTCTTTCCTTTTCTTAGTTGACATTGAGACTATTTCATAATGTTGGCATTCTTCTGCTTAACCGAAATGGACATCCTGCTTTGTTCATTTTGCCATTAGCCTTGAAAACCAAGATTTCTGAAGGAACAAAACATCTAAATAATATAAAAATAAAAAATAAAAGTACAACTATTCAAATTCTGAGTGGTGAGTTCATCTGTTTTTCTTAAAAATTTATGGACAGTCTACAATATGAAGTAATTTAAAACGATGGTCTGAAAAGCTTTAATTCTTTCTGTTGAAGCTCTAGCAAAAATATTCTTCCATCAACCCCGGACTGTATCTTCTGCTTCTGCTTGCATTGACCGTGCTTACTCTCGTTCATAATTTGGCCTTTAGAACATTTAGGTGCAAAAAAACTCAGTTGCACACAACCAGTGGTGGGATTCAGCTGGTTTGGCAAATCAGTAGTTGCGACCTGCGGGTGGGCTCACCCTCTCACTCTGGCAAAATGCTGTCCTATTTAGCCATGTTTTTTAATCCACATGCATGCGTGTAAGCCACGCACACAAACAAAGCGAATACACTGAAGATCGTGCGCATGTGCGGAAGGTGTGCGTGCTCACACTTTCGGTGCTGGGCGAACCGGTTGGTAAATTACGTAAAGCCCACTTCTGCACACAATTATCCTAGAACCGTGATGGCGAACCTATGGCACGGGTGCCACAGGTGACAGGTGGAGCCATTTTGGTGGGCACGCGCGCTCAGCTCTGGCATGCACGTGTGCGCCAGCCAGTTGATTTTCGGGCCTTCTGGGCCCACCAGAAGTCAGGAAATACACTGTTTCTGGCCTCCGGAGAGGTCTGGGGCGGGAGGCCATTTTGCCCTCCCCAGGCTCCTAGAAAGGCTCTGGAGCCTGGGGAGAGCAAAAAATGGGCCTACTGTGCCATCCTGTGCCAAAAGCGGGGGGAGCACGGGGGGGCGGGGCACATAGAATTATGGATGTGGGCACGTGTGCGTGTGACCCTACTGCGCTCCCCCCACTTTTTGCACGCAATGGCAAAAAGGTTAGCCATCACTGTCCTAGAATATCCTGATAGAACAACATTTTCCATAAATCGACTCTCAAAGGGAACACATGTATACAAAGCTGTGATGGAAACACCATCAAAAGGGCAAACAACAAGTGGCTTGATCTCTGGAACGAATGGCAGCAGGTGGTTCAAGAGAAAATGGGCCAAACAGGCAAAGCAAGACAATCCTGGTGCAGAAATAGGTTTTTCACGCTGGTGCAACGTCCATTGTGCTGCTTGTGTATTCAAAGAGCACTGAGCATTTCTAATTATCTTGTGGAGATTAGGTTGTCTTTCTACCCCAAAGCGAGTGGTTACAATACAGTCCATAAGGACTGTTTTGCCACACATCCAAAACAGCAGAAGGACCTAGAGATAAACATGAAGAGTGGACAAATGGTGACCTACCTCCTCAAACTCTTCCTGTTTTCTTTCCTGATTTCAACTTCTCCTGCAATAAATATAACTCATGAATGTTGGGAAGACGTCACCGAATTCCTGTCTGACCTGAATGCAGAAAAGCCCAAACCATACGCAATCAAAAGTAAGTAGAAGTGATCATAAGTTTACATTGTTCAACTTAAGACTATTTGTTAGCTTGAAATATTTATCCGCTACCTATAGAACAAAACTGTTCCAGTGTCTTACAATTAATTTTAAGGTTAGAGCTTAGAGTCTCTTATCAGGCGACCAATGAGATATTACCAACTTCCTTTCTGCAGATGAATCTAAGAGCTGCAGACAGAGGACAAAAATATTCTCAGCTTTTCCAGGTACTTGGCAGTGGAATATCTGGCAAATCTTTGGAGAAACATCCCTGCCAAAGATGTTAGCATTTTTAATGTGATAAGTTGTCTACAGATAAATGATTGAAAAAAGGTTGCCTCAAATTAGGGGACTGGAGGCTAAAACATATGAAGAACGGTTGCAGGAACTAGGAATATCTAGTTTAATGAAGAGAAGGACTAGGGGAGACATAATAGCAGTGTTCCAATATCTCAGGAGCTGCCACAAAGAAGAGGGAGTCAAGCTATTCTCCAAAGCACCTGAGGGCAGGACAAGAAGCAATGGGTGAAAATTAATCAAGGAGAGAAGCAACTTAGAACTAAGGAGAAATTTCCTGACAATTAGAACAATTAATCAGTGGAACAACTTGCCTCCAGAAGTTGTGAATGCTCCGACACTGGAAGTTTTTAAGAAGATGTTGGATAACCATTTGTCTGAAGTGGTGTAGGGTTTCCTTTCCAACTCTTCTCTTCTCTTCTCTTCTCTTCTCTTCTCTTCTCTTCTCTTCTCTTCTCTTCTCTTCTCTTCTCTTCTCTTCTCTTCTCTTCTCTTCTAGATAATTGAGGCTTGGGGTTGCTTCAAATAATTGAGGTTTCCCACACACCCAAATTAATTTTGAATTACCACGATGTGGAGGCCATTTGTCTTAGGTATTCTTTACACTATGAAGATGGGTTTGCCCTTATTAGTGCTAAATTTTTATCAGTTTTGTAATAGATTTTGCATTATTCTAATGTTACAGAATTTTTAATAAATGAAGTATTATTTATTTGCAATAATTAAAGCTGAACTAAATTACATATTAGAAAATCAGTGAGTAAGGGTTTTATTAAGTCATTAGTACATTATTAAACATTCTGGGATGAGACAAATTGAACTAAAGATTCTTTTTCATATTTACTGGGCACCTCAGAGAAGAATTTAGAAAGGTTAGCTTTGAGTGTTACTACATTGTAAGGAGACACATATGATTGTGAGTTTGTCCTACTATTGCCCTACTTTAGTTCAAAATCTTTATGCTTGTTAATATGGTGTTAGAAACATCGATATGGTCTAACAAGGTGGATGTACTTTTGAATTTTTATTCCAAAAGGTTGAAACCTATCCCTAAATTAAGGCTTTTGCATTTATGAAGCACCAGTGTTCAAACCATGTACACTGTTCAAAATTGGAAAGATAGTTCAATCAAAGTCACCTAATCACCTCCCGTATGGACTACTGCAATGCTCTCTACATGGGGCTCCCCTTGAAGAGCACCTGGAGGCTCCAACTGGTCCAGAATGTAGCCGCGCGGGTGATTATGAGCGCAGCTTGTTGCGCCCATGTAACACCTCTCCTACGTGAGCTGCACTGGCTCCCAGTGGTCTTCCGGGTGCGATTCAAGGTGTTAGTCATCACCTTTAAAGCGCTCCATGGCTTAGGGCCTGGGTACTTACGAGACCGTCTTTTGCCACCAATAGCCTCCCACCAACCAGTTCGTTCTCACAGGGAGGGACTACTTAGGGTACCGTCAGTCAAACTATGCCGACTGGGGACTCCTAGGGTGAGGGCCTTCTCTGTAAGTGCTCCAACCCTTTGGAATGAACTGCCCCCAGGTATACAAAACATCCCTAATCTCTGTGCTTTCCGCTGTGCCCTCAAGACCCTGATGTTTAATCAAGCGGGGCTAAACATGTCAACTGGGAATGATTAAAATATTATCTAATTCTGGATTTTATTTAATTTGGGTTAATCTATGTTATAATTTAATTATCAATTTTATGATGTTTATGTATCTTTACTTTTTTCTTGACTGTACACCGCCTTGAGTCCTACGGGAGAAAGGCGGTATAGAAATATAATAAATAAATAAATAAATAAATAAATAAATAAATAAATAAATATTTAGTCATTTGATTGTAAATTTCTATTTGCTGAAAGTTTATGAGAGGGCCCAACCAAAAGGTGCATTTTCAAAGGGCAATTGGTCTTTGTTTTTCCTCAAAGATGTTTTGCTTCTCATTCACTCAGAACCGAATAAGAAGCGAAATGTCTTCCAGGGAAAACAAAGGCCAGTTGCCTTTTGAAAAAACATCTTTTTTTTCAGTTCAGAACTGAAGAAGCTTTTGGATGAGAAGTGAAACATCTTCAAGGAAAAACTAAGTCCAGTTGCCTTTTGAAAAAGCATCTTTGGGATAACTGCGAACTGGATGTCTGAGAATTTCCATAGACAAGAGGGCCCAACTATTCCTGTATTGGTGCTTGGTAATGGCCTTCTATTTCAGATTATTTGGAGGAACAAGCAACCACTTAGAATATGAAAGTTAACCTTTTCTGCTCTAATCAGTTTGTGGGTGCAGATGTTCTATAATTCAGCCTCTTTGCTTTGATATCACAGTGTATGATTCAGTTGGGAAATATAGCAGCAACATCCTAAATGGAAATGTGGACAGGTTGGGATCTTACACTGAATGCATTTCTGCAGAGGCTCCTTCTGGAAAATTCCGTGGACAATATTGCAAACTTCAATTGCAACAAGTGAGTATGCTGTTTGGTCTGAACATATAATAAAAAGTATGCCATATTGATAATGCTCCTGCAAACTCTCCACCGAGCTAGAAACCCGGGGACCATGAGTTCTAGTCCTGCCTTAGGCCCCAAGTCAGTTGGGTGATCTTGGACCATCATTCTCTCTCAGCTCTAAGAAGCAGGCAGCACAGATAGTTCTCAGTTTACAAACATCTGTTTACTGACAGTTCAAAGTTACGACAGCACCGAAAAAAGTAACTTACAAACAGACTTCACACTTACGACTGTTGCAGCATCCCTGTGGTTATACGGTCATGATTTCGATGCTTGGCAGCCATTATGCATTCAAAATGTTTGATATGTCCTACAGTCACATGATCGTCATTTGTGACCTTCCCAGATGTCTTCTGGCAAGCAAAGACAGTGGGTGAAGCCGACAAGTCATGGTCATGTAAAATCTTGCTTAATAACTATGGGAAAAAAATGGTAAGACTGGGTGCGGGCATGTGGTGCTTCACTTAGTGACTCTACCTCTTTAACAACAAATTTTCCAGTTGCTATTGTGCTCATAAACTGAGGACTACTTATAGCAGTGATGGCTAACCTTTTTACCGTCGCATGCCAAAAGTGGGGGGAGCGGGGGAGGGGTCGTGCATGCGCGCATGCCCATACCCATAATTCAATGCTCCCTGCCCCGCTGCGCATGCACACGCTACCCCACCTGCACTCCCCCCATTTTTGGCACACGATGGCACGGTGGGACCGGAAGGCCTATTTTTTCACCCTCCCCAGGCTCCAGAGGCTTTCTAGGAGCCTGGGGAGGGCGAAAACGACCTTCCCCACACCCCCAGAAACAGTCTGTTTCCTGACTTCCTGTAGGTCTTGAAGGCCTGAATATCAGCTGGCCGGCACGCTCATGCACATTTGAGCTGAGCTAGGGCAACGCTCGCATGCCCACCGATACGGCATGCGTGACATAGGTTCGTCATCATGGACCTATAATATATGGTCTCTTGTCTGTTGCTCTAACTCAGGGATGTCAAATTCGATTTCATTGAGGGCCGCATCAGGGTTGCATTTGACCTCAGGGGGCTGGGATGGGCGTGGCCAGGATGGGCATGGCCAGCTTGACGTCACTCCTGCCAGGGGCGCCTGTGGTGGCCTGAGTGCTCTGCCAGTGAAAAGAGTCTCCCTAGCTCCGTTTTCGCCTGCCACGACCTCCTGCAACCCTCTGGCAGTGAAAACAGAGCTCGGGAGAGGCGCTCAGTTTTCACTGGCAGAGGGTTGCAGGAGGCTGTAGCAGCTGAAATCGGAGTTTGGGAGCCCGTTTGTGCTGACAAAAGCACCGCAGACCGGTTCTTCGCTGTTTACAGGTTACAAGTCCCAGCTGATCGGGAGGGAATGGAGATTTTACCGTATCCTTCCCCTGCCATACCGACCAAGCCACACTCACAGAACTGATAGTAGAAAAATTTGAAACCCACCACTGATTGGGCCCCATTGAAGTCAACGCATTGAATATCCACTTAATTGGCCTGTTTTTGCCAGATTGTTCAATAACGGGGTTAAAACCATTATTCTCCTAGGGCAGAATTGACTACTATAATGGAATCTGTGTTCCTGATTCCTGCCAAGAAGAAGAAATCACAGCATTAGCTACATTAGGTAAATGGATTATATTTATTTTGGTCCACAGTATATATAAATCTTTCAGATGAAAAAATAATTCTTGAAGGACTATTCTGTGCTCATTTTCTACACCTTACAGGCATGGTAACTTACTACAGGTAGTCCTCGATTTACCACAGTTTACTTAGTGTTCATTTGGAGTTACAACAGCACTGAAAAAAGTGACTTATGACCGTTTTTCACACTTATGACCATTGCAGCATCCCCATGGTCATGTGATTTACATTTGGTTGCTTGGTAATTGACTCATATTTATGACCATTGCAGTGTCCTGGGGTTATGTGATCCCTTTTTGCAAACGTCTGGCAAGCAAAGTCCATGGAGAAACCAGATTCACTTAACAACCCTGTTACTTATTTAACAACTGCAGTGATTCACTTAATAAATGTGGTAAGAAAAGTCGTAAGCAAAACTCACTTAACAAATTTTTCATTTAGCAACATAAATTTTGGGCTCAATTGTGGTTGTAAGTTGAGGACTACCTGTAGTGACCTGCTACGACTAACTGTTCTTCCAAACTTGTTCAAGCTTCAGTTCTGGGTGTATTTACTAAATAAAAAAATAAGTTAGTTTACTCAATCTCTAACTCTCTCTTTCTTTCCTAATGTTTGAATCGTTTGAATTCTTAATTTTTGAATCGTATTTTTCATGGCTGAAAAAGAAGAGTAAAAACAATAGTAAGTCATAGGGAAAAATATGAATTTCTTTATTTGCTCATAATGCAGATTTCATTCATTCTGAAAATATACCCTGTCTATTTATTACTAACCAATAGATTATTTACAATTAAGAGACATTTCACATTTGGCATTGTGCAATAAAGGCTATGCCCTATACAAACACAGTCAGTACATTAAACCTTGCAGATTAAATCAATTATAGGTCCCAGGAAAACTTGCTAACTTGCTGCAAAAATAAATATCAAATAACACATCAACGGTTTTTCATTTTGATCCTTTCATCCTCCCAACATAACATTACCTCTTTTATCCAAGCCCCTTACCTTTTCACCATCGGATTATAGTTCATCTTGAATCACCTAATAATTTATTCAAACACAGAATGTTCATTACTGCGGGGTATCATGTTAACCATGTTTAATTCATTAATTAAATGTAAATGTAAATTCAGTGTTGCTTGTGCCTTACTTCACTAATTTGTTTCTCTGGGCTTTGCCAGAATAGTTGGGGATATTTGCCACACGAAAGGCAAATGTAGTTCTTTTAAAGAGTTTAGTGTGATTTTCCCCCCCAAGCCTCTGGAGCTTGGGAGAAATAAATTAGATCCTCTTCTGCCAAAGCTAACAAGAGTGCCAAAGCAATTCCGAGTATTATTCATTTTAAAAGGGAGAGATGCGTATCTGCTGCCATGAAGCTTTTTAAGTGCTATACAATACAGATAACAGGGATGCAGTGGCTCAGTGGCTAAGATGCTGAGCTTGTCGATCGAAAGGTTGGCACCTCGTTCTCTGTCGTCCTCTTCTTCTTTTGCCCTCAATCGTTCCCAGCATTAGGCTCTGCTCCAATGAGTCCTTCCTTCTCATTAGGTGGCCAAAGTATTTCAGTTTCATCTTCAGGATCTGGCCTTCTAAAGAGCAGTCAGGATTGATCTCCTCTAGGACTGACCGGTTTGATAGCCTTGCAATCCAAGGGACTTGCAGGAGTCTTCTCCAGCACCAGAGTTCAAAGGCCTCAATTCTTTGGCGCTCAGCTTTTCTTATGGTCCAGCTTTCACAGACATACATTGCAACTGGGAACACCATAGCCTTGACTATAAGCACCTTTGTTGGCAGGATGATGTCTCTGCTTTTTAGTAAGCTGTCTAGATTTGCCATAGCTTTCCTCCCCAGGAGCAAGTGTCTTTTAATTTCTTGGCTGCAGTCCCCATCTGCGGTGATCTTGGAGCCCAGGAAAATAAAATCTGTCACTACCTCCATTTCTTCCCCATCTACTGTATTTTTCGGAGTATAAGACACACTTTTCCCCACCCTAAAAGAGGCTGAAAATTTGGGTGCGTCTTATACTCTGAATGTAGCTTTTTCGAAGCTTTTTTTCAGTGAGTCACTAGTAAGCAATCTTCCCAGCTTGCTCCTTCGACTCCGCTGTGCTTTAACGCTAGCAAGTGAAGCAATCTCCATGCTTTGCTCCGACTCTCAGCTGTTCTTTAGAAGCTTGTTTTCAGCCCTAAGTAGGTGCTAGCAGAGTGAAGTGCTCTCCCCTTGCTTTGCCTGCTTTTCTCATTGCTGCTTCCTCTCAGCTATTCCTTAGAAGCTGTTTTAATCCCCAAGCAGGGGATTAAAAACCAGCAAACCAATGTGTTGAAGCTGACCAGACTAAGAACACTAGCCAGATGGTAGGCAGATTCCCCCCCCCCAAAAAAAAACTAAGCTGAGTATACTCCGGTGCATGTTATACTGCAAAAAATACGGTATTTGCCAGGAATTGAGAGGGCCGGATGCCTTGATCTTAGTTTTCTTATTGTTGAGTTTCAAGCCAACTTTTGCACTCTCCTTCTTCACCCGCATCAAGAGGCTCTTTAGTTCCTCTTCACTTTCTGCCATTAAAGGGTATCATTAGCAATAGCAGTAGTAATTTTCAGTGGTGGTTTCCAACACTGAAACCTTTTGTAATTGTAAACTATTTATTCAACCTAGTTTGCCCAGCACCCTATGCTGTACAGCCTTTTTTGTTGGCTTGTTTCACTGTTTATCCTCAGCCGTAGTCAATGGAAATACAACTGAGAGATGCTATCGAGTGGTTAGAATAATCACGAGACCAAATTGCCAGCATTTTTCTGCTACCTTTTCTATGCCTATTTATGTACAGGTGTATTTTTGATGACGCCAAATAAAAACTTGATCTGTTATGAAGAACAGATAGTTGGTTTCCTACTCATTCAGCCATCAACAATAGAGCCATTAAGTTTCTACTTGTAGTGGTTTTGATAACAATGCAGTCTTGAAGGCATTTTCTTTTTTCTTTTATTGTACTTTTTATTTCTATTTTGTCTTATGCTTTATACTGTTGTATTGCGCATTATCCAATCTTGCCCTTTCTTCAGTTCTTCATGTTTAAGTTTTGTGTAGTCAGTACTGTCAAGCGCCAGAAAAATCAGGAGATTCAGGCAATTCAAATGAGTAGAAAGATTTATTGCAAGCTTAAACTCTCTACAAGATTCTGAATTACTAGCGGTCAAGCAAAATCTTAAGAAAGGAATTCAAAGTGGGCTGGACTTGTGCAGGGACTCATGACTGATGATGCGTTTGACTCCTCCCTCGGGCTCAGCCCAGTCATCTCCTACAAGTACACTATTTTTGGTGGGTTTGGTCATTACTTGGGTGTTTAAATTTGAAACTGAATTTATTCTTTGGATTGAAAAACAGTCTTATGCCAAGGGGAATGGAAAGGAGTCCAAGGGGAGTAAAAAAAAATCAATATGGTTGCCATCTCTATTTTACGCAATATCCCATATATAATATTTTTTATTTTATGTTTTATTTATTAAATATATATATGCTATCTGGGGAGGCTCAATGACTCAGTGACCCTTGAGCTTGTCAGTTGGAAAGCTGACAGCCCAGGTTTGAGATCCGAGCACTGCACAACATGGTAAGCTCCTGTTACTCGCCTCAGCTTCTTCTAACCTAGCAGTTCAAAAGCATGCAAAATGTGAGTAGATAAATAGGTACCGCTTTGTCAAGAAAGCTTACTGCATTCTATATTTTCATGCTGGCCAAATGATGACGAAAGTGTCTCTCAGACAATGCAGGCTCCCTCGGCTGAGAATCAGAAATGAGCACTGCTCCATTGAGTTTGCCAAGACTTGATAGGGGAAACTTTTAAACCTTTAAATAGGCCATCCCTCTCATGTATCCAGACCAGAGGTGGGTTTCAGCAGGTTCCGACCAGTTCTGGAGAACCGATGGAGGAAATTTTGAGTAGTTCAGAGAACCCGTAAAAGCACCTCTGACTGGCCTGCCCCCATCTATTTTCTGCCTCCCGAGTCCCAGCTGATCGGGAGGAAATGGAGATTTTACAGTATCCTTCCCCTGCCACACCCACCAAACCATGCCACGCCCACCAAGCCACAGCCACAGAACTGGTAGTAAAAAAATTTGAAACCCACCACTGATTCAGACCTACATAAGGAAGGGGTGGATTGGGTAGAAGTTGTAATTGCCATCTTGATTTTTTTTTAAACACACACAAACATACTCAATGGATGCCCCTGGGTTGAGAGTTTGTGAGAACTGAAGTACAAAAAAACTGGAGGGCACCAGGCTATCCCTTTTTTTCCTCTCCCTGAAACAGATGATTAAAAACAGGAGAAAAAAAAGTGAGTGATTCTTTTTCTTTTTTTTAAAGACTCATGAGTTTTCCAATTTTCAAATAGAAATGCAATAAAAACTCTCTGTGCGAGACACACAAGTACTCTTTGTCCCCCAAGAAAGCAAATGTTTCTATGCCTGTCCTTTCAGAAGCAATGAAAATTTTTAAGTACACCATGCTCTCTTCTCTTGATCTGACATTATTACTATTGTTCTTTCTTGACAGATACATTTAAATTCAAATCCACCTCCTTCCTGTTGCCTTTACCGTCCCTCTTTACTCTCAACGCAACACTTTCATTTAACACGGTGGCCAGGTGTGCTAAAGACCTTTCTACCGTTGATGCATTCACAGGGGTCTGCTTGTAAGTACTGGGTGTCCAGATGTAAATGTGTGTCAAAAAGGATATTCCAACCATTGCCTCAAAGCCAGGGCAGGGGTGGGCTTCAAAAATTTTAGCAAGGGGTTCTCTGCCCGGTTGCTGGGTGCACATGGCCATGGTGGGTGTGGCCTAGTTGGCCTCTTGCGCCACAGCGGGTGAGGGCTTTTTGCCCTCCCTGGGCTCTGGAGGCTTTCCTCGAGCCTCCAGGAGGGCGAAAACTGCCTCCCCAGGCTCTGGAGGCCCTCTAGAGGCCCTCTTCCCGAACTTCCAGTAGGCCCGTTTTTAACTCTCCCCGAGCTCCGCACATGCCCTGCATTTACCTGCATCCAAAACAGGCCTCATGGGGACTCCTGGGAGGGGAGCTGAGGGCGGAGCCAGCCAGGAGTGGGATTTGGGGGTTCTCCGAACTGCACAGAATCTTAGCTAGAGGTCCTCCTGAACCCCTGTGAACCCCTAGCACCTGACCCCTGCGCAATGCATCAAAACTTCTGCAGTAATGAACTTCTGTTTTCCCTAGGTTTATTAGTGTTTTATTCATCATTCTGCCAGTTGCTGGAACTATTTACAGTGCTGATCTCTGGAGGAAAGCTAAGAACAACAAACAGCCTTCAGATGCAAATTATGGCAGCACATCTTCAATGCAAAAACATATTAGTACATCAAAAACAGAGAAGACACAGACCGACAAATCCATATCAGGGATATTGCCACTGGTAGATGGTTCAAAACAAAGTAGGAGTTTTAGTATATATTGCTAAAACTTATGTATATGCAGGAACAATGTGCATACGACATTATGTGTAAATTCCAAAAAGGTTGCCATAGTTTAGCTCATTGTCTCCATATTATGAGTAGCTAGCTTTTTTATACTTTGAAATAAAAATGACAAAATGTCAAGTATGATTTAAGGACTATAAATCTTCCAATTTAATGGACTGTGCCCTCTGAGCTGATTTTCTATCTTGTTTCCTACTTACTGCAAGCTTTAGGCCATAAAATATGACAATAGTACCGGTGGTAGTAGTAGTAATAATAGTAGTAGTAGTCTGACCATGTACTCCATATGTTGATAATTTCCTAGCTGGATTACCGCAGGATGTTACACATGATATTGCCCCTGGAGACAATTCCATAGCTTCAATTGTTGCAGGATTCAACTGTCAGAAATTTTCTGGAATAGCCATCTTTCTTGCTCCAATTTCAGTAGAATAATGCTGATTGCTTATTTGTTTCTAGGGTCAGTTTAAGATGTATTTATTGATCTTACTCAAGCTTACAATCAAGCTTATCTTTAAAGCTCTTAGTGGATTGGGAGCATCATATCTGAAAGACCAGCTCTGCAAAATAGCATTTTTTGTGCCTAAAAGTTCCTTCCCTTAGGGGAAATTCATTGCTGGGGAATTTTGGGAGTTGACGTTCACCCATCTTAAAGTTGCCAAGGTTGAAAAACATTGATCTACTTGAAACATTGATCTGCTTGAAGCACCTGAGGACATTCTCCCAAAGTATAATTTTGTTCTGAATGTTGATACTTTATTATATTTGCACTGGCATGTTTAAGTGTATTCATGCTTTCATAGGTTGCTGAGGAATGAATACAACCTGTGCTACAATTAATATTTTGTGTTTTGGCATTTTAGGTACCTTGGATTGCATTATGAAGTGTTTTTCCCTGCAAAACAATCTTCCAGCTATTTGGATGACCCAATCTCCTCAGGATGTCTCCTTGGCTCTAAATGGTCTTAGATCATTAAGTCTTTTGTGGATAATTTCTGGACATACAAGCCAAATGACAGCATGGCAGAATTTAGGTACGAACTGGAAATGCCAAAGCAAATCTATTTCTCATGTAAAAGAAATTCAATCTCCCTGTGGTAGTAAGAAAATTTTTAGTAACCAAGAGCCATTCATAAATATTCAAGGGAGATGCTGATGGGTATGAAGTGGCTGTGTTACATCCCATATAGATGAAGCTGGGCTTGGAACATTGCTGCTTTAAGACCTATAGTATTGTTTTCATCTGATTCTCAGCTAAAATGGCAGAAAACGATGTCCTCAATATCTAACAATCTTGACCACAAAAAGAGATTCTCAGACTAAATGGGTCTTGGACAGGGGTGTCAAACTCAACGCCCGCAGGCCAGATGTGGCCCGTGGGGTGTTTAAATCTGGCCCATGGGGCCGACCTCAAAATGTCAAAGGACTGGCCTGCCAGGGCCCCCACATGGAATACTGTGGAAAGAAAGAAGAGAAGGGGAAAAGCGCCTTTTGAGCCTATGTCAAACCATGACCATGACCACACCCATCCCAGCAACACCCACCATGACCACACGCACCCCCAGCAACACACCCACACACCAATCAGCCCTCCGAGGTCAAACATAACCCTGATGCGGCCCTCAATGAAATTGAGTTTGACAGCCCTGGTCTTGGAACTACAGTTTGCCCAGCTGTGTTTATATACTTACATCAAATCAATTGCTGTTTTGAGGGGTCCTTGGTGCTCTCTGAGCTTTGGTGTATTTCTTGAAGATGTTTCATTACCCAAACTAGGTAACTTCCTCAGTACTAGTGATGATACACCAAGCTCAGAGAGCACGAAGTATTCCTCATTTCAACCCTGGGTTACAAATATTCTCCTTAATTGCCGTTTTATTTCAGAGTTAATATTCTGGATTGTAGTTGATAGGTTGTGACTTGTTGGTTAATTTTTTTTTTAAATTGATTTATATGCCATCCTTCTCCGGAGACTCAGGGCGGCTTACTATTCGTTAAGCAATAGCCTTCATACTTTTGTATATTTATACAAAGTCAGCTTATTGCCCCACAAACAGGGTCCTCATTTCACCTACCTTAGAAAGGATGGAAGGCTGAGTCAACCTTGAGCCTGGTGAGATTCGAACTTTCTAATTGCAGACAGCTGGAGTTAAATTAAAATGCATTAGTCTGCTGAGCTATCCAGGCTCCATGGTCTTAAGGCGCCTCCAACAGATCTTTTCACTTATCAACCGAGTTTATCAGCATAATTTCGTGGAACATCCAAATGAGGTTGCAGTCTATCTGTTAGGCAGTAGCTTATGTTTTATTTCTTTTTCCTCTGTTACACCTCTGGATGAAAGCCATCGTTTAAAGTGGAAACATAGGATTGTTGGGTGGGATTTTATTCTTAGCAAGAATTTTCAGGATAGCTTGGATTTTAAGTACAGGTAGCCCTCGACATATGACCTCAATTGAGTGCAAAACTTCTGTTGTTAAGTGAGACATTTGTTAAGTGAGTTTTGCCCCTTTTTGTGACCTTTTTGCCACAGTTGTTAAGTGAATCACTGCAGTTCTTCAGTTAGACACACGGTTGTTAAGTGACTCTGGCTTCCCCATTGACTGTGCTTGTCAGAAGGTCACAAAAGAGAGTCACATGACCCCGGGACACTGCCACTGTCATGAGTCAGTTATCAAGTACCTGGATTTTGATCACATGACCACGGGAATGCTGCAGTGTGAAAAATGATCATAAGTCATTTTTTTTCAGTGACGTTGTAACTTTGAACTAAATGACCTAAATGAACTGTTGTACGTTGAGGACTACCTATATTAGGGTTCCTTCCATATTGCTCGAGCACAAGTTGTATTTCGCACAATTAAAATATATTTTTTTTATATTTTAATTGTTTGTATTTGCAAACAATTAAAATACAAATAGAAGAAATTATAAACCAACAGATAGAAATGAGGCCAGAAACGTTCTTACTGGGAATAATTACCGGACCATATGAAAAAGAAATAAGATATTTAATTATTCACATATAGACAGCAGTACGAATAGTTTTCGCTCAAAACTGGAAAAATGATGATATACCATCAGACGACAAGGTGATTAGTAAAATTATGGAATGTGCGGAAATGGACAAGCTCACAAAGGAGATACGAGAAAAAGATGAAACAGATTACTGCTTAGTTTGGAAGAAATGGTATAAATAGTTGGAGGAGAAAAGGGAAAAAAGATATGAAATAAATGAGAAGATATAAATTGTGGAAAGGAAATTAGGTACCAGTTTATGTTAATTGTAAATTAAATATTTAGATTAAGAGAATACGTATAGATGATATACTAGGAATATATGTATAAGGGATATATTAAAATAAGAAAGAGAAAATGTATAAATATAAATATAGATTACTGATGCGAAATGTTGAAAAGAAGATGTAAAGATGGATCTTTGTTTATTTGTTTGTGTGTTTTGTTGTTGTTTGTTCGTATTAAAAAAACATTTAATTAAATATATATATATATATATATATTTAAAAATTCCTAAAAAGATTTATATCAGAATTTCAAAATAATACAACTGAATCACACCTCTACCTTTTTAGAAAAAACAACGCAGGGCAGAATCCAATGATTTATTTGGCTATGTGGAAGTGGTTATACTTATTCCAGTGTAGCCACCATTTCTATGTGCTCTTAAAACCTGCTCCGGGCAAAAAAAAGGGACAAGAGGAAGAACAAAATGTTCTAAAAGTGCTATTATATGAGACAATTTCAGCTCAGGTGACATCGGATGACAGCTTGTGCTTGGGATTTTATAAACAACAGTAAACAGGCAGTTCCAGAATTTCTCTTTTTAAATTGTAGATTGGATTGATAACTAAATATCAATCTATTATGAACAGACAGACCTATGAAAAAGTGGGACAGCTTGCCTCCAAAAGTTGTGGAGTCCGTAGTTGGGGCAGAACAGTGCTCCATCGCTGGATGTTTTTAAGAAGAGATTGTACAATTTGTCTGAAATGGTGTAGGGCAGTGATGGCTAACCTTTTTGCCATCGCGTGCCAAAAGTGGGGGGACCACGGTGGGGTCACACACACGCGTACCCACATCCATAATTCTATGCACCGCACCCCCCCCCGTACTGCCTCCGCTTTTGGCACAGGATGGCACAGTAGGCCCGTTTTTTGCTCTCCCTAGGCTCCAGAGCCTTTCTAGGAGCCTGGGGAGGGCAAAAATGGCCTCCCCCCCCCCGAGGCCCTCCGGAGGCCAGAAACTCTGTTTCCTGACTTCTGGTGGGCCCAGAAGGCCCGAAAATCAGCTGGCTGGCGCACGCATGCATGCCGGAGCTGAGCTCACATGCCCACCGATATGGCTCTGCGTGCCACCTGTGGCACCCGTGCCATAGGTTCGCCATCGCGGGTGTAGGGTTTCCTACTCGAGCAGCGGGTTAGACTAGAAGACCTCCAAGGTCCCTTCCTACGTTCTACGTTCCTATTTCTCAAAGGGGCCATTAAGCTCCAGAGACAGAAGTCATCCAGCTTTGGCTTCTTTTCCAAGCAGACATAGCTGCTTAAAGATAGATAACATCTGAGATTTTTAAAATGCTTAAAATAAATAGTTTTTTTAAAAAAAAAATGATTACACCTGATGTTGTGAAGATTGTTATGTTTAGATCTATAAGTCCCTGTGGGTTTAAAAATAAAAGGTTTTGATAAAATCCCTACCTGTACTTTATTTTTATGTGTGTTGCTACAGATAATACATTGGAATGGGAGGCTAAAGTACTAACAAACCCTATCTACATATATTCTCGAAGCGGTCCATTTTATTTAGGTGTTGACACATTTTTTTTCATTAGGTAAGTCAAATATTAGCAGCAATTTCCACCCTTCCACACACCTACGCCTACCTATTTATGACACATTTTAGTTTCCCGTGTGGATATGTGTGTGTTCAGTGTCCTAGTAACTCATAACAAGATAACTTGCATTGTCTGCGAAGAAAAACATATTAGTACCAATGGTTCCATTGATTAAATGATACAAGTTAATCATAAATTTGTAGAAAGGGGGTGGGGAGGGGGAGGAAGAATCTCTCTATCAAATTTCCAAAAGGGTTATTTTCAGTTTTCTTGTATATTAATGAGTTAAATTGTCCAACTATTTAATATGCTTATGCAGTTTCATTACTTAAAATATCAGTTCATTAGCTACTGAAATCAGAGAAGTCTCTGCACATAATTTGACCAAGAATATCCACAGGATAGAGGGAAGCGGTGGCTCAGTGACTAAGACACTGAGCTTGTCGATCAAAAGGCCTGCAATTCAACGGTTCGAGTCCCTAGTGCCTCATAACGGGGTGAGCTCCCGTTACTTGTCCCAGCTTCTGCCAACCTGGCAGTTTGAAAGCACTTAAAAGATGCAAGTAAAAAAATAGGGACCACCTTTGGTGGGAAGGTAACAGTGTTCCGTGTGCCTTTGGCGTTTAGTCATGCCGGCCACATGATCACAGAGACGTCTTCAGACAGCTCTGGCTCTTTGGATTTGAAACATAGATGAGCACTGCCCCCTAGAGTCAGGAACGACTAGCACATATGAGCAAGGGGAACCTTTACCTTATCTGTTCTAAGATTGCCGGTAATATTTATCAGAGGGATATGAAATAATGTTAAAAGAAATTCTTCTAAACCCATTATTATTTATTGGCATTGAATAAATTTGGGAGAAATTATTTCTGGCATAACTGGCATTATGAAGTTAGAATATCTGCTTTTCAAGTAAGAGGTTCTTTCTGATAGCACGTGACTAATTTTGTGTTATTTTCATCAACTATACAGTTACATAAGAAAGCATGAGGAAGAAACAAGCTTTGAAAAATAAAGTGGTAAATTTAATATGATTTCCTTTCCTTCTAGTGGCTTATTAAGCTCCTGGTCATTTCTGAAGATGGTAAATTGCTCAGGAAAAGATATTAACTTTTGCATTGCTTTGAAGTACTTATGGAATCGATTTCTCAGGTACTCGCTACCAAAATTTTCTTTTGCAATGTTTTGATAATATAGCAAAGTGGACATGGAGTCATTTTTTTTTTATTTGAAAGTTGTGCTGACAGACAGCACACATGATTTGGGAATGTTATAAAAAGAAGCATGAGTGTATTAGCATGTTCATTTGGAAATTTCTGGGGAGAATAATTTTCATTTGCAAAATATAATTGAAAAAGTAATAAAAAATGAGGAGGTTAAAATACTGTGGGGATTTCCGAATACAGACTGATAAAGTTCTGGCTCATAATAGATATAACTGTGGTTGAAAGAAGAAAGTGTAATTAATTGATGTGGCAATACTAGGGGATAGTAGAATAGAAGGCAGACAATTGAAGTTCATAAAATATCAAGATCTGGTTCCAGTAGTTATCGGCACACTTAGAAAACTACGACTTAGAAAAATGACCAAATTTCCATCCACACTGCTTGAATCTACACATATATTACTCTGATACATTATGGCATACTAGGTCACCATACTACCAACTTACATATTCCAAATCTAAAAAGTTAAATTAATAAATGCTCTTTGGTATATGGAGATAAGTTAAAGCCACGGTGGTGCAGTGGTTAGAGTGCAGTACTGCAGGCTACTTCTGCTAACTGCCGGCTGACTGTAATTTGGCAGTTCGAAACTGACCAGGCTTAAGGTTGACTCAGCCTTTCATCTTTCCAAGGTGGGTAAAATGAGGATCCAAATTGTTAAGGGCAATATGGTGACTCTGTAAACTACTTAGAGAGGGCTGTAAAACACTGTAAAGTGGTATATAAATTTAAGTGCTATTGCTAAAGGAGTATTGAAAAAGTTGAAAGAGTGATTGAAAAATGTCACAATAGCCATCACAGCAGTGCAATTTGAAGTTCACCTGGTTTTATGTGCTTTACAGTGCCCGTAAAAATACACACCAGGCTTCTTGACTTTTTTCAACCACACCCAACAGGCACCTCTCTAAAGGGGACTCAGCTATAAAACTCACAATGCTTGATAAATTGACTCTTTTTACTATCATTGCATTTGTAGACTTCAGCCACTCCATATGTATTCTGTGTGTCTTTTGGTTGGGTTGTATTCTGTTACTCCATGGGGAGCACTGTGGGAGTTCTTGAAATTTGACTTGGAGAATTGTAGAAGAAGGTGGTGGACCAACTTATTGTTGATAAACAACTTCATTGCTGGACCCGAGTTGGTACGTTTTCGACACTGGAATGCCGACAATTTGTCCTGGTTTGCATGAATTTCTTCTCCAGTCCTCTTGATTGTGGTTGTGGGCAGAAAAGAGAAAAAATTGCGAGTGACCCATCAGCCATTAGCACAACACTTATACGTATAGGATGGTCAAAAGCTGAACAGATGACTACATCTTTTATATAATGTAAAATCTAGGTCACAGAATTAGCCCTGAATGTGTTCATCATGTCTTAATGTCTCAAGAATACATAGTGAAATGTGCTTTAGAATTTAACTGTGGGAAGTTTTTTTAATAAATCTGTTGAATGTTGATTACGTGCACAGAGGAAAGTTTTTTATGAATCAAGCTGAAGAAAAATTGGGTGGATCAATCTGTACTTTGAACCACAGTATTAAGAAATATTGCTTACCCTTTGCAAGAAAAGTTTAAAACAAAGAATGAAATCATCTGTTAAGGCAGGGGTGTCTAACTTTGGCAACTTTAAGCTCCCAGAATTTCCCACGCTGGCTGGAGAATTCTGAGAATTGAAGTCTACAAATCTTAAAGTTGGCAAGGTTGGACATCCCTATGTTAAGGGAAAGGACTGCCAAATAATAGGTTATCCTTTCTAGGGTGACTTCGGATCTAGCAACCTTTCTTCTAAAAATTAAAAATGAAATAGCTATAAGGCTATCCCTTGATTTTCACCATAATCCTGGAAAATCAACAACTGTACCATAGAGCAACTTAAAACATAGAAACAAAAATGTCCTTTGTGCATATAGTCTGTCTTTATATATATAGCTGCCTATTTTTAAAATGTACGTTTTCTATGTGCTTTTCAGTGTAATGGATGGACATGGTATCTTGCAAACGATTTCCAATTTTATTTCATAACACCCCTGCTAGTCTTCCTTTCCAGCAGGTGAGTATCTTGCGAGAACCTGCCACTGTCCATAATACTGAAATAAATGTAAATGTAAATATGTAGATATCTGGTTGTCTTATTGTTTAGAAATATGTGGGGTGGAAATAGCAGCCCCTCGAAGTAACAATACCCCAATCAAGGAACTGCCAAACAAGCTAACAGCCCAACCAAACAACCTCCAAAACCATTCCTGCCAATAGGGCAAGCTACTAGAATATAAAGTGAGAGAAAACCCCATTCCTTAGTAGTACTGATGATGTTACCTAGTTTGGTAATGAAACGTCTGCAAGAAAACAGCCAAGTTCAGAGAGCACTAAGGACACCTCAAGATGATTCTCTTGGTGGGTAGGAAATCCCCATCCTATTTAATGGAAATGGTTATGAGGGAAGGTCCTGTGTGATTTTCTATGCATTTGTCTTAGAACAAATACACATTTTATCTGTGGAGATTCTCAGTCATCCACGTCATGGTTGTCCCAAAGATGGTTTTTCCAAAAGGCAACTAGACTTTCTGAGTAGAGACCAAGAAAGTCCAGTTGTCTTTTGGAAAACCACCTTTGGGACAAATGGACATTTCATTAACCAGGCCTCATTTGGGTCCATATTCTCTGCATTGCAAAAAAAAAAAAAAAATCAAGTGTACACCCTCATTCTATTCACAGCAGAAAAATGAATAATCCTGTTTCTCTGGTTTAAGAGCCACATTCAAAAAGCATGAAAGTAAGCCTTTAGGTCAGTGATCGCATGTGCGCATGCCCACATCCATAATTCTATATGCCCTGCCCCTGCGTATGCACATGTGACACACACATACACCCCCGCTCCCCTCCCCTACTCCTGGCACGTAATGGTCCAGTAGGCCCGTTTTTCTCTCTCACCAGGCTCCAGAGCCTTTCTAGGAGTCTGGGGAGGGCGAAAACGGCTTTCCCCACCCCCCCCAGAGGCCCTCCGGAGGCTGGAAATGGTCCACTTGCCAACTTGCCCAGAAGGCCCGAAAATCAGCTGAGCTTGTGTGCCCCCCAAAATGGCTACACGTGCCACCTGTGCCATAGGTTCGCCATCACGGCTCTAAGTCCATAGATGAAACATTTCCATCTGTTGCTTCTGTTTCTTTTTATTTTGGCAGAAGGAAATGCTGGCTTGTCATCGCAGGAACTTTTCTCTTCCTGGCAACGTTTACAGCTACAGCTCTGCTTTCATTCGTCTATCGGCTTCCTGTAGCAAACCCACATGATATGAGGTAAGGTGCTTTAAAATGTTTTCCTTCATAGTTGCTCACTTACTGACAGGCTGAGAAGAATCCAAAATTTGTTTGTGAACTGAGTCGAATCTTTCCTGGAAAAGGGAAAAGAAGAAGTTGGCAGGAAGAAATAGGGACATAGAACATAAAGAAAGAGCTGCTATGGCTGGGGTTAAAAGACATTCTTGAACCTGAAAAAAAGTTAACATTATAAGAAGTCAGAGGTTTGGTTAGGACTGAATATCATTAGAGCAAAAATTGAAATAAATCAAAATAGAAAAAGGCACAAATACTCTTGTTTGCTCTCTCTCTCTCTCTCTCTCTCACTCATAAACTGAATAGAATAGAATAGAATAGAATAGAATAGAATAGAATAGAATAGAATAGAATAGAATAGAATAGAATAGCAGAGTTGGAAGGGACCTTGGAGGTCTTCTAGTCCAACCCCCTGCTTAGGCAGGAAACCCTACACCACTTCAGAAAAACTTAAAAACTTCCAGTGTTGGAGTATTCACAACTTGTTGTGAGGCAAATTGTTCCACTGATTAATTGTTCTAACTGTCAGGAAATTTCTCCTTAACTCTAAGTTATTCATAACCTTCAAGATTAAATGCAGACAGCAATTAGGAATTTGAAAGACAATTGACTTCAACTGGTTCCAACTAAGGTGCCCCAATCTGACTTACATTCAAATCTAAAGTGAGATTTGGAGACCCAAAAGTTCTCCAATTGAAGATTGTGGAACTGTTTGCAACATCATTATTTGTTAATACAATTGGATGTTATTTGCAAGAAAACTAGAATTTTGTGAAGAGATGAAATTGACTCACGGATGAGGCAATTAGTCTAAATTATCCACCCTCTTCCAAAGGGTTTATTTAATTTTAGAAGAGGCAATTGCCAAACATTCACTACCATTAGTAATGATTAAAGTTAAGTCTAAGAACCAAGAACACAAAATACTTGGATAGTTCCTAAGAAAGAGAAAAGAAAAAAAATATTCAGGACAGCCTTACAACCCTTGATCTAAGAAAGATCATGCTAAGAAAGAAACTTTTCTAAGAAAGTTAGTTGTTCGGTCTGAACTAATCGTTCAGATTTTTTAAAAATAAAAATTAGCATCTCGAGAAGAGAAAAGAGAAGAGAATTCTTTATTGGCCAAGTGTGATTGGACACACAAGGAATTTATTTTAGGTGCATATACTCTCAGTGTACATAAGGAGAATAAAATACATTCATCAAGAATAAAAAGATACAACATTTAGTGATAGTCAAGATTACTAATAAGATAACAAGTCGAACTAGGAAACAAATAAAAATAATATCAATTGAAAAATACAAGCAACATATTTATAGTAATTAGTGGGAAGAGATAGATCTCTTCTTAGTAAGGAAGAAAAGAAGAATAGTAATACAGTCTTAGTACATTGTTTGACAGTGTTGTGGGAATTATTTGTTTAGCAGAGTGATGGCATTCTGGAAAAAGCTGTCCTTGTGTCTAGTTGTTTTAGTGTGCAGTGCCCTATAACGTCTTTTTTGAGGATAGAAGTTGAAACAATTTATGTCCAGGATGTCTGGGGTCTGTAGATATTTTCACAGCCCTCTTTTTGACTCGTGCAGTAAACAGGTCCTCAATGGAAGGAAGGTTGGTAGCAATTGTTTTTTCTGCAGTTCTAATTATCCGTTGAAGTCTGTGTCTGTCTTGTGGGGTTGCAGAGCCAAACCAGATAGTTATGGAGGTGCAGATGACAGACTCAATAATTCCTCTGTAGAACTGGATCAGCAGATGAGAAATAGCATGCATGAAAATTTATTCCATTTAATTCACAGTTGACTGAGATCCTTTTCTCTTAATTACCTTTTTAAAAGACAAAAAATGTGAATGTTCCACAGCCGATAAAGAGGTGGTTTTTATAGTTTTTTATTTCAATCCAAATCTCTATTCACAAAAGTATTATAGCTTTTGCCAATTTGTGAGTTAACATCAATAATATTAATTAGATTTGTTTATTGTTATTCAGTTTCAAAGAATTTCAACAATCATTGACCAAACAAGCTTTAGTTCATAATATTCTTTTTTGTCCATTTAAGTTGCACCAAAATAAGTTTTATTCTGCTTTCAGGAAAACGTCCACTGTGATGTATTTTCTAGAGTATTACTCAAAACCTTACTGCCGATATGGTCCATTTCTAGTTGGTGTATTTCTTGGCCTGTTCATGAATCGCCACCAACCATCAATCCTACGAACCAAGGTAAATGAAAGATCTGCTTAACAAAACAATTAATAAATAAAATGGCCCGAATAAAATTGGGCTCCCTAGAACCTTTGCAGGAGCGGGTTTCAAAACCCGTCACTACCGGTTCACTTGTGGGTGCGCTTGCGCTCATGTGCTCGTGCAACGCTTCTGCACATGCACAGAACATCCCGGCGGGTGGGCGGAGCCTCCTGCTGCCGCCGCCGCTACCCGTTTGCCCGATCCGGGGCAAACCGGTAGCAACCTATCACTGAACCTTTGTCCTATTGTTGGCAGGTTACTATTGTTACTGAGGACAAGAATGAATTGCAAACTATAAATTAAAACTTCAGTCTTCAGCATGTTTATTGAGGAAGGAATGCTTTGAATGAGTGCCTATCATAAGTTCTCTGTCTCAGAAATTTATAGTGTAGGTTAGTGTAGTGTAGTCTTACACTTCTGAATAAATTTTGATTCATTCTGTATTTGCTTATCTATAGTCCCAACTAATTGATACTCTGGTTTACAGAGTTGACCCTTAAAGGTAGGATCTTCCAGATGCATTAACAAAATGAGAAGTTCTCAAAGGTACTTTTTCAAAAGGCAACTGGACTGCTTTTTCCTTGAGGAAGAAATGATGTTTCGCTTGTCATCCAAGAAGCTTCATTGGTTCTGACAGGATGGCGAGGGCAATGGAAGAATTAGTCCTGAAAGAAGGGGAAGGGGGCTTGGAAGGATCATATTTCTTTGCAGTCATCTGGTCATTAGCACTCTCCCTGAGAGCTCTTGAGACCACTTGTGGGTTTATCTGTGCCCTCAGGTTCACCTGTATCAGAGTGCAAATGGAGAGGGTACCTTATTGGAGCTACTGAAAGGACTGTGTTGTAGATAGAAGATAGGAGGGGTGTTGGGATGGGGGGAGGTTTGCCCCTGAATCGTGAACCAGCACATAAGTAAACACACTAGGACTGAAATAAAACTAGCAGAGGAGTCTTGTATAAAAATATACTTTACTACAAAACTTTTAAAAAACACTGTATCTTTAAAAAAGCACATTAATAACAAAGTCTTATCTTGGTTAAATGAAGCCAGGCCGTCTCCCTAAATTCCTCTCCACAATACTGAAACCAGTCCTTGGGAAAAACTAACAAGACATTGAATGGCTTCGGTGTCGATACATCATCGAGGTAGTAGAAGGGCAGCAGCATGGGCTTCAAAGTAAAAGTCACCTGTAAAAGCAATCCAAACAGCAAACATGGCTTGAAGCTTCTGGCAGGGAAACTGTCCAGCGTATCCCTCTGATCGTAGCAGCAAATGTTCAAATGTTGGCTTGCGTGCTTCAACAAAAGCAAAAGGCAAGCCGAAGGTAGAAACTTCAAAAGGCTCCTGGCTATCTCAGCACACAGCTGCAAGATAGCTACATGGGAGTAACACAGCTTCTCGGCTTCTTCTCCACTGCTATCTCTGCTGCAGGCGTCGGGGCTTCCCAGCAGAGTTCTCCTCCCTTCTTTCAGGTCTGCGTCCAGGTGCCTCAGCACTGGCTCTGCATCTAGGCCTAAACTGTGTCTAGGCCCAACTAGCAAGGAGAAAGGTCCGTGCTTATATGGTAAACTAACCTGCAATTAACTAGGGCGGGGAAGGCTTGCAGTTAATTGCAGACCGGAGATGGCTTGATTAAGTCCATACAGTTTGTAGCTGATCAAGTGGCCACAGCAATCCTGAAAACACTTCCTGACAAGGGATCTTATCCTCTCCCTCTGTTGAGAGGCAGGGGTGCCATTCAGCAGGTTCTGACAGGTGCTGGAGAACTGGTGGCGGAAATTTTGAGTAGTTCAGAGAACCGGCAAGTACCACCTCTGGCTGGCCCTAGAGGGGGTGGGAATGGAGATTTTGCAGTATCCTTCCCCTGCCATGCTCACCAAGCCATGCTCATAGAACCAGTAGTAAAAAAACTTAAATTTCACCACTGGAGAGAGGGTACTCAATGTTAACATAAATGGCCTCTTTTATCCCTCCTTCAAACCAATGGTCCTCTCTATGAAGAATGTGGAAATGAGATGGCCTTCCTTCATCCTGTTTCCATATTCCCATAGTATTATCAATGCCATGTACAAATATTGTAGATCAGGGCCGTCAAACTCAAGGCCCATGGGCTAAATCTGGCCTGCAAGGTGCTTAGATCTGGCCCACGGGCCCGCCCTGGAAAAAGGAAGGACTGGACTGTGGTGCTTCTGCCAGTGAAAACGGGGCTCGGGAGGGTCACCTGCAGGCCTCCTGGGTTCGGTTTTTTGGTCGTGATGGCCTTCTGCAGCCCTTTCCCAGTGAAAACGGAGCTCGGGAGGACCGTGTGGTCCATTTTCACTGGCAGAGGGTTGCAGGAGGCCGTCACGGCCAAAAACGGAGCCTTGATGAGTGATGTTGAGTTGGACAGGACCCCTGGCCCCCCAGCGACAAACACAACCCTGATGCAACCCTCAATGATCTCGAGTTGGACACCCTTGTTGTAGATCATGGTTTCCTTCTGGTTCACCGTACAGTCTGGGCCGAAGAGAAATTCTCCAACTTTCATATGGCAGCCTCCTTGCAATATGGGAAAACCAAGAACAAGAAGTGCCATCTGCAATAAAATATACGGAATATTTTCCTACAAAGTATCTTCTAAGCTATTCCTTTCCATGGTCTGGTCTCATCTTTCCGTTATTCCACCATGCAGGAGTCAAACAGCATTCCTTGCCCTCTAAGCACTGACTGTTTTCATGGAATCATTTCCAATTATTTTTTCTTTCTCTGGAATGCTCCTTGTATTTCTACATGGTGTGCATTTCTCCTGGGTCTACCTCGCTCCTGTGCAAAACAAAGGAAGGATGAGTCAGGTGTATAGAAGTTTACTGGCATGAACTACTAATTGAAGATGCCTGGAGGACTCTATTTTGGCTAGTAAGAGAAGTACCTTTGATTCCTGATATTGGAGTCATTTAAAACGATATGTGAATCTTTACCTCGGGCAAAGTCTCCTTGATCTCATAAAGATGTGTTGAAGGCATGTTACGAATTAAGGAGGAATTTGAAAAAGAAAAGTAGCCTAGATCAATATGGGGAGCAGAGCTGTCAGGAGAAAGGATGGTAATAAAAACTAAGACCTAAACAGGATTTGAAGCAGGGATCTGTAGTTTTTATTATATTATATAATATTTATAATATTATCTTCTCATCCATCTTTTCCAGCATCAGAACTTTCTCCAGAGAAGTGGGTACTATCACATAATGTGTCCGAATTAGCATAATTTGAGACTGGTCATTTGTACCTTGAGTGAGAACTCAAGGTTGATTTTCCCAAAGGTGCTTTTTCAAAAGGCAACTGGACTTTCTGTTTTTTCTCTGAAGACATTTCGCTTGTCATCCAAGAAGCTTCTTCAGCTCTGACTGGGTGGTGGAAGAATGGAAGGATTCTTGGATGAGAAGCGAAACGTCTTCAAAGAAAAACAAGAAAGTCCAGTTGCCTCTTGAAAAAGCACCTTTGGGAGAACCATGACCTGGATGGCTGAGAGAATCTCCATAGACATATAGGCTGAATGATCTACAGATAGTGATCAACTTACAACAGTTACTTACAACAGTTGATTTAGTGACTTTGAGGGCGATCTGGCTGCGACATCTGTCACCCCATTGATCGCCAGGGTTGATTCAGCTGATCTGGCTGGCTAGGCGGGTGTCTCCTTCCTCCCTCACCATTCCATGTGTGTCCCTCCCGAAGCTGCGTGCTCGGTGGAAGAGGACGACCATCCCAGATAGAAGGACTGTACCGATCTTCGGTCAAGGGTATACGATAGCTGCGCTCCCCTGCTAGAACCTCCAAACAAGCTCAAGGGAAAAAAGTGTGTTATGACCATTTTTCACACTTATGACCATTGCAGCATCCCCACGGTCACATGATTTATATTTGGATGCTCGAAAACTGACTCACATTTATGACGGTTGCAGCATCCTGTGGTTATAGGATCCCTTTTTACGACCTTCTGAGAAGCAAAGTCAATGGGGAGGCCAGATTGGCTTAACAACCATGTTACTAACTTTTAACAACTGCAGTGACTCGCTTAACCAATGTGCCAAGAAAAGTTGTAAAATAGGGCAAAACTCACTTAACAAATTTCTCACTTAGCGACATACATTTGGGGCTCAATGGTAGTCATAAGTCGAGGACTACCTGTATTTGTTTTTTTCCCCCCAAATATTATGCCTTGCACCATTCTTAACTTTGTAGGTAGAGATACATCACAGCATGTAATTTTTCCAAGACCTTCATGGCTCTTCTGTGAGAATTCTGGGTTGATTTGTTCTATGATACATTTCTTTGTTTTCTTGGCTGTCCATGGTGGTCTCAGGAATCTTCTCCAAAGCCAAAGTTCGAAAGTGTCAACCCTCTTCTTATCTTGACCACATGGATAGCAAAATTTATTATATCTAATTTAAATTAGAAATAAATTAATATTGTGCCTGTATGCTTATTCCCCACATATCTGAGAATGTCTCCCTATTGTCACATTAAAAAATTAAATTCAATGGCAATTTTTGGGATGTTTATAGGGAGTGACATCAAAAAGGAAGAGTCTATATCAAGCGTCAGCAACCTGCGGCTCTGGAGCCGCATGTGGCTCTTTCACCCCTCTGCTGCGGTTCCCTGTCACTCAAAACATGTGTCACAACCACCAATGTGCGACACCTGCTGGCATGCGATTTATTGAGCCTACCCCTGGTAGGCCAACCATGGATAAATCCAAGAAAAGAAAAATTTCAGAAGAAAACAGAAGGTTTAATTCAACTACATATGCTAGTTTTGTGGCCGCTTAAGAAATAGTCAGGCATGGGAAGGGTTTTGTGGCTCCCGGTGTTTTCTTTTTTGTGAGAAACGGGTCCAAATGGCTCTCTGAGTGTTTAAAGTTGCAGACCCCTGGTCTATATAGAAGGTAAGCAATCTGTAGAGTCGAGAGTGGGAAGCAAAAAGGCTGACAAAATAGAGGGCAGAAGAAATTGTCTAAAGAGGGGGAGAAGAGACTGGTTCAACCTTCATTTGAAATTAAGGTATTGCAAAGTATTAGGGAAGAACCAAAGTGAGCACAAATGTACCGTACGTATTCTCCTCATCTTCCTGCAGGTTCAGGCTTGTATTGGTTGGCTTTGTGCCCTGATCTCCATGTCAATGGTGATTGCTTTGGCCTACACTTTAGAAGACTCCCACAGCTTCTATTCACCTGTACTCGCCATTTATCAAGCTATTCATCGGACGGTTTGGGCGATTGGTGTAGGATGGATCATTTTCGCATGTAAGGAAGGCTATGGAGGTATGATATCCAAGGAGAAAGGAGCCTTTTTTAAACATGGAAACTGCTAGCAATGGCATAGCAGTTAAGACGTTGGGCTGTCAACCGGACGGTGGGCAGTTCGAGACCCAAGTACCACGTGAATGGGTGAGCTCCCTTTTGTGCCTCAGTTCCTTTCCACCTAGCAGTTTGAAAGCATGCAAATGCAAGTAGATAAATAAAAACAACTTCAGTGGGAAGGTAACAGGGTTCCATGTGCTTTGGCACAGAGTGATGTTGGCAACATGACTACAGAAGTGTATTTGGACAATGCTGGCTCCCTTGGCTAGGAAACAGAGACGAGCACCGCCCCCTAGAGTCAGGCATAACTGTGGACAGGACAAACCTTTATTTTTTTCCCTAAAAGTTGCTTAAGGACAACTTTTCTTCTTTTTCTCCCCTGCCCCACTGAAACATCAACATAAGCAAGATTTATCTTGCTTGGTGCTGAGAATGAGAGCAGGTGCATTTATATCCTTCCACCTTTATGAGTGGGTTTCTTGAGGTTGAACCTTAGAACCTGGCTTTCTGAACTGGAAGAATAAGGAGCAATTAAAATAACAGGATCCTCTTCCTATATATTCTTCAGAAATACTTTCCAAGAGTTTCTTTTCTTTCTCTTGCATTTTTTGGTCTTCTCTTCAGTTACCAAGGTTCTTAGAATGACTTTCATGCCCTCAAAAAAACCCCACACCCTTCTACAGTCTTGCATTGTAAAGGATACAAAGTACTAGAGGTAAGAGGAAAATATGTAGAATCAGTCATCAATTGTTCAAATTACCTTGTACTGTGATCCCAAATGAAAGAATCTATTTATTAGACAATAAAAGAAAAATCCCTAACCCAATCCTGCTGCACTATGTGAATTTATTGCACATTGTGCTGGCCCCACAAGTCAATCGTACTATGTTGTTATAAAGTTATTTTCCATTCAGAAGCCTGACAGCCCACGGATAAAAACTGAGAACATTTACAAGGACACCTTGGAAACAAGTTGTTGTTCTTTAAGAGCTTAAGAGATATAAACGTACCCATTCTGGATCAGATAAGTTTCATTCCATATTCCCTGTCATCCAAGGGCCAAACCGATACATTTAGGAAGCTCACAAACCAGAAGGGAGGGGAAAGAAAGAAAGAACCCCCCAACAAGTATTTAAAATATCCTCCCTAGAACAGAGGACAACCATCAATATTAGGGGAGCACTCAATTCTCTTCCCATTCCTGTTTAACATTTATGTCATGGTTTCCCAAACTTGACAGCTTTAAAATCTGTGGACACCAATTCCCAGAATTCCCCAGCTAGCCAAACAGCAATTATTTTATTATTTGAGGTATCAGAGTTTGTTGCAAAAATCAAATCCAGAAAGCACACACAGGCAGACTGAGGCAGCAGGATTCATTAACTTCTTTATATACATAATAATACACAAAGATAAATATACAATACCAATACAGATTCTTCTTCAACAGTTACAAGCAAAACACAAGGCAGGAGAGAACAATTAGTTTCATTTCAGCAGAGCAGACAAGTTCACAGTCTGCTTTCAGTTTCAATTCTCTGCACAGACTCAGAAGCTGCAGACTAAGATATGCCCTGACTCCAGTCTGTCTCAGCTCCAATTGGCTGACTTAGTTGCTATGCCTAATCATTGGCTGACCTTGTTACCATGTCTCTGCCAGTTGATGAATAATCTGACATTAGGAAAACAACTAAAGCTTGTTGCTTACAGATTTGTGTTGGTTTCCCCTGGCAGGATTCGTCAACACAATACTTTCATGGAGTGTTTGGACTGTGGTTGCAAGAATTAGCTATGCTTGCTATTTGGTGCATCCAATGATCATCTTATTATATAATGGACTTCAAGAAACTTTGATACATTACTCAGACATCAATATGGTGAGTGTGCAAGAAACACATGTGAAGGAAAGCACCAGCTTCCAGCATCATATTGATCTGTCCAAAAGTTTTGATGCTCCCCATAGGTCTAGTTGGAGGGTAAAGAGCATTCTTTTGAGATAGTTTGTTTTCTGATAAATTGATGTTTTGGGATTGGCTGAGCCCGTTATGGGAGCCATTTTGTGAACAAATGTATTTCCCATTGTAGCCATTTTGGTACAGGTAGTCCTCAACTTAAGACCATTTGTTAAGCAATAGTTTGAAATTACGACATGGCTGAAAAAAATGGACTTATGACCTGGGCCTGAATTTATAGCCTTTGCAGCACTCCTGGGCAGGGATGAAATTTACTTACCTTCCCTAATGGTTCGCAAATGTGTGCACTGTGAAAGAGCTGAAGAAGCTTCTTGGATGAGAAACGACATGTCTTCAAAAAAGTCTCGTTGCCTCTTGAAAAAAGTATCCATCTTAAAGTTGCCAAGGTTGAGAAATACTGCATAGGGTGATTGAAGCCTTTACATGTGTATGATTTCTCTGAAGGAACTCAGTACATGTTGACTTTCCAAGGGGTAACTTTCATAAGTTCAATTTCTCTTTTCATCTGTTCCCACTCATTCTTGAAATATATATCTATATTGTGTAAAGATAGATAGATAGATGAGAGAGAGAGAGAGAGAGAGAGAGAGATGATAGATAGATAAATAGATAGCTAGAGAGAAAGAGATAGAAGAAAGAGAGAGAGAGAGAGAGAGAGAGAATGATAGATAGATGATAGAGATACAGATATAGATAGATAGATAGATAGATAGATAGATAGATAGATAGATAGATAGATATAAATTGTGTGTGTGTGTGTGTGTGCGCGTGTGTGTGTGTATGTATATGTATATGTGTGTATTTCAAGAATGAAATATGCATATTGGAAATAGGTCTCCTTTTCCCTGTTCTTATCCTCTTGTTTTGATTCAGCACCGTCTATAGCTAAGCTTGCCTGTGCTGACCATAACTATTGATTGATTGATAAAATTTATAGGCTGCCCATCTTACCTCAAGGTAACTATTTAATTAAAGCTTCCCTTCCAATGGCTGAACACTCAGAACCGCTAATACCTTACAAAACCAAACAGCTTTGATTTTGTTTGTGCTTCTCCGTTTAGTTCTACTTGTTCCTTGGACACTGCCTGATGACATTCATGGTAGGAATGGCATTAACAGCGATGGTTGAGACTCCTCTTCAAAAGTTAAAGACGTCTTTGAGTTCCATGCACCAACATGGATCAAGGATTTAGAAGAGCAAGGTAGAAAGATGGGGTATCATGCAGACCTCCTCTGGAATTTCTGAACCTAACCAAATTGGGGTTTCTTGGAGGGGGGAATTGTGCCTCCAAATGTTGTATTTCAACACCCTGGATTCCACTATCCACATGGATAAAAGCTAGAACCTGTAATATTCAAATGTAAGCATGCATTATTTTGGAGTAAATAAAATTAAGACAGTTGCATAACATTATTACAATATGTGATCCATATACAGTAAAAGATTATATATTCCCTTTACTACATCTTACCACATATCAGATGTGATTAGATTACACTTAGATATTTCTATTTTCACATGTATTTGTTTAACTAGAAGTGGTCTTCTCCTGTTCCAGTTGTTGAATATATTTGCTTTGGAGATACAGATAAGTATGGTAGGTATAAACTGTCAAATATCTAAAAAGTAATACCGTTTTTTTCGGAGTATAAAACGCACCTTTCCCCCCCCAAAAGGGAATGAAAATTTAGGTGTGTCTTATACACCAAATGTAGCCCCGCCCACACACTGGCCCCCACCCTTTGGCCTCTGCCTCCCAGCAATTTACCTCCTTGCAGCAAGCAGCAAGAAGAAACAGCCCATTCCAGCTTCAGCCTAGCCTAATTAGCACAAGTTGATTGTCCCTTGGATCAGCCTCCCGACTCTCAGCTGTTTCAGGCTGCAGGGATTGCCATGCCTATTGCTGCGAGGGCCTCTGCTGCTTGCTGCAAGGAGATAAATTGCTGGGAGCAGTTTTTTTTTTCTTGTACTAATCAAGCTATGCTGAAAACGAAAATGAAAGTAAAGCAGGCTATTTGCTGTTTGCAACAATTAGAATGGAATATGGAGCAAATAAATGGTTCAAAAATAGAATAAGTACACAAGAAGATGATGATGACTAACAAGATCAAGATAAGGTCACCCAATTCAAACACCATGATGCTGGGTCAGTGGTGGGATTCAAATATTTTTACTACAGTTCTGTGGGTGTGGCTTGGTGGGCATGGTGTGGCTTGGTGGGCGTGGCAAGGGAAGGATATTGTAAAATCTCCATTCCCTCCCCATCCCACTAACCTGCTTTCCAGCTCCCTGTGCAGGGCAACAAAAGAAGACCCAGCTGATCAGCTGGGACTCAGGAGGCAGAGAATAGATGGGGGTGGGGCCAGTCAGAGGTGATATTTGCCGGTTCTCCAAACTACTCAAAATTTGCACTACCAGTTCTCCAGATCTGGTCAGAACCAGCTGAATACCCCTTCTGCTCTGGGTGGCTTACACAGCATTAAAAAAAAAACACCAGTCAACCGAAAACCCCAGAACAATCAAGGGACTGTCTACTACAAATACATTATTAGAACAATGTCTTGCAGTATATTTGCACATTATGGGTATTCTTGAGTTATGACCATAATGGAGCTTGCAACTACTGTAAAAACATTGCCTCTATGTCCTGATGTGCAATATTCAGCCTTTTTGAACTTCTTTCTTCTTTGCAGTGAATCCATTTCTGTACACAATTAGCACTGCATTTGTGTATGTGTGTGCATGCGCGCACTTGTGTATATCCCATGATCACCAAGCAGCATATAGTTTCATTTGCACAGTAATTCAAAAGTAGGCTTAACCTGGACACCCCAAATTTCTCTCCGCTGGGCTCCTTCTCTTCATCCAGAAAACCTGTAGCACCCTTTGATATTCTTTGGCACGTAACTCTGTCCCTGAAAACTTCAAATTTTAATGACATCTCCGGAGGTTTGCCTCCAACTTTAATTAAGTCCCATGGATAAAAGTTTTGACCACTTCTCCACATAGCCTGGCAGAGAATAATTGTGTAGCCAAGTATGCCCCTGCCCTGGGCACAAAGAAATGATACTTTCAGAGAATTCTCATTTGCAATTCAGAAGTGCAATCTGTTACTTTCATCTCAGTATCTGGATGAATATTTCTGTGGTTACTTCGATGCTCTATAATAAAATAGGGCAGCTGTTTGCAACATATAATATACCGAACATAGTATGCAACATCCATGGTATGCAATATGTATGGTAACAATTGTGTACAGAAATCAACTGTAAGTTGAATAGGGAAAGTAATAAACCATGAAAGATGCTAGAGAGACCTTCTGATACCTTTCTTAAACTTATTTCTGCCTACAATTTTCCATATCACAGGGTTTAGAAGAGAGGAAAGAAGATTTAGCAGAAAAAAGTTCTTCCAGGATCTGTGTCAAAAAATTTTTTTAATTGACATCATCCCTACTTTTTAAAAAATGGTGAAGCTCTTATTCTGAGATTCTTAAGTCCTTTTGAAGATATGTTGGGCATATATATTGGGCATATGTGTTAGAAAAGTTGAAATATAGTCATTGAGAAAGAAGTAAAACTTCAAGGGAAGTTTAATTTCTAATTTCTTTGTTCCTTGTTGTCTATGCGGTCTACGAGGTTTGCTTGCTAAACAATATATAATAAAAGACTAAAATAAAATAGACCAGAGAACCATTTGACTGGGATGGTATAAGGCTTCAGTCTTAAGCAGAGGGTTGGACTAGAAGGCCTCCAAGATCCCTTCCAGCCCTATAATTCTATGATTCAGTAATGACATTGACCCAGTCTTCTACAAAGCTACTACATCAATGTCCAACGAAGTCTGAATTTCCTTTGGCCATTCTGTATGTAGAGGGCCTTTGTACATGAACATTTACTTACAGATAAACAACCGTATTTTTCAGAGTATAAAATGCACCTTCCCCCCCCCACTAAAAGGGGGTGAAAATTTAGGTGCGTCTTATACAGCGAATGTAGCCCTGCCCCCCCACCCTTTGGCCTCTGGCCCCCATCCTTTGGCCTCTGCCTCGCAGCAGTTACCTCCTTGCAAGCAAACAGCAAGAAAAAACATCTGCTTTCAACTTCAGCACAGCCTAATTAGCACAAGTTGATTGGATCGGCCTCCTGACTCTCAGCTGATTTGCTCTCAGCTGTTTTGCACAGGGCTCTGCTGCTTGCTGCAAAGAGGTAAATTTCTGCAGCAGATTTTTTTTCCTTGTGCTAATCCAGCTATGCTGAAAACGAAAATGAAAGTAAAGCAGGCTGCTTGCTCTTTGCTGCAACAAGGCAAAACTGCTCAGAGGCAGAGGGAGATTTCTTTTTCTTCTTTTCCTCACCAAAAAAGATAGGTAAGTCTTATATTCCGGTGCATCTTATATTCCGAAAAATATGGTACTTACTACTTACAGATATAACATCAGTTTTATATTACAGATAAACAAACTCTCTTTCCTGGCTTGTTTTTATGCATAATCATCATCATAGATGGGTTCATAAATCATGCTAATGCAAAAATAATTTTAGTGTGATGGAAGAACCTGATTTTATGACATCATCAAGAACTAAGAAAAGAAACAAAGGAAAAGTTCTGCTCACTCTGCTTTTAGAAAATCTACAATATTAACCTACGAATTCATACCCACTGCAAGATATCTCTTGGCTCCGAATACATTTAAGATGATCTTGAATAAGTTTCAGAAGTGGTGCATTTTGCAGCACATAATTACTAGCCGAGCATTAAAGTCACATTGAGTTGGATTGCCTCATAAGTCTAGTATGTAAATAAAATTTATTCCACAAAGTAGGGAAAAGTTCTCTATTTTGTAAGTAAATAGAAGTATGCCTTTCATACATACACGTAGTCCTTGACTTATGAACATAGTGAAGCTTGCCCAAAAGTTGTAAATCATGACAGTCGTAAAGCAGGTCATCATGGGACCAACCTGAATTCTTTTGACATTTTTTTATGGTGGTTACTAAGAAACAGCATTAACTACAGTGTTTCTTTTCTATTCCTTTATTTCCTGGCTGTAATCATTCTATTTTGTAGTTCTGAACTGATCTTGAACTGGAAGAGATAAACGTCAAATGTACATTTTCAGGTTTAAAGTTCAACAGATGTTGATGTTAATGGGACAGAAGAGTTTATCTTCAGTTGCCAGGAACAATGAGATAACAATAGTTTCTGGCTTCCTTATCATGGCATTTGGCTAGCCATGATTGTCAACCAATATACTAACTGCCCTGTGTCTTTGAAGTTTGGTAGCCACAAGCAACAGATATACTGAATAGGACGAAAAGACAACAAAACACATAAGGACAGTTAAGCAGATGTATGAAATTAATTGACATAGATTGGAAAAGGCAATCATACTGAAGAAAACCAAAGTATGAGTGAAGAAAACCAAAGTATATTACCCTGTTTTCCCCAAAATAAGACATCCCCTGATAATAAGCCCAATCGGGCTTTTGAGCAAATGGCAATAAGGCCAACGCTAATTTCAGGGTTCAAAAAAATATAAGACAGGGTCTTATTTCCAGGGAAACACGGTAGTATAATCTACTAATGAAGATACCAGTAGATCAATTTATAGTAGCTAGTCATGGTACACCTAGCAACTGTTCAGGACCATGGACAGCTACTTAAATGAACTATATAAAAGAGCTCCAGTAGAAGACTAATCTGCAACTTTAATAAAGTTTTCAGGGCCTTATATTCATGGGATTCTGTTCTCCAGTTTCTATCACAGAAAGTGTCTCAATGTCTTAAGGGACCCACTGCTGATTCTGTGGCCTTATGGACCTATGTTGCTATGAGAAGAGAATTATATGTAGAGAGGATGATGGGAATTAGTTTAGATGCCAAGGATTGTCCTCTGAATAGGATGGCCTGGTGATCACCTGTATTAGTTAGATTGGTACCATCCAGACAGATTCCTCTTATATTCTTGGCAGATGCCTCTGCTGGAATTTCTGTGATTTGATTCTTTGGAGATGTAGATCAAAAGAAGGAGAGCCAGATGAGGAAGAATATGAAGATTATTGAACGGCAAAAACCGAACAAAATTTCCACAGTCATGTAAAGGCTATTGGGATGGGATTTTTTTATCCAATTTTCCTTTGTGACATATTGAAGGTGTTTACAAAATATAGTTAATCTGGTTATGAATTAATCAACATTGTGAATTTGCATAATACATTATAATACATAATACACTAATTGGACTGCATTCACAAAGCATATTGAACTCAGGGACGCTCCAAACCTATATTCAGAGTAAACAAGTTTAGCATGCTAGATCTTTCATTGACCTAGTTAAGCGTATTGTCTGATTCTGGTAACTTACTTTGTGGTCAACTTATTTGTGTTGTGAAAGGTACAGAATCTACTTTTACTATCTGTAATGAGTCTAGTTGAAGAGTCAAAGTATTAATCTATATCCTGATCCATAGAGATATGTACACCATTCGTTTTTTTTTTTTAAGGACATTTACTCACATAGAGTTCAACTTCTCCAGAGGCCCCTTGTGGCCAGTTTTAAAACTACGGGCATGATGTCAGCTGGGAATCTGATTTGCCAGGGCATATTTAGTTTTGAAAAAGGTATTTCTTATAATTTTCTGACCTTTTCATTCTGTTAATATTGTTTCCCTATGAGCACTCAAATACACACACTTGGATTCCAGACCAATAATGGGGGCGTTTTAAAAGCTGGTTTGTTAAAAAATCTTTCACAAATATTGCAATGTGCGAGGAATGGATTTGACTCTATTTGAATTTCAGATTACCATTAAAAGGTTATCTGTCTTTGCTCCCTTAAGAAAAGAGGAAGAGAAGCACCAAAAGATTAAAAAGAACAAGAATCCGTTCTAGCAAACTTTCTATGCCAATCAAACTCAATACTTCTGCTTTTCAATCATATCACCAGATGCAGGTTGTGTGAGCAGACAACTGTTAAACAGTCTTCCCATAATGGTTAACCTCTTTCTCAAACAGAAACCAAGATTTTTGGTCACAATATAGGAGTCACACATCATGAGATATGAATCTGTATTGCAGTCTGTCTGGTGCTGTAGAATTCCAGCTTTTATTTGACCTGGGACTACATGTATGAGAATAGATTCATTACTGCAGGAATGTTCATGTCATATTTAATTACTGGTTTGCTGACACTGGCTAAATTCACACAACATATTTAACCAAGTAGTCCTCAACTTACAACCATTTGTTAAGAGACTACTTGAAGTTACAACAGCATTGAAAAAAGTGACTTGTCACCGATTTTCACACTTATGTCTAATGCACCATCCCCAACCAAGTTCACGTGAACAAAATTAGGAGGCTTGACAGTTGGCATGACATTTATGACAGTTACACTCCTAGGATCATGTGATCATTGTTTGTAACCTTCTCAGCCAACCTCCAATAAGCAAAGTCAATAGGTAATCCAGATTCACTCAATGATTGAAAGATTTGCTTAACAACTACGGCAAGAAACATAAAGGATGGTATTTGTCTTGCTTAGCAATGGAAATTTTGGTTGTAAACCAAGGGTGAAATGTAAAATTTGTTACTACTGGTTCTGTGGGCATGGCTTGGTGAGGGTGGGGTTAATGTGATTGGGTGGGCGTGGCCAACTTTTTTTTTTTACTTTTAAAAGCATTTTTTCTACAACCTTAAGAGATTGCAGAAAAAAATGCTTTTAAAAGCCTCTGACAATCAGGCAACACAGTTGGGATTGCCAGAGGCCTTTAAAGGCAAATTTTTTTCTACAACCTTTTTGGCTGAAGAGGTTGTAGAAAAAATGCTTTTAAAAGTAAAAAAAACCAGCCTCTGATGATTGTGCGGCTCAGCTGGCCATGGGGGCGAGGGCACAGAGATTTTTGCTACCGGTACTCCGAACCACCCGCCACCTTCGCTACCAGATCAGGCGATCCGGTCCGAACCATGAGCATTTCACCCCTGTTATAAATCAAGGATTACCTGTAGTTAAGATCAGCAACATTGCATGAATCTGCTAATCCAGGTCGAATTGAGATACAAGACAAATGTATAAGAGCAATTGTGAACCAAATTAATATCTCCCAGATCAGTCAACTAAAAACCTAAATGAACTTTTGAGCAGTGGCTAAGCCTTGCCCAGTTCTCAGTAAATTGAGATGGAGATATAGCCCGGCTGAAAATTCAAGGCTCACCAATACCATCAAGCCTATCAGAAAGCATGTCCTCGGCGTCGATTGCCTGCTGCACGGAAGCTTACCTAATGCTGATTGGTTGACCAATAAGATCAACCTTATTGATAGCTGGAGCCTGGATAGCTCAGCAGACTAAAGCCTGTTATTAACATTCAGCTGTCTGCAATTATTGTTAGTTCGAATCTCACCAGGCTCAAGGTTGACTCAGCCTTCCATCCTTTCTAAGGTAGGTAAATTGAGGACCCAGTTTGTGGGGGCAATAAGCTGACTTTGTATAAATATACAAAAGTATGAAGGCTATTGTTTAACGCATTGTAAACCGCCCTGAGTCTCCGGAGAAGGGCGGCACATAAATCTAATAAAAAAAAAAGAAAAGGAAGAAAACACTGATGTGATAACAATTTGCCAGTGGCCTCCTGCGACAAGGATTCATGGGCTACCAGGAAGGAGTGACGGAAGTTACAGGCAACCTTTGACTTACAACCATTTGCTTAATGGCCATTCAAAGATATGATGGGGATGAAAAAAATGCCTTACAACCAGTCATCAAACTTAATGATTGTCACAGAGTCTCTGGAGTCATGTGATTGAAATAGTCACCTGGCAACCAACATGCATTTGCAACAGTTGCAACATCCTGGGGTCACATGGTCACCATCTGCAACCTTCTCAGCCAGCTTGAAAGAAGCAAAGTCAATGGGGCAAGCCAGATTACGGTGATCTGCTTAAGAACTGTGGCAAAATGGTCATAAAACTGGATGCAATTACTTAACACCCATCTTGCTTAGCAATGGAAGTTCCAGTCCCAATTGTGGCCGCAAGTTAAGTTAAGATAACGAATAACTGAATAACAGAGTTGGAAGGAACCTTGTAGATTCCTTCTAGTCCAACCACCTACTCAAGCAGGAAACCCCGTATCATTTCAGACAAATGGTTCTCCAATCTCTTCTTAAAAACTTCTAGTGTTGGAGTGCCCACAATTTCTGGAGGCAAGTTGTTCCACTGATGAATTGTTCTATCAGGAAATTTTTCCTTGGTTCTAGATCGGTTCTCCCCTTGATTAGTTTCCATCCATCACTTCTTGTCCTGCCTTCAAGTGCTTTGGGGAAATGGTTGACTGTCTTAGATATTGGAATATCACCCCAGTCCTTCTTTTCATCAAACTAGACCAGGGGTCAGCAACCTGCGGCTCTGGAGCTGCATGTGGCTCTTTCATCCCTCTGCTGCAGCTCTCTGTCACTCAGAATATGTGTCACAATCGCCAATGTGCAACACCTGCCCGGCACATGATTTATTCAGCTTTTCAACTCTCAATAGGTCAACCATGGATAAAACCAAGAAAAGAAAAGTTTCAGAAGAAAACAGAAGGTTTAATTCAACTACCTATGCCAATTTTGTGGCCGCTCAAGAAATAGTCAGGCATGGGAAGGGTTTTGTGGCTCCCGGTGTTTTCTTTTCTGTGGGAAATGGGTCCAAATGGCTCTTTGATGTTAAAGATTGCAGACCCCTGAATTAGACATACCCAATTCCTATAACCATTCTTCATATCTTTTAGCCTCCGGTCCCCTAATCATCTTTGTTGCTCTTTTCTGCACTCTTTCTAGAGTCTCCACATCTTTTTTGATATTATGGTGGCCAAAACTGGATGCAATATTCCAAATGTGGCCTTACCAAGGCATTATAAAGTGGTATTAACACTTTGTGTGATCTTGATTCTATCCCTCTGTTTATGCAGCCTAAGGCTACATTGGCTTCTTCGGTAGCTGCAGCATCATTGCTGGCTCATATTGAAGTGATTGTCCACTAGGATTCCAAGATCCCTCTCACAATTACTACTATTGAGCCAGGGATCACCTATCCCATACTTATGATAACCCTGATGGTCAGCTGCCAGATCAAAAAGGAAGAAGTCATGAATGAGTTAGAGATGGAATCATTCATGTTTGTAAATCCAACCATCATCAGCAGCATTATCATCATTTGCCATGATGTGAGAGTTGACTATCAATGAGTAATTCTAATTTCAATTCTACTTTTTCCCCTGTTTCCCATCAGCTGTGAGCATAAATAGTATTCCTTTCTTTAAGTCTGTAGAGATTCTCAGTCATCCAGGTCATGGTTGTCCCAAAGGTGCTTTTTCAGGAAGCAACTGGACTTTCTTGTTTCTTGGATGAGAAGTCCAAGGCTTCTCATCCAAGAATCCTTCCATTCTTCCACCACCCATTCAGAGCTGAAGAAGCTTTTTGGATGAGAAGTGAAATGTCTTCAAAGAAAATGTCTATAGAGATTCTCAGTCATTTAGGACATGGCTGTCCCATAGGTGCTTTTTCAAGAAACAAGTGGACTTTCTGGTTTTTCTTTGCAAACCGCTGGTCTTTTGCATTATTTTAGTGAGTTATTAAGGCCACCAGGTTTTTATCTGTGTCATCAGGGTCACCTGTAGTCTGAAATCCCTCTGGAAATCCATTCTTACTCCCACACCAGTTTCTTTGTAATCTGTATTCCTTTATCTGGATGATACTCCATGCGTCACATGAAATACTCTGTGAAAACATTGATTTGTAAGTCATTAACAATACCCCAAGATTGAGATTTTCACAACATTCAAAAGGACAACTCCACACCCAGGCCAATTTAACGAGCTAAAATTCACTACTTTTGTTGAGACATAAATCCTGCTTAAGTCTAGGGCAGTCAATTTCCAGAGAAATATGTTTGCCATCCCAGGGGAGTTTATAAAGGACCAGTCAGTGAAATTGGTGTGAATCACCTAATTTCTTAGTGTTCTTTTGATGCTATTTTCCTTATATAAAAGATTTTGAGTAATCACGCACTTGACTTAACTTGAATTTCGTGTCCATAAATGGGTTTCCTTAATGTAATTTTACAGAAGCTTTCACCCAGTTTGCCATGATTGTATCTCCCAGCCTGCTTACTTTGTATTTACTGACTCCAGTATTGTTTAGTATTGTTTAGCTGATAAAGATGCTCTTAACACATTAGCTGCAGATTTGGGCTCAAATGTCTGCTGAATTACTTCAGAAGGCAATATACTTCCATAATGGGAAGACAGAGTTTCCCTTCATGTATTGTTGGCCCTCTGCATATATCCCACTGGTCTTTGGGGAAATTACTACTAAAGGTAAAGGTAAAGGTTCCCCTCGCGCATATGTGCTAGTCGTTCCCGACTCTAGGGGGCGGTGCTCATCTCCGTTTCAAAGCTGAAGAGCCAGCGCTGTCCGAAGACATCTCCATGGTCATGTGGCCGGCGTGACTAAATGCCAAAGGTGCACGGAACGCTGTTCCCTTCCCATCAAAGGTGGTCCCTATTTTTCTACTTGCATTTTTTACGTGCTAGGCTGGCAGAAGCTGGGACAAGTAACGGGAGCTCACCCCGTGACACGGCACTAGGGATTCAAATCGCTGAACTGCCAACCTTTCAATCGACAAGCTCAGTGTCTTAGCCACTGAGCCACTACATCCTTGTTTAAAATAAGACAGTCTTAGCCAACAAATTGACTAGAGGGCATTTTCCATACTAAAAAAGTCTATACTTGTTTTCAGACTTGTTTTGAGATATTTTTGCAAACTTGTAGGAACCTGCAAAGCACCAATATGTATCCCACATCCCTGACATGGTTGGGGAGAATTACGGAATTAGAAATTGAGCTACAACCATTCATTTCAGTGACCATTTGAAGGTGCAACAACACTGGGGGAAAAAAGTGACTTATGACAATTTTTCACACTTACAACTGTTGCAGCATCTCTGTGGACACATGATCAGTATTCAGCTGTTTGGCAACTGGCATGTATGTATTAATGTCTTGTATGATCTGCCACCTGCTGACAAGAAAAGTCAATGGGGGAGCCAGATTCACTGAATCACCATGTTACTGTTCTGCCCCAGTTATGGACCCCATAGAACGCAGCACACACAAACTCTATACAAAACTTATTTTACTCAAATAACTCATTCAAAGGCTGTTAATGAACTGCCGGAATTCTAAGATAAGGTAATCATAGTCTTGCTAGAGTTGGCAGAAAGCCCAGAAGCAATTTTGCAGACACGAAGGAGAGTGAACTAAAGTTGTTCTCACAGCTTCTTGCAAGCGGTGTTCCTTCTTAAATAGGCTAAGGGAGTGGCCAATTAGCCCTTACTCTTGAGGAGATCTCCTCCTGAGGAGCCTCTCCTGCCTTTTGGCAGCTCTGCGCACCCGTGCATTGAGAAGAGGCTCCTCCTCTTCTTCCTCTTCACTTATGGGAGCTTCTGGAGGTTCTGAAGGCCCTGGCTGAATCCCTGCCTCTGGCACCACATCTTCTCCAGCCTCCTCATTGTCCGACTCAAGCGCCAGCTGCACAGGCTGCTGATGCAGCACCACACCAGCCTCCTCGTTGTTGGAATCAGCTACAATCTGCACAGACTGCTGACGTGCTACAACAGTTACTAATTTAACAACTGCAGTGATTCACTTAACAAATGTGGCAAGAAAGCTCATAAAAAGGGAGAAAACTCACTTAGCAACTGTCTTGCTTATCAATGGAAATTTTTAGCTCAATTGTGGTCCTAAGTGAAAGACTATCCCTGCACCTTTCCTGGCATCTTCTAAGACATTGGTGGTGAATCTATGGCACACATGCCAGAGATGGCACGCAGAGCCCTCTCTGTGGGCACGCGAGCCCTCACCCCAGCTCAGCTCTGCTGCACATTCGTGCTCACCTCCCGCCCGCCAGCTGATCTTCGGGTCTCTGCCATGCATGCACAGAGAGCACAGCACATGTGCAGGGGTGCACATGTGCAGGGGGTGGGTTGCATGCGGTGGCCGTGTGCGCATGTGTGTGTGGGCACATGCAGAGGCTGCATGAGCAGGCACAGGGCACATGCAGAGGGTTGCGTGCACATGCACGGGGTGGGGCGCATGCATGGGGCTACACGTGCATTGCATTTTGGGGGTTCATGCACAAGTGTGCACATTCGTGCATACACATGCGGGCTTTGGGCACTTGGTCTGGAAAAGGTTAGCCCTCACTGTTCTAAAACCTTCAATATACTAAGCAGGAAGCCATGCCACCATCTCAGCAGACAGCTTTTTCTAGGGCACAACCTAGAAAAGGGAAGGCTACCAAGCTACCACTTTCCAATTAACCATGTCTGCCTATCCCGGGTAGCCATTTAATGACACGTGATCTCCGAATGCCAAACTCTGTAGTCTAGAGTAGTATGTCTCAACCTTGGAACTTGAAGGTATGTGGACTTCAACTCCCAGCCAACATGCTGTTTGCAAGCTTTCCTATTAATAATTTGCTATGGGATAGTTGCAACAAAAGGCAGATTTTTTAAAAAAAATATGTGTTTATTTATTTGTTTATATATATCAGTGGTGGGATTCAAATTTTTTTACTACTGGTTCTCTGGGCGTGGCTTGTTGAGGATTACAGGACATTTTTTTTTAAATTTGATTTATATGCCGCCCTTCTCCTGAGACTCAGGGCGGCTTACAATGCGTTAAGCAATAGCCTTCATACTTTTGTATATTTATACAAAGTCAGCTTATTGCCTCCACAAACTGGGTCCTCAATTTACCTACCTTAGAAAGGATGGAAGGCTGAGTCAACCTTGAGCCTGGTGAGATTCGAACTTACAGTAATTGCAGACAGCTGATGTTAATCACAATGCTTTAGTCTGCTGAGCCACCAGGACCTTTTTGGTTTGGTGGGTGAGACTTGGTGGGCATGGCAGGGGAAGGATACTGTAAAATCTCCATTCCCTCCCAATCAGCTGGGACTCGGAAGGCAGAGAATAGATGGGGGTGGGGTCAGTCAGAGGTATTTATCAGTTCTCAGAACCACTCAAAACGTCCGTTATCAGTTCTCCAGAACTGGTCAGAACCTGCCGAATACCACCTCTGGTATATATACATATATTTAGGAACTGCTCCCTCAAATACCAATTCTGGGTGATGTAGAAGTAGACATAAAAACAAAAAGGCTATATACAAATATAATAACAGAAGGCAGTTAAAAACAAGAATCAAATAATTAAAATTTAATTGGGGAGGCAATTTCAGGGTCCTAACCAGCCCTATGGCTGCACGTTGCTCTGTAGGCCCTAGATACCAAATTTGTAAAGCTGCCCATCTCACCTGGAGCTGAAATTGGTATCAAATATCCTGGGAAACTCCAAACCAGGGATGAAATCCAGCAGGTTCTGTCAGGTTCTGGAGAACCGGTAGCAGAAATTTTGAGCAGTTCAGAGAACCGGCAAATAGCACCTCTGGCTGGCCCCAGAGTGAGGTGGGAATGGAGATTTTGCAACATCCTTCCCCCAAGGAGTAGGGAGGGTATGGGAATTTTGCAATATCCTTCCCCTGGAGTGGGGTGGGAATGGAGATTTTGCAGGATCCTTCCCCTGCCACGCCCTCCAAGCCATGCCCACCAAGTCACACCCACAGAACCGGTAGTAAAAAAATTTGGGTTTCACCACTGCTCCAAACCCTTCAGTTCTCCATGATACCAGATCAGTAATAAGGGAAAAATTGTGAAAGCAACTTTTTAGCAAGCCCTGTAAAATGTGTGAGCCAAGCAAACCATGAAATGTTTTATCGTGACCATTCCTGGGACTGCATCATGCCAACAAAATTACATTTCTGGGCTCCTAAGTGGGCTGAAGGAATTATGTTAGCTAAGACCTGAAGGCAGGTAATGACAGATAGACTCATCACTGGGAAAGCAAACACTCATAAATGTGGGATAAAGACATTGGAATAGGAACTTCATTTATCTCCGGAGTGAAGGAAACAAAAATGCAAATGGATTTTCTAGGGGTGGTAAGAAGCTCCGAAAATTCACTTTTCCACCTTTTGGCTAAGATCAAAGGGACACATTTTGCAACTGTGCATGGCAGCATTAGTTTAGAACAGAACAGAACAGAACAACAGAACAGAACAGAACAGAACAGAATTCTTTATTGGCCAAGTGTGATTGCACACGCAAGGAATTTGTCTTGGTGCGTACGCTCTCGGTGTACATGAAAGAAAAGATACATTCATCAAGAACCATAAAGTACAACATTTAATGATAGTCATAGGGAACAAATAAGAAATCAAATTTTATTAGAAAACAGTTAATATAAACCTTAAGGATATCAGCAACAAGGTTACAATCATACAGTCATAAGTGGAAGGAGATGGGTGATGGGAACGTTGAGAAGATAAATAGTAATGCAGACTTAATAACTAGTTTGACAGTGTTGTGGGAATTTTGTTTAGCAGAGTGATGGCATTCAGGAAAAACTGTTCTTGTGTCTAGTTGTTCTGGGTAGGAGTTGAAACAGTTTATGTCCAGGATGTGAGGGGTCTATAAATATTTTCGCAGCCCTCTTTTTGACTCGTGCAGTATACAGGTCCTCCATGGAAGGCAAGTTGGTAGCAATTGTTTCTTCTGCTGTTCTAATTATCCTCTGAAGTCTGGGTCTGTCTTGTTGGGTTGCAGAACCAAACCAGACAGTTATAGAGGTGCAGATGACAGACTCAATAATTCCTTTGTAGAACTGTATCAGTAGAACTGTATCAGTTTTACTGATCAGTAAATCAGAAGATCACAGAAGATCACAAAAGCTGTTCGCACAACCCCGGGAAACTGCAACCATCGTAAGTATGGATCAGATGCCAAGTGTCCGAATTTTGATCACGTGATCATGGGGACGCTGCAACGGTCTTAAGTGTGAAAAATGGTCATAAGTCACTTTTCGGAATGCCATTGTAACTTTGGAAGGTCGCATAGTGAAGCTGAAGCTCAAAAGGAGTCTCAGATAGCTCAACTGGCTAATAGCCAGTTATTAACATTCAGCTGTCTGCAATTATCGCAAGGTTCAAGGCTCAAGGTTGACTCAGCCTTCCATCCTTTCTAAGGTAGGTAAATTGAGGACCCAGTTTGTGGGGGCAATAAGCTGACTTTGTATAAAAAATATACAAAAGTATGAAGGCTATTGCTTAACGCATTGTAAGCTGCCCTGAGTCTCTGGAGAAGGATGGCATATAAATCTATTTTAAAAAAATACTTTGGCCAGCAAATGAGAAGAGAGGACTCATAGGAAAAGACCCCGATGTTGGGAAAGACTGAAGGCAAAAGGAGAAGACGATGGCAGAGGATGAGATGCTTAGATAGTGCCACTGATGCAATGAACATGAAGTTAGGCAGACTCCAGAAGACAGTGCAGGACAGGGGGGTTTGGCACACCATGGTTCATACGGGCGCAAAGAGTCTGAACAACAACAATTGGTGTCAAAGAGATTTCTTCCCACTGAAAACAGCATCTTTTGAAGAAGCCACTTTCCTCGGGATTACATTAATAAAATGTTCCATGTGGAGCAGTGGTGGAATTCAATTTTTTTTACTACCGGTTCTGTAAGCGTGGCTTGGTGGGCGTGGTGTGGCTTGGTGGGCATGGCAGGGGAAGGATACTGCAAAATCCCCATTCCCACCCCACTCGAGGGAAGGATACTGCAAAATCCCCATTCCCACCCCACTCCAGGGGAAGGATACTGCAAAATCCCCATTACCATCCCACTCCTCTTCTGTTCTCATGCCCTTCCCCACAACCACCCATATTACCATTCCCTACTTGCTGCAGACCTATCACTGTCATTGCTTCAGGCATGTTCACTTTTGTCTTATTTGGCAGGAACTGAGGTTAACTGTCCCAGGGGTGAAATCCAGCAGGTTCTAACAGGTTCTGGAGAACCGGTAGCGGAAAATTTGAGCAGCTCAGAGAACCGGTAGCGAAAATTTTGAGTAGTTCAGAGAATCTGCAAATACCACCTCTGGCTGGCCCCAGAGTGGGGTGGGAGTGGAGATTTTGCAATATCCTTCCCCCAGGAGTGAGGTGGGAATGGAGATTTTGCAATATCCTTCCCCTGCCACACCTACCAAGCCACACCACGCCCACCATGCCACACCCACAGAACCGGTAATAAAAAAAATTGGATTTCACCGCTAAACCATCCTGTTCCGGGAAAATGAAGCATCTAATCGTTAAGCAGGAAGAAAACCTGATGGGGACTAGTCTTCTACCTCTTTTGTTCTTGGCCTGATGCTTTTCTTCTAGTCCAATCAGCTCATTCTTAAAATCAATGTGTCCTAGGAATTAAATAATAATAAAAGCAGCATGTAATTACCTGAAATAATTGCAGTAAGTCCTCTTAAGTGTTGAATTGAGAAAGGAAGGTGTAAGAAGAGTTTGGACTGACAATGGACTGCCATTTCTCTGGAATAGTATAGGATCTCCTGCTATAGGTAGAGTGTGGGTGGGTTCTACTTACTTTTTACTCAATTATGATGTCCGGGCGGGTGGGCAGAGCCTACCGCCACTTTTACTACCAGTTCTAAAGAACCGGACAGAACCGAGAGCAACCCACAACTGTTATTTGTTTATTATATATTGGTTGGACTAGAAGATCTCTAAGGCCCCTTCAAACCCTATTATTCTGTGTTCTATGTTTTAAGTTTAATAAATGATAAATAAATCACACACACACACACAAACCTCTATAAACTTTTCTCCTGCTTGAAGGCCAGAAGAGCAAATTGGAGAATTGTGGCCATCTTGTTACCAAGGCTAAGAAGAATTTGCATCGCCTCTTTCCAGGGGTGGGTTCTACTTACCTTTACTACCAGTTCGCATCGCGTCCGCACCCGCTCTTCTACGCATGCGGTCAGTTTTGATGATGTCCAGGTCAGTGGCGGAGCCTCCCGCCAGTTTTACTACTGGTTCTTGTGAACCGGTCCGAATCAGGGGCAAACCACTACTGCCCCTTTTGTTTTTAGTTTATACACCTCTCTCAGCAGTTACCAAGGCAGCCCAATGGGGTGGAAATGAAAATACTCTCTACCATGTTCTCTTCGTAATCATGGACACTTTTTTCCTTCTCTTTCTCTCTTCACCTCAGCTACAAAATGTAATAAGTAGTGTTTGTATAGCTTGTCTGTCAACCTTTTTTTTTCTTTCTTCAACTAAGCAGTTGCTGGGTGTTCAAAACCAAGCAGTGTTTTGGAAGGCAAACAACCTGGAGATAAATATTACTTACTGATAGATGGGCAGCAATAACTGTCGAGATCTATGAAGACCACAGTGGAGGTAGAGCTTCAGGCACTGCATATTTACATTTGTCCACCATTCTCCTTTACCCTCCAGTGCCTTGTGTAGATCAAAACGTGGGAAGAATGGCTGGCTAAAATGTAGGCTAAAACCTATGAAGAACAGTTACAGGAGTTTGGTATGTCTAGTTTAATGAAAAGAAGGACTAGGAGCGACATGATAGCAGCATTCCAATATCTAAGGTGCTGTCACAAAGAAGAGGGGGGGGGGTCAATCTATCAGCAGTTTTTCTCCATTTTTAACAGAATAACAAGAGTTGGAAGGGACCTTGGAGGTCTTCTAGTCCAACCCCCTGCTTCAGCAGGAAACCCTATAACATTTCAGACAAATGGTTGTCCAATCTCTTCTTTAAAACTTCCAGTGTTGGAGCATTCACAGCTTCTGGAGGCAAGTTGTTCCACTGATGAATTGTTCTAACTGTCAGGAAATTTCTCCTTAGTTTTAAATTGCTTCTCTCCTTGATTAGTTTCCACCCATTGCTTCTTGTCCTGCCCTCGGGTGCTTTGGAGAATAGCTTGACTCCCTCTTCTTTGTGGCAACCCCTGAGATATCGGAACATATGGAACAGATGGGAATAGGATAGATTAGAAGAACAAATTCCCTAGCACTGGGAAAATTCCACCAGAAACACGTACCAAGAGACAGGCCAAAGGTGGACCTGGATCCAGTAGAACAGCCTCCCTGAACTTGCTTAAGGCCACTAAAACTATGCCATAGAAATTCTCTGCTAGACAGAGAATAGCTTGATATCGCTGCCTAATATTACTCCAGATTTTTGCAACCCAGTTTAACAGTAACAGAGTTGGAAGGGACCTTGGAGCTCATCTAGCACAACCCCCTGCTCACACAGGAGACCTGTACTAGGGATTTGAACCACTGAACTGCCGATCTTTCTGATCAACAAGCTCAGTGTCTTAGCCACTGTGGCAATGCACCTCTGGTGGGTCGCTCATGATAGCCAATTAAAGGAAAGACACGGAGAGGTTTTCCTTTGGGATGAAGCCGACCCTTGCCAAAACCTGAGTCGCCCCTTTTATTGAGTACAAACAAAGAACTGGTGTGTACAATTACATCATAAGCACATGATTAATAACAAGCCAATAATAAGGTTACAGCACATTAAGAAGCGATGCCTCAAAGGTGGGGAAAAGGGGTGAAACGGGGGGGGGGGGGTAAAGGATCCTACACGTATTCTATAGTCCATTTTGAAAGCTCACCAGCCAGGCATTTCTCATGTTGCTTTGTTGTTAGAAGTGCTTATCAGTTGATATATTTCGAAATGCCAAGGCCTTCTTCACTAGCAGTACGTTACATTGCTGTAGCTAGCTAGAAGGAATGTTACACCAAGATAATGTTGTCCATCGACCTGAGCTTTGTACATGCCTCGAGAGGAGAGTTTTAGATAGGACTGGGTACAATTTGTTGCAACTTTATATGTGAGCTTAGAAATAGCATAATGGCATATTGTTGTAGCAAATATAATGCATATCAAGCATATATGAAAGCATATTGCAATACATGATTATATATTGTCATAAGAAATATAATGCGTATAATTTCATATAAAAGCATATAAAAGGCATATAAAAGGTATATTGCAACAGCCACTGAGCCACCTAGTCAGTCAGTTATCAATAGTAATGTATGGCTGTGAGAGTTGGGCCATAAGGAAGGCTGAGTGCTAAAGACTTGATGCTTTCAAATTGTGGTGCTAGTCTAGATCAGTCTATATCCTAAAGGAAATCAATCCAGATTGTTCTCTGGAAGGACAGTAATGTTCTGGATCTTTTTTTAAAAAGAAGCATATTATAGTTTTTGTTTACTTTCTACCTCAAAATGAGAAGAAATCCTTTTGTCTGCGAATGTTGGATTCTCAAATCTCTAGAACAGAGAGAAATACATGTTTAAAAGTCTCCAGAGGCTTAAAAAATGGAGTAGCAGGTGTTCTAGGACACAGGTGTTCAACTCCCGTATACAGTTATTTATGCTATATTATGCAATGAAGATGAAAATCCTTTAGAATTTCACCTCTTAAATGTTAGCCTTTCAATAGCCTTTGCATTGAAGTCCACAATAGTTATTGCCTTGTCACTATTTATCAGTTTGACTGCAGCTGCTTAATAGAGTTTTCCTTCCAGAAAATTTAAACCAGTTGCCTTAAGGCATACAAAACATTCCCTTGACATTATATGTCTGTGATTTTAAATACAATGTGTCTTTCCTTTGGAAATCTTGCACTTCTGGAAAGTAATCAGGCAACAGAATAAGATAAGCAGAACTAAGCAAAAATCTATACATCTACAAATAAAAAACAAATTTTTAAAGAACTAATGTCACAAAACAATTCATGTGAATCAAATCTCCAGTTATATTCTCATCTTGTTGCAATTATTAGATTTTTATTGTAATTATTAGATTTTTTTATCCCACTTTTATGTATATAAAAGTGAAGATGATTTGTAGTCAAAATAACATTCTTTCCAGAAAGTCAAGGCAGTTGTGCCCTGCAGCTGTGCTGAGAAGAATGAGGAAGGTACTTCATTGGTTCATGTGATGGACCTGTGGGTGAAGGGCAAGGACTTTCTTTTGGGTGAGGAAAACTCTCAGATTGATATATATGTTGGGCTGAGAAAGTGCCACTGACTCAAAGTCACCAAAAATCACTGTTAGACATGGCTACAATTTTTTCGTAGGTGTGTCCCTTGCAATGATCTATAAAATTACGATTCAAGTTCTTATGCAATAGCAGAAAATGCATAAGCTCAAGTGAAGTATACAAGGAAACACAATTATGCTGTGAGTGGAGGAATTAAAAGGAGTTATAAATCAATATTTTCTGAGTTATGCTTAAAGACACTTCGTGTTCTTAATTAACTACTGCCAGGATAAATGCTAAACGATAAAATACAAAGCTAAATAAAATCAATGAAATAATGTAACACACATTACTAACTTATTAAGACTATTAACTTATTAATTTAATAACTTATTAAGACAAAGGTCGGTTTTTCCACAACTCACAACAAACCATCCTAAATTTGCAAGTTCAAGTACTCAGACTATACATAGCATTTTCTTAGCTCCACCCCCTCAGCCTTCCACATCTTTACCACGCCTCCTCTCCCTTCACTCATCTCGACTAAACCCCACCCCTTCTTCTTCTTTTCTCCAATCAACAATGTACACGGGTAGGAGAACCTCACAAATAATTAGCTGCCGTCCCAATAGCCTGATAGAAGAATTCGAATTAATCTCCCCGGAATCGGTTCAGAAAAGTTCTCCCACGTTCCTTTTCTATCAGACTTCTGTGACGTTTTTTAAAAAATCGCACCTCAAGGGGCGATTATAGGATAATAGTTCAGGCAATTGAGTAGGACACCAAAATGGAAAGTGGAAAGGCCCGCCTTGTGCTTCCCGTTGCATTCTGGGACGGGTAGTTATCCGAAACTTCACCGCTCACTTTCGAGGGGCGCGAGTGCGCAGAAGAGGAGACTACAACTCCCAGATGCCTACTAGGCCAAATCTGTGGCTCCGTTGGACCTGGCGAGCAGCCCCGGGGAATGAGAATAGGCTTTGAGAAGCGGAAGGCGGCAAGCGCGACGTCCGCGGCGGTGGCACCTGCTTGACCGCGGCTGGCTGGATCAGGAGGCGGGGAAGTGGGGCTGCCCCTAGTCTTGGGCTAGGGGGACGCGTAGGAGTTCCGACCTAGGTTGCGTTCCCTTGTTGCAGGTGGGAGAAGAAGAGGAAGGGGGAGAAAGGTGAGCGGAGCAGGTGGCTGGCTGGGCTGGGGATGAAGGGTCGGGGGGTGCTTTCAGCCGGGGTTGTTTGGGGCGGGGGGAGATCACCCTGGGCTGAACTCTGCCTGCCTTTACTACCCAAGCTCAGCCTGCCTTTAGGTGGGAGTCTTTGGGACGGGATGGGCAGCGGTCCATGGGACCTTCTGGAGGGGTTGGCTGGGGATACAGGTAGATACAGATTAACAGAGTTGGAAGGGACCTTGTAGGTCATCTAATCCAACCCTCCTCCACACACATACTCCAAGCAGACCCTACACCATTTTTTTGACAGATGGCAGTCCGGTCTCTTTTTGAAAGCTTCCAGTGATGAAAGTTCCCACAACTTCCAAAGGCAACTTTTGTTCCATTGATTAATTCTTCTCACTGTCAGAAGATTTCTCCTTATTTCCAGGTTGAATCTCTCCTTGGTCAGTTTCCATCCATTATTCCTTGTCTGGTCTTCAGGTGCTTTGGAAAATAGCTTGACCCCTTCCTTTCTGTGGCAGCCCTTCAAATATTGGAACCTGCTATCATGTTTCCCCCTGGTCTTTCTCTTCACTAGACTAGCCATGCCCAGTTCCTGTAACCGTTCTTCATATGTTTTAGCCTCCAGACCCCTAATCATCCTGGGATGATGAGAAGCTAGTGGATGTTTTGCCCTTGGTGTTCCCCGAGCTAGGTGGTGTGCTTGCAGACGTAGCATTGCCAACCATTGGGTGTGCTTATTTCCGATTTGGCACTCAAGTGAGCTCTGCCCCTGAAGAAGCTTCTTTTATTAGAAGTGAAACGTTTTCAAAGGAAAAAAACCAGAAAGTACAGTTGCCTCTTGGAAAAAAGCACTTTCGGTCTACCCCAATAGATCACACCCTGATAACTAGGGGTTTTTCTGGTGCTACACATGCACACCCGCACACTGGTCAGTGGTCCAGGCTTTGGATGTTGCTGCTGAACATCAGATGGAATTGCAATAAGACCATCCTCACCTGTGACTTGATTGCATAGGAAAGGGCTGGCCTGGCGTTGCCCCAAAAGTTCTTGGGAGCAAACTATGAAAAACTTTCCCCCAAAAAAGCATATTCTAATAAAAATGCCAAAAATCAAATGATATATGTACATTTATTTTTAAAATGCAATTCAGTTTACATATTTTTCACAAGGATGTGAAAGACTCTGCATTAAATGGTACCACATAAAAGTTCAGTGACCAAAATAAAACCCATGTGATGTTTGGTCACTGAAGGCTGTGTAAATGTGGTTTCATCTCTTTACTGATCTGTCTGAATGCCAAGCTTCCGTGAATTCCCTGGCAGTCGTGGATTTGGCTTGAGGAAATGACCTAGTTGGGTAATGAAATGTCTGCAAATCGGCAGCCCAGCTCAGAGAGCACCAAGATCTCCACAATTCAAAACCCTGAGCTGCAGATATTCTCTTCTATTGAAACAAGTGGGTACAGTCCATTCTGGGAACCCATTGCAACTCACTGAAGCAGATGACTGGATTGACCCAATATTTGGCTTTGTTTAAGGGACTGACTCATACCTTTCTCAAACAGGTGGGGCACCTGGCCCCATCCCACAGAGCACGGTGAAGGAAGCAACAATTCCATAGACATCCATCTGCAGTTTTAAAGAAATTAGGGTAAGTTTTCTCCCTTCCAAAATTTCAGGAATCTCCAGGCTTCTTTTGTTGGTGTGTTCATTAAGTTTTGAATCTTTTCTTGAGTTTCTTGTAACCCAGATTAAGCTGTCATTTAGTTATTATTTTTTTGCCCCACCAAATGGAGACAGAATGTGAGATAACAAACTATTCTTCCTTTTGTTAATTGTTCTTCCCATTTTTTTTCTCAGTCTCCCCTGCAAACTTTCACACTGGTTTTCTACAACATCACAGAAAACCTCAATAAAGATTAATCTTCAAGCTAAGCAAGTTAAAGAAATTGTTGGTCTAACCACCAAATTAAATGCATTACCCAGTCATAGTGTTCTGTGCTGAGAACTTTGCAAGATTTGACCGAGTACAAAAAAGTGAACTACTTGTACTGTGGTTTGCTTATGACAACTTGTGAATTCAGCCAGTTAGCAACTGTTCAGTAACAGATTAAGCAAGCCTTATCTCGCAGTCTATACATACACACCATTAGTATTTTTATCTGTTACATCAGACACCGCACTTAAGTTGTGTAACCTGTAGGAAGCCTGATGTGGTTGATTGTGAGATGCAATTCATTAAAAAGATTCGGGTATGCGTCAGAGGCGGGTTTCAGCAGGTTCTGACCAGTTCTGGAGAACCGGTAGCGGAAATTTTGAGTAGTTTGGAAAACCAGTAAATGCCACCTCTGACTGGCCCCGCCCCCATCTATTCTCTGCCTCCTGAGTCCCAGCTGATCGGGAGGAAATGGGGATTTTTCAGGAACCTTCCCCTGGAGTGGGGAGAGAATGGAGATTTTACAGTATCCTTCCCCTGCTACGCCCACAAAGCCACACCCACAGAACAAGTAGTAAAAAAATTTGAAACCCACCACTGGTGGGCATTAACTGGGCATTTTAGATATACAGTTGAATTTCTTTTACAACCATTGGGATTAAATTCAATCCACTGAGGTCTTGGAAACCATGATTTGATTTCTGAATAGAATTATTTCTGCAGCTTTTTCCAGCTGCTTAGCTTCATGTTAGAAAAAATTGCTAATTTCTGAATCTGTGTGTATCCATAACTTTGTTTTAACATATGTTGCAAAGGTAGTTGCCTTCTGGTTGAGCTCCTTCTGCCATGTGTATCTCTTATTAAAAGTGTTCCCATGCAACAAATTTGGGAAACAACTAAAGAGCTGGTGGCAATTAAAATAATACTGGGATATGCCACAGTGGCCTCTCATGGTATAAAGTGACTTCATATATCCATTTAGAAAATTCTGTGTCAAAGCTGAATGTCTGATTTTAGGCCCTTTATAATGCCTTCTCATTGCTTCCACACCATGAAGTGTATTTCCCTTCAGAAGAGCGTTATAATTTGTCCCTATTTTCCTTCCTCTTGCAAAGGGTTAATATATTCCTTTTTAGCCAGAGTACTAATAAAGCTTGTTATATGACCACAAAGTATTACTTTTTTGTTCAATGTGGTATGTGGTAATGGCCAAAAGAACTGCTATAAAATTCCTTCTCGAGTCTGGCCCTTTATCTTTTATCTTTATCTTTATTTGGATTTATATACCGCCCTTCTCCTTACGGACTCAGGGCAGTGCACAGCCAATTAAAAAACAAACATACAAAAGTTAAAATTTCATAAAATAATAATACAAATGGCCACAGAATTAAAACTAACTTCATATTAAAAACCCTAAAATGATAAAATACTATAGGAATCAGGCTAAGCCGGCGAGCTGAAAAAGATGGGTTTTTAAAGCCCGCCGGAAGGTCGGGAGGTCAGAGATTGTTCTTAACTCTGGAGGCAGATCATTCCAGAGGGTGGGTGCTGCCACAGAGAAGGCTCTCCCCCTGGGGGTCGCCAGCCGGCATTGTCTGGCTGACGGCACCCTGAGGAGGCCCACTCTGTGGGAGCGAACCGGCCGGTGGGAGGCAATTGGCGGCAGAAGGCGGTCCCGTAAGTACCCTGGCCCTAAGCCATGGAGCGCTTTAAAGGTGGTTACCAACACCTTGAAACGCACCCGAAAGTCCACCGGCAGCCAATGCAGCTCGCGCAGGAGAGGTGTCACATGGGAGCGTCCCGTCGCTCCCATAATCCCCCGCGCGGCCGCATTCTGCACCAGTTGGAGCCTCCGGGTGCATCCCAAGGGGAGCCCCATGTAGAGAGCATTACAGTAGTCCAGAATAATTCCTGAATAATTCTGTACTTAGCATGGCCAGTGTTTTTTATTTTATTTTTATTTTTATTATTTTTATTTATTTTATTTATTTTTCACATTTCTTAATGGCCCATGACCCTCAAAGAGAGACCCTAGGATGCCTACAATGTTAAAAAATATAAAACTATCTATCTACTCTTCCTCCAAAATAAGACATCCCTTGATAATAAGCCCAATCAGGCTTTTGAGAACATGGCAATAAGACCAAGTGCTTATTTCAGGGTTCAAAAAATATAAGGGTCTTGTTTTCGGGAAAACACGGTATCTACCTACTTACTTACCTACCTATCTATCTCTCTATCTATCTATTCTAAAAATTTAGGAGGAGGCAAGAGTGATTAAATATTATTAAACTAGTGAAAAGTTGAGGGGACGGCTTTCAGAGGACTAACCCGCCCCATGTCTGGATGCTCCTCTGGGCTCCCCATACAAGCCCACAAGGTCATGTTTTAACTCCTTTATGGAAGCTCAGGAGAGGACAATGGCTCTTTTCCTACACTCCATCAGTCAGAGTTCTTTAACTAACGGGGGCTGCAACATACTTTCCCTGCCTGACCAAGTGGGATGATTAATATAATGGGGCAAAGATGGTTCTACAGATAATCTGGCCCAGCTGCCATGTAGGGTTTTATAAATCACAACCAACACCTTGCATGAACCCAGAAGCAAACTGGCACCCAGTGCAGTCCGCTCCCTAGGCATCTCTCCACAGGGCTTCTTACACCATGCTTGGTATCCAACTGGGAACAAATCAAAGTAATTTTATCCTCCAGATGCACAGAAAATTCCTCTGCACAGCCTTATAGATGGGCCTTCCCCTTCCTGAGAAGACTCTGGGTAACCCTAAACAGGGCCATTGGCAGTGATGGGTTCCTCCCGGTTCAACCCGGTTCTCCCGAACCAGTAGTGGTGACGATATGATGTCACCGAACCAGTTCTGCACCCCCCCGCGCCCCCGCATTATTCTTACCTTTTATTTGGCCCCACCCCCAATCTTTTGCTGCCTCCTGAGTCCCAGCTGATGGCTAGAGGGGAAAAATCTGTTTAAACTCTTGCCGCAGGGCTTCAAAGGGCCGCCCTACAGCTGATCAGTGTTAAAAGAAAATAAATGAGTAGAACAGTGCCTACAAAAATACATGAGTAGATCAGTGCCTGCAAAAATAAATGGGTAGACCAATGCCTGCAAAAAATAAATGGGTAGATCGGTACAAGAAGTTAAAAGCCTGGTAGACCAGTACCTCTGCTAAATCCTAAATAGTTGTCACATGACTATTAAGCCATACCCACAAAATAAGCCACGCCCACAGAACGAGTAGTAAAAATTATAACCCACTCCTGGCCACTGGGCAACACTCGTGGATTCATTAAGAGTAGAGAAGTGTTGACTGGAGCTTTTATAGGAAATATATCTGTAGGGCAGCATCTTGGAAGAAACTATTGTAAAAAATAAGGCTATTTCCAGCTTAATCTAAAAATAATAAAATAGGTGGAGTGGATTGATATGGAGCGATACAACTGAACTTCTACCAACACAGTCGATAACTGTTAAGAGGTGCCAACTCTCGTGCCCTGTTTAATACAATTTGGCTTGGTCCCACCTGTTGATTGTGTGAGAAAACCCTCGGCATTTTCACACTCACTTATTATATAAACTTATTCCAGTTTAAGAATAAGGTCTTTGTTTTCTTTCCTCATAGCTCTCAAAATGGATATTTTTGGAGACCTGCGGCGAATGAACAAACGCCAGGTAAAAGAGAACAGTTTGTTATGTAATGTCGGCTTGTGAGCAACGACTGAGCTTGTTTGTTTCACAATTGTTTGTATCCACAGTCTGAATCAATTTAATGAAATTGATGTCTTCTCAATTTCAGGTAGTCCCTCCTTAATGACCATTCATTCAGCGACTCTTTGAAGTTACGATAGTGCTGAACAAATGGCATTGATACCCAGTCCTCAAAGTTACAGCTATTGGAATGCCCCTGTGGTCACATGATCAGAATTCAGGCACTTGGCAGCCCACCTGCATTTACGACCACAGGGTTCCTGTTTAACAACCCCCACCCAAGTAGCTCCCCTCATCTCTTCGCTTTAGATCAGAGAAGGGGAACTATGGCCTTTGTATGACTTGTGGCCTTCAACTCCCAGAATTCCTGAGCCAGCATGGCCCTTGTATGACTTGTGGCCTTCAACTCCCAGAATTCTTGAGCCATTATTGTTCAATCAGAAGTACAAGTGGTGTAGATTTGGTTATTTTTAGTGCCGGTTAAAGCATGTTAGTACAAGCAAAATAATCCTCCTCGGAACATTAAAACATCTGTTGTTGTTTTTTTTGGAAGATGCATTATCATTGCCAAGCTATACTAAGAAAGCGTTTCCATGTGTTAGCAATTTTACCTGCTGAGTCTTTCAGATGTTGAATTTCCTTTTGGCATAGCGTGTTGTGTCATTTTTGTCCCTTCAAGTGGGATGAGGGGCAGAAAGAAAGGTTGCCCTACATCAGTGATGGCTAACCTTTTTGTCATCACTTGCCGAAATGCAATGCACACACACACAAACCCTGCACTCTCCACATGTGCATGCGACCCCCCGTGCTTCCTCCATCCCACACGCATGTGCAGGTGACTCCCTAAGCTCTGCCCGCACATTCGCAGGTGACCCTCCCCCATGCTCCCCCATCCCCATGCATGCATGCACAACCCCCCCACCCCAGTGGTGGGTTCCACCCGGTTCCGCCGAGCCGGTAGCAGTGACGATATGATGTCACCAAACCGATTCTGCCCCCCCCCATTATTCTTACCTTTTATTTGGCCCCACTCCCAATCTGTTGCTGCCTCCTGAGTCCCAGCTAATGGGCTAGAAGGAAAAAAAACTGTTTAAACTCTTGCTGCGGGGCTTCAAAGGGCCGCCCTACAGCTGATCAGTGGTAAAAGGCAGTTTGGTGGTAGACCGGTGCCTGCAAAAATAAATGGGTAGACCAGTGCCTCCAAAAAAACAAATGAGTAGACAGGTATAGCTCTGCAAAAACCTGGTAGGCCAGTACCTCTGCTAAATCCTAAAGAATTGTCACATGACCATCAAGCCACGTCCACAAAATAAGCCACGCCCACAGAACTGGTAGTAAAAAAATTTAGAACCCACCCCTGTCCCGCCCCCATGCATGAGCACGTGTCTCCCACATATGCCCCGCGCATGCACGGCAGAGACCCAAAAATCAGCTGGCCAGTGGGAGGTGCGCATACATGCGTGGTGGAGCTGAGCTGGGGCAATAGCTCGCGTGCTTGCAGAGAGGGCATTGCGTGCCACCTGTGGCATACGTGCCATAGGTTCGCCATCACGGCCCTACATAAATCTTAATGTCTTGAAACAGAAAACCTGCAAGTTGAAAAAGATCAGATTTTGGATGCTTCTAGAATCCCCCCTCCTTTTTCTCCCCCTCTCCCATATTTACAGTCTACGTGTCCTATGTTGTTTGCCTTTTTATTTTTTAAAAAAGCACTTGTCTTTTAACGTAAATGAAAGCAAAAACAATTTAAATCTGGTATTTCTCAAACGCCGGCAACTTCAAGAACTCCCAATGGCATTTCATAGGGCTGAGTCCAAAGGTAAGATGGTAGACGCGGCGTTATGACATAAGGACATGCATCACAGTGCTGCATCTGCCATTTTGACTCCCTAAGCAGATGCTGATACCTTGTGCCAAAGCTGAGGGAAAATACATGCTGGCCCCATCCACTTTCATTATTATCCTTCCCCCTGACTATCTCTAAGAGATTGAATGACCTTACGTTAGATCAAAGTTGGCAGGCTGCAGACTTCATGTTTTCCCTGGGCATATGCACACAGCTGTCTGAACATCCTGAAATCAGCACTGTTTGGGGCAACACAGATTTCCACTTAAAGTTAATAAGCTAGTAAGTGTGAGGTTTGCTCTTTGTTTATATGCAGTGGCTTGTCCTGCCCGGGTTGGTGGGGATGTTGTTTTCTCCTTGATAAGGTAATGTTTTCTGCTTGATTGTTTCTGAGATAGTTTCTTGATTAGGGTAATTGTTTTCTCTCTTTTTGTCTGGTATTAATCTCTGCTCATCTGGGTGTTGGCTGCTGAAGAGGATGTGATCTTTTTGTTTACTTCTTAACTTGTTTATTATCTCTTTTGAATGATGTGTAAATATGGTTTATCTCTATGTGTCTATTGATAGCTGATTTGTCTAAGTGACAAGCCTCCAGGTTTTCGATGTAGCTTGTTCTAGGTCTCTAGGATGTTCACAATTTTCCAGTTGAAACTATGGTTAAAACTGCCCATGTGCTGTGAAATTAAGGAATTTTTATTGTGTCTTTTGACTGCTAATTGGCGTTCATGGATGAGTTCTACTTGTCTTCAGTTTGTCCTACACAGTGGCTGTTATGGTCCTTCCACTTTATGACGACTCCTTCTCTTCGTCTTCTCGTCGTCTTGGTTTACTTAAAATGCTTGGCTTGGGGGAGGGGGAAGGAGGGGCTTGGCTTGTGTACTATGGTGATGATTGTGGTTGTACAGGTTGTCTTCCACTTATGGCTATAATTGAGGCCAAAATTTCTGTTGCTAAGTGAGAATTTGTTAAGTCAGTTTTGCCCCATTTTACAACTTTCCTTGCCTAACTGAATCATTGCAGGTGTTAAGTTAGTAACACACTTGTCAAGTGGATCTCGCTTCCCCATTGACTTTGCTGGTCAGGAAGTCGCAAAAGTTGATCACATGACCCCGGGACACTGCAACGGTCATAAATATGGATCAGTTGCCAAGTATCCAAATTTTAATCACATGACCGTGGGGATGCTGTAATGTTTGTGAGGGTGAAAAAAGTTTTCACTTTTTTGTGTAACTTCGAACAGTTACTAAATGAACTGTTGTAAATCGAGGACTACCTGTAGTATATATCTGCCAGCAAACCACCGAGTCCAGAGAGCGCCAAGGACTCCAACCCTGAGCTTTCTGTTGGCAGTAAGTAGTGTGAATCAAGCAGTCTAACCTTGCAAAGGTCTCTCTCACTCCAGGAAGTGTGAAGGTTTCTTTTAAATTTTCAGAGCCAGTTCTGGGAGGATCGTGAACCTGTTTATAGGTGGGTACAAATACGTGGCATGAGCTGGTGCTAAATAACCTTTTACAAGTTGATAAGATCCGTGGTGGCGCAATGGTTAGAGTGCAGTACTGCAGACTACTTCTGCTGACTGCCAGTTGACTGCAGTTTAGCAGTTCGAATCTCACCAGGCTCACGTTTGATTCAGCCTTCCATCCTTCCGAGGTGGGTAAAACGAGGACCCAGATTGTTGGGGGCAATAGGCTGACTCTGTAAACTGCTTAGAGAGGGCGGTAAAAGCACTGTGGAGCGATATGTGATATTGCTATGATAAATCAATGGGTCTGCTTTAGTCATTCTACTGGGCTAGTACCAGAAGGCAATAAATCTGTTTCCCTTATTAGCAATTCATTTGTTTTTTAAACGAATGGAAAACTGGGCCACCTCTTGGCATGGAGCTTTGCAGTGCTACCCCACGCGGACAAGAAAGGCTTAATGTTGTGTTTTTCCCATGTGCTGATCTACTTCATGGCTCTCCAGCTGCTGTGCTGTTTTTCTTGTTGACCAGTTTTGGATTGCCCTACTTAAACCGTTCACCTGCCGTACTGTTGCCTTCATTATACAAATGCAGCATCATGGGAAGAGTGACTATTCTGAGGGAAGAAACAGGTGCCGATTGAATGTAAAGACTCTTTAAAAATTATTTATCTATTTATGTCCCTGTTCTGCCTGAAACACTTTGTCACTCAACCCCTTGCTCTTCGTTCTGTTGAGGCAGTCAGGTGTAACTGCTTAAAACATGTGAAAGATGCTGAGCTTGTCAGCTGGAAAGCTGAGAGCCCAGGTTTAAGACCCGAGCATCGCGTCATGGGGTGAGAACCTGTTACTTGCCCCAGCTCTTGCCCACCTAGCAGTTTGAAAGCATGCAAATGCGAGTGTCAACCCTGAAGCAAACCTGGCTGGGGTCATCTTTGAGGCTTCAAGGTTGCGGCTAGAGGGGAGGGGGAGGGAAATAATTAACTGGGGTTTTGCAGTCAAAACAAAAGGTTTTCCTGTGGGAACCAAGGTCATTCCAACAGGTGGCTGGAAGAGGAGGAGCAAAGTAACCAAGCAACTGGCCAGCACCTCTATTGGTCCATGTGACTGATGACTTGGGGAAAGGGGAAAAACTTTCTCTTTAATTAGATGAAAACCACGGGAACTTTCAGAGTCGGTTTTCACCAGTTGTGTCAATATGATGTATCCAATAAAATTGTTCTTCAAGGAATCTACCTGCCTTGGAGTTCTGCTTTCTATGGGTACATTACAGTGAGTAGATAAATAGATACCACTTCATTGGGAATGTAACAGAATTCTGTGCACCTCGGCATATAGTCATGCTGACCACATGACCACGGAAATGTCTTCAGACAAGGCTAGTTCCCTCGGCTAAGCAATTGAGATGAGCACCACTCCCTAGAGTCAGACATGACTGGATATGGGAAACTTTTATCTCTGGACAGTGCAGTTTTTTTCTGATCAGTTCTAATTATGATAGATGCAATACATGGTCTTTTGACTTATAGAGCTACTAGAAACCTGAAAGGGCAATACACCAAATAAAACCAGCTTCCCTGTTCTCAAAACCCATTTACATCTACTGGATCTACTTTTCATATCCAATTTAATATTCTTTAATATTTTACTTGAAGTTCCTTTATCTAAAGTTATTAAGATCTTTTGTTGATGTAAGGGTGAAAATTAAATTTGTGCCTAATACTTTGGAGATGTTCAGCGGTCCATCCTATAAAAGCAAAACATGAGTACAGTGACTCTTGAAACAATAACAGCAAAAACGGTGATTATCTGATCAAAGACCATTTATGAAATTTGTTCTTTTCATTCTGCTCTTCCTTTTCTTGTAGCTCTATTACCAAGTTTTAAATTTTGCCATGATCGTGTCTTCAGCCCTAATGATATGGAAAGGCCTTATTGTTATCACCGGGAGCGAGAGTCCAATTGTAGTAGTGCTCAGGTATGTCTCTTTATCTAGAATGTGTTTGCTGGGGTAGTCTGCAGCCCTCAATTTTTGTCTCATTCCTGTCCCAAATTGGGAGTAGGGAAAGAGAGAGTGAGTGGGAGGTTGTGATTTTTATAACCATCATTTCTTTAATATGTTTCCTTGTTTTTAGTAAATTCCATCTAGGATAAGCTGTGTTATGAAATTTGACTAGGTCGTAGTAACCTTGCTATTCGTTTTTTATCTTCTTCCTATAAAAAGCTTTAAGCAGCTTTATTAGTCAACAACACATGTGTATTCTTTTATATACGATGATGACAGACTGAGAAACCCTGAGTAATTCTTGAGAATAGAATAGAATAGAATAGAATAGAATAGAATAGAATAGAATAGAATAGAATAGAATAGAAGAATAGAATAGAATAGAATAGAATAGAATAGAATAGAATAGAATAGAATAGAATAGAATAGAATAGAATAGAATAGAACAGAACAGAACAGAACAGAACAGAACAGAACAGAACAGAACAGAACAGTTTATTGGCCAAATGTGATTGGACACACAAGGAATTTGTCTTGTCTAAAAGAAAAGATACATTCGTCAAGAATCATAAGGTACAACACTTAGTGATAGTCACAGGGAAACAGTCAATATAAATCTTAAGGATACCAGCAACAAAGTTACAGTCATACAGTCATAAGTGGGAGGAGATGGGTGATAGGAATGATGAGAAGATTAATAGTAATGCAGACTTAGTAACTAGTTTGACAATGTTGAGGGAATTATTTGTTTAGCAGAGTGATGGCGTTTGGGAAAACACTGTCCTTGTGTCTAGTTGTTCTGGTGTGCAGTGCTCTATAGAGTCGTTTTGAGGGTAGGGGTTGAAACAGTTTATGTCCAGGATGCGAGGGATTTGTAAATATTTTCACAGCCCTCTTTTTGACACGTGCAGTATTCAGGTCCTCAATGGAAGGCAGGTTGGTAGTAATTTTTTTTTTTATTCCTACATCCTAATTTACACATGTTAAAAATAAGTATTGTTGGATTCTTGGTACTTTTTGAACTTACTTGCTTTTCTGCAGAGATTTCATTACAAGCTTGGATAACATCATCATTGATGTTGGTTGAGAGTGACCAAACTGAGAGAACACTCAAGAACCCAACAGTTTAATCCAGTTCCACATATGTTCCTTACTATTGAAATAAGTATTTATTGAACTTTTCCAATAACATACCATGATGTTGGGCTCGTATAAATAAAATTTTTAGGGGGGTGCAATGGCTCACCAGTTAAAGACACTGAGTTTGTCAGCTAGAAAGAGGACAGCCCAGGTTCAAGACCCTATTCAACAGGGTGAGCTTCCATTACATGCCCCAATTCCTGCCCATCTAGCAGCTTGAAAGTGTGAAAATGCGAATTCATAAATAGGTACCATTTGGATGGGAAGGTAACAGTGTTCTATGCACCTCGGCATATAATCATGCTGCCCACATAACCACGGAAGTGTCTCCGAACTATGCTGGCTCTGTCTGCTAAAAAACAGAGATAAGCACCACTCCCTAGAGTCAGAAATGACTGGACAGAGGAAACCTTTAGATAACATTTTACAGAATTCCTTTGTTGAGATAGTTTGATTAATTTAAATCTGTTGTGGGTAAACTTTTGAAACATTTTAGGCCTTGTAACACAAAACCATGTCCAATATCCTATGCTTATTTATTTTTTGGTAATCATTGTGTTCATTGATGCGGTGGCCTAGAGGTGGAACGCTCGCCTCACAATCAGGAAGTTGTGAGTTCAATCCTAGGTAGAGGTAGATATTTCTCTCTCTGGGCATGATGAGTATATATTTACTGAATATAGCTGCGCATTGGTGACAGGAAGGGCATCCGGCCAGTAAACACTCAGCTCCATTCAGTTGCCCAGTCTCCACCCCTCAAGGGATTATGAGGTCATTAAAAGATGATGATTGTGTTAATCATAAACATTCTTCTTTTCTTTTCTAGTGGTAGTATGGAACCTGCCTTCCACAGAGGAGACCTCTTGTTCTTGACAAATTTCCGAGATGACCCCATCAGGGCCGGAGAAATTGTGGTTTTCAAAGTCGAAGGAAGAGATATTCCAATCGTGCACAGAGTGATTAAAGTTCACGAAAAGTAATGGTGGCCACACAAAGTACAGTCGATAAAATGGTCCAGAGAAAGGCCTGTGTTGGGTAGCTGAGGGTTTTCAGAGTTGGATTCCAAGTTAGTGGGTGGCGTTAAGATGAGGAAATGAGCAGGACAAAATCAGGACAAAAATGAATTATTTATTATTCATTTAGTTTAGGTAACTCTGGTGGCTTACAATATTAAAAAAAATAAAACTACAGTATTTTTTGGAGTATAAGACATATTTTCACCCCCCTAAAAGAGGGTGAAAATTTGGGTGCATCTTATACACCGAATGTAGCCAAAAACGCGAGGCACGGAGGTCGTGATGGTCTGTGCCAACCTCTGCAGCCTGGAACAGCTGATTGGGGGTATTCCAGGAAGCCAATCCATCCGCCAATCAGCTGCTCATGCTGAATCAGGCTGCAATAATGTGCTGAAGCTGACCTGGCTGTTTGCTATTTGCTACAAGGGCTGTCAAGAGTTTGCAGCAGCAAGCAAAACACAAGCAGAGGAGTTTTAGTTTTAGTTTCAGATATCAGCACAGTATGCAGCTTTAGAACAATTGACCTGAGCCACGCCCAGACTTCTTGCTGTCTCCTTCCTTGTTGCTCACACAGCAAATACCGTTTCAGTTTCCAAACAGTCTCACACACTGACAGGACGCTAGCCAGATGAATATTGATGGATGCTGGTAGGCAGAGGCAGAATTTTTTTTTTTCTTATTTTCCTCCCCCAAAATTAAGGTGCGTCTTATACTCCAGAGTATCTTATACTCTGAAAAATATGGTACATAAATAAAACACTACAAAAATATTTTAAAAATGCAAAATACAATAGCTAAAAGATGGGAAGGGAAGAGTAGGATGAGCAGGGGTAGGATGCAGGATGTGATATTAGTTTATCAGCCACATCCAACATGAAGCTCCACCTCTGGAGTCCCAAGCCAACTGGGCGAGTCAAGTCTTTAGGTTCTTACGGAGGGTTGGAGAGGACCTCACTCTGGAGGGCAAGAAGAAATGTTGAATTCATTGGAATTTAACCCAAAGGTGCTTTTTTCAAGAGGCAACTGGACTTTCTGGTTTTTCTTTGAAGATGTTTCGCTTCTCATCCAAGAAGCTTCTTCAGTTCTGACTGGACAGTGGGGAATGGAAGGATTAAAGTGGGAACTTTTGGGACAACCATGACCTGCATGACTGAGCATCTCCATAGACATTGGAATTTAAATTTTAGTAAAGCAAAGTTGAATTGCTGATATGCTTCTGTGTATTTAAAAAAAAAATCCTAATCTGGCAGAAACTTTTAGGGAGTGTTGGGTTTAAAAGGAAATAAAACATACATTTAAGGGGAATGGGGAAGAAAGCAAACATTGGCAATTTAAGCATCCACATTATCTTAACTGCTTATGGCAGGCTTTTCTTTGTGCTCTTAAATGCCAGCTCCCAGTGCCACTTTCAACTTTGTTTTCCATCCTTCTTCTGCATTTTGAATACCTAAATTGATGTTTTCCAAGCATCCTTCGTAGTACAAATGTCAGAACTGATTTTTCTAGTGGGTTATTGCCCTTGCAACTGACATTTTCAAAAGATTATTCTTTATAACATGACTGTTTAAATGTCGCTCTAGAGTGATGCGACAATCTTAAAATGAGATGTGTTTAGACCTTTCTGCTCCATATTAGATGAAAATCAAGATGTTTGGTGGCACTTTTTCTGACTAACCAATTTCAATAGAAGACTTGAGCTTTGTGAGCTACAGCTTACTTCATCTGACGTGTTGAATGGCAAAACTAATGGGGAAGTGAACTGTAGCTCACAAAAATTTTCTCCTTTTAATGAAAAGTGTTGGTCTGAAAAAGTGCCACCGAACTCCTGTTTTTGGGTCACCGTAGACTAATGCAAACCTCCCCAACAATTTATACTGATAAATACCATATTTTTTGGAGTATAAGACGCACCTACTTTTTTTGGTGAGGAAAACAAGGAAAAGAAATCTGCCTCTTCCTCCCAGCAATTTTGCCTCATTGCAGCAAACAGCCTGCTTTACTTTCATTTTTGTTTTCAGCATAGCTCGATTAGTGCAAGAAAAAAAAAATCTGCCTCCCAGCAATTTACCTCCTTGCAGCAAGCAGCAGAGGCCCGTGCAGCAATAGGCAGTGCTGCAGCCTGACAATCAACTTGTGTTAATTAGGCTGTGCTGAAGCTGAAATTGGCTGTTTCTTCTTGCTGCTTGCTGCAGGGAGGTAAATTGCTGTGAGGCAGAGGCCAAAGGGTGGAGGCCAGTGGGTAGGCGGGGCTACATTCAGTGTATAAGACGCACCCAAACTTTCACCCCCTTTTAGGAGTCTTATACTCCGAAAAATATGGTATGTAATGGATTGCTTGTCCATTTTGATGCATTTCTGGATAATAGGTTAATGGTAGTTTCCATAATTAGCTACCTGACCCATTTAGTTTAGAAAATTCTTTGTCAGATCTCTGGAAGTTGAGTCATGACAATTGAACTTCTTTTCTGGTTTGAAACGTTTCACTGCTTATCCAAGTAGATAACTAGCAAAACTTTTCAAACCAAAAAAGAAGCCCAGTTCCCATGTACTAAGCTCTCACCAAAAGCCAGAGATGGTGAATATGTGGCCGTCCAGACATTGCTGAACCTCAGCTTTCAGCAATGCCAGCCAACGTGGTGGAAGGAATGCAGTCTTGAGATGCAGTTCAGCAACAACTGGAGGCCAAAAGCTTTGCTGCCTATATTACTGAAGAGTTACTGAAAACAGTTAAGACTGATAGTGGCTGATAAGCAGTTAAGACTGAGAGTCTGATAGTCACTGATAAAACCTGGGCCTCCCCCAATCAGTCTGGCTCAAAGAATTAGTCTCTGGTTTTAAGCACCTGGGAAAGATTAATGGCATAAAGGAGTTTACTTGATAACAGAATAACTTATTTAGAAACTTAATCTTTTTTCACATATAATGAGCGCTTGTTTTCCAGATAACCTCTTTCTAGACCAAGAAAACATGAGAAATCTAGTCATTTATTGTTGTTCTTTAAGATAATTCTATGGCTAAACAGGTAGTCCTTTTTTTTAAAAAAAAAGTTTTTTATTATTTTAAAACATAAACATAAAATACATCTTTTCAAAACAAAGCTCTTGATCCGGTCACAAATTCATATAAATCACTAACAAATCTTAATTTTCAATTAATACAACTTAATAGTTATTTCCCTCAAATCTATTATTTAACTATGCCATTATCCCCAAAAACCTGTTACTTAAATCTTAAATCTTAACCAATTATCATTCCCTTTTTCTCTTTCATTTGCTTAGATGGATATATTTTTAAAGTATAAATCATACAATCATCATAAACATTCATAAATATTAAATTCCAACATAATCATTTTATTCTTACTATTAACCTCAACATTTATAATCGTTATTTCTGTTATTAAAACTAACATTCATTTCATTTTAACTATTAATCTCAACATACTCCTTATTTTGGCTATCCCACCACATTTTATTTTTGCTATACTATCCCGCATCTTTATCTTTATCTTTGTTGTTAAACCAATCATTTTTATTTCTTGGCTATTAAACACAGCATAACCATTTTGTTTTTGGCTGTTAAACACAGCATATTCATTTTTGTTTCTTGGCCGTTACACGGCATATTCATTTTTGTCTTGGCTGTTACACGGCATTGTCATTTTTGTTTGGCTTAAACAGGTAGTCCTTGATTTAACAACTTAAACCCCAGGATTATGGTTGCAGTGTGTAGTCATTAAGATATGTGTGTGTGTGTGTAGGTGTATGTATGGTGCGGGTATATATGGTATTTATGTATGTGTATAACGTGTATATGTATGTTAAGTATGTGTTTGGATAGATACACGTTTTAGTGCAGAATTCAATTTTCAATGTGGGCCGTTGTGCTCACATAAAAAAAATGACAATAAACTTACCTTATCTTACATGACCATGCCCAATTTTACTACAGTATCTTGTTTGTGGCAGTTGTTAAGTGAACCCGACGGTTGTTAAATAAATCCATTTTCCTCAATGGGTGAAAAACCAGAAAGACTGGAAACCAGCAAAAACAAATGCCAGAAAGCGTGGTCACATGACTGTGGGATGCTGCAAATGTAAATTGAGTTGATTGTCAAGAGCCCAAAATGTGATCAAGTGAACATTGGGCGTCTGTTGGAACTTTGAAAATAGTTTGTGAGCAGCTCTGTGGAGGTCCATTGTAGCTTTAAACAGTCCCCAAGCAACCAGTTGTTAAACAAGGATTATCTGTAGTAAATACATGTAGTCCTCAATTTACAGCAGTTTGTTTAGTGATCGTTCAAAGTTACTGAAAAATGTGACTTATGAAAAATGTGACTTATGACACAGTTATGATTTTCGCAGCATCCCGGGCTCAAGTGATTCTCCTTTGCAACCTTCTGACCAAGAAAGTCAATGGGGAAGCCAGATTCACTTAACAACCAAGTTACTAACTTATCAACCACAGTGATTCATTTAACAACTGAGGCAAGAAAGGTCGTAAAATTGGGCAAAACTCGCTTAACAAATGTCTCACTTAGGACCCAACCCAAGAAATCTTGGGCTCAGTTGTGGTCGTAAATTGAGGACTACCTGTAATGGGCCCTGGGGAGAGCCAAATACTTGTTTATCTCTGATAAACAAGTATTTAGCAGGATTCCTAAAACACCTGGACATTTATTAAAATACAGGAAGGACAATATGTACCTATTGCTATCTTATCACTTGGCCCTACCTTCGGGTAGTTGGTAAGCTGTTTTGAAAATTGCTATCAACAAGGCACTAATCCATTCCCTATCCTGTTGTTTGCTTGCAGAGAAAATGGCAACATCAAATTTTTGACCAAAGGTGATAATAATGAAGTCGATGACAGAGGTTTGTACAAAGAAGGACAGAACTGGCTAGAAAAGAAGGATGTCGTAGGCAGAGCACGAGGGTAAGTAAACTTGGATTATGCTAGCAGCCTATCTTGTCAACACCAGAATATCAGTGATTTACTCAGAAGGAATTCTGTCTTTGTTTTTCCACTGCTAGCATCGTGGTCTGATCTGGAAAATACATTTATTTCAGGATGAGTCACCAAAGGCTTCGGGGCCACATAGAATCTCCAAATTATTTTGAAAGGCACTGGAAGCCCCTTTTGACAACAAGTATTATCTGAAAATTGGTAGCATTTTGAGCTAGAAATACCTGTCAACAGGGGTGGTATCCACTTACCTTCGCTACTGGTTTGCAAATGTGAGCGTACGCCAGTGGTGGGTTCCTCCCGGTTCTACCCGGTTCCGCCGAGCCGGTAGCGGTGACTATATGACATCACCAGACCAGTTCTGCCTCCCCCTGCCCCCCCCCCCCGCATTATTCTTACCTTTTATTTGGCCCCACCCCCAATCTATTGCTGCCTCTTGAGTCCCAGCTGATGGCTAGAGAGAGAAAAACTGTTTAAACTCTTGCTGCCCGGCTTCGAAGGACTGCCCTACAGCTGATCAGTGTTAAAAGGAAACAAATGAGAAGACTGGTGCCTGCAAAAATAAATGGGTAGATCAGTGCCTGCAAAAATAAATAGGTAGATCGGTACAACTCTGCAAGCAGTTAAAAGCCTGGTAGACCAATACCTCTGCTAAATCCTAAATAATTGTCACATGACCATCAAGCCACGCCCACAAAATAAGCCACGCCCACAGAACCGGTAGTAAAAAAATTTAGAACCCACCCCTGGCACACGCGCCATCTCCATGCATATGCAGGACCTTCTGCGCATGCGCAGAGCATCAAAAATGGTGCGTGATTACATACGGGCAGGTGGACAGAGCCTCCTGCCACCACCACTACCGCTTCACCTGAACCGGATAGAACTGGCTAAATACCACCACTGCCTGTCACCCTAACTTTGGTTTAAGTCACAGGTGTCAAACTCGCCACTTCATGTCATCATGTGACATTGAGACCTTTTTCCCCTTCGTGGAGTTAGGGGGGGCATGGCCTGCACGGGACCACCTGGCCCATAGGCCACCAGTTTGACACCTCTGATTTAAATTATTATTTTGATGTCCACAGCAAGTAACAGTACTTCTAGATGAGAAACGGTTAGGAAATCCAAGACCCGAAGTCTAGATTGGGAAGTTTAAAAAAAAAAATCCAAAAAGAGTACAATAGCCTCCATACTGTTTCCAAGAAAAAAAGAATATTTGGACACATCCAGGAGTTCCCAGAAGTCACGTCCAGCTTGAGGGAGAATCACAGCAGGTAGCAGCGCCTTCCAGATCTTGGCAGATCTTCAAAAAGCTAATCTGTTTCAAATCTATTTGGTAGTTGTAGGAGAGACAAGGAGGAAATAGGAAGTTGCTTCTAAATGCAGTTTGCAGGGGATATTGTGGCAAAAGAACCCCAGAAATATCTGGTGTAACAAAATGGTGAATTAAAATGAGCCTTGGTTTGATTTAGCAGAGCTGTTAGTCCTTGACTTACAAACGTAATGGAGCCTGCCTATGATGGTCATAAAGCGGATCATCACATTAACAGATTAACAGAGTTGGAAGGGATCTTGTAGATCCATCTAGTCCAACCCCCCTGCAGGAGACCCTACGCCATTTCTGACAAATGGCAGCCCAGTCTCTTCTTGAAAGCCTCCAGTGATGAAGCTCCCACAACTTCCAAAGGCAACTTCTGGTCCATTGGTTGATTGTTCTCACTGTCAGAAAATTTCTCCTTATTTCTAGGTTGAATCTCTCCTTGATCAATTTCCATCCATTATTCCTTTTCTGGCCTTCGGGTGCCTTTTTCCCCCCCTGGCAGTTATTAAGCAAATCACCATGTTGCTAAGCGAATACTACAGTTGTTAAGCAAACCCTGAAGCCATTAAGCGTCATATTGGTTGTAAGTCGAGGACCAACCGTATGTGGCTTCATGCAGGCAGCAACACTTGTAGCTTTCAGTGTTTTAAGAGGTTTACTAAAGAAATATTTTTAGCTTGTGTATTTTTTAAACGCTTTGTGGTTACGTGTTACCCTAGTACCATATCTTATATTTAATATTAGCAACCTTGATACTATTCATATGGAGAGACGGGATGTAAATTCAGTTACTAATATATTAAATCAATCATGCCTGACATTTACTATTAACCAATTTTTAGTCAATGACTGTATTGATTAATAAGCCGACTATGTTTAATTTCTCTCAATTAGGTTTTTGCCATACGTTGGAATGGTGACCATAATCATGAATGACTATCCAAAATTTAAGGTGGGTACAGATTTAGCTGAGAATCTATGAAATGATCTTTAGATTTAGAATGAACATTATTGTTTAGGCAAGAAGAGAAAATAATACCTAATAAGTTTTATCCTGTTGCTTGATGTTTACCATTCACATAGTTTTCTCTTTCAGGCTGAGAATTATGGGAGTCATATTTTCAACCCATCTAGAAGGACCAAAAGGGATGTTAGGAGTCAGGCTGTATGTTAATTTAATAATTAAACAAATACCGTGTTTCCCTGAAAATAAGACCCTGTCTTATTATTTTTTGAACCCTGAAATAAGCGCTTGGCCTTACTGCCATGCGTTCAAAAGCCCAATTGGGCTTATTATCGGGGGATGTCTTATTTTGGGGGAAACGGTAGATTTGAGGAGAACGTAGCCAGTTTTTGCACATTGTCAGCAATTTGAAACTAGTTTACTGAAGGGTGTGTGAGAGATGCTTGGTGGTTCACTGTGGGTGTAAGATGTGGGTTGGAGAGGATGCACAAGAATGCAGGGTGCACATGAGGTGCTGCGTAAGTCAAAGAAAGCCTGGGAGGGTGCACCAATATGCAACGAGGAACATGAGAGGTGGTGCAAGGGTGTGTGTGATTGGGAGAAATTTGTGTGACATATAAGTTGGGGCGGTGGGTGGGAGGTGCTGGTCAGGGAAGGTGTGAGGACGTGCATAAGAGACACTGTTGGTCAGAGGTGGGGTTTGTGAGGTGCTTGTGGGGGTCGGAAAGGATGTGATGGGGTGTTTAAGAGGCACAGATCAGGGAGGGTGATTGGGAGATGTGGCATGAGTAGACAAGGATGCCAGGAGTACGTAAGGGGTGTCATGCAGGTTAGAGAGGGTATACAAAAGGAAAAAGTTGTGGAGGGTACAGGTGGATGCACAAGTGACCCCTTGCAGGTCAGGGACATTGCGTGGGGATACAGTGCATGTCAGGGTGTATATGGATGCATGAGTGACTGGGTATGACATAAGTATAGGGAGATGAAACCAGGTGGGGGATACCAGTGATTTGCTACCTTCTCCACTGGCTTCCCCATTGACTTTCTGGAGAAGCCATCAGGGAACGTTTCAGATAGTGTTCCTCAAAAACATATTTAGTTTATGAGATGTGCTATGGAACATGGTGCCCACACGCAGTAATATTCCATGTGTTTGTTTTTTCACAGTATGCTCTCTTAGCTGTCATGGGGGCATATGTACTTCTGAAACGGGAATCATAAAAGAATCTGGAATTGCCTCGGACAACTCATCAGCATAATTATATGAAGAGATACTAATATATTTGAAACGTCCCCTGCCTACAGATAATATTACGTGACACGTGAAAAGCATATTTTATTTGTTTTGTTCCCCTTCATGTTACAATCTTAACTGTGGGCAACCCAGTTGCCTTCATTGAGCCACACTTCATCTCCCCAAATTTTCAGCCAAAAATGTCTTTCGGGCATCTTGGGTGGAGATTACATAAATTATGGTCTAAAACCAGTTTAAGGAAGACAAGTTTCTCTTGGCTGTTTTGTTAGCAAATAATTGTTTTAATTTCTACTGTGTGTTCACTTTTTCTCATTAGTGACAAAAATGGATCTGCTTAGTTTGAAAATACTTTGTAGAATAGTTTCATAGCTGTGAATCTTGACTACACTGAGTTCTAGTTTTTATTACACCTTTCATGCAAGGGACCTCTTGGCCCAATTTGTACCCATCTTCAAATTATTCCCATTCTCCCACCCATCCCACCTGGGCAGCAGTTCAAACAGTTAATGATGATTTGTTAAAAAGTCCCTTCTTGCGAATGATTTCACAAAGACAGACAAATGCTTCTAATGAAGAATTGAACAATGTAGTTTTGTTTAAGGTTATAAGATGCATCTTTCTGCAACAGTGGTGGTCTTCTAGCTGCATTGTTTCATCAAACCAGCTTGAAAATCAAGACTCACAGTGATATTATCTGAGTTAGTGCCTTGCACTTACACAGGTAGTCCTTGCTTAACAACACTCATTGGAGACTGGCAACTCTGCCACTAAGTGACACAGTTGTAAAGCATGGCATTATATGATTGTGCCAACTTAACCAATGGCAGTTGTGCAGTTGGGGTTGTTAAGCAAATCTCACGCAGTCATCAAGCAACGACATCACGTGATCACCGTTTTCTGCTTCCCGCTGGCTTCCCCAATGACTTTGTCAGAAGCCAGCGGTGAAGGTTGCAAATGGCAATCAAGTGGCTGTGAGATCCTGCAATATAACTGCGAGAAGTTTGTCAAGTGCCTAAAAAACATGATCATGTGACCTTCAGAATGCTGTTACAGATGGAACTTTGAGGAGTGGTCTTAAGTCTCCTCATTCAGCATTGCTGTAAGCTTGAACAATTGCAGAAAAAATGGCTGTTAAGGAAGAACTACCTTGCAATGTAATAACATGGAGGACGAAAGCCTTTAGCTGTCTAGCCTAGCTTGAGTGAAAATGTAGGATAGTCCTCAATTTACAACCACAACTGAGCCCCAGATATCTGTTGCTAAGCAATTGTTAAGTGAATTTGTCCCATTTTATTACTCCTTTCCTACCACATTTGTTAAGCAGATGCTGCAACAGTTGTAAATGTGAAAAACGGATATGTCACTTTTTTCCAGTTCCATTGTAACTTCGAATAGTCGCTAAGCGAATGGTTGTAAGTCGAGAACTAACTGTATGCTCCTAAGTTCCCTTAATCATCAGTCAGTCCCAAGTGTTCTATTGATTTGGATTTGCAGCCTGAGAAAGCTGTAGAGAGTGTTTCTCAATTTCAGGATGTGTGGACTTTCGACTTCCAGAATTCCCTAGCTAGCTTGAATTCTGGAAGTTGAAATCCCCACATCCTAAATTTGCTGAGGGGAAGAAACACTGCTATGAAAAGTAAGGAGGATGATTTTTAAAAAAGATACGATATGCTTTGCAGCTTTTTAAATTTAATATTTATAGAGGAGTCCCAGTTCCCTTGTTCAGAAAAATATTAGAAAGCACATGATGCCTACACAATTGATACAAGATATTTGACACCCACTTTTTTGTGCCAGTAATGTACCGTTTCATTTTTTCTAGATACCAATAGTTTAAACCCTCACAGTTTTGTGAATAGCCTGTAATGAAAGCGACAGGTTTACAGAATTTGCGACCGTAGCTTAGATTTCACAGCATATAATCGACAAACAAAGTATGCCATTTTTGTGGCTACTGCTTTTTTTCTCCCCTAATTGAATAAATATGTGGGAGTCACCTCCATTTCTCACAATGTCAGGCAAGCCAACTAAACTCAAGAGTTTAACTAACCATGAATCCAGCTGTATTGAGAAGGGGAAACTATTCATTAAGGCTGTGTAGTGGTTTCAGACTCAGAGGCAAAAACGTGTTCAGGAATATATGACAGGACATGAACATAACTCCAGTTTGACTCTTTAAAGTAGCTGCATCTTTTCCCAGATTGTACATTTGACCTCTAGAGTTACCATATAGTTGTAGGAAGCTGTGGGATCCTTGGTACTCTCTGAGCTTGATTGTTTTCTTGCAACTTCACTCCCTTCTAGCACTGATAACGTTGCCTAGTTTGGTAATGAAAAGTCTGCAAGAAAACAGCCAAGCACAGAGAGCACCAAGGATCCCACAGTTCAGCTACAAATAAGATCTTCCTTTAGTAGTCATCCAATAGAATTAGTAGCTATCCAATTTTATTGGTAGGCACAATGGCTCAGCGGTTAAAAACGCTGAGCTTGTCAGCTGGAAAGCTGGCAGCCCGGGTTCGAGACTTGAGCGCCACATGATGGGTGAACTCCCGTTACTTGCCCCAACTCCTGCCCACCTAGCAGTTTGAAAGCATGCAAATGAAAGTAGATAAATAGGTAGCACTTTAGTGGGAAGGTAACAGTGTTCTGTGCACCTTGGCATATAGCCATGCTGGCCATGTGACCATGGAAATTTTCTTCGGACAACGCTGGCTCCTTCAGCTAAGAAACGGAGATGAGTCAGACACGACTGGAAAGGGAAAACCCTTTCAGTTTATAGTTTAAACTCAGTTTAACCTTTACAGTCATAAGAAAATGAACATTCCCTGGACATCCTGAAGTGGCATTTTGCATCTGCGGTGCTGCAGAGATCTAATGTTCACTTCACTGCCAAATGCTATAAGCACTTAAATTGGCAACCGTGAAAAAGTCCTATCACTGACTGGGTTCACACATCACAACGTTAAAACTTACCTTTAATTTTGGTTGTGTGTATTGTGAAGCTAGGATTGCAGTCAGTAAAGTGACAAGTTAATAGAAGAATAGTTTAGTACAATGTGACATTTTGGTAATCATTAATTGTTTGATGATGCCATTTAGATGTATGTATGTATGAAGATCCATCAGCCCAAAAGTAGCTTTATTATAATGAAGAATGGTCCTGTGCTTGGATGTTTTGCCTGAAATGGCTGCTTCTGTAAGCATTAGAAAAAAGAGGGGGAAAATGTCCTTGTTATAGGATTTACCCAGCCTTGAAATAAAAATGAGACTGCTGAAAGTACATGAATGATGCAAGATATTTGTCCACTAGATAGACACAACCAGACCGCTAAAACTATAACAACAAAATCTTGCAAGTCTGTTTATGTTATACCTTTTCTTCCTACTTCAGAGAATTAGAAAGTTTTCTCTTCTGAATATTATCTGCCTGTTGTGGACTTAAAATACGTGTTACTGTTCATTGTCCTGGCAATGGAACTTGCATATCTCCGTCAAAGTCGTCATCTTTATTCTCTACAGTACTTTTGAGATCTTGGTGTTAGAGGGTATATTCTTACAGACATTTCATTAGTACTTTGGGTGACATCATCAGTGCATATGAGAATGGCCTCTGCCATTCTCATTAGTGGCCATATGCACCGGGGATACATCCTATCCTGGTATTGAATTGTCCACAAGAAAACTACCAAGCTCAGCTTACCATGAATTCAACAGTTGAACCCTGAACAATGTATAAGTTCTAATATTAGAACAAGGAAAATTTGACCTAAAATCTTTTATCTATGCTATTGGTACAATCCTTTATAATTGCCATAGCTCTACTCATATGGGGTTGGGAAATAGAATTTGTAGTGTAAAATTTCTCATTTTAGTTTAAAAGCCCAACACTTGCCCCTCCAATTTTATTCTTGGCCTTTTAAATTCCTTTTGTGGCCTTAGGGAAATCACTTTTAAAATGTGAATAATCTTGAGTTATTTTGTTTAACTTCTGTCTTGCAATTTCATGGTAATAAATGTGTCAGTCCTTTGTCTTGGTTTTTTTTTAAAGTAAATTGCTTTAAAGGCTTGCTAGATTTCTATGAAAAGACCCACAAAGAATAAAAATGAAAAACAAGTTGTCAATTCTTGAGCTGTACTAATAAATGTGATGCCCACCCATCCATCTCTCTTTGTTTTATCATGCTATGCAATAATATCATTAAAACATTGGTGTCTTGGTTTTATAACTTAACTGGATTCTATTTCTTTTCTGTGGTTGTATTTCTGTAGTTAATGTTGAGTATTATTTCAAAAAAGCAACTTGTGCAAAACATATGTTGTTTTCTGACATGGGAATGTTGTCAGTACTAATTGGCCCTTTTGTTATTGCTGTAGTCTTCTTTTGAAAGGTAATGATTTTATTATGTTTTAGATCAATACAAGTTACTCATTAAATTAGTGCGAATAAGAATACAAACAATCCAAAGAACATTGATACAGGAGAAAATGTATTTTATATAAATTGTTAAGTATTTTATATACCTAAAAGATTAAACAATATTAAAAGAAACTAAAAAAGAAGGGAAACAATAAAATTAGAAAAAGTGGGGGGAAACCCTAAAAATCATGAAACATTAGTGTACTTTTGACACTGAAATAAGGTTTTATACCAATAGTTACAAAGCAGTTGTTAAACAATGAGTAAAACGTGGACTACAGAGAATGGGGTTGGAACCTCATCTTACAAGGAGGCTTGAGTGGGGGAAAATGTGTTTTTCCCAGATGAGATGCAAATATTATATTGCAATTAAACTTAATTTAAAAATAAGTATGTTATTGGAGGTCTTCTGAGTAGCATGGTTAATGGTGGGTGATGTTGCCAGAAAGTTGAAAATATCTGAGATTTGAGTGAAATTGACTTTATAGAATTTTAAATAATATTTGCCAATTAAAATATGCTTAAGAAATTTATTTTGAAAATTTTGGGGAGGGAATTTCCTTACACTGACTCTTATGAAATACTTTCCTACATTGTAGGAGTTGATTTTGTGCTAAGTCTCTTACTGGGTTAGATATGTATATAAACATGTAATCCCATATTTAAAACATGCAATATTATATGTGAGAACTCATGCTCTTCACTTTCTTTTTTTACTTGCTTGCAGGTACAGAAATAAAGAATTTTAGTAACTTATCACCTCCTCTTAAAATACAACAAATGATCTCTTCTCAAATAGGTATCCGCATATCCCTTCCCCACTAGCCTTCCAATTCTACAAATTATTGGAATGATGCGCTTAGCTTTAAAATAACACTTGTATCGTGCACATTCAGCATTATTACCTCGTAGTAAGTTCTGCAGTAGTTAGCTTAATTTCATGATCTGGGGAAAAAACACAGTTACTTTAAAGGGCCGCAGACAAATGCTGTTTGTGCACCTACACTCTGAAATTACTTCTGAAATTGAGTCATAAGGATTCTACAGTCCTATTAAATATAAATAAATGCCTGAATCCTATATATGGAAAGCAGAATTTTACAACAGAAAGAAAAGACAAAGGAAGCTATTGTATTTTGCATACATTCAAAAATTGCCAAGTTTTCAACGATTCTCTCACATTATGCAATAATATGTAGGTAAATTGTTTTAACTTTTTTTCAAAACAAAAATTCCATTGGCTTAATTCTGCATTTTGCACAAGATCACTCTTCAATATGAGGAAACGGGTATGCAGATTTCATTCATTCCAGTATGCAAAGAAGCCATGCGTTTCTCTCTCCATTCAGAATCTTAAACCCCTCCTTGCTTTGGGGATTTCAGCTAACATCATTTGCACACTTTCAAAAAGAGTATTATAGCCAGAAGGGCTAGAGAGGACAAGCATTTGAAAAAGATGAAAAAGACAAGATCAAACGGAAGGTGACTGATGCATTGGTTGGCATCACGAACCTTTTCCCTGGGACAACAATGTCTCTCTGCTTTTTCCCCAATTGAGAAATTAGTGTATGGACTTAGAAGCCCTTGTGGTCTACACCTGTCTTCCCCAATGCGGTGCTCTCTAAAGGCCACACAGATAAAAATCATGTTAAAAATTAGAAGGACTTTCTGGCAATCATTTTATTAAGAGGCAGATGCAATTCAGTGTCTTCACATTTCAAGTAATCTTTGAAGAATCATGTTCCTATTCAGAAGAATTGACAGTATCACAGTCAGTTCAGCTGAAAAGAAGCTAGATGTACACAGAGCCAATAAATGTATATGCATCTGACTGACTCTCCCGCTGCTTCTCATTTGATATTTATTATCCGTTAGACTGATTAAACTGCTTGCTGAAAGGACCTGCCATTTCTCTACATGCCAATATTCCACAGAAAGATCGCACAAGCATTAGACCCCAAGCTAAACAATGCTTAATGTCCTTTTTACATTTTGAATAAAATGGACAATCATTTCCTCGTATGCTGGTGTCACTTATGGGCTCATTACAGACAGGGTTGTCTTCCCATCTATTTCCAATTTTGCCCATGTGGCGGAAGAATTTTAGAGGGATATCTTGATTAATCACAGAAGAGTTATTGTTGTTATGGGACAGAAGTCCTATCAGTTTAGTCTTCCCCAACCTGATGCTTGTTGTTGTTGTTGTTAGTTGCAAAGTTGTGTCCGACCCATCGTGACCCCATGGACAACATTCCTCCAGACCTTCCTGTCCTCTACCATCCTCTGGAGTCCATTTAAGCTCACACCTACTGCTTCAGTGACTCCATCCAGCCACTTCGTTCTCCACCGTTCCATTCTTCTTTTGCCTTCAATCTTTCCCAGCATTAGGTTCCTCTCCAGTGAGTCCTTCCTTCTCATTAGGTGGCCAAAGTACTTGAGTTTCATCTTCAGGATCTGGCCTTCTAAAGAGCAGTCAGGGTTGATCTCCTCTAGGACTGACCAGATTGATCGCCTTGCAGTCCAAGGGACTCGCAGGAGTCTTCTCCAGCACCATAGTTCAAAGGCCTCAAATTCTTTGGCGCTCAGCCTTTCTTATGGTCCAACTTTCACAGCCATACATTGCGAGTGGGAATTTCAGAACTTCTAGAAGTTTTAATTAATATGGCCATTGCCTGAAAAATCTGAATTGTAGCTCAGTGCATGAAGAGGTTGTGGTAGTTGATACACTCCATTAAGGTCATGCTCTCGTGACTTCCCGCCTGGACTACTGCAATGCTCTCTACATGGGGCTCCCCTTGGGGTGCACCCGGAGGCTCCAACTGGTCCAGAATGTGGCCGCGCGGGGAATTATGGGAGCGACATGGCACTCCCATGTGACACCTCTCCTGTGCGAGCTGCACGGGCTCCCGGTGGTCTTCCGGGTGCGCTTCAAGGTGTTGGTGACCACCTTTAAAGCGCTCCATGGCTTAGGGCCTGGGTATTTGCGAGACCACCTTCTGCTGCCAATAGCCTCCCATTGGCCAGTACGCTCGCACAGAGAGGTCCTCCTCCGGGTGCCGTCGGCCAGACAGTGTCGGCTGGCGACCCCCAGGGGGAGAGCCTTCTCTGTGGCGGCGCCCGCCCTCTGGAATGACCTGCCCCCGGAGATACGCAGGATATCAGACCTCCGGACCTTTCGTCAGGCCCTCAAAACCCATTTGTTCCATCTAGCTGGGCTGGCTTGATCCCATCCTCTGTTTTAAATTGAAATTGATTTTAAATGGGACTGTTTTAATTGTCGGCCAAAAATATTTAATATTTTTAATTGGTTTTAATTTTTGTATATCATGTTTTATTCTGGCTGTTCACCGCCCTGAGTCTGCAAGGAGAAGGGCGGTTTATAAATTGAAACAAACAAATAAATAAATAAATAAGGTGTTACTGAAACTGGACAATTGTTCCAGGAAAAGCCTTAAGGAAGGCTGAAAGCAACATCCTTTGATTATTATTTGCTCTCCAAGTAGAATAGAATAGAATATAGAATAGTATTTTTATTGGCCAAGTGTGATTGGACACCCAAGGAATTTGTCTTGGTGCATATGCTCTCAGTGTACATAAAATAAAAGATACGTTCATCAAGAATCATAAGATACAACACTTAATGATAGACATAGGTTACAAAAAAGCAAACAGGAAACAATATCAATATAAATCGTAAGGATACCAGCAACAAGGTTACAATCATACAGTCATAAATGGGAGGAGATGGGTGATGGGAACGATGAGAAGACTAATAATACAGCTAGATCTCAACTTACAACCATTCATTTAGTGATTATTTAAGTTTACAAGGGCACTGAAAAAAGTCACTTATGAACAGTATTCACATTTACGAGTGTTGCAGCATTCCCACAGTCACGTGACCAAAATTTGGGTCAGTTGCAGGTCCTGGGTTCCACGCGTGACCTTAGCCTCATGTCTGACAAGCAAAACTAATGAGGGAAATAAGAAATAACTGTTGGTTAACTAATAACTAAGGTTACTGTAAACAGTAACCTTAACACAAAACATTCCAAATGTTAATTATCTGAATCTCTGCCTAAAGCATCTTAAAAAATATAGATTATCCTACCTTTACCCAATTTAGGTCCTGCCCTGCCACTGCTGTCTTTAATTCTCTCCTCCCCCCTCAAAAAACCCTACAGGGGAGGGGAGGGGGACAGCAAGAGAGAGAGAGAGAGAGAGAGAGAGAGACCTCAGCACCACTGTGACTCAGACTGCCGGATAGAGAAATCCATGCCGTTAATGACCATTCAACTGGAAGGAAATGGCCACCATAAACTTCTTGTACCTCTTTCAAATCAAGCACTAAACCCAAAACACAATTCTGTGGACTGGAATGATTTCTTCTTATCGATTTAGTTTTTTCACTGTCTTCCATGGTACCGCAGGGTGATGTATGTTTTTCCCCCCACACGATCATTCCTCGATATTACCAGCCATTACCAGCCACCACAGTTTGTAGCCCAAAAATGATCAGGTTCACAAAACGTGTCTACAACTTCGTAATGAAGCACATTTTGGGCATTTCCTCTGAAGGAATTCTGAGAGATTTTTGACAAGCTGCAGCTGAAACCTGCACAAAGCAAAATGCATCTCCTGAAAGCTCTCCTCCTTACTCCAAATAGAAAAAAAGAAAAAAGAACTGTCATCCTAATTAGAATAGACTAGAACTGGAAGGGACCTTGGAGGTCTTCTAGTCCAGCCCCGTGCTCAAACAGGAGAACCTATACAATCTCAGATAAGTGACTGTCTACTCCCATGATGGCGAACCTATGGCACGTGTGCTACAGATGGCATGCGGAGCCATATCTGTGGGCACACAAGGGTCGCCCTAGCTCAGCTCCAGGTGCAATGCGCACGCCGGCCAGCTGATTTTTAGGCTTTCCAGGCCCACTGGAAGTCAGGAAATGGGCCGTTTCTGGCTTCCAGAGGGCCTCCATGGGGAGGGAGGGAAGGTCATTTTTGCCCTCCCCAGGCTCCTAGAAAGACTCTGGAGCCTAGGCAGGATGAAAATGGGCCTACCGGTCCCACCATGCCATTGCGTGCCAAAAGCAGGGGGAATGCAGGAGCGGTCATGTGCGCATGCATGGGAAGCTGGGTGCATTGAATTATGGGTGTGGGCACGCAGGCATGTGATCCCCCCCCCCGCTCCCCCTGCTTTTGGCACGCGACAGCAAAAAGGTTAGCCATCACTGGTCTATTCTCTTCCTAAAAACTTCCAGTGATGGAGAGCCCACGATTTCTGGAGGCAAGCTGTTCCAATGGCTAATTGTCCTCACTGTTAGGAAGTTTCTCCTTAATTCCAGGTTGCTTCTCTCTCTTTAATCCTAACTGGGGACAGATCACATCAGCAGATTCATCGGCTGGTGGCTCTTAAAAGGCCAATGGTAATTTTTTATATGAGGTTTTGGAGCTAAAAAGAGATTCAAATAATTTCAGATAGTTGAAATGCAGGAAAACAGAAACAGAGGATTAGAAGCCATTCCCAGCCAGTGCCTGCTTTGCAAAAGAAAATTAAGAAAACAGAGATGCCATGACATTTCCAGTTTAGGTATATTTTTCCCTTCTGTGCATAGTTGATCATCGGTATGTCTTGCCATTAAGATGTTCCTTTCATTGGCAGTTTCCGCCCATTACTTGAAAATATCTTATCTTGAATGAGATCTTGAATATCTCATTGCTGAGTTTTCTCTCCTTGCTTTAACAAGCAATGGAACAGGTAAAGGAAGAGGTTTTGCCAGTGTTGAGAAGGGAGGTTATGTCTATTCCTACATTTGTATATTTAGAACCTAATTATGGATTATCATGAGAGACAGGAAGCTTCTGCCCTTCAAACGTACATCAGCTTGAATACAATTTAAAGAAAGAAAGTCTGACCCAAAAAATATATTGAAAGAGCCTGAAGGAGATAAATTTAATAAGAAGAATCAATACATGGTAATCCCCACAGAATACCTGAAGCTGTAGTCAGTTTTCAGGCATTGGGTTGCTATTCACTGAGCAAAAGAGTTAAATTACAAGATATTTTGACTTGCTGGAAGGTAGAATTTAAACCACAGAAAAACAAGAAGAGGGGTTATCTTGAACTTCCCATCCCTAAATTTTTCTCTCTAAATTATCTCCAAATTATTTCATTTGCTTGTGTTCAGAAGGGACCATTGGGCTGCTCGGTTTTATCTAAACTGAGTTACCCATAGTATGAAACTTAAGGAAGACAAGTGTTCAAAGTCAGGTTAACCTACCAGCAGTTCAAAACTAAATCTCAGGTTTCAACATGGTTGAATTGGGTTGTTTAGTTTGGATTCAATTCATTATAATTTCTTCAGCTATTTCTTCATCCTAGAAAGCCATTACAGTAGTTTCATTGCTCTCTTTTACATTTTAATGAAAAATAACTTATTCTTTATTAAAGGGGAACTTACAAATATAAGACCTTTACTTGTTTATTCATATAGAGGTAGTCCTCATTTAGTGAATGCCATTGGGACAGGCAACTTCATTGCTAACACCACAGTTGCTAAGCGACACATCATGTGACTGCAACCACTTCCATTGCAAGGATTGCAATAAAAATGTTCAAATTGATTCCCAGTTACCCTGTTTTCCAGTTTTGCATTATATACCGACCCATAAATGAATCAAGTGCAATTGATTTGTAAAACCTGTAAATCAAAGCAGCATAATTAAACAGAAACTTTTATTTATTTGCTTTTTTTTTCTTGAAAGCATAATACTCAGCCAAATAAGGAAAGCCAGTTCTTAGTCTAATGAATCTTCACCATGTTTGTAATGAAATTTACCAAATTCTCCACATCATAAGACAGTCATCAAATGATGTTTGTTTGTTTGTTTTCATGAATTACCAAACTGGAAGATGAATAACTTCATGGTCCCAATAGCTTCTTTCTTGAATATCAATTTTAATTTTCAGAATGGGCAGAAACAGCAAAAGCATTTATAGCTGCGTACATCGCTTTTACTCAGAAAAACCTTTTCCTCAACTCAGGGGTGAAATTCAGCAGGTTCTGACAGGTACCGGAGAATCAGTAGCAGAAATTTTGAGCAGTTCGGAAAACCAGCAAATACCACTTCTGGCTGGCCCCAGAGTGGAGTGGGAACGGAAATTTTGCAATATCCTTCCCCCAGGAGTGGGGAGGAATGGGGATTTTGCAGTATCCTTCCCCTGCCACTCCCACCAAGCCACACCATGCCTACCAAGCCACGCCCACAGAACCAGTAGGAAAAAAAATTGGATTTCACCACTGCCTCAACTACCTCATTTTCTGACAAGCAGTGAAAAATGAGGAAGACCATTACACAACTGCTTCCCTATGAAACAAAGGTTGAGCTTTTGCCCTTTACAAGAACCTGTTTTCAGCCAAATATCTTTTTTTCCTAACATTTGCTTTCTATACTGTGTATCTGTGAGATATTTTAGAAGCTTCCTCTGAGGATAAGAGGAAGAAGGCTCTCATTTCCCCTTAGTATAACTGGGCAAGTATCTCTTTGGTTTTGGCAGATGTGCAATTGTTGTCTTATTGCATTGGTTGCCAAACTTCCAGAAGTAAATATTTTCTCAGATATGATCCAAGAAATACCATCTGGTTCCTTATCCCTATTCACAAAGTTGGGATAGAAATTATGGACTTAGTTCAACAATCATTCCAGTGAGTTTTTGAAGCCCAAATTTAGATGATTGATTGATCCATTATGTGTTATCAAGTTGTTGTCAACTCTAGAATCAACATCATGTGAAGTATTAGTGCCGCTTTATAAAACCCTAGTAAGGCCACACCTGGAATATTGCAACCAGTTTTGGTCACCATACTACAAAGAAGATGTTGAGACTTTAGAAAAAGTTCAGAGAAGAGCAACTAAGAAGATCAAAGGCCTGGAGACTAAACCATATGAAGAATGGCTGCAGGATCTGTGTTGGCTAGTCTAAGGAAAAGAAGGAATAGGGGTGACATGATAGCAGTATTCCAGTATTTGAGGGTTGCCACAAAGAAGAGGGGATCAAATTATTCTCCAAAGCACCAGAGGGCAGGACAAGAAACTGGTTGGAAACTAATCAAAGGAGAAGCAACCTGGAATTAAGGAGAAACCTCCTAACACTGAGGACAATTAACCAGTGGAACAGTTTTCCTCCAGAAATTGTGGGTGCTTCATCACTGGAGATTTTTAAGAAGAGACTGGACAACCACTTATCTGAAATGGTATAGGATCTCCTGGTTGAGCAGGGGGTTGGATTAGGAGACTTCCAAGGTTCCTTCCAACTCCTATTCTAATTCTAATTCTAATTCTATTCTATTCTATTGTTCTATTCTATTCTGTTAAATTCTATTCTATTGTTCTGTTCTGTTCTGTTCTGTTCTGTTCTAATTCTATTCTATTCTATTCTATTCTATTCTATTCTATTCTATTCTATTCTATTCTATTCTTCTATTCTATTCTGTTAAATTCTATTCTATTCTGTTCTGTTCTAATTCTATTCTATTCTATTCTAATTCTAATTCTATTTTTAGTGACCAGATCCATAATCATTCTCCATAATGATCTATTCTTAACTTGTTCCAATGAAGGAGAATATTTGTAGCTCAGGGATGAAATGAGGAGTCCTTGATGCTCTCTGAGCTTGCTTGTTTTCTTACAGATGTTTCATTACCCTAACTAAGGAACATCAGGGCTAGTGAGGAGTGCTGTTTGCTGTCAGTTTATGTTCTAGTGTCTTACCTGTCTGTGTGGGTGGGTAGGGGCAGTCTTAGAGATTCTTTGGTCGGGCTGTTTACTAAAGGCTCTTTATTTATTTGTTGTTTATTTATTGGTTCAATTTATATGACACCCTTCTCTGGAGACTCAGGGCGGCTTACAATGCGTTAAGCAATAGCCTTCATACTTTTTGTATATACCTGCTTAGTAGGGCTTTCGACCCCCCCAAGTGGTGTTCCTTTTTTATCAAAAGTCAGCTTATTGCCCCCACAATCCGGGTCCTCATTTTACCTACCTCGAAAGGATGGAAGGCTGAGTCAACCTTGAGCTTGGTGAGATTTGAACTTGCAGTATTTGCAGGCAGCTGGTACTTAACAGTACTTTAGTCTGCTGCGCCACCAAGGCTCTTTGGCAGTTTCTTGATTGGAGTCTTGCTTATTTCCGTGATGGAGAACCTATGGCATGCATACCCAAAGTGGCACGCAGAGCCATGTTGCCAGGCACACTACTGATTCTGTGGGCATGGCTTGGTGGGCGTGGCAGGGGAAAGATACTGCAAAATCTCCATTCCCAACCCACTCTGGGGCCAGCCAGAGGTGGTATTTGCTAGTTCTCCGTACTACTCAAAATTTCCGCTACCAGTTCTCCAGAACCCTAACCCTGCTGGATTTCATCCCTGGAATTGCCCAAAACCCCTTCATTACATCATCACCCAGCAAGGCTCAACCAAGCCTGGGACATAGACAACCTACAAAGTTACCGCTGCATGGCCCCATGGGAGTCTGACAACCAATCAGAACACAAGCTCAAATTCAAAAGCCCAGAGAGGGTATAAAACTCAGGCACTCTCAGCATCTCCTCCCTTTTTTTTCTTCACCCAAGATCTTCAAAGCATGTGATCCTGTTCCACCATTAAAACCATCTTTCCAAGCAGCCACCATGTTTCCGGTGTCTTTCTCCCCACTTGGAGCTAAACCCAGAAGGACATTTCTCCCAACACACCTTTTCTAGCATTAGAGCCTCCACAACAGATTATTTTCTAACTTTCTGGTCACCCTCATTGCTCTCCCTTTCATTAGCTCTAATTTCTCTGAATCTTTTTTTTTTAATCTTTCTTAAAATCTGGTGAATGTAATTTGAATACAGAATGGATTCATAACATGGAATCAGTACTTCTGATCATGTAGCCTGAAGTCACAGTATATCTACAATTTTACATTATAGATTCAACATTCAATAATGTAAAGAGTCAAATACCAGTGGGAGATATGGACACCTTTAAATATTTGTATGGAGCCCTGTATATGAGAAAGACACAGAAAGTGCACTAATTATTGTTGTTATTTTTTGTCTTTATATTCTTTTAGTTGAAAGCTACCAGAAACATTTTACTGGGTAAATTTAAAATATTATACATGTATAAAAAGTTGATACTTCATCTTACTTTTTAAGTTTTTCCTTAATAGCAAACAAAGCTTATTTATTTGAAATATAAAGGGAAAGAATGGAAGTATTTGGAGGCAATGTGATTATAGATATTTAAACAGATTAATGTCTTCCTGATCCATGCAGCTGGTGTGACATATTATTAAAACTAGGGATTAAATTCTGTCAAAATTCAGAGTGCTTGCCTTTGGATATGAACATATTTTGAACAATTGTCACAAAGGAACAGATACGTTTTTGACAATGCACTAACATTCTTTGTTGACTTGATTCTATATGCTGCACACAAGCTTTCAAAGAGGAAATGAATGACTGTGATAAATAAGAAGTAATTTTGCATACCCATCTACTCATGATTTGTTCAGGATAGAAAAACAACATTCATTATATGCTTTTGTATTTGAAGAGTACTTCAATTTCCAAAATGTTTAATCCATGGAGATAATGCCTTACATCCCACATCATATTCACTTTGTCTTTATTTCCCAAATTTGATTCTGAGGAACTCCAATGTTCTGAAGCAAATTTGGGGGTGAGTAAAAGATAGAGGTAGAAATGGAAGAAGAAATTCATTATCTATCTGCAAACTGTAAAACTGACATCCTAAAATGGCATCAAGATATTATTCTATATGTTACCCATAATCAGATAGGGTTAATCAAGGTAGGGAAGGGACACAGTGGCTCAGTGGCTAAGATGCTGAGCTTGTCAATCAAAAGGTTGGCAGTTCAGCGGTTCGAATCCCTAGTGCCGCGTAACAGGGCTAGCTCCCGTTACTTGTCTCAGCTTCTGCCAACCTACCAGTTTGAAAGCATGTAAAAAATGCAAGTAGAAAAATAGGGACCACCTTTGGTGGGAAGGTAACAGAGTTCCGTGTGCCTTTGGCGTTTAGTCATGCCAGCCACATGACCAGGGAGACGTCTTTGGACAGCGCTGGCTCTTTAGCTTTGAAATGGAGATAAACACTGCCCCCTAGAGTTGGGAACGGCTAGTACGTATGTGCAAGGGGAATCGTTACCTTTAATCAAGCTGAAGTTGCATCTATGGAGACATGTACTGAATAATATGGGAGGAGGGGGATGAAAATCCTCATGACTCCTAGAATTTTGAAGGAAAATAGGTAATGCCTACTACAACCAGAAATAGGCACAATATACTTCCCAGATCTAGTAGTGAGAAAATCACAGGCACTGTCGGGATAAACGGAGGTTTTTCAAAAGAGATTGGAAAACCACTTGTCTGAAATGTTATAAAGTTTCCCACTTGAACAAGGGATTGAACAAGACCTCCCAAGGTCCCTTCAAACTCTGTTAAATAAGTTGTTTTAAGTACCTAGGGCACTTTCAAAGTTGCATGCGCAACCCATTATCCCTAGACTGGAACAGATGTGCTGGGTATCCACTTTTCAGAACTTTGGAGTACAGCCATGTTCAAATCAGAAGCTGGCAGTGCAGATTTAAGAAGGGAAAACAACGTGTGTAGCAAAGATAGGCAGGCTCTCCCCTCCATTCTTTTTGAAAGCAAAGTGTGGTGGGTTTGTGTGCAGAAAGATGCATGTGTTGTTGGGGGGGGCGGCAGAGAAAGGGGACCATAAAAATAAAAGATGCTTTTAGAAAACTGGATAGTGTTGTGTATCAACAGACGGTTTGGTGGGTGATTGCCGGAGTGTTCCCCCACTATCTCACCAGGGCTGCAGGCATATCTAAAGTTGCCCGCTACAATAAGGGAGTCAGAGGGCTCCATCAATCAGAGGCAAGAATATCTAGTTATCGGTGCCAGAAACTCCACAAATAAAAAGCCCCTTCCCCTGCTTTGATAAGAGGACGGCTGTCCCAGGTCTTATCGAGTCTCACCAACCACAGGGGGAAAACAAAGATTCCCCACTTCATTCATTGGAGGGAGAGGCTTCTGAAATGCAGAGAGGGGGTGGGGGGGAGAAGGGACTTTCCTTTAGAAACAGTCAGCCACGTTTCACTTCCAGAGATCCCTGCTTTGCAGAACGAGCTTGTTGAATGAAAACAGGGGATATGAATGAAGGACAGGTGGTGGCGGGGGTGGGTGGGTATACACGGTCTGTATTTCTAATCAGAAAGTATCAGGGGCTTCTAACTGGACCCTTTGCTGGAAGAAGGGAACGGGCAAGGAAGATGCTATCGTGAAATGCAGATTGCAGTCCAAATTGGTGCCTGGTTCAAATAAATTATTTTGAAAGGTGGCGATTCAAGAGGGCACATCCTTGGAAAACATAAGGGTGAAACGTTCAGGGTGAGAATAACCACGAGGAGACACACTACTGCAGAACAGACAAGTGGGCTGGGACACACGTCTTCTAGGAATGCATGAATGAAATTGTCTTGAGGCGAGTCAAGATTGTGGGGTTTCAGCAGCACAACATTGTGAATCCCGCCTGATAGGACATATCTGGAACTTCTTCTCCTTGCTAGTTCTGCCACCTGGGGACACCCTTTAATGTTTGCTGCCAATTTGAAATGTCTGCGGATGGAAAGGGCAGGCTGTATCTGCAGCTGTCAATGTGTTGTATGGTTTTAACTGTTATGAACTGGTATTGATTGATGAACATGCCAGAATCTATGGGAGAAGGTAGGTATAATGAATAACAGAGTTGGAAGGGACCTTGGAGGTCTTCTAGTCCAACCCCATTCAAGCAGAAAATCCTATACCATTTCAGACAAGTGGTTGTCCAATTTCTTTTTAAAAACCTACAGTGTTGGACTACCCACAACTTCTGAAGACAAGTTGTTCTACCGATTGTTGTTTTCACTGTGAGGAAATCTCTCCTTAATTCTAGGTTGCTTTTCTCCTTCATTAGTTTCAATCCATTGCTTCTTGTCCTGCCCAGTTCAGGTGCTTTGGAGAATAAGGTTGACCCTTTTTTCTTCGTGAAAATATTGGAACACTCTATCATGTCTTCCTTAGTCCTTCTTTTCACTAGACATTCCCAATTCCTGCAGCTGTTCTTCATATGTTTTAGCCTCCAATTCCCAAATTTGTCGAGCTTCTCTGCACTCTTCCCGGAGTCTCTACATCTTTAATTTAAATAATACCTAAATTTAAATGTATAAATAATAATAATAATACACTATTACGGTTCATGTATAGATAATTGTGGGATATCCCACTTGGCACTTGCTCAAAGGCACTCTGACCATCTCAAGATGTAGAGGTCTAGTTAGCCAGGTTTACAGGTTTCCTTAGGCTTCCTAGAACTCAGGGGTCTCTCCAACCTTGGCAACTTTAAGCCTGGAGGACCAACTCCCAAAATTCCCCAGCCAGCTTTGCTTAAAGTTGTCAAGGTTGGAGAGGCTTGAAGTTGTCCAGGTTGGAGAGACCCCTCCTCTAACTGCAATTCTCCTGGGCTAGGCTGAGGCGTCAGGCATCCTCCTCCTCGCCCTGATTTTGAACCCACCCAACTGGGGGCTCCGTCCTCTCCCTGAAAGGGCTCCTTGGGAACCCGCATAGCTTCCGCCCTGGGCTCCAAAAAACGGCAGCTTGGCAGTCTTGAGCTCCCAAGAAGAGCCGTCTGGACGGACGGGAGCTCAGGGAAAGGCTTCCCCATTCTTTTCCCCTCACTCTGCCCGTCGAGGGGGCGATTTTGCCTAACGGCAGAACGCGTCCTCGAGAGAAAGGCGCCAGAGTCAGACATGTCGAAGTGAGGGCGCGCGCGTGGCGGGGTTGGGGGGGTGCGAGGCGGGAGAGAAGAAGAGGGGGGGGGGTTCGGCTGCCGCTCTCCGGGCCAGCCAGTCAGGAAGAGGGAGGCGCGCCACGCGGCCCCCAGAACTTCGACTTGCCCTCCCCGGGGGCGGTGGCGGGGGGGGGAGAGACGCCGGAGGAAAGGGGGGGGGGAAGCAGCGTCACGTGTCTGACCTTTGCATACACTTCTTCGCCCCGGCCGGCATATAAAAGCGGGTCAGCCGGCGAGACGGAGCAGTGCCGCGCTCAGGCTCCGCAAGGCTCGGACCCTCCCGTCTCCTCCCTCCTTGGTCTCGCCTTCTCGACCGAGCGCTCGGCGGACCCCTGCCCCGCGGAAACCCGTTTCTACGCGTCCAACCCAGCCCGCTCCGATGGCCCGCCCGGAGACCTCGCCGCTCGTGCCGAAGCCCCGCGGGCAACTCTTCTTCCCGCTCCTGGCTCTCGTCTCCTTCGCGCTCCTCCTGCAAGGGCGCGGCGGGCGGGCGGCTTCTTTGCAGGGCGTCGACGGAGCGCCCCCGATGGCCAAGATCTACCCCCGAGGAAGCCACTGGGCAGTGGGTGAGTGAGGATCCCCCCCCCCCCAGGGCTTCCTCGGGAGGCTTACTTGGCCAGGGACCGGGCGGCTCCGTTCCTTACAGCCTTCGTTGGGCAGAGGGCAGGAAACCAACGAGGGCATCTAAGGAGAACTAGGTTTGAGCACAGGGAAGGATTGCTTGCCAGACCTGGAGATGCCACCACCTGGGCTGGGACCCTGCTTTTTCCACAGTCAGCACCTGGTTGGGAAAATAAGCCAGGGGGATCTCCAACCTTGGCAACTTTAAGCCTTGCTGGCTGGGGAATTCTGGGAGTTGAGGTCCTCCAGGCTTAAAGTTGCCAAGGTTGGAGAGACCCCTGCTCTAATTGCAATTCTTCTGGGCTAGGCTGAGGCATCAGGCATCCTCCTCGCCCTGATTTTGGACGAGCAGAAAGCTGGCTGGGGAATTCTGGGAGTTGAGGTCCTCCAGGCTTAAAGTTGCCAAGGTTGGAGAGACCCCTGCTCTAATTGCAATTCTTCTGGGCTAGGCTGAGGCATCAGGCATCCTCCTCGCCCTGATTTTGGACGAGCAGAAAGCTGGCTGGGGAATTCTGGGAGTTGCCAAGCCTCCAGGCTTAAAGTTGCCAAGGTTGGAGATCCCCCTGCTCTAACTGCAATTCTTCTGGGCTAGGCTGACGCGTCAGGCATCCTCCTCGCCCTGATTTTGGCCGAGCAAAAAGCTGGCTGGGGAATTCTGGGAGTTGAAGTCCTCCAGGCTTAAAGTTGCCAAGGTTGGAGAGACCCCTGCTCTAATTGCAATTCTTCTGGGCTAGGCTGAGGCATCAGGCATCCTCCTCGCCCTGATTTTGGACGAGCAGAAAGCTGGCTGGGGAATTCTGGGAGTTGAGGTCCTCCAGGCTTAAAGTTGCCAAGGTTGGAGAGACCCCTGCTCTAATTGCAATTCTTCTGGGCTAGGCTGAGGCATCAGGCATCCTCCTCGCCCTGATTTTGGACGAGCAGAAAGCTGGCTGGGGAATTCTGGGAGTTGCCAAGCCTCCAGGCTTAAAGTTGCCAAGGTTGGAGATCCCCCTGCTCTAACTGCAATTCTTCTGGGCTAGGCTGACGCGTCAGGCATCCTCCTCGCCCTGATTTTGGCCGAGCAAAAAGCTGGCTGGGGAATTCTGGGAGTTGAAGTCCTCCAGGTTTAAAGTTGCCAAGGTTGGAGCGAGCCCTGAGTTCGAGGAAGCCTAAGGAAACCTGTAGACCTGGAATCCTGGCTAACTAGACCTCTACATCATGAGTTGGACAGAGTGCCTTTGAGCAAGTGCCAAGTGGGGTCTCCCACAATTATCTATACATGATAGATCAATATAGCTTTGCTGGCTGGGGAATTCTGGGAGTTGAGGTCCTCCAGGCTTAAAGTTGCCAAGGTTGGAGACTCCTGTTCTAGCCTAACCTCCTCAGGTAGGTAATCCTGTACCGTTGTATAATGTCTTCTTAAATACTTCCAGTGTTGGAGCATTCACAACTTCTGGAGACAGGTTGTTCCACTGATGAATTGTTCTAACTGTCAGGAAATTTCTCCTTAGTTCTAGGTAGTTTCCCTTCTTGATTAGTTTCCACCCCATTGCTTCTTGTCCTGCCTTCAGGTGCTTTGGAGAATAGCTTGACTCCCTCTTCTTTGTGGCTAAACCCTGAGATATTGGAAGACTGCTATCATATCACCCCTAGTCCTTCTTTTCATTAAATTAGGCAGATTGGGGTAGCTTAGTGTATCTTCAAAAAGTGGGCTATCTCTGCTCCCCCTCCCCACCCTCAGTCACTTACCTTAGAGAGCATCCATGCCATGTGCTTCCATTTCCTTCCAGTTTCTCCATCCCCAGTCTTCCCGGTTTCTTGGGTATGTCTGTAAAACTTCATATCCATGTCTCCCTGGTGTCCCAATTTTCTTTTAAATTCCAAAGGAAAATGTTGTGGAAGAGCTCGTCCCTTGGCCTTTTAAAAGGATGGGGCAGCCAAAGAGGCATCCAAAGGATGAAAAGGAACACAACAGAAAAACCATCACATAAAAACAGTAAAAGATGCGCATCAGAAAGCTGTCAGTGGTGGCACATTCTGCTGCCTCCAATGATGAAGTTAATTTTTTAAAAAAGTAAAATAAATTAGAGGTGTCTGCACTAGTGGACAGAATTCCTGGAGATTGGGAAGCCAATTCTTCACTAAAATACTTATCTCTTTTCAGTGGCTAATTGAAATTGTCTCATTTGTAATGAAAGTGTTTTAGGGAAGGGCGGTAGGCTGGGAAGAAGAAAAGTAAGGAAGAAGAACTCAGGGGGAAAAGAAGAGCTATAAGTTAGAGACAGATGTATCCCATTCTACGGCAGTCATAACCAATTGAATGTTGCCTATTCATAATTCTTATTCCTCTTCTGCTTGTCATGGAAATTGCGAGTGAGCTGTGTAGAGCACACAAGCCTCTGATTTGGCTGCTGAGATGTAACTGAGCATCACCCATGTCCACAGGTGTTTGTAAGGTCTAGAAAGTTTTTCCTTACTTAAAGGAAAGCATGGTTATTGCCAGACAGATGATGTGTCCTTCACCATATTTGACATTTGCACAGAAGAACAGAATAGAGAAGACATCACGAGAGCTTCAATAATTTTCCTGAATTGTTCCAAGCCAATCAATGACCATAGATGCCATGGTCTCCAGATCCGGGCAGTCCTTGTTACCAAAAAAGGATACAGATGTCTGCATTGACACTAATTTCATGGCACATCCTTTCTTTTTGCAGGGCACTTCATGGGGAAAAAGAGTATTGGAGATTTTCCTTACATATATGAAGACCGTCAAGAGATGCCCTTCCCTTTGCTGCCAGATAACGCCAAACAGCTGGGCAGCTATTTGCAGGAGGGTGAATCCTTCAAGGAACTGCTCAAACGCATGAAAGATCAAAATGAAGATCAAAATACTCAGGTTCTCCGGGAAGAGCTGCCCTTTTCTTCCAAGAATGTTTGGGGGACAGAGGAAAGCAGCAGCTTCAATGATGTAAGTGAGGTTTTCATAACCCCATCAAATACTCTTTGCATTCTAGTTGTTTAATGCTTAATGTTCTTCTGTTCAGTTTACTTGCTGTGAAAATGTGTGCCAGGCAGAAACCTTCTCGTTTTAATTCCCGTCTGTCCTCATTCAGATTAATAACAAATTTGCTTTAGGGAGTCTTTTTTTTTTTAGGAGAGAAAGATTTCAAAGAAATGAAATTACTGCACTGATGACATTATCCAGTTGGGTAATGAAATCTCTGCTCTTTTTTTTCTGCCCTACCAGTCCACATTCAAATTGATAAAAATTTGCCTTGAGGATTCTTTCTTAAGAGAGACAGATTTCAAAGAAATCTTCATGGGAGGAAAAGTGTCCTCTGTCTACTTACTTAGTGGTGAGATGACCAAGACTTTTAAATATCCTTTCTTGATGATGTTACTGCACTGATGACATTATCTAATAAGGTAATGAAACATCGGCAAGCAAACAACTAAGCTCAGAGAGCCCCAAGGACTTCACAGTCCTTCTTTTGCATGCCATTCTCATTGACTTCCCACATGCCAATGAAGTCCCAAAGAACAGATATCTCTTGTCAGGCATTCCCTGTTAAAGAAAGAGGGAAGGTTGAAACAGTTTTCTCTTGAAATTTCAGACATTTATTCTCTAGTAACTCAACAGATTGGAATTGTGTGACGTAACTGCTGCTTTGGCCTTCTCTAAAAGCAAGATTAGATCGAGACATCAACCTTTGCATTTAGATTTCCAAATATCATATTTGTTTGTAAAAAAAAACAAACGACAATAACCAAAGAATTTAGGGATTGAATCCGAAGAACTCTAAAGGGGAAGCTGTAAAAATGCTTTGCCTGGATGATTGAATACTAATTCAGCATCAGGATATCAAATTGGGTTCCATCTTGAGATCGTTTGAACTGGAGATAGCATGGAGGAGCCAGTCTTCCCTAATTACTTCCATCCAGATAATGTTTCACCCCATAAAGGACATGTTTTTTTTAAAAAAAAATAGCTAATATTTGAAATTTGTATTAGAATTCTTCCATGGGTACATATTTGAATGGGCATCCTGAAGCTACATCATTCCTATCCCTAAGGGGACTGTGGTAGGTGATGCAAGCACATGCAATGGAGTCACAGAGGCATAGCTGCAACACCAAAAGAAAGATAAAAGGGCTCTTGAAATGCTGCGTGAAGTACATCAGAGGTTATCACCACTTTTCTGTCAATAACCTCTGATATAGATGCCTTGTTAGAAAAGAGTTAAACCAGTCTTCTGCAAGAAACATGTCATAAATCTTACAGAACTTCTCTTAGGTTCTACAAACAAGATTTGGCAAGGGGCAAACATTCATTTTAAGGCAAACCTTGTGCATTTGTATGAACTGTTTGTATTCCCCACCCACAAACATTTATACTTTTCCTTCTATTTCCCTTCCTTCCTTCCTTCCTTCCTTCCTTCCTTCCTTCCTTCCTTCCTTTTTCTGACTTTGCTCTAGGATTTCTTTGACATTCATTGGAAGTTCCTGTGCATGAAAAATGCTTTTCTCAGGCTTCATAATGAACCTCTGATGAGGTCTCATATTTTCTTAGCTGCCCTGAGGATCTTTCTTATATATTATGACGTAATATGAATTCTAGGAAGTCATTTAGGGTAAATGCTAGGGGAATGGATTGAAAAACCAGAGCTATATTTTTATATATAAGCCAATTGTTTTCAGTCAAAGTGTGATTGCTTTCAAATCAAAGTGATCTGTGGTGGTGGGATGTTTAGAGATACATACATAAATAAATATGACACTTTGTGGGAGTCTGTGTTAGTCTTTCCTAGCCAAAAATCAGAAGGAGACAGGGAACACTTTTTTTCAAACTAAAAGATTTTGTTGAAGGGCACAGGCTTTTTGTGAGCTTTTTAATACAATTTGTTAGCGTGAAAAGGTGATCTCAGTCTCCTTCTAATTTATAAACATATACTTCTCAATTTTATTGTTTCTTAGTTTGTTCCACACCAAAGGCAATCCATGATCAGAAGATGGGAAGGATAGTGAGGAGTTAGAGATGATATTTTTTGCTAATGAGAGTAATACATCAGCTGGAAGGGAACAACTTATCTTCCTCCTTTCTTCTACATTTGAGATAGGATAGGATAGGATAGGATAGGATAGGATAGGATAGGATAGGATAGGATAGGATAGGATAGGATAGGATAGGAGAGTTGGAAGGGACCTTGGAGGTCTTCTAGTCCAACCCCCTGCTTAGGCAGGAAACCCTACCCCACTTCAGACAAATGGTTATCCAACATCTTCTTAAAAACTTCCAGCATTGGAGCATTCACAACTTCTGCAGGCAAGTTGTTCACTGATTACCGTATTTTCCGGCGTATAAAACGACTGGGCGTATAAGACGACCCTCCTCAGAGCCATTTAAGGCTCGTCAGAGCCTTATGGGCTGGTCTGCCTGGTTACAGGAGAATGAGACCCCGCGTATAAGATGACCCCCGACTTTTGAGAAGATTTTTGTGTGTTAGAAAGGAGTCTTATACGCAGGAAAATACAGTAATTGTTCTAACAGATATTCCAAGGAAGTGGAACGCCTGCCCAGCATTCATTGCTGGGATAGGAAACCAGCAACTCTCAAACACATCACTGGGAAAGGGGAGAGTTGTGGTTTCTTTAAACATCCTGCACATCCTGGTGTAGTGTTTTCTCTCCGGTGGGGCCAGTCTATCTGGTCTACCCAATTATGGGACAGACCATATTGCTTCTGTTTTCGCCTTTCAGCCCTAACCCAGGGGCCTTTGCAGGAAGTCGCGTTTGTGACAAACTATTTTTGTGTTAAATGTATGTTTTACCGACAAAGAAAAATAAAGGGAGACTAGTATAGATCTATTTCAAGCTATTTAGCTCTCATCAGCTAGCCATACCCTTATGGGATTCACATGGCTAGCTGATGAGAGCTAAATAGCTTGAAATAGATCTATACTAGTCTCCCTTTATTTTTCTTTGTTTGGTAATCATACATTTAACATCCTAGTATAGTGTGACATGGTGGCTCAGTGGTTACGACACTAAGCTTGTCAATCGAAAGGTCAGTTCAGCAGTTCGAATCCCTAGTGCTGCATAAGGTGGGTGAGCTCCCCTTATTTGTCCCAGCTTCTGCCAACCTAGCAGTTTGAAAACACGTAAAAAATGCAAGTAGAAAAATAGGGACCACCTTTGGTTGGAAGGTAACAGCGTTCCATGAGCCTTTGGCGTTTAGTCATGCCAGCCACAGGACCATGGAGATGTCTTTGGACAACGCTGGCTCTTCGGCTTTGAAACAGAGATGAGCATTGCCCCTTAGAGTCGGGAACAACTAGCACATATGCGCAAGGGGAACCTTAACCTTTAGTATACCTCAAGCTACCTTGAGCTAAATACCTCAAGCTATTTAGCTCTCATCAGCTAGCCTTACCCTGATGGGATTCAAATGGCTAGCTGATGAGAGCTAAATAGCTTGAAATCGATCTATATTAGTCTCCCTTTATTTTTCTTTGTTCAGTAAAACATAAATTTAACATCCTGGTATAGTGTGTATGTATTAGGTGGGGAAAGAGTTGTTCATAACTCTGCAACCAGTGAAACCTCAAGAAGATCGCTCATTCTTGATTTCAGAAAAACATAAATCCTGGAAAATTTGCTCACCGGCAATCCGTTCCCGGTCAACAGAATTAGGCAGTAGAAGCTGGGGACAAGAGTAGGAGTGTTCAGTGCTTGTATGCCTGGTGGACAGTGTTATGCACGTCCTAAGCCTCCTCAACTAGCTTGCTGCTGTGGATGTAAAGAAGATGCTTTCCATTGTTAGATGTTGCTCGAGGCTTCATCGCTCAGTTCCGCTCCAAGGGACGGGGATAACATCCTGACTCACCTTGTTTACCTGATCATCTGATGAACACAAATGTGGTCTTCAGAGTCTACTCCTTTTGTGGTTGAGAGCTTTGTCATCCGCGTTCACACATTAAAGTGTGTGAAACAGCATGTAGAAAAAGTCCTGTTCGCTTATCAGAATAGAATAGAATTGAATTGAATTGAATAGAATTGAATAGAATTGAATTCTTTATTGGCCAAGTGTGATTGGACACACAAGGAATTTGTCTTTGGTGCATAAACTCTCATTGTACATAAAAAGACAAGATACATTCGCCAACGATCATAAGGTACAACATTTAATGATAGTCACAGGGTACAAATAAGCAATCAAATCATACTAGGAAACAATCAATATCAATATCAATTGTAATGAAATATGAATGAAGCACAAGCTATTTTAGACACAAAGGTGCTCCAACAATTATTATTTTTCTTTTCCCTCTTCTTTCAGATGGTGGAGCTCCTGTTGCAACTACTGGATAAAAAGGAAAGCACTCCAAGTTGAAATGACTGCCATCCAGCGCTGAAAACATAGAATAATGTCTTTAAGAGACTATTGTTTCATAAGCATTTTATTGTACATGATAATTAAATAATTATCTTTTCTGTTAAAACAAGATTTTTTTCCCCCTTCAGTGTAGAGGAACCTGTTTACTTGTTTCTCCTAACAATGGCTACACTTCTCCAACGGCTTTCTCCCTTTCCAAGCAACGTTTTTCTCGCTTGAATTGCTTTGTTGTACATAATTGTCAATGAAGGGTCTTCCAATTCTCTGACAATACTTTGCCATTTCTCTCTTCAATCCTTGCATCTTTTACCTTGCAATCATCCTGCATTTCAATATCCACAATAAATAAATATATATATTTAAAAAAAAAAAGATTGGCGCTTTTATTGATCTCAGAGCACACGATGCAGTTGAAATTAAAGCTTGGTATATTCAGCACACCTGGGCACAAGTTCCATGATGGGACTCATATTGGAGAAATATTTAAGTTAACAATATATAAAATGTGGAGTCTCTGGAAGCTTCAATTGGTTCAAAATGTGGCAGCCCACTTGGTTTTGTGCAAGTCTAGATTTGCACATGTGTCTCCTCTCTTGTTGGAGCTGTATTGATAGCTGATTTGCTTTCAGGTCCAATTCAAGATGCTGGTTGTCACCTTTAAAGCCTGAGGCCCTTTATTTGAAGGACCTTCTTTACCCAGGTACGTCTTCCTGACCCCTCAGGTGGGGAGGCAGGGGTTGTTACAGGCCCCCGTTCCTAAGGAGATCCATCTAGTAGCAAGAAGAAAGGCCTTGGTAGCTTGCTCCCTGTGGAATCTCATCCCTGTAGAAATAAGATGGGCTCCCACTTTGATACTCTTGATAGAACCTGAAGACATGGTTTTGCCAGAAGACCTAGATACTCGGCTGATATGGAGCCCATTAAGTAACTGGTTTGATTATTGTCACCTGGGAGTCGTGTTTATTAGGTTTTGTATTTATCTCTGCAAGCCACCTGAGTTACCTTGAGTGAGTTGGGTGGCATATCAAATTTAAAAAAAAAAAATTAAAAAAATCAGAAAATGATTGTCCTAGACCTAGAGTCACATCTGTATATTACTAGACTGGGAATGGGGAGCATCTGGTTCTTAAAGTCTAGTCCATGCCCAACCAGCAGTTTTACTGGGCATAAGTGCAGATTATCTCTTGCAATTGTCCTACATAACAGCTACTATAGCTTTGTCACTGGACTGGTGTCCTGCCTTAAAGATGAAAGTCATGGGGGAGGCAAGCTAGGAGGTCCTTCAAATTATCTACTGTAGGAAGAAGACACTTGAAAGTGCTTGGGTGTTTTGAGTAGCTCCTTCATGGAAACTAAATGTCATTGGGAAAAAAAAGTTGCAAGGAACTACAGAATTTTTGTGTATATTACCATCATACCTACAGGTCCATGAAGAGAATCTGAACTGAAATGTTATAAAATGCTTGGTCCTTGTTCTTTTTTCTTTGGAAAAGGTGGATTCAAGTTTAGCTATGTAAGTAGATCTAGTCCTGAGATGGCGAACCTATGGCACACATGCCACAGCTGGCATGCAGTGCCCTCTGTGGGCACACCAGCCATCACCCCAGCCCATCTTTACCAGGCATGCACGTGGGCCTCCTTCCAGCCAGCTTCGGGTCTCTGCCACACATGCAGGGATGTGTGTGCATGCACGGGGTGTGTAGTGCATGCGCAGGGGGTGCAGGAAGCTTTCCAGGCCCAAAATGGGGTACGAGGGGGCCTCATGCTGTGCCCCTGTGCCCTGTACCAACCTGAAAGCAGCCACCTGCACCAACCTGAAAGCCAAAATGGGGCACAGGGGCCCCTGGGGCACATGTGCAGGGATGCACGTGCATGTGTGGGGGTGGTGCTCGCATTGCATTTTGAGGGTTGGGGCATGCGCGTGTGCATGCATCCGCATGCACACTTTGAGTACTCGGCACCAAAAAGATTAACCATCACTGATCTAGTCTCTGTCTAACCACTGTGAGCCGACCTTAAAAACAAGGGGCATGCAATGAGCTAAACAGATTAGTAAATCAAAGTTAAGGTTATCCATTCAGTTCAATTGGGCCTCACTTCCATCCTGACTAATTTATTTTATCATTGATATAGTTATATTGTATCGATATGAAAATCAGCTTATTCAACCTATTTTCAAAAGTAGGTCAATCTATTTTCCAAAGCGCCAGAGGGCAAGACAAGAAACAACGGATGGAAACTAATCAAGGAGAGAAGCAATCTAGAACTAAGGAGAAATCTCCTAATAGTGAGAACAATCAACCGGTGGAATGGTTGCCTTCAGAAGTTGTGAGTGCTCCATGACTGGAGGCTTTTAAGAAGAGATTGGGCAACCATTTGTCTGAAATGGTAGAGGCTGGACTAGAAGACCTCCATGGTCCCTTCCAGCTCTATTATTCTGTCATTCTGAACTCAGTGAGAAGTGTAATTGGGAGTAGATTTATGAAGTATGAAAGAGAGAGGAAGAAGATTTATTACAGGAATGCTATTAACCAAAGCTATGGTAATATGAGGTGTAAAATTCTCCAAAATAAGCACATGTGGGTTTTAAAATATCAAAAATAAAACAATGAAGTAATGCAAGGAGCATCACTGAATCTGGATTGAAGCTTGTTTTAGTCACAGGTGGAACAATTGTGTTTAAGTTGTTTAATTCTGCTTGAAGAAGATTGTGGTCTTGGGAATAAACCTCATTGACGCCATCAAACTGAAAAAGAACATACAGGATGGTACTATGTCAAAACCAATCTGCCCAAATGCACTTCAGTCTCTCCCTGCCAATGTAAGATTGAATATTTTTCAGGAAATAAATTGGGTTGAATTAAGACTTCCCTTTGAGTAGGCACGTAGAAGTTTAGCTCTTTCAACTGAGTCCATTTTTACTTCTAGCATATAAGGGAAAATGACAACCATCATGTCATATGACTCAATTTTACAGCCATCATGGCTTATGACCATAATTGGCAAACTCAATTAAGGTCGTAAGTCAAGAACCACCTGTAGAAGCTCCGTAAAACTGCATACAATTTTCAAGATCACATACTATACATAGATGTGATCAAGCATCAATTTAGTGCTTTAAAATTAGTGTCAAAATAAAATCAGTAACCAATAATAAGCAAAGAGTCAATATCAGTCATTAATCAGAATAAAAATTACAAGTTTCTATGTAATGTGATCCTTATGTGATGCCCATGAGATACACTGACATTCTGATTTGAAAATGTTAGCTCTCCACAAGTGTTGGTCCTTGCCTAATGTGCTACAGAAGAAGGAACAAGTTAGTCTTAGGACAGCCCACGGGTTGGATTAGGGGGTTCTCTGAACTGCACAGAATCTTAGCTAGAGGGTCTCCCGAACCTCTGCAAACCCCCAGCACCCACCCCTGAGACAGCTTCACAAAATGTCCACATTGACCAGAGCTAAAACCAATTTTAAAAGTTCCATTAATTGGAGCAGGACTTTCAGTTCAAGCAATGGTGCCCCCCAAAACCCAGATGAAATATTTAAAAGGCAAGTTGCCCCCCTTTGGCAGAAGGATTTGCCATATGATATATCCCTTTCTCATTATAGAGGCCTCTGAAAAGAAACTTCACCCAGCAAAGCTAAGATGGTGGGGAGCTAACTCAGATGAACCTAGTCTGCAAAATATTGGCAGGAATCTTCATTTATTCCCAGTTTCAAGCATTTCACTTCATTTACAGATAAGGCACTATTTCTGAGTAACAACGTACTGAGCAATAACGAAGGGAAAACTACAATTTTATGGAGCTAGTTTGAACATGGCCCTTCCATGTGCTCTCTGAGTCTCTGTAATTCCACCAGATGGCACTCTCAGCTAACACATCATTTTTGCACGCATGCACGCCTGCACACACACGTGGAAGAAGCTAAATCAAACACTAATATGTCTAATTGTCTATGGAGATTCTCCTTTTCATCCAGGTCATGATTGTCCCCAAAACTTTTCAAAAGCCAACTGAACTTTGTGTTTTTTTTCCCTTGAAGATGTTTCTCTTCTCATCCAAGAAACTTCTTTAGCTCTGAGAGCTTCCTTTTCAAAAAGCACTTTAGAGCCAAACACTACTATGATATAGAAGTGTCTTATTTATTTATTGACTGGAATTTATATAGTGCCAAACTATTGCATATTCTGCAACGTTATGAAGTTAAAGAATCAGCGGTGGGTTCACACAACATGATTTCAGATGGTTCTGGTGTGTTGTGCAAACAAAGTTGAGTAAACTGTGCAAAAGTAAAAGGCTAGTGGTGATAATAAGGGACGCAGTGGCTCAGTGGCTAAGACGCTGAGTTTGTCGATCCAAAGGTCGGCAGTTCGGTGGTTCGAATCCCTAGTACCGCAAGCTTCCATTACTTGTCCCAGCTTCTGCCAACTTAACAGTTTGAAAGCACGTAAAAAATGCAAGTAGAAAAATAGGGACCACCTTTGGTAGGAAGGTAACAGCATTCTGTGCACCTTTGGCATTTAGTCATGTGGGCCACATGACCACAGAGACTTTTTTGGACAGCGCTGGCTCTTCGCTTTGAAACGGAGATGAGCACTGCCCCCTAGAGTCGGGAACAACTAGCACATAAGTGTGAGGGGAACCTTTACCTTTACCTTAGTGGTGATAATCATGATCAAATTGCTAAATGGCACAATCATGTGTATCAAGCTTCATTACTGCCAAGGAAAAATCCAGTAATTGTATTCTAGTTAACATATTTTCTGAGGTGCGTTGTGATGCTATCTATATATCAGCTTATATTGTCCAGGTCTTCCTAGTGATTCAGAAGATCAGGCTATTGGCTTGGAAAGTAATGGAAGAAAGATTAAACATAAACAATCAAGAGGCAGAAGGAGAATCTCCTGGAAGATTATTTTTCTGGGATACAAATTCAGAGCACCTCCCCCAGCTTTGTAGCCTTAACCTTCTACGACATGGAAAAATTAGAGAATTTACATCATTATATATAATAACATGATATATAATGTTATGGAACCAAGTTTTATGAGGTGCATTTCTGACCTGTCAAAATTTCTCATTTCACATGCCAGGTTTTCTAATCTGAGACAAGAAGAGTAACAGAGCAAGAAGAGCAAGACAGACAGTTTGGTCTAGTGCAGGGGTCAGCAACCTGTGGCTCTTTAGCTGCATGTGGCTCTTTCATCCCTCTGTTGCGGCTTCCTGTTGCTGGTCGGCTCCACAATTGATGAGGTAGAGGAAAAAGGATGCCGCGCTAGGAGGAGACTATGATGGGGGAACCGGATTTCCGGATGGTTCCAGAATTGAATGGGGGATTCCGGTTAGGACCTTTGTGGCTCTTTGAGTGTTTAAGGTTGCTGATCCCTGGTCTAGTGTTTAAGGAACCAGGCTAGAAGCCAGGAGACTGTGAGTTCTAGTCCTGCCTTGGACATGGAAACCAGCTTGGGTGACTTTGGGACAGCCACTTTCTTAGCCCAACTCATCTCATTTGTGTTGGATGTGTTCACCACAATGAAGTGATTTGTAAAAATAATAAAGGCGGGATACAAATAAATTAAAAATATTAAGTTGAAATCAAAGGATAAGTCCATTTATTGGAATCAGATATGTATTTTAATTCAGATAAGTCTTAAACTGAGTTGAAGCCAGAGAAGTTTCTTTTAGGTTTGATGAACAAATAGATTGGAAAAAAATACACCCTATGGAACTTTGTTTTTATATATGACAATAGCAGCAAGGCTTACTTATACGCGGAGATGGAATGATTCATATATAGCCACGATGGAAGAATGGATGGTGAAATTGATGGAATTGGAAGAGATGATGAAATCGATCACTTTGATTAAAGAAAAGACTTCCCCTAGTTTCTTTCTACTTGGAAGCTACTCCTGGATTTTTTTGTTTGAAATGGAAAGAAGTGAAATTGTAACCTTGGGTTTTGATTAGTAGTTTTGTTTATGACGATAGAAGGACTGTTTTTTATAGTTTATTCTGGTTTGGAAGGTCATTGATTAAAGGTTTTTATCTGTATTGAATAAGTTGGAAATTACTTTTCTATAGCTTTTGTTTCTTTTGTTTGCACTCCCCAATCCTGCTTTTCTCCACCCCCTTATTTTCTTTATTTTTATTGTTTTTCCTTTGCTTTTCTGTATTTTGTACTCTTTTTTTGTAATTTAATAACATTTTGGGAAGGGAAAAAAAGGAATGGACCTTCTATCTAATCCTAAAATCAATGCTCATGAAAGCTTCTGCCTTTTAATAAAAATGGTTAGCCATTAAATGTTTCTACTTGACTTCTTTTGGCTACTGTAGATAGTTTGCCTCTTCTACACTGTCCATTCCTATCAACTCAGTTTTTGGGCTCTTGGCCAGCTTAGCTCTATATCAGCTTCTCTGATGGTCTTCAAAAGCCTTCTCTGGAAATGATGAACTTCCCAAGTGATGAACTTTCCTGACAGTATGATTGAGGAAAATTGATCTCAGGACTATCTCCAAAATTTAACAGATTTTAAAAGTTTAACAGAGTTGGAAGGGACATTGTAGGTCATCTAGTTAAACCTGCCGCCCAAGCAGGAGACCCTACACCATTTCTGACAAACGGCAGTCCAATCTCGTCTTGAAAGCTTCCAGTGATGGACTACCCACAACTTCTGAAGGCAAGCTGTTCCACTGGTTAATTGTCCTCACTATCTTAGTTCTAGGTTGGTTCTCTCTTTGATTAGTTTTCAACCATTCTTCTTGTCTTGCCTTCTGGTGCTTTGGAAAACAGGTTGACTCCTCTCCTCTCTCTCTGACAGTCCCTCATATATTGGAACACTGCTATCATGTCACCAGTAATCTTTATTTTCACTAGAGTAGACATATCTGATTCCTTCAACAGTTCTTCATATGTTTTAGCTTCTAGCCCCCTAATCATCTTTGTTGCTCTTCTCTGCTCTTTCCAGAGTCTAGAATACAACTGAATCTCTTCCAGGCTTCCTACAATTTCAGATATGCCAATGTCTTCTGTATATAGCAATATATACAGAATAGCAATAGCACTTAGATTTATATACCGCTTTACAATGCTTTACAGCCCTCTCTAAGCAGTTTACAGAGTCAGCCTATTGCCCCTAACAATCTGGGTCCTCATTTTACCGACCTCGGAAGGATAGAAGGCTGAGTCAACCTTGAGCCAGTGAGAATCAAACTGCCGAACTGCAGGCAGCCGGCAGTCAGCAGAGGTTAGCCTGCAGTACTGCATTCTAACCACTGCACCACCAAGGCTCTATATTGGTGATATTCATAATTCAGATGCAAGATAAAAGTGATGATGTTTTAAGAAAAGAATCGAAGGTAGAAATGAAGTCTCAGAAGAGGAAAGGGCACCTTAAAGTATAAACCTGAAGCGTATCAAGAAAGGAGAGCAAGTTAGGAATAAAAATATTTACACAACATGCTCTGCTAAAACATATTAAGCTCACCACAAGATGCCAGTAATCAAAAATAAAAGTGAGTTTTATTTTAGGGACTACCTTTGACCTTTGTAATTGGTGCAATTAAGTTAAAAAGATAGACCTCAGTGGTGGGATTCAGCCAGTTTGGGTGAATCGGTAGTGGCAACTGTGGTAGGCCCCGTCCACCTGCCCGGACCTAATGCCGTCCTATTTCACCACGTTTTGGAGGCTGTGCGCATGCGTGGAAGGCACGTGCATGAGTAAAGAGCGTGTGTGAAAGGCCGAGCATGGATGGCAGGTGGGCGCATTTGTGAACTGGTAGGGAAGGTAAGTGAATCTTACTTTTGATAGGCCTCCATAAGAACTTAAGTCTACCTATTCAACTGTTGTGACTCAGGCCCAAGTAGGTAGTTATCGACGCAAACAGTTCCAAAACAAACAGCTGAGAATTAAGTCATTCTCAGCATAGTCCAAACTAAATTAAAGCAAACTCTTCATAACACAAATTCTTCAATCTAATCACCAACCTTGGTATAATTAGGTAAACTGCCAGAGGCTTCTCTTGGCAAAAGTTCAAAAGCAGAAGACGCCAACAAGAGAGAAGTGCAACAATGCTATCAATGCTATTATTATTATAATTAATTAATTAATTAATTAAATTTATATACCGCCCTTCTCCCGAAGGAGAGAAGGCACTGTGTTGTAGTGGTTCTCCTCCTTCCTCTCTGACCATATGGCGTCTGTGTTGGCAGGGGGTCAGAGGTCAACCTCAGGCACCTTGTTTGTGGGGTGCCACAAGAGTCGGTCCTCTCACCCCTTCTGTTCAACATTTATGTGAAGCCGCTGGGTGAGATCATCCATGGTTTTAGGGTGAAATTCCATCAGTAAGCTGATGATACTCAGCTGTACATCTCCAACCTGGACCACCCCAATGATGCCCTTGATGTGATGTCCCGCTGCCTGGAGGCTGTGCGGATCTGGATGGGGAGAAACAGTCTCAGACTCAATCCCTCCAAGACTGAGTGGCTGTGGTTTCCGACGTCCCGGTATAGGCAGCTGGTTCCATCGCTGACTATTGGGGGGTGAGACCTTGGCCCCCACAGAGAGGGCTTGCAACTTGGGTATCCTCCTGGATGCGTGGCTGTCTCTAGAAGATCATGTGACGGCTGTGGCCAGGGGGGCTTTTTATCAGGTTCGTCTGATTCACCAGTTGCGCCTCTTTCTGGATCAGGACTCCTTGCGCATGGTCACTCATGCCCTCATCACTTCCTGTCTGGACTACTGTAATGCTCTCTACATGGGGCTCCCCCTGAAGAGCACTTGGAGGCACGGGTGATTATGGGAGCAATACGGTGCACCCATGTAACACCTCTCCTGCACGAACTGCACTGGCTCCCGGTGGTCTTCCAGGTGTGATTCAAGGGGTTGGTGACCATCTTTAAAGCACTCCATGGCTTAGGACCTGGGTACTTACGAGATCGCCTTCTGCTACCGATAGCCTCCCACCGGCCAATACACTCCCACAGAGAAGGACTCCTCAGGGTGCCGTCAGTCAAGCAATGTCGACTGGTGATCCCCAGGGGGAGAGCCTTCTCTGTGGGGGCATCTGCCCTCTGGAACGAATTGTCCCCGGTTATACGGATGACCCCTGACCTACACACCTTTCGCTGTGCCCTCAAGACGTTATTGTTCCAACAAGCTGGGCTGGCCTAAACATGAATTTTAATGGTTGTTTTATTTTAATGATATTGGGGCCAAATTATTTAATATGTTTTTAAAGTGTTTTTAAATTTTGTGCATAGGTGTGTTTTATTGTTGGCTGTGCACCGCCCTAAGTCCTCTGAGAGAAGGGCGGTATAAAAATTAAAATAAATATAAAAGTTAAAATAAATAAAATTTTCTCTGGCAGAGCACTCAGGCAGCCACAGGCATCCCTGACACAAGTGACCTCAAACTGGTCATGCCCACCCTGGCCATGGCCATCTGGGCCTCCAAGGTCAAACACAACCCGGATACATAGGGGAAAAAGCTCACTTTCACTATTCTGTAGTGTTCCTTTTCAATATTTTTTTCTTTGCTTTATCCAAATTATTGTTATTGTTTGCTCAACGACATAAATTCTTTGAATGGATTACAAGATATTTAAAATCATAAAAGATTCTAAAAGCATTTTAAAAAGGAAAAGGAACTTAATAAAACAATACAGCACAGTAACATACCATATGGAAGATTTTAAAAAACACACACACTTTTCAAGTCAAATAGGTAGGTTGAATTAAATAAGAGAAGTACAATAATCATTCTGAATTTCTTTTGCTGCTGATGTCCGAAATATTTAGCACTTAGGGGAATTTCCAATAAAGTGGATAAGGATCAGTGGTGGGAACTTTCTGAGTAGTTTGGCAAACTGGTTGTTGGAAGAAATCATTAGGGCAGAGAACCGGTTGTTAAATTACTTGAATCCCACCACTGATAAGGATCCACATAACCCTGTAAATGGTGTAACAATGAACAACTAGACAATGCAGAAGGAATTAATCACTAAGGGGTCAGTATATTATATAATTATTGCATCACATAATTAACAAGCAAGATATTTTCTACAAAAGGAACCAATCTGCTCACTTCCTACCAATACCCCAAGGTCAATTATTTATCACCTGGTTTATTTAATGTCATGTAATTCATTTATTTAATTGATATTCTGGTATAAGCCCTTGAACTGGTTTCCACACAAAAGCAAATCAGAGTAACAATGAAGCTAATGTCCCTTTTAAAAGCCTGCCATTAATGTTATGGTAATACAAGTGTTTAAAGATGAGATGTCTGTTAAAAGAGGAACTAAGACGAGGACAAACAATATAGCGCATTATTGCGTTGTAATAAAAAGTTAATTAAATGTAGGTTAATCAAATATTGCCCCTTAATTTAGCCCTTTTTTTCCTTCCTCTCATTAAATAGGACATTAAGTGGGGCATTTTAGAGGGAGCCCCAGATGGTCCTCCACCTTCAAGGCTACATCTTTCCCTCCCTGCCTTTTATGTGTGGATGGGTGAGAGGTGCCGGACAAACCAGGTTTACTTTGCAGTCTGACAAAAACTGTTCCTCTAAAGCAGTGCCCCCCAATCTTTGTGGCTTGGCGGACAGGCAGGGGCGGGGGGACAGAGGGGAACTGGGGTGTGTGAGCGCCGGGCCGGCACGCATGTGGGCGTGCAACTCAACTTCTGTGAGCGGTGGGCTCAACTTGCACAGGTTTAACTCTGTGTGTGTGTGTCACGTGGCTCAGTTGCAAATAGGCCATGGCCCAGTAGCGGGCCCGTGGGCCCAGGGTTGGGACCCCTGCTGTAAAGCTGTTCTTTGGAAGCATACTGTTGTACATTGTGGCTCTTTTTTTTTTTTTTTTTTTTGGAGTCCTTGCAGCTTTGTGTAAAATTATTAATCGCTCTGTTGCAGAGAATGCCAGAATCTCAATGATTTTTTTTCCCTTCACTGTTTTGAGGTATGTCCTTTGAGAGAGTCAACAGTAGTCAAAAGGGCATCCGACTAAATTATTTATTTATTTATTTATTCATTCATTCATTTATTCATTTGCTAAATTTAGGTACCACCCATCTCATTCACAGTCTTGCTGCTTTCTTTTTTTTTGAAAAAATAAAAAATGCACGATCCTCTACTTTTGGATGAAAAGACTCTGGCCGAACATGATCCCTTAAGCTTTGTGGTCAAGTGAGGCGCTGAGCCCAGGATTTCCTTAACCGCTAGGCTTCCCTGTATCTCCATTTCGAAAGGCACTTACTCCTTTTTCAAGTCCTTCACCGGGTGGTGGTTGTTGTTGTGTCCCCCCACCCCCCTGTGTGTTTCCAAACCATCCTAAACAATGCATTGTCTGCCCGCGGCTTGAGCTGGTCGACTTGGTTACAGGAAGAAAAGAGAAGACCAAAGTGCTTGGAAGGGGAAAGGAGAGCGAAGGGGACTGTTTTCAAAATACAGTGATTCTCATTATGATGGGCCCGAGAAGTTCTCTAATCGATAAATGGAAGCCCCATTGTTTCCAGGCCCCTTTTGGGCAAGGATGTTGAGAGAAACTGCTAAGGTTAAAAAGGTCCCTGAATGAAAGTTGAACAAAGATGACGGGCTTGTTTTTGACAGGGGCCCTTCAAGATACGCACAGATTGTGAAAATATAATTAGAAGCCTCCCTTTGTCTGACCACAATGAGTGGGAAATGCTGAATGGAGAAGTCCCCCCACTCTTTATGGAGCCCTCCCCACCCCTGAGAAACAATACAGGGCCTTGTGAGCCCGGCTTCTCTCCCTAATGAGAAGCATTAATTGCCACAATTTCCAGAATGCCTGCAAAGTACCCATTCGCTTGAAAAAAAGACAGGCAGAGAGAAAGAGAGAGGGGGAAGGATGGGTGGATGGGCAATGCAGGGGAAGGTTTGAGTTAAAAGTGTTCCAGACCCATTAAATGTGGTAACAGAGATAATGGGAGGGAATTGTAAAACACAGAGTTTCTAAATCACAAGGTTGGGCTACAGAAGAAGGCAGGCAGGCAGGGAGGCAGGGTGTATCTTTGGCAGATTCTCTTATTTTTCCTCCAAATTTTTCTTTTTATTCAAAGAATTAAAATATAGAATGCAGATTCTTGTCTCCAAAATGCTAGACGGAGGACGGGCAGGGATGCACTCACATTTATATATATATATATATATATATTTAATTACATATATACATATATACATACATACATACATACATACATACATACATACATACATATATATGCAAAACACTTTCTCGAACAAGTCATGATGGCTTTGGGAGAGGATGGGTTATTCCTCTTAAAAGTGACTCCTGTTTCTGGGTTTTTAGGAATTTCTCTTGTGAACAAGTGTAAATAATATTTATTTATTTATTGGTTCGATTTATATGCTGCCCTTCTCCGGAGACTCAAGGCGGCTTACAATGCATTAAGCAACAGCCTTCATACTTTTGTATATACCTGCTTAGTAGGGTTTTTGCCCCACCCGCCCAAAGCGGTGTTCTTTTTATACAAAGTCAGTTTATTGCCCCACAATCCAGGTCCTCATTTTATCTACCTCGGAAGGATGGAAGGCTGAGTCAACCTTGAGCCTGGTGAGATTTGAACTCGCAGTAATTGCAGGCAGCTAAGTGCTAATTAACAGCACTTTAGTCTGCTGCACCACCAAGTAATATTATTACTATTAATAATATCGGTTGGATATTTTAAGATGCTCTAAAGTCTAATGTAATCTCTGCCTGTTCTTATGGGCCTAGACTGAGATGAAATTTGCAAAAATTTACATTTTTAAAATGTCTTTAATTAAAACTGTAGGTATAGCTGAAGGAACATAGCATTAAACATCCCTGATTTAAGTCAGCCCAACCAGTTCCAACTAAAAGTTGTTTTTGTCCCCAAACTTCTTTTTTCCCAAACAACTTTCTGCAGCCAGCCAAGTTGCTACTTCTTTAATTCCTTGGAATGCCAGTTATAGGAGATTAAAAGCTTGGAGGCAAAGGCCTGCATTAATTACACATTTAAAAAAAAGAATCCCCTTATCTCCTTACCATGCACCTTTATTAATTGTGCTCACCTTATTCCCTGGGATAGACCACTTCCCAGCACACCGTTTTCACTCCCAAGTGACAATGACAGATTATAAATGTGGACTTTTTCATCTCTGGGAGTTGCTTTTAATATACATCTCAAGATTCATTTGGGAATCTGAAAGTTGGCTCTTGGATTTAAACAGCTAAGAATCACTTGCATTAGGAGCATCTGTGGAGAAGGGATTTTTTAAAAAAAGATGGCATCCATGGCCATGTGATTGAACACCATCACGTTGTATTTTTTACATGTGAGGTGGCCCCAAGATTTCATCTGGGGTGATTTTATGCATCAGCTGATCTTTATAGTATGTAGGCAGGGGTGGGCTTCAAAATTTTTAGAAAGGTTGCTGTGTGGCCATGGTGGGCGTGGCCTAGTCAGTCTCCTGCACCAAGGCGTGTGTGTGTGTGCATTTTTGCCCTCCCCAGGCTCCAGAGGCTTTCCTTGAAAACAGCCTCCCCAGGCTCTGGAGGCCCTTTGGAGGCCAGAACGAGCCTATTTCCGGCCTTCCCGAACTTCCGGTAGGCCCATTTTTCACCTTTCCTGAGCCTCTGCGCACACCCTGTACTTACCTGCATCCAAAACAGGCTCCTGGGATGGAGTGGCCGGGGCCTGACAGGGGGATTGGGGGGTTCTCCAAACTGCACAGACTCTTAGCTAGATGTTCTCCCGAACCCACAGCAGCCCACCCATGTGTAGGATGGTGGAAGAAGTAGAAAGAAAGTCAATAGAAGGCGAGACTGGGAGACCTCCCCAAAAGAGGGGGCTGCTTGTTTATTCATGTCAGAAGCATCACAATTAAAATAAGGCATAAGAGGGGAGTGATTGGGCTTTTGTGGAAGGATGAAAAAGGGGATCCTTTCTCTGGGTGAGAGACAGAGAGGATTACAAACGAGGCATCCTTGAGTGATGAGAGAGGCAAGCTGAACTTCCAGTCCGATGCTTTATTAGGGATTAGAAGGATTGAGTGGGAAGAAGGTGGAAGAGAGGATTGGAAGTTCAGGATGTATAAAGGAATGGGGAGGTGGGATGAAGGAATGGATGAACTGTTAGAGGAAAAATGAGAAATAATACCTGGGAAAGTGGAAGATATGAGAAAGAAGCTCGGAATAACTCTACTTGGATTTTGTTTGGTGTTAGAGGGAGCTTCATATTATTTGCATTAGGAAAGAAAAAAAGAAAGAAAGAAAGAAAGAAAGAAAGAAAGAAAGAAAGAAAGAAAGAAAGAAAGAAAGAAAGAAAGAAAGAAAGAAAGAAAGGAAAGGTTATATCAAGAAACCTAACTGTTGAATGCAGTGGGAATGAGTTATTTACTAATTACGGGCTGCTTCCTCCTCCTTTTCCTCCCTCTCCTCCTCTTACGCTTCCTTCCTCCTAACCATTTCCTCCCCATAAGGCTGAATTTCAAGTTATTTTTGTTGCTCTGCTCAGCATCTGTTCTAGTTCCTTTGAACCTTTCTTAAAAAGTAGCACTCAGAACTGGACACAGCACACGAGGTGCAGTTTTCTCCGGTAAGAACACAGCAGCATGAAAAAGGAATGAAGGTAACCATAATAATAATAATGATATCTACTTTCTACACACAAGTAGCTTGTCTTTTGCTGAGGTATGTGGACCCCACTTTAGAGACTACTATCTTAGATTAGTAGTTAGTTACCCACTACTTCAGACTAAAAGGCTACTTGAGCTAGAAGAATTTGGATAGCACGGTTATTTATGGTATGACAAGGTAAAGTAAATGTTGATTTTAACAATCACTTTGTTAGATGTGCCATTCTAAGTGTTTGGAATAAACAAGGTTTTCTATGAAGATGCCTTTTTATGGGTTCTCCCAGGAAGCTTTTTTTCAGAAAAGAAACGGCAGTGAAGCTGAACTGGTGGACTTATGGTCAAATAATATCTTTTAATTTTGGTGATCCTAGCTTCAAGTCTAAAGAGCAGCTAAAATCAGGAGGACATGTTTGCCATTTACAATGAAAGAAAGATGTAAATTAGACAAAAAGAGTTATGGGTTTGACTTTAATATGAATGGGAAATCCTGCTGTGTGGTAGTGGTGAATATATTATTGCTAAGGTCTATAAACATTATTAAATTTGAATTTGGAAAATGAATATGTAAAGCATTGTATGATTAAGTGAGCAAGGAACTTTGGATATAATGTAATGCTTGAACAATGGGAGAACATGTGGACGAAATATTTAAAATTTATACTAAATTATAATTTAAAATAATTTTTTTATAAGATGATGTATCACTGGTATTTTAACAGCAGACAAATTGTTAAGAAAATATAAAAGTATTTCCAGTGAACGTTAGTTGGCTAACAGCTACTGAAGAAATTATGAAACTGTAGAATGTGTTACATTATAACATATTCAGTTATGATTTCAGACACAAGTCAACCATTTTAAACTATAATGCAAAAATATCTGTGCTTTAATGTTTACAAAATTCACCTAGGAAAGTTACAATTGTCTTTGTTTTATCCAGCCAAAATATCAAATGATGAAATTATTATCATTTTTTTTAAAAAACCCTACAATCCCATCCAAAGGAAACCTAGACCTAACTAGGGAAATGGGAGGAGGCAACTGATGGCTTGTCAGAATCACAGAATTGGAAAGGACCTTGGAGGTCTTCTAGTCTAACCCCCTGCTCAAGCAGGAACTCCTATATCACTTCAGACAAATGGTTGTCCAATCTCTTCTTAAAACACTTCCAGTGATGGAACAAGTCCGGAGGCAAGTCGTTCCACTGATTAATTGTTGAGAGTTCCTTTTACTTCTACCCTGAAATTCACTCTTGAGAACAATGGTCCTCTTTTATCTGTCCAATAGAAGATGTAAGAAATGAGACTTCTTCCAAACAGTTCAGATTGTCTGCCACGGTTTGCCAAAGGACTGGATGTGTTCTTTTGCTTTCATCCTTAATGATGCAATGCTGGTATTCCGGGGATCCACTTCTTCCAATGGGAATTTATCCACAAAGTTCGTCCCACATTGATAAGGTGGTGGTGGCCCCATGACCCCCAGGGGCTGCAAAGTGTGTCCCATGGGGGGAGAGTTTAGGAAAGGAGGAGGGGTGTAGCTGCTAGGGAGGCTCTGCGGGGAGGACACAAACCCAGGCAGAGTTTGGAGGGGGCTACTGTTCGACATGGGTGGGTTGAGCCATGATTCCAAGGGCAGGTTGCTACCAATAGTCCCAATGGCAGAAGGTTGAGGAGAGCGGTTGAAGGAGAGGATGGGCGAATCCTGCAGCTTCATGGAGGTCATTTCCAGCTTCTCCTGACGCCTCCATTTCGCCCTCCGATTCTGAAACCAAACCTAGAGAAGCAGAATTCAGAATGAGTCACACACCAGAGAAGGATGACATTCACGTCATAAAATAGTGCTGCATACTACTATTAAATTGTTATTATGACGGTATGTATGTTAGAGCAGCGGTCCACAACCTTTTGGGCACCAGGGACAGGTTCCGTGGAAAGAGGTTTTCCATGAATCGGAAGGGGCGGGGTTTCATGTGCTTCCTGCATCCTATGGATGGGTCTTCACTTGTTCAGGCAGTCCGTTTTCTGCTAAGTACTGGCCCACAGATTGGTGGTTGGGGACTTGGAAAAAGTTTAGTAAGGGGTTCTCTGCCCAGTTGCTGGATGGGTGTGGCCATGGTGGGTGTAGCCTAGTTAACCTCCTGCACTATGGCAGGGGGGTTGCCCTCCCTGGGCTCCAGAGCAGGGATAAAATGCTCCCGGTTCGGACTGGATTGCCTGATCTAGTAGCAATGGAGGTGGGTGGTTCGTAGCAAAAATCTCTGCCCCCTTCTCCCATTGCCCAGCTGAGCCACGCAATCATCAGAGGCTTTTTTTTATTTTTAAAAGCATTTTTGCTACAGCCTCTTTTAATGCTTTTAAAAGTAAAAAAAAAAAAAAAAAGCCTCTGATGATCACGCGACTCAGCTGGGATCATCAGAGGCTTTTAAAAGCATTTTTTCTACAACCTCTTCATCCGAAGAGGTTATAGAAAAAATGTTTTTAAAGGGAAAAAAAGCCTCTGCCGATCAGGCAAGTTAGCTGGGATCGTCAGAGGCTTTATAAACATTTTTTTACAACCTCTTCAGTTGAAGAGGTTGTAGAAAAATGGTTTTAAAAATAAAAAAACAAAAACAAAATTGACCACGCCCACACAGTCATATTACCCCCCCAAGCCACGCCCACAGAACCGGTAATAACAAATTTTACATTTCACCACTGCTCCAGAGGCTTTCCTCAAGCCTCTGGGAGAGGAAAAACAGCCTCCCCTTCCCGCTCCTGAGGCCCTCTGTAGGCCAGAAATGGGCCAGTTTCTGGCCTTACCAAACTTCTGGTAGGCCGTTTTTCACCCTCCCTGAGCCTCTGCACATGCCCTGCACTTACCTGCATCCAAAACGGGCCACGTGGGAAATCCTGGGAGGGGCAGGGTAGGGTGGGCAACGCCAGCCAAGAATGCAATTTGGGGGTTCTCCGAACTGTACAGAATCTTAGCTAGAGGTTCTCCTGAACCCCTGCGAATCCCCAGCAGCCCACCCCTGGTTGGGAACCCCTGAGTTAGAGCAGGAGCCCCCAACCTCTGGGCCTCAGACTGGTAATGGTCAATGGTCTTTAGGAACCAGTCCGCACACTTGGAGGTGAGCAATGGGCAAGTGAGTAAAACCTCATCTCTATTTACAACCATTCCCCAGCATTAGCAAGGCTGCCTCAGCTCCACCTCAGGTCATCAGGGATTAGATTCTCATAGGAGTGGAAACCCTACTGTAAATTTTGCATGTGAGATTGTGAGCTCCTCCTCTACCTCCCACCCCCAGTCCTTGGAAAAACTGTCTTCCATGAAACAGGTCCCTGGTGCCCCAAAGGTTGGGGACTGCTGTGTTAGAGAGAGAAGAAAGGTTTTTTTTTTTTTTTAAAAAAAACAGTACAGTACGTAGCCCCAAGAGCTGAGGTAAACCTGAGGAAGATTTCATTTTTAACTGATAAAGTGAGAAGATACAACTGTTTCTCTCCCATGTGTTTTAGGCCATATCCATGAATCATCACCAGAAAGAAATAAGACATCCAAGTTTCTCTAGTGAACTTTTGGACTGGAGGAAAGGGAAATTCTGAATGATCCTTTGTCTAATCTAAGTTGTACACATTTAGCAGTTCAGAGTGAAATTCATGGAAATGTGAGTTTCTTTCCTATCTTTAAAAGCTTCTGGTATTTTTAGAAGTAACCTTGAAGATAGATGTCAAGTTTCTCCCAACCCAGAGTTTCAAGGAAGAAGTCTTTGGAGTAATATTTTGTTATCTCTCTCTCTCTCTCTCTCTCTCTCTCTCTCTCTCTCTTCTATCTATTATCTATCATCTATCATCTATCATCTATCTATCTATCTATCTATCTATCTATCTATCTATCTATCTATCTATCTATCTATCTATCTATCTATCCATCCACCCACCCACCCACCCACCCACCCACCCACCCATCCATCCATCCATCTGATTTATATAACCGCTCATCTCATCAGTAAGTAACTTTGGTAAATGGTTTTGGAATTGTAAGGTATATAAAAAAATGTCCAGTAATTATTCTCTCTTTTTTAAAAAAAATATTAAACCGATCACTTTTGATGGTGAGTTGATTATTTAATGCCATTTCTGGATTAATTGGAGAAGGAGAGAAAGTAGAAGAGCATCCTAATCCTTTGTTGCTGACTGCAAACATGCATAATTACAAATAATTGAAGATACTGAAACAAACATGTTCTTCCTTCTTTATTCCTTATTTCCGATCTCTATTTGCTATCTACCTAGGGGTGAATTCTAGAGTGCAAAAACCTCAGGACAAACTCTTGTCCTCTTATGTTTTATAAATTGCCATGAGCACTGATGGAAATCAGATGTGTGTGTGTGTGTGTGTGTGTGTGTGTGTGTGTGTGATTTTGCAGTGTTGTGCATAGCTCAGAGACTATTATGCATGAACCCAAACTGGGGTGAACGAACTTTAGAAGGCTTAAAATCCATGCTTGGGCTTAGACCAGTGTGCTAAGGATTGCATGTCTATAAGAAGGTCAAGCAAAGAAGAGATTAAGATAAGATAAAAAAATAGGGGAAAAGACTATTGTGGCAGAAATTGAAATATGTAAATTGCATTTGGAAAAAACAAAAAAGAAGATTGGAATAGATTATAAAAATTAACACATAACTATGTTATAAGTTGATAAGATGTGACCTGGTGAATACTCTGCTCATAAAATATGTATGTAAAAGAAAAAAATTAATAAAACTTGTTTAAAAAAAGAAAAAGAAAAAAAAGGTCAAGCTTAGGAAGAAAAAGCTTTAAATGTATTTCAATCAGTCAGACTGACGTTTTATTTAAATTTTGATTAAACCGTATTATTTTTAAATTTTTCTTATTGGATTTTGGTTAATAGGAGTCTTCCCCCACCCCAGAATATATATTTAACAAACGTCCATCACACTAAAATAAAAATGACAAATTGACAATAGCTTTAGTGGACAACATTGATTCCCTCTCTGAGGGAGATGGGCAGTTTAGAAATATGAAACATACATAAATAAAATAAACACTATCTATGTTTTTCCCTTTTGAAGAGCCATCCTAAATGATGCCCCAAATACACAAGCTTATGATTGAAACCTGGGTCTCCCTCATCAAACATTTTAATTAATTGAGAAGTTTGGTGGGAAAATGCCCTATATTACATTTGCCATAAAGCAGGAAATGCAACATGTTGGTGCAACATGATGATAGATAGATAGATAGATAGATAGACAGACAGACAGACAGACAGACAGACAGACAGACAGACAGACAGACAGATGAGAGATGGATGGATGGATGGATGGATAGGTAGGTAGATAGAGATGGGGAGAGGGAGAGGGAGAGGGAGAGGGAGAGGGAGAGAGAGAGAGAGAGAGAGAGAGAACAAGCAATTAATATTCATAAACTCTTGGGGCTCCAAAAGGCTTAAAATTTGGCTTTGGTCCCATACCTGGGGTTAATATGGGGGTGGGGAGAACTGTTTTAATGGTTGCTTTTAATCCAGATTGTCTTGCTTTATGTTTCCGAACACAGACTGATAAAGACTCGACTCGTAACACACCAGTGTGGTAGAAAAGAAGAAGTGTGGATAATTGATGCCAGGGGATAGTAGAAGACAAAGGACTACAGAAGATCACCAAGTATCAAGATCTGAAAATTGAAATGGAAAGATCGTAGTGTAATCAGCTGTGGTGGTCCCAGTGGATATCGGCACACTGGGTGCCACACCAAAAAATCTTGGACAGTATTTTGAAAGTCTTGGTCATTGATACAATTTCCATCAGTTAATTGTGAAGGGCCACATGGCTTGGTGCTGCACATATGCAACACTGATAGCACTATGACATCCTGGTTTCACAGAAAGCCCTGGATGCGTATGAAGGCTGATACAAGCTAAAGAACTGGCAGCCGTGACTTCACATTATTGTGACGAGATAAAAATTCATAATGTCCTAGTGTGAATGTACAAAGTATAAAGACTAGAAAGTCTTTAAAGCTTTGCTTTAAATCACTGTAATTCTCTGTACACTTAATTTGAAGAGTTTTGCTTAATTACTGAGTTCCACAAAAGTCTATTGCACAGAGATGACATTCCAGAAAAAATATTTTGTAGGACTAAAAAAAGAACAAACAATTTACTTAAGAAGAAGTGATTCCATGCTGTATGAGCTCTTTTAATATTATAATCAAAAACTAAAGTACCCAATGGAAGAGAGAGTAACTCGCTATTCCATAATTAAATAGCCTGTGTGAAAACAATTTTCATCTAGGAAATTGTTCACAAGACTTCCTACCACTTTGGATCAGGAAACTCATGACACTGTCATGCTAAAAGAAATTCAACAGAGATTAAAAGGCGGGAACAGCCTCCCCCAAAACACTCCTTCCCATAAAATTTATGAAAGGCAAATAATCATGCTCCCATTTATTTTGCACCATATCCATTGCCCCAACAAATAAGGATGTATATCCTGAATTACATATTGGCTGAAGCATTTCAAACCTACTTTGTGTTTTAAGCAACATTACTTAAATCCATGTTTGAGTTTTTTTGACAGTAGCCATTCTTCTGTCCCACAACAGTTTCTTTTATAATGTGTCTTAGTTTATAAACCCATTTTTGTTTTCAATAAATAGGTAACGTTTCCTGTTTTTTCCTTTTGTCTTCACTGTTTAACTTTATCCTGGATTTTTCACTTTTTTAAATGAGCTCTTCAAATTCTTCCATAGGTCTAGCTCATAAAACAGTGAGCTGCATATCTCAGTTGTGTTTTGATCTCCAGTTTTAATTCCAGCTGTTACTGTTTCCAATCCTGCCTCTTCCATAATAGATTTAGATATGGAGACAATGTAGCAAAAAGATGTTTTGGAAGAAATAGCAAAAGGGAAGCAAGATTTATCTGACAAGCCAGAGAAAGAGTTGACATTGAAAGTGGATCTAGCAATGACAAACTCCAAGAATGATATGGAAAAGATGTTTAATTGGGTGTACAAAGAAATCGATCGATGCTTTAAAAATAAAATAGAAGTAACAAGTAATAAACCAAGAGAATGACCTGAATAATTCTTTTACATGGGATATACAAAATAGATTTTTTAAAGTTTGAATTTGGATGACTCTTGAGAGAAGAGGTAAAAAAGAAATTAAAAGAAATCAACTTCTATTTACATGATTTGAATGGACTAAAGATTAAGATTGTTAGGAATAAAAGGAAGGTATATAAAGTTGGTTTATCTGACCAAGGTTAAATAAATAATCCTTAATGGATTTTTGCTGATACCAAAACTGAAATGGTGAGGTTTTATGGATTTGTTTAGAGATAAGAGGTGGGATGTGGGATCAAGAAATCATTAGTTGCAAATTAAGAGGAGGTGAAAAGTTGCTAAAATTACTTCTTGTGATGAAAGTTGGAAATCACTTCTTTATATATTTTTTCCTTTTTAACGATATTCTTACTTTTTTCTTTCTATTCTCTAGTTTGTCCCTTTCCTTTCCACTTTTTACTTTTTCCACACTTTTTCCCTTCTTTTAATTGTATTGGTTTTTACTATGGCAATTACAATATTTAATTAAAAAAATTAAAAAAGAGAAATTCTCCAAGTCTTTTTGTCCGGCGTAATGCAAACATAACCCCATTCTTACATATTTTTGCCCTCCCAATTACATTAGAAAGGGCATCTGGCTAGTAAATGCTCAGCTCCATTCAGTCGCCCCAACTCTACCCCAAATGAAGAGATTACAAATCGTATTACATTAATAAAAAAGTTATGTTACATTAGCAATCTGATATAATGTCTCTTTGTATGTTCATTAGGCATTTTTTTTCTAGGAAGGCATCTATTCGTCTTTACAATATATCATGCAAAATTAATTGCCAGTCTCTAGGTCAGGCAGTCTCGTTCCATATTTGTTGACACAGAGCTGTTAGCCTTATAAATGCCTATTGTCCTACAGCTTTAACAGCTGGATAATACACTTCTATATACTTGATGCTTTCTCTTTAACAGTCTATGGGCTGTCCTACATAAATAAAAATGCAAATTTTGATGGAAAGAAGGAACAGTTATCCCAGATCACTGCAGTTACAGGCTAAGCACAACGATTAAGTACCCTAGCTTGACTTAATGGTTCAATTTATGACTTATCCATGATTTGATCAAGCAGTTCAAAAGACCCATACCAAGGGCACAAGGGCATTTGCTTTAACATAGAAAGGGTGATAGTTTTATCTTTCTTCATTACATTGCAATTACTTTTTATGAGATATGAAAGAAAATGTGCACCATATAATGTAAGTGATTAAAGTACACTTGTTTTCTTTTACTTAGTTTCAGATTCAAAATTCCCATAAATAGTTACATAACTTCCTTCAAGTAAACCCAAAACAAATTTGAAAGTGTTTATTTGGAAAAAAGGGACATCTTGATTTTGAAGCTAAAGGAATGAAGCATTGAAAACAAAGGTGGGATATCAACTAAATCATGCTGTCTTCTACAGTACAGTATTATAATTTAAAAAGTAATTCATTAAACTTCTATCTATCTTCCATTTTTGGACCTTTCCTTACACCCCTGGATTTATAGGTTCTAGTGAATAAAGAAACACATCAGCTTACAGTAGGGCTAGGCAGAAATTCACCTGGATCAGATTTTAACACAAACCAGCCTCATTGCTATTGCGCAAATTAATACTGAATGAGAACGCAATTATCCATGCGTTTTGATAGCTCACCAAATTTTGTAATGAAGTTCTTGTCTTGAATCAAAAACCATGAAAGTAATTTTATAGCCTCAGGCAAATCTTCCTGAAAATTGCTTGCAGAAATGTGGAAACTTGGGAAAGGACATGCCAAATACATATGATTATTCCCCAGTATTTGCAGAAACAACATGGAACAAGCTTACATTTGGGACAAGGTGAATATTACAGAAAGGAAAACAAGAGATGAATGCATTTTTACATGTGTGATTTCAGGTGATTTTATGGGCTCGTTTTGTCATGAGTGGAAGGACCACAAGTTACACGTGCTGAAACCAAACACTAATAATTACAGTCAGAACGCACAGACACACTCACACACAACCAGATTAGAGAAAATCCCTTTACAAACCATTTAACCTGGGTGCAAATCTGAAATTAACTCCAGAGGGGCAAAAAGACAAAAAAAGAAAGAGAGTGCTTTTAAATTGGATCAGTAAAGCAAGGTAGCTATTGGGTTGCAATGTTCTAATGAAGGAAGAAAAAAGAAGTTAGTTATTTAAAATTTCATGGTGCAATTACATCACCATTAGAAGGGAAGGGAAGGGAAGGGCATGTCTTTTACCTGAACTCTGACTTCAGGTAGATTGACTTTCATGGCAAGCTCTTCTCGGCTGTAAACATCAGGATAGTGAGATTTTTCAAAAGCTCGCTCCAGCTCGTGTAGCTGATAAGTGGTGAAAGTGGTACGGTTCCGTCTATGCTTCTTCTTGGGCTGGTCTTCATCTATGAGTTTGCCATCACTGTTGCAAGCAGCCAACTCCGGGCTCAAGCAGTTGTCCGAATGTTTGGTACAGTAGGGATCTGAGAAGTGAGAAGTAGGGAAAACCTGATCGACCTTTAAGTGAATTTACACCAAAATTGAGCATATCCATGCAAATTCTCTTGATTTCAACATCCTTTTATTTATTTTTTCCCCAGACAGTTCCTTCAATTGCTTATTTGTTATATTTGAAACAGCTTTCATGAAGAGTTACATGAGGGTCTCTAGCTATTGGTGCACACTCCAAATAGAGATATTCTAAGAGGAAATTGTGTATTTTCTATTAAGCGCTGAACTGTGCAGTGCTTCGGATTTGAATTCAAGAAGTTGCTTGAAACTATGAAGGAGTTCAAACACAGTGTCAGCAATTCCTTAAACCAACCAGCCTTTTCCCCCAAAGGACGGCCTCATACTGGGAATGGATGCTGCTACTTTAATGGATTGCCAACAGGTGCTTTTTCTATCCTATCCAAACTCTTTTTGGAGTTCAGTTCAAATCATTGCACAGCTCTGCCAAGCATTTTCTCAATATGTATTGCTAGAACTTGTTCTGCTATTAGACAAATGTTAACTTCTTTGCTTTTGCTTCCTCTTTTATCAATTTATTTTGAAATTCTACGTTGTCCCAATGGTGCTTTGTCTAAAAGGCATCTGGACTTTCTTGGTTTTCACGAATGAAGGAAAATATACGCGTCCCAGGATAATGTTGCAGGATCCAATCCTGCAATCACCGTGACCAGATTGGATTCTTGGGGGGGGGGGGGTTGAAAATGTTTTGCTTCTCATTTAGGAAGCTTTTTCAGTTCTAACTGACTGGTGCAGAATGGAAGGATTTATATTTATAATTTATATATGGAAGGATTTATAAATATAATTTATATTTATAAATCCTTCCATATCCCACCAATCAGCTAGAATCTAAGATGCTTCTTAGATGAGAAGTGAAATGTTTTCAAACGAACAAACAAACAACAACAACAACAACAAACAAACAAGGAAGTCCAGCTGCCTTTGGAAAAAGCATTTTGGAAGAACCATGACCTGGGTGATTGAGAATCTCCATAGATATAACATCCATGTTAAAATCAGCTATTCTGATTCAATAATATACTACCAGCTGCTCACTTTTTCTGCTCCCTTAAACTGTGATCTTGGACATGCCTACATCCCACTCTTGCTCAAATCTACCCAGAAGTAAGTTACTTTGGATGTAATGGGAGTTGTGGACACTAGTCTTGCTTGAGTATTCTACTGAAGCCCTAGCAAACAAGGAAGGGCTGAATCCCACAGTCACTCTACACCAGGATTCTCCAACCTTGGCAACTTTAAGCCTGGCTGAGTTCAACTGGCAAAGCTGGCTGGGGAATTCTGGGAGTTCCCCAGGTTTAAAGTTGCCAAGGTTGGAGATCCCTGCTCTATGCGACAAGCAGTTTCTTTTCTTCCCTTACATTGAAAGATTGTCGCCACCATTCTACCCATAATGACCCCTTGTCTCCAAACTTGCTCCTAGTGTCTTCCTGTATCAGTCCAATTTCTGGTTCTCACAGCAGTCCATCAGATACTCCTAAGGATGGCATGGTTTGCATGACAAAATTGTGAAGACCTTGGCTTTGCCCAGCAGGAGTATGTGAACTGGAAACTGAGTGCAATCCTAAGACTAAGTTCCTCATAAGAATGTTCCTCTAAAGTCAAGGCATCCTAAACCATTTTGGTTATGACTGATACGTCCATCTCATCCATTTCCAAGGATCTGAGAACCACAGATTTAGGTGGCCCTGATCGACATTTTAGAGATTAATCCAATTACTTCCAAGGGGGTATTCTAAGGGCATGCAGAATGAGCTTATTTAATATAAGCGCATGTATGTATGTATGTATGTATATCGCTCCCTCCAATCCTTTCCTATAAGGAGTACAGAAACTTCTTCTCTGAGGACCAGAAAAAAAATCACTTCCTTTTTTTAACCGAGTGGCCCATTAAAAATGATGCTGATTAAAACTGCAAGGTCTTTTGGGGTATGTGATCCATCAGCCACATACTGAGCACCAGCTCCGTGCTCTTTTGACAGATCATTTTGGATGAAATTGCATATGGATGGCAGCCACCACAAGACAGGAGAACCAGAGAACCAGGCAAGTTTCAAAAAAAGCATGAAGGCTGTTCCATAACCTATTTTCCAAGGTAATTAAAAACACCTTTATTATAAATGCATGCCACAAAAACTCTTAAGGTTAGTTAGCCTAATATTTGTTCCCTGCTATTCAGCCTGAGGAATGGAATATGCACCTGAGTCCTAAGGGACTTCCATATTATGTAATAATAAGTGGGAAACATATTAATAAATAAATAAAAATTTTATTTGATCTAAAGCTTATTTCAGCGATTTACATTTAGCTGCAGCAAAATTGCTACAGTTACAGTTTACATCACCCAAATAAGCCTTTTATATCAGTAAAATTTTATTGCCTTATTAACGTGCACCCTGCTTTTATTACCTTCGCGAATAAGTTAAGGCGAAGAAAAATAGCGGCCAATATTGAAACCATCGTCTTCCCAGTTACCGAAGGGAATTTTAAAAAGGCTCCTGAATAAGGACTTCCACGGACGCCGCACATTTTGACCTCCCCAAATTCTGGGCTGGGAATTATGGATGCTGGGATGGATCCCAACTTTAATACGCAGGATACCAGACCTCCGGATTTTTCCTCAGGCCCTTAAAACTCACTTATTTCATCTAGCCAGGCTGGCTTGATCTCATCCTTTTGGTTTTAATTCGAAATTGACTATATGGGGTTGTTTTAACTTGTGGGCCGAAATTATTTAATACCTTTTAAACTGTTTTAAATTTTGTATGCTATGTTTTACCTTGGCTTCTCACTGCCCTGAGTCCTGTTGGAGAAGGGCGGTATAAAAATCAAATAAATAAATAAATAAATAAATAATGGGTGCCAGAAAACGGACTGATGATTTTCCCCTCCCCGCGTCTCACCTCCGAAGCGTCCAGTCCTGGGGCTCGCCTGTTCCTGCCTCAGCGCCTCCTGGGCGGGCATTTGGGAGAAGCCTTCCCCGCCGGCGCCCGTCTTCTCGGCCGCTTCCTTCCCCGGCTTGGCCCCCTGGCCGTTGCCCTCCTGGCTTTGGAAGCTGCCCAAACGGGGGTCCTCTTTGGTAAATCCCAGGATGGCCTCGATGCTGTGGAGACGAGACGGGGGACCGGCCGACACGGGGCTCCGGAGCAGGGGCCCAGCCAACGAGAAGCCGCCTCCGCCGCCTCCGCCCCCGGCGTCGCCCATGCTCAGGAGCGCGTCCTGGGGCGGCAGGTGCATGAAGAGAGCCGGGTGGCGGACCAGGCTCCGCCCGGCTCCGGGGGGCAACCCAGCCGCCGCCCTGCCGATCTCCGCGCCAGGGAAAGGCCGAGGCGCTGGAGATGAGGGCGGGGGGGGGGGAGAGACTCTTCGGACCGGGGGAAGAGCAAAGGGTGGGGGGCGCTGCGGATCAGCCTCGGCCCCGACGGACGAGGCTCCGCTCGAGCGAGGTCGGCGGTGCGAGGCGGCTAAGCGGCTTCAGCCCAGCCGCCTTCCAGGGGCTCGAAGGCGCCCGGAGAGGAGAGGAGAGGAGATCGGCGGGCAGTTGGGCCCCCCGCTTCAGCCGGCGGGATGGGCTCTTCTCTCGCCCAGCCAGCCGCACGCCGGGATTCAAGTCCGCCTGGGCCTCGACGCTGCTGCTGCTGCCGCTGCGGGTCCCGTCCTCAGGGAGAACTGAACTCGGAGGCTTTGGGCCCCCGGCAGGGCTGGCAGGAGAGCCCGGAGGGGAGGACAGGCCCCGCCCTCCCCAGAAGCCACGCCCCCTTCGGCCTAAAGAGAAATTGACCCGCTGAAATTGACCAGCCGGGCAAAAGAGGGAACGGTCGCTGGGAAAGCGGGAGGCGATTGTAAAGAGGACTGGTCGACGTGGGGCGGGGGGCGCGAACCCCTCTTCTTCTTCTTCTCCTCCTCCTCTTCTTCTCTTTCTTCTCCTCCTCCTCCTCCTCTTCTTCGTCTTCTTCTTCTCCTCCTCCTCCTCTTCTTCGTCTTCTTCTTCTCCTCCTCCTCCTCCTTCTCTTCTTCTCCTTCTCCTCTTTCTCTTCGTCTTCTTCTTCTTCTTTTTCATCCGAGGAGAGGCAATTCGTTCCTTTCCAGTTGCGATCGATCCGGGGGGTGGGGTGGGGGTGGGGAAACAAGTTGATTTAGAGCGCAAAAGTGAAAGATCCTGGCAGCCAGAGTCGGCTCAAATAAATAAATAAATAAACAACCAGAAAGGAGAGCAAGTTTATTTATTTATTTTTTAAAAAAACCGATTTGGGAATCCTGCAAAAGAAAGAAACGAACAAACAAACAAACAAACAGAAAGGAGAGCAAGTTTATTTATTTATTTGTTTAAAAAACCGATTTGGAAATCCTGCCAAAAAATAAAGAAATAAATAAACTCGACCTTCCCTCACTTTTAGTTGTTTTTTTTAAAAAATGCATTAAAGGTAAACTGTGATTTTTTTAAAAAAAAAAGTTCCTCTTTGCAATGAGAGAAATTAGCTCCGGACAGTTATGGGCGTTTTAATTTTTTTGGCTGGTTTCCGACACCGGGATAAGCAAAGAAGCGAAGTGGGCAGGAGCGGCCTCGCGAGTCGAGCGATGCGGAAGAGTTTCCCAACAAGTTACTCTATAAACAGCCTGACTGAAGGGGCCCGAATCCTTGAGTTTTCCAGTTATTTAAATCAAATAATAAAAATAAATACAGTAAAGAAGAAGAATAAGGGCGAAGGCATATTTTTTCAAGCATATTATATTCTTCTTTTCAACTCCCCCCCCCCCATTATAAATGATTTCTGATTTCTCTGCCTCTTTCACACAGAGCGCATCCTATAAAGTTTACTTATTTCACGGACTGCCTAGTTAGTTGAGCAAAGGCGCGATCTGAAAGCCGATTTAAACTCGGTAACCGACGGGATGTCCTTAGGTAAGAGACCTTGGCTGAGGACAACCGTTTTTATCCTGCCACGGGATCATTTTCCGTCTGGAATTCCACTCGGGACTCAATCACAGTTCGATGTAGCTTTTAAGCCTCCGTTCAACAATCCCATTTAAAAGGTAATTTCTTAATCTGCGTTAAATCGATTGCTCGCACGAATTAACCGCTACGCGCTGCCACCCCTGGTTGTAACGATTGTTAAAAAAAGAAAAAGGAAGGAAGGAAGGAAGGAAGGAAGGAAGGAAGGAAGGAAGGAAGGAAGGAAGGAAGAAAGAAAGAAAGAAAGAAAGAAAGAAAGAAAGAAAGAAAGAAAGAAAGAAAGAAAGAAAGAAAGAAAGAAAGAAAGAAAGAAAGAAAGAAAAAGAAAAAGGGAAAGAAAAGCGGTTCGGTTCTCTAGGGCGCGAACTTTCCCCAAGATCTGACCTACCTAGAAAGTCCCGTTTTGGGAATGAAACAAAATTACATTTTGCTGGGTTTGGTTTCTGTCCTATTTTCCCAGCGCGCTAGGATGGATGACGCCCCAAAACTTTCGAGGAGTCCCCGAAAAAAAAACAGCAATTTTGCAGCGCTCGGAAAGTACCGCCGGCGGATTTTCCGATCAGAAAATGGTTGTGAATATTCATAGCTCGGGGTTGTGGGTTGTAGGATTTTCGATCTCCTGTTCTTCCCTTCCAGATCCTCAAGGAATCCCAGACAATTGGGATCCACCCAGACAAGCGGGATCCCGGAAGGACAGCCAATCGCAGAAAGGGGAAGCGATTCCAAACAAACTTGTGAAAGGCTTGTGAAACCCGAGGTGTGGCCCTGACACTCTGCACATGGTCAGAAGACAAGCGCGTTCTAGACTTATTCCCGGCGGGAAGGAGAAGGTAAACGTCATTCTAGTTGTTTCCATCCGTCAGGTTTTTTCCCCCGTCTAACTAATCTTAGTAAGAGCAGCGTCTAAGTTACCTTTTGCTCCGATGATTAACCATAATCATGCTTGCAAGAATAATTCGTAATAAAAACAGTAAGAGATCGCGAGAAACGTTATTCTTTTGGTGCAAAATCCCTATGGGGACAATAGCTTCCTTGACAAAGATCACGTGGGTAGAATAGAATAGAATAGAATAGAATAGAATAGAATAGAATAGAATAGAATAGAATAGAAATTTTTATTGAATAGAATAGTAGTTATAAATAAGTGAAATCGGAGAATAATAATGGTTTGAATCAATATATTTAAACGTGCACGCTTTCTATGGATTTTGATTCCCCTCTCTTACAGCCGGTGCAACTTTAAAAACCAACAGGATTCTCTATTCGTTCCGGGATACGATATTAAATGACGGATATTAAATGTCGGGATACAAAATTAAATTTCCCATAGAAACAAATAATTGGATAAAACATTCTAACGGAGGAAAATAAAAATAAAGGAAGCGTTCTTAATAAAAGCGGTGCATTTATATCAGCCAGAAAGATGCTTCCATAGTCTCACTTACAACATAATAAAGATGCAAGTGCAAATGATCCAGTGGTTTGCGTTTGTGTGTGTGTGTAATTGTGAGAAGAGATTGAATCACTGAGTCACACGGGGCCATTCTGTGCTCAGTCTTTGCTGAAAGACACCCTGGGAAAGAATTCAAAAATTCTCTCTTATCAATCAACCAGATTGTGCTTTTCTGCAATTTTGGCTGAGCTGGGCAGATAAATCTGGGCAGGTCAAAACTCCCCCACCCCACTAAGTCTGCAGAAGCCTGTGAGTTGGAAACAGAGGGTGGGGAAGTGTTCACTCTCTACTTAAATTCACAATTCCATAATGGTTGTTAAAAAAAAAGGTGGGTTTGAGTCACAGGATTGTGGTCACCATTATTATTATTTCTTCATTTACTTATTTTATTTATTCATTAAATGTATAGGTGACCCATTTCACTCTAGGTGGGCCTACAACAGAACAGTTTAAAAAGTTTAGAACATTAAAAACAGTCAGCATTAAAAATCAGCACTGATGATGTTACCTTGTTTGGTAATGAAATGCCTGCAATCGAACAACCAAGCTTTGGGAGCAACCAAGGGCCCCAGATTAATTTAAAATTAATTTTAAAAATTGGATAAAAAGGAACCCATATACAAACAGCTCTCTTTTTACTCCTTCCCTGTGAACACTCCTGATTCTATGTCTTCCATTCTGGAATGCTAGGACAGGTATTGCCCTACTTTTGAGAAGGGATTGAGGGCAGGGGAGTTTCTGTCCACAGATTATAAAAATACAATAATCTCCTTCACTTTTGGTCTTCTCCCCAGCTACCCTCTGCCATTTCTAGCAATTTCCCCATGTTCTCTACTTCATTCTTTCTTAAACAGGCAGAGTATGTGGGATGGGATCTGGCCAGTGTAAAGCAGAAGAGAGCTATTTGTGTGTGTGTGATTTAGAAATCCAGAAATCATACTTCTATTAACCTATCCTAAACTGAGTTTTTTGGAGGGACACGGTGGCTCAGTGGCTAAGATGCTGAGCTTGTCGATCGAAAGCTTGGCAGTTCAGCGGTTCGAATCCCTAGTGCCACGTAACAGGGTGAGCTCCCATTACTTGTCCCAGCTTCTGCCAATTTAGCAGTTCGAAAGCACGTAAGAAATGCAAGTACAAAAATAGGGACCATCTTTGGTGGGAAGGTAACAGCGTTCTGTGCACCTTTGGTGTTTAGTCATGCTGGCCACGTGACCATGGAGATGTCTTCTGACAGCGCTGGCTCTTCAGCTTTGAAACGGAGATGAGCACCGCCCCCTAGAGTCGGGAACGACTAGTACATATGTGCGAGGGAAACCTTTTTAAACTAAGTTTGCTTTTCTTCAGTCATATTATACTGTGGAACACTACTCTTTGGACCAGACTTTTTCAACATTTTCCTTTTGAGGTTCTTATGAAACATCAAGCATAGGGATAGCCTTGAGAAGTCATTTAATTATTTGGCAGATCTCTTTCCATTGAGAATGTAATTAAAGGACTACAGCTTCAAATCCCTATTGTTTAGCAGGGAGCTAAAGCTCAGGAGGAACTTACTTGATCCTATGAGCTACATACAAGCTGGTGGAACTAGCTGGCCCATGAGGTGCATGAGTTTTTCTTCATTGGAAGTCTTCAAGATTGAATGGTCATTTTTCAAGAAACTCTTAAGATTGTGTTTCTTAACTTTGGCAGCTTTAAGATGTGTGGACTTCGGTCCCCAAAATTTCCTGGGTGTGTAGAGGTGAATAGATGATATTGATGATCCTTCTAGTATGATTTGATTGCTTATTTGTACCCTATGACTATCATTAAGTGTTGTACCTTATGATTCTTGACGAATGTATCTTGTCTTTTTATGTACACTGAGACCATATGCACCAAAGACAAATTCCTTGGGTGTCCAATCACACTTGGCCAACAAAGAATTCTATTCTATTCTATTCTATTCTATTCTATTCTATTCTATTCTATTCTATTCTATTCTATTCTATTCTATTCTATTCTATTCTATTCTACCCTACCCTACCCTACCCTACCCTACCCTACCCTACCCTACCCTATCCTATTCTATTCTGACTCTATACTTCTGATGAAAAAGTCTGAATCACTCCTTCCAAATTACTTTTCAAAGGGATATAGGCCTGATATAGTAGGTCAGGCACCTAACATTCAAACAGACTGTCCCATAGAAGGTCCTATTGCTTGACATGTTCTTATGATTAAAAAGTGATAAGGCACCATATTCTGTCCATCTAGATCAGGGGTCTCCAAGACCTGACCACTTTAAATGGCTGGCTGAGGAATTCTGGAAGTTGAAGTCCACAAGTCTTAAAGTTGTCAAGTTTGGAAAGCCCTGATCTAGATTAATAAAATGCTGCAGAATTATGTGTCTCTCTTTATGATGTACAGCTCCTTTGAATTAAACCCAATTTTTGGTGACTACATAAACACGCTTAATATAACTTTTTTATTTATTTATTTTTTTGCAAAACACCAAAATGATTTGTTATGGCTTTCTCCTAGTCTGCTTCATGGACCGGGAATCCTTGGCAAGTTTCCATCCAACTAGATCTAGCTCTGTTTAGGTTCCAAGCCCAGACAAATCTCACTCACCTTTAAAGATATAATGTCCACATCACTTGTAGATCCAGGTGGACAGAAAGTGATGCCTAATTCCTTTTAAAATCAAGTAATAGAACCTCCACGTTTGGCGCAGTCTATCTTGATGTCAGGAAAATAGCAGAGAAAGGCTTTGCTATCAGGAAAAAGGATGAAAATAATTGGATATGCATCTTGGTTTTCTCCTCGGGGCAACTAAGAAAACTGGGGGGGGGGGAGAAAACTGAATGTAAAAAAAGTAAACTAAATAAAGTGAAACTCGTGTAAACAACGAACTGCTGCTGGAGGCTGGCAGGGAGGTCGTTTTAACCTGAAAATCCCAGCCTGGCTGATCTTCTCCTAAACCAAGATTGGCAGTATTTCCCCTAAGCTTCTGCCCACATGTGGTTAAAGGACTAATAGGCTTTGTTTCCATCAATTAATTCTTCCCACCGGTTGTCCTGCTCTTCCTAGTATTGCTGGGCAAGTCTGTTTTTATTATGGGAGGAAAAAAGAGAAAAGAGCTGGTTGCTTTGAAAAGGGGAGGGCGGGCTCGAACCAGTAAGTCTTGGGGACGCCTTTTGTGCTGGTTTCAAACAGCAGGTCATCCACATTGTAGTGGCAACCACGGATGCTCAAAGCCTCCAGCTGGGGAGCATTGTGCCCCATCCCAGTTGCTGTGTAATTTGGGGAACCCAGTAGTGCCCGTGAATAGGTGGTACAATGTTCCTAATATGTTGTCTTTTCAACTCTGGTTTTTTTTTCCCTTTCTTTCTTTTTTTTTTTTAAAGGTGTTCTACCAATGCCACCCAGTTCCTGATTTGAAGAACTTGGAAAAACTCCTGATATCTTCATCCCTTGTGCTAGACGGTACCCTGTTCGTTCTTGCCCCAGTGTTTTCTTTTTTAGGCTACTCCTAAAAAGATTCACCGTCTCTCCTCCATCTTCAGTTCCTGCTTCTGCAAAATCCTGCTTTTTTCTTTCCTGCTTCCACTTGCTTCCTCTTTCTGGTGGGAAGCAGGAAATATTCTTCATTTTCTGGTTTATGCACAGCTGGGATGGATAGATAGATAGATAGATAGATAGATAGATAGATAGATAGATAGATAGATGATAGATAGATGACAGAGATAGATAGAGGTAGGTAGGAAGGTAGATAGAAGAGAGAGAGATACAGGTAGGTAGATAGGTAGATAGATAGATGATAATAGATAGATAGATAGATAGATGATAGATAGATAGATAGATAGATAGATAGATAGATAGATAGATAGATAGATAGATAGATAAAGACAGATAGATAGAGGTAGGTAGGTAGATAGATAGATAGATAGATAGATGACAGAGATAGATAGAGGTAGGTAGCTAGGTAGGTAGATGATAGTAGATAGATAGATAGATAAAGACAGAGATAGATAAAGACAGAGATAGGTAGGTAGGTAGGTAGATAGATAGATAGATAGATGACAGATAGATGTAGGTAGGTAGATAGATAGAAGAGAGATAGAGATAGAAGTAGGTAGGTAGATAGATGATAGTAGATAGATAGATAGATAGATAAAGACAGAGATAGATAGAGGTAGGTAGGTAGGTAGATAGAGGTAGGTAGGTAGATAGATAGATGATAATAGATAGGTAGGTAGATAAAGACAGAGATAGATAGAGGTAGGTAGGTAGGTAGGTAGATAGATGATAATAGATAGGTAGGTAGATAAAGACAGAGATAGATAGAGGTAGGTAGGTAGGTAGATAGATAGACAGATAGATAGATTGAATTCTTTATTGGCCAAGTGTGATTGGACACACAAGGAATTTGTCTTTGCTCTCAGTGTACATAAAAAGAGAAGATACATGTGTCAAGAATCATAAGATGCAACACTTAATGATAGTCATGGGGTACAAATAAGCAATCAAATCATACTAGGAAACAATCAATATAAAACGTAAGGATTCAGCAACAAGTTATAGTCATACGTGGGAGGAGATGGTTGATAGGAACGATTGGTTTAGAATTTGTTTTTTTTTTATAGAGCAGATGAAGCTGCAACCAACTTTTGCAGTGTGGGATGTTTCTTTGCATTGCTGCAGTGGGTTTAGCAGGCTTCCTCCAAAGTATCTCAGTTTATTCCCCATTTCCCAGGTTTTGGCACCCTTTCCCCCTCCTTCGACAGTCAGCACATTGTGCCTAATGAGTGCATTTGGTTCTAATTGGGTAGCTTGGGCTACCTAAGCCTGTTTTTATGGTGTTCTTAATATAATCTGCTCTGAATCTTTCCAACTGGGCAGCCATGGAAGTCTAATTAGAAATAAAGTAAAATAAAACCCACAAGTGTGTATACATATATCAACATCATCATGTCACTCTGTATCTGCATCTATGCAAACCTTTCTGTGCTCGCTCAGTCCCAAAGCTTAATTAGTGCTTTCCAGTCTCCTTTTTGCAAATTATTTTATCACCTCTGGAAACTTTTTGAGGATCACTGCAAAAGCCATGGGTTAGCAACCTTCTGATATTACCATGTATTTTTGTTACACGGTATCCTTATAATGATAAGAATGTATGTCAATCTGGGTATGGATCCACATCAACACAGACATATTTATCATTTAAATGGATGAAATGTTGTGAGATCAAGAAAGCCCATTGAAATGTCAATGTTCCTAACCATCGTTTTGCACAATTTTATATAAGAATTCTAAACTCTTTTACGCTCCATCAATTTGCAGAGATTTTGGCTAGTTAAGCAATAAGAAAAATAAGAAAAATGCCAGAATTGAGATGACAGCATCAGATGGCAAACGCAAAGAAGCTGAAGAAACTGGATCACACAGTTAGCTGCTGACACAAGATCTCACAGACTGCTTACAAACAGCTTGACATAGCAGCAATAATGGTATACTGGAATATCTGCCCGCAAGGAAGAAGTGGTGGCAATTTCTATTATCTAGACCTTTTTGTCTTCATTATCGAAAATGGTTATCTCTGGGGCGCTGTGGGGCAGAAGCTTATCTGTTTGAATTCTAAAGTCCCAGAGCATTTTAGCGTCTTCATTTTCTGTTATTTTGTCTATTCTGGGATTCTATGACTTTGAATTCCCTTTAGAAATACACCAGTAACCTGCTCTGTATATCAGTATTAAGTTAAGAATAGACAAATAATATGGCTGTTAATTTTAATCGTTACACAGATGACACATTGTTTAGTGGAAGAATGAAAAGAAGGAAAAAAACCCCAGAAAATAGTGAATGTGATTTCACTCAATTAGGGTTGCAGAAAAATCTTGGTTATGTAGGAAACACACACACACACACACACACATATTTGTGTGTGTGTGTGTGTGTGTGTGTGAATGTGACTGCTTGAGGGCTCTTGTATTGGAGCTGAAAGGCGAAAGGGATGCAGTATGCTCCCTCCCACGTGCTGAGGTAGACCAGGTGCCTCGATAGAAAAACACTTTATATATACAAATTTTATTTTAATACAAACAATCCATCTTCCACTAAACAATGTGTCATCTGGGTACAAATGTCTTGTGCAATAACAATTAAAATTAACAGCCATATTATTTGTCTACTCTTAACTTACTGTGTGTATTTCTATTGTGTGGCCCAGTTGCTGGCATTCCATAGACTGGTGCCATTCCACAGATTAGGGGTTGGAGACCACAGTTGTAACTGATATACCCTGGACCCAGGCAAAGGTCCTCCTGGCTGTGACTTCCAACCTGTTTTTTCTATCAGGAATTGAATCTGAATTGAATTCAGAAAGATCTCCAGACTGCAAGTGTTATGTCCTTATAAGGACATCCGCCGGGGGATTGGTCGATCCCACCGGCGGGAGGTTTAAACTGTTGTCATTGGCCGGTGGGCATGCCTGAGCAGGATATAAGGAGGCTCAGCAGCCCAGCCGGCAGTTCAGTTTGCACTCTTAATAAAGGTTCTGAACGAACAGCTGAGTCGCGTTTCTTTCCAGCGCCGAGCTAACACTGGCGACGAAGGACTGAAGAAGAACCGACGAGCAGCCAGCACAACCGCACCCGCCATCCAAGAGCTGAATCACTTGAGCAAGTCACTGAACCATGTCGGGACCCCAAATTTCTCTGGCTCCATTCAATCCAAGCCAGGAAAAATGGAAGTCCTTCATGGTGCGATTCCGACAATTCCTGGCGGGCAGCGGCTTCACAGACTTGGACGACAACAGGAAGAGGGCTCTCTTCCTGGCCCACTGCGGATCCGAAGTTCTGGAGATGGCGATGGACCTCGTGGCACCCAGAGACATCGAACAGATGCCATGGTCCGAGCTCCAAGACGTTCTCCAAGAACACTACGCGCCCACGAGCACTCCTCTAGCCAACCGCTTCGAGTTCCATCAACGGAATCAGCATGAAGGGGAAACTTTCAAGGAGTTCGTATCAGCGCTCCGGAAGATCGCGGCCAGCTGTGAGTTCGAAAACGTGGACGTCCAGCTGCGAGACCGGATCGTCTTCGGCATGAGGGACTGTACAGTCCAAAAGAAGTTCCTCAGCCGAAAAAAGATCTCCCTCAAGGACGTCATCGAAGAGGCTACCGCGGCGGAAACGTCCGACAGAGCGGCAGCAGCGATGCGACGATCAAAAGGGATCCACAAGATCCACAGAGACCACCCGCAGTCATCTGAAGACATCTCCACGTGCTCGGAGTCAGATGGGGAAATGGCCGTCCATAAGGTCACGAGGCCCCAAAGGCGGGAAAATCACCAAGATGGCGGCCAAGAGGACAGATGCGCCAGCTGCAAAGGGGACCACCCTCGCGCCAGATGTCGCTGGCGAGATGCAACCTGCCGACGCTGCGGACGGAAAGGCCACATCGCCGAGGCCTGCAGAGCGGCAGAACCAACATTCGAGCGGCAAAGACCTGCGGACCGTGAATACCAAAGGTCATCTAGACGATCCCAGCAGCCGAGGCGGAACGACGAGCGGAAATCCAACGGCCGGCAAGTCAATAAGACGACCATCGCCCACACCGCAGCTGAGGGATCCGAAAAATTCCACGTGACCGTCCACGTGGAAGGGGCACCATGCCCCATGGAGATAGACTCTGGCTCACCATTCTCCATCATTGCCTGGCATAACCTCAAGAAACTCCAGCCCAACATCTCGAAGGGACAATTGAAGCCAATCCAGGCGAAGTTGGTGGATTTCGGCGGCCACCCCATTGGCATCCTGGGACGAACAAACATCAGGGTGCAATACAAAGACTTCAACGGAGACCTCCCCATTGCCGTCGTCAAGGACGCCCGACCGACCCTACTGGGAGTGGAGTGGTTCAGGCCACTAGGGCTCACAATTGGCGGAATTAATCAAATCAGGACTAGCCGACTCGACAAACTCCTAGAAGACTTCCAGGACGTCTTCGACGGGAGCTTAGGTAAATTCCTGGGGAAACCCATTTCGCTAAATTTAGACCCCCAAATCAATCCAATTCGGCTAAAGCCCCGCAGAGTCCCGTTTGCCCTTAGACCAAAAGTGGATGCACAATTGGATAAACTAATCGCCCAGGGCATCCTCGAACCGATCGATCACGCTGCATGGGAGACTCCCATTGTGACCCCCATGAAGCCAGATGGATCAGTGCGCATCTGCGCCGATTATAAGTGCACCATCAACCGTGCGTTGCAGCAGAGCGCATATCCGGTGCCAGTGGTGCAACATCTGTTGCACTCACTAGGCAAAGGATCAATTTTTGCCAAACTGGACCTGGCGCAGGCGTATCAGCAGCTGCCAGTGGACCAGACAACTGCGGAGGCGCAAACGATTGTCACGCACCGGGGCGCCTTTAAATGCAACAGGCTCCAGTTCGGAGTCAGTGCGGCCCCGGGGATTTTTCAATCGATGATGGAACGCCTTCTCCAAGGCATTCCAGGGGTAGTGCCCTACTTTGATGACGTCCTAGTCTCAGGAACATCGGAATCCCAACTAATGGAACGGCTCAGGCTTGCCCTGCAGCGGTTCCAGGCGAAGGGACTACGAGTCCGACGGGACAAGTGCGTGATCGGAGTCAGGGAAGTCGAGTTCCTGGGCTATTTAATTGATAGCCAGGGCATCCACCCCACTAAAAACAAGGTGAGGGCTATCCACGAGGCTCCAGCCCCCAAAAACAAAACGGAGCTTCAGGCTTTCCTGGGACTACTTAATTTCTATAGTGTGTTCTTACAACAGAAAGCCACCGTCGCTGAACCACTACACCGACTCCTAGGGAAGGCGGCACCTTGGAAGTGGGGGAGCGAAGAAGAGGAAGCCTTCCAGAAAGCCAAAAGACTCCTATCCTCCGACAGCCTCCTCATCCAGTACAACGGAGAGCTACCGCTAACCTTGACCTGCGACGCCTCACCCTACGGGGTCGGGGCCGTCCTAAGCCACCAACTACCGAACGGGACAGAAGCACCCATCGCCTTCTTCTCCAAAACGATGTCCCCGGCGGAGAGAAACTACGGCCAGATCGATAAGGAAGCGCTGGCGATGGTGGCGGGCGTAAAGCGATTCCATGAATACGTATATGGAAGAGCTTTTACAATCGTCACCGACCACAAGCCCCTACTGGGCCTCCTCGCGGGGGACAAACCCACCCCACCCTTCATGTCACCCAGGATGACACGCTGGGCCATATTCCTGTCGGGCTACAACTACCGCCTGGTCTACCGGCCCAGAAAAGTCATCGGAAACGCCGACGGCCTCAGCAGGTGCCCGCTGAACGAGCAGATCGAGGACCCAGCACCGACACTCGGCCTCCACCACATCGACGATGACCAGTCCAGCCCGGTGTCCTCATCCACGGTAGCACAGCACACCGCTAAAGACAGGATTCTCAGGCAAGTCGTATCCTGGGTTTTGCGGGGATGGCCAGAAGAAACACAGAAGCAAGAACTTGCCCCATACCAGAGAAGGCAGCAAGAACTAACCACCATGCAAGGCTGCCTCCTCTGGGGCGACCGGGTGGTCATCCCCCCATCATTACAAAAACGGACCTTGCAAACCCTCCACTGCGGTCACCCGGGGATCGTCAGAATGAAGGCCCTAGCACGGAGTTACGTCTGGTGGCCCGCCTTAGACAAAGACATTGAGGCGTGGATTGCCAGATGTGACCCGTGCCAGGCAACGAGACCAGCACCCCCGCAAGCACAGCCGACGGAGTGGGAACAACCATCCGGACCGTGGTCGCGAATCCACATCGATTTCGCCGGGCCGATGAATGGGAAATCCCTCCTGATCGTGGTCGACGCATTCTCGAAGTGGCTCGAAGTTATAGCCATGCCCTCCACAACGACGGAAGCCACCATCAGAGCCCTACGACGACTCTTCGCCACGCACGGCCTTCCGGACACCCTCGTCTCCGACAACGGGCCACAGCTGACGGCGAAGGCGATGGAAGAGTTCCTGGCCGGCCACGGAATCAGGCACGCCCTCATCGCCCCTTACAGACCGGCCGGGAACGGACAGGCCGAGAAAATGGTGAGGCTAACTAAAGAGACACTGACCAGAATGGGAAATGGGGACTGGCAGGAACAAATCGACCAGTTCCTCTTGACCCAACACATCACTCCCCACACCACAACAAAGAAAAGCCCGGCAGAGCTACTGATGGGGAGGAAGCTGCGCTCACCGCTAGATCGCCTGCACCCGATGTACAACCCGAAAGACAAGCCGAACAAACCACCGCCATCAAGAAGCTTCGCCTGCGGAGATTTGATTTTCGCGCTAAACTTTCAGGCCGATCCGAAGTGGCTCAAGGGTCAGATCGTGAGGGTGACAGGACCAAGGTCCTACGAGGTCGAGCTGGACGATGGCCGCACCTGCCGGCGACACATCGACCAGCTCCGGAAAAGGTGGAGGGGAATCGAGGAGGTCGAGGAAAACCACCCCGACGAGGTAGGCCTACCCCACCCCGACGAGGTAGGCCAGCCACGACCCCGCGGGGTAGACCTACCGCACCCAGAAGACGAGGGCCAACTACACCCCAGCCTGGAAGGACGCCGCCACCCCGGCAGGGTAGGACAACAACAACCCCAAAGGGGAGTCCTACCCTACCCCGGCGAGGCAGACCGACCCGGAGAGGCCAAGATGGGACTGTCGCAACCACCCCCACCCGGGGGTCAACCCACGGGGACAGCCGCCGCACCCCCTGACCTGGGGGCACCCTGGACACCGGACGAGGACCCGGGAACCGTACCGAGGTTCAGACGACCGTCTCCCGACTGCGGCAACTGGAACAGCCCGGAGGGCCACCGGACTGACGGCGGCGCAACCCAGGCACAGCACCCGGAGTCCGGAGATTCCCGAACGGGGGAGCCGGAGCCAGCAGGGGCTCGACCCGTCCGGAGCAACATCAACCCACCGACGGGGCCGCGCAGGTCCGGCAGAACTGTCAGGCGTCCCGCCTACCTGCGCGAGTACGTGATCGCGCACACGGACTGATGGACTAAGGACTAGGAGGGGAGGGGTGTTATGTCCTTATAAGGACATCCGCCGGGGGATTGGTCGATCCCACCGGCGGGAGGTTTAAACTGTTGTCATTGGCCGGTGGGCATGCCTGAGCAGGATATAAGGAGGCTCAGCAGCCCAGCCGGCAGTTCAGTTTGCACTCTTAATAAAGGTTCTGAACGAACAGCTGAGTCGCGTTTCTTTCCAGCGCCGAGCTAACAGCAAGCTCTTCAGGATAGCCAGATTAAAAAAACAGGGACTACAAGAAATATATTGATATATAGGTTATAACAGTGGTGGAATTTAATCTTTTTACTACCTTTTCTGTGGGCATGGCTTGGTGGGCGTGGTGTGGCTTGGTGGGTGTGGCAGGGAAAGGATACTGCAAAATCCCCATTCCCTCCCCACTCCTGGGGGAAGGATATTGCAAAATCTCCATTCCCACCCAACTCAGAAACTCATTTTTCTGAGGCAACCTTAAGTTTCTTTCTCCTGCTTTCTGGGTTTCTCAATAAAGCCCATGCTTTACTCTTACTCATACCTTCTTCGATGTCGGATCAAAAGATGGTCTCTTGAAGAAAAGGCAGACTAGCCTTTTCTATTTCATAACTGTTACTTTCCCTTTTGTTCATGGAGTATTACTGGCTACTTGGACATTCCTGTCCCTTCCCTGGTGACCCTGATTAGCTAGAAGGGGCAAGACTCTAGTAAATATATATTGAATCTGATGCCAAACAGAATCTTGCACACTTCCTAGAGATCTATAGGATTGGTTCGGAATGGAGATGACAAAGTATTCAAAAATAACAATGGACAACAGGCACCAAGCTTGCTCAGATCTAAAAGTTCCACTTGTTTTCCCAGGCCCAGAGCCTAGTAGCTCAGCAGACTAAAAGCATTGTGATTAACACCAGCTGTCTGCAATTACTGTAAGTTGAAATCTCACCAGGCTCAAGGTTGACTCAGCCTTCCATCCTTTCTAAGGTAGGTAAATTGAGGACCCAGTTTGTGGGGGCAATAATCTGACTTTGTATAAATATACAAAAGTATGAAGGCTATTGCTTAATGCATTGTAAGCCGCCCTGAGTCTCCGGAGAAAGGTGGCATTTAAATCAATTTTTTTAAAAAAAAAGTCAGTTTGTGGGGGCGGGGGGGGGGGAGGAAATGAAAGCGTTAGTCTGTAACCTGGCTATCTGAAGGCTCTAGCTCTTCTTCATACTTTTCTTAAATGTTAAGTCTTCTAATGAGATCTGTTATTTGAAGACATAATCATCTAATTTTCAACAAGAGCAAGCATTTAAACAAGTCGCTGGGTTTCTGGCATTTGTGAATAAACCACAGTGATTTATAAAATTCATCGCTTCCCTCCTCTTTCTTCCTCCTGCTTGTCTCATAAAGATTGCTGAGTTTCGCCCAGTAAAGCTACATTAATGCAATCCTTCTTTACTTGTTTTCTAATTAGCCTAATTGAATTCAGATTGCTTAAAAGTGGGCACCCAAGACGTTTATCTTGATGGGATGATGTTTTTGAGCTCCAGAGATCCTATTAACTGTAAGAAGAATGAAAATCCCCAATTATGCAGCTGCTTTTTTGCCCAATGAGAGAGGCAGCAGGTCCACATGACGGGGTTCAGTGGGCTAATTTTCCTCTGAACACTGATCACACTTAAGTCTGTATTGGCATACCTACAGTAACACTGCAAATATGTTTGTCATGGGAAGTCCGTGTGCTTGGCATGTAAATGTGTGTGGTGAAGTTAGGACTTTAGACTTGAGAATGCTTTTACTTTTACTTTTACTATTATATGTTCATTACTTAAGATCAGAGTTGGTTCTGTGCATTTCACTAAAATATGATCAACAATATAACAAATCCAGAGGTGGGTTTCAGCAGGTTCTGACCAGTTCTGGAGAACCGGTAGCAGAAATTTTGAGTAGTTCAGAGAACCGGTAAATACCACCTCTGACTGGCCCCGTCCCCATCTATTCTCTGCCTCCCGAGTTCCAGCTGATCGGGAGGAAATGAGAATTTTGCAGCAACCTTCCCCTGGAGTGGGGAGGGAATGGAGATTTTACAGAATCCTTCCCCTACCATGCCCACCAAGCCACGCCCACCAAGCCACACCTGCAGAACCGGTAGTAAAAAATTTTGAAACCCACCACTGAACAAATCACTGACCTTGTGGAATAGAGATAATGAGATACTCAGCAACAAAATAGACCAGCTCTCACCTATTCTGAGTTTCCAACCATTGTCTAGATAATTATATTTTGAACCTGTTAACTCCAGTTGGTCTTTCAATTTAAGGGAATCTTGTTAGTTACTTGTTTGATGATTTCGCTTATATTCCCTTCTTTGACCTTTTAAACCACAAAAATGTTTATCCTATCTGTGCTGACAAATTTAATTAGCTCATCTGAACCTCCACATGCGTTCATTCAGAGTTTCAAGATGTTCCTGTCACATTTTAATTCAAAGGTCAAGAGTTTGGGAGCGGTTTTATGCAGCGGTTTTTACTCTGTGAAATAATGAAAAGATGTGCAACCAGCCAGGATGCTAAAGGCAAAGAAGAAGACGAAACCATTGTGAGTTTTACAGGTAGATTCATTTCTATTTTTATACTAAGGGAGACCTACGCTTTCTTGAATTATCAGTTTGTTAACTTTTTTATATTGTTCAACTTATTTTCCAAAGCAGCAGAAGGCAAGACGAGAAACAATGGATGCAAACTAATCAAGGAGAGAAGCAGCCTGGAATCAAAGAGAAACGTTCTAACTGTGAGGAGAATTAGCCAGTGGAACAGCTTGGTCTTCAGACGTTGTGGGTGGTTCATTACTGGAGGTTTTTAAGAAGAAACTGGACAGCCACTTGTCTCAGATTGTATATTATTATTTATTATTTATTTATTATTTATTAAATTTTTATACTGCCCTTCTCCCAAGGGACATAATAAAACAACATGAAATACAAAATTTAAAAGCAATTTAAAAACGAATTAAATATTTTGGCCCCACAGTTAAAAACCCAAAATTAAAACCCCCAGTCCAAATTCTTATTAAGCCAGCCCAGCCTGTTGGAATAGTAGAGTCTTAAGGGCACGGCGAAAGGTACGCAGGTTGGGAATCGTACGTATCCGCTGGGGCAGTTCATTCCATAGGGCGGATGCCCCCACAGAGAAGGCTCTCCCCTCATAGGGCAGTGATGGCTAACCTTTTTGCCATTGTGTGCCAGGAGCGGGGGGGGAGGGGGGCTTGTGCGTGCCTGCCCACACCCATAATTCTATGCGCCCTGCCCCTATTCATGCGTGCAACACCCCCCACACACACACTCCGCATGTTTCTGGCACGTGATGGCACAGTAGGCCCATTTTTTTGCTCTCCCTAGCCTCTAGAGCCTTTCTAGGAGTCTGGGGAGGGCAAAAACGGTCTTCCCCATCCCCCCCGGAGGCCCTCTGAAGGCCAATAATGGCCTGTTTGCCAACCTTCAGTCCCACTGACCTCATGTGCCCACCGATATGGTTACGCATGCCACTTGTGGCATACGTGCCATAGGTTCGCCATCATGGGTATAGGGTCTTCTGCTTGGGCAGGGGGTTGGGCTAGAAAACCTCTAAAGTCCCTTCCAGCTCTATTCTGATAGATTGTTCATTAATTTGGATGTATTTATTTAAATGTAACTCTTCAAGGGTGATACTTGAAAAATGACAACATTGCAGGATTCAATCTGGGTTGGTCATTGGGAGTAAAGGTTTAATATTTCAAGCTTTTGGGCTCATGCTGGAGCCCATTATCAGGGAATGTCTCCTGATGATGGGCTCCAGGAAAAGCCCAAAAGCTTGGGCTTTTTGGTCCCAGTGACCAACTCAGATTGAATCCAGCAACATTATTCTGGAAAACATACATTTGCCTTCATTTGCAATGACAACATTTGAGGTATAGAGATTCACATCCTCCTATGAAATACTATATGTAGATATAATATATAACATAGATAACAGACACATGTGAAACTAGGAAAAACAGTATTGGTGACCTGTGATGGGGTATTTTTTGTATATCTCAGGTATAGAAACTATGAGAATACAGTGGTAGCAGCATTATTTATTTAAGAATCTCCAAGGTAGCAAGGTATCCCAAGCATTGATGTCATTAGCAGTCAATGAAAGAGTCATATATATACATCGATTATCTATGGGAGGTTATGATGAAATAGGTAAAAGTAAAGGTTCTCCTTGCACATAATGTGCTAGTTGTTCCCGACTCTAGGGGGCAGTATTCATCTCCATTTCAAAGCCAAAGAGCCAGTGCTGTCTGAAGACATCTCCGTGGTCATGTGGCCGGCATGACTCAATGCCAAAGGTGCACGGAATGATGTTACCTTCCCACCAAAGGTGGTCCCTATTTTTCTATTTGCATTTTTTACGTGCTTTCAAACTGCTAGGTTGGCAGAAGCTGGGACAAATAATGGGAGCTCACCCCATTAAGTGGCACTAGGGATTCGAGTCACTGAACTGCCAACCTTTCGATTGACAAGCTCAGTATCTTAGCCACTGAGCCACCACGTCCCTAATTATGATGAAATATAGCTACCATAACCATTACCAGAAACAATTTGGTGTAGTGATTAAGGTGCTGGTTTAGAAACTAGGAGACTGTGAGTTCTAGGCCTGCCTTATGCATGAATACTAGCTGGATGATTTGGGGCCATCCAGTTCAGCCCAATCGATTTTTGCAGGGTTGGGGAAAATAGGAGACAGGAGTATTAGGTATGGTCACTGCGTTGTGTGTTATACATGCATATGCACACACACACACACACACACACACACCGGTATATCATATATTATCTATGAATTACAGTGGTGCAGTGGTTTGAATGCAGTACTGCGGGCTACTTCTGCTGACTGCCAGCTGCCTGTAATTTGGCAGTTCGAATCTCACCAGGCTCACGGTTGACTCAGCCTTCCAACCTTCCAAGGTGGGTAAAATGAGGACCCAAAATTGTTGTCGTCAATATACTGACTCCGTAAACCACTTAGCTGTAAAAGCACTATAAAGCGGTATATAAGTCTAAGCGCCATTGCTATTGCTATATATCATATATATATATATATATATATATATACACACACACCTCATATATTTAAGGTATATCTCTCATCATCATCATCATCATCATCAATTAAAGCTCTTCTAAATCTTTAGGACTTTAACTAAGAGAAAATTTTCTGACTTACTGCATATATGTTTTTCTTTCTGTTTGTTTTTTGTATTCAAGAATAAAAGGTACTGAAGGAAACCAAACTAGCAAATTGGTCCATTCTGTGTGCAATAAAAACCAAAAGCAGCAAACGGGATTGTTCTGAACAGGACGGTTGACTTGGGTTTCCTCTCTTGTAAGAGATCCCACCAACCACTTGATTGTCCTGGGAAAACTGGGTCCAGCATTACCATGAGGCGACTGCTGCAGTCCTTAAGAGATTAGGAAGGATTAGTCAATAATCAGAAATTCTTTTAGGCACCTTGGAAATTAGCAGCTCTGCCTCTCAGTTGCGGGGATAATTAGAGCAAGATGCAGCTTATAATAAACCAACTTGGCTTTGTTCCCTGGAAAAGCAAATGCAGGAAGGTACAGGTAGTCCTCAAATTACAACCATTCATTTAGTGACCGTTCAAAATTACAATATCACTGAAGAAGTGATCTATGACTACTTTCCACATGACCCTTTCCGCCTCCCTGTGAGCATGTGATCAAAATGTACTCAAATCTTCTGCTCGAAATAAAATTCCCTATCCCACCAGGCTTGAAATTTTAAGCCTGGATAGCCTCGAACTACGCCGTCTACATTCCAACTTAAGCTTAGTTCCTAAAATTAGTTACCAAAAAATCCTACCTGTAAATGAGTAGTTTAACTTCAACCGTAATAACCCAAGGGCTATCAATAGATTCAAACTCAATGTAATTCGCTCTAAACTTGATTGTAGGAAATATGAGTTCTGCAATAGAGTAGTAAATGTCTGGAACTGTTGTGGCCCCGTCCTCTGAGCCTATCCCTTTGGAGGAAGGCAGCTCTGAGCAGGAGGAAGAGGAGCCAGCCAGATCTCCCAGCCCTCCCCCTCTGGCACCGGCTCAGGTGCCAGCTGAAAGAGAGCCAAGTAGTGGGGAAACAGGTGTCTCAGATGAGAGTGAGGGAGAGACGTCATTCCTGGACGCACGCCAAAGAAGGCGAGAGAAAAGGGTACTGCAGCTGCGGCGTATGAGGAAATCCTGAGTCATTGGATTGGAGTCACAGGATCAATGACTCACTGGACCACACCCAGAAACATATCTATATAAGACAGTACGGTGGGTCACGAAGTTCGTGACGAACAAAGCTAAACAAACGGAGCAACCTCGTAGTCTTGGAAGCTGGATGAACGGCAAAGCTACGTAGGTGATTTTCTTGTTTGTGTAAACCAATAAAGTCCTTGGCAGACGGTGTGCACATCGCTGCCAAGGTTGAGATAAGAACTGCGGAGTGTGCCAAGTGATTCTTAACCCTCGGCTGGCTGTGTTTTTGTGGGTCTCTGAAGGGGGAGGACAGATCAGGAACACTCCATCTGATCTTGTTGTTAGTTTCTCTAACCCCCACACCTTTTACCTTAAACTGTTTACCATGGACCTTATATGTTTCTTAAGAGGTCCTTAAGGGGTGTGCATAAGTGCACCAGCGTGCCTACCTGTCCTACTGCCCCCATTTATATGTAATCATTCTATGTGTTTATAGCTATGTTTTGCCTGTTTATATCCTTTTATTTGTGCCAATTTTTTTCATGTGGTCCATGTCTATGTCTATACTGTTACTTGTTTCCTTGTACTTGTTGACAAATAAATAAATAAATAAAATTTGGACGCTTGGCAGCTGGTTCATATTTATAATGGTTGGATAGGCGATCACCTTTTGTGGCCTTCTGACAAGCAAAGTCAATGGGGGAGCTAGATTCACTTTACAACCATGTTACTAGCTTAACAACTGTGGTGATTCACTTAACGACTGTGGCAAGAAAGGTGGTAAAATAGGGCAAAACTCACTTAGCAACTGTCTTTGGGTAGAGTAGAGTAGAGTAGAGTAGAGTAGAGTAGAGTAGAGTAGAGTAGAGAAGAGAAGAGAAGAGAAGAGAAGAGAAGAGAAGAGAAGAGAAGAGAATAAACAGAGTTGGAAGGGACCTTGGAGGTCTTCTAGTCCAACCCCCTGCCCAGGCAGGAAACCCTACATTACTTCAGACAAATGGTTATCCAACATCATCTTAAAAATTTCCAGTGTTGGAGCATTCACAACTTCTGCAGGCAAATTGTGAAAAGTATTTTGGAGGCTTATCAAGAGAAAAGTTGAGTTGGGTCAGGGACCCTGAGGCTACTTTCTGATGGCCATCACCCAACCACATCTTAACCAAACAATCGAGATACTAATCAACTTCAGATATCTGGGAGTGAGAGCAATTACAGGTAGTCCTTGGCTTACAACAGTTCACTAAGTGACCTTCAAAGTTACCACAGCACTGAAGAAAGTGACTTATGACCATTCTTCACAGTTATAACCTTTGCAGCATCCCCATGATCATGTGATCAAAGTCCAACTGCTTGGCAACTGCATCATACTTATGACCGTTACTGTGTCCCAAGGTCATGTGATCCCCTTTTGCAACCTTCTGACAAGCAAAGTCAATGGGGAAGCCAGATTCACTTAACAACCGTGTTATTAATTTAACAGCTGCGGTGGTTCAACTTAACAACTGCGGCAAGAAAAGTTGTAAAATGGGGCAAAACTCACTTAACAAATTTCTCACTTAACAACATTAAGAGGGCTCAATTACAGCCTCTTTGAGTTCACTGAGAGAGCATATTGCCCCCAACAATCTGGGTCCTCATTTTCCCAATTTCAGAAGGCTGCTAGACTTTACAACCATCATTTGTACTGACTCATATAAGCCCCTTTAGATATCCTCAAAAGATTAAAACGGTGAATTGTTGCAACTCAGCCTCATTTAGAAGAGTCATTATCTTTCCAGAAAACATTACATAACAAAGGTAAGCTTGACCTAGGAGAGATCAGTGAGTTTAGGAAGGTGGCAAGGTTATATTCTACTAAATGAATGGCTGCATCCACCAGGTCTGCTATTCTGTCAAAGCACCCAAGATGTATTTCAAAAGCCTAGTGATGTCCAGCAGCCTAAAATGTTGCATATTTTTCAACTTCTGGTGAGAGCTATGGTAAGCTGATATCCTGCAGGTAGTAGGACATTGCTTATAATGAAAACCTCAGCTGGATGCTTGATCTGTACTGGAAAAAAAATTCAGAGGAAGGAAAGATCATTGAGATAACCCACATGACTTCGGGCAGCTGCTCCTTGTGAGTAGATTACAGGAATCATTGTTTTGTGATTATAAGAGCCATGGTAACACAGTGGTTAGAATGAAGCATTGCAAGCTAATTCTGCCGACTGCTAGCAGTTCAATTCTGACTATCTCAAGGTTGATAGCCTTGAGGGGGGGGGGCTTTCATCCATCTGAGGTCAGTAAAATGAAGATCCAGATTGTTGAGGGCAATATGCTGATGTTATAAACCACTTAGACAGAGCTGTAAAGCACTATGAAGCAGTATATAAGTCTAAGTGCTATTGCTATTTGTGATTGGCTTATAAATTGAATGGCTGGGAGCTAAGGAATATCATCAGGGTCACATTTGTAATGTAGCCTTTTAAAGACATAAAACTCAACCAAGTCTAATTTCTTAACCACTTTTTGAGCATTTCTTTTACTAAACAGGAAATATTAGGACCTTTCAGACTGGCAATTTCTTACTGCATACATTGGGTAGGTTGCTTTCTCCTTGGAGAAAGAGTTTTAAATACAATTTTAAAAGTTCTGAAAAAATATTTTTATTAAATAGAAGAGGAGTGCTTAGAATATGGATTTTTAGAAAGTTAACTATGGATTAAGTTTAGATGGATTTGGAATGAAAGTTTTAAGTTAACTAGAAGAATTCCTCCAGTGGGAAATGGTGGTAGTTTGGGGCTGTTTTTAGAGAGGAAACATAACGGAACTTTGAACGATTAACACTAGAGGGAGATAGAGGACAATAAACTTATATAATTAAGAAAAAAATGGAGCAAAATGTTTTGGTGGAAGTTGTTGCACTTAGATCTTCAAAATTGCTTGAAATGAGAGATAGAGCCTGTGTCAATGAAGTTACAGAAAAAGAAGTCTAATATGTTGCATATTTTTGTCAGATTCATTTATAACATTTCCTTCCCTTAATAAAACAGAATTTAGGCATGAATTTAATTTTTTCAAGTGCACACTTGCGAATGGGGGTCTTACATGGATTAAAACAACAGTATAAACTATTTAAAATAATACAGAGACTGACATCCTGAGGAAGGAGTGGAACACACAACAATTAATATGTTAATGGACAAAATTCTGTCCCAAAGAGTATCCTACAGGTATTTAGGATCTAAAAAAAAATACATTACCAGAATGCTGGAAATATAATTATTTATGGTTTATGTTTTTAATTTAAATGGGAAAATAATTGTAGCAACAGCTGCAAATATGAATTTACCTGGGAATGAACTCTATAGAATTCAGACATTAAGATTTTAAAAAGTGTGAAGACCGTATATAATCAGATAACCAGTTCACTAATAGAAGAAAAAAATGTTTTTATTACAGTACTTGTCAATATAGTAATTTTCACGGTCTATTCCTTCTTAATTTTAATTAAATTCACTTTCACTGTTTTTAGTTCCTAGTCACAGATGGATGAATAGATACAGACAAAACAAGACACAGACACAAAGACATACACACACGTGTACAAATATGTGCATGAGCACAGACACACAAAGACGCAACACGCCCCTCAGAAAAACGGTTCTTGCATCTTATAAGTAAAATGCAATCTTTGAGTGCTTGTAGAAGAATATTTTGTTCATTGTGATACTTGTTTATCTGCATCAAAGTAACAAAAGTGCTTTCTGGATTTGATGCTTGAACTGCTACCTATTAGTGCAAAGTATTTGCAAATGGTGCTACACACCGTACAGAAATGGATAATAATAATCTACAAGATTGGAATCACATTATCACCATCATGACTTCTCTCAATGGCCGTTTTTAATGTTATCTGGAAAAAAAGAAAACAAAACACCATTTCTCATAAAGAGGGAAGATGTGATGAGTAAGCAGCAGCACCAATTGTTGCTGTGGTCCCACTAGCCATCCACTTCTATGGACGTTTGTACCTAGGTCTTGTGAAACATCTTCACTACATTACAGAACATTTTTGCTCAGCTGACTGCTTAATATCAGTGAAAGTCGCTTGGACTTTTTCTTTGATAGCATCCACGTCCATGTTCTGGATGTTCTGAAGCTGTCCTAAAAGAGTATCTTTGTCTTCTTCTTCTTCTTGATCCGCTGCTACCATCTTCTGGAGGTCATCTGGCAAGTCCACATCATCTCCAGCCAACTGAATCTGAGTCTCATCCAATTCACTCTGAGAAAGGAAGCAAAAGAAAAATAAGAATTCAGATATATGGATGGGAAGCTTGTTAGCTCCCTTGCTAACTACATTTTTAAAAAAAGGGTTAAAGTTCTAAGAGAAGAAAAAATAAGTTCTGTAGGCCAAAATAAGATATATGAGACTGGGGAAACAGTTCTTAAAGGAGCAATTATTTGCAAACTTACTTAGGAATTCTACTATATTTTAACAGTCCTTATGTCTTAAGTAGCATGTGTAGAAGTTAATACCGAATGTGAATTTGTATGGGCACTCTAGACTAGACTACACTAGACTAGACTAGACTAGGAATAGAGTGGAGGGGAGGGGAGGAGAGTGGAGTAGAAGAGAAGGGAAGGGAAGGGAAGGGAAGGGAAGGGAAGGGAAGGGAAGGGAAGAGAAGAGAAGAGAAGAGAAGAGAAGAGAAGAGAAGAGAAGAGAAGAGAAGAGAAGAGAAGAGAAGAGAAGAGAAGAGAAGAGAAGAGAAACAAATGTGATTAGACACACAAGGAATTTGTGTCCAGTGCAAATTCAGTGTACATTCAAAGCAACAAGTAATAATAATCATAAGAATAAAGGATAACAATCATAATAATGATACCAATAGAGAAAGTAGTGGAACAGATGAGAAGGATAAAAATAATTTAGCCATACTACATGAGTAATATATTAGACATGTCATAAATATAGAACAAACAACATATTAGAACAATAAAAATAATATTAGCAAAGAATGAAAAACCAGCAATGGTCATCAGAAACCAAGCCCAACAAAACAATTCACAGAGACCTTTCAGTGGGCGATCTAACCTCCTGGACCCCCCAAATCTGGTTGTTCAACACTTTACAAAAGTCCAGTAGAATAGGGGCCAATGTGATCTGGAAGGGGTATGCTGTTCCAGATGGGGTTTTACAAGAAAAATGCATAAAATGCTATGCAAAGTGTTATTAAAAATAGAATAAACTTCAGATTTGGGGTAAAAAAGCAGTAGGGCAAGATCAAAGTTAAAATGAGAGATTTCAGGACTGCAAAGTCAATGGAGAATAATTTCTTTCGAGGAGAATAATCCAGATTATATAGCTCATTTCATACACTACATCAGAACTGCCTAGCCGAAAAGCCTGCTGTGATTCTTCTTATGATTAGAGGAACACGGATTATTTTAAAACAAAGATTAGTTCTGCCCAGCCATGCATAAAATCTAGGTGAGAATTGGGACAAATATAACTTAATTGCTCATGAAAAGTCTTTGCAAAGAAGGAGAACTCCAGATTTAAAAAAAACAGAGTGACATGGCAGCCAATCAAATTTCAGCCTTAAATTAGACTCATTTTGAATCTCTTTTTCTGACATCCCTCTTCCAATCCACTCTCCTGTAACAGTCCAGAATTGTTTCCACTATGTCATATCACTAGAGAAAACAATTCCTGGCTATGGACAGATCAGATTCTATAATAATATAAAATGTGGGAATGAAAGTGTTTTCTCTTCAATTTACCAAGGTAACTTTCCCTTTTATTTGATCCACCTACTTCACCATGTAAAGGGCGTTATTTGTTCATAAAAAGATAATAACTCTCTTTCTGTTGATCTCAACATCCTGAGATTATGGATTTTCTAGATGAATTTTTACTGGCAGCCAAACAGAATTGGTGTGACACAACCTTTGCGCCTTTGCATTTACTTCAGAGCAGGGGTGAAATCCAACAGGTTCTGACAGGTTTTGGAGAACTTGTAATGGAAATTTTGAGCAGTTCGGAGAATACCACCTCTGGCTGGCCCCAGAGTAGAGTGGGAATGGAGATTTTGCAGTATCCTTCCCCCAGGAGTGGGAAGGAAATGGGGATTTTGCAGTATCCTTTCCCTGCCACGCCCACCAAGCCACGCCCACAGAACCAGTAGTAAAAAAAAAATGGATTTCATCACTGCCTCAGAGGAGAAATTGCAGGTAATCCTCGACTTACAACAATTAATTTAGTGACCATTCAAATTTACAACAGCACTGAAAAAAGTTACTTATGACCATTTTTCACATATGTAACTGATGTGGTCAGGTATTCAAAACTGGCAGCTGACTCCTATGTATGGCTGTTGCAATGTTCAAGGATCATATGATTCACTTTTTGTGACCTTCTGACAAGCAATGGGGAAGGCAGATTCACTTAACAACCACATCACTAACTTAACAACTGCAGTGATTCCACTGTAGCCACTGTAGCAAGAAAGGTCATAAAAAACCTCAGTTAACAAATTTCTCACTTAGCAACAGAAATTTTGGGCTCCCTCGTGGTTGTAAATTGAGGATTACCTGTAGTAATGTCACCAATGTGATTAGATTAGTCATCTGCACCTCTATAACTGTCTGGTTTGGTTCTTCAACCCAACAAGACACACACAGACTTCAGAGGAGAATTAGCACTGCAGAAAAAACAATGGCTACCAACCTGCCTTCCATTGAGGACCTGTATACTGCAAGAGTCAAAAAGAGGGCTGTGAAAATGTTTACAGACCCTTCACATCCTGGACATAAACTGTTTCAACTCCTACCCTCAAAATGAGCACTGCACACCAGAACAACTAGACACAAGGACAGTTTTTTTTCCAAAGGCCATCACTCCGCTAAATAAATAATTCTCTCAACGCTAGTTACTAAGTCTGCACTATTATTAATCTTCTCATCGTTCCTATCATCCATCTCCTCCCACTTATGACTGTATGACTGTAACCTTGTTGCTGGTATCCTTACGATTTATATTGACGGTTTCCTAATATAATTTGATTGCTTATTTGTACCCTATGACTATCATTAAGTGTTGTGCCTTATGATTCTTGATGAACGTATCTTTTCTTTTGTGTACACTGAGAGCCTATGCACCAAGACAAATTCCTTGGGTGTCCAATCACACTTGGCCAATAAAGAATTCTATTCTATTCTAGATGGGGATGGGAAAATGTCAAGATTCCAGCTTGGCCCAACTGGATCACTCAAGAGGATGCCATCTTCTCATTAGCTCCTTAGATGATCCATCTTTGGAGAAAAGTCATCTACAGAAATAATGACTGCATGCAAGGGTGGGTTCAGCGCAAACCAGTAGTTGTGTCCTATTTAGCTGCATTTTTTAAGCCACATGCGCATATTTTTGGTGCTGGGGCGAACTGGTTGTTAAATTACGTGAAGCCCACCTTTGATTGCATGTCATTATTTGGAGAAAGGATGAGTTTGAAGAAGACTCCAAAGCAACCTCATTATCTTCATCAACTGTCTGAGACAGTCAGAAGAAAGAAAAGCCAATGCAGTCCTAGGCTGCATCAACAGAGGGATAGTATCAAGATCATGTGAAGTATTAATACCGCTATACACTGTCTTAGTGAGACCACATCTGGAACATTGCATCCAATTTTGGTCACCAGAATATAAAAAAGATGTTGAGACTCTAGAACAGGGGTCCTCAAACTTGGCAGCTTTAAGACTTGTGGACTTCCAACTCCCAGAATTCTCCAGCCAGCTAATTCTGAGAGTTGAAGTCCACAAGTCTTAAAGCTGCCAAGTTTGAAGACCTCTGGTCTAGTCAAACAAAGAGAAGGACTGGGGTGACAATGTTTGAGGAGCTGTCACAGAAAAGAGGGGGGGGGGTCAACCTATTCTCTAAATCATTTGAAGGCCGAACAAGAAGCAATGGATGGAAACTAATCAAGGAAAGAACTAACCTAAAAAATTTTCCTGACAGAACAGTGGAACAATTTGCCTCCAGAAGTTTTGAATGTTGTAAAATTTTAAGAAGAGAGGGTACAACCATTTGTCTGAAATAGTACAGAGTTTCCTGCTTGAGCAGGAGGTTAGACTACAAGACCTCCAAGGTCCAAGTCTCTGACGATCCCAGCTGAGTTGCCTGATCGGCAGGGGCTTTTCAAAGCATTAGAAAAAATGCTTTGAAAAGTTAAAAAAAAAAAAAGTTGGCCACGCCCACCCAGTCACATTACCCCCCCCATCCCCCCACCAAGCCACGCCCACAGAACCGATAGTAACAAATTTTACATTTCACCCCTGATCCAGCTCTTGAAGGGCATTGTACAGTGATCATGGCCTCTCCTTCCCTCCCTTCCATTCTCCCTCCCTCCCTCCCCCCCTCTCATTCTCATTCTCACTTTCTCTGATCTACTTTATTGAGGTCCAGTTATATCTTTTACTACTAATTCTTTTAGTATAGAATTTAGGAATACGATCTCTAGCCATTAAAGCCCTGTGACTAGTTGGGAACACTCATGACTTTGGGACATAATCATCTCATATTTGGCCAGATGCAAAAGCTGCTTCATCTTTAAAGCTGCTGCATCATTATGGAGTAGGCAGGTGCCCTACTCTGTAAAAAGATGCAGTTGTTTTAAAGAGCTGCTACATTCCTGCTTCCTGCATGTCAAAGCATTTTTAAAAATAGTTTTTGGACCAAGCACAGCTCGGTTAGATAGCAGATATTTCCCACCTTTCCCAATCAAGGGGGTGGGGGGTGGGGAAGCAATTTGATCATCATGGTAAGCTTCACTTAGGAACAAGCTACACGATTCATGGATGAAAACGTCTTTCCAATGACAAATCTTTCCTGACAATCCCATTAATAGGATTTAATGGGCTCATTAAGGACATGATTTGTCATGTAAGACTGCCCTTAATACCCTTAAGCTTTTCGTCTTGCACTTTTCTATGGCTTCATATTATGGCTTCCTAAGTACCTCTTGAAACATCTGTGCAAAATGTTTAACAGGCATTGTTGTAACCACAGCATGCTGTCTCCGTTTTTATGAGTTAGCAAAATAGATTTATGATTGTATTCTTCCGGGAAATTCAAGATAGAATTATGGAAACAAATCAGGGGTGAAATCCAGCAGGTTCTGACAGGATCTGGAAAACCGGTAGCGAAAAATTTGAGTAGTTCGGAAAACGGGCAAATACCGCCTCTGGCTGGCCCCAGAGTGGGGTGGGAATGGAGATTTTGCAATATCCTTCCCCTGGAGTGGGGAGGGAATGGGGATTTTGCAGAATCCTTTCCCTGCCACGTCCACCAAGCCACACCCACCATGCCACACCATGCCCACCATGCCACACCCACAGAACTGGTAGTAAAAAAAATTGGATTTCATCACTGAAACAAATCCATTTTATCCCCAGAGTAACTCTGAGAGGCTAGGTGAAGCTGAGGACTCTAACCTCAGGTATCCCCAGTCCAAGATCTATTCACTACAGGTAGTCCTCGATTTACAACAGATTGCTTAGTGACCGTTTGGAGTTATCACACTGAAAAAAGTGACTTACGACATTTTTCACACATTGCAGCAATCCCATCATCAAGGGATCAAAATACATTCATTTATGATGGTTATGGTGTCCCAAGGTCATGTGATCCCCTTTTGTGATCTTTTGATTAGCAGAGTCAATCGGGAAGCCAGGTTCACTTAACAACCGTGTGACTAACTTAATCACTGCGGTGATTCACTTAACAACGGTGGCAAGAAAAGTCGTAAATGGAGGAAAACTCACTTAACAAATGTCCCGCTTAACAATAAATAAATTTTGGGCTCAATTGTGGTCATAAGTCAAGGACTAGCCTTATTCATTATGCCCTTTTGTATAAGCCAGACTGTTTGTGTCTTCCATTTAAATGATTCTCTCCTGATTTCTGTACTATTTATATTAAAGCACTTCAGATTAGTTCCTCTTGGGGGAAAAAACCCTTAATTTTCAAAGGCACAGTAAATGCTTTTAGCATGGTGGATGATTCCAATAATATCTGGAGCTCTAAAAAAATCATCTGCCAAATTCTCAAAGAGGGAGAATCTTAATAGTTGTACCAACAACTTATCTGAAGGGCACAAGATTAGGAAAGGAGGGCACACACAAACCTTAGCCACTTGGCTGGCTGAGGATTTCTGGGAGTTGCAAGTCCAACTTCTTAAAGTTGCCAAAGTTAAGAAACACTACGTCAAGTAAAGATATATTGATCAATAGCTACTCTAACGTTAAGTATCTACATATCAGTGGTGAAATCCAAATTTTTTTACTACCGGTTCTGTGGGCGTGGCGTGGTGTGACTTGGTGGATGTGGCAGGGGAAGGATACTGTAAAATCCCCATTCCCACCTCACTCCAGGGGAAGGATATTGCAAAAACTCCATTCCCTCCCCACTCTGGAGCCAGCGGGTTCTCCGAACTGCTCAAAATTTCCGCTACCGGTTCTCTAGAACCTGTCAGACCTGCTGGATTTCACCCCTGGTACATATGTATATCTGTCTCTATACCAAAAAGTTGCAAGAACTTGAACGGCGGACCTACAAGGACCTACATATTAATTGCATGAATGTCATTAAGAGATCAGTAAAAAAAGAATCCTAAATTACAATAGGGAGTAGTATTTAGACAGGGATAAGATCAGCGGTAAATTGTAAAATTTTTTACTACCGGTTCTGTGGGTGTGGCTTGGGGGGAGGGGTGTTAATGTGACTGGGTGGGCGTGGCCAACTTTTTAATTTTATTTTAACTTTTCAAAGCATTTTTTCTGCAAATGAAAAAAAAATGCTTTGAAAAGCCTCTGACGATCAGGCAACACAGCTGGGATCGTCAGAGCTTTTTCAAAGCATTTTTTAACCACCTCTTCTACTGAAGAGGTTGCAGAAAAAAATGCTTTAAAAGTCCCTCTGATGATCCCAGCTGAGTTGCCTGATCGTTTTAAAAAATGTTTTGAAAAGTCTCTCTGACGATCAGGCAACTCAGCTGGGATTGTCAGAGAGACTTTTAAAGCATTTTTTCTGCAACCTCTTCCGATTGCAGGAAAAAATGCTTTGAAAAGCCTCTGAGATCCCAGCTGAGCTGTGCAATCATCAGAGGCTTTTTTTTTACTTTTAAAAGCATTTTTTCAGTGGAAGAAGTTGTAGAAAAAATGCTTTTAAAAGTAAAAAAAAAAGCCTCTGATGATCGTGCGGCTCAGCTGGGCATGGGGGGGGGGCAGGGATTTTTGCTACCGGTTCTCCGAACCACCTGCTGCCATCGCTACCAGATCGGGTGATCCGGTCCGAACTGGGAGCATTTCACCCCTGGATAAGATGAGTAGAGATGGGGAGGGAAGAGGTTACCTTGTTTCTTGGACTGTAGATGGGCTTCCTTATAGCTGCCCTTTTCCACAGGGTCTACAATCTTCTTAGTGTCTTTTTGCACAATGCAGTTCAATGTTTGTCTAATCAGGAGTAACTTCAGTGCAATTGCTCTTGGATAAGAGTGTAACTTTTCTCCATTTGCAAATTTTATTTCTGTTACCTTAGAAATGTAAAAGCCTGGATAGCTCTGCAGACTAAAAAGCATTGTGATTAACACCAGATGTCTGCAATTTCTGTAAGTTCGAATCTCACCAGGCTCAAGGTTGACTCAGCCTTCCATCCTTTCTAAGGTAGGTAAATTGAGGATCCAGTTTGTGGGGGCAATAAGCAGACTTTGTATAAATATACAAAAGTATGAAGGCTATTGCTTAACGCATTGTAAGCCGCCCTGAGTCTTCGGAGAAGGGCGGCATATAAATCAAATTAAAAAAAAAAAGCAATGTAAAAAGTGAACATTGCAAGAAACACTTTCAAAAAGACCGAACCAATTATTGTTCAAGTCAAACTGATTAAGCAGATAAAAGAACATCAACAAAGGAGGCAACTAGTACCCTGTTTCCCCCCAAATAAAACTTCCCCTGATAATAAGCCCAATTCAGGGGTGCGTTCTAAAATTTTTTACTACCAGTTCGGTGGGTGTGGCTTCTTTTGTGGGCATGGCTTGGTGGGGAGGGTAATGTGACTGGATGGGCATGGCCAACTTTTGTTTTTACTTTTAAAAGCATTTTTTCCACAACCTTAAGAGGTTGCAGAAAAAAATGCTTTTTAAAGCCTCTGACGATCAGGCAACTCAGCTGGGATCGCGAGAGGCTTTTAAAGGCTTTTTTTTTTACAACCTCTTTGGCCAAAGAGGTCAAAAAGAGGCAGAAAAAATGCTTTCAGGTGCTCTGACGATCCCAGCTGAGCCACACCATCATCAGAGGCTTTTTTTTTTACTTTTAAAAGCATTTTTTTGGCCGAAGAGGTTGTAGAAAAAATGCTTTTAAAAGGAAAAAAAAAGCCTCTGATGAGGTGAGTGGGATAAGCGAGCAGTGACCGGGCTGGGGACCATTCAGGGGCGTGGCCAGCCAATGTTATTACTGGTTCTCCGAACTACTACAAATTTTTACTACCTGTTCTTGCAAACTGGTGTGAACCGGGAGCAACCCACTACTGGCCCAATTGGGCTTTTGAGTGCATGGCAATAAGGCCAAGTGCTTATCTCAGGGTTCAAAAAAATATAAGACAGGGTCTTATTTTTGGGGAAAGACGATATGTATTTAAAACAGTCGCAGCATCCCAAGGTCATGTGATAGTCCATCTGTGATCTTCCCAACTAGCTTCTGATGAGCAAAGTCAATAAGGGAAGCCAGATTTGTTTCATGATTGCATGATTCACTTCATTGCAGTGATTCCCTTAACAGCCATGGCAAAAAAAACCCATAAAATCGGGCAGGATTCATTTAACAACTGCCTTGCTTAGTAACCAATATTCGGATCTTAATTTTGGTCCTAAGTTAAGGACTACCTGTGTAAGTCAGGTTCTGACCATAAAGCATGCTTAAGGAGCTTAACCCTGGATGCACAATAAAATAAAACAGTTTTTAGAAATCAGGTAGGGTTGCAAAATTTCAGGCAAGAATGCTGAAACTTCCTAAAGTCTCACTGGATTCTTAAGGGATTTTGATGGCCTTGTATGAGATGCTAGCAATTTTGTGGGAATGCTAGACGATGATCCAAGGGTGCCCAATAACAGAAGCGCCAGAAGAGTTTATAACACCCTGGGAATACTAAACCCAGGGGAGAGAATTAAATTTGCCACCAAAATAACCCTTTTTTTCCCCCTTCACAAAATTTTGGCTCTCGGCAACTGGCATGTATTGACAATGGTTGCAGCATCCTGGGGTCACATGATTGCCATTTGCATACCTTGCCAGGCACCTTCCCCCCCCCCCTTTTAATTGTTTCCTGGTATGATTTTATTGCCTACAGTATTTGTACCCTATGACTATCATTACGTGTTGTACCTTATGATTCTTGACGAATGTATCTTGTCTTTTTATGTACACTGAGAGCATATGCACCAAAGACAAATTCCTTGTGTGTCCAATCACACTTGGCCAATAAAGAATTCTATTCCAGTCCAGTCCATTCCAGTCCATTCTTATTCCCTTACACTGGGGTGGAGTCAGGGCAACTGAATGGAGCAGAGTGTTTACTGGCAAGATGCCCTTCCTGTCACCAATGCAGAGCTCGCACTAGATATAGTATTTACTCATTGAACACTACAGAACAGAGTACTACCTAGGATCGAACTCATAGCCTCCTGATCATGAGGCGAGAGCTCCTTCTCTAGGCCACTGCACCACTCCTTCCCAGCCACCTTCCAACAATCAAAGTCAATGGGGGAAGCCAGATTCGTTTAATGACCATGTGATTCACTTAACGACTGCAGCAAAAAAATGTTGCAGAATCAGATGCTAATCACTTAAGCACCACCTCACATAGCAATAAAAGTTCCAATCTGAATTGTGGTTGTAAGTGGAAGATGTGATTCTCTTAACAACGACAGTGATTCATTGAATAAGTGTTGGCAAATAAGAATGTCAAATTGGGCAACTTGTTTAACATCCACCTTGTTTAGTAACAGAAATTCTGGTCCTAAATTGTGGTCATAAGTCAAGGTCTACCAGACTGGCCTTCTGGCTTTATTTCCATTTCTATCTCTGTGCCATTTGTATTTTACAATACAAATAAAATGCCATTTAAAATCTTTCCTGAAAAGATATCTAACCCGAGTCTTGGCTGGCACATTTAGCACGTTACATATCAGGTAAAATTTGGGGGTCATTGAGAAAGGACAGAAAAGTTAAATTGCAAAGCAGATACATCACTGTTTCTCAAACATGGTGGCTTTAAGTTGTGTGGACTTCAGCTCCTAGAATTGCCCATGCTGGCTAGGGAATTCTGGGAATTGAAGTCCACACATCTTAAAGTTGCCAAGTTTGAGAACCACTGAGTCGGGGTGAAATCCAGCAGGTTCTGACAGGTTCTGGAGAACCAATAGCAGAAATTTTGAGTAGCTTGGAGAACCGGCAAATATCACCTCTGGCTGGCCCCAGAGTGGGGTGGGAATGGAGATTTTGCAGTATCCTTTCCCTGGAGTGGGGTGGGAATGGAGATTTTGCAGTATCCTTTTCCTGCCATGCCCACCAAGCCACACCACGCCCACCAAGCCACGCCCACAGAACCAGAAGTAAAAAAATTTGGATTTCATCACTACACTGGGTTATGAGAATGTTACATGTTCTCAAGATTGTAATAAACAGTATTTTTTGACAGAGGTCTTGCCTTTGGAAGTCTGTATTTCTCTCGCAAGTGAACCCGCAAAACAGCTCGTCCAGCCTTCTTTTGTGCATAAGCTGCGTCTCTTTCCATCCTGAAGGCACAAATGGGAGGTTTTGTAAGAATCAGCCGAGCAGGTCCAGCTAAACATCAGGCTGAGGGACACTTTTAAGGAGTATCTGGAAGCAACCGCTGGATTCATTCATCTTATTAGAACAGAGGTGTCAAACTCGATTTGAGGGCTGCATCAGGGTTGTGTTTGACCTTGGGGCACCAGGGTGGGTGTGGCCAGGGTAGGCATGGCCAGCAGGATGTCACTTGTGTCAGGGGGCACCTGTGGTGGCCCAAGAGCTCTGCGAGCAAAAACCTGAGCTCAGTTTTCAGCTGCAATGGCCTCCTGCAGTGAAAATGGAGCTCGGTGGGACCAAGTGCGGCCCTTGTGAGCTCTATTTTCTGCTGGGATGGCCTCCTATAACCCTCTGCCAGTAAAAATGGAGCTCGGGGGACCATGCGCAACCCTCGTGAATTCCGTTTTCGACTGGGACAGCCTCCTGAAACTCTCTGCCAGTGAAAATGGAGCTCGGGCTGGTCCTTTCCTATTTTCAGGGCGGCCCTATGGGCCAGATCTAAGCATCCTACAGGCCGAATCCGCCCCCGGGCCTTGAGTTTGATACCCTTGTATTAGAAGGCTCATCAATAGAAGAACCTTCACAATCTGATGGTTTGTTTATTTATATTGATTTATATGGCTGCCTGTTTTGCCAATGCGATTTTGAGTGGTTAACAATTAAAATATAATATAAATTGTATTTATCTAAATACTATTCCCAACTAACTGACACAAAGTTCATGTAGTCCTCAACTTACAACACTTCATTTCGTGTCCGTTTAAGGTTATGAAACTAAAAATAGAGAAGGAAGACTTGTTGTTCCTTCATATGATGGAAAGCAAGTTTTCTTTCCATTGGAATGTCCATTTGACATTGGATTTAGAATGCTGGGTGGGAGATGTATGGAACTAGCTCCAATATTTATGGCTTTCTCATGTCTTTGAATGAGTTTATGAACTGAAATGAACTATATAATGACAAATCTATGGTTCTGAAAATCAGACTCGTGTTCTCTGGTGTAGTTGCATTTTAACTGAGCCATTAGTTTTATGGCTAAGTAATAGTTACAGCAGGTGCCATTTTGGTCTGGTGGTTAAGGCATCAGACTAGAAATTGGGCAACTGTGATTTATAGTCTTGCCTTAGACACAAAGCCAGCTGGATGACCTCGGGCCAGTCACTTTCTCTCAGCCCTGGGAAAAAGGCAATGGCAAACCACTTCAGAAAAATGTTGCCAATATATAAATGTATAGCATTTCAATAGGTATAATTTGAGGGCTCCTTAAACCATCTACCCTTTTTGAAGGGGATATTTTGATGATCTTGCTATGGGTTGAACACTGACAATGTAATTGTTACAGGAAACAGAGCTACTAGGGGGTTTACTCCAGGCTGTGAACTTGAGTCATCTTGAACCTTTTATGAGTCATTTAATGTCTGAATAATTCAGTATGTTGAATTTTGTAACAAAATTGATCTTTTAGAAAAAGTGGGAGGGAGGCTCTGATTAAGCTCTCTGGGGTGACTTAATCACCCGCATATATATTTATATATCACCATATATAGCACTTTTCTCTCCTGTGTTCTAATAGTACCCAATTCTTCTTTTGACAAGTGGAAATATAACTTTATTTTGCATTCCACCTCATTCGAAAGCCATGACTGAAAGATATCTTTGTTCAATGTAATGTAGAAAGAGAGCTGTCTTAGCTTACGATAGCTAAAAAATTAAGAGTTTGGTAGTACCTTTTTAGACTAATCAATTTTACTTAAAAAAGACATAAGCAAAACGTAATAATCTGAAAAGATGCTACTTGACTCCTTCAACTTCTGATCATTAAAATCAAATACCCATAGTAGAAACAAAGAAACTTCATGAAAGGTATTTTAATGAATCCAGATCTTGAAAGATACAGATTTATTTTGCTCCCAGGACACATTTTTCATTTTCTCATGCAAGAAAGAAAGAAAATTCCCTTAAAATTTCCTGTGGATCAAGGCCCATCTTGTGAAGAGGACTACTACTAAATATAACCATGGAGAGTCAAATTCCATAGAACATTAACCTCTCACCTCTAATCATCTTACAGTGTAGCTTTAGCTAAGCATTATGTAATTGATCATTAGTGAAATGATGTCCTAGAGACTTGAAACTCAATTATTTTTGTAGCTACAATAGTAGTAGCGATATGCTTTCATTTTATTTCCTATGGTTTTGCTGGTCGAGTGCTAATACTAATATTACGACTAAAGTAGAATACTAATATTGCACAATTCCTAAAAAACACTAATTGGTATTTAAAATGTTGATTTTGTAGGCAGTTTCCTATGTCATTATATAAACATCAGAGTAAAAATATTTTTTAAGGAAGAGCACAGTACTTTTAGACATTAAAAGGCATGTCACCGTTGCCATTTAGATTAGATTAGATTAGATTAGATTAACAGAGTTGGAAGGGACCTTGTGGGTCATCTAGTCCAACCCCCCACCTAAGCAGGAGACCCTACATCATTTCTGACAAATGGCAGTCCAACCTCTTCTTGAAAGCCTCCAGTGATGAAGCTCCCACAACTTCCAAAGGCAACTTCTGTTCCATGGGTTGATTGTCCTCACTGTCAGAAAATTTCTCATTATTTCTAGGTTGAATCTCTCCTTGATCAGTTTCTGTCCATTATTTCTTGTCTGGCCTTCAGGTGCCTTGGAAAATAGCTTGAGACTTTCCTTTCTGTGGCAGCCGGTCAAATATTGGAACCTGCTATCCTGTCTCCCCTGGTCCTTCTCTCCACTATACTAGCCATGCCCTATTCCTGTAACTGTTTTTCATATGTTTTAGTCTCCAGTCCCCTAATCATCCTGGTTGCTCTTCTCTGCACTTCTGTTTTAAAATAGAGTAAATCTAACTTTATTGGATTTAACTAGCTTACACAAAACAAATTTTAAAAATTCCAACCAATGCAGGAAAAGAAAAATTCTGAAAAGAATTTGATTCAGATGAGCACTAAAGAAACCTATGAAAAACCATTCCTAAACAAGCTTGTAACCATGTTTACATTTAGGAAATATCGTGGGCGCATTATGTATTTCTCTTTCCCCAACCTAGAAATCTGGAAGAGGAACATTCAAAGGAAAGGGTCCTATTTCTGTGGAGATACTACTATGGAAAATTAGAAATGCTTCTGGAGAATAAGTAGTGGTACAACCTTAACCCACAGGGATTAAAGCATCTACCTCCCTGGATTTCTGGTCTTGTGAGTTTAAACAATCTAAATCAATTTACACACTGAAAACATAGAAAGGTGTACTTACTTCTCCTCTATCACCTGCTTTTGATATTCCTCATATTCTTCCCGGGTCATTCCTGCTGCTGCAGCTGGGTCAGTAGGAGCTGCTTCTTCTGATTTTTCTTCGCCCCCTCCAGAAAGTCCCAGATTTTTCACCTGATCACTCAACATACTTTTCACTAGGAAAGCCATGTTCTCCCCTTTTTCTTTTCACCTTGCCAAGTGGGGTAAAAAAAAAAAACACGCCACACCACCAGGAAACTCACAGCCCGAAGGGAAAAAAAGAATGAACCAATCAACAAATGAAATTTCAACAGCCCTGAACAGCTCTTCTAGGGCACAGTATTAGGGAAAACTCTATGCCAGAAACAGTTCGTCAACTCTAATCTGGATTAAGGCGGTGTACTCCTTAGCAGGCCAAGGCAGATGGTTCAGATTACCAGAAGGGAGGGGGGCAGAAACATCATTAGATTTTGTATTTACTTTGTGTATTAATACCTTAAGCTAATTTTTATTCTTTCAAGAGATATGGAGGGGTGGGTGGGCCGGAGATGGGGGAGAAAGAGAGAGAAATCTAGAGATCTAATTTGTTTTTTCCTTTGTTCGCATACATTCAGGCATAAAATAAGCCACTAATGGCTCTATTGTTTGAATTCTAATAGCTGGACGAGGTTGATTATCTGAATTTTGTGGAACAGGTCAACAATAAATCAGGTTAGAAAGATCAAAGAGATTTGAATGGTTGTGGAGGTCCTTCTTTTAAATGAGAACCAATCCTTTTGTTCATGGATATTTTATCCGCTAGCATTAAGTCTCTCCAATATATTTTTTTTCCAGATTTTGATTGGTGATTATAAATTTATGCTAGAACAACATTATGTATCTTTCTACAGTTGTGGTCTCTAAAGGTTTAGCACATTTTAGTGATTTGTTAATGACAGCTATGAATTTCTCCGAAGGTTTGACTGCAATCACTTCCGGGTTACTATTATTCTCCAGGTCAAATCAAGAGCATCCTTTATCCCAGAGATCTTCAAATTTGGCAGATTTAAGACTTGTGGACTTCAACTCCCAGCATAGCTGGCTGAGAATTCTGGGAGTTGAACTCCACAAGTCTTAAAGCTGCCAAATTTGAAGACCTCTGCTTTATCCTGTCGAACTCAAGTGGCTGTGGTCTTGAGACCTATTGATCCACAAGCTAGCCAATCCTACTTTAACCTACACTGTTAAACGGGTGGGTGTGGTTTATTTAGTCTGGGATCTTTTGCAAATCTTGAAGATTAGATGATCAAAACAATGGTTCATCTTTGGTAATCATGGCATAGCAACAGAGCTAACTCAGATGGATTCAAGGTAAGGCATCACAGGAGGTATGAGACAGACCATTGTATAACCCAATTCTCATACACAGGGATTTTTAATTTGTAGCTGGAAATAGAGGAATGAAAGAGACTTCAGTCAAACCAAAAGTTAACTGAAAGCAGGTTGTGTACAGGACAAATATAGCACCGAGAGAACTGTGTCAGAAAAGACGGTGGCCACAACTTCTCTTAATTCAAACAGCACCATGGCCCAGATAATAGTGTACTATTAAATTGAATGTAAGTTAACGATCTGAATTACTTTTAATGTTGAGTTGGATGAGAAGGAACTCCTATGGGTCACCATTACAACGGGCCACAAAAGAAGTCACCCTTGGCTGATCCTTTTAATGCACTTTGGTACCAAATTAAAACAAATCCACTCCTCAGCATAACAATTTGCTTATCAGCAGGTCTTCCGTTTGGAAACAAGACTGAAGCAATCTCAGAGCAGCTCTGAGTCTGCCTTATTGGACTGGATGTTTATGTGCTTAAAACAGGAATCACCTCACAGATTCTACCAATACATGGTACGTATTCTCACATAGAGCAAAAGTAGCCAACTTTTCTGGGCCAAAAAATTTGAGACCATACATATGCACACCTGGCACCTCTACCTAATGCTGGAGGGTAGCCAATTACAAAATATCCACTTATTGGATGGCACACTGATAAAATTGTCCCTTGACAATTTTCTAGCCCTGGAGAATTTCACTTTTAGGGATACTTTGAGGTAAGGAAGGAGGAGGTGGGCATATTTCCAGGCAAAGCATTTGATGTAACTATTCATAAATAGATGATAGATAGATAGATAGATAGATAGATAGATAGATAGATAGATAGATAGATAGATAGATAGATAGATAGATGATAGATATTTTTCTACTAATGCTGGAATCCAGAAGCATTCTCTTCATTAAAGATGAAAGTTGGCACTTTAGCAGCATATCAACTTCCCATTATTTTTAATGCCCCTCAGCTAGATATATCACATGTCAGCAAAGAAACTTCATATGTAGAAACCCTCAGCCTGAGGAAATCAAGTCTTGGTTGGAAAATTTTCAGGATCTTGGTAGAATGTTACCAACTTTTAATTTGTAGGAAGGGGATTAAAAATTAGACAATAATCTAAAGAGTAAGTTAATGGTCTTCCTTTCATCATCAGCACGTGCCATTGTGAAAATCACCAAAAGTTTTCCTAAGAATAACTTTGAATAAAATTCAATCAAATCAAAACAAATTTTATTTCGATGTTTTAATTTGGAAACAACAGAATAAGTTGGAAGGGACCTCAGAGGTCTTATAGTCCAACCCTCTGTTGAAGGAGACCCGATGTCATTTCAGACAAATAACTGTCCAATCTCTTCTTAAAAAACTCCGGTGTTGGAGCACCCATAACTTCTGGAGGCAATCTGCTGCACTGAGTAATTGTAACTAAGGATATTTCTCCTCAGTTCTACGTTAATTTTCTCCTTGATTAGTTTCCATCTATTGCTTCTCGTTCTGCCCTCAGGTGCTTTGAATGCCTCGACTCCCTCTTCTTTGTGGCAGCTCCTGAAATATTGCAACATTGGTATCATGGCACCCATAGTCCTTCTTTTCATGAAACCAGACATACTCAGTTCCTGCAACTGTTCATGTTTTAGCTTCTAGTCCCCTAATCATCTTTGTTGCTCTTTTCTGTACTCTTTCTAGAGTCTGAACGTATTTTCAACATACAAACAGAACAGGGCTCTTCAAAAACATACAAGAATTGGCAATTAAGTTTCCAAAGTCTCTATCAAAAACTGCATCTCACCAGCATGAATTGTACTTCCAGTTATAGAGAATTCTGCGATTATTGGCATTGGTGCGTGTGCTCCCAGACATTTTTGGGTTGTCCTGGCTCCTGTCAACTGCCTGGACTGGATAACTTCCTGCAGTTTTCTTGGCAAGATTCTTTAGAAGTGGTTTGCCATTGCCTCCTCCTTCCTAGTGCTGAGGGTGACTGGTACAAAAACAACAGACTATTGTGGTCCACCAGCAGTCTGCAGAACTGGCAGCGGAGTTGGACAGTGAGGAATCTGGGGAGGACAATGGGCCAGTCCTGGAGTCTGGGGAAGGCCTGGATGAGGGCTCTGCGTCAGAGGCAGAGATGGGGCCAAGACCATCTGGGAGCGATGTGTGGACTCCGGAGCCTACAGAGGCAGACAGCAGAGAGGCAGAGGAACAGGAGGAGCCTGTTCCTAGTGCACGCGTGTGAAGTGGTGCCAGAAGGCAAGAGCAGCTAAAGCAAAAAGGATGACTTGGGAGTAAGGCCAGATGATTGGCCTCTCCCATAAGGTTTAAAAGAGCAGCAATGGCTCTTGGGCTCTTTGTAGGAAAGCAACGTTGCTACATTTGTTTCTTGTTGGTGTCTCTTGTTTCTGAACTTCATGGGGCTTTGCCAGAAAAGGCTTTGGCAGGGTGCCAAAGAAGACAAAGGTTTGTGATAAGGCTAAAGGATTTTTTTCTGCAGGACTTATTTTGAAATTAATTTGGATTAAGCCAAGAATGAAGCAATTCTCAGCTGTTCTAATAAAATATGTTTGTTTAGGACTGATTGTGTCTGGTAATAATTACTTAGGCCTAGGTCACAACACTGACTTGATCAGTACCCAAGGAGAGATTAGAACTCACAGCCTCTTGGTTTCTAGTCTGATGCCTTGTCCACTATCCCAAATTGTCTCTCTATCATTATTCAAGATGGGCCTGTGAAATAATTTGATTGCCGCCATCATTAAAACTACAGGCAGGTCATAAAACTGCATTGTATTCCTACCAAAATTCAAAACAAAACTAGAAATGTTTTATTATACGTCGCACAGAATGATAGATGTGTGAAAATGCAAGTTATGGAGTAAATGCCTTTCAAAATTATGTGCATTTCATGGATTTGTTAGGACATGAGGGACCTTATATTGAAATCTATCCACTTGCTGTGGATCCAATTATTCTTGGGATATTAAGTCCAGTCTTAACAATGCTCCTGAGTACAGCTTTACTATATTTTACCCTCTGAACACAAGATACAATACCACCGATTGCTTCAATATTTTAATTCTCAGCTGGGTAGATTCACATTATGTCAAAAAGAAAATAAAGATGTTTATCTACAAGGTTTGCATCATGATCCAAGCATATTCCAAAGAAAAATAACGCAACAGAATCCACTTTTTTTTCTGCACAAAAGAAAGCAGTGTCTTCTTTAATGAAAACTCAAAAACGCACAAACCGTTGATTTAGTAGGTCATTTTTATAACATACATTTGGTTTCAATTTGTCCAAGGCACCTGTAAAAACATTTGCTGGTGTGAAACAGAATGGATTGTGGTCCTTTTGAGTGATTTGGGTTGAGAAAAATAAGTCTGCTTATTTGTCCTCAATTGTGAGTTGTAGGAAGGTGTGCTGCAGTTGCGTGCTTTTCAAAACTTGGAAAACTTCCGGTTTATCAATCCTAACACAATACTGCCAATATCTTTAAAGGGGGAGAATTGCATAGATTTGTTCTGTTTCTCAAAACTACAAACAATGCCTTCAAAATATGTAATACTGGATAACAGCGAACATTGCTTGCCTTTTAATATTTTAAGTTCAGAGGAATTTGAGCACTTGACGAATATGGGAAAGCTATTCCGTTAGAATTTCTATGAATGTAAAAAAATGAAGTTTCAAGTCAATATTATACAGGCAGGATGCAGGGCAGAGTAAAATCACATTTGCTGTTCTGGAACTGCCTTAAAAAGGATTACATAATAAGTGGCCAAGACTTAAGAATACGTGAAGATGAAGAATAATACCGGTTCAGCAAAAACAGGAGAAGAAGCCTGAATATTTTGTTTTGAAACGATGCCGTCAGTGTCTATACAACAATATCTCTGGCTTTGGAGAGAACCAAAGAAGAACTCGATGCAAGTTCAGTTTGAGTTTTAACGTTTCAATGATAACGTTTTGAAGATCAACGGCTGTCCCGTATTCTCCCAAGTCAGATGACTTTCAAGATCACGCAAGCTAGGATCTCTTCGTTGAAGAGGGATTAAAAAACACTTTTACAAAAGTTACGATCGATGTGAATACAACAAATACAAATAACGGTATCAAAACATGCTAAAAAGAGCTGGTTCCCGTCTACCTTTTGCTACACAGAACAATTGCACCGTTAAGGACTGAGCTGTTCTCACAACTTCCTCATTTCATACCCCTGCTGTTTCCCCAAAACTATTTTTTTTAAGTTGAATCGGCAATCTCTTAACTCTGCTCATCTAATGCCACCCACAAGGTTACATATTAATTTTATTTTTTTTGCACTCTCTCATAGCTCTAAAGTGGGATGCAATTTCAGAACCTCAATGCCCGCTTGCCTTGCCTTGCCTTCCTTCCTCTCTGAGACACACAACAATTATTATACAGATCATTCCTTCCATGATCTCCCCAAATAAGAATGCAAAAAATAAGTGTGAGAAATACTCCTGTGCCAAGACCTTACTTGGGATGTATTTTGACAATGAAGTAAAGGTATTTTCCATCCACCCATTTCTCCTGGATGCTCAGACAGAATTTTTCTCTTTTCTGCCTTGGAATCTGTCCGTTTTATAACATTCGCAATCCATTATTCGGTGTACTTGATTAAGAAAGAATTCAATAATTTAAAACATTGAAGCATTTTCAACACTAAAGGATTTCCTTCCCTCTTCTCCAAGCAGTGCAATGCTTTCCGTGCACCTCTGGAACGCACAATAGAGAGGCCATCAAAAGAATTTCTTTGCTGCTGCTTCTTGCTGACTCCTGTAGACACAACAGAAAGAGAAATCCATTAGCTCAACTGACTTTAGAAAGCTTTTTGTCTGCCTCAATAAGTGACTCTTTCAGAACCAGGAATGCTCTGGAATTCAGATGGGGGAGACAGAGCAGCCCCACCAAAAGCTTCTTGGGCTGAATGTGGCCTTTTTAGTACTTTAATCTGAAATAATTAAGCTCACTACAGTCTTCAAGATCTCCGAACCAACCTAAGGCTAACTGCTGAAATAAGATTAACAATTACTTCAGATCACAGTGAAGTGACTGACAGAAGCAGAGCCATTTAGACCAATATTATTTCCCACCGAATACCTTATAGTGAGAAACTAATAATTAAATTAGATTGACGTAGTAGGCCAGGAGCACATTGGCTCACATGGGTAGGACGCTGGGTTGGAGGTTAGCAAACCAGTGTTCAAGACCTGAGTGCTGCTGTGGGACAGCGTGAGCTCCTGTCCTTTGTTCCAGCTCCTGCCGGGGACATGAAAGGTGTCCCCTCAACCCCAGGAACAGCTAATGCTTTCAACCCATAAGCGTCTCGGTGCTTAAGATACGCATGCAATGCGACATATAAGGAACGTACTCTATCCATTTTGTGTTGCAAAAGGAAAATACCTCACAGAAGGGATTGGAAAAGACGGTGCTTAATTTTTCCTTGCAGGCGTTTACAAAAAGTCATTTAGTTGCCAGTAGAAGAGAGTATTTGTAGCTGAGGGTTGAACAGTGGGGGTCCTTGGTGCTCTCAGAGCTTAGTTGTTTTCTTGCAGATGTTTTATTACCCAACTAAGTCACCTGCTCAGGTAATAAGTCATCTGTAAGTAAACAGCCAAGCACAGAGAGCACCAAGGACACATTTCTACGTCAATCTTTCCTCAAGGAGCACTAGGTGGCTTATTTAATATTTTGTCGTCTCAAGTTTTATTCACGTAACAATATTATATTGAAAGCTATGCGAAGAAAGATTTGCTTCATCATCGGGACTTTTACCCAGACCACCACCCCCCCGGGTCCAAATTCAGCTTATTCAGTTCAATCCCCCCCCCAACCAGAAGCCTCTCCCCGCTTTGACCCCCATATTTAAGACTTAAGAAAGGAGGGGAGGGAGAAATGATTAGAGGACAACACTTATGCATTTCCATGACAGCAAAAGAGCTTAAAATCTTGTCCACCCTGTCTCTTTTTCTACACCTTTGGGAATGCAGATTTCAAGACTGCTAAAGAGCCGTGGTGGCGCAGTGGTTAGAATGTAGTACTGCAGGCTACTTCTGCCGACTGCCTGCAATTTGGCAGATCGAATCTACCAGGCTCAAGGTTAACTCAGCCTTCCATCCTTCCGAGGTGGGTAAAATGAGGGCCCAGATTGTTGAAGGCCATATGCTGACTCTGTAAACCGCTTAGAGAGGGCTGTAAAAAGCATTGTGAAGCAGTATATAAGTCTAAGTGCTATTGCTATTGCTAAAGTGTGTGAGAACCAAGTATTTCCTCAATGAGGGAGTGTTTTGGTGAGGACAGGTTCTTGTGGTAAGTTCCCCAAAACTTCAAGAGTGGGCTTTAAATCTTTAAATTACATTTAAATAAATTTAAATAGCAAAAAAGACCGAAAAGGATCCTAAATAGTTACATGTGACAATGAGAATGTGAATTATAAGGTGTTTTTTTTTTTAAAAAAATGCACTTTTAAAAATTCCTAAACATTTATATAGCGAAGACTCCACAAACATAACAACAAAAGTGCATTTGTGTCAAGGCACCAGCATCTTAAACCCATTGGTTTCAGGGATAAGCAGCATCTCTCTCTGTGTTTCTTACAATTTAATTTTATGTGCCTCAAGACATTTTTAGGGCTTGCTTAGAACAGACACACATTCATTTCTGAGCCAGTCATTCAGTTCTATTCCTCAAGGCTCCTCCCAGTTTGCAAGGTATGTTCAAGTCGACACTCACCTGTACATGATGTAACTAATAAAGAGTAGCGTCTGGAATGCTACAAATATAAAGAAGTGTGTTGTGGATAAACATGATGGAAATTGTGGCAACTCTGGACATTTGGGTTTGTCATTCGATGGCTGAAAAACAAACATGATGATGAATTGATTTTTCAACAAGCTGAATCTATGAATGTACTCAAAATCATTTTCATTGAAATAATTTTCTTTCATGTGGCCTTCTTTTGTGCCAGGGCAACCAGGGACTTCTCTCATGTGCCAGCAGGGACAAAACCAGTACAAATGAACTGCCCTTCCATCCAGGGCCTTCTTTCGTGAAAGGAGGCCTTTGGTGAGGTGCAAATGTGGGAAGCATTGCAATTACTATTGCAGTATTACAGGATTGCAGTACTAGGGATTCGAACTGCCAACCTTTCTGGTAGAAGCAGATAGCCAAATGCAGTCATAAATGAAGGATGTTGGAGAGAAATTGGCCAAGCTGGGGGAGGAGTCAAATGGGGAATTAGTCTGGAATTCCTATGTGGGCACAAGAGAGCAAAGTCTACTCCTCTCCCTTGAATGCCATTGAACCTTATCTAGCTTTATCCAGGTATAAACCATCGGTCTGAGAAGATTCCTGTGTTACAATAAATAACTGCAATCATGTAATTAAAGCCCTCTGCCATTTTTGCAATTAAACGGGGGCAGGGTTTTCCAGTCTCAGTCATCACGTTGACTTTTGGGGACACCTTTCCTCCCCCCTCCCCCCCCCCAAAAAACCTAGGACAGAAAAAACGATAGATACCATGTTCCTCTGGACTAAATGCTCAATATCCCTCTTTACGATATGGAGATGTTCCTTAATGTCGTTGAAATGCTGTGTGGTTTCGTAGATCCCACCAGAGGAAGCTGGGTGGTGCTGAATGCCAGTGACTAGACGCAGAGTTTCCCCCATGGAATTTCTGGAAAGAGAGTCAAGAATGCTCACATAAGAGAGGCCATTTAATGCACCCGAACTTTAAAAATAAATACCTATTTTTTGGAGTATAAGGCGCACCTTAGTTTTTGGGGAGGAAAATAGGAAAAAAAAATTCTGGCTATGAGGTATTCATCTGGCTAGTGTCCTTAGCCTGGTCAGCTTCAGCACATTAGTTCGCTGGTTGTGAGCGTGCGCGATCCCCGCAGCCTTAAACGGCTCTCAAACAGAGTGTTTGGAGGCTGAAAATGCAAGGCGCAGAGCCCAAAAATGCAAGCCATTGTCTGTGCCAATCTCTGCAGCCAGGAAGAAGATGCGCCAAGGCTGAAGAGTGGGGGCCGGCGGGTGAGTGGGGCTACATTCGGAGTATAAGACACACCCAAAATTTCAACCTCCTTTAGGGGGGAAAAAGTGTGTTTTATACTCCGAAAAATATGGTATATGTCCAACATAAACTGAGCTGAACTGCCTCTTGAATCCACAGAACCAATTAAATGGAACATCCGAGTTAAAGTTCGACATTAGCTGAGACAGAAAGATCTCAACTAAAAACATAGATTTTTAAAAAACAAATTCTAAAAATTTAAAGTTCAACTTTATTTAAAAATAAAGTTCCACATTAGTTGAGATAGAAAGATCTCAACTAAAAATACAGATTTTCTAAAAAAAAATTGCTTGAAAAACTGAACTGAACTGCCTCTTGAACCCACAGAACTGTACGTATAAAGGAAACAAATTAAAAGGAACATCTAAGCTAAAGTTCCACATTAGTTGGGACAGAAAGATCTCAACTAAAAATGCAGATTTGCTTAAAAAAATTGCTAAGCGTTTATAGATAATAACCAGCTTAAATAATAGGGTGGTTTTTTTTTCTGATGAACTCCAGTATCCAAAAACGTATAAAGACCAATGTTTTGAAAAATAACAGCCAAACAGAATACTTTGGGCATAAGTATAATTGGAGTTGAATAAAAGCTGTTATTGTATAACCATAATTATACTTTTGTAACAAAATATACTGCACAAGAATTTGATAATTTACCAAGTTATTAATCTAAGGAAATGTCATGTACTTTTCAGAGGTTTTAATTTTCTATGGAAATTTATAATCAGGGTAATTATTACTTTTCTTAAAAAACATGGGGAAAAATGACTTGAAGAAAATTGTATTGGTTTGTAGATGTAAATATATAATTTTTTAAAATCTCAGACATTGTTTAAAGGTCCCAGTGAGTTTGTGAGAAAAGATAGACACAGGAAGAATTAATAACAATTTAAGCTACATCTAGCTTTTCATTACCTAAATTATCATTATTACCCAATGATATGGAATTTTGCTTTCTTGGCTTTCAGCTTCATCCCTGGATTTGTCATTTATTTTCTCCCCCAAAAGCAAGTGACCAAGTAAAAAAAAAATCACTATGGGCACAGTTAGTATATTACGTATTTTTAAAATCCTTTTGACATCGTAGCAGAGACTTTTTTATTTTTACTGTTGGATTTCCTAGGCTAAACAACCAGGGATATCTCTTAAAATTTGCAATATAAAAATATGCAGGGGAAAAATGACAGTCAGTGTGCTTTTATACACAGTATTAAAACTTTTTGCTTAGGTTGCTTAAGATCCAATTGATCTTATTGTTGAATTGATCAATTGTTGAAAACTTCAGAGGAAACTCATCTTTCCAATCTGATCAGAATGCTGGAAAAACTGCAGCTGTAAGACTCTGAATCTGATGGGGAGAGTGTGGGTTGTTTTTTTAAAAAAAATCTTTCCAGGACACAGTAGTATTTTTGTATAACGAATGGTACTCAGCTTGCATCTTCAGCATTAAAGACTGCAAGACACATAATAGAGTTTATTATCCAACCCTTGCCCAACTGGGTCATCACTTCGGAGATTGTTCCTAAATAGAGAAATTGTGGGTTGATTTTTGACTCCCTGAGGGAAGCTGACAGAGAGTATTTTCCTTTCCTTTCCTTTCCTTTCCTTTCCTTTCCTTTCCTTTCCTTTCCTTTCCTTTCCTTTCCTTTCCTTTCCTTTCCTTTCCTTTCCTTTCCTTTCTTCCTCTCCTCTCCTCTCCTCTCCTCTCCTCTCCTCTCCTCTCCTCTCCTCTCCTCTCCTCTCCTCTCCTCTCCTCTCTCTCCTCCCCTCCCCTCCCCTCCTCTCTTCTCCGGCCCTCTCCCTGCTTTCTCTCCTCCCTCCATTCTCTCTTTGTGAAATCACTGCTCAGAAAGTCCTCGCTTAATTTTCACCGCATAAAATTCAGTTTTGGAAGGAAAAGTTAATACATGCTCTCTGACTATATCCATAAAACACCCTGAAACTAGTACCGGTATAAAATAGCCGGAGGAAATGCATGCTGGACAAGCACTCCAAAATACAACAGCTCAGGAGCCATCTTTTCTTCAGCAAGAAAACCAGAACTTAGTCAAATCGTTATCTCAACCTCTCCTCCAACTTCAATAAATTTCAACCCACAGATGTTCTGATGCAAAGATGGTAGATACCAGAGGTTCCTATCCTCCTTTCACTCCATCATAATATGTTATATGACTTTGTTTACCCATGCACTGCAACAAGGACCTCAAATGCATTTGCTACATTGGTAAGAGTCATTTAAAGAAACAAACAAACACTCTTGTATATGGATAGGCCATCAAAGAATAAACAGAAAGTGTGGAATTTCAATGAGCAAAAAAGGGAACTATCGTATCATTTGGTGTATAAAAAGCACCCTCCCCCCAAAAAGTGGGTGGAAATGTCTATGCATCTTATACAGCGAATGTTGTCGAAGCCTTGCCCACCCGCCGGCCCCCACCCTTGGGCCTCTGCCTCCCAGCAATTTACCTCCTTGCAGCAAACAGCCTGGTTAGCTTCAGCACAGCCTGATTTAACACGAGGAGCTGATTGGCGGTTGGATCGGCTTCCCAGAATACTGCCTATCAGCTGTTCCAGGCTGCAGGAATCACCACCGCCTGTCACCACCATCCATCGCTGCTGCTGTCTATCACTGCCTCCAAGCACCCCGTTTTCAGCCACCAAGCATTCTGTTTTTGGTCTGTTCCAGGCAACGGGGATAGGTGGCATCGGCAATGATCCCTGCCGCATGGAACGGGCCAAAAACGGGACGTGTGTAGGCTGAAAATGGGGTGTGCGGAAGCAGCAATGGGCGGCAGCAGTGATGGATGGCATTGAGTAGTTCACACCTCAACAACAATCTTATATAATAATGTGAAACCTGTTGGACATAAGCTGGTATATTATGTCTTTCACATACGAATCCTTACTTCATTTCCCCAACTTGTCTCAGAACCTCTTCTTGAGTTTTTATGATATTGTCAAGTTCTAACTGGGAAGCCTGTAAAAAAATAGAAAAGAAACAGAGAATAGAACTGTTAGTGAAAAGGACAAAACTGTCAAAAGACAGAATTGTGACCTGTGTAACATGTGTGCCAACAATATACCTGTCCTTGATGGCTAGGAATATTTGAGCCTCTTTTGGAAATCTCTTCTGTTACCGCAGCGACGTATCTTCTCTGTTCATCCAGAATCATGTCTAATTGCCTGTTGAGCTGTTTTATTTCCAGGTGAATTCGATTTTGGCCTTCGAAGATCTGTCTCAGCTCACGATCACTCACCGTCTCAAAGATATCTTCCACTTTAAAACAAAACCACACATGTGGGACACCGTCTCAAATGATTCCAACATAACTGCATATAAACATATACTTAACCAATTGCTGTATTTTGATGTGAGTTTAACTAAGGTGTTCTCAGTAACACACACAAGCCAGAGGGAAGCCCCAAAGCAGTTCTAAATAAGATCTGTCTACTTGAGATGTTTCGTTAATAGCATTAGGCCTATACACATCTGTGCCTGAAATAAATCCCATTTATGAGTCAGTGAAGTTAAAAGCACTTTGGTCCAGGTGAGTGGATGAAGAATTTCAATTTCAAAAGAAAGATAGGGTGGGTGAAAAATGGGGGGGGGGAGGGTTGAATGGGTCACGCATGCATGTGCAGGGCGCATTGAACTATGGGTGTGGGTACACACGTGTGCAAACCCCCTGCACTCCCCTGGTTTTGGACACACGACGGCAAAACGGTTAGCCATCACTGTGCTAAAGGAACTGGTGCGTATAGCAGATTGAATGCACTGCAAAGCAAAGTTCATTTCTTCATTTTCCCCTCTGTATTCCCTTGTGAAAATCATAGAACTACAGGATCCTCTAGTCATTCTCACATGGACTGTCTAGGAAGAATCTTGTTTGCCAACAGACCAGAAAGAACGCCCATTTAGAAAAGCAATTCTTTCAATGAAGACTTGGCTTTCTACATCGAGTTGATCACTTGACTACTTACTTGGCTGGCCTTGCATGTCCGGATGTTCTTTCTTAAATTCCTCTTTCTTTTTGTCCAACTCTTGCTGGAAATGCTGAAACTCTTCTTGATATTTCTCTTTGTCCTTTTCAGCAATGTCTGCATCTGGTGGAGGCTATGAAATCAATTCTGAGTAAAAAGGCATCCTAAAATTTGACAAGCACTATTGGCATCAGGCACTCCGTTAACATTTTGGGGCTTCCGAGGAACAGTTCGAAGAAGCTGAATGGGCTCATACGCGCTACCTGTTTGCCTTTATGTAAAGGGAACTATGAGGCAGTATTCCCAGATTGTTACCTCTTATTTCCTGCCAGACTTTATCCTGTCGCTTGTGAGATGAGAAAAGTCTGAAGCAGGATGTTTGTTTTACCCATGCTATTTCATATTCTGCTGAACCAAGCCTCTTAAATGCATAAGAAGTGTACAGAGTTCTTGAATTACAACCATAATTATTATTATTATTATTATTATTGGTTAATCTGTAGTGAGATTCACAGCCTTTGAGGCTGTTTAATAGCTCAGCAGCTCGAGTCCTAACCAAGGACCTAGGAACTGTTAAAATATCGTCGGAGGATGTAAGCTGTTCCGAGTAAGGTGGTTTTTTGTAGAGTCAAAATGTTCAAGTCTGGTAAATTTAGAATTTCTAAATAGCGGGGTAGCCCTTTGGGTATTGCTCCAAGGGCTCCAATTACAATCAGGACAACACACAATTTCTTTTTCCACCATCGCTTAACTTCAATTTGCAATTTGCAAGTCCCGATACTTGCTGCTTATCTTCAATCCGTGCATCACCCTGCACGGTCATATTGCAATGTCAATGAACCATACTTTTTTCTTTTCAACTACTGTTATGTCAGGTTGTTGTGGACCAAGTGCCTATCAGTCTGAATCCTAAAGTCCCAGGCATCATCATCATCATCATCATCATTATTATTATTATTTATTCAATTTGTATACCGCTCTTCTCCAATTTGGACTCAGGGCGGTGCACAGCCAAGAATAAAAAAATATCAATACAAAATTTAAAATCATTAAAAGAATTACACAGCTTTGGCCCACAATTTAAAACAATCCAACTAAAACCCAATTGACACTTAAAAAACTACAAAAACACTAAAAAAAAAGGTGTGTGTGTGTGTGTTTACGCCAGACGTGCTTGATGGAAAAGAAAAGTTTTTAGGGCATGGCGAAAGGCCCGGAGATCTGGTATCCTTGGTATCTCTGGGGGCAAATCGTTCCAGAGGGCAGGTGCTGCCACAGAGAAGGCCCTCCTCCGGGGGATTGCCAGCCGACATTGCCTGGCTGACGGCACCCTGGGGAGTCCCTCTCTGTGGGAGCGTACTGGCCGATGGGAGGCTGTCGGCGGCAGAAGGCGGTCCCTTCTAATGGAGGCCTGCAGAGATTCTCAGTCATCCAGGTCACTGTTGTCCCAAAGGTGCTTTTTCAGGAGGTAACTGGACTTTCTGGTTTTTTGTTTTTTTTTCCTTTGAAGATGTTTCGCTTCAACCTCTCTAAAAGGATGCAAAATGACCAGCTGTCTGCACGGAATATAAATCCTTCCGTTCCCCACTATCCTGTCAGAGCTGAAGAAGCTTCTTGGATGAGAAGCGAAACGTCTTCAAAGAAAATAGAAGAAAGTCCAACTGCTTCCTGAAAAAGCACCTTTGGGAAAACCATAATGGAGCCTAGCCATCACAGTCATAACTCATAATGGTCGTAAAATGGGTGGCCGCACGATTAAGCAAATCAGCCTGGTTGATATGTGAATGCTGTGGTCATTAAGCAAACCAATGCTTTGCTATGGGTGCCAAAAACGGGAACTTAATGCTGGTTTTCAGGAAAATGGTCATAAAATGTGGCCATATGACTGCAGGATGCTGTAAATACAGCCCTAGTGCTTTAAGCGGCCTAGTGCTCTAAGCGCAATTATGTACCGGAAATGAGGTCATGGGGGGGGCACCCCAAAGGAGCTTTTTCAGGAGGCAACTGAACTTTCTGGTTTTTCTTTTTGAAGACTTTTCGCTTCTCATCCACGAAACTTCTTCAGCTCTGACTGGATGGTGGGGAATGGAAGGATTTATGTTCCTTTCGTTTGCATCCTTTTAGAGAGCTTGAAGCAAAACTTCTTCAAAGAAAAACAAAAACACACATCAGAAAATCCAGTTGCCTCTTGAAAAAAGCAGCTTTGGGACAACCATGACCTGGATAACTGAGAACCTCCAAGGACATCATGGGGGGATGATGACTGTCAGAACTTTGGATCTGGGTCATAACTCCCCCACCACCCGGTAGGTCCGTCAGAACTTCAAGCAGCTGGGTAAGTGACCGATTGTAAATCCAAGACTACCAGTCTGTGCACAGAAAAGGCTCCTCACTTCTGATCTGATGCTTTAGTGCCAAGAAAAAGCAGGGTCAACAAGGAAGATGAAACGAGGAGGTGCGGTCTGGGTGACTAAAGCTTCATTCTCCTCCTTCTGGGAACATAATTGTGTGATGATGACTGCCTGAATATGGTTAAAGAACTGCTAGTACTAACTTTCATTTTTGACCTCTCTAATCTTCCATGTTTTCCTGGCGAAATTAAAAAAGATGGAAAGACCACAAAACTTATACTGCAAGCCTATAATTCCATCAGAAATCTAGAATTAGCCTGCTTTTTTTTAAAAAAGATAATTTTTCTAAAAAGGAAAGATACTGTACTCAAAGATTCAACATAGCTGATTTGTAGATTACTGAACTGTAGATTACTATACTGTTTTATTGAGAATGCTCGCTCTGCATATACTTAGTGAGCATGCAGAGCAAATATATAATCCAAAGATACCTACCGTCATTTTGCCAGGCTCTGTCAACTGAAATGTCAAGAATGACAAGACATCATGGTCATCTAGATAAAAAAATCAGAAATGTGTCAAAAGAATTAGTCTACATTATGCTAACTCAGTAGAATGACTTAGCAATCTAAAAAACATCTTATTTCACGCATTATCAGGCTGGGAACACACAGGCCAACATTAGGAATGTTGGGTAAATGTTTGTCTATGGCCAAAATTGGCAACACCCCTTCATTAACTGTGGACTAATAAAATGGGATCCACATCGAACAACAGCAAGTAAATGTGAATTAACTTTCACTCCTCATTCTAGCAACTATGCTTTTCTAACCATATGGGAGGAAATTTATGCCTGAAGATAGATACATAGATAGATAAATGTCCAAACCAGTTGTGCGTATTTATCACAAGGTTGCATTGGATAAAAAGCAGAAGGTAAGGAGACAAAGGAGTTTCCTACAATTCTAGGTTCAATAAATTATTTGGCAGACCTTGTACACCGATTTAAAAAATTGCTCAATCACAAGGGCAGATTCTAGTTCTCTGTAGATTTAAAGGTGAATTTCAAATATTGGTCATCCAAAATACCTTATGGTCTGGATTTCAGCCATGGCATTTCCTTTTCATTTGAGAAGTTAAGTCAAACACTTTGATTCAATGTTTCTTAACCTTGGCTATCTTAACATGTTTGGACTTCAGCTCCCAGAATTCCTCAGACAACATTGCTGGTTGGGGAATTCTAGGAGTTGAAGTCCAGACATCTTAAATTGGCTATAAAGGTTATACCGGTGCATAACTGGGTTCCAAGGTATCACTGCTGCTTTGGGTTTACATTCCTCTAAACCGCAGTCCTCTCTACGAGATCCATGGAACAATGACTCGGACACATTTGAAAGCAGTCTGAGATATTAATGGACATTGAAAAGAAGAGGGAATTCTTTTTCTGAGAATACCCAGTCCTTTAAACACACCCTAAATTGAGATTAGGGTGTGGCTGAAAAGGACACGTCTGTCATCTACCTGGTGGTAAACAAGTGCCAAGAGGACAATGGCTTGATCCCATACACTTAGTCTACTTAATTTTTGTGTTGCCATCCAGAAAGACGACCATCTTTGTGCCAGTGTCAGGGATTTTTTTTAACAGATATTAAATCTGCAGGCATTTTGACTTTATCTATCCCAACGAGAGAAATCATTTCCTGGGCAAAATCATCAAAGGGGAGGTAACCTGAATAGTAAAATCACCTGCGAGGCCACCCGTTGCTGCAGAGATGCCAAAGTAACCCTGAAGAGGCAGCACCATGTTTTCAACTCTGGCACAAAACTCATAGTCTTCTTTGTCTGGAGTAAAGCCATTGTTTATTAATACCTTGGAAGAAAAGAGACAGAGATGAAGTCACTTGATACAGAATTAGGCCAATTGTCCAACCTTTTGGCTTGCCTGGGCTGCACAGGTGTTACAGGTGTTTGGTCTACCTTATATGCAGCTCTATCATTCCTCTCTATTATACTTGTTTCCTATATCCCATTGCCACTCTAGGATTCATCTCCATTGTTCCTGTGATGCATTTCCTGTTTCTGTTGTATTACTCACTCTCTAATAAAATGGTTTCTGTACAGTGATGGCCTGTAGCGTGCTTACTTACTCTACATGAAATAGCACAGAGTAAAGAGGAATTGTCTTGGATGGCAATATGAAATATATAATATATAGTTAATGTATATAAATATAAAGAGCCGTGGTGGTGCAGTGGTTAGAATACAGTACTGCAGGCTACTTCTGCTGGCTGCCGGCTGCCTGCAATTTGGCAGTTCAACTCTCACCAGGCTCAAGGTTGACTCAGCCTTCCAGCCGATGGCCTCCCACCGACCAACACACTCCCACAGAGAGGGGCTCCTCAGGGTGCCGTCAGCCAAGCAATGTCGACTGGCGACCCCCAGGGGGAGAGCCTTCTCTGTGGGGGCACCTGCCCTCTGGAATGAACTGCCCCCAGGGATATGTACGATCCCCGACCTGCGTACCTTCTGCGTAACTTAACAAGCTGGACTAGCTTGACAAGAATTTGGACTGGGTGTTTTTAAATTTTTGTGTTTTTAAAATTGTGGGGCCAAAGTGTTTAATTTGTTTTAAACTGTTTTTAAATTTTGTATGCAATGTTATTTTATTGTGGCTGTGCACCGTCCTGAATCCTTTGGGAGAAGGGCGGTGTAGAAATTTAATAACAAAATTTTAAAAAAATCCTTCCAAGGTGGATAAAATGAGGACCCAGATTGTTGAGGGCAATGGGCTGACTCTGTAAACCACTTAGAGAGGGCTGTAAAGCACTTTAAAGTGGTATATTAAGTTTTAAGTGTTATTGCTATTACTAAATCACATAATGTTAAAAGTTTACAATTGTGTGGGGCCACATTACTAGCTGTCCAGGGCCGCATGCAGCCCATGGACTGCAGGTTGGACAGGATTGGTCTATGAACTGAAGAAGCTTCTTGGATGAGAAGTGGAAGGTTTTCAAGGAAAAAAACCAAGAAAGTCCAGTTGCCTTTTGGAAAAGCACTTCTGGGACGACCATGACCTGAATGACTAAGAATCTTTATAGACACTGGTCCACCTCGTTGATCTGTATGTAGCTCAGTCAGTTGAATCAGACAATTCAGGCTTTTCCAACCAGTCCTATGACCTAAAACATTTGAGTAGCAATACTAAATTATATCAGACAAACGACTTTTTTCAATTATCATCCTCAGCCAGTGTGTTATTTTAAAGTACATGAAAAATCTCTTTTTAGAAACCTTTCTACTTGGAATACTAAACGGACAATATGAAAAAGAAATAACATATTTAATTATACACATGATAACAGCAGCACGAATACTATACGCACAACACTGGAAGAGTACTGAAATACCGACAGAAGATAGGGTAATTAGCAAAACCATGGAATGTGCAGAATTAGACAAACTCACCAAGGAACTACAAAATAGGGAGGAACATGTTTACTACTTAGTATGGAAAAGGTGGTATTGTTGGTTGGAAAATAGAAAAGGGAAAAAGGGTTAGGAAGTAAATTGAATTACCAAATACAGAAAGAGGAAAACAAAGTACATATACAAGTCAATAATAAACCAGAAAGATAGATAGAAATAAGAAAAGAGTTAAATCATGAAATAAGATTACAGACTACAGTTGCGATAATTTGGATAAATATTTGAATTTGTGTTTATATGTTTATATGTTTTGTATGTTTTACTGTTTTACTGTTTTGTTTAGTCTGTATATATAAATAAAAATTGAAAAAAAAAAAAAAGAAAAATCTCTTTTGTCCTCCAAGATAAAATGGTCCGTTTCTGGGTCTCAAGCTTTGCGCCTTGGGACTGAGAATACAATTTCATTTTTCATTTATTAGAAATATTTATTTCTTTTCAGCACATAAACGCCAGCGGAGGTCGACCACTTACACTTTATTCATTCAAAAAAGCAACTGCGAACCATTTCATTACAGGTTTTCAAATTGGAGGCAGTTCATATAACTTATTTTCCTATGCTGCAGGACCCCAATTATTTATCTCTCTGCCAAACTTTAAACAATGCAAAGAACATTCCACAAGTTCTGAAAGATCTTAATCAATTGTGATACATTAGGACTGCCAGACTTCTCTTCCCAACTTCCAAAGTATACTTTTAACTCACGGGTTCCTGTTATTCAAAAACACATCATTAAATATACACACAGGAAAGTATGAGGAGAGCTGAAATTACTTACAGATAGTGTCTTCTGATAGTAAATAACCTTCGCACGGATGGGATAGGGCTTGTTACGAAAATCTCTTTGACACGATGCCAACGCTTGTGTGGACCCATCACTTCAAAACAGAAACACCTTATCAATACAAACTTAGCAGTCAGGATAATCCACAGACAAACATTAAAGGCCCATGTACATGACATACAGTAGTGGCCAAAATTGTGGAAACCTTTTGGGAAAACTGTATTTTTGAGGTTTGATGGTTAATAACACCACTTTTTTTTTCCTTGGAGTTTCAAGATAATCCTATTCCACTGCTGGAATGGCCTGGGAATAGTCCAGACCTTAACCCAATTGAAAATCTATGGCTCTGACTAAAGAAACTTGTTAGTCAGAAGCGACCCAGCAATAAAACCCAGTTAATAGAAGCAGTCATTCGATCTTGGTTTCACATGATAACAGCTGCAGAACTAAATGACTTGGTTCACTCCATGGGAGGACACTGTAAGGCCGTAATTCGTGCTAAAGGTTACCCATCTAAGTATTAACTGACGTGATAATTTTTGTATATCTCGTTTTTTCTACGTGTTTCACTTTTCTTCTTTATACTGTAATTTGCTATTCTAATAGCAAATCCTTCATAAAAGTTATTGCATTACATTCTTGATTAGATTATCTTTCCATTGATATATAATTTTATGGTACCATTCCAAAAAAAAGTGGTGCTATTAGCTAGTTTTAGAAAATACGCTTTTTCCAAAAGGTTTCCACAATTTTGGCCACTACTGTATGGTCCAACTGAATAGTATAAAATAGAAGCCATCTATAAGTAGTCTATGATTTATGACCATAACTGGGACTAGAATTTCCACTTTTCCTTTTTGCCATGATTGCAGTTGTTCACCGAATCCGTGGTCATTAAGTGAATCTGGTTTGCCCCATTGACTTTTGGGAACCTGCTGGTAAGGTCACAAATGGTGATCAGATGACTTTGGGACATCTCAACCATTATAAAAACATGTCAGTTGCCAAGCACCTGAGTTTTGATCATGAGACATTAAGGATGCTACGATGGTCATAAATGTGAGGACTGGTCATAAGTAAGTTTTTGCAGGGGTTTTTTTTTTGGTTGTTAACTTTGAATGGTCACTTAGTGAATGGTTGTAAGTTGAGGACTACTTGTATTCAATGAATAAAAAATACAATTTCACCAAACAACACCTTAACCCATGACTGAAATGCTTACTATAATCTAAACCTGGATTAAGAGGAAATCTGGTCATTGTTTACTGTGGCATACGTTAGCACACATTCATCATTAAGTTGTCAGTTTTGAAACTGGAATGGATGTGGGAAGGCTCATGAAACAAATAAACAAACCTGGGAACAATGGATAAACCTTCTGAAAAGAACACTACTCCCAGAATTAACAATCTGGGCAGCTGCAAGATTATAAGCACTGGGTATGTCCTTAGTTAGACTGGCATTTCATGGCGAGGGTAGCAAAAGATTGGCATTGTGACCATACATAATGAGAAGGGGTGAAATATGAGCTGAGGAGATGGCAGAGCAGGGAATAGTGTGGCAAAGAGGAATTAAGCCTAGATTTTAAGGAGTTTGATGGGAAGGATAAAAAAGTGGGATGGAATTTCACTTTAGAGACAAGTGACAAAAATGATCTGAGCTGCTCTAGCAATTGAAGTTCTACCACTTGGACTGGGGACCAAGAAATGCATTTTCAAGCCAATTCAACTGCTCATGCTTTGGTCACTTTATGAGCGGACTACTCCAATCTGCTCTACATGGAGCTGCCCTTGAAAACCACTGAGAAGCAGTAACTGGTCTAGAACGTAGAGACCCAGGCAACCGTGGATATCCACATCATGGAACATCTTTGCTTTGCAAACTATGCTGGTTCCCAGTAGGCTTCCAGTTAACCAAAACTGCTACTTATCACCAGTATAGGGACCGGCAATCTTAGGGACCTTCTCTCTACCTGCCCATCCTGTATGCACCAGATTCCATCAGTTAATCAGTTGTGTGGTGGGACCTAGGAAGTAAATTTTATCTTTGTAGCATCTCCCCTCCAGAACAGCCTTCTCCCTGAGATTTGTCTGGCCCCCACGCTGACCATGTTTAAAAGAGCCCTTAAAATAACAGAATAACAGAGTTGGAAGAGACCTAGGAGGTCTTCTAGTCCACCCCCTACTCAGCAGGAAACCCTATACCATTTCAGACAAATGGTTGTCCAATCTCTTCTTAAAAACCTCCAGTGTTGGAGCACTCATAATTTCTGGAGGCAAGTCCTTCCACTGTTTAATTGTTCCATCAAGAAATTTTGCCTTGGTTCTAGATTGGTCCTCTCCTTGATTAGTTTTCATCCATCTCTTCTTGTCCTGCTTTCAGCTGTTTTGAAAAATAGGTTTGAATCCCCACCTCTTCCTTGTTGCAGCCCCTCAGATATTGGAACACTGCCATCATGTCTCCCCTAGTCCTTCTTTTCACTAGACTAGACATACCCAATCCCTGCAACAGTTCTTAGCCTCCAGTCCCCTAATCATCTTTGTTGCTCTTCTCGGCACTCTTTCTAGAATGCAGGAAGTCCCATGTCCTATATTGTTTTTAGAATATATTGTTTTTAGAATGGTCTTCCTTGTTCCACTCACCTGTACTTTTCTACTTGTACTTTTTAAAATAATGACTTTATTACTGTACCCCACTGAGGGCTATCATGGAGATAAGTTCATAACTTAAGAAAAGAAATAAATGAAGCGGTACTAATAGTTACGTTTCTGCAGACTCTACTTTATAACTTTCCAATTTTTCCAATCCTTGGGAATCGAAGTTATTTCTTCTATCCACTCAGCAAAAATTTAATAGATAGACATCAAATCATATCTATATATAATTATATATAAATAGATATTCTTTTTCTTCTGCAAAATGAAGATAGATCAGATCAAATGCAACTTACTTTTGATGGTCATAATGGAGCTTGCCATTATTGCCGACAATAATCACTGCCGGGTTGTTTTTCTGCGATGGAAGGAAATAAAAATCAGCATAAAGATAGGACAGGATACGAAGACTGAAAAACCAAGTAGGTCCCGAAAAAGTTATTTAAAGTTCAACCCTTAGCATATCCTTCAAAGTTTTCTCACCCACCTTTGCATCGTTGTCAAAGGAATCAAAGAAGATGCCAACACCATTCCAGTTGTCTGCCGCACCAAAAACTGGGCCATCTAATCCTTGTCCTTCAGTATACCAGATTGCCTGTTCAGACACATGAAGATCAAAGCAAATTGTAGGTACTCCAATTCATGCAATCACCATGTTTGCAAACTCCCGTCCCATTCCTGTCCGAGGCACCATTTAAGGTGCTTCTGGGTTGAAAGGATTAGTTTGTGACATCATCATTGCTCATTACCAGGAACCCATGGGGGCTCCTTTCCTGCCCCCATCAAGGAGCTGGACCAAATGACAAGAGCTCAGCGCGCCACGCAGCAGCACTTGGGTCTCGGATGCGGGCTTGCTAACCTCCCACCCAGCATTTGCAAATTGCAGCTGGTATTACGTACCAATCCATCAGCTCCTACTCTCCCTCTTCCAGTCACACGGAAGGTCACTTCAATTTCCCAGTATTCAAATATGGATTTGCTTTTTGTCCATACGGATCCTCTTTGGCTTTTTAACGAAGGAGTTATTCTGATCTGATCAGCACTGGGGATAGCATCTAAAAAGGAAGTTCACCATTTTTAGTAATATGTTAAAAACCATACTTGTTAAAAGAATTCCAAAAAATTATATTAGATTTTTTTTATCCTGCCTTTATCTTTTTTTTAAATAAATAACTCAAGCTAGCAAACATACTTAATATTCCTTTCTCCTATTTTGCCCACAACAACAAGTGGGGCTGAAAGACTCACTTAACAACTGCATCACTTAGTGATGGCACTTCAATCCCAATTATGATCGTAATTCAAGGACTACCTGTATACCATTGACCACAATGAACAAGGCTAGACATCATGAATACAAAAGCATTTGAGATTTTAAAATCTGAACTTTAAAAGTTCAGAAATAGCTATTTTCCAAGTCAATTCCCAGGTTTCAAATTTAAAAGAAATTTCTGAGCTGGGGAGTGCTTTTGTAACTCGAGGTGAATAGAATAGAATAGAATAGAATAGAATAGAATAGAATAGAATAGAATAGAATAGAATAGAATTCTTTATTGGCCAAGTGTGATTGGACACACAAGGAATTTGTCTTGGTGCATATGCTCTCACTGTACATAAAAGAAGATACGTTCATCAAGAATCATAATGATGATAGTTATAGGGTACAAATAAATAATCAGGAAACAATATCAATATAGATTGTAAGGATACAAGTAACAAAACAATTAGTTTGTGGACGCTGTAGAGTTAGATCTGGCATGAACCAGGCACATCCAAGCAAGAACAAAGTAGCATTAAACAGTGTTGTCAATGTAGCATATCAGAAAATCAGGACTTTGCTTGGCAACATCCAGGTTCACAGCCCCATTGGGCCCTGGACCTCAGTGAGTGATTCTGGGTGGCTTGCTTCTCTCTGACTCATCCGAATTAACAAGCAAAATGAAATAAATAAGATTTGGGCACTCTTGTTTCTTTCGTATTGGTTAAGCTCTGCATTAGTCTTGCAGAGGCAGATAATGTATTCAGAATCATTGAGATTAAAGGAATTTAGGACCTAATCCAAAGAAACTCCTAATCTTATCACAGTGGGGAAAAACACACACACAGTGTGCTATTCCCGAGCTAAGCTACTGTACACAGTCTAGAGCAGCAGCCCCCAACCTTTGGGGCACTAGGGACTGCTTTGGTGGAGAGAAGTTTTTCCCCGGAACGGCCGGGGTGGGGGGTGGGGGCGTGGTTTCATTTGCTGCCTGCATCCCATGGATGGGGCTTTGCTTGTCTGCGTGGCCCGGTTTCTGGCATGCTGAGGATTGGTGCTGGTCCATGGATCAGGGATTGGGGATCCCTGGTCTAGAAAACAGATTTCAAAGGATCAATTTTCATAAATGGAAGGCAGGCTGACTGGCTGTAGATCACATTATGGATTTATATTACATTTTGCAGGTTGCAGTAAACACATACCAAATCTTGCTCTTCAATTTCAATACTATATTCCGGGAGGTGTTAGGAAATGTGATAATGGGCAACAATTTGTGTAGCTGAGGAATCTTTCTCAATATTGTTCCAAATTGTTTTAAAGATTAACAAAGCACTTGTTCTTCAATTCTAACTTAAAAGGCTATTAGGTTAAATGCTAGCTTTTGTCCAGTAATTGGAGTTAATATCAAAGGTAATTTGCTTGGTATTTCAAGTGTTGATTTAATCAGTAACAAAAAGTCAACATGTTACTTTAAAAAAAAAGCAGTGCCTAGAATCAGTTGTCCATCAAAAACAGAGCTCAAAAGTAACAACCATTTAAGATAAACAATTTATTATAAACCAGGATGGATAAAAAATTCAAAAGTGTGTCTATGTACCAGGAGTGGGTGCTCAGATCATATATAAAGAGGACAAGGCAGTTCCTCATTCTACAGATAAGGGGTATCCAGTCTTGGGAACTGTAGATTTCAACTCAGAATTCTGGAAATTGAAGTCCACAAGTCTTAAAGTTGCCAAGACACCCCTGCTATAGATCGTGACCAATCACCATATAGTTAGGGTTTATACTGTCAATTCCAAAATTTGTCTCAGCTACCCAAGAATAGGAAACTGAAAGGCAAGAAATGATTGACAGACAACGGCTTAGTTTTACTTATTGTATGAAAGTAAGATATTCAGTCACACTTTGATACTTGCACCCTATATGACATATATGAACAAGTCACTCTGCAAAATCTGATCTTTAACTTCAAATCTAGATAAGATAAAGAAAAAATTGAAGCATGTTATTATGCTAAAGTTGCTATATCCAATGGAGCACATTTGCCATCTGTTCACTTGAATCCTAGCCATATGGCAGAATATAACCTATCATCCTGCAGTCACATGTGAACACGAACGCAGACAAAAGACACTTCTAGCTATAAAGAGTAAAGGCAGAAAGATATTGTTTCAATATCTTTGAAACAAGCCATCTTATATAATATAGCAATTCCAAAACAGAGCAAGGAAAAAAATGAATTTAATTCCCTGAAGGAACCAGGTATCCAAAGATCTCTTACTGAAACACATTCACACTTAGAAAACAGCAGAATTTCCAATGGGAACAGTAAATAGCTGAAATAAAGTTACCCTATCAGCAGGTCCTGAAAACCTAAATCTTTTACAAATTATACTTTAAGCACATCATAATCTTTAACAATAAAGCATTATGGTACCTGTGCCCATACATTATGCCACAAAGGCAAAAGAGCCAGGGATGCTAACTCCCACTATAATGGAAAAATATTGGGAGACTTCGCAAATAAGAGCTTTAAAAGTTTGACTTCAAATAATTTAGTTTCTCAAGGAGAAAGATAACTTTTATATTTTTCAATGACAATATTAAATAAGTATGGAATATGAATACCAGGAGGAGGGGCTACTTGCAAGGTTTGAGAGTAGTGAAAAGAATACCTTTATTAGTATAGAAGAGACAAGATTTTTTTGAGAATTCTCATTCCACTCATCCAACATGAGACTTCATGGAATCTGCAGCAAGAGACTATTAAAAAAAACAACAATTCTTGCTACATATGATAAGGGGAGTATATGATCACTTGGAACAGTAATCATATACCCACTATATCATACGTTGCAAAAATCATTATTTTTTATAGAGCAGTGTTTTTCAAAAGATGTGTGGATTTCCCTAGCCAGGGAAACTCTGGGAGTTGTCGTCCATACATTTTAAAGTAACCAAGTATGAAAAACACTGGTATACAGTAGTATGGTCAATCTGAGTTTTATTTGAATAGGAGTACATCTGCCCAAGAACTTTTTGTGTCATACTTATCCTGGTGTTTGTATTAGGTTGCTCCGAAACATTGGTAATGTGGACCAATGCTTATCTACTCAGAGCATCAAATTTATTATTTATATGTTGCCTTTATTATCTTTATAAACAAATAAGGGTGACAAACATTCCTAATACTCCTCCCTACTCCTATTTTCATCAGAACAACTGAGATTTAGGTTGGATTGACAGAGAGCAGCTGGTCCAAAGTCGGCTGACTTTCATGCCTAAAGTTGGACTAGCACTCAACAGTCTCTTGGGTTCTAGGCCAACACCGTAACTACTACAGCAAACTGATTTTCTTTTCCAGATATCTTCATCAAGCAGAGCTAAATGCCTATGGAGATTCTCAGTCACCCAGGTTGTCCCAAAGAAAGTCCGATTGCCTCTTTAAAAAAGCACCTTTGGGAAACATCAGGAAGAGGAACTTCAGCTTTTGCCAGGTAGAGAAATTCTGGATCAAGTCATCACTTTTCTGTTGCTGATTTCTATCCTCAAATGCAAGGAATTTGAGAGTTAGAAGATAAATCTGCGCAGGAGAAGGCAATATGTCTGAGCTAATGGTTCAGGAATGATTAATGGGTTTCACTCCCATTAAGAAACACCTTGCTGGATCATAACCGGATCACAGGATTCTTTGCACTATTTATCCCTGAAGGGCAAGTTGTGGAAGAATAATTTATAATTCTTTAAACCCAGGCAAAAAAACAAAAAACAAAACAACTTTGTAACTTTGGGCCAGTCATTCTCTCTCTCATCCCAACTCAACGCACCTCTGAAATTGAGAAACCAAAATGTCCATTCGTTTACCCCCATTTGTATTAAAAAAAGATGAGGCAACAGCCCACAAAAGCTGGATGTTACCCTTAGAGATAAGACGATGATTTATTTGTTTGTATTTCGTCAAGCATGTATTTTATGACAGATATAAGCGTAAACATAATTTTAAATACATGAAATGATGATGCAAAAAAGAATCGAGATTTTTTTTTACACTTCCCTAAATCGTTTTGACATGTTCCTATTAAGACCACAGAGAAATCTCTTCCTTGATTTATATGCCAGTCACGAGCCCCGGATAAGCCAAGGTGAGCCGCGATCACCAGCCAGCTGCACTCTGCGTATGCTCAGAGGCGCTCCTCCCTTCCCGAGCTGCGCTCCGAGGCTAATCGCTGATCCTTCAGAATAGATTCTCGAGCCGATCGCAAGGTCAAAGGAAGACCCGCTTTTCCCTCTTCGGGAACGAGGGCTACTTACTGCCCGTATGCGCCCAGAAGGGCACCGATCCGTCCGGCTGCACCAAGTGCGGACCCTTAAAGCTGTACTTGTATTCGAACCGCCGGTGAGGCGGCGCCGCGCCAGAAGCGCCGCCGCTTTCCGCCTGGCCTGTGGCGTCTGCCGGCGAGAGGAAGCGGCTGCTCAGGCACAGACACGCGGCGACCAAGAGCGTCCTCGCCGCAGAGCCATCTCTCCGACCCCTCAGCGCCACCATCTTGGACTCTGCTGCATGGAACCCGGCTTGGCCAACAGGGCGCTCGCTGATTGGTCCGGCAGCCAGAAGGGCGGGGCCTTCCGCGGCCAAAGGGCAAGGAATACGGTAGCTTGCTCAGAGGGCGTGGCGTCGTCGGGCACGCCTCCAAGCCACGCCCCGAAAGCGAAGCAAGCGTGAGAGGGCGGAAGAGCGGTTATTTCGGACTTGGCTGTTTAACGGTCGTTCGGTGCTTTCCCGGCATGGGGGCGGGGGCGCGTTTCCATGGTCATTAATTTATAAGGATTAACTGGTTTAAAGCAATACTGCCGTCGGGACCGTTGATCGGCAAAGGAGAAATACAAGGCGGGCGGCTCGCTTCTCTCTTAACTCGCTTGGACCCATCATCCCCGCCAGCAATATCGTGTGGGGCTGGGAGTGATGGCAGTTGTAGTCCTTGGCCTCTGGAAAGCGGCCGGTTCAGGTGGAAAGTCTAGGCCTGTCAGGAGAGAAAGGAAAAGGTAGCCTGAGTACAGGTGGTTCTCGACTTACGTCCACAACGGAGCCCAACATTTCCGTGGCTAAGGGAGACAATTGTTGTGAATTTTGTCCCACTTTACGACCTTTCTTGCCACAGTGGTTAAGTGAATCACTGCAGTTATTAAGTTGGTAACACGATTGTTCAGTGAATCTGGCTTCCCTATTGACTTTGCTTGCAAAAGGTACACGATCCCTGGACACTGCAACCATCATAAATAAGAATCAGTTGCCAAGCATCTGAATTTTGATTATGTGACTATGAGGATGCCGCAATGGTCATAAGTGTGAAAAACGGTCGTAAATTACTTTTTAAAGTGCTGTTGTATCTTTCAATGGTCACTAAATGAACTGTTGTAAATTGAGGACTACCTGTATATGTGTAACTCAGTTTATTGTTTTAAAATCCACATTAGGAATGTTCAAAGTAATGAAATGACTTACCTGCTGAAATGAATGAAAAAATCCAAACATAAAGCAAATACTTTGGGTGCTGCCCTAGATTCCTTGCATTTTAGAAGAAAAAACATGGTGTTTTTCGTTGTCTGTGGGGTTTTGGAGCTAATGTGATAGATTTGCTTGATTTGTGTTGCTTCATTAAATGAGGATTATGTTCATGTTTATAAAAGCTTTGTAGTTGAGTGGGTTTCTACTGGGAATTTTTCATTGTGACGAATAGTCTCTTAAATCAGGACGATGACTACATGAACCAATTAGCTTGGGGTTTTTTGTCCCAAAAAAGAAATGTTTTGTTATTTAGAAAGATGTTTCTCCAATGTTCTAGTTTATCTAAATCTCGGGATTTCTTCTTCAAAGTCCAGCTTTTCATTTCCATAGATTGTCACAGAGACTGGCATAATTCTGATTTTTGTAAGTATAGACACATGCTGGCATTTTTACCATCATCTTCCTTGCTATTTTGAGCTGTGGTGGCCCAGTGGCCAGAGTGCAGTACTGCAGGCTACTTCTGCTGACTGCCAACTGCCTGCAATTTGGCAGTTCAAATGTCACCAGGCTCAAGGTAGACGCAGCCTTCCATCCTTCTGAGGTAAAATGATGACACAGATTGTTGGGGGCAATAGGCTGACTCTGTAAACCGCTTAGAGAGGGCTGTAGAGCACTGTGAAGCGGTATATAAGTCTTAAAGTGCTATTGTTATTTTACCATATTCCAATCTATGATGTATTTCATGATTGCTGGTTCCTAAAAGACAAAAGCTATCCACCATTCATTACCTTCACTGTCAATTCTACCTAGCCTGCTGTCGTTAGTTAAATCTTTAACTTAGTCTCATTTTTAAGTATGCTCCTTGGCTTTCATTATTAGAGCCTGCAGATCATTTGCATTTTTATTCTCAGCTATCAGAATATTATCACCAGCATAGTGCAAGTAATCGATATTTCTTGCTCTGATTTTAAAACCAGACTTACTTACCAATCCATTGAGGTTTCCTTAACATATATTCAGTGTACAAGTTGAAACTTGGGGAGAAATAAGGGGAGAGGATACAACCTTGTCTCATTCCTTTGCCAATTTGGAATCAGCCTGTTTCACCATGTTCTGTCTAAAGTCTAGACTGTGGCTTCCTGTTCTGTGTACAGGCTTCACATGAGAATAAGATGTGATGCAATTTCCATTTTCCTAAGGACACTCCAAAACTTGACATGATTGGCACAATCAAAGGCTTTTCTATAATGAATGAAGTATATATCGACTTCTTTTTGGTATTCTTTGGCTTTCTCAATTATCCAGCATGTATCAGCAATAATGTCTTTGGCCTTTTCTAAAACTGGCTTGAACATCTGGCGTCTCTTAAATCTGTATTGGAGGATGCTACCGTAAGCATTATTTTCTTAGCACATGAAATTAAATATATTGTATGACAACTTGCGCAATCTCTTAAATCCTCCTTCTCTGGTAAATGGCATGTACATTCATTTTTTCCAGTCTATGGCTCACACTGACATTCTTTATATTTGCTGAGATGGCTTGGTTAGAACTAATAATTCTTTTCTGTTGCTTGCCATATATATGTAGATATGCTTCAAATTCCATTGGTTGAGTTATAAGTCATCTGCACCTCTATAACTGTCTGGTTTGGTTCTGCAACCCAACAAGACAGACACAGACTTCAGAGGATAATTGCAGAAAAAACAATTACTACCAATCTGCCTTCCATTGAGGATCTGTATACTGTACGAGTCAAAAAGAGGGCTGAGAAAATATTTATAGACCCCTCGCATCCTGGACATAAACTGTTTCAACTCCTACCCTCAAAACGACGCTATAGAGCACTGCACACCAGAACAACTAGACACAAGAACATTTTTTCCCGAATGCTATCTCTCTGATAAACAAATAATCCCCTCAACACTGTCAAACTAGTTACTAAGTCTGCATTACTATTAATCTTCTCATTGTTCCCATCACCCAGCTCCTCCCACTTATGACTATATGATTGTAACCTTGTTGTTGGTATCCTTAAGATTTATATTGACTGTTTCCCTATGACTATCATTAAGTGTTGTATCTTATGATTCTTGACGAATGTATCTTTTTTTATGTACACCGAGAGCGTATACATCATGACAAATTCCTTGTGTGTCCAATCACTTGGCCAATAAAGAATTCTATTCTATTCTATGGATGGAGCTGAGGAACAAAAGAATATTTTAACAATTGAAGGGCATGATCTGCAGGTAGGATGACATGCATTCCTCTGGGATGAGAAATATAAAACCCACGGATATTTCAGAAGACACATAATTAGAAATGTATTATTATTAATTTGGATTAAAATTAAAAAGCAACATTATACAAAAATACCGATTTGGATTTCGCCTAATGAAACACTAATACATCCAAATTTAATAGAATGGACTAAGATAATTAAGATACAGGGATATTCTAAATGACTTGGGGAAAATTAAAAACAAAGCAAGGATTGAAACAGGATTTGAATAGGGAAATTGAATGGTGGACATTCACAAATATGGTCAAAATATAAAGAAGATATAAAGATAAACGAGGTACAATTGGAACAAAATGAATTGGACAAAATTATATATGGGATGGAACAGAAATTAATTAGCAAAATATATAAATTCTTATTACCTTATAAAATGGAAGAGGAAATAGTTAAAGATACTATGATTAAGTGGGCAAGGAACTTTAACCATACAGTAGAATTAGAGAAGTGGGAAAAGATGTGGCGAATAAATATGAAATTAACACTGTCTATGGCATATAAGGAAAACCAGTTGAAGATGTCCCATAGATGGCATTTACCACTAGCCAGAATAGCTAAGATGTTTCTGAGCAATTCACCAGTATGCTGGAAATGTAAAAGCAATTATGGAACATATTACCATCTCTGGTGGACTTGTCCAGTGGCAAAGAAATTCTGGGCCAAAGTCAAAAAGTGACTAGAGAAAATAATGCAACAATCAATAAAGGGAGAACAGAGACATTCTTGCTAGGGATCTTCATGGAAAACTATACAAAGGAAATAAAATATTTAATACTACACATTTTAACAGCTGCCCGTATAGTCTATGCCCAAAATTGGAAAAAAGAAAATACACCAACAGAGGAGAAGTTGATTAAAAAATTTTTAGAATGTGCAGAGATGGACAAACTTAACAAAAGAACTCAAGGAAAAAGAGGATACAGAATACTATAAAATTTGGTATAGATCGTATGAGTGGTTGGAGGAAAGGAAAAATGATGAAGAAGAACAAAGGGGAGAGAAAGAAATGTTAAAAATAATGGGAAAAATTGGTTAAATACAACATAGCGACTGAAATGTAAAGGAAAATTAGACTGCAAATGAAATGATGGGGACAGATAGTAATATGGAATAAGATAAAGTAAAATTTGTACAAATAGTAAATAATAAGGAAGGACCACTATGAAAAAGCTGTAAAAAGAGCTTCTGTATATAAATGTTGTTTGTCTTGTATTGTTTTATTGTCTTATAATAAAAAATTTAAAAATTAAAAAAAAATCCTGTTCTGTTCTGTTGTTCTGTTCTGTTCTGTTCTGTTCTATTCTATTCTATTCTATTCTATTCTATTCTATTCTATTCTATTCTATTCTATTCTATTCTATTCTATTCTATTCTATTCTATTCTATTCTATTCTATTCTATATTCTATATTCTATATTCTATATTCTATATTCTATTCTGCCCAGGATCTGCTCTGGTGGCTGCTAAATAAATCCATCAATTCCTTTAGCCTTCCACCTTCTTGATTGAGAATACTGATCTAATTTCAACTTTTAGTACTAGATGTTCTTGTAAATAGGGAATATCTTCTAAAATGTCTTAATTTTTATAACTCTACTCTGCGGAGTTTCAGTATCTCTGTAGGATATTCTTTAAATCAGTGACTATTTTTCCATTGATATCCTGTAGCACCGTGATGGCGAACCTATGGCATGCATGCCACAGGTGGCACGTGTAGCCATCTCTGTGAGCACGCCAGTTGAACTCTGGTGCACATGCGCGTGATGGCCAGCTGATCTTCGGGTCTTCTGGGCCCACCAGAAGTAGAGAAACAGGCTGTTTCCTGCCTCCGGAGGGGCCGAGGGTGGGGAAGCCCTGTTTTTCTTTCTTACCTGGTTCCAGATCCTCTCTGTTTATCTGGGAAGGGCGAAAACAGCCTTTCCCATTCCCTTGGAGGCCTGAAAGGCCCCATTTCCCAACACCCAGGAAGTGACGTTTTTTGCTGTCCTCAGCCTCCAGAGACTCCTAGAGAGGCTCCTAGAGATGCTCTGGAGGCTGGGGACAGCAAAAAATGTCACTTCCTGTCTCACCGGGAGTTGGGAAATGGGCCGTTTCAGGCCTTTGGAAGGCCTCCGAGAGAGTGAGAAAGGCTGTTTTTGCCCTTCCCAGATAAATAGAGAGGATCTGGAACCAGGTAAGAAAGAAAAATGGGCCTACCAGGCCATCATGTGCCAGGAGTGTGGGGGGGGGTGCGCACACATGCGCGTGGGCACGTTCGTGTGTGACCCTCCCCCCGCCCCCTCTCTCCTGACATGCGATGGCAAAAAGGTCAACTATCACTGCTGTAGCATATCAATTCAAGATTAGAAGCTTCTGAGTTTCAAGATGTTTCTGAAAACTTTCCTTGTTATTCTGTGTCTGTTTTCACAGACATTCATTGTAATACTGCTTCTAGTTTCTTAATGGCTCCCCAAAATCTTTTATTAAGTTGTACTCTTCAATCTATCTATGAAACTGAGAAACTGTGAAATCTAATTGATATTATTTGGTCATTGTCTGTATCTTTCCTGGCTTTGTTTTTCAAGTCCCAATTAGGAAATAGATTTCCTGACTAAAAGTGCCTAATTTTGATTCATTTCAGTTTGGTAATGCCTAAGAAATCAATGTGTGGTCCATTTATTTCATCTCGTACTAAGTTTATGCTTTTATTTCTTATTATTATTATTTTTGCCCTTTCAAATTCAGTCTTGACTCCTGGCGACTGCCTGAAAAAGTTTTTTTCACAAGTGGTTTGCTGTTGACTCATTCATAAACAGCTTGCCTTCAGAAGTTGTAGGTGCTTTGTCAATGGAGATTTTTAAGAAAAGACCGGACAGCCATCTACCTGAAATGGTATAGGCCAGGGGTGGGCAATTATGGCACTTTTATAACCTGTGGACTTCAACTCCCAATTCTGGGAGTTGAAGTCCACAGGTTGTAAAAGAGCCACAATTGCCCACCTCTTATATAGGCTCTCCTGCATGAGCAGGTAGTTGGACTAGAACAGGGGTCTCCAACCTTGGTAATTTTAAGCTTGGAGGACTTCAACTCCCAGAATTGAAGTCTGCCAGGCTTAAAGTTGTCAAGGTTGGAGACTCCTGGACTAGAAGACCTCCAAGGTTGCTTCCAGCTGTATTCTGATTCATTCCTAGAATTAAGAAAGAGGAACTGGCCCAGTGTCACCCAGCTGGCCTCGTGGCCAAGGCAGAAGTAGAGCTCACCTTTCCCAGCATTAAAGCTTCTCCACAGAGCTACAGTAGGTCTTGCATAAAGTGTCTGAAATAAGGTATGTTGAGGCTGGTCATTGCAGCCTTTCTCAGCTGGGGTTCCACTAACACCCAGAGTTCCAATAAGAGGTCACTAGTGGTTCCCCAAGAGATTAAGATTGAAAAAAATAAATAGCACTGCTTGACGCTATTGCTATAATTCACATTGACAGGAATTTTTACCCATCATGATTCAGTTGCTGGTTTATTTTTTAATTGTAAAAAGTATAAATTATGGCTTGTGTAAGTTTGTGAAGTTAAACATTTTTTTTAACATGGAAGGAGACCTGAGAATTGAAAGAGTTCTTCCAGGGGGAAAAAAATTGAGAAAGGCTGTGTAATGAGATGTCTTTCGCCTACAAAAGCCTAAAATTTTCACCTAAAATTTTTAACTTGTTGCAAAATCTTCAGTTCTTTTATTGCAACAAATGGATCCCTCTGTGGAAAGCCCTGTGCGCTATGAACCTGGTATAAAACATGGGCAGAAATACAAATACCTTATCTTGAATCCAAAGGGCAGCTCTGATAAGTCTTCAATCCTAGCAAATATATTTTGGAGCTTGTTTCAGATTTTGTTTTTTAATCAAATAGATTTCAATTAAGGGCTTCCTTCTGTCATACAAGAAACAGGAAGATGCAGAAATGCAATAGGATAGCTTAGATCAGGGGTGTTAAACAGGCCACACCCACCCCAGCTCCGTGAAGGGAAAAAAATGTCAGGATATATCACGTGACGGCAACATGATGCGCCAAGTTTGACACCCGTGGCTTAGACAGTTTCCTAGTGGATTATTGTGTTTATTTATACACTACATATTTTGCCTAAAAAAATAAAGAACAACTTTGGTACATGCGGAGACAAAAAGATGGAACAAAAAGTCTGCGATGCCTCAGAAAAATATAATGCAAGCTTTAGGATGTGCTAGAATCATAGACTTGGAAAAAGCCAAATAGACCATTAAACCCATCCCATTGCTCAATATGATAATCCAAATTAAAACACCAGCTTGATGGCAGTCAAGCCTCTACTTGAACACATCCACAAAGAGCAGTCCAACATCTCTAAGCAACTGATTCCGTGACTGAAATGCATCTCACTGGTAGAATTTTTTTTTAAATTTCTGGTGTAGGGTTTCCTGTCTAAGCAGGGGGCTGGACTAGAAGACCTCCAAGGTCCCTTCCATCTCTGTTTTCTGTTTAATAACCAATAAATTTAGCAAGAGGCCGAAACCCGGACAAAAGATATTTTTTTTCTCTCCATCTCTTTTTCTTATTTTTTCCATGAATTCATTAATCCACTAATATTTTTAGCATTTTTTTATTTTATAGATCTTTTATAATATTGCTTCCTCGGAGGACAACCAATTGGCAAAAACTCGCGTTAAGTTTGAAATAGGATTGCCATTTCTATTCTTGGTGCCTTTGTTCGTTGTACCCAACCATGGCTTAAACATAGCTTGGCAACTTTTTTTTTTGGCCAAGTTTTCATAATGTTTTTATATCAATTCCAATTCACCCAACACAGTTGTAATGGCCAAGGGAGATTACTCTACCTTGGCACGAATAATGAAGTAACGTTACATAAGCAAAGGGAGGTGAAACATCCTTAAGTCCTAGGAGACAGGGTAATATCTCTTGCTACTCGCTAGTTCACTAAGTATAAGAAGGTGGGGTTAGGAACATTTAAACTGCAGGCTTGATTCAGAACTCCAGAACTCCTGCCGTTTCCAAAGTGATTTACTGTGAAAGACACTGGTTCTCATGTTGTTTAAAAATGTCCTTGGCATTTCTCTTCATCAGTGTTTCTCAACCTTGGAAGCTTGAAGATGGGTGGACTTCAACTCCCAGAATCCCCCAGCCAGCATTCTGGGAGTTGAAGTCCACCCATCTTCAAGCTTCCAAGGTTGGAAAAACACTGTTCTTCATGATGTATTTCAGTTTAATTTATTGTTACCGATGAAAATGTTAGGGTTCAGTAAACTGTTTAATTAAGTATCTTTCCATGATTCTGATGCCTGCCTTAGTTATCCATATTTCCAAATCTGAAAAATCTATTTGGAAGGGTTCTGTCCCCCCCACAACCCCAAATTTCATTGAATTGTTGATGCCAGAAAGATTGCTGGAGAAAGAATTATAACATGTAAAAATATAGTGTTCACACATATTCCATGATATCTTATAATTAAGTGCAACAGCATCAAATTCCATTCATAACATTTAACTGTCATGGAATAATTTGCCCTCATATACCGTATAAAGACCATTACTTTCAAATGTTAAATTTGGGGTCTGTCCCAGTTTCATTGTGTCATTATGGTTCATATTGGTTTTGTTCTGTTTATTTTTTTTTATTTTTGTTGCCCACTGCAGTTATTTAGCATAGAAATATAGTAAATAAATAATTTACCAAAATTGTCTTATTGGGAAAAAAAAATTCCAAAAGGAAATTGTTACCTCAAATGGAAGAAAAGGAATGCAGATTCCCCCTCCCCTCCCCACTGCTTGGTATTCATTTCATTTTTTAATACTTCCTTTTAAAATTGGTTATTGTTTACTCAATATGTAGAAGACGTACTGTTTAAAAAAGTTCACTCTATTTTGACCTAGCTATGGTCCACCTATCTAAATTATTTTTCTTTGGCATGTTAGAAGTATGACAAGAAAATAAACAGCATTTTTCATTTACAGAAGTGTCAGAAATTCCTCTCTCCCAAAAGGATTTTTTTTTTTGGGTCGCCGAGAAGAATATGTGAATATTTTCCAGGCCGATGTAAGCATATCTTATCAGCGTGTGAGAGACATGATGCTCGCCACATTTCTCAACAAGTAATGTGGTTTGTTCACCAACTTACATTTCGACTGCACTGTTTTGCTTTGCAGGTTCCGTTCAATCCCTCCTTCCCTTTCTCTAAACTACTTTATGCACAAACTTTTGTATAAATGCCATCCTGTATCTCCAATCTATTTATATAGGAAAAGGTCCCTTGATTTCAGTTAGATGTTAATTGCTGGAGACCAACAGTCAATGAATCCTATGTGTAATCAATCCATACAAACGTTTTCTTGGTTGATTTGTTCAGGCAGATGAATTCAAGGGCTGGAAAAAACAGCTAAGAAAAGTGAGTGACAGATACAAACTCAAGGGTACAGCTTCTTGTTGGAAAGTTTGTCTTTGCTTAAAAAGAGATGCCTTCAGGGATCATGTACTTTGAATTCTCTACAAATTTTGTGTCATCTTAGGTTGACCAACTCTGGAAGAACATATTAACCTCCTCTTGTGATTTTTAGCAAACCATTCTAATTTAGCAAGTAATTAAGGGTCACATGTAGGATAAAGGGTTGGATAATCTTGGATTATGCACAGGAAGCTTTGTTTCCAAGGTAACCTTAGCGGAGGGGGGGTATTAATGCCGAGGTCGGTCAGTTAATGAACTGGGAATAGTGAGTACTACAAAACATGTTAGAAAGAGGCGGAAATAATAATTGCATGACCATTAAACGATTTGATAATGGAAAACAAAGACTGCTGCTACAAAAAAAAAAAAAAAAACCCACTGTCCACAAAAGATTTCAGTCCAAGGGGAGAGATCTGCTGAGATAGGTCAAGGGAAACTGAAAACAGACAGAAAAAAAAGAGTCAATATTTTGCAATCAAGTTTCTTCATTCTTTGTACACAGATTTCACAAGTCTGTATGTATGGCGATTGAGGGAGGAAATGGATTTAAGTTAGCTATTGTCTCTGAATAAAAATCCTCTCATTTTTTGTCTAGAAATGTTGGCTAATAATTGTTTAAAGACAGGCTTTAGGTAATTTTAAGCAAGGTGACCAAGATTTTTGAGAGTAGCTATGCTAGGTCTATTGAAGGAAGTTTGCTTATATATCATAACAGTTCAATTATGATAATCCTTAGGGAATATTTTACAAAGTGGATTCTAATCCATGTTAGTTTATATCAAAATAAATGTGTTAGACTTAATAAATACTAAGACAATGCTGCTTTCATTGATTGGTTCATTGGCCTGAGAACGAATTTATCTAGTTCTCAGTGGAAAGGTTTGCCTTCAGAGATTGTGGATACTCCATCACTGGGGGCTTTTAAGAAGAGACTGGACAACCCCTTGTCTAGAATGGTATGTCTCCTGCTTGAGCAAGACCTCCAAGGTCGCTTCCGACTCTTGTTATTTTGTTAGCTATCAGAATGTTTTCATTGATTTGATCAATATAAATGCTTTCTAGATTGTACCACAAATTAAATATTTTAAAGATGCCTTGTGAAGAGTAAGGAGTAATCTCTGATTTTGCCTATAGAAAATTAGTATGGTAGGAGCAAAAAGATAGTAAGACAGTATTCATGCATACAGAAAGCAATAGTATATTCCCTCAGTTATAAGTTTAGCCCTGCCCCAGTTTTTTGCCTCTGCTATTGATTGCATAAACTATCCCTCAGATCTAATGTTTTTATTTATTAGTTAGCAGTACTTAAACAATTTTTCAGCTTTTTAGCTGAAAAGATTCTACTGGCTTGTGTATAGTGTATATACATGTGTTTGTTTAACAGGTTTTTCTTATTTTTAAAAACTTCAAGAAATCAGATGTTCAGAAGACATGTTCTGTGTTAAGATGTTAAGTGTTGATTTGGCAAGCTGATTTATTCTACAACCATATTTTGTCATAACTAATTTAGAACATGCACAAATATTTTAGGTTTTTTTTTAAGTATTCTGAAAATATACGACTGATATTTTGGCAATGTTGTGAAATGTAATTTTTTGAAAAGATGCAAAACCGGGACATACTCTATTTTATAAGCAAGAATGTTCTGCTTATTTGTAATGTAAAAACTTTGATTTTTTTTTGTCTTAAAAATTGGTGGATTGGTTTTATGATTCTTCCTGCCACTTTTGCATAAAGTTCTCAATCAGAGCTCTACCTGAAAGCCTGGTCTATCACAGCTACAAAAATACTTTGACACATTGTGATGCAAATTCTGCTTCTTTTGTACTTGTATTGTAACATCAGAGGCAAGTCTGTAAGCAGTGAATCTTGTGCTGTGAGGTCATGGCACGCATTGAATTGTTTATAGAAAAACTTAGTTTGCTGTGGACACTCCTGCAGTGACAATGTTTTGACCTGGATTAAATGCTTTTCTTCTATTTATCCTTATGTCAATTAAATGTTTCTTAATAGGTAAAGGTAAAGGTTCCCCTCACACATGTGTTAGTTGTTCCCAACTCTAGGGGGTGATGTTCATCTCCATTTCAAAGCCGAAGAGCCAGTGTTGTCGGAAAATGTCTCCGTGGTCATATAGCCGGCATGACTAAATGCCAAAGGTGCATGGAACTCTGTTACTTTCCCACCAAAGGTGGTCCCTATTTTTCTACTTGCATTTTTTACGTGCTTTTGAACTGTTAGGCTGGCAGAAACTGGGACAAATAACGGGAGCTCACCCCGTTATGCGGCACTAGGGATTCGAACCGCTGAACAGCTGACCTTTCGATTGACAAGCTCAGTGTCTTAGCCACTGAGCCATCACATTAATATTATCTCCTTTTCTTTGAGAAAGGACAACTGGAACAGGAAAGGCTGCCATCAAGAAGCTGAACCACGCAAATTCACTTTGATTCTAAATGCACGGTCTTCTAGAAGAAAAATATCTTGACTTCAACTCCATCTAGGATTACTTACATCACACCTTGAAGAATAATACATTATTTCTTCCAGGTAGCTTTTCCAAACCTTCCAGATATGCTAGAATCTCAACTTCTTCGAGGGAGAGAGGATGAGAAAGGCCATAACGAGGGAGGAATCACTCCACTCATCCTTTCGTCATATCCCCCATTTCTTTAGGGGAAAGAATCACATTTGAACTGCAGGGATTTTATCTTGAACGTCAACACAGCCCAGCACCCAAGGAGAAACCTAAAAAGACAAGCAACATCATTTCCTCTGTGCATCCCACTAAACAGCTCATACCCTCTCTGCATTCTTAGGATCAGCCAACAATCCCACATAGCAACCATATAAAAGATGATATAGAAAAGATTTTTTAAAATTTCAATTCCAATTCAGCACTTGGTGACTACGGTACATGAATACTTCCATAGGTTTTTTGGGGGGCAGCCTCTTGCAAGTGGTTCTAATGGATCCGATTTTCATTTTAAATTCCCCAAGTTGATGCCCAAATTTTGTCGTTTTTTTTTTTTAAAATTGATTTATATGCCGCCCTTCTCCGGAGACTCAGGGCGGCTTACAATGCGTTAAGCAATAGCCTTCATACTTTTGTATATTTATACAAAGTCAGCTTATTGCCCCCACAATCTGGGTCCTCATTTGACCTACCTTAGAAAGGATGGAAGGCTGAGTCAACTTTGAGTCTGGTGAGATTCGAATTTACAGTAATTGCAGGCAGCTGAATGTTAATAACAGGCTTTAATCTGCTGCGCCACAGGCTCTTTGGGGCTATTACAGAAACTGAAGTTACTCCACATGGCAGATGCACCACTCGTCCAATCAGAAGCTTCCTTCATCTGAAATTAATTGAATCATGTTGGAAGTTCCTTCACAAGTTCACGCTTAATTAAAAAACCCCATAATAATACCATGTAATTGGACTATATTTAAGAACAAAATCTGCACTAGAATAATTCCATAACGATTTCTTTTAAGATTGTCATATAGTTTCAACTTCTAAATTATGTCTTCCATAATTAGTTTATGTTATGTACCATAGTTTAACAGATGCCACGTTGTTTTAAAGCATAACTGATTTGAACGTTGAACAATTAAATAATTAAAACTGTAAGGCCATGTGAGACAAGAGCTTAACTAACTGCTAGAACAAGCCTAGGTCTGAACCAGGTCTGAATATTAGAATATTTTTTTATTTTTTTTTATAAAAATGGGAAACCGTATAGATGTGTTTTAAATACATACATGCACTCATATATTATTTAGAGTCTTAGCCATTAGTTCTCATTATCAATACTCAGTAAATGTTAATACTGTATGGTATACAGTAGTGCTTTGAATTTTATTCCAACCAAATGCTTTCGATCATGGGATGTTCATCTATACAACCATGGAGACATGAGCATGGATGCATTACTTATGACATACCACTTCATATCAATTGCAAATTTTATTATTAGAATTTTGAGGCCAATCAATGGAACTGAATGGTGGGAGGTTAGGATAGAACAGGTGTCAGCAACCTGTGGCTCTTTGGGCCCTCTGCTGTGGCTCCCTGTGGGTGATCCCACCACTGGTTGGGCCCGCCCCTCGCCCTCCCCTCCCAGGCACTCCTTGCCTGGCCTGAAAAGGTGAGGGTGGCAGCAGGTGATGGAAAAGCGGCTGGGGCAGAGACAGAGAGGGGGAGAGAGAGAGACATAAATACAGAGAGGGAGGCATGTGACTGATGGAAGTGAGTGATGTCGAGTTGGCCACGCCCACCCAGGTTTTGTGGCTCCCGGTGTTTTCTTTTCTGTGGGAAATGGGTTCCAATGGCTTTTGGAATGTTTAAGGTTGCAGACCTCTGGGATAGACAAAGGAAACATTTTTTCCCACATTCATGGTTGAATTAAGGAATTTGCTGCCTCATATCAGCTGTATTATTTATACCTAACTTTAAAATGGAATAAACAAGTATGCAGGGAGAGCCTAACAACATGGTGGCTAGGCACAGGCTATGTACAGTCACAATTCTGAAAAAACTTAGGTTGGAAGAGTTCAGGTTGAGTTTTTTTGGCTTTGTCAAGGCATCAAATGACTGTTGTGAGAACCATATTCTAGGCAATTTTTTTAGTTTGATCCAGCACAGCTCTTCTGCTGTCTTGTTTAACTACAGTGAAAACTTTTCAGTACACTTCACCATAATCAATGTAATTTGCTTCTTTGGTTTCTGGTCAGATTACCCCACCTGGTGGTCTAATGTTCCCTCTGCATCATCATCTCAAATGAGAGAGCTGATAGTGGAAAGTAAAGGAGTCGGTATTTAAAGACGCTGAGCACATTAAGTAGTCCTTTGGGCTTTAGCAGGTCAACAGGGCTAGATTGAACATAAACCAGTCCAAAAACCCTCAAGAAAGTTAATATATCACCAGGTTGCTCCAATATATATATAAGCAGCTGTGTAGAAAGCCAATGTGAGCATGCACCACCCGATATGTATGGAAAATTCTCTTATAGTACCTGGATTCATGCTTTTGAGATGAACAAGGTTCACAACTTTATCCAGACAAAGGCCCTTACTTCATGCAGGTTATTTGTTGCATGCAGTGAACATCAGATGGGGCCAATTCAGTTTGCTGTTACTGTTTTTTTCTAAATCATAAATTAGCAAAACAGGCCTAAAGTAGTTGACCGAATTTGTAGTAGAAGGATTTAGGAACGTTGGAAGAAATATCCATCTGGTTCAGTTTCAAGTGGGGAGAAAGACACTGGAAACATGGAGGCTGAGTGGAAAGATGGTTTAATGATAAACAGAACCACCAAACACATGGTTCTAGTGCAGCTGACCACATGGAATTGAGAGTGGGGGATGTTATACCTTTTCTTGGGCTTTGCACTTGAGCTTCCTGTTCCTGTGTAAGAACATATATTCTATTGGTTTGGCAGACTCCCATGGGGCCATGTAGGGGTCATAGCTGGCTCTATAGACAAAGTACAAATCCAAGGTGTTGGCCTGAGCTATGTTTGGTTGTGGTTTGGTCTGCTGATGCAATGAAGGGGCTTGTTGGGCAATCCCTATTGTGGCAGAGGGCTAATCCTACCTTTGTCCAGACTTTGCTGCAGGGAATTTGCTTATGAATAGAGCTAGCTATCTCTTTATCTCTTAAGTGCTGACATCTGCTGAGGGCTATTAAGAAAGGTGGGGTCTGCTTTTTGTATCCAAGAGCATGTTTCTCCAATTCTCATCCAGGGAAATATAATATTCTGCCTTTTTAATATTTCTCAAAATATTTCATTCTTCTGGGAGATGGGTGGGTGCTACCTTTCTACAGGAAGAAGCTAGAGATTTCATTTAAATCCTGTCGGTTTCAACAGAGCATGTACCACAAGATCGTTCATTTCCATGCAATCTTTTTTTTTATTAGGATAAAATAATTTTTTTATTAAGGATAAAATAATTTTTTTTTGAAGAGCCATTTCCCTTACATTTTTTTTAAAAGGACCCGGTTCTCTTATAGATCAGGTTGGTTTTTTTTCTCAGTAAAATCTGCTCCACTAATTTAGTAAATTCTTTCCTCTTTTAGCACGGAATCCTTTTAAAAGCAGTTTTAATATTAACAGCGCTGCTGCCCACTATGTGCGCATAAAGAGATCTGTACCAAAAGGAAACACCAACTTTGTTCACGATCACTTAAAACAAGATTTGAGCCACACAAGTTTGGACATCTTGGAGACTCTTTGACCATTGGTAGCTGGAAAGTTGAGAATCTTATCAAGCCGGTGACCTGGAATAGACCCTGAAAAACTATGGAATAGCCCAGCCTTTGAACTCTGACTTTCAGAGGGCAGCCATGAGAAGCTATTCTAATGATCCATCCGATACTACAATCTCCTCCTCCTTTATACTATCTGAAAGAGGAAAACAAAGGCGGCTGCAGACAGCCACCTATGTTCCTATGCCATTATAAAGTATATTGTAATTGGGTTACAGTGAGGCTGGGGCCCGGTAAAATAAAATTAAAAAAAAGATAAGAAATGGATGGAAGCTTGTTAAAGAGAGATCCAACTTAGAACTAAGGAGAAACTTCCTGATAGAAAGATTAATCAGTGGAACAGCTTACCTCCCAGAGTTATGGGTGCTCCATCACTAGAGGTTTTCAAGAATAGACTAGACCAGGGGACAGCAACCTGCGGCTCTGGAGCCACATGTGGCTCTTTCACCCCTCTGCTGCGGCTCCCTGGCACTCAAAATATGCGTCACAAATGCCAATGAGCGACACCCACCGACACACGATTTACTGAGCTTTTCAACCCCCCGTAGGCCAACCATGGATAAATCCAAGAAAAGAAAAGTTTCAGAAGAAAACAGAACGTTTAATTCAACTACATGTGCTAGTTTTGTGGCCGCTCAAGAAATAGTCAGGCACAGGAAGGGTTTTGTGGCTCCTGGTGTTTTCTTTTCTGTGGGAAACGGGTCCAAACGGCTCTTTGAGTGTTTAAGGTTGCAGACCCCTGGACTAGACAGCCATTTGATCTGGTTAGTATAAAATCTGCCTTCAGCATGGGGTTGGACTAGATCAGGGGTCCCCAACCCGTGGACTGCAGCCTGGTACCAGGGCTGCGGCATGTTCAGAACCAGGCCATGCAAGCGACAGGCAAATGTGCCTGTGCAGACAGCTCCACTTGCATTAGCGGTAGGCGTGCTCACTCCTGCACAAAGCTCTATATGCATGGAACCAAGCCCTCTCTCCTTCCCCTGCTGACACCGCCACCAGCCCACAAAGCTGGAAAGGTTGGGGACCGCTGCACTAGATGACCACTGAGGTCCCCTTCAGCCCCATAATTCTATGTTTTATTTTCTAGATATTGCGCTATGGAGGAATCCTCATTTTTGGGGTGTTGAGAGGTTTTTTTTTTATGGTGATCGATTATTTCTTTATATTTTTATTGTTTGTAAGAACGATTCAGGGTTACGCTGCACAGAATGGTGGTTTTGGAGACTGGGAGATTCCCAAATGGGATGCCGCTCATGATTGTTAAATGAATCATCACACAATTGACTTGATTTTTACGACCATCTTTTGTTGTGGTCATTAGGACTTTGCTTGTCAGAAGCTGGCTGGGAAGGTCACAATTGGCGATCATATGATCCTGGCACATAGCACCCATTGCCACATGCCTGAATTGTGACTGCAGGGATGTTGTGATGGTCATAAGTGTAAGGACTATGTCATTTTTTTCACCACCATTGTAATTTCAGACAGTCAATAATGGTTGTGGACTACCTACATTTTCTGAGCCTGCAGTTGAGATTGGGTAAATTTGTGTATATTGCTTTGGCAATTTAAGCAACATGTAAATTGACTTAATAAATAAAGATAAATTATAATAATGCATCATTATTTTTTGGGAATCTTTCTGAAGTTAAATTAAATATGAGCCAACAGTGTGCAGCGGCAGACAAAATAGCCAATGAAATCCTAAATTGCATTAACAGAGGGATACAATCAAGATCAACTGAGGTACTAATACCACTCTATAAAGCCTTAGTAAGACCACACCTAGAATACTGCATCCAGTTTTGGTCACCACACTATAAAAAAGATGTCGAGACTCTAGAAAGAGTGCAGAGAAGAGCAACAAACATGATTAGGGGACTGGAAGCTAAAACATACAATGAATGTTGTCGGAACTGGGCATGGCTAGTCTAGTGAAGAGAAGGACCAGGGGACACATGACAGCAGTGTTCCAATATTTGAAGGGCTGCCACAGAGAGGAAGGGCTCAAGCTATTTTCCAAAGCACCTGAAGACCAGACGAGGAATAATGGGTGGAAACTAAACAAGGAGAGATTCAACCTGGAAATAAGGAGAAATTTTCTCACAGTGAGAGCAAACAACCAATGGAACAGCTTGTCTTTGGAAGTTGTGGGTGCTTCATCATTGGAAGCTTTCAAGAGGAGGCTGGATTGCCATCTGTCAAAAATGGTGTAAGGTCTGCTTGGGTGGAGGGTTGGACTAGATAACCTACAGGACAGGTGTAGGTTCTACTTGCCGTTACTACCGGTTTGCAAGGGGCCGGGCGTGCGCTTGCTTTGCTCGTGCACATGCTCTTCTGCGCAAGTGCAGAAGCTTCTGTGCATGTGCAGAAGCATTTTGGTGACATCAGGGTTGGTGGGCAGGGCCTCCCTCTGGTTTTAGTACCAGTTCTATAGAACCGGTGCGAACCGGGGGCAACCCACCACTGCTACAGGATCCCTTCCAACTCAATCTGAATCTGAAGTAAAATTTGGATAACTTTCTGAAGTCATCAGTGATCAGTGCATCAGGAGAGAAATTGAGTTACAATAATCAGGAAAAAAAGATTGGTCTTTTTAAGAGCACAGCACCACTATATTTTACAGTACTAACAACATTTGCAAACAAGGTAAGCCTTAGTTGGTAGCATCCACTGCATATATCATCTCTTTTCCACATTCTTTGTGTACAATCTCATTCTAAACCATTCCTCTCTAAATGAACTTTATAATTACAGTTCACATCCCTTTTCAATTACCCAACAATCACTTAACAGAATGAGGCCTGAATTGATTACTTTCAGATTAATAAATGGGATTGGCTCAAGTGCATTTTTGACTACTCCACAGCAAGAAATTGTTTGAAGTTATCGAATTCTAATCACACTGCCTGGAAAAACCCATGCAGCCTGCCCTAAGAGGTTACATTATTTACTCCTACTTTTGTATTCTCCTGGCCCTTGAAATCTTTCCTGTTTCAGAAAATCTCTTTACTGCCATATAATACAGCCACCATGTCTGGCTTGCACAGACTCACATGGGCTCCAAAATGGGGGAAGGACATTTCTTTGCTGGCATCTACTAATTTGCAGCCAAAATGTAAATCTACATAAGATACTTGGATGTGGATAGAACAGAACAGAACAGAACAGAACAGAATTTTTTATTGGCCAAGTGTGATTGGACACACAAGGAATTTGTCTTGGTGCATATGCTCTCAATGTACATAAAAGAAAAGATATGTTCATCAAGAATCATAAGGGACAGGACGGACAGGACAGGACAGGACAGGACAGGACAGGACTAGGACAGGAGTAGAGTAGAGTAGAGTAGAGTAGAGTAGAGTAGAGTAGTCTTTATTGTCCAAATGTGATTGAACACATAAGGAATTTGTCCCTGCTGCATAAACTCTCAGTGCACATACAAACAACAAAGGCATAAATCATAAGACGCCATTAGGAGAACGTAGTAGGAAAGATATGAAAAGTGAGAATATTTTAATAATTTTGATATATTTGATAGTTTAATAATTTAATTTTAACTTCCGGATGTATTTTCAACCTCTCCTTTATCAATTGGGCAAGGGAACTCTAACAGAATAATTCAATAGTCAAAACTTAGAAATTCTGATTTACTGACATGACTCAAGATTGTTCAGATTTGTATCAATGACCAGATTTTTTCTTTTTTTTTTAGTATTCTGGAGTTTTTAATATTTTTAACGGCAGAACTATAGGGATGTTTTGTTTGAGTGTCTTTGCTGGAGGGAAATTATAAAAGTTGATGCTTTGAGGTATCAAGGCCATTGGTATCAGTACGGAAATTATACAGCTTTTCTTATCATACTTAATGTAAGTTTGTTTCACCACATTTTTAACTTTTTCCTTTTGCCTTACATAGAGAAAAGATTATGAATGTTAATAGTTGGCCTGAAAGGGTGATTTTTTAAAAAAGGCAAGATGATGGCCACAATGGTGTTATCAAAGCTTTTGTCCTTTGCGTGTGCGCATTTGTGTATGTGAGCATCACATGAATGATGCACATTTAACAAGTGGAGTTTTGATTGTAAGGCTGTGTGGGAAGAAATATTCATCTAGTTCAGTTCCAAGTCGGGAGAAAGGCACTGGAGGCTGGAGGCTGATTGGAAAGAGAGTCCATTTATTGATGAACAGAACCGCATGTTTATGGTTGTGGTGTAACTGACCACATGGAGTTGAGAGTGAGAGGTTTTTATACCTTCTCTTGGGCTTTGCACTTGAGCTTCCTGTTCCTGTCCAAGAACATGTATTCTATTGGCTGTTGTCAGATTCCCATGGGGCCATGTAGGGGTTATGTAGTGGTCGTAGCTGGCTCTATAGGCAAAGTACAAATCCAAGGTGTTTGAGCTAAGTTTGGTTGAAGTTTCTGAGGGTGATGCAATGAAAGGGCTTGTGTTCTGAAAGGGTATTGGGTAATTCCTATTGTGGCTTAATGGCTTTTTCCTGTTGGATCTTGGGTGCGGGTATTTGCTTATGAATAGAACTCTCTCTATCTCTTAAATGCTGACATCTGCTCTGGGCCATTAAGAAAAGGTAAGGGGTGCTTTCTCCCTCTAAAAAAACATGTTTCTCCATTTCTCATCCAGCGAAATATAATATTCTGCCTTTTAATTATTTCTCAAAATATTTCATTCTTCTAGGAGGGGTGGGTGCTAACCTTCTACAGCTGCAACTATCATGTCGACTTTTTTGAACCTCCTGTAGGCATCCCACCATTCTTGACCTATATGACTGGCCAGCCTGAAATGTGTGAAATGGAATAAGGTTGGACTAGAAGATCTCCAAGGTTCCTTCCAACTCTGATGATGTTCTGCGTTCTATGGCCAAATCCATACTGTCCAGGGATTATGCGAATGTTAGTCTAACCCATCTACAGGATCGTAGGTAATGGAAGGATGGCTTATGTTATCCAATTCTTCTGTTAGAGCATGCTAGCTTTTTTTTTTAAAAAAATGTTTTAGTGGCCTAGTTCTTTGAAACTTCAGATTTGCTGCTGCCAGCCGCTCCTGCTGCTTTGTAGCTAATGCCTTGGATTAACCTCTATTTACATCAGTTAACTGTAATTTGTTCATAGTCATTTACTGCTCCCCTCTCCATTCTCAAGGAAATCCTCAATTTTCATGACAATTAGAAAAGAAAGCAAAAGCACAAGTTTGAAGAGAACCTGGAGACAACCAGCCTTCAATTCAAACTGTGAACAGGCTAGAAATTATCCAGTAAACATTTAGCTAAATTCTGGCTGCTGGCCACCAAGCTGTCATTGCCAAACCAGAACATAAGAAAGAGCTCTTTAAAAGAAAACTGCTTCTCAGTAAAAATCAAATCAATCTTGGACGCTCTACAGTTGATAAGGATGGAGATAAATAAAAGTTATTAAGCCAGATAATGGATATTTAGGTCCAATTCTATAATCCTTTAGTTCAGGGTAAACCGTGCTGAACCCAGTGGGGTTATTTCTGATAAGACTTCTCCAGACTCATTGTTATTTAATTCCTGGGTTACTTTGCTCTCAGTGATTCAAACAGGACAAACATCCAATAAAATTCTCAACACAAGTCATATAAATACTCTAACTAAAATGCAAGAATATGAATTATCTCACATTCTAACCTAATCTTGGCTGCGTAAATACCAGCATACAAGAAGCAGCTGTGCAGGCTCTATTTTCATCCAAACATGTGTCAAAATATCTTTATCAAGAGAAATCCATGTTGCTCCTTTAGCAAGGCTAATAAAAAAAAAGTAAATACATTCATACACACAGTGATCATGGAACAAACAATAAAAAGTCAAACATGAAAACTCACAGATCCGTCAGAGAATATTTTTGCCTCATTCTCCAGAAAGACCTTACCCCCTGACAATCCCTACCTGTAGCCCACTATTATTTCTACCCAAAACCAGTTCTTCTAACCTGATGTCCTGTTTGGATAATAATTCCAGAAAACATATACCTGGAAAAGAATAGAATAGAATAATTTTATTTCTATACCGCCCCTCTCCCGAGGGACTCGGGGCGGTGCACAGCCAGTTAAAAACATAAAATACAGACATCAATATAAATTTAAAAATAATTAAAATTATTACATTTTTGGCTACTAATTAAAACCCCAAAGTTAAAACTCCAATTTAAAATTACATAGCAAGCCCCGCCTGATGGAAGAGCAGGGTCTTAAGGGCGGTACAAAAAACAAGGAAGTTGGTGATCATGAGTATTTCGAGGGGCAGTTCGTTCCAAAGGGCAGGGGCTCCCACAGAGAAGGCTCTCCCCCTGGGTGTCGCCAGTTGACATTGCTTGGCCGATGGCACCCTAAGGAGTCCCTCTCTGTGGTAGCAAACCGGCCGGTGGGAGGCTATTGGTGGCAGAAGGTGGTCCTGTAGATACCCAGGTCCTAAGCCATGGAGCGCTTTAAAAGCCCAGTTGAAGATGGTTAAAGCAAGGCTGGCTGGAGAATTCTGGGAGTTGAAGTCCAGATGTCTTCAAGTAACCAGGGTTGAAAAATACTGTTAAAGGATTGTTGCTGTTTAGTGATTTGATCGCTTCCTAATGTTTGTATGATATTCAATAACCATGATTTGTCTGTACTCTATTGGCTTCTTTGTGTTCTTATAAGCTTACTCTTGTATCACCAGTGATGGTACCTAACTACCTTAGCTTCATTTTTTTTACTTTTTACTTTTTTTACTTTCACTTTTTCAAGCATCAGTAAAGGTAAAGGTTCACCTTGCACATATATGTTAGCCATTCCTGACTCTAGGGGGTGGTGCTCATCTCCGTTTCAAAGCCGAAGAGCCAGCGCTGTCCAAAGACGTCTCCGTGGTCATGTGGCCAGCATGACTAAATGCCAAAGGCGCACGGAACGCTATTACCTTCCCACCAAAGGTGGTCCCTATTTTTCTACTTGCACTTTTTACATGCTTTCGAACTGCTAGGTTGGCAGAAGCTCGGACAAGTTAACGGGAGCTCACCCCATTACATGGTAGTAAGGATTTGAATCACTGAACTGCCGGCCTTTCGATCGACAAAGGTCGATCGATAGATCGATAGCCACTGAGTCTTCTCCAAAAGCCCTTGCCTTTAGGGGTTATGTGATCAAAAAAACATCTAAGTTTTAGTTTCATTACAAGGGATTCTGGTGAGAAGTTGGGTTGAATTTCATCTCATATGGAATGATTTGCCCTTCTTGGAATTCACGGTATTTTGAACAATTTTCTTCAGAAGCATCATTTTAGTATTCAGTATTTTCAATGGTCCAGCTTTCATCACTGTATTAAAATTGAGGAACCATGGTCTCCTGACAACTCTTGGAGGGGAACAGTATGGACTACTGTAGCTTAGTATAGACAGCTCAGGAATTTGAAATGGTCCAAAATATGCCAGGCAGGTTTAATAGTGCTGATGTCTGCTGCAGTCACAGCACTGGTGACCAATTTGCTTTCAAATCCAATTTAAAGTACTAGATAAGACTCGGCAGAGGTTGATTAGAGACCCTCATCTTTTCTTAAAAGCAGAAAAGCAAAAGTACCCGCTCTTCCATTTGCAGAAAAAACATTGGGAAAGGCTACATGTAGGTGGATAAAAGCATTATTCTTCTTTTAGGAAAAGGCCTTTCTATAATAGAGTCATCCAAGGAGAGCAAACAGGCCCTTGTAGTATTTTAAGGCAGCCAAGAGGGAAAGTGCAATTATGAGATGAGAGGGGAGATGGGCCTTTGCCCCCCAGCTTCTCTCCTAGAACCATAACCTTCCCTCTTAGACTAGTGTTTCGCAAACCCTGGCAACTTTTTCAGACTTCAACTCCCAGTATTCCCCAGCCAGCATGCGTGGATTCTCTGAGTATATGTTTGGGGGCAAGTAGGCTGGCTGGGGAATTCTGGGAGTCCACCTATGGCAGTGTTGGTGAACCTTTTCGGCACCAAAAAGGGGAGTGCACGTTCACGTATGCATGCCAGAAAGATGGCTCTACATGTCACTTCCAGCGTGCGTGCCATAGGTATCACGAACCGAGGTGGCGCAGTGGTTAGAGTGCAGCACTGCAGGCTACTTCAGCTGCAGCTCGGCTCAAGGTTGACTCAGCCTTCCATCTTCCGAGGTTGGTAAAATGAGGAGCCAGATTGTTGAGGGCAATATGCCGACTCTGTAAACCGCTTAGAGAGGGCTGTAAAGCACTATGAAGTTGTATGTAAGTCTAAGTGCTATTGCTATTGCTATCAAGGATCTCTGTTAAAGGTTTTTTTAAAAAACAGATTAACAGAATTGGGAAGGAACCTTGTAGGTCATTTAGTCCATCCGTCACCAACTGGTGGTCCTTGGTGGTCCATAGAAAAATTATTTGCATTTTTTTATATTGCACTAAATCAGGGGTCCTGAAACTATGGCCCCTTGGACCGAATATGTGCAATGAACATTTGTGTTGCTGCAGAGAATCTCCCCCTTCGGGGTCTTTTTATGTGGGTTGGAGGGTGGGAGAAATTCCGACTTGGGGTCTGCTTCAGCCTCCTGGTGCGGGGCTTTGGGCGAAGGCTGGAGGGAAGTGCCAGTGGTGGCAAGAAGCCGGAGGGCCTTGTTCCAGTGGAACTGCATCATGGCCTGGAACTGGTTGACCATCTCAGGCCTCTGAGCCTCCAGGCCTTGCACTCCTGCAAGTCTTCCCTCTGCTTGGAAAGCTTCTGCTCGTAGTCCTGAGTGAGGTGCTTCTGCTGAGCCTCCTTTTCAGTCAGTTCCAATTTGAACGAAACCAGTTGTTTTGCCAACTCTTTCTCGTGGTGGCTGCTTAGCTCCAATAACTGCTTCTTTGGGGCCCTAAGGAGCCCAGGCGGAGAGGTGAGGAGTAGCTGGCAGGGGAGGAGTGAGTAGAAGCTGGCAAGGTGCCCCCCCAATGTGAGTGACATCAAGTTGGCCATTGAGTTGGCCACACCCACCCAGTCACATGACCACCTAGCCACACCCACCCAGTGGTCCATGGGATTTAAAATTATGAATTTAGCGGTCCCTGAGATCTGAAAGATTGGGGAGACCCCTGATCTAGTCCAACCCTCCTCCCCCCCAAGCAGGAGACCCTACACCATTTCTGACAGGTGGCAGTCTAGTCTCTTTTTGAAAGCCTCCGGTGATGAAGCCCCCACAACTTAGAAAAGCAAGCTGCCAGGGTAGAGAAGCACAATTGTTAAGGCAAGAGGCTACCTTGAACCCAAGTCAGGCCTCCCCGCCTCCATTTGAGCCCCAGTTCAAAAAATTCTTTATCTATCCCTTCTCAAAGCCAGGCACTCAAAAGCACTTTCCCCTGCAAGCACCTTCTACTCGCCTTTCTCCCCTTGCACACGTGCACATACACGCACTTTCCCCCCGCCCGGGCTACACCCAAGGATTTCCCCCCCCCCTCCGTTAGATTCCCCCTTTTTAGCCCTCTCCCCCTTTCCGATTTAAACCCTCATTAACCTCCCCGCGATCTGCCTCCCTCGGCTTGCAAAGCTCAGGGAGCCCTCCTAATTCCGCGCCCCCCCTCCCCGACTCCCCCAATTAGCACCTCATCAGTTCCAATTAGAGGAGACAAAGGCCGGGTAAAGATAACTGGGAAGGGGTTGTGGAGGGGGGGCGGGCAGGAGAGCATGTAATGGCTTAAGACAGCCGGGCCCGTTCCCTGGGGGAAGAGCGGAGCCTGATCGCCGGGCTTTCTTCCCCTTGGATGAGGGGGTTTCGGGCTCTTTGGCTGGGAAGCCGGGCCTCCCGGGAGTCTGGCCTGCCCTCATTCAGCGCTTACCTTGCTTTGCAAAGGGCTAAAAACAAGCCCACATTGTGCGCCCCGCGCTGCCTGGGCAGAGAAGCCCCGCTTGCTGGGCCCGGTTGAAAAGGGCGGCTTTAGGCTCATTAAGTGTCCTCCTTGGAGTGTCTTCTAATTACAGGCAGAGGCCAACAATGTATTTTTTCTCCCGACGAGAAGTTCTTTGGAGCAGTTAATTTGGTGACTGTACCAAATGCCTTTAAACATTAATTAGGGTGGAAGGAACACTAATTTCCTGTCCCCGTTGGCCTCCTTCCCCCCCCCCTTCCCCTTGTTTTCACATAGGCTTGGATGAGTCTCCATAATGAAATTACCTCATTAAGGCCTTTATTCTTGCACAGTAACTCATTCAAGATCTCCCCTTTAGGTTTTAATTTGATGCTGTCAAAAGCAGGGGGGGGGGGGAGAAAAAGCCTGCAAGTTGGTTTGATTAGAGAGAGAGGTTTTTCCCCCACCCTGTTTTTGGTCCCACTAACCCTTCATCCAACGAGTGGGCAGATTTAAATTATTAGGATGGCAAGTAGTGACTTATAATTGGATACAAGCAGCACTTCAGAGAATAGGAAAGGCTTTTCAAAGGCTTTTTGCCTATGGGGTCTGTAGCTATTAACTGCATCCACGGTTGGTGTACAGGGTGTTGAAATTAACTGTACCTGAGCAGGCATGAAACAGACTGCTGGTATTGATAAATAACTCTTTAAACGGAGTTGCAATTATAAAGTCCGCAGAGCCCTGCGGCCCTCAAACATTGCGCCAATCGTTCTGATCTCTGCTTTCGTCTGGGCTTCTGCCGCTCCTGGGTTAAACTCATGACACCTACGCACAGGCCATCTTTGTTCCTGATTTGGACATGGACCTGAAGATAAAGGGACACAGGTTTCTGTCTATGGGCAACATTACTCTAGTTTGATGTTCTCCATGTCCAATATTTAAATGAGGTGGGGGTGGGGCAGTGATGGGATTCAGCCGGTTCGCACCACTTCGGGAGAACCAGTTGTTAACTTTCTGAAGAGTTTGGCAAATTGGTTGTTGGAAGAAATCATTAGGACAGAGAACCGGTTGTTAAATTACTTGAATCCCACCACTGAGTGTGTGTATGTGTGTGTGTGTGTGGACGGGGACAACCAGTTCTACAAGGTAGGCCAGACTAGGAAACCAGCTGTTTTTGTTGGAAAGCTATAGTAACGGAATCTGAATGTGCTTCTCCCTCCCTCCCTTTTACCTTTGTGTGAACTAGGGAACGCCTTGTCTGAGATGTTTTCTCAAGTTGCTTTCTCGGGCCAAGTTCAGACTCCTCTTATCGGATCATTGTTTTGGTAGATGATCTTCCTCATGTCCTTCAAGCCATCTCCTCTTCCCTCTACAGGGGCAAATTAAATGCAGGGAGACCTGGAGCTAATTATTTCATAAATCATAGTTGGAAAGAGACCGCTGACCAAGCCCAATGCTTTGTTCAATGCAGGAATCTACATTTGAGCATCCCTGAGAAATGGCTTCCCAGACTCAGTACTTCTCAAGCTTGAAGGTACGGAGACTTCAATTCCCAGAATTCCCGCAGCTAGTTAGCAACCTCTTATTATTCTTTGCCAGCACAGCTGATGGATATGCTGGCTGGGGACGATGGAAATTGCAGCCCGATACTTCTAGGTAGCATCAGGCTGGAAACGTCTATCATAAAGTAAAATGACTGTTTACTTTTCTAGTTAATAAACCAACAAAAGTACAGGTATTTTTCGACTTGAGACAACAATTGAGCTCCACATTTCTGTGAGAGAGACATTTGTTAAGTGAATTTTGCCCAGGGGTGAAATCTACTTACCTTCCTTACTGGTTCGGAAGTGCACGTGCCATGCGCACACCCTCTGCGCATGCGCAAAACCTGTGCATGCGCAGAGGGTAAAAAACAGATTTTAAACAAGAAGTAACAACACCCGGGGGGGTGGGCGGAGTCTCGCGCCGCCATTGATACTGGTTCTCCAAATCACCTGCCACAATTGCTACCGGATTGCCTGATCCGGTCCGAACCGGGAACATTTCACCCCTGATTTTTCCCTATTTTACGACCTTTCTTGCCACATTTTTTAAGTGAATCACTGCAGTTGTTAAGTTAGGAACACAGTTGTTAAGTGAATCTGGCTTTGCTTGTCAAGATCGCAAAATCTTGATCACATGACCCCAGGATACTGCAACGGTCATAAATATGAGTCAGTTGGCAAGCGGCTGAGTTTTGTTCACATGAACATACTGCAGTGGTCTTAAGTGTGAAAAATGGTCATAAATCACTTTTTTTCAGTGATTTTGAACCATCACTAAATGATCTGTTGTAAGTCAAGGGCTACCTGTGTTATTATTATTACATTGCCCAGAGTCACTTCTTATGAGATGAGTAGCTATATAAATTAAATAAATAAGTAAATACATAAGTAAGTTAGTATCAAGCAGGTTTACATTTACTAGAGAAGTAAGTCAATGGATTTGCACCATAATCTTGTTTGCATGTATATAATTCCAGCCTGAGGTAAAAATGGAATAAAAAAAAAAGACAATAATTTTTCCTTAATCCTAAAATTGTTCTTATGTCCTCAACATCCTTTATTGAATAAAATATTGGAGTCCTGAAACTCTACCAACATTAGAAAAGGTTAAAAAAAATAAATCTTTTTTCCATTAGAAAGTCATCCCACCAATAAATGAATTTTGCTCAGTTAGGCAGAAAATTAAGTTTTTCCCCACATAATTCCATCAGCTCTCTTTGGAAAGAGTTTGACAACTTCCAGGGCCCTGTCATGTCTTGCTTAGCAGCTTGAATGGATTTGATTGCGTACTATTATCGTTCTTCTCTCCTATGGAAAGGAGATTTGGTATTATCAAGAGGCTTAAAGTTAAAGCTTTAGCTCTTCTAAGTACGTAGCTCCATCTGAAACAACGCAGAATAGATGCAATTCTGTTGTGCAATAAAGGAGTGGACTAGGAAGACTAATCACTCTTTATAAAAGGGCGTCAAAGTATTTCAGCTACATTTTGATTGTATAATGTTAGACGATGGGAAGATCAGAGGACGTTTCCCTGATCTTCTACGTGTTCCTAGGAATGAGCTCCAACAGAACTTTATCTGAACTTGCCGTATCACTAACAGAATCGGGGGGAAAAAAGGAGATATAATTCAAATATCTCTTTTAACACCGTTTAAAAGTCCAGATGACTCTTGGCTGTTGAAGCAACACCTTTAAATTGTGGATTAAGTGGAATTAAGTGCAGGGAGATGTATCAAACATGGGAGTATCATCTTGTCAGCCAGGACAGGGGTTGCAATTAAGTTATACACTCTTGAACAGCTTTTCCAATCTGGTCTCCAAGGTGTTGGAATTTATTTATTTTTTTTGGAAAAGGGAGGCGAAGTATAATGGAGGCACCTTCCTCACACTCCTAAAGCAAGACTCATTGTGTCTTGCAAAAGCTGTCCCTGGCAGTCTCTCCTGGCAGATCCATGCACAACAGCATTGTAAAGCAAATGCTTTAGAAAGAGCCGTTTTAACCATCACTTCCCCACTTACTGTATTTTTCAGAGTATAAGACACACTTCCCCCCTCCCAAAGAGGATGAAAATTTGAGTGCATCTTATACACTGAATGTAATCCTGCCCACTCGCTGGCCCCCGCTCTTTGGTCTCTGCCTCCCAGCAATTTACTTCCTTACAGCAAACAGCCCATTTCAGCTTCAGCACAGCCTGATTAGCACAAGCAGTTGATTGTTGTTTGGATCAGCCTCCAGACCCTCAGCTGTTTCAGGCTGCAGGGATTGCCATTGGCTATTGCCGCTTGGGGCCTCCGCTGTTTGCTGCAAGGAGGCAAATTGCTGGGAAGCAGATTTTTTTTTCTTGTGCTAATCAGGCTATGCTGAGAATGAAAATGAAACTAAAGCACCCATCCCTCTCCTAGAAGAATGAAATGTTTTAGGAAATATTAAAAAGGCAGAATATTATACCTCCCTGGATGAGAAAAGGAGAAACATGCTATTGGAAAGCAGCCTCCACCTTTATCAATAGCCCCAGAAAGACTGGACCATCCTATCTAGGAAAAAAAAAAGACCTTCAGCCTCAGGGTGATCAGATTAGCTCTCACTCAAGATCCAAACCAGGACAAAGCCATTAAGCCATAATAGGAATTGGCCAACACCCTTTCAGAACACAAGTCTCTTCATTACATCAGCACCCTCCAAGTTTCAACCAAACCTGGGAGCTTAGAAAAAGTTAGCTATGATCCCCCCATAGCCCCATAGGAGTCTAACAGCAACCAATAGAATACACGTCCTTGCCCCAGGAACAGGAAGCTCAAGGGCAAGGCCCAAGAGAGGTATAAATAACACTCACTCTCTACTCCATGTAGCTGTCCAGGACTTCAAACCCATATGGTCCTGCCCATCAATAAACCATCTTTCTAATCAGCCCCCATGTTTCCAGTGTCTTTCTCCCCACTTGGAACTGAATCCAGATGGACATTTCTTCCAACAGTGTTTTTTTTTTAAAAGGAGATCTGGTATTGTTTTACACAATTATGTCCTAATCCTAATGGTCTGACTACGGTTTGGTGAAATTTCTGAGCTTCGTTGTGAATTAATGAGTTAAACCAGTTGATTGAAGGCATACAATACTGGCAAATAATGTTTTAGTGTGTTGTGTGAACGTAGCCACACAGGCTGGGGGTGCTGTGTACTACAGACACACCCCATGTTATTTGGGCAAGCATGCTTCTGCCTTAATTTCTTGCTCAATTCATGCACAGCACACCTCCTTACGTTCTGTTGCTCTTTTTTGCATTTCATGTTGTTAATCTCCACATCTCCTGTGGACTTGTCTCAGCATCAAGTTTCCTTCAAGATCCACCAGAATCTGCCGATCAGTTTGATCTTGCTGAGAAAAGCACCTGGAGGTACCTCAATTTTGGGAGGTGAGCAGCTGACACTAGGAGACACTGTTTTTAATTTTTACTTTTGTCTAATTTATACTCTGCTTTTACTTAGTAATTAAAGGCTGCATACCGTACCTAGAATTCCCTTCTCCAATTTTACTTTCCAAAACAATGTCAAGTTATGTCTGAGTTCTCAGAAAAGAGGTACTTTTCTTACCTCTTTCTGTGAAAGAATCCCAAACCTATTGGTGCCATCTTGTGGACAAGAGAAAAAAAATAATTGTAGATATGTGGAAAATAAAAATTGAAACACTTTTCTCTGCAAACAAAGATAAGGTTGGTTTAACAGGAACAAGTTCAATTTTCCCTCACAAACATTTTAGTAGAATTTTAAAACATCTCCTTTTGGGGATGGTATATGTATTAAAATAGGTTTCACATATAGTACCACCAGCACATGGCTAATTCTGGATGAGGCTGCCCTGAGCACACAAGAAAGATCTCAATGTCTTGATAGATCACACTTGGACAGTGAGACAGTTGTATGATGCAACCATACAAAATGCCATCCCATGTTTGCTCAATAGAAGTATCAGAAGTATTCTCTAGTCTCCATTGGTCAGACCATATTTGAAGTACTGCATCCAGTTCTACGCACCACATTTTAGGAGGATTTATTGTACACAGCCCAGAGTTCCTCTTTGAGGGAGATGGGACCATTCAGAAATGTGAAAAACAATAAATGAACTAACCAACAAACGAACGAATGAGTGAGTGAGTGAGTCAGGGGTGCTATTCAGCAGGTTCTGACAGGTTCTAGAGAACCGGTAGTGGAAATTTTGAGTAGTTCGGAGAACTGGCAAATACCATCGCTGGCTGGCCCCAAAGTGGTGTGGGAATGGAGATTTTGCAATATCCTTCCCCCAGGAGTGGGGAGGGAATGGGGATTTTGTGGTATCTTTCCCCTGAAGTTGGGTGGGAATGGAGATTTTGCAGTATCCCTCCCCCAGGAGTCGGGAGGGAATGGGGATTTTGTGGTATCTTTCCCTTGAAGTTGGGTGGGAATGGAGATTTTGCAATATCCTTCCCCCAGGAGTCGGGAGGGAATGGGGATTTTGTGGTATCTTTCCCCTGAAGTTGGGTGGGAATGGATATTTTGCAGTATCCTTCCCCTGGAGTGGGGTGGGAATGGAGATTTTGCAATATTCTTCCCCCAGGAGTGGGGTGAGCATGGGGATTTTGTGGTATTCTTCCCCTTCCACGCCCACCAAGCCATGCCATGCCCACAGAACTGGTAGTAAAAAAATTTGAATTCCACCACCTGAGTGAGTGAGTAATCGATTGATCACTGGCACTGTGGAACACGTCCAGAGGAATGCAGTCAAGATTGCCAGAGGCCTAGAAGGAAGAACCTATAAGGAACAATTGGAGTGTTGGAAGCTGGAGAAGAGAAACCTGTTAGGAGATATGACAATTGCCTTCAACTTATTTTCAAGTTCCTGAGCACGTAATTCAGTTATAAGACAAAACAGAATGCTTCAGAATTGTTCTAGAAAAAGCACTAGGTTAAACTTACAAGGAAGCGATTGAAAAGGAGGTTTCAGGAAATCAGCTCCTAATGGTAAGGATTGTTCCAACAATGGAACAGATCAACTTGGAAGATGGTGAATGTCTTTTGGGTAATGCTGCAATATAATGGGTTCCTGCACAGAACTGAAGGCTAAACGAAGTGATCTTCAAGATCCCTTTGGTTCTTGATTCCTTGATTCTAAAGTGATTGGTTATAGTGTTATGATACTATGTTATTCTTGGTTGGTATCTTATCCAAGTACGGTCGTCATAATTTTTAATTAGTTTAGCTCTCCGAATGAATAGAAATATATCATAAATTCTTTTTAGAAGTGGGAATAAAGAATAAACTTGGGTCACTTCCATCACGAAGTCCTCCCTGATTATAATATTCAGGTTGTTCTGCCAGAGAATAGATTCCTTTTGGGACAAGTGTCTTATGGGCCAAAGCATTTATTAAGGTGACCTGTCCCCAGGGCATTAACATGTTAATAGCAACATTTTAAACAGGAACAGATGTTTTGGGTATATAGTATTTTGAGAAAAAGAGCAGGAGAAAGAGAGAAGCTGACTAAGCAGGTCTGTGCACTCCAGCACTCCTTGTCCAACCAGACATAATGGAAGGCGTTCTTTAAATAATAGTTTGGCTACATTAGCCAAGCTAGGCCTACTCTGCCTCCCAATCAGCGTGGAAGGGATGGGAAGGGAAAATGCTAGCAATTTGATGAAGGTAGGCATTTTTGCAAGCTTCCTATAGGTATAATTTGGGTATGTCTAGTTTGATGAAAAGAAGGACTATGTAGGGGGTGACATGATAGCAATTTTCCAATATCTCAGGGGTTGCCACAAAAAAGAGGGAGTCAAGCTATTCTCCAAAGCACCTAAGGGTAGGACAAGAAGCAATGGATGGAAACTAATCAAGGAGAAAAGCAACCTAGAACTAAGGAGAAATTTCCTGACTGTTAGAACAATTAATCAGTGGAACAACTGGCCTCCAGAAGTTGTGAATGCTCCAACACTGAAAGTTTTTAAGAAGAGGTTGGCTAACCATTTGTCTGAAATGCTACAGCGTTTCCTGCCTAAGCAGGGGGTTGGATTAGAAGACCTCCAAGGTTCCTTCCAACTCCTGTTCTGTTCTGTTCTGTTCTGTTCTGTTCTATTCTATTCTATTCTATTCTATTCTATTCTATTCTATTCTATTCTATTCTATTCTATTCTATTGCTTCATCGCACAATCAAGCAGATGTTCAGAGTGGATTTGGCTTTTTTATCCACTATCGAGTCCTTCCCAAGGACCTGGGATAGGCCCATATGGTTGTTTGACGGTTTTAGAGAGGTATTGTCGCAGGATGTAAGCTGTTCCAAGTAAAGCTGCCTTTTGCAATTGACTGATGGTGGTTTTTGTCAACGCTCATGGTGTTCAAGTACTGTTCCAGGTGTTTTGGGATTGCACCCAAGGCACCTGTGACCCGTTGGTACTGTCTTTGCTTTCTTTTTCCACGTCCATTCTAACTTTTGTTTGCAGATCTTTGCTTTGGTTTTTTTTCTTTCACTTCTTTCTCTTCCATTCTGCTGTCTCCAGGAATTGCCACATTCACTATTCAGACTTTTCTCTCTCTCTCTCTCTCTCTTTCTTTTTTTTTTTTCCTGACATTTAAAAAAAAAATCTAAGGTATTACAGGGCAAGTGCTGGTCTGTTTATTATTCTTATTAAAGTTACATGGTAAAATGTACACACGTACACTTTCTAAAAGTAATCTTTTTATTTCATGGATTGCTTTGAAAATGCAAAATTAAATACATTAATGCAGAAGAATGTGAAACAAACACATTTCTTCCTCCTTCTCCCCCCCAGCCTAGGTTTGGTGAGAAAGATCTGAAGAGTGTGCTTCCTGAACATGGCAGGTTTGGCAATCTTGTCTGAAGGAAGCACGCAAAGAGACTGTGGAGTGGCTGTAATGCCCCCCAGCCTAGCTGTTTACATGCACTAATGTTGTCCTTGAGCATCAGGCATCATTCTGGTAGATGCATTTTGCACCAGTTGTAGCGTCTGAATTTTCTCAAGAGAATCACAGTTGCTCATTGGGGAAATGCCTGATTTTTGGGGCATTCTTTCCCAGCTCTCCTGTGGCTACCTGGCCTGCCTATTATCCTTGAATGAAAAGAGTTCTGGCAAAATTGAGCATTTAGCTGAATGAGCAATTCATGTCTAAGCAGTGCAAATATTTGGATACAAGTGAGCAGGCAGCAGGCAATTCTTGGATACCTCTGACAATGAAACTCTCCGTGGGAACTAAACGGGCATAAAAGAGAAGGGAGCCATTTAATGGGAGGTGAGTCATCTTCCTTCCCACCCCCTCTCCCCTATTGGGAATATACATCAGCTTTTTTCAAAGCAAGTGGGCTCGGCAAGGAATCAGAATGGCCAGTTCTGAATTCCAATCCATTCAAACATTTTAAAAATATTCAATTAGAATTTAAGGTGCTGCGTAGCTGGGAATTTTGACAGCCGCAGCCCCAATTTATCTGGAGAGAACCAAGCAGAAAAAGACTTATGGTGATAGCTGAGAACACATTCATTCCAGATATTGATAAACTTTTCAATAGCCACATTTATGGATGGCTTCTGCTAATCCCTGCGCCAGAGAGAGCTAACAGGCAAAGCATCCGTTATCCTGCATTTTCTATGCATCTGCTGGAAATTGAAAGTAGAATGTCCACTAAAGTACAGATAGTCCTCAACTTGCAACAGTTCGTTTAGTGACTGTTCAAAGTTACAATGGCACTGAAAAAATTGACTTATGACCAGTTTTCATCCTTAAAACCATTGTAGTATCGCCATGGTCATGTGATCAAAATTCAAGACGCTTGGCAACTGACTCATATTTATGACGGTTGCAGTGTCCCGGGGTCATGTGATTCCTCCTTTGCGACCTTCTGATAAGCAAAATCAATGGGGAAGCCAGATTCACTGATCCACCGTGTTACAAATTTAACCACTGCAATGATTCACTTAACAATTGTGCCAAGAAAGGTCATAAAATGGGGCAAGGCTCACTTAACAAATGTTTCATTTAGCAACACAAATTTTGAGTCATGTCGAGGTCTACTTGCAATGGTCTTATATAACTTGATTGCGTGAGGCTGTCTACCTCCAAACTTAGCATCTGTAAGATTGATGGATTTCCACTCCCAGAATTCCATATACCATAGGATACCAAAGAGTTGGAAAAGCTTTTGAGAAGGGTAGTCCAAGAGCAGCTCCCCTCTGGACAAAGGTTGCGGCCAACTAGGGGTTTTTCGGCTTGAAGCAAGGGAAGCCAAGGATGTATATAACAGAAATATATAACAACTTGCAGAATTCAATTATGGATTGAGAAGTTTTTTCTCCCTGTTTGATAATATTAGCATTCAGGATCTCAGATCCATGGAATCTGAATGGGTATTTTTTTTTTTATGCTTGATTGACTAGGTGGCATCAAATCGATTTCAGCTCTTAGCAAGTGCACAGATAATTTTATCCATGATGATCTATGCCTAATAGCAATAGCAATAGCACTTAGACTTATATATCACTTCATAGGGCTTTTACAGCCCTCTCTAAGCAGTTTACAGAGTCAGCATATTGCCCCCAACAATCTGGGCCCTCATTTTACCCACCTCGGAAGGATGGAAGGCTGAGTCAACTTTGAGCCTGATGGGATTCGAACTGCCAAGTTGCAGGCAGCTGGCAGTCAGCAGAAGTAGCCTGCAGTACTGCACTCTAACCACTGTGCCAGCTTGCCTCTAACCTCGTACTTTGGGACTTCTAATGGTGCACCTATTATCATGTAATTTAGTGGTGGGATTAAAATAATTTAACAACCTGTTCTCTGCCCTAATGACCGGCTGGGGGGGCATGGCCATGGTGGGCATGGCCAGGGGGTGTGACAGGATGTACTACACCTCCTGCACTCCCCTGGGAGCAAAAACAGGCTGCAGGTGTGTCTGCTTCCTCCCGCACCCCATTTTGGGTGTAGTAGGCCTCTCTGCGCTTACCTGGGAGCCAAAACAGAGTGAGCTCTGCACTTTGCTTTTTTTTCAGCCTCTCAAACGGAGGTTTCAGAGGCTTTTTTTCAGCCTCTGAAACCTCCCTTTGAGAGGCATTTTTCAGAGGCTGGGTGGGGCTACATTTGGTGTATAAGACACCCAAATTTTCACCCTCTTTTAGGGGGAAAAATACGGTATATTATTGCATTTTACTCATATTGCATTTGCTTTTATATTTATATTTTTTTTGAGACCGCTTCTTCCTCAAATGCCTTTTAGCAGAACTGTCTTTGCTGTGGGTGGTTTTCACACATACATCTGAACTTTTTAATATGTCTGTGTTAAGATCAAATCCTTTGTTAAAGAAAGATTATGGAGATTTTTCTCAAGTGACATAGCACTTTAATTATCACACATGTCTTTCATTTCCCATTATTTCTGTCACATATTTACTTTTGCATTTCCCACTGGACTTTTCAGTTTGTGTACCCCATGGATTTTTTATTTGTGTGATTCGGGAAACTTGGAATTTTTTATATTCCCTGAAACGTTATTTCTTTCCCCTTTAATGTATATTGGCAACAGAGGAGGATGTTATGAGAGAAGAAAGAATAATCCAAGATATTACTCACCTTTTCCCCTTATTTTAATGAATATTCCACCTTCTTTTCCAGGCTAACATTCCATCAGTCCAAAAACATATCCTGTGAATCAGATTAGAATGTTTAAGTTTTCTGAATTTCTCTTGCAGACGGTAAAATGCTCCAGGATTGACAGGCAACGACATTCTACAGCTGCCACTAATTGCAGATATATGGGAACACCTCCTAAGGCTGTGATGGTGAACCTATTGGTGGGTACGCAAGTGTTGCCCTAGGTCAGCTCCAGCACGCATAAGCTGCTTTTCAGACCTTCCGGGCCCACCGGAAGTCAGGAAGTGGGCTGTTTCCAGCCTCTGGAGGGCCTCCGGGTGGAGGGGGGGGGGGAAGGAAGGCCGTTTTCGCCCTTCCCAGGCTACTAAAAAAGGCTCTGGAGCCTGGGGAGAGCAAAACAGGGCCTACTGGGCCCACCGGGCCATAAGCAGAGAGAACACGGGGGGTAGGGGGCCGTGTGCGCATGCACGGTAGGGGCAGGGCACATTGAATTATGGATGTGGGCACGTGGGCACGTGACCCCCCCCACGCTCCCCCCACTTTTGGCACACAATGGTAAAAAGGTTAGCCATCACTTGTCTAGATAGATTTTGAGTTTTATTTATTTATTGAGCTGTTTTGTCACTTACCATTTAGCAAGGGTTCTCAGCCTGAGGGAGAAATAAAAGCAAACAAAAATAAGAACACAGGAGCAAAATAACTGGTCTGGCAATCCAACAGAAACAGAAGTTGAAAAGAAGATATTTAACTCACATTTGAATGACCGTGTAGGCCAGTGATGGCTAACTTTCTATGCGCCCCGCCCCCGCACATGGGTGCACCCCCCCCCCCTCCTGGCATGCGATGGCCCGGTAGGCCCCCTTTTTTCTTTCTCACCTGGCTTTAGGGCCTCTCTAGGAGTCTGGGGAGGGTGAAAACAGCCTTCCCCACTCCCCCAAGAGGTTGAAAATGGCCCGTTTAACAACTTCTGGTGGGACCGGAAGGCCTGTTTTTTGCTGTCCCCAACTTCCAGGGCCTCTCTTCGGACAACTCTCCAAAGTTGTCAAATGGGGCGTTTTCGGCCTCCAGAGGACTTCCGGGGGGAGGGGGGAGGCCGTTTTCGCCCTCCCCAGACTCCTAGAGAGGCCCTGTAGCCAGGTGAGAAAGAAAAACAGGCCTTCACCACCACCCCAGGCCCTCCGGAGGCAGGAAACAGCCTGTTTCCCTACTTATGGTGGGCCCAGAAGACCCGAAAATCAGCTGGCGGAGCTGAGCTCGCGTGCCCATTGATATGGCTATGCGTGCCACCTGTGGCATGTGTGCCATAGGTTTGCCATCACAGATCTAGACCCTGAGAACCATTACTACAAGGTGGCCTGTAGTGCATTGATAAAGAAAGCACCTGTTTGAGAAGAAGTTAGTCTGGGAGGAAGAGAGAGAGGCCGGGAGCTGACCTATGATGCTAAAATCTGTCTTAGGGTGTGTACGGCATTAGAAGAAGCTTTTAGCATCTTCTAAAGTCAAACATTTGGCTGCAATCTCTGGGCCAAAAGACTGAAGTCTCAAAGGGTCTAAAAGTTAATGAGAGGTGACAGAAATCTGCAAAGAGTTTACACATAACTTGGAGAGCTGGAAGAAGCAGCTATTTTCTTTCTGAAATGCTTCCCAACTATTTGCTTTTTTAAATAGCTTAGATCTAATCCAGCGGCTGCAACATCAGCACTACTTTCAAAAGGAAAATCATGGGACACATGCGGTTCTGCAAGGGGAACTTGGAAGGCATATCCATATTGCGTTCTGTGGCACAGCATTGTCTCGCTCTAAATAAAAACACAAATGTCGTGTTCGACCTCTCCTGAATGAGGCTGGACTCTTTGGAAAGTGACTTATCCAAAATGGTCTCCCAAGAAACGAGGGAGAGTTATGGTTGATTAGAAAACAGCAAACAAGCCAGCAATAAAATTATCTGCCATTCCTCTTGGCATTAGCAAAACCCAGACTGCCTGGTGATTACAGGTAGTCCTTGATTTACAACCACAGCCAGAACTTTGGTTGCTAAGCAATATGTTGTTAAGTGAGGTGCGCCCGATGCTATCACCTTTTTTTTTACAGGGGTCATTAAGGGAATCACATGGTTGTTTAGCAAATCTGGCTTCCCCGATTGACTCTGCTTGTTGGAAGGTCCCTGGGAAGATTGTAAATGGCAATCATGTGACCCTGGGACACTGTGGCTGTCTTTGATATTTCACAGTTGCCAAGTGCCCATATTTTGATCACATGGCCATGAGGGTGCTGCAGTGGTCATAAAAGCAAGGACCAGTTGTAAGTGACTCTTCACCACCGTCATAACTTTGAACAGTTTTTGTAGAAGATAACTGGGCTGAGCCTGAGGGAGGAGTCAAATGTGTCATTAGTCATGAGCCCCTTCACACCCACAAGAGATCTAAGTGCAGCCCACCTTGAATTCCTTATCTACCATCAAATTGCTTTGACCCTTAGTAGTTCAGATTCTTGTAGAGAGCTTAAGTTTGCAATAAATCAGGGATGTCAAACTGGATTTCTTCAAGGGCCAGATCAGCGTTGTAATTCTCCTCCGTGGGTCGGCCTGGGGGTGTAGGGGTGGAGAGACAGGACGGGATGCCTCCTGCAGCACTTTTCTGGCCAAAACAGGATGCTGGGGAGCCACATGCGATGGTACCACACCCCATTTTCAGTTTTGGCGGCCTTCTGCAGCACTCTACTGGCCAAAATGGGGCATGGTTGTGTGTGTGTGTGTGTGAGTATGAGTGTGCCATGCCCCGTTTTCGGTCTGGATTCTGGGCGGCCTTCCGCAGCACACTGCTGGCCAAAATGGGGGACGGGGCAGGGCCACGTGCAACCTTGCCTCGCCCTGTTTTCAGCCTGGACGGCCTCCTGCAGCACTCTGCCACCCAAAACAGAGTATTTTGGCTGCCAAAGGCACCACGGAATAGTCCTTTGCTATTTCCAGGCTGGCCCTGTGGACCAGATTTAAGCACCCTGTAGGCCGGATTCGGCCTGTGGGCTTTGAGTTTGATACCCCTGCAATAAATCTTTACACCCATTTGAACTGCCTGGATCTCCTGATTTCCCTGGCGCTTGGCAGTTTTTAAATGGTCATAAATCAAGGACTACCTATACTATAAATCTGGGTATGTCATCAGCGAATTGGCAATACTGATGTTTTTAGAACAGACATTACACATGCTTTCCCTGAGGATAGTTTCAACGGATTATAGGATATAGGCAAAAACCCACGGAGGGCTTAGTTGGAAAAACGTTTGCTTGTTTTAATCCTTTCAGCATGTGACAAAATGGAAGTTTCTTAGAACATTTGCTAAGTGCTTCACTGATGTATAAACATGACAAAGCCCATAAGGATTTTTTAAAAATGCCAATTTCTCCTGCAAATGGCACCAGAACAGGATCTTAATCAAACACATCTAAAGAGTTTGGGATGCCTGCTACTTATAATACTGCAGCTGTTTTTAAGGCGAATGTCACATAAAGCAGATAAAAATAACAGATGATTAAAAAGCTCTATTGAGAAATCATTTGTTTAGGCCACTCAGTGTATTCTTGGCTTAAGTGTCTGCAAGACAGAATTTGTCTGAAATAAGCAGAAATTTTTATTTGGATCGGGCACCCCCTTCTCTTTTAAGTTCAAGGTTGGCAGTGTATCATTGCTAGAAAATAATCACAACTGTCAAGTGAAAGAAAACAAGATGCAATGCGGGTCCAGGGAATCGGACCAATTTACAATAAATGACTAAATATTCAAGAACAACTACCTAGAACGCCTTCAACTCAATGTGATGGAATGTGTTATGTCCCCACTACACGTTAGTCTGCATGGAGCACGACATGCAGCTAAACCCCTGTGTTTTCAATAAAACAGACTGTGTGCGTAGATCTGAATGCTTTATTGAAAGAACAGGATATGGTGAAACTGGGGAAAACGGGTATATACAATAAGAACAGGGGTGGGTTCTACTTACCTTTACTACCGGTTTGCAACGGGATCATGCTCATGCACTTTGTTTCGCTCGCACCCGTGCCTTGCTTCTGCACATGCGCAGATCGCTGATGATGACATCTGGGGCAGTGGGTGGGGCCTCCCACCAGTTTTACTACTGGTTCTTGCAAACCAGTCCAAACCGGGGGCAACCCACCACTGAATGAAAACCAAATACAAGATAAAGAGTATTAAATTACTGCTGAACATAACAATTAATCAATACAAGCAATTTAAATCTCACCAGCGATGCTCTGTGTGTGGGATGTGGGTTTGTCCTTGGATGATCATGTGCCACAGATTAAGATGGATTCTTCTTGTGCTTCGGCCTTCTCCAAATGCTAAAGGAAATGGAGTCTGGCTTCCCAGCGTGCCCTTGGTTTGAGAGTGCTGGCTGATGAGTAAAATGGATTGGGTAAACTTCAAACAATATACTTGGTATTTTGTCTCTCTGGCCTCTAGTTGGGGCTAGAGCGCAACAACAGTATATAAAACCATATTTTTTGGAGTATAAGACACCCCCCCCCACCGCCAAAGAGGGTGGAACTCAGAGGTGGGTTGCAGCAGGTTCTGACCAGTTCTGGAGAACCGGTAGTAAAAATTCTGACTGGCCCCTCCCCAATCTATTCTTTGCCTCCCGAGTCTCAGCTGATCGGGAGGAAATGGGGATTTTGCAGTAACCTTCTCCTGGAGTAGGGAGGAAATGGAGATTTGACAGTATCCTTACCCTGCCACGCCCACCAAGCCACGCCCACAGAACCGGTAGGAAAAAATTTTGAAACCCCTCACTGGTGGAAATGTTAGTGTGTCTTATATACCGAATACAGCCATTTTTGGCCTCCCGAAGCGCCGTCCCACTCATTCAATGTTTGCAAAAAACAGGTCCGCTTTTTTGCCTGTTTTTTGCAAAAAATGGCGTTTTTACCCTCCCCCAGCCCCCAGGAGCACTCTGCAAGCTTCCCAAATCCTCTGCGCGCCCCCTTTTTTGCAAAAATTGATGAAAAATGGGCTGATTTTTGTGAAAAACAGGGCACGCAGAGGGTTTGGGAGGCCAATAGAGTGCTCCTGGGGGCCAGGGGAGGGCAAAACCTTTTTGTTTTTTTTTTAAAATTTGATTTATATGCCGCCCTTCTCCAAAGACTCAGGGCAGCTTACAGTGCGTTAAGCAATAGCCTTCATACTTTTGTATATTTATACAAAGTCAGCTTATTGCCCCCCCAAACTGGGTCCTCAATTTACCTACCTTAGAAAGGATGGAAGGCTGAGTCAACCTTGAGCCTGGGGAAATTCAAACTGGTATAATTGCAGACAGCTGGATGTTAATTACGGTGCTTTAGTCTGCAGAGCTAAACCAGGCTCTTTTTTTTTTTTTTTTCTTACTTACCTCTTCGAAATCTTGGTGCGTTTTATACACCGGTGCACCTTATAGTCCGAAAAAATACGGTATATGCCAGGGCATGACAGAATATATTCATCACCCATGTATGGAACCCAAGCAAAACTCTCCTAGAATTTGTTTTGGATTCCTCCAATCAATAAATGATTAGGGTTAAATAGTTGGATATTGGCATCAGCAGCACAGTGAATGGGGAGCAAAAGCCACCTGGGGAATTCTGATTTGCACAGCTTCTGGATGGGAAATCATATCCACCATTTGACTCTTCCCATCAGATTTATCACCAAAGAAAGAGAGGAATGACATACAAGCGGAGTACATTCCCAGCCCTAAAGTTACAACACATTTGAACATCGGCCACTTTTCTTTGATACATTTTTTTAAAGTTTAGAAATCATGGATGTAGTGTATGTTCCCCAATGGGAAATTAGTTGGTTTCCATTAGATGCAGTTGGATTGCATTTCATATAGAGTGGAAGAGATTTTGGAGGTTTTCTGATCCGACCCCCTGCCTAGAACCAGAATTTTTATATCATCCCAGACAAAGAACTGTCTAATCTCATACTGAAAATCTCCTGTGACAGAATGCACACATCACATTTCAGGAGACAGGCCATTTTACTGCTTAATAGCTCCATCAGGAAATTTCTCTTTATTTCAAGTTTAAATTTTTGTTAAGCTTCCTCCCATTGGTTCTTATCTTATCCTTGACTGCTATGGAAAATAAATCTTGTCTTGGAAGACTGTTTTCATGCCTCCCCTTAGCCTTCTCCTTTTGAGGCTAAACATACCAAGTTCCTTTAACCACTTTCATAGGATTTAACCTTCAAGTCTCTTATCATCCATGTCACTTTTCTCTGCACTTGCCAGTTCTTCAACATCCTTTTTGTATTGTGGCAACTAGAACTTCACATAATCCAGATGTGGTCTGACCAGTACAACATAGAGTGATACTGTCATTTAATTTGATCTTGATACTATTGGATGAAGCCTTCTAACACTGGACTTTCTTTCATGGCCTTAAAAAAATCCTGCAGTCCTTAACAAAAGATGACCAACATGAAACCCAGGCTTGTTCTTATATAGGATTATCTATCTCATAGATAATCTAGACTAGGGGAGACATGATAGCAGTGTTCCAATATCTCAGGGGTTGCCACAAAGAAGAGGGAATCAAGCTATTCTCCAAAGCACCTGAGGGCAGGACAAGAAGCAACGGGTGGAAACTAATCAAGGAGAGAAGCAACTTAGAACTGAGGAGAAATTTCCTGACAGAACAATTAATCAGTGGGACAACTTGTCTCCAGAAGTTGTGAATGTTCCAACACTGGAAGTTTTTAAGAAGATGTTGGATAACCATTTGTCTGAAGTAATGTAGGGTTTCCTACGTAGGCAGGGGGTTGGACTAGAAGACCTTCATGGTCCCTTCCAACTCTTCTATTCTATTCTATTCTATTCTATTCTATTCTATTCTATTCTATTCTATTCTATTCTATTCTATTCTATTCTATTCTATTCTATTCTATTCTATTCTAAAAAGACTTCAGGTCTCACGATGAGCCCTATATACAACATACATAGTGATTACAGTAGTGGCCAAAATTGTGGAAACCTTTTGGGAAAAGCGTATTTTCTAAAACGAGCTAATTTTTTTTTTTTGAGTAGTAGTACCATAAAATTATATATCAATGGAAAGATAATTTAATCAAGAATGTAATGCAATAACTTTTATGAAGGATTTGCTATTAGAATAGCAGTTACAGTGTAAAGAAGAAAAGTGAAGCACGTAGAGAAAACGAGATATACAAAAATTATCACGTCAGTTAATACTTAGATGGGTAACCTTTAGCACGAATTACGGCCTTACAATGTCTTTCCATGGAGTGAACCAAGTCATTTAGTTCTGCAGCTGTTATCATGTGAAACCAAGATCGAATGACTGCTTCTATTAACTGAGTTTTATTGCTGGGTTGCTTCTAACCAGTTTCTTAAGTCGGCTAACCGAGCTAACCAGTTTCTTTAGTCGGCTCCATAGATTTTTAATTGGGTTAAGGTCTGGGCTATTCCCAGGCCCTTCCAGCAGTGGAATATGATTTATCTTGAAATTCACCCCCCAGAAAAGTGAATTAGACACCCCTGGTCTAAGTAGTTACAGCATCAGGAGACTTGTGATTTCTACTCCTGCCTTCGGAATGAAAGATGTCTGAATGACTTTGGTCCAGTCACTCTTTCAGCCCAATTCACCCCATAGGACTGTTGTGAGGCAAATGGAGGAGGAAGGAGTTTAGGTATGTTCACTGCTAATAAAGGCAAGATTAAAAAAATTAACTTGAGAACAGGTACAACACCCTTTTTAGATGCAGGAATTACCTACCACTCTTGGCTTGCTGAAAGTAAATTGCACCTCTTTTACCTGAACTTTATCTGGAGTAATAATGGATGGCAATGGTTGGCTCCCTCAGAGAAAATGGTTATGTCTTGTTGTTTTTGGTTGTTATCCGAGGCAAATGTAAATCTCTGTCTTTGAACCGCAAAGGAAAAGCTTGTACTATCTCTTTATTCAGAGATACGTTTATTAGTTTTTTGACCTCTCTGCTGTCGAGTGAAGCCACTGTCTCTTTAAAGGCATTGTAAAAAGAAGCCAGGAAAAAAAGATAACGAGAGCCAACACCACCATTAAAAAAATATTCCTCTTTATTTGCAAATATACTGCACAATTACAGTTTTATACATTTTTAGTACTTCATATAATTAGTATAAATAATAATGTATTACATATGTTTCTACATGTGCACAAAGACACAATACTTGGTTCCTTTGGTTTGCTATAAAACATCTCAAAAATGATAGCATATAATCCTAGAAATTTATAGTCAATTAGTTTGTTTTGCCCTAGAATCTTTCATTCATTGACACGAGGATTCTGTGGGAGGATTTATTCATCAGATTATAGGCAGAGATCGCCTTAAAATCTGAAGAGATTACTCAAATGGAAACTATTACTTTTTCCTCTTCTTTCACTACTAATACTTAACTTGTGGCAGATGCCCATTGCTTTGAAATGGTCAATTGATTAATCAGTAAAGTTATACTTAAGTGTCTGCTTCTAATTACCCATATTTTATTCTGTGCCAAATAACGAAATACCAAGCCAAAAAACGTTTAATGTTTGTACTTGGAGAAATACTAGATTTTATTTTCTTGTGGGAAACAACTATGTGTAAAACGTGAGGCTGTGATCCTACAGGTAGTCCTTGACTTGCAACTATAGTATTTGCCTAGCGACCGTTCAAAGTTATAGCAGCATTGAAAAAAAAAAGGCTTATAACCAGTCCGTGCACTCACAGCCATCCTCATGGTCATGTGATCAAAATTCAGGCACTTGGCAAATGGCATGTATTTATAACGGTTGCTGCATCCCCAGGTCTTGTGATTGCCGTTTGTGACCTTCCCAACCCAGCTTCTGACAAGCAAAGTCCATGGGGGAAGCTGGATTTGTGCCAAAAAGGTCATAAAATCGGGTGCAGCTCATTTAGCAACCACATTGCTTGGCAACGGAAAATTCTGGTTCCCACTGTAGTCATAAGTCATGGACTACCTGTATTTATCAGAATTGGACAGGAGGTGCCTGTGAACTCAGGGAATCTGGGCAAAAGTTTTAGACTTCAGCAATTCTTGGGGTGAACCCTTCCATACAATTATCAGCTTTGAATAGTAATATTTATATTTACAGAGCAATCCTACCTGTGTTTTCCCCAAAATAAGACCAGGTCTTATTTTCTTTTGGGCCCCAAAATAAGCAGTAGGGCTTATTTTCAAGGGATGTCTTATTCTTTTTCCAAGTACGGGAGGCCCACTTCTTCTGCTTGTTCGTGGTGGGGCAGGAAGGCACATGCTGTTCAAGTGTCACCACAAAGCGGGGGATTGGAGCTGTCTCACATGTCCTGCCCGGTCAGGGCCCCCACAGCCAGGCCATCTACACCCCATCATGGCCGCAGCAACACACCACTCAGCTTCCTGCTCCGTTGTGGCTATGAGCGAGCAGAAGTGGGCTGTTGGCCACATGGGCTCCTGCTGCACATGGCTGCGAGGCAGGTGTCAAGGTGTGGATGGGCTGGCGGCCTTGAGGTGAGCCGGTGCAGGGCACGTGGGGCAGCTCCACCCCCCAGCGTGACCTTGTGGCCATGTCACTAAGCAACCAGGCTTATTTTTTGGGGGGGGGCGGCTTATATTAGATCCATATGTTAAAAGCATGCTAGGTCTTATTTTTGGGATAGGTCGTTTTCAGGGAAATAGGGTACAAAAGGAAAAGATTGTAACAGAGGAACTGTGTCTTCCAAGCATGACTTTTGTCATTCCAATCAAAGTGCCAAATGGAAAGATGCTATCATATTAGTATCCTTTTTGGCTTTTAAAATGTGGTCTCCTTAAAGAAATGAATGATGTCTAATTTTAGGGTATGCCCATGAGCTGAAAAAGTAAGGACTTCTTAAACTTCACGTCTTATCAATTTGTACTGTTGTATTAATTAAGCCATCCTTCCAACAATGCAACTAAACCACAGAGCTTTCTGTAAATACGCAGGGCTTCTCCAGTGGCAGAAATATTGAGAGGTTCCCTCTCTTTTTGGGAAGCAAAATTATTTCCCATTATTTCCAATTGGAATTTGGCATTAGCATTGCATAAGCATCCTTGGGACAGCGGTTTTAAAAAGCATTTACTACCCAGCCACTGTTTTATTGCAGACATGTTAAACTACAGCTTAAAAAGAGAGAGCAAAAATATACCTGTGATTGTCTTGTTATAGTGTTACAAAATAGTTGATTAAATTGGCATTAATAAAATAGCAATGGCATGATTTAAACAGAGCATATGTTTAACCTCTATGGCAACCAAGAGGGCTTGATTTCATAAACACATGTAATCTTTCCATTCTAATTCTGGCTTATATAATCTTCCCATCAATTGTCCAATACAATTCCAGACATCTAATTCAATTGGTTCATTATTGTACTGTTGAACTCTTCCTTACAATAGACCTGCCAGTAGGAAGCAGGAGCGGACAGTGGTGCTCCAGTTAAAGACTTTCCCTCATCAGGTGCCACTAGCAGGAGACACAATAATTAAGATACAAGAGGCAACTGGGAGGGACCCATTTTGCTGCACTATTACAAGAAGAAATACTGAATTAATTACAGATAGACTAAATTGTAAGTTATGAGATTTGGAAATACTATTTCAGACTGTCCACAATGAGGATATTTTTCAGGTAAATTGTTTAAATCTTATTTTGCATCTGGTTCTATGTTCAGGTACATACAGCTAAGATAATCTCACTGGTGAAGAAGGAAGAGTAAAATTCAAACAGAAGAAAAAGTGTTGGACAATAAAATATTTATATAACTTTATACATTATCAGTGCATGTTTAAAATAGAGTACAACTTTTTAACAGTGCAATCTATAAACCATTTCAGCCACAGTACTGCGGCCAACATCCAGGTTTCTTTGCCTGGAGAGTTACACTGATGCATCTAGAGTATCCTTGCCTCTTTCAGAACATTTGCTGATACAGATGTGAGATCGCCCCTATTGTGCCGATCAGGGGTGGGTTCTAAATTTTTTTTACTACTAGTTCTATGGGCGTGGCTTATTTTGTGGGTGTGGCTTGATGGTCATGTGACAATTCTTTAGGATTTAGCAGAGGTACTGGTCTACCAGGCTTTTAACTGCTTGCAGAGTTGTATCAGTCTACCCATTTATTTTTGCAGGCACTGGTCTACCCATTTATTTTTGCAGGCACCGGTCTACTCATTTGTTTTTGGAGGCACCGGTCTACCACCAAACTGCCTTTTACCACTGATCAGCTGTAGGGCGGTGCTTTGAAGCCCCGTGGCAAGAGTTTAAACAGTTTTTCCTTATAGCCCATCAGCTGGGACTCAGGAGGCAGCAATAGATTGGGGGTGGGGCCAAATAAAAGGTAAGAATAATGAGGGGTGGGGGTGGGGGCGCAGAACCAGTTCGGTGATGTCATATCGTCACTGCTACCGGCTCAGGGGAACTGGGCTGAATCGGGAGGAACCCACCACTGGGTTAATCCCACCCATCGGTTACCCACCCATCGGTTACCTACCACCGATATTAATCTATTGCATGATGCAGATAAATCTGGTTCGGACAGCTGACCTCCCATGGTCACATTTTGGGTATTTGGCAACCGGCCCACTTTTATGGCTGTTTGATGTGTCCTATGGCCACATGACTATGATTTACAACATTTTTGCTGAAAACCAATGTTTACTTCTGCTTTGGGACAGAAATGCCCCATAGCTTAACCATCACCTGTTCACTGAATGACCATTGCAAAAAAAGATCTTAGAATCTGATTGGTTATGTGGGTGATCTGCTTTACGGCTCTCACGACTTACAACCATAATAGGTAGGTTCCATTATGGTCATAAATTGAGGACTAGCTCTAGTGCCTCAAGCATCAATGAGGGATCGAATGATTGAGTGCCCCAACTAACCAATTCTTGCATATTGAGGGAAACAGTGATACAGAAGCTTTCTTTCTTAGCAGAGCAAGTTTTAGTGGTTTCCAAATAAAAGGAAGATTTTTTTTTTAGAGAAAACATTCAAATACACAATTTTCAGTGGGACATTCTAGTTACAAAGACTTCCTCTGAGTGATAATCACAAGCCGTTTTTCTGTTGCTATTAGTTCTCATTCAATTTGATGAAAACCATTTTTTCCCCTCCAAGAAAAAAGGAATTTTCAATATATTTTTTATAAGTAAATTTTTGTATAACTCATGTGTCTACCCCTACAAGAAATAATAATAGTCATTCTCTTGGGTGTCTTTGAAGGAGTATTAGATAGGTTCGTGGAGGGCAGAACCATCAAAGCTATTCATGATGAAGATGCAATGTTACCCAATTGAGGCCAATATGCCTTCAGGGGAAGATTGGTAGAAAATGCATTTTTCTCTCTCTTCTTTGTGGGCACCTGAGAGGCAATGATTGGCCATTGTAAGAAAGTTCTGAATTAAGATGACTTTGTCCTGTTCTTCTGATGAGTGTTCCATTGTACAGCCAGCTCTCCAGTTCCTGCTTCCTACACTTTCATGAAATCCAAAGGTAAGGCACTGTAGTGGTACTTCGGAACTTGACTGCTTCGAAACTCATCAAATTTGATTTTCAATACATTTGATGTGAAAATGTTCCAGTACTCAGCCTTTGTTTAGTCTTTGATGCATGCTATCAGAAGAGGGGGATGGCTGTGAGAAACAGATAGGAAGTCAGCCATGCTGGGAAGGTCACTGCAAAAGGAGGGGGACAGCCATAGAGGGTAGACAGGAAATCAGCCATGCTGGGAAGGTCACTGACATAGGAAAAGGGAGAGTCAGAAAGTTCTTCCCAAAACAAAGGATCACATTGTAGGTCATGTGGTTTGTTTGGGACTTATCCTTTTTAGTACCTGTCGCACCTTCCAGAACGAATTAACGCTGAGTACCAACGTACCACCGTATATTAATCCTCTTGTAGGGCTTCTTCAGATTGGGAAGTGTGGGCAGGTAATAAAAGTAAGCTCAAAAGGACCCCAATAAGTTCCCCCCAAAATTCCCAAGCACCCTGAGAGGCAAAAAAGCCAGAAATCTCTTTGATAAAGGAAGAAACTGCAAGACAAGACTTTGATATAGCATCATGAATAACCTTCCTTGCCTCATTGTTTGTCTGGGCCATAACGTTTAGGGAAAGGAATGTAGTAACCCTCCTGACACATAGTCTTACAATCCACTTATTTTTTTTCTACTGCTAAACTGAGGTGCGTGCAAATAAGCCGGTTTATGTGACCTATGGATCACAACCCAACCTCTTCTCACTCTTTCCAAAGCAGAGGTCCTTTTTTTGTTTTTTAATGATTGCCTTCTTCAGATGTTCTGGAGTCTTCTGGAATAGTCCTCTGTTTATAGTCTTCTCCAGATCCAACATCCACATCCTGGTAGTTAGCAAATTCCTGAGGTAGTGGAAACTCCTCTGCTGATGAATGAGTCCTGTGTCCAAAGATCCTCTCTTGCAGCTCAGCAATGTCATTCCTGATATCCGCCATCATCAACAACAAGAAGTCAAAGGAACCTGGTGGCCCCTAAAAAAAGTTCCAAAGGAGAGAGTGGCATTACTTGTCTTTCATTGAAATGGGCACTTCGTCGATTGAACTGGATATTTTTAGATAGGTTGGCTTCCACTCCCATTATCCCCAGTCATAAACTAGGCCCCAGGTATTTGACTGCCAAGGCTAGTAGCAGAAACAAAGCAATTTTTCAAGACCATCTTATTTTGCCTTAACTATGCTGGAGTAAAAAACAATTTCCCAAACACTCATCTTAACTAAGGTCAATTTAGCCCAGTTGCTTTTATTTATTAATCAAATTTATGTAGCCTCCCATGTTAAGAAAAGCAACTCTGGATGGCGCACAAGTCTCTGCTCTGCTTTTCCCAAAACATAAAACTTTCTCTAGATATTCATAGTTTAACTTTAACTTAGTACCTCTAAGCATCATTGAAATCAACATACATACTTATTTTTACAAATAAATTGAAAAATAATAATAATTCAGATTTGGATCAATTTATACAACATTACAGAAGTGCTCCAATGCTATCAATTTTCCTAAATGTCAATATATTGGCTGCAAAACATGACTACTGTAGGCCCCATATATGCCGGTTTCGATCTGCAAATATTACTACTAATTGCATATGCTAAAAATTGCAAATGCAAATCAACCACTCTGTTCTGCCTGAGCTGGACTAGAAGATCTCCAAGGTCCCTTCCAATTTTGTTGTTCTAATTCTAATTCTAAGTGTGTTAATGCAAAGTTTCTTTAACAAAGAGCAATTTATTTCATATTCAGCACTTTGCAAGTTCTTGCAAGATGGGTAAGTAGGAAATTAAAACAATAAAAGACTAATCATCCTGTCTAACATTTTTTCCCCTTGTAACACCTTTTTTTTTAACCTATAAGAGAAAGAAAATAATAACCTTCCTGTGTCCCATTCAGTGACCCAAAAAGATGCTGAATTCTCCTTCATATTTTTTTTTAAATAGAAGCCTGCTAGTCATTTGCTTTTTTAAATTCTTGACATTTATCCAGGAAACATTCAAACTCTAAATGTTCTTTATTTTAAAGGAATTTCCCACTTGCAAAGAAACCACAACTGAGGAGCACTTATCCACAGTTTGATGTATATGACAGTCTATTGCATTCTGAAATAAAATTGAAGATATTTTACAAAATCCAACCAAAAGCAATTTTCTTGTACAGAAAGGCATAATGTATTTCACTTGGAAGTAATAGTGTCTGCTCAACAGCCTGAAACATATAAAACAACCTCAGTGCTAACTAGCCAAAGACATGGAGAACCAACACAATGAATCAAGACTTTCATTCTTTCCAGTGATCAAAAGGTTGTAAGGGATAGGGCAGGGGTGGGCTGCTGGGGGTTTGCAGGGGTTCGGGAGAACCTTTAGCTAAGATACTGTGCAGGTCGGAGAACCCCCAAATCACACTCCTGGCTGGCCCTTCCCACCTTCCCCTCCCCTCCTCTCCCAGGAGTCCCCATACGGCCTGTTTGGATGCAGGTAAGTGCAGGAGATGCGCAGAGGCTCAGGAAGGGTGAAAAATGGGCCTACTGGAAGTTTGGGAAGGCCGGAAACAGGCCCAGAGGGTTCTGGAGCCTGGGGAGGCTGTTTTCTCCTTCCTGGAGTCTCAGAAAGCTTCCGGAGCCCGGGGAGGGCAAAAATGGGCCCCCTCCTTTGTGCAGGAGGCTGACTACCACCATGGCCACACCCACCCAGCAACCGGGCAGAGAACTCCTTGCTAAAATTTGTGAAGCCCACTCCTGGGATAAGGGCAAGATTACTTTAAAAATATGAAATGCATAGGGGTGGATATACTAGCCTTGTAAATGTTATTTATGTACAGGACCATAGAGCGTTCTCCTCCTATTTTTTCATAACAGTAATCCTGTAATCTCTTGAAGTGTAAGAAAGAGATTTGCTCAATGCCATCCTGTATGATTGTGTAGCTGAGGGTGGACTACAACCTTGTCTTCCCCATTTAACCACTCTAACCAATGTACCACTTTGCTAGTTACTCAAACTTTAAATTTGTCATCCCCCACCCCCCACCAAGGTTTAGTAAGGTAACCACAAGGTGACATCATCTTTGGAGCATCATGTAGATTGGATTAGATCGGCCCAGAATTTTGTGTTCTAGAAAGTACTAAAAACTTTACCATCATGCTGGGGATCGGGCTGTGATGTGACATCTTCATGATTGTTGTATTGTTTGGGATGTATGGATGGGTGTATCGATTGTGAGTGCCTTGGATATTGCTTTTAAGGGTTTTTAAAATTTGGCTTTAATATGGTTTTATGGTTAGTTGTATTTTGTTACTACGTTTTTTGAGCCACCCAAAATTATGTACGTTAGATGGGCAGCTATATAAATTGAATGAATGAGCAAACAGCCTTTTACATCTGCTTTATTACAATATTATAAGAGGGATATTCCTTTAAAACAGGGTTGTCAGACTCAAGGCCCACGGGCCGGATCAGGCCTGCAGTGCTTAGATCTGGCTTATAGGACCACCCTGGAAACAGTGAAGGACTGGCCTGCAATGCCTCTGCCAGTGAAAACGGAGCTTGGGAGGGTCGTGTGCGGCCTTTTCTGGCAGAGGGTTTCAGGAGGCCGTCCCAGCCAAAAATGGAGCTCAGGAACCCAGAGCGCTTGGGCCACCACAGGCGCCCTGACAAGAGTGACATCAATTTGGCAACGCCCATCTTGGCCCCGCCTACCCCGGCCCACCTGAGGTCAAACCTAACCCTGATGCAGCTCTCAATGAAATCGAGTTTGACACCGCTCCTTTAAAATGAAGAACATTTGGTATTTAAATACAATACTTTCTGGCTAATGTATGATTATATTTGCATTGAGATTAGATTTGGGTGTGATACTTACAGGTGGGCCCTTTTCTCCTGGTGCACCTCTCTCACCCTGTAAAAAACATAATTTTGGTTAAGTGGCCTTGACTGAAACTGAACAAGAACTTGTTGATCTAAAATGAAAACTCCAAACAGTGCTAGTCACACACTTAAAACTGTCTGCTTAAGATCCTATGAATATCAATGTAGAAGACAGAGTTCAGTGGGACTAACTTGTAGTAAAATGTAGATGAGATTGCAGCCTTTAGTTTAATTCATCTTATCTTAACTAGATTAATGAATTATTTTATAGCAAAATTGGTAATTGATTACCTACCAAAGATAATGCTTGCAGCATTTTCTAAGTATGTATCATGAGAACAAAGATTTATTTGTTAGATTCACAATCATTCATATCCAAAGGATACTCACTGAAATTAAAGGGACTTATTAGTTGTGACTAATTTAATTTCCTATTGATTGCAGTAGAAGTATTCTAAACATACCAAAGTTGTGATCCAAGTCAACAAAAACAAAAACTACTTATACACTCTTGATTTTATTTATTACTAAGCATAACATGCCCAACTACAACATTTATTCTGAAATCATTCAGATCAACAAGTTGCATCCGACACAGAGAAGCTCCCTTCAAAACTTAAAAGATTATTACACATTTGTTTATTCCCTTTGTGGAACTGCCTAACTGAAATGACTCAAGGCAAAACAACACAGGACAAATATAGTAATTACATTAGGTTGTGCAATACATAAACATTCAAGTTCTTAATGGTTTTCTGAAAGTCAGCAAAAAATACACAACAGGATACAATCTATGATAAATCATAGATTAATAAATAGTGATTACTGCATCAAAATACATTTTTGATGTCTCAAGCTGCAACTTCAGTGAAATGTTTTTGTAAGTTTATGGGTTAATAATGTCTATGTGAGTTAATTCTTACTCGGATAAATAATGGAAAGCAAACAAAGAAACAGAAATGCATTGGAAGTGGGAGTAGATGGAATCAAAGTTGCCTATCTTTTTATTCACTTTCTCCCTTTCCACTTTCCAAAATTAAGAAAACTGAATGTGAATAATATAAAAGAGAAGGACTCTCACAAGGAAGAAGAAAGGAGGAAAAGGAAGAAGAGGACAAGAAATTATACTTCTAACCTTTGCTCCATCTCTTCCTGGTGCACCTGGAGGACCCTAGAAGATAAATGTGCATTCCTCAAAAACTTGGTGTCAAATATGATAAAGAGATTATTATACACACTTAAGAATGGAGACATCATACTGACCACAGGCCCTCTTCTGCCCTGCTTAATGTGTGAGAGGTCTGGAGATGGTCCCATCGGCCCCATGGCTCCTCTAGGGCCTGGCACCCCGGGAGGACCAGGGGAACCAGGAAATCCAGGGCTCCCTTTTGGACCTGCAACCCCTGGAATAAAAACATGGCAGTAAAATGAAGGCTGCGGGTAGCTTCGTTGGACAATTTTGCATAAAAAAGGATATTTAAGATTTTTCTAAGTCAAAAATTGGAAGTCGTTTTTAGGGCTGTTGACAAAGTTTTTTTAAAAATTACAAATAAATCAACCATGGGGGAGAACAAACCTAGCAAGTAAATAAAAAAAGGAGTCAACAGCAATTAAAAATATTCCAAAAGTGCTTTAAAAGCCAAGGGAAGCTAACTTTTTTGTTAGTGCCAAGAAAATCAGGATGTACGGTATTTCAATTACTGTTATACAACTTGATAAATTAGAAGTCTAGGATGCAATCTTATATTAAAAAGAAAAGAAATTCAAATAATGCATAACTTTGAGCAGCAATTACTTGTCCAGGACACTGTCAGACATCAAGCACAGAATGCTCACCTCTTTGTAAGTAGAAGCAAAAGACCAGACTGGCTGTGAAAATTCTTCCTTTAGGCCAGAGGTCTTCAAACTTGGCAGCTTTAAGACTTGTGGACTTCAACTCCCAGAATTCTCTAGCCAGCTATGCTGGGAGTTGAAGTCCACAAGTTTTAAAGCTGCCAAGTTTGAAGACCTCTGCTTTAGGTTAAAGAAAAAGGCAGGGAGGTGGCCCATAAAAGATGTTTTGAATTCCCAGTGTGGAAAATGAATTTGGAGGAAAATTGCTTCCATGTTAACATCTCGCTTTCCAGATCAAAATCCACTAGTACAAACCAAGAGCTTTTTGCTTTGACACTGACAATAGTTGCCATGTTCAAAATTAACATAGTTCACACCATTATATTGTGAGCTTAATATTCAAAGTTTGGTTGAATGCAGCCTTATGTCTAAATAATCGCAAATATTACATATTTAATTTTTTCCCCTGACTGTAATTGTCACAATCTCCTTCAGGTCCTGCTGTGCTACCACGCACATCGTGGTGCTTGGCTATTCCTGGGAAGGATGAGCACAGAATGTTGGGAATATATGCCAAGAGGGTATATTCACCCGACTGCTCAGCCAAAGCAAGTACAGTTCGTCCTTGACTTATGACCACAATAGGGACTAGAATTTCCATAGTAAGTTGTTGCAATTGTTAAGTCAAAATTAAATATAAAATATTAAGTATAAAGGCAACCAAACTAATGACAGCAGATAGAGCAACCAGCCTTGTGGTGGAGATAGAGTTAGGGTTAGGGCGGCGCAGTGGTTACAATACAGTATTGCAGGCTAATTCTGTTGACTGTCAACTGCTTGCAGTTTGACAGTTCGATCCTCACTGGCTCAAGGTCGACTCAGCTTTCCATCCTTCTGAAGTCAGTAAAATGGAGGAGCCAGATTGTTAGGGGCAATAGGCTGACTCTGTAAACTGCTTAGAGAGGGATGTAAAGCACTGTGAAGTGGTATTAAGCCTAAGTGCTAATGCTATGGCTTGCAGCTGACAATGAAGATACTGAAGTGGTGAATAGCTTTTGCCCTTTAGGATCAACAATAAAGGAATAAGCAATCTTGTAATCCACCACAGGCTAGTGTTTTGTAAAGCAGCCATGAAGGCTTTGGAACATGATTCAAATGGTGTGATGTGTCTGTATTTGCAAAGATGCAACCTGTGACACTCTATGGCAGAGGTCTTCAAATTTGGCAGCTTTAAGACTTCTGGACTTCAACTCCCAGAATTCTCCAGGCTGGAGAATTCTAGGAGTTGAAGTCCACAAGTCTTAAAGTTGCCAAGTTTGAAGACCTTTGCTCTATGGACACAGAAGTTGGACTTTAAAAAAGAGGACAGGAGAAGATTCCATAGTATAGTCTGAAAACCAAGAAAACAAACCAATGGATTATCCCACAAATCAACCCAGAATTCTTACTTGAGATACAAGCAACCAGGTTCAAATTGTCCTAGATTGTTATTGAGCAAATCTCTCTATGTGACCACTGGGAGTCGAAAATGATTTGATGGCACATAATCAACTTATCACGGTACAGTACAAAAAAATAGAAGTTTGTTTTTGAAATCTGAATGTGTTAGTCAGCTTTTAGTACTGATTGTTGCATGCTGTTCAAAGTCACTTCATATGAGACAGGCAATTATAGAAATTTAATAAATAAATAAAATATTGCTGTAATACAAAATATAAACACGAGACTGTTATAGAATCAGCAATCCATAATGCAATTCATTAGCAAAGTTGCACATTCTACCACAAATACGTAACATTAATATGAACTGGAGTTGCAGTTCCAAAATACCAGATTTGGGGTGGGCTATCCATTAAAAAGATACAACCATTTATATAATAATTTAATGGTCACTTAAATACATTGAAATAAAAATGCAAATATAAAAGGCTTCCAGGCTGAGGTTTTCATGGAAAATTCCCAGTCTGTTTCTAATTTCATTGCCATTCCCAATCTTGAGTTTTACTAATCATGCAAAAATAGCACAACTTGGGAGTGGGTGGTTTTTCAGTTAGGAGAGAGAAATGAAGTTTACAGCACCTTGGACAGCTCATAAGATGAGGAAATCATTAGATGGAGCAAGCCTGACTAAATGACCCTAACAATATCTTAAGAAAAATTAATGTCTGCTCCTGAGCCATGTTTCTTGTCTGAGGAGTGATACAGATGCAATATATATGGATTTATTTTTATGATATTTTTTACTGCCTTACCTGGAGGACCCCGATCCCCTGGCTGTCCAGGAGGGCCAGGTACGTAAGCGTTGGATGCAAGTACTTTTTCTCCTGTGATTGGTTTGTTAAGGTCAACAGCGTTATTTGGTAGCCAAGCAACCTGCAATAAAAGAAGGGTCATAGGCTAGAAGCCACTTGCCTATTCAACTTCATCTAGTTGAGTGACTGACTTCATCAGTTGTATAAATTCAATGCAGGACTCAGCTACCATGTCCATAACTCTAAGTTTGGAAGCCTCAAAGTGATAGAGTGGATAGCATGCCAGGCTGCGATAGGAAGCCCCATCTGTTTCCCAGCCTTCCTCCTTCTACTGAATAAAATGAGATAGCCTCCATATTTACTGCCTTGCATAACTTGAAGGTATCATGTAAATGTAATGAAAAAACCAACACAATTGATAGCGTACATTTACTATGTTCAGATTCAAATTGCAGCGGAGGACCAAAGTCAGAAGAGTAGATTTGATTTCTGCCATGTAGCTTAGCATAGTGTAGCTCTTCCCTCAAACCCCCCCACCCCGAAAACTCTGCTACATGGGAGGCCTCAGCTAGACTACTACTTTACCTTGAAACTAGAGAATGCTGGCACTATTATGATCACAGAACTGTGATCTGTTTGCAAAGGGGACAAAATGGTCGATGTCAAGTCTGACACACTAAATTTGTTGATGGATCTGAATGCCGGGAAAAAAAAGGAGGATTTAGAATGAAGGGTAAAATCTGATTCAGGTGCTGCCTCATACCCACATTGTATATACAAGCAGTTTGTTAGGATCTACAGCTATGGCTCAGTGGCTAAGAAGCTGAACTTGTCGATCAGAAGGTCAACAGTTCAGCGGTTCGAATCCCTAACACTGTGTAATGGGGTGAGCTCCTATTACTTGTCCCAGCTTCTGCCAACCTAGCAGTTCGAAAGCACGTAAAAAATGTAAGTAGAAAAATAGGGACCCCTTTGGTGGGAAGGTAACAGTGCTCCGTGCGCCTTCGGCATTTAGTCAAGCTGGCCACATGACCACGGAAACATCTTCGGACAGCGCTGGCTCTTCGGCTCTGAAACAGAGATGAGCACCGCCCCCTTTACCTTTACCTTACAGCTATGGTATTACCCAAGTCTCTCATCAGGACTAAAAGCCCAATACCCTGCAAATATTCTGAAAGACCACATCCACAGTTCTTTAACATTGGTGATATGGGTTGGAGTACTGAGATCTGAAGTTAGATGCCTGCTTGCACTGCTTGATGAAGAACTCATGATTGTTCTTGGAACAACCTCCATTCAAGAACTGTGATCTATTGATGAGCCAAAGAAGGGTTTTCACCTCTAGAAATCAGACTTTGTACATTGAGAAAACCATTTCTTTCTCAGATAGGACGGTGAAGTATTTTAATTGTGTATCTAAGATAACGTTAAATATTTCTATTAAAGAGGCCAGCTTGCTATGGCAACCTGATTTTGAAGTCCAGATCACATGGGTTGGTTCTCCCACTTGCCAATGTGCTCACTTCCCACTCTCTCCTGGAAGAACCCCTGACTTCTTCTGGATTTCAACACTTGTTCGCTTTTGATGTGGAGCCTTCTTATTGCCCTCACCAGATGCTAACACACACTGAACTCATTTCTATTCCATTCCACTGCCTTGATTCAGTCTTGGAATCGCAAGTTGAGAATGACCTCAGCCTTACTTCATGCACGAATCTTTCCCCACAAGAATGTAAATACTTGTACAGAACCCTATCCAGAGGGGCAACAGTCATGGAGATGAATTCTAACCCTTGCTGAAACCTACATGTTATGTTGTAATTTTGAAGAGGTTCCATGCAGAAGTAATTGCCAACTTGGCTTGGAGATGGACTGGCTAAGTCCAGTCTAGGACTTTCTTCTAATTAAATGCATACTTGCTTGTATCTGAGTAAGCACATATGCATACTGAGTATTTGCACACATGGGACTGTTTGTATGCTTAGACTGTCTGTGATTTATTTCCTTTGGCAAAAGCATTCTGACTAGTTTTGCAATTCTGTCAAGGGGATAGAGTAGAAGATTAAACCAGAAATTTCTGAAAAATGTCTACGTCCAGGAAAGCTTTTCTGGCATGGCTGCCCCAAATCCCAACCAATGCAGAGAATTCCAGAAGATAATTTAGGATCAATTCATGCACAATATTCTTTGAATTTTGCCATCACATACTGTAAATTCAGTTTGCAATTTAGAAAGCGCGTCCAATCCTAGGTTTGGTTAAAAAATGCTCCAGTTTATAACTGTCTGTCATTGCTGTCTTCCATGACTGGAATTTATAATAACTTTCAAATTATTATGATAAACCACCAGAACAATCTTATCATGAATTGAGCCAACGTTTCATTTTACCACCCGAGGGATTGCTCGGTGCAATTTTCTCTCTCACCCAATAATGTCCTGGAGGCACCACTGAAATGCTGCTGTCACACATTTTGTGAGGTCTGCCATGCCTGTCATGTTTCCCCCCAGAATGCCCCACAACAAGCATCTTAGGAATTTGGGGGGGAAAGTGAAACGAAGGGGTAAAACTCTCAAAACTTTCTTTGTGAGTTCACGACCTGCAATTTGCGTTCAGTCTCAATCTCTTTTTGCCTGTAATGGCATGTGGAAATGACCCTAGGAAACAGGCGGAAGAGCCACAGTCCAGACCAGGGGTCTCCAACCTTGGCAACTGTAAGCCTGGCGGACTTCAACTCCCAGAATTCCCCAGCCAGGCTGGGGAATTCTGGGAGTTGAAATCCGCCAGGCTTACAGTTGCCAAGGTTGGAGACCCCTAGTCCAGACAACTGTCTGAGAAATGAAATTTGGATCTGAAAGGTGACAAAAACACCTCTCAGAAGGGATCCTCCCTAATTTTTGAGAGAGTAAAAATAAAGTTATGAGACTTGCAAGATTCTGTTAATTTAATCTTACCATAAAGGCACAGCTAGTAATCCTGGTTGCACAGGTAGTCCTCAATTTACAACAGTTCATTGAGCGATGGTTTAAAGTTACAATGACTTTGAAAAAAGTGACTTACGACCGTTTTTCACACTTGCGACCTTTGCAGCAGCCCCCTGTGATCATATGATCAAAATTCAGAGGCTTGGCAACTGGTTCATACTAATAACTGTCCCAAGGCCACGTGATCAACCTCTGGCAACCTTCTGGCAAGCAAAGTCAATGGGGAAGCCAAATTCACTTAAGAACCATGTTACTCACTTATCTGCTGCAGCGATCCACTTAACAACAGTGGCAAGAAAGGTCATAAAATGAGACAAAACTCACTTCACTTAACAACAGAAATTTGGGGCTCAATTGGGTCCTAAGTTGAGGACTACCTGCACTTCTTGCCTGGTCTACCTTGCCAGACTAACATCGCCACTTGTCGCTAAATGCCATGCTCTGAGTTTTAATTTTCAGACTTTCAGCTTATACTATGGTTGTTCAAAGTAATACTTCCCTGCAAGAGATAAACGTCAATACATTCTTCTTTATTTTTGTATTTTTATCCCATTTTTTCCTCTTGGAAGTTCAGGCAACATAGAGGGTGGGAAACACCTCCGATGTTTTCATAAGAAAGTTGCGTGAATTAATTGAGCTCAAAGAGTTTTATAATTTTTTTGTTTATAATCTGGTTTATAATCAGGAGATGCTTGAACGTGTGCTGCCTCAGTCTAAGGAAGATCAACACTAACTCTCCATTCTGTCCATTCCCTAGCAAAAACTCACTGCATCCTTCAGGTCCCATGTAGATTTTCTTCATGGGAGAAAGGACCAAGATTCGGTACAGAAATACGTTTGTATAAGGCCACTGTGCTTTTTCACTGCAACAGCATGGGAAATGATTCAGAGATCATGATAAACACTCTCATTAAAAAAAAAAAATCAATGATAACAAATCACTTTGACCTGGTCGGGCCCCATGACATTCTCCTTTCAAAGTGGGAAGTATGAGCACACATTTAAGGGACTTTTTAAAAGCAGCCATTCAAATGAAAGAAATCCTTTAAATTATGTAGTTCTCCCCCAAACCAGATCAGGTAGGCCTTTCTGCCTTTTAGAACAGGAGTCCCAAAACTTGGCAACTTTAAAGACTTATGGACTTGCTGCTTGGGGAATTCTGGGAGTTGAAGTCCACAAATCTTAAAGTTGCCAGGTTTGGGGAGCCCTGTTTTAGAAAAAACGTTAAGTGAAATGGCAATGGATGAGAAATTTCTTAAGAAGAATTTTCCTGACAGTTACAACAATTAACCAGTGGAACGGCTTTCCTCCAGAAACTGTGGATGCTCCAACATTGGAAGTTTTTAAGAAGATGTTGGGCAACCATTTGTCTGAAATGGTATAAGGTTTCCTGCCTGAGCAGGGGGTTGGACTAGAAGACCTCCAAGGTCCCTTCCAACTGTTGTGTTCTGTTCTATTCTATTCTAAAATGGATGATGTATCTCCCAAAAAACATACTGAATGCCACAATCTATTCAAACAATTAAATTCACCTGCCAATTTTCCACCTGATTCAACCCTTGTGATTTCAACGTTTGTGGCAGAAGGGATATATTTCATAAATGTACCTTTTGTTTCAGTTGCAATACCGTCTGCTTGATCTGGTGGAATTCTCGGCAGGAGGCACAGCAAGCCCCTGGTTTCACCACATTGTCCACCTTCTCCGAAAAGCCTGCTTTAAAAAAAAAAAGAGAGAGAGAGAGAGAGAAAGTAAGTGGGAGGGAAGGAGAAGCAAGGCCCAGTATTTCAGTACAACCTTTTTCTTCTTTTCTGAATAGAGATGAGACTAGGAAGAGGGCAGAAAAATGCCAAAGGAAGCTGTGCACGGAGGTACTTTTTGAAAAGTTCCTTCTTGATCATTCTGTGAGAAGAAGAGGTGCCCTCTGTTTGAACAGCTTTTCCTGTGGATCCTCACAAATGCCTGGGGAGCTGCAAAAAAGTCTTAGCAGCAGCTGTTTCCAGTTAGCAGCTCTTAATGCCTCTTAGAAAACTTCTTTTATATCTTAAGAGAAGGGGGGGGGGGTGAAGGGTGTACTACTCCACTTTTATCTAAGTCTTTATTGTAAAAACGTAAAATGTAAAAGACCCACAGTGATTTATCAGCTCCCGTTAAGAGGGCAAATTTCAGACCCATAAATTGTGACACAGTAACCTGTGCAAAGAGAATTGCCTGAAGTTTGCACAAATGCAAACCTTATTGTCCCCAATGTGCAAATGAGACTCCTGGAGTAGAGATACAGGTCAGTGGTTGAGAGTAAAAAGGGAATTCTACAATCGATCTGACATTATGTTATATTTATTTAGTTATTTATTTAATTTATTTATTTATTTTGTCAAGCATGTATATGATAACAGATATATACTGTACCTTTACAGGGAGGATACATGGGATGAGGGTGTGGCTAACTGATGAGGGCTTATAAGCCTGAAATAGATCTATCTTAGTCTCCCAATGGGTAGCAGAGGGTTTGCTGGCTGCCAGAAAAAAAGCCTAGAAACTAGTGGATTGTGATTTCACTGAACTAGGGCTGCATAAAAATCTTGGTTTACGTAGGAAGAACCTGGCTAAAAGAAATAACAGATATAAGTATAAACATGATTATGAATACATGAAATGGATACGGATAAAAGGGATCATTAGGACAGGGATGGTAGGAACGTTGATGTGCTTATGCACGCCCCTTACAGACCTCTTAGGAATGGGGTGAGGTCAACAGAAGACAGTCTAAGGTTAAAGTTTTGGGGGTTTGGGAAAAGAAACCACAGAGTCAGGAAGTGCATTCCAGGCAATGACCACTCTGTTGTTGAAGTCGTATTTTCTGCAATCGAGTTCGGAGTGGTTTACCTTGAGTTTGTATCTATTGTGTGCTCGTGTATTATTGTGGTTGAAGCTGAAGTAGTCATTGACAGGTAGCAGATAATTTTGTGTATTACGCTTAGGTCAGACTGAAGGCGGTGTAGTTCTAAGTTGTCTAAGCCCAAAATTGCAAGCCTGGTGGTATAAGGTATTCTGCTGCGAGCAGAGGAGTGCGAATATTCTCGTGAAATATCTCTGGACTCTCTCAATTATCAATATGATTATCAATAATTATCAATATGTATCGAATCCTTTCTAATGTGGAAAAAATAGACCAAGCACTTTCTATCCTAAAAGAGCACATTTTTGTTCTGCCTCTACCCCCATAACTGATGCATCTTCAGCAATTGTACTAAACTATTTACAATTTTGTTTAAATGATTTGGCACCACTGTGTCATGCCCAGAAAGTTATGTTTAAAATTTCGCAAGCTTTACAAATAGATAAATACGGATTCAATAGAAAATGAATTAAAGCTTTTTCTTTCTATTTGGAGAATCAAGAAAATAAGCTACTTCCTGAGTCTTTCCATTATGAAAAAAATTATTATTATTGATAGTATGAAAAATGGTAAAATATCAAGGCTTCATGGTTTTCCTACAGAATGATGTAAAAATGCTTAAACTTCCCCCCCCTCCCGAAATGTCTGAATTTGATACATCATTGGCAATGTTACCAAATCGAATAAAAATAAAACTTTTTGTCCTAAAAGAGCAAGTTTTTGTTCTGCCCCGTCCTCCCAGTACTTATGCATCTTCAGCAATTGTGCCAATTACTGTTTGGGTGCATTCTAAAAGGTAAAGGTAAAGGTTCCCCTCACACATATGTGCTAGTTGTTTCCAACTCTAGGGGGCAGTGCTCATCTCTGTTTCAAAGCCGAAGAGCCAGCGCTGTCCGAAGACGTCTCTGTGGTCATGTGGCCGGCATGACTCAACGTCAACGTCAAAGGTGCACGGAATGCTGTTCCCTTCCCACCAAAGGTGGTCCCTATTTTTCTACTTGATTTTTTTACATGCTTTTGAACTGCTAGGTTGGCAGAAGCTGGGACAAGTAACGGGAGCTCACCTCGTTACGCGGCATTAGGGATTTGAACTGCTGAACTGCCGACCTTTCGATCAATAAGCTCAGCATCTTAGCCACTGAGCCACCGCATGCCTAGATGCATTCTACTGCAACTATGTAACAATATAAAGTAGAAATGTATGATGCATTAACTATTAAAAAGAAATACAGATGAATTGCTGATGGAATCTGTCACGTATGAACTATTAACTATTGACAAATTCTGCTTATTTTGCATCCAGTGACAAAAAAAATGAATATAAACCCCATAAATGAACAAGTCATTTACAAATTTTGTTTTTAAAAAATCATGACAGGGTAGGAGGGAAAAGGAAATCTTATCTCTGATGGTTCAAACTCTTGCTTCACTTCTTACCTTTTCCAACCCGGAATTGCTTTTATGCTCTAAAGTCAGTTTCCTTAAATTGAAAGGATTAGAAACTTGATTTTTAGAAAAGATAAAGGCTGACATTTTACAGATGTTGAGTTCTGGCTCCATGATCAAGGTATTTAAAATAATAGTTTGTGAATGCAGTAATGGAAAATATACAGTCTTCCTATGTAGGCTCAATACAAGATTCAGATAGATCCTTCGATCGATTTCAGGCCAGCTACTCTCTCCAATAACCTTGAGTTAATGGCATCTTAATCCCAACTAAGTGTAAATACCTGGAATCTGGAAGTTATAATGAGCTGTGGTGGCACAGTGGTGAGAATACAGTATTGCAGGCTAATTAATCGCTCACTGGCAGGCAGTTCAATTCTCACTGGCTCAAGGTTGACTCAACCTTCCATCCTTCTGAGATCAGGAAAGCGAGGACCCAGATTGTAGGGTTAGGGTTATGCTGACACTTTAAAACACCCAGGAGACTGCTGTAAAGCACTATGGAGCAGTATATAAGTTTAAGTGCTATTGCTATAAGCCCAGTACATTTAGAAGGTACCAGTTGAAGAGACAAAACTGTAGGATTACAGGTATTCATTGTCCTCTCCAAAATGATTTGCTAGAGAGATAGGCTATTGACCAACATAACCAACCTGTTTCTAAACTTCCACGCATAATGATGATTTGCAGAATCTTAGTAAAACTGAGCACTGGGATTTTAGGGATACTTAATTCCATAGCACACTTTATAGAAGAGTGAAAAAGAAGCAAACTGAACTATAGAGTAATTTTTTAACTTTTAAAATATGCCATCTCTAATGTGATAACTACAAGTATTATTCTGACAATATAAAAAGCTGATATTATAGATCAGCAATGTAGATCTCTTCTTTTCCTGAAAGCAAAGTTTCTGCATAGAGAATAGAATAAACCAGACCAGACCAGACCAGATCTTACTGGGGATATATTTCTATTTAATGGTTCCTCTTTAGCACGCCATATTCTTTTCTTCAAGGAATATTGGGTGTTTCGCTATATGTTAACCATTAGTTTGAGCTTGTATGACATGCTGGTGTAGAGTTAGGAAGACTTAATAGCAAAAAAGAATCCCAGGTTGTTAGTTATGTTGTTTTATCCACAATCTTATCTGTGGGTTGGTTTGGATGATACAGTAAATATACTGTAGTAAGTCAAACTAACATGACTTAATGGGTAAATACTATCTGCAGTGCTGTATATAGCAAAATGTGATGACACCCAAAAGATATGTCCATAGTGACTAACTAGGAAAATACCACCACTGCACATTTTCATCCCAACCTCTGGTTAAATTAAATAAACCGTAATACCGGTATTTGCACAGTGATGTCATCACATGTACTTCATCATCGTTCCTTCTTGTCTCTCCCAAGGGTTCCCCCTGAGAATTTGTGTGATGTCATAAGAAGTTGCATCCTTTGATGTCAACCTGTAGCTCCATTCTAGTTAGGAAGCTGATGAACCAGGTTGCTGAGGCTGCTAAGTGAATTATGTTTAGTGAAGGGTTAGAAAAATTACACATCCTAAGCCTTGAAACCTAAATCTTGTCTCATTTGTTTTGGCAGTTGCTGCCAGAAAGTAGTCTGTAATGCATTCTTGCTCATGGGAGGTGACTAAATTTGTCATCTGTCTTGTATTAGCTACACTGTGCCTTCATTTGATGATTAGCTGTGCTTTATTGTCTGGGTAATATGGAAGAAGATTCCTCATGTCACAAAGATGTTGCCTCTTGCTCTGCAAAAGTTGAAAATATTTTTGAAGCCCCAAGAGAGGCAAACAGACTTAATTCTATAAAAATGAATTTATTGTAAGTTCTGCCTGAGTGGAGTAAGATTGCAATAGGCTCTTAATGGGTTATCAATAATGCAAATTGTTTAGTTTTCTAAAAGATAGATTCTTAGATCGACCACTAGGTGGTACTCAAAGTAGAGTGTTCCAAACAATAATTATCAACTGGAGGGAGCTATATTTTTATACTAACCATGTGCTGGTCTGAAATTCCAGCTACAAATGATTAATAATTTATCGTGTTTTATTCAGTTTATTCCATGTGTGCTGCCTCAGCTTATTCCTGGTTTCTAACCCTGATGTGCTTCTACATGAAGCTTTAATGACCAAACTACCTCAGCTCATAGAAGATCCAGATGATGTTCCTTGTCACTCTCTTCAACCAAATAAATTCCATTAAGGATGAAAAGATGCACTGCCCCTCACTGTAGGTTTTGCTGACCTGGTCACCTGCTTTCAACTTTGGACCTGAATTGTCTCCGTGTAACTTTTTTGAGAATTTGTCCTTCTTTTTGTTTCATTGGTAATGATATTTAACCATCATGCTCCTCCTCTCTTGAAGATTAGACTGGAATTGACTTGAGAAATATTGTAGCTTTTTGAATGTAAGTTTATTTACATTTGATGATTTACTAAATGGGGTCCTTGGTGCTCTCTGAGCTTGGAGCATCAAGGATCCCACAGTTCAACCTTGAACTACAAATATTCTCTTTTGTTGGTGATTTACTATGTCTCAGATGAAATGAAGAATATTTTGTGAATACTGCATTTTTTTAGTATATTGATTATTAGCATTTTAAGATATTTTATAGACTGGTGTTGTCTGTTTAAAATTAAAGAGAGGTGGTTTTAATGTTATTATTTCCGTACTAAAAGGAAGTTGGGTTTCAAGCTTGGCAATTTTATGACAGGTGGACTTCACATTACATAATTCCTCAGCCATGCTGTCTTTCAGATACATATAAAAGGCCTTAACCTGCATTGCTTACAACCTCAAATAACTCTTGTGAGATAGGCAACTACACAAATATGATGAATAAAATAAATATGCAAAAACACACCACTTTTGATAGATCTTTAATTATTTAATGCCTCTTATTGGTATTTTTCCATCTGTGTTTTTATGGGTTTTTTTATATTGTTTTGTTGGCCACCTTGATTGCTCCCCCAACTGGGAGGGGTGGGGTAGGGACCTACCCATCAATCAATTAATCTTTATCATCAGAGGATCTAAGCATGATCCTTGGTGGCACAGCAGATTAAAGTGGTGTTAAGTGACACCAGCTGCCTGCAATTACTGCAAGTTCGAATCTCACCAGCTCAAGGTTGGCTTAGCCTTCCATTCTTTCGAGGTAGGTAAAATGAGGACCTGGATTGGGGGAGCAATAAACTGACTTTGTATAAAAAAGAACACTGCTTAGGGGGAGCCAAAAGCCCTACTAAGCAGGTATATACAAAAGTATGACGGCTATTGCTTAATGCATTGTAAGCCGCTCTGAGTCTCCAGAGAAGGGTGGCGTATAAATTGAACCAATAAACAAACAAGCAAGCAAGCAAGCAAGCAAGCAAGCAAGCAAGCAAGCAAGCAGAGCAACAGGATTCTTTATTCATTGTAGTATTTGCTCCTTATTATGCTTAGCAGAATCAGAGAAAAGTTTAAAAAGGTAAACAAATTAGAGGGTAATAGTTCAATGGCAGGACAGCATGCTTTGCATGAAGAAGTCCTAGTCAATTAAAACAACTATAACATCTAAATTGCAACCAGCAAGAATGAAGAATGCTGAATGACAAAGGCCTCCTACTTGGACTTTATACGGGCCAATATTACCTGCATATTCACATGATTTATGTTTTTAAAATTGTGCATTATTTTCTCTACTTTAGTGAAAGGTTTGTACCATAGAAGGAATAGCAAAGAGACAGTGAATTGTAGCTTTGCAATGAAAATAATCAGCAATTTTCAGAACTGGAAAATTTCAGTATGAGGCTTTGGACAGTCAAAAGTTCATCTCCAAAATGTCAACTATAATTTGTTTTTCTTTGATCATGCGACTTGCTAAGAAAAGTGTTGAAAGGACTACAATACTTGACATTAAAAAAATGGATAAATACTAGATGGCAGTAGAATTAAAGAGTTTTTTAAAAATCTCTCTTTGTTGCCAGGTAGTGTTTGTCTACACTTTTCTAACTGGATGTCCTCCAGATGTGTTATCTTCTGTTCCTATAATCCATGGTAGCTAGGGATGACTCATGATGACCATTGATTAACAGAATTTTATGTTCAACACATCTGGAGAGAAACAAGTTATGGAAGGCAAGTTCTGTTACTTTTACTGAATCCCTCAAGAACAAGGGTACAGAATTGTAGACTTATAAGACTTACTGAATTACTTCTCCCAACATTCTTTGCATGGGTCATGTTGATGAAGAATATTAAGAATAATCTTAATAAAACATTATTTGGAGCATGGTCAACTGGTCTGAAGCTTACATGAAATTTACCTGAACAACCTTTATGACTGCAAAGAACTGGTCTATATAATTTAGATGACTTGATATAATACCTTTATCTCCTTTGGTGCATACTTTCCCATCATCCTCACGTAGGTATCCTTCGTGGCAGTCACATCGATAGCTACCAAGAGTATTTACACAGATCTGAGGGCAGAGAGGCTCACTGCTTGTGGCACACTCATCAACATCTGAAAGGAAATATATGTAAGCATTGAGGAAATGAAATGATCAAAAGTAAATATAATGTACATATAAGTTTGTGTTCATTGTACTGAATTTGGAGAGAGGCTGTAGCTCAGGAGAGACATATGTTCAGCATAGGAAAGTCCTGGGTTGTTTTCCCTACAGATTATCTAATCAGGTGTCCTTCCAATAACCTATAAAACAGGGGTGAAATCCAGTAGGTTCTGACAGGTTCTGGAGAACTGGTAGCGGAAATTTTGAGTAGTTTGGGGTGGGAATGGAGATTTTGCAATATCCTTCTACCAGGAGTGGGGAGGGAATGGGGATTTTGCAGTATCCTTCCTCTGGAGTGGGGTGGGAATGGAGATTTTGCAGTATTCTTCCCCTGCCACGCCCACCAAGCCACACCATGCCCATCAAGCCATGCCTACAGAACTGGTAGTAAAAAAATGTGAACTTCATCACTGCTATAAAAGTATTTACCGTATTTTCCGGCGTATAAGACGACTGGGGGTATAAGACGACCCTCCTCAGAGCCATTTAAGGCTCGTCAGAGCCTTTCGGGCTGGTCTGCCTGGTTACAGGAGAATGAGACCCGGCGTATAAGACGACCCCCGACTTTTGAGAAGATTTTTGTGTGTTAGAAAGTAGTCTTATACGCAGGAAAATACAGTATTTATGATGTTGGGGAAGGCATTTTGGAAGGGAGGAAGGAAGGAGAAAGTGATTTAGGAGGGACTTGAAAATTCACAATTAAAACATTGAAAGAAGCATGATAAAGCAATTCAAAATAACCTCAACTTGATTTTATTTAATATACGATGGGACAGAGAGAAACTTGGGTATGCTTTTAAGATTCCATTACTCTACTCTTCAACAATAAAAAGATTCATTCCTGGAATCCCTCCGGTGTCTGTTTCTTGACCTGAGCAAGCATATTGTCATTGAACACATCTGAAGGTTATCAAGTTGGGGAAAACTGTAATACATAATAGGAATGTTCATTTTTTTTGGAAAACGATAGAAAATAGGTGCTTTTGAATGTATAGTGCTGCAACCTCAGTGGGCAGATAGCAGCAAGGAATACTTGTACAATTTTGCATGTATATTTGTGAAACCGCAATCCAAAATGCCAGAACATTTGGAAAAGAACAGGAAATTCCAAAAGTAATCATGTTCCTGACGCAAGCCTTTTATTTTCAACTGAAAACTAATATGCAAGGAGAAATAGTGCTGAGTTTTCATCTAATAAACATGATCTCAAGAATAGAAAGTGAGAGCGAGCAAGCTCAGGATGTTCTTATTGAAAGGCCAAAGGACAAAATGGCATCTAATAGAAAAAGAGAGAGATGGCATTTCTCCAATTCCACATACAGAACTGAGCTAGATTGACAGCTGGATTTTTTTTTTTGATGTTATGATGTGATAAACCTACCATATTTTCCAGAGTATAAGATGCTCTGGACTATAAGACGCACCTATCTTTTTTGGGGAGGAAAACAAGAAAAAAGAATCTGCCTCTGCTTCTGCTTCCCAGCAATTTGCCTCCTTGCAGCAAACAGCAAACAGCATGTTTCATTTTCATTTTCAGCACAGCCTTATTAGCACAAGAAAAAAAAATCTGCCTCTGCCTCCCAGCAATTTGCCTCTTTGCAACAAACAGCCCGTTTCAATTTCAGCACAGCCTGATTAGCACAAGCAGCTGATTGTCAGTTGGATCAACCTCCCAACCATCAGCTGTTTCAGGCTGCAGGGATTGCCATAGCCTATTGCCGCCTCCACCAACCCCATTTTCGGCCTCCACATCCCATTTTCAGCCTCAACATGTCGTTTTCGACCTCAGTGCACCCCATTTTCGGTCAGCGGGGCAGAAAATGGGGCACATGGAGGCGGCAATCAAGTATGGCAATCCCTGCAACCTGAAACAGCTGATGGCCAGGAGGCCGATCTAATCAACAATCAGCTTCTTGTGCTAATCAGGCTGTGCTGAAGCTGAAGAAATAGGCTATTTGCCGTAAGGAGGCAAATTGCTGGGAGGCAGAGGCCAAAAGGTGGGGGCCGGCGGGTGGGCGGGGCTACACCCAAATTTTCACCCTCTTTTTTGGGGGGGGAAGTGTGTCTTATACTCTGAAAAATACGGTACTTTATGTACCAGAGATAGCAAACTTATTTACAGAATGCAGAACACAATCCACAGCACACTATCTTACGACACAGGAACTTCAGAAAAACTTTCCAGACACAACTGCAATAGTTGCCTCATTGTATCTTTTGATAGAACTGTCCCTAGTCAGAACTGTATAAAGTTAAAACAGCTAAATTCACGCTCACATGTATGGAAAGGCACGAAAACAGCATTTAAACAGTTACATTATAATAAAACTAAAGGCTGTTAGTTCTACATGTATTTCAACTGCAGTTCTTGGCACCCACCTAAGCAATAGGGTTTTTCTCGATTCCTGTGTCTTTCACGGTCATACCGATATCCAGGGTAACACGTACATAAGACTCGACCAAAGTTGTCGGTGCACTGCTGTTCACAAGGAGCTTCGGCACAAACGTCATAGTCTAAAGAGAGAATATGACAGAAGTTAGAAGCTGTCCCAAACTGCAAGAGCAATGGAATGTTGATATGCATTTTATCTCTGTGTTAATGTAGATCTACTCAAAGTTACTCATCCTGGAAGGGTGGCAAACCTCTGCCCATGAGAAAGGACTATCTAAAAAAACAGAAAAAGACAAATACAATTTTTCAATTGGATCCTGTTTTTTTGAAGAAGTTTTCTGAAGAAGTTGCCTCTGAAGAATTTATCAGTATGAAAGTCACGTGCAATAAGTAAAAATGGAAAATTATGAGTTGGAGAAGATCTATAACTGCATCTAACTTAGTCCAAAGATCATCCTAGAAAGTCTTACCATGGAATAAATTCAGAACCAGAGTAAAAAATAAACTGGGAGACAGTTCAAAAGCAGTGTACCAATCTCCTTAAAGAGGAAATTGTTAAATCAGCAGCATTGTCATCAACCATTCGGTTGTGTCCGATCCTTGGCCACTCTCTGAATCAGCATGCTCCATGCCCCTCTATCTTGCACTGCCTCCTTCAGATCCATCCTTTTTAATGTCCAGCCAGCGGGTGCTAAGGCAGTCCCTTCTCCTTAGCTCCCTCACTCCCAGCATGATTGACTTTTCAAATGAGTCAGTTCTCATGACATGACCAAAGTATAACAGCCTCTGTTTGGCGATCTTGGCTTCAAGTTGTATTTTTGGTGAGGTGTTAAATCAAAAAGTACTCCTTACGTTGACACGTGGTTTCAAAAAAATGGCCATTAAGTGTGAAAGCAGTACTGAATTTGAAAGTTACTCAAACAAGCTTGGGATGACAAATGCTTAATATAGAAAGGCAAGGCAAGACATATATAGATACTCCAAAGCTGGGACTAGAAGACATAAGAAAGTGGTGATCTCATGATAATAGATGCATGGGGATAACAACAATCCTCATTAGTAATAGTTCACGTTAAAAGAGCCAGAAAATAATCAAAGAAATAATGTCTAAATAATATCAAAGGGGTAACTGGTGATTTGTAACATATCACAACAGTTGGAAAGCAGCCAAAGTGGTCTTCATCCTACAGTGGGCTGATTTGGTCTGAGAATGAATGAATGATTGAATGAATGAATGAATGAATGAATTTATTGATGGTTGTGAGGAAATTCATCACGTTGCTGACATGCTGTTATATATGAGGAGGTCCTTGGTGCCTCTGAGCTTGTTTTCTTGCAAACGTTTCATTACCCTAACTAGGTAACATTAACAGATTAACAGAGTTGGAAGGGACCTTATCGGTCATCTAGTCAACCCCCCACTCAAGCAGGAGACCCCACAACATTTCTGACAAATGGCAGTTCAATCTTTTCTTGAAAGTCTCAAGTGATGAAGCTCCCACCACTTCTGAAGGCAACTTCTGTTTCTTTGGTTGATTGTTCTCACTGTCAGAACGTTCCTCCTCATTTCTAGGTTGAATCTCTCCTTGGTCAGTTTCCATCCATTATTCCTTGTCTGGCCTTCAGGTGCTTTGGAAAATAGCTTGACCCCCTCCTCTCTGTGGCAGCCCCTCAAGTATTGGAAGATGGCTATCACGTCTCCCTTGGTCCTTCTCTTCACTAGACTAGACATGCTCAGTTCCTGTAACCGTTCTTCATACGTTTTAGTCTCCAGTCCCCTAATCATCCTGGTTGCTCTCCTCTGCACTTTTTCTAGAGTCTCAACATCTTTTTTATAGTGTGGTGACTAAAACTGGATGCAGTTCTCTAGGTGTGGTCTTACTAAGGCTCTATAGAGTGGTATTAATACTTCACTTGATCTTGATTGTATCCCTCTGTTAATGCAACATAAGATTGCATTGGCTTTTTTAGCTGCTGTACACTGCTGGCTCATAATTAGCTGATTGTCCACTAAGACTCCAAGATCCCTCTCACAGTCACTGCTATTAAACCTGGTTTCCCCCAATTTATATGTGTACTTTTGGTTTTTCTTACCTAAGTGTAAGACTTTACTTTTCTCTACATTGAATTTACTACACATCATCAGTGCTAGTAAGGAATCCTGTTTGCTGTCAGTTTACATCCTGGTGTCTTGCCTGTCTCTGTGGGTGGGGGCAGTCTTAGGGATTCTTTGGTCGGGTTGTTTACTGATGACTCTTGGCAGTTTCTTGATTGGAGTACTGCTTACTTGACTGTTGGTCTGAAGCAGGAGTGAAATGCTCCCAGTTCGGACCGGATCACCCGATCCGGTAGCGATGGTGGCAGGTGGTTCAAAGAACCAGTAGCAAAAATCCCTGCCCCCCCCCATGCCCAGCTGAACCGCGTGATCATCAGAGGCTTTTTTTTTTTACTTTTGAAACAATTTTATCTACAACCTCTTCGGCTAAAGAGGTTGTAGTAAAAATGCTTTTAAAGGCTCTGACGATCTCAGCTGAGTTGCCTGATTGTCAGAGCTTTTTAGAAAAAAGTAGAAAAAATGCTTTTAAAATAAATTTTAAAAAGTTGGCCACGCCCACCCAGTCACATTACCACCACCACCACCACAACCAAGCCATGCCCACAGAACCGGTAGTAACATATTTTACATTTCACCACTGGTCTGAAGTTAATTTTGGAGTTAATCTATTCTGATTTGAGTGCTGATTACTAATGGAGAAGTGCTGGAGTCTTTTTGTTCTCTTTTGGGCTAGTTGATTGTCTCTTTTGCATAGAGACTATAGATGTTGTTAATATCTATGTGTCTATTGATGGCTGATTTGTCAGGGTTCCAGACTTCTAGAAATGTTATATGTTCATGAATATATAGCCTGCTTCAATTGTGTGCTATCCACAAGCACAATTGGACTTTTATAGTTCAATAAGAATTAACTTAAAAAACAACTAATCCCAAATACCAGGAATTAGTTATTGGAAGCAGTCATGTTCCTGCACCTTTGCACAGCTTCTTGTACAGTAGTAAAATAAATTCATTGACTGCTGCTTTCAAGGACAGAAAATCTCAAAGCACACTGTTGAAATTATGTGTAGCATGCAACACATAACTAAACAGAAAGGAGGAAGAATCATTGTTATTGTGCCAATAAGTAGTTCCAAAAATGTCGAGTTCATACCAAAATTGATTTAAATTTGGGGCATCTTTCTTTGCTCAGCCATCAGAAATAGTTGCAGAAGAGAACAACTGATGAGATTCGGAGGAATTAATAACGTTTTCCATTGAGGATTGTAACCCCATTTTCTCATTTATCTCACAAAATGGTTATTTTGATGTGTGCCTCCAAACCTGATTCGAACTCACAAACTACATTTGGTTTCCAACTGGTGGCAAGTGTGTAAGAGGATGATGTAATGTGTCGAATCTATTTGAATTATAATCAGAGTTTCTCATTTGGTTCAAAGTTTTTATCAAAAGTCAGCACAGAATGTATAGTCCCCAGGGTTTTCTCAGGGCTGAAAACAGAGCTAAGAAAAGAGAAATCACTTTGTGAGTTTGATCATCTACCAAGTTCTGTTATTGTTATCACAGTTTTGCCCCAATACACTATCAAGTTTATGCCTGGCTGCCAATATTCCCAAACATTGAACCATTACAAAGCTAGAACATCTGCTGATGCTACATCTACGTGCCATAAAAATAAGATGAGTCCTTTAATTGATTTCATAAAGTTGGTTCACAAGAAGAGTGTCAAATTTATACATTGTCTTACAACTCTTCTAACAATGCAGGCCTGCCAGAGTTGAGAGTGCATGACCTTTAAAACACACACTTACATGTACATTCTACGTGTGTGAATGTTTAACAAAGAATGAGTCATAGGTTGTAATATTACAACATTTCCTTTTAAACAAATGGTTATCATCTTCAGAACAGTTGAATCTTCCAAGAATGTTTTGAGAAGAAGAATGGCACATCTATTCAAACATTTATCAGCATGCACCTGGCAAAAGTGGGCCAGAGAAGTGAACACAAAGTTCACAGATGTCAGTGTCCCCAGAACACCCACAAAACAGTGGTGAGTTGTTCCCGGTTCTGTCCGGTTCTTTAGAACCGGTAGTAAAAGTGATGGGAGGCTCCACCCACCCACCCAGACATCATAATTGATGATCTCCTGAGTAGAGTCCACATGGCAAAATGAGTAGAGTATATAGCAAGACCCACATTCAGATCTATTCAGTCATGAAGCTGATGGGAAAACTGTAAATCTGCCACAGTGGATAGGTAAAATTTGGTTTAACTTATTTTTTTTTAAAACAGAACTTTCCAAAATTGTAATTTTCCAAAAAAAAAAAAAAAAAAAAAAAAAAGAAAGAAAGAAAAGAAATGGAAGGAACAGAGCTGTTGACATGAGATGGACAGGGTAAAGCAGTATAGTTAAGACAGGTGGGGCTTCGCTCTACGAAGAAGCCAGCTTGGGTCAAAGGAATATTAGCATTGCATCCAGGCTATTCGGGAAAGCACTGGGTTAACAAAAGACAGGCTGTGTTATGGCTATGAGGAAGGGAAGTTGCTATCCGTCAGAATCTTTTATTAACTGATTTTATGAATACAGGTAGTCTTCAAGTTTCAACTGTAATGGAGTTTGTAATGCTCCAATACCGCAAGCGGGTCATGGGATACTTCAAGGGTGGGGGAGGCCTTGGGAGCAGTGGTGGGTTGCTCCCAGTTCCGTCCGGTTCTATAGAAGGCAGGAGGCTCCGCCCACCCGGCATGACATCATCATTGGTGATCTGCGCATGCGCAGAAGCTTCTGTGCATGCGCAGAAGACTGTGCACACACGCAAGTGAAGTAAGTGTGTGCGCGATCCCACTGCGAAATGGTAGTAAAGGTAAGTGGAACCCACCTCTTGCTTGGGAGGTGCACTAGGCCTCCCACGATCTCCCCCCCACAAAGCACCCCGTGCTCCACTTAGCAATCCACACATTTGATTAACAAATGGATTGGGGAGAATAAGGATAGCTGGTCACCTGAGGCAATTCATTTAATATTTGTCCTGACTTCTGACTCTAATGGGCAGTCTCCATTATGGTCATAAACTCAAGGACCTGTATATTAAAACAGCATCCAGCTAGCATCTCAGGTCCAGCTTTGTTCTTCCCTTGCGGTATTTTTCTGAGGAACCCCTTCCTGAAAGGGTCGCTACGCAAACAAAACATCAACATCACCTCTTGAAGTTATAATGGTGGCTGTTTGGATACAAGAAGGATAAATGTCAGAAACAGCCATGAGTTTTCCTGCCCATAGGAACTGTCTCCCCTGCAGCTCCAGAGGCAGGTCTGCATAACTCTCTTTGAAGCCTCTCTTCTGAAGAGGAGCTGAGTTAATAATTAATGGACTCAATTTGGAAACTTCTCAGGCCTATCCCAGCCCGTGGGGTGCAGCCCTCATGTCAGGCTGGGGGTCTTGTGTGTGGAAGAGTCTGAGTTAAGGAAAGAAATGTGGTGCGTACAGTTTTATGTCCAGCTGGATTCAGTATCTTCAGAATTGGGACGGGGCCTAAATTGAATTTGTCATTTCCTTCCACATGTCATTTCTCACCATACAGTCTTTATGATTTCAGTGTTAGCTATGAATTACTCCCACCCTGCTTTCTGAAAGGTTTTTGATAAACAAATTAAGGTATCGCAAAAGCGTACCAAATTCTTTCACATTTGAATGACATAAAGCTGGGGGACATCACAGGAATTTCTGGTTCATTACCATGCCTATTAAATAAACACTCAATCTTATATTTATTATTTAGCAAGGGAAGATAGAACCATGGAAGGGATAAACCACGATAAAGAAACATTTAATTACATACCTTCGGGAATACATTGTCCAAGAACAAACTTATAACCTTTGCAGCACTTTTTTCTGGAAGACAACAACAACAACAACAAAAATAGAGGTTGGTGATGAAATCAGTAAATTAAGAATCCTATTCTTCACATAAAACGATAGGACTGGAAGGTGTCATTAAAATTCCTCAACATTTCCACTTGCCTTAATTCTACAAACTTACACCTAGGAAGTTGAGTCTACTATTCTGTTTTTCAATCTGTGATACAAAGCACAAATAATAGCCCTTTTACATGTATATAAATATCTTTCATGTATAGGTAGTCCTCGATTTACAATTGCAATTGAGCCCAAAATATATGTTGCTAAGTGGGACATTTGCTAAGTGAGTTTTGCCCCATTTTACAACCTTTCTTACCACATAAATAAATCATTGCATTAAGTTAGTAATAGGGCTGTTAAGTGAATGTGGCTTTCCCACTGACTTTGCTTGTCAGAAGGTTATAAAAGGTGAACATATGACCCCAGGACACTGCAATTCTCATAAATATGAATCAGTTGCCAAGATCTGAATTTTAATCATATGACCATGGGGATGCTGCAACGGGTCATAAGTGTGAAAAAGGGTCATATGTCACTTTTTTCAGTGCCATTGTAACTTCAAACAGTAAATCAAGGATTACCTGTAATATTCTTCTACCAAAAGTTAAGACAATTAGTAAATTGCCCACCAATTTAGTGCATATATAAAATGACATTAAAACTATAATTGACTATGTTATGCTTTTGACATTTCTCAATCAATATTATTGCTGAAACAGACAGGGAGAAAAACAGATAGGAAGAAAATAAGGTATTGTCTGCAACATGCTGAAGGGTGAACTTGCTTTTAATTAAATCTTTCTTTAAACTTTTTAATAAAGCGCCATCATCTCTAATAGTCATAATAGCTAAACAAGCTTTGATATTATCCATATATTACCCCATAATATAAAAACTAGTTAAAAGCAAAACATAGTATATGAGAATGAGCCTACCGTCCTCTAAACCCAACCATTATATGGCATTATAATCACAAATTATGAGAGTCAAGGTTAATTATTATCATTATTTACTATTATCATAATAATAGAGATTCTACTTTAGTACAGACCACTACAATAATAGAATTGGTAAATTAGCGTGCATTCTATTAGTCACTATATGAACTGTTGAAAAGCATAATTAGAGCCTCCCTCCCCAATTTTCTATTCTCCTTAACTTCAGTTCCCTGATCCTCTTCACTGTCCTTTAAATCAGGGGTCTCCAACCTTGGCAACTTTAAGACCTGTGGACTTCAATTCCCAGAATTCCTCAGCCAGCTTTGCTTTGCTGAGGAATTCTGGGAGTTGAAGTCCACAGGTCTTAAAGTTGTCAAGGTTGGGAGACCCGATTTAAATATTTTCTACTTGATCTGCTTAAAATGTGGTGACCAGAACTGCACACAGACTGGAAGTATTTTCATTATTGTAAAGTTATGACCCAGACTAAAATTTCATTTGCTCTTTTTGCAGTTACATTATACTACTGACTCCTAGCTTATGATGGGTTGTAACTCCAAAATCACTTTCAGATGTACTATTGTGCTAACAGCTAGGTATGGCTTATCTTAGACTGATGTATTTGATTTATTTTACCTAAATGAATAACTGCATTTATCTCTGTTCATTTTAATCTGGCATTCCCTGGCCAGTTTTTTTTTTAAATACATGAGATTACTTTGAATATTATTTATGCCTTCCAAGGCATTAGCATTTATTTATTTGTAAAACTTACATAGTCACCCATCTTATATACCATAACCTTGGGCAGCTCTCAGCAGTATCAGTAAAACACAAACAGATAACACAATGCTGTATAACATCAACAGTGGACTATTCCCAACAAGCACTGTTTTCTATCAATATAGTAAGCATTTCCCATTTGTTTCTTCCTCAATGCATAAAAATGAATACAAATTACAATGAGCGCATTGCTAAAAACTGCAGATCTTCCATCACCCACTCATTTTCTTTTTTTCTCCTATTTTGTGGTGCTAAGGTTAACGAGCATTATATGAATGTATTTTTCTGCAGATTTTAAAAAATATATTCATTAAATTTATATGCTGTATACAGTATCTTGCTAACCAAAGCAATTCAAAGAGACAGGTTTAACTAGTAGTAATATAATTTTAACGATCACGGACCTTTTCATAGTTAAATAGCAATGATCCGTTACTGAATGTTCCCTGGGATAAAACTTGAGTGCAAATCAACACAGTAACAGTATGGTGGGAAGAAGTGCTAGCCACAAAAGGAGTTACGGAAATGTGTGGCCACACTGAGGAAAAGAGAGAGAGAGAGAGATCCTGTGGTTACTGCTGGAGCTAACAGAATGAATAATTCTGGAAACAGCCTGCTACTATTATTTTACTTTCTGACCCTAAGAAAAGTACGTTTCTTAAAAGGAGCGTTAAAAATATGAATCCTGGCTGAAAAAGAAGAGTATACACCATTGGTACTAAGAAAGAATGCCTGAAAATGTTCATGTATTTCCTCTAAGAATTGTGAGCTGTTAAATTTATTATTTATTTATTTATTTATTTATTTATTTATTTATTTATTTATTTATTTATTTATTTATTTATTTATTTATTTATTTATTTATTTATTTATTATTTATTTATTTATTTATTTATTTATACCGCCCTTCTCCCGAAGGACTCAGCCATATAAAACAGTAATTACACAAAAATTAAGAAAATCATTAAAACAATTAAATCAATTAAACCCTGACTAAAACCATTATTAAAACCATTTAAAACCCATTTAACATCCTTGTTCCGTCAGACCAGCTTGATAAAATAATAAAGTCCTCAGAGCACGACGGAAGGCACGGAGGTCGGGGATCCTTCGTATATCCAGGGGCAATTCGTTCCATAGGGCAGGGGCTCCCACAGAGAAGGCTCCCCCCCTGGGGGTCGCCAGCCGGCATTGTTTGGCCGATGGCACCCTGAGGAGGCCCTCTCTGTGACAGCGTATCAGTCAGTGGGAGGCAATCGGTGGCAGGAGGTGGTCCTGCAAGTATCCAGATCCTAAACCATGGAGTATAAATGCATAGTTTATTTTTATTGATTGATTGATTGATTAGATTTTTTATACCGCCCTTCTCCCGAAGAACTCAGAGTGGTGTACAGTCATGATAAAACAATAAACCATACAAAATTTAAAACCAATTTAAAACGGAATTAAACAAATTTGGCCCTGTCAATTTAAACCCATAATTTAAAATACCTCATCCAAATTCTTATTCAGAATGCATAGTTCATATAGCAGATGTCAAAAGGCCTAGGAGGATAATCTTTCTGCCATTGCCCGGCTTAGGACATTACATGATATGTTAAGGCAGATCAGTGAAATTGTCAACTTTTTAACTGAAGTCAAGATTTCTAGCAGGAATTTGTTAGGATTTGGAGCAGTGATTCTTTTCCACAGGAAGTTCTCAACTTATGACCACAATTGAGCCCAAAATTTAAGCGAGACATTTATTAAGCGAGTTTTGCCCCGTTTTACAACCTTTCTAGCCATGGTTGTTAACTGAATCATTGCAGTTGTTAAGTTAGTAAATGGTCGTTAAGTGAATCTGGCTTTCCCATTGACTTTGCTTGTCAGAAGGTCGCAAAGGGGGAATCACATGACCCGGGGACACTGCAACCGTCATAAATATGAGTCAGTTGCCAAGCGTCTTGAATTTGGATCACAAAAGTTCACAAAAACTGTTCACATGAAACTCAGGGACACCGCAACTGTCTTGAATACGAACGCCTGCATCCGAATTTTGATCACATGCCCATGGGGATGCTGCAACGGTCATAAGTATGAAAAATGGTTACTTTTTCAGTGTCATTATAACTTCCGTGGACTGGAGGGGGCATGGTTTTGCATGCTGCCTGCATCCTATGGATTAGGCTTTGCTGTTTTGTGGTCTTCCTATACAGGTAGTCTTAGATTTACAACAGTTTGTTTATTTATTTGTTTGTTTGTTTGTTTGTTTGTTTGTTTTATATATGCCACCCTTCTCCGAAGACTCAGGGCAGTTTACAATGCATTAAGCAATAGCCTTCATACTTTTGCCCCCCCCCCCCCGAGCGGTGTTCTATTTTATACAAAGTCAGCTTATTGCCCCCACAAACCGGGTCCTCATTTTACCTACCTTGAAAGGATGGAAGGCTGAGTCAACCTTGAGCCTGGTGAGATTTGAACTTGCAGTAATTGCAGGCAGCTGGCAGCTAAATACTACTTTAACAGCAGCAGTTTAGTCCACTGCACCACCAAGGTTCATTTATGTCAGGGGTCCCCAATCCCTGGTCTGTGGAACAGCTCTGGGCTGTGACATGCCAGCAGTTGGGCCATGCAAACAAGCAAAGCCTCATCCACGGGATGCATGTAGCAAATAAACCATGCCCTCTCTGGTCCATGGAAAAATCTCTCTCCATGGAACCGGTCCTTGATGCCCAAAAGGTTGGGGGCCTCTGATTTACACTACTATGCAAGACTAGTTTTCGTAGTCACTATTGGTTCTAAGGTTAATAATATTAGTTAAAATGCCCCATCAGGCTCCTTTGTTCAATCTTGTTTCTTGGGGCTTAGCTGGGCAAGCAAGTCTTAGAGACAGCAGTGCTCTGATCACCCATTCTTTTAATTTTACATACAGGTAGTCCATAACCTTTGACCATAATTGAGCCTGAGAAAAAATAGCCATCGTGAGACTGACTTAATTTTATGACCCTTTCTTGGGTAATCATTAAGTGAACAGGGTAGTCATTAAGGGGACCTCTTGTCTACTATTGCTTGACTTTTGATGGAAACCAGATGAAAACACTAGTTGCAGGCAAAAATATTGTAAATCGTGATCATGTCATTGTGGGATGCTGCAAATGGCCATAAATGCGGGCCAGTTGCCAAATGCTCAAAATGCAGTCATGTGCCAGCAGGGGAGGGCCTGCTGTTGGAACTTGGAAACTGGGTCATAAGTAGCTTGGGGAGGTCCATTAAAGGGCTAAGTGATCGGTCATAAATTGAGGATTATCTGTAATGATTCAAATAAAGCGTTGTTCCACTTTAGCTTATTTATAAAAATAAAAATGGTGAGATAGGAAATAAATAAAGCCGAGATGGTGCAATGGTTAAATGCAGTACTGCAGGCTACTTCAGCTGACTGCTAGCTGCAGTTCGGCAGTTCAAGTCTCACCGGCTCAAGGTTGACTCAGCTTTCCATCCTTCCGAGGTGGGTAAAATGAGGAGCCAGATTGTTGGGGGCAATAGGTTGACTCTCTAAACTGCTTAGAGAGGGCTGTAAAAGCACTATGAAGTGGTATATAAGTCTAAGTGCTGTTGCTATTGCTATAAAATAAGGACGATACATAGCAAACTGCACAGCTAAACCCTGCCCCAAATCCCATGCCACAAAATACAATTGTTCGGAAAGCCCTGAACCCTTTAACTATGGAAGCTGCCCAAGGCCTCAATATACAAACACAGTTCTACATTTCAATAGATGTTTAAAATCTTCCTTTTGTAGGAAAGCCTAATAAAATCTCCTGAACATGATGAAGGATAATAGAAATCTGGCTAAATGGGGGGGAAAAAAAGCAGTGTCAGAAAAGTCAATGTTATCATTTGAATGTTCATAATTTAAAGAAAGCAGAACATAAAACAGATGAGATTAAACAACGTAGTCTAACTCCCTTGGGGATTATTTAACATAACATGCGATCTTGCTTTTCTTGAGCAAGATTCTAAAAGATCTGAGAGCTTTCAACTAGCTCAAGATAGGAGCGTGTTCCAGGAGAGTGGGGGGGGGGGGAGCCCATCTGTTTCTAATAATCTGCAGTCCAAAGCAAGTGGTTTCATTTGCCAATTTCTATTTTGCCTGGCATATCTGTGTGGAGCACTCTGTGGGGCATAGCAACCTTTGAAATTATATATTTTTATGCACCATTTCATAACTGATAGGCACGGTATGCATTTTCTTCTGAATTAACATTGAGGGCACATTTATACTCATTGCTTTGTTAAATCTGCATAGCTGAAAAAGCAAGAAAAGACGGTGAGGCAGAAAGGTTTGTTTATTGTTAATTCTTATACGGGGAGTCAGTTTGGTGTAGTGGTTAAAGGGCCTAGGACCATGATGGAACCTTATGACACGCGTGCCAGGGGTGTCATGCAGCGCCCTCTATGGTGGCACCCGAGCCGTCGTCCCTATTCAGCTCTGCTGTGCATGCATGCACGCCTCTCGACGGCCAGCTGATCTTCAGGTCTCTGACACGCATGTGCGCGGGGTGCATGCAGGGGCCATTGCATTTTGGGGGTTCGGGTGCACGCGCTTGCACGTTTTGGGCACTCAGTTAGCAATCACTGGCCTAGGACATTTCATTTTGTCTAACTCTCCCTGGCCAACTCACTGCAGCCAATAAGCCATGGGCAACTCACCATGGGACAATTCAGCATGGAATAACTCAAGAGAGGGGCAAGTGAATTGCAGTAGGCCTTGTCTCGCTTTAGGTTTGAACCTTCTCAAGTCCTCAAAGCTGGAGTGGGTGAGGCTGGGGTGAGAGTGTAATCATTTCTCCCTCTTCTCCCTCTCTTGAGTTATCCCTCACTGAATTTCCTCCAGCGAGAAGGCCGTGGTGAATTGTCCTGTGGCAAGTCAGCCATGGTGAGTCAGCTGTCACAAGTCAGCAGTGGAGAATTGTCCCATTCCGTTGGTAGGCATCAGGCTAGAAATATGAGGGCCAGCTGGGTAATTTTCTTTGGGCCAGTTACTTTCTAAGAAGGAGGTAATGGGACTTATCTAGTCAATCTCCAAAAATTGGACACAAATGAATGGAAGGAAAAAAAAAACCATCCTTATATACTACTTCAGCCATATAACTCTAAACAGCATCCATTTAATTCTCTTACCAGGCTTCTTTCATTTCCTGTCCCCTTCAGTATTATGTAATCATTGAGTATACTTGTCTAGACATCACTGGCTGATTTTGAGGTTCCCCTGCTTTTTATGACCTCATATATTTTCTCCTTCAGCAAATTTGGGATTCTCCTGAAGATGGTACTGCTACCCTCTCTTTGCAACTTGTATACAGGTCCCTGAAGAAGTAATCCAAATAGATTTGTAGTTTGGTAGATAAGTAGGTAGGTAAATACCATATTTTTCACAGTATAAGACGCACCGGAATATAAGACACATCTTAGTTTTTGGGGAGGAAAATAAGAAAAAAGCTGATTGGCAGGTGGATTGCCTTCTGGAATACCCCCAATCAGCTGTTCCCAGAGGTGAATTTTAGCAACAGGTTCCTTGGTTGTGAGCTCTGTGCCTTGCTTTTTTTTTTTTTTTTTTTTTTTTGCTTTTTTTCCTGCCTCTGCAAGCCTCTGAAACAGAGCTTCAGAAAAAAAGCCTCAGAAGCTCTGTTTGGGGGCTTTTTTTCTGAAGCTTCATTTCTGATGCTTTTTTCAGCCTCTGAAACCTCCGTTTCTGGGTAAGACGCACTCAGATTTTCACCCTCTTTTTTTGGGGGGGGGGGAAGGTGCATCTTATACTCCGAAAAATATGGTAGATATAGATAAATAAAACAAATAAGACAGATGATAGATAGATAGATAGATAGATAGATAGATAGATAGATAGATAGATAGATAGATAGATAGGATGGATGGAGAGAAAGAGAGATCCTAATCTCAGACTTTTTATCATTTTTCCCAGGAAGGACCCGCAGTCCCTGGAAACAAAGTGTAATGAACTCAGAGCCCAGATCTTTGAGGATCTATATTAAGTATTACTTAGTTGTTAACTATTGATTCTGGCATGCTTTCTGAATGCAGGATCCTCACACAAAGATGTATTTCTCATTGATTTATTTAAAAGACAGAGGAGCAGGCAGACAATTCACAAATGGACTCATGCGCCTGAGAAAGCACGACATTACTCCATTTCTTCTTTGAAATGCAGAATGTCCTGATCATCAAGCAAAAATGGGGCAGAATTCCCGGGCTGACCTGTAGAAGTCAAAACAGAGCAGGGAATCATAGAGAGATGCCGTGGAGCTCTGAAAAGCTGTTATTAATTAACCACACAATTCTATGCAAGCCTACTCAAAAGCACTTGGGCTAGGATCAGCAGGAAGAGTGGGAGGATATACAACTATATACAATCAAATCTCTATTCAGTCATGAAGCTGACTGGATGCCTTTAAGTCTGTCACTACAGATAGGCAAGAATTTGGCTTGGCTCCTATACAAACCTATACAACCAGAAGCAAGGTTTAAGGTTGTGGAGGTTTAAGGTTGTGGAGGTATGATTTCTAGAATGTTTTGCAGATGTTATTTGGAAAGATCAGATGCTAAAATAAGGTCTCGCTCACCTCCTTTTGGCTTCTTCAATGGTAAAATGTAGACTCAACATGAAAATGTTTGGGACAATTGTTTCCCTTGTGGTCTTAGCAATGAAAGGCCTTCAATGAGGCTGAGTGAGTCAATAGATGCAAAAATAATGACTATCCACAGGATGTAAGGACGCTATGCCCCTTATTAAAAAAAAAAGAAAAGAAGAATGGGAACCAGAGAGACATGGGTCTATCGATGGATGCTACATATGATGATTAGTATCCTCATAATTAACTTCCAGGTTTGGAGAAAAGATACTATTAAAGTAGGGGTGGGCTTCAAAAATTTTAGCAAGGGGTTCTCTGCCCGGTTGCTGGGTGGGTGTGGCCACGGTGGGCATGGCCTGGTCAGCCCCCTGCACCATGGTGGTGGGGCTTTTTTGCCCTCCCTGAGCTCTGGAGGATTTCCTCAAACCTTCAGGAAGGCGAAAATGGGCATCCCAGGTTCTGGAGGCCCTCTGGAGGCCAGAAATGGGCCCGTTTCTGGCCTTCCCAAACTTCCGGTAGTCACTCAGAGTTATTCATTCTATTATCCTGTCAACCCTGAAGCTGTCCTGACTGAAGCCATTTTGACTGCTTCAGTGTTGCCACACTGCAGCTGAGGAATAGGGAAGGGGGATTTGAGATAGAGAGGTTTCTGTAGCCAAAACAAAATACTTTATCTTGGAAGCCAAGGACACTCTCACACCTGGTTGGTGGAAGGTGGAGTAATTCTACCTGGTTGCCAGACCGCAATGTAATTGGATCATGTGACTGATTATTTTGAGAAAGTAGAAAATCTTTTACTTTTAATTAAGTGAAAACTGCGGGAGTTTTCAGAGTTGGTTTTCACCAGATATGTGCCAATATGGTAATTCCAATAAAAAAGTTCTTTGAGGAATCTACAAGCCTCGGAGTCTTGCTCATTATGGATTTATTATTTGGAACCCTGACACACCCTTTCTCCTCTCAGTCCCTTCAAAATACAACCATGCATATTTTTAAAACTCATGCCTTTCCCCCCAAGAAGAAACTCCAAATCCATGGAATAGTGGCCTCCTAGCCACAGATGTAAACGAAAAAACAAAAACAAAAAAACCTTAATTCAGCTTCTTCTAGTTGTATTGTAAAACAAAAGACTCAGGGTCATTCCCCTTTCCAAATGCAATTTTTAAGTGCCTAAATGCCAGTCCTTCAAGGTCAACCAAATTTGAAAAGTAAAGTTATAAATACTAAAACTACTTTTATTATAGGGTAATGGTAACAGAATCTCACAAGTCTGAAAGCCTCTTCCCCCTTCCTGGTTTTACCTACAAGAGAACTAGGGAGCGTCAAGCCTGAGATATTTTTTTTCAAATTACATTTCTACAGATTTCTTTTATCTGACCATTGCTTTGGTTGTGGCTCTTCTTCTTATTCTTCAAGGTTATTCTTACAGCCCATTACATCAAGTGTCCCCTTTGTATGCCTTCTCTATTAGGCGTGCCATAGTGGGGCTGCAATATGCTGGACAGCCGCTAGATGGCAGAAAATACTCTTTGTCGCCACCTAGAGGTGATCTAAATTTTGCAACTTAGGTGTTCATGCCTATGTTCACTATCTAATCTTGTCCTTCACTAAGGAAAAGGAGGAACAGAATCAGATTTGCATAGAATTAGAGCGGATTAATGTATTGTAAGCTGCCCTGAGTCTTCAGAGAAGGGCAGCATATAAATCAAACTAATAAATAAATAAACAAATAAATACATAATTCTAAGTCCACATGCCCTGACTATATTTGCACCACTACTAACATGCTGTGGGATCAACTATGATCCATTTGAGCTCTGTCCTCCAATCCCTTCTTTCCCTGCCTCCCCACCATCAACAGCATCTGCTCCCTTGCTGTTTTTAGGCCAGTGTGCCTAAAAAAATCTTGGTGTGTGCCTCACCTGACCTGACCTTACCTGTCAGTTGAAAGATAGCATGACTCTATTCTTCTGAAATTTTTATCCATACACAGATCCAAGAGTATGGATATTGCTAATGGGTGAACGGATCTCATTATCATTTCTAATTTTCCCACCAAATGAACTGGAAGAAGGCAGGGGCAAAAAAGTTTCTTTACTCTTGCCAAGAAAACTACACAGATGTGAAGTCACCGTGAGGTGGTCTCAGATTAAAGGAGTTTTTAAGCCTTGCCATGAATTAATGGATATTCTATGAGATTTTGAAGTAACATGTTTAAAATGGAAGTACAGCTGGCCCAAATGTGTTCTATTAACTCTCCAAAATGCACACACACAGAGAGAACTTTCCACACAGAGAACTTTCCAAAAAAGACTAAAAGGGGACGTTTTAGCCAAGTGCTTTCAAACAGGGCCAGAGTTGTTCCTTGAAATGATCCCATAATGTCAATTCCAGGAGCTGTATCAAGAGTATCCTTCTTCCCCCCACCCACCCCCACGTTAACCATAATTTCATGCATATCGTTTGATCCCAATAAAGATATTACCTGATGATGGATTTGGAAATTTTATTTATATACCAAAAAAACCCCCCAGCTTATTTTGCTTACTGTGTTCCTTAAAGCACCTACCAAGTGCCAAATTTGCTAGAATGCCCACATGGGTTACAATTGTGTACAATTACACCATTTTCAGCATGGTGTCCAGTTTAGATTTAGATTTAGATTAACAGAGTTGGAAGGGACCTTGTAGGTCATCTAGTCCAACCCCCCCAACCCAAGCAGGAGACCCTACACCATTTCTGACAAATGGCAGTCCAATCTCTTCTTGAAAATCTCAAGTAATGAAGCTCCCACGACTTCCAAAGGCAACTTCTGTTCCATTGGTTGGTTGTTCTCACTGTCAGAAAGTTCCTCCATCTCTAGGTTGAATCTCTCCTTGTTCAGTTTCCATCCATTATTCCTTGTCTGGCCCTCAGGTGCTTTCGAAAACAGCTTGACCCCCTCCTCTCTGTGCCAGCCCCTCAAAGATTGGAACACTGCTATCATGTCTCCGCTGGTCCTTCTCTTCACTAGACTAGCCATGCCCAGTTCCTGCAACATTCATCGTATGTTTTAGTCTCCAGTCCCCTAATCATCCTGGTTGCTCTTAAGAGCATATTATCCTTAAGAGTATAACTGAGCAGAAGTCTTGATTAAAATCTTCCCCAATCCCACCATCTCCCCAGTGCTAACAATTCAGGAGAAAAAGTCAGCAAAACTATATATATATATATATATAAAAAAAAGAGGGGGCAGCAAACTAACAGCTCTCAGCTCTAAGAAGTGACCTTTAGAAATCAACAAGAAAGGATCAAAACTATGTAAAACACCCACCACTCCACCACGCATATTCTAGAGTTTCAGAGATTAAGCTAGAGTACAAATCCTCCTTAATGAAGTTAGGCTGTCTGAAACCGGTGGTGGGGTAGAGGTCGAAGAAAGGTTTTCCTTGTTTTGCAAACACTGGTCCTCATTAGCTGGCCTTTTAAAATGCATCTGTAAAGTTTTATCTTCTAGAAAAACAAAGGAAGGAGGAAAACAGTTCAAAGGTACTCAGGAAGGCTGCCACCACTACCTCCAACCACACAGTGTAGTGCAAAGTGGATACATGTTTTCATTACCAGAAAGAGCATCTCGCTTATTGTCTGGAATGTAAGCAAATCTGAGCTGCTGCTGTGCAGTGACCTATATATGAACATTAGAATTGTTCATATAATCTGAAATCCTATTTTGCATTACTCCACATGAAGCAGGGAGATCACCTTGAGGCAGTGGTGAAATCCAATTTTTTTTTTACTACCGGTTCGGTGGGTGTGGCTTGGTGGGCATGGTGTGGCTTGGTGGGCGTGGCAGGGGAAGGATACTGAAAAATCTCCAATCTCACCCCACTCCAGGGGAAGGATACTGGAAAAGCCCCATTTCCTCCCCACTCTGGGGCCAGCCGGGGGTGGTATTTGCTGGTTCTACAAACTGCTCAAAATTTCCGCTACCGGTTCTCCAGAACCTGTCAGAATCTGCTGGATTTCACCCCTGCTTTGAGGCTTTTCCTATGGTAGATGTGTCATAGATGTGTTGTCCTTCTTCACACTTCTGACCAGCAGTTATGAAGTTACCATATGTGGCTGGGAGAGGTAAGAGATGAAAGCTATTTACCTAAATTGGATTCCTCACTTAACTCTTACAACATTCATCTACCATGGTTTAAGATCACAGCATCTGAAGAAATGCCTTAATGCTCTAAGTTTTTACCCAAATCTTAAGGATTTTCCTCACACTGCTTCTCTGATCCTGAAATATAGCAAGAGCTGTCCTTCTTTGCATTCTTGGCAAGTATCTATAAACTATAAACAGATATTTGTAGTCTTCTGGGTCATTTAATATTTAAGTAAGGTATTTAACAAACCCAATTATCCTCTAATAGAATTTTTAATATTAATTTCATTTCTGTTGTCTCAGTATTCATGAGCACTTCGTATTCATGAGTACTTCGATATTTTAAATCAAAAATTTTAAATTGCATTTTTAAAATGTTTTGGAAGCAGCACCAGAAAACCATCCTTTCGAAAGGCAGCTTAGATTTTTAAAAAACAAAAAAACACTGGCTGTGAGTTTTAAAACACTCATTAAAACTAAGCCAAACATTCATAAAAATGGTGTAAACTCTCAGAACCTCAAATAAAAAACATTTGCAAAAGCTGCTATTTCCATTCAAACGTCAGAACTAGAGAAGAGGTGACCAATGGCTATTTTTTTAGTAGCAAATTGCACATAAATCCCATTATTCTCCCAATTAGAAGCAGCCTATATTTTGAACCCAAGGGCAGGGACTTTTCCCTCATTCTTGAACTCTTGCAGGCTTGATTTGATTGCGTCAAGACAGGTCAGGTTTCAAGAGCAACAAGGAAGATAATCTGGGAGTCCCCTTGAAGTTAAATAACAGGCGTAATTCTAAATTGCAAGGTCTGACATGACCCCTGACATTCTCACTGCCAATTACATTTCCACAAGCAATTTATCAAAATGACTGGTGGTGAAGTCGATTATTTGCAGTGATATTTTCCTGACAAAACTTGCTGTCAGACAAGCAGGGGCAAGCAAAACTGGCTTTATTTCACCAAATTATGCAGTTACATTTCCAAAATGACAGGCCAGCAGGCTGTTATGGCTTTTTCCAAACATCAAGCAATGCATGCTTGGGATGGTAATCTTAAGCAACAGTAAATTTAAGCTATCTTGTCTTTAAGAGTATTCCTAAGATGTTTTAAATACCCAACAGAAATTTAACATAGGAAAGTGACATGTTGGAAAACACATATATCACCTAAGCACATTTATCAAGAAAATGTGAACTAACATTCCTCATGGATCCAGTTCTGCTGCTGAATTAGAGTGTTATTTCTGGAATTGCAAGTCTTCAAATAATAGGCAACATCTTGAATTTAAAGTAGTATCTACTGGAGAATAGGCTTACCAACAAATATACAATCAAATAACTGATTGGTCCTTTTGCTCTGCGGACTAGAAGAGATGATTGGAATAAACATCAGCTTTAAAGTTGCATTTGACTTCTAGTATCTCTATAAGTATGCCAGTATCATTTTTAGGAATATTTTAAAATCTTCTGAGTGATTTTCTAATTTTCCAGTATAGAGGCAGTACAACTATGATGAAGGAAAGTAGGAATTGTTTTATGTAGGGTAGGGTAGGGTAGGGTGGAGTAAGTGGAGTGGAGTGGAGTGGAGTGGGATAGGATAGGATAGGATAGGATAGGATAGGATAGGATATAATAGTTTTATTGGCCAAGTGTGATTGGACGCACAAGGAATTTTCAGTGCATAGGCTCTCAGTGTACATACAACCAACAAAATGACAATTTATAGATTATAAATAGTAAGATACAATCATAAATCATAGGATAAGGAAAAGTATGGAAAAGAACTTCTAGAAAAGTTCTGGAAAAAGTATGATAAACTCAAATTAACTCTTCCTACATTGTCTCAAAGGTGCTCTTTTTGTTTTTCCTCATTGTCTTTGAGGAAGATAATGTTTCACCTCATCCAAGAAGCTTCATCAGTTGCGACTGGTGGAACTGGTGGACTGGTGACGGTCCACCAGGATGGAAGGATAGGTACTGACAGTTGAGACTGGATGGTCTTCCTTCCATGTCCTCACCCCCCCCCCCCCCACCATCCTGTCACAACTGAGGAAGCTTTTTGGATGAGAAGCAAAGCATCTTCTTCTTCCTCAAAAAACAGTCCAGTTGCTTATTGAAAAAAAAAAGCATCTTTGAGATAACTATGACCTGAATGACTGAGAATCCTCCTAGACATTCTGCCTGGGTATAATATATATGGTATAATATGGTCAGAAAGAAACTTTGCCAAACCGTCATGATTTGGCTATTATGCCCTACAACAATAATGTGGGATTAATGGAATTACTGCAATTTCTTGACCTGGCTTTTCTCTCAATTTTTAAATATCATTTTCCCCTCCCTTAATAGCTCATCTATTCCTCTGTCAAAGTTTCTTAATTAATTAAGCCACATTTATGTGGCTGGCCAACTCTCACACAATAACTTAAACTCAAATTAACTCTATGTTCAATATAACTTATAGGTCCATATTCCCTGGAGGTTTCTGGTCCAGATTTAACCGGACCCAGTTCTGCTTGGCTTCTGGACCCAGAAAAAGTCAATTGGGTGCTCCTCCAAAAAGCTCAGTTGTTTTTACCAGCTGAAATGAATAGTTTCTATTACTATTACTCTTTTGTTAACTTGAATGGCACATCCATCATTAAAAAGCAATATAAATAGATATGTTCATATAGATCCACAAATCTGGATGAATGTAACTGCTTTGATTGTGCAGAATTTTAGTTGCAGTGTCTTAAAACAGAAGTCCCCAAACCTCCAGTCAATGGACCGATACTCAGGGGTGAGCTCCTGGGGGTTTGCAGGGGTTTGGGAGAACCTCTACCTAAGATTCTGTGCAGTTCGGAGAAACCCCCAAATCCCACTCTTGGCTGGCCCTGCCACCCCTCCCTGCCCATCCCAGGAGTCCCCACATGACCCATTTTGGATGCAGGTAAGTGCAGGGTGCATATGGAGGCTTGGGGGGGGGGGGAAAACCGGCCTACCGGAAGTTCGGGAAGGCCTCTGGGGCCTGGGGAGGCTCTTTTCCCTCTCCCAGAGGTTCAAGGAAAGCCTCCAGAGCCTGGGGAAGGAAAAAACGCCCCCCGCAATGGTGCAGGAGGCTGACTAGGCCACACCCACCATGGCCACATCTACCCAGAAACCAGGCAGAGAACCCCTTGCTAAAATTTTTGAAGCCCACCCCTGCCGATACTGGTCTCTGGCCCATTGAGATCCAGCTTGCCCTAGCACTGGGCGAACATGCAAAGCTCCATTTGTGTGCACAAAACCATCCCCATTCACCCCCTGCCCCGCCACTGCTGACACACGCTGCAGCTGTTGCTGGTCTGCAGACCCAGAAAGGCTGGAGACCACTGTTTTAAAAAACATACATATTTTTTTGAGTAAATTCATGATTATCCAGTGAACCAGTAAGTCACAAAAATGCTTATTTATTTTATCCAAGCATCAACAGTTCTTACTGAGGCCTTTGTTTTTTTGCCAAAACCTTATATGGATAAATAATAACCATCTGTGTTTGCAAATAACCCAGAAGCTGGTAGGAGTTAAGTAATAATTTACCCACACCAAAAGGAAAGAAAAGGAAGGGAAGGGAAGAGAAAAGAGAGTTAAAAAAAATAGTCCACTTTTACCTTTTTTACCACTTAGTCCCCTGAGCCTGGTGGCGCAGGGGACTAAGTGCTGTTAAAGTAGCACTTAGTTGCCAGCTGCCTGCAATTACTGCAAGTTCAAATCTCACCAGGCTCAAGGTTGACTCAGCCTTCCATCCTTCCGAAGTAGGTAAAATGAGGACCCGGATTGTGGGGGCAATAAGCTGACTTTGTATAAAAAAGAACACCGCTTAGGGGGGGCCGAAAGCCCTACTAAGCAGGTATATACAAAAGTATGAAGGCTATTGCTTAATGCATTGTAAGCCGCCCTGAGTCTTCGGAGAAGGGCGGCATATAAAACAAACTAATAAATAAATAAATGAATGTTGTTTGGAGTGCGCTAACTGAAAATTGAACCACATTTCCAAATAATACCGTACATTAACTAACACATTCAGCATCTAAAAGTGTTTTCCTTCCATTAATCTAAAAATCTAATCTAGTATTTCATATTGGGTATCATGAGATATGACCTAATCAGTGGTGGGTTGCTACTGATTTGCCCCAGATCAGGCAAATCGGTAGTGGTGGCGGCAAGAGGCTCTGCCCATCCGCCTGGACGCTTCTGAGGATGTGCAGAAGCGTCAAGCATTGCGTGCATGTGCAAACTTGCATATGCCCACGAGTGAACCAGTAGTGATGGGTTTTGAAAGCCGTCCCTTGACCTAATCATATTTCTCACCATCCTTTATCACAGTAGTATGCTAGCTACTTACCTACTCTAAAGACTACAGATCTCTGCATAAATCATTAACATTATATGTGTGTTGCCTATTGTTAGGCAAAGTAAAATTCAGAGTAGTCCTGATATGCTCCACAAATGGGCTGAAAATGTCTTAAGAAATCCCAAGGAAGTTGGAAGAGATTCAAAGAAGGGCAACAGAGGTGATGGGAGATTATGAAGGGCGGTTGAAAAAACTGGACATGTTTAGCTATGACAAGGGGACAGTAGGCCAGCACTCTTCAAATACTCAAAAATATTTGAAAGCTTTTCTGTCATACCAATGCAGAGAATTTAAATCCACTGAGTCATGGATTTAAGATACAGGAAAGCGAGTTTCAGTTGAAGGTTAGGGAAAAATAAACCTTCCTGATAGTAAGAGCAGTTTGACAGTGGAACCAGTTAGATGGTGGCTGCCTTTCCTTGGCTGTCTTCACGTAAAGGGTGCCCTTCCTTTTGTCTGGAAAGCTTTAATCTGATTTCCTGTACAGAGTCAAAGGTTGAATGTGATGGCCTAAATGATTTGATGGCATATAAATCAAATTAAAAATAAAAAAAATAAAATAAAAATAAATAAATAAATCACCCCTTCAACGTCAGGATTCTATCATTCCAAAAGAAACACAACGGAAGTTTATACACAATAAATAACAAAATAGATAAAAACATACCAATCAGGCAACAATGATTTGGAAGATAAAGGAGCTCAGTAGCACACTAGCACACTTCAGTGGGCTTTGTTCAGAAGCTTTAGTAGAGGAATAACTCAGCTGGGAATTTGCATTTCCAAATTATAGATTGTGATTTGGATAAGAAAGGAATCTGTCCCTTGCCCATCCCTAACTTTTATGACATGTGTAATGTTTGATATTTACATTCCATGGACTAAATATCTTAACCATTAATATTTCCCATTCTTAGCTATACAAATATGTAACTAAAGATGACATTCATTTAAATATAGTGTTAAGTACTTGCTGCTGTATGTTTAGCACAATCTAGCCAGTAAAATTGATGAATTTATTTCTTTTTCTTTTAGTGGTGGCTTCTTCCAATGATATCAAAATACCACACGTATCATAAAAATATTAGCAACCAAAGCTATAAATGGAAACTAGTTTTCATACATCCAGCACAACTATGTCCTATATCAATACACCCTTAAGAACATAGACTGTGTATGCATCTTCTCTCAATATATCTTTTTGCATATTAGCAAAAGTGCATGAAGCATACAGTATTTAGTATTATATAAATGACCAATCCTCCACTTACAATTTTCATAAAACATACATGCCTTGCTAAATATTTTAAGCATGAAGGTGAAGCTAAAATCTCTTTCAGACATCCACGTATGTTTCTTGGCATCCATATAGAATGTTTTCTATTTGCCTTTCTCAGAAAACTTTTTCAAATTCTTAGTCTAATTTGGAATTTCCAAGAGGTCTGGGGATTCTAACCAGGTCTGATCTGCATCACTTCCAAACCCAAAATTAGCCAGCAGTTACTACCTGCTGAGACAGATTGTAAATATATGCTTACGTTAATATTCTACATATTTGGAATAATAATTAGATTGCTGCCAAGCACCAGAAAAATCTGGAGATTCAGGCAGTTCAAATGAGTATAAAGATTTATTGTAAACTTAAGCTTTCTATAAGAATCTGAACTATTAAGAGTCAAAGGAAACAGGGGTAGGTTCTAAATTTTTTTACTACCGGTTCTGTGGGCTTGGCTTATTTTGTGGGCGTGGCTTGGTCATGTGCTAATCCTTTAGGATTTAGTAGAGGTACTGGTCTACCAGGCTTTTAACTGCTTGCAGAGCTGTACCAGTCTACTCATTTGTTTTTGGAGGCACCGGTCTACCCATTTGTTTTTGGAGGCACCAATCTACCCATTGTTTTTCGAGCACATTGGTCTACCATCACACTGCCTTTTAACATTGATCAGCTGTAGGACGGCCCTTTGAAGCCCCATGGCAAGTTAAAGAGTTTTTTTCCTTCTAGCCAATCAGCTGGGACTCGGGAGGCAGCGAATAGATTGGGGCGGGCCAAATAAAAGGTAAGAATAACGTGGGGGTGGGGGAAGGGCCCAGCTCCCGAACAAAGAGAACCGGTTTGGTGATGTCATATCGTCACTGCTACCGGCTCGGCCGAACTGGGAGGAACCCACCACTGAAAGGAAATAAGTAGAAGTTAAGAAGAAATTCAACCTGGGCTGAACTTAGTTTTCTTGCGGGTGTGCAGGGACTCATGACTGATGATGCATTTGACCCCCCCCACAGGCTCAGCCTGATCATCTCCTACAATTGCTTCTTCAATTTCTCTTTAAAGTTATTCACCTCACCTGAACTTTTTTATTGTTTCATTGACCCTCCTTTGGTTTGGTGTTGACTTCTAATATTCTTGGGCTGCTTTATATCAAGATGTTTTCAAGGTGGTAAGTCAGATACATTAACTCAACATTCAGATAAAAATCCTGGGCAGAAATGATCATATTATGACTCAACATAATAAGAGGCTGAAGCACATATAAAGGAATGTGAAATGAAGATAGGTCTTTGTCCAACTCTGAACAGACACCACAATATATACTAGCCAAGTTTCCCTGTAGAGTACATTTCAGATCTGGTGTATCACATCCTTTTCTTTATGACCCACCCATTGCAATTCATTAATGGATCATCTGGAGAAGAACTTCTGAGGATTATGTAGTATCTGTTTAGGAAGATATATAAGTCCCCTCCCCCCCCAAATTTAAAACTAGCTCTTTGAGTATGGGCCTAATAGTGAGGCATTGCCATGTTTATAATGTTCTTACTGAGCCACCAATCTCACAGTCACGTTGCTCTCGGTTAAATAATGTTTCTATACCATTTTCAAAAGGGACCGTTCGAAAAATTAAGATGACCAGATCTAAAACAGAAATTCTTAGAGATATGAATAAGGGGTGGGAGATGGTGGTAGAAAAGAGGGAGTGAGAGAGAAAGAACAAATGTTCTTTCCACTGTCTTCCAAGTCCCAATTAGTCTCCAAGCCAACTTTCTTTCCAAGTGTGTAAATCGAATGTCTTGACATTGGCACACTATCAGTTATTTGTCTAAATAAAGGTGAGCCAGAATCAGAACTAATTGCTATATATCTGCTCGAAGTCTCCTGGAATTTTTAAACTTCCCTGATTCTTGATTGGGGACTCTAATTTCACCAAAAAAAAAAAAAAAAAAAAAAGGCATGCTACATAGCAAACGATAAATTCCATTTTGCTAACAAATGAAGTGCCAAAGGAGGAATTCGGAGCTAGTTAGACAGGAGCAGCTCTTTGCTAAGTCAACAGAATTCAATAGCAACAAGTCATTGATGGGTTTGTCAGATTTACTGTGTCTATTCCAGTCTAACTAAATATAGTACCTTTCATCAGCAAGACCACAAAAGTGTTGTACAAATACCAATAAAAATCAAATCACACAGTGCATGCACACATGAATATGATACAGGGGCATCCAAAGAATAACACATGGATTTAATAAATGTGCAAGAGAAAGCATATATTTGGTTATGTTCCAAATAAGTTAAAAAGTCAGGAAACCCTCACCCCACCACTCCCAGAATCAAATGACAGTATTTAAAGTTACTGAGAATTATTATTTTAATAATAATGGAACTGGCACTATACCCACCCACCGACCCACACATTTATACATACATACATATACGAACACACACACACACAAACTGAAGCTAGCTTCCAATCTACAATGTAGACACAATTAAGGAAGAAATGAAAAGAAGAGAAAGACATAAGCAAAAAGGATTTACAGTATTGTTATTGCAAATAATAATGGCTGCTGTAGGTTGCAGTACATAGAAACTTAAAAAATATATTTATTAGTCTTTAAGATTCCATACTTTCCAGTTCTTTAAAAATGTCTTGAAAATCTAATGCAACTTTGTCATAGTTTACAGCTGATGAACAAGATGAGGAAAATTGTTTGCCTGTGTGTGATCAGAGGTTTCCCAAAAAGCTCTTTTGAAACCCTTGAAAATATTGATGCTGCCTTCCCATTCTCCCAGCTGGAAATGGAGGAGGAGGAGAATAGAAAAAACTGTTATCAGTCCCTCCGGCACTGTTTTCTCTTTCAAGAAAGGGCTAAAAGCCCCGACATCTTCTCACTAGAAAGGAAATCTCAGAGTGGAGTCCATTAAGGAAAGAAAAAGACCCAAATAACATTTGGAAAGAAAGGGGCTTCACACCAGGACATGGGAGTAAAGTGTCCAGATACTTATATAGGGAGTTCTTGACTTACAACCACAATTAAGCCCAAAATTCTGTTGCTAAGTGAGATGGTTGTTATGTATGTTTTGTCCCATTTTACGACCTTTCTTGCCAGAGTTGTTAAGTGAATCACTGCAATTATTAAGCTAGTAACACAGTCATTAAGTGAAGCTGGCTTCCCCATTGACTTTGCTTGTCAGAAGGTTACAAAATGACTCCGGGACATTGCAACCGTCATAAACATAAGTCAGTTGCCCAACATCTGAATGTTGATCCCCTGACCATGGAGATGCTGCAATGGTTATAAGTGTGAAAAACAGTCAAAAGTCACTTTTTTTCAATGCCATTGTAACTGCAAACAGTCACTAAATGAAATGTTAAGTCGAGGAATACCTGTACTCTTTTAGCAGTAATTTTAACATATCAGAAGATTGTCAGGCATGGCAAGCCTGAATTAGAATCATAATCACACACTTTTAAATGTAAACTAAACGAGTGTCTGTTTTTTGTTTTTCTTGCCTCATGTCTTAATTTCTTCCTCTTACTATTTCTTACTCATCTTTGCATAATGTTTCCTGCTCTGATGCACATATGTGGATATGGATATTGCACACTTTCCTGGGAATTTTTTTTTCAAATGCATGTGCACTTGATGCCAAATGAATCAAACAACTTTAAATATTTGTGTTTTTAAAAATATATAAAACCAACATTTAAATATGAACTTATCACTGAAGATATAAAAAAAATTTTTTGATACCTTTCTGAGATTGTTTGCTTTGTTTCTACCACCATTTAGAATCTACCTTATCTATTTAGAGAAAGCTAACAAATTTCTCAGGGTATTGTTTGCCTTTTTACAGTCTACTGAAATTTTGTCCACAAATTGAAAAAATCTAAAAAAAAGTTTAGGATGCCACTTCAATTGGTACTTTTTCCAAAAGGCAACTGGAATTTCTTGGTTTTTTTTCTTTGAAAATGTTTTGTTTTTCACCCAAGAAGTTTTTTTTGGTTCTTCAGAACTAAAGAAACTTCCAGGATGAGAAACAAAATGGTTTCAAAGGAAAAAAAACACCTAAAAAGTCCAGTTTCCCTTTAGAAAACGCATCTTTGGAATAATCATGACCTGGATGATTGAGAATCTCCATAGATGTTTATGATGGCACATAATCAATCAATCATTAAAAAAACCCTCAAAGGAAGGAAAGAAAACACTTGCAAACATACTGTATTTTTCGGAGTATAAGACTCTCTGGACTATAAAATGCACTTACCTTTTTTGGTGAGGAAAACAAGAAAAAGAAATCTGCCTCTGCCTCTGAGTAATTTGCTTCATTGCAGCAAACAGCAAACATCCTTCCATTTTCGTTTTCAGCATAGCTTGATTAGCACAAGAAAAAATAATCTGCCTCCCAGCAATTTACCTCCTCGCAGCAAGCAATGGAGGCCTGTGCAGCAATAGGCAATGGCAATCCTTGCAGCCTGAAACAGCTGAGGGTCAGAAGGCTGGTCCAACTGACAATCAAATTGTGCTAATTAGGCTGTGCTGAAGCTGAAACTGGCTGTTTTTTTTCTTGCTTGCTGCAAGGAGGTAAATTGCTGGGAGGCAGAGGCCAAAGGGTGGGGGCCAGTGGTGGATGGGGCTACATTCGGTATATAAGACACATCCAAATTTTCACCCCCTTTTGGGGGGGAGGGAAGTGTGTCTTATACTCCGAAAAATACGGTAGTTCAGAACATCTCAGTAAAAATCCAGTTGTTCTATCTCTGTATTTCTGTTTGATGTTTTAAGGAAGAGCACTATTAAAGCGCGTCATTCCGAAATGAATTGGAAGTGAGCTGATTTCATAAAAATGGGGAGTGGGGTGGGGGACATGAGAAAGAGAAAAATGATCAGGAATTGTAGAAGCAGAGAAATGTTTATTCTCATGCCAGACAAATGTTAATCACTCATAAGGATGTTAGTAACATATGTTACAGATACAAGACTGATTCCCCCGCCCCCCCCTTATGAACAGCTCCCAATACTGATGATATCGTGGAGATTCTATCTTAGGGAGATAATGCAGTAGAGAATTATGGGCTGTTGCTCCACTGTAGAAACTAAGCCAAGTTTATATTTAGATATGTTCTAAAAATCTTTGTTGCTTGTTGCAGGCAGATTAGGGAACGCATGGTGAGGAATTGCTAAAAGAGGGTGTCAGAGTACAATTGTTTTAAAATGAGTATGATATCTGAATTGAAAATGAGCTCTGAACAATGAGATAATAACAGAATAACAGAGTTCGAAGGGGCCTTGGAGGTCTTCTACAGGGAATCCTATACCATTTTAGACAAATGGTTGTCCAATCTTGTCTTAAAAACCTCCATTGTTGAAGTGCCCATAACCTCTAAAGGCAAGCTGTTCCATTGATTAATTGTTCTCCTCAGGAAATTTCTCCTCAGTTCTAGATTGCTTGATTAGTTTCCATCCTTGTCCTGCCCTCAGGTGCTTTGGAGAATAGCTTGACTCCCTCTTCTTTGTGGCAGCCCCTGAGATATTGGAAGACTGCTATCATGTCTCCCCTAGTCCTTCTTTTCATTAAACAAGACATACCCAGTTCCTGCAACCGTTCTTCATATTTTTAGCCTCCAGTCCCCTAATCATCTTTGTTGCTCTTCTCTGCACTCTATCTAGAGTTTCAACATCTTTTTTATATTGTGGTGACCAAAACTGGATGCAATATTCCAAGTGTGGCCTTACCAAGGCATTATGAGGTGGCATTAACATTTCATGTGATTTTGATTCTATCCCTCTGTTTATGCAGCCTAGAACTGTGTTGGCTTTTTTGGCAGCTGCAGCACGATGCTGGCTCATATTCAAGTGATTGTCCACTAGGATAAGCTCCAATGTAGCATAAACACAGGAACAGCCCAAGCTATTTTGGTGCCTAAGGTGGAAAAGGTGAAATATTCCCCTTCTACCGGTTAACACAGGACCCAATCCTCCAGAAATTTTCTGATAAAAATTGCAAAACAGCTCAACGTCCAAATAAGAACTGACGTTCTTCCCTTCTCCTCCGTATTAAGCATTGGAATCTGGCATGTGTTGAGTCCACATTGGTCTTTTTTTACTTCTGGTGGATGTCCAGTTGCATCATTAAATGAGATCATAAGGACGTCATAACAGCTGATGAACTGATAAAGAAAAACAGCTGATGAGCTGATAAAGAAAAATGTAAGAGATAGATGTGTGCCTTTGAACCCATTGTTCATTGCTTGTAGAAGATTGTACAGATAGTCCTCAACTTATAACCACCAAACTTTTTGTTGCTAAGCAAGACAGTTCTTATGTCAGTTTTGTCACAATTTATGACTTTTCTTTCCACAATTGTTAGGTGAATCACTGCAGTTGTTAAGTGAATCTGGTTTCCCAATTGACTTTGCTTGTCAGAAGATAATTGCAAAAGATAACCATATGCCTCTGGGACACTGCAATGCCAGTAGCCAAGCATCCTTAAACATTGATCACCTGACCATGAGGATGTTGCAACAGTGTGAAAAACAGTCAAAAGTTACTTTTTTTCAGTACCATTGTAACTTCGAACGGTCACTAGATTAGTGGTTGTTGAGGATTACTTGTAATTCCCAGTTTCACACACTCAGGCTAAAAGAAACAGGTTATAAATGTAAGAAAAAGCTATAGATGAACAGAATTATCACAGTTCCTCATTTTACCAATATTTTGTTCATTTCATTCTATTTCTGCTCCAATCTAAAGATTTCTTTAGGGACTGTTGGACTCGATTTATCTTTATAAGGTACAGTGATACCTTGGTACTCATCATTAATTGGTTCCAGGAGGTGTGATGAGTACCAAAAACGATGAGTACCAAACAAATTTTTCCCAGAAGGAATAATGTAATGAGTCAAAAGGCAGTCAACACCGACAAGCTTGTTCTTTGAGTACCAGACAAACGATGAGTACCTGGACAAAATTCTCACATCAAAATGGGTTCAGTACCAAATTCCATGCATTTCAAAGCTGTTGAGTACCAAGGTACCACTGTATATATCATAATCATATGTAATTTCCTTAATATGGTTTACACAAACATTTGAATTTATTTCTACCAGCATGCACATTTTTCCAAACACTATTCTGTACACTATTTTCACCAATATATATGTTTCTATCAGCCTTTTACTACTACACATAACGTAATGTAATTTTCTATGCACTTTTTAAAAGGAACCTCAAAATAATACTCAGAAAAGTCCACATACCTCAGAATAGTTGCCTTTCACTTGAATGGATTTATGTTACACCAATTAGGTAAGTTCAAAAGTACAATATTATTGCATACCCAAAGATCCTTCTCTGCTTACGATCCCTCAGTGGTGATCAGAAAAAAAAATATTGGGTTAGATTGACCTGCTTTAAAGAAGGTCTCACTCTTGACATAGATGGAGTGTTGTCCATCAGAAGTCCCTTGAGATTAATAGAGCCACAGAAAGCAGGATATCCTCCCCTTCAAGGGCCTGTCTCCCAGCACATTCACTTCCCGTTTGGGCTGCCCCTAAAAACGTGACATGTGCAGCCCTCCCCCATTCCCTCACCCCCAATATAATTTGTGTTTCTAGCAATCCAAACGATGTATAGAATCAAAACTAAGGTTAATCAATTCAGAATTTTAACTATGTTTTAACTATGTTCTCTCTCTCTCTCTCTCTGTCTATTTAATTACCTAACTTATTGTTAGCTACATCATGATTCCAAGATAAGGAAGACATGGAGTCAGATGCATTTCCTCCACTAGATTTTTCAGATTTACTTTGACATCTTTAGCTGGAAGGGTGAAAGGCAGCATAAGACTATGCAGAAATGCTGTATGTGTGGGTAGACGGCGCTGGGCTAAATGAACTGAAGGCAAGACATCTTGAGAGCAAACTCTGTCAAAGAAGATTGTCTATTATATTAACCTGAAGTCCAACTCTCTGTGAAGTCAAAATGCTTATTTGTGGCAATGTGAAGATGGGTTTTTTAGCGTATTCTGTGTGGAATGGCCCACTCTTCTGTGACCTGTAATGGTCCTGAGCCTCTTAGATGAGCCAGTTTGGTGTAGTGGTTAAGGTGACAGTGAGTTGGAGTCCCCTTTTAGACTTTGGGTAGGTGACTTTGGACCTGTCATTCTTTGAGGGGTCCTTGGTGCTCTCTGAACTCGTCTGTTTTCTTGCTCTTTTTTGAGTAAGTTTTATTACTCAAACCAGGGAACATCATCTTATGATTGTATCTTATGATTAATTATTGTAACTATGATTTATGATCTATGACTTATCACTTTGTTGTTTGGTTGAGAATTTATGCACTGGAGACAAATTCCTTGTGTGTCAAATCATACTTGTCCAAGAATAGAATTCAGTTCTGTTCTGTTCTATTCCATTCCATTCTGTTCTGTTCCTAAGTTATTGTGGGAAAAAGAGGAGGAGGAAGGAAGATTAGGTATTTTCATTGCCTTGAGATATTAATCTAAAACCTTGAAATACAACTCAGGAAGCTCAAGCTGCCCAAGGAGCTGCTGATATAGTTCTACAGAGGAATTATTGAGTCTTGTCATCTATACCTCTATAATTGTCTGGTTTCGCTCTGCAACCCAACAAGACAGACACAGACTTCAGAGGATAATTAGAACTGCAGAAAAAACAATGGCTACCAACCTGCCTTCCATTGAGGACCTGTATACTGCACAAGTCAAAAAGAGGGCTGTGAAAATATTTACAGACCCCTCACATCCTGGACATAAACTGTTTCATCTCCTACCCTCAAAAAGACGCTATACAGCACCGCACAACTAGACACAAGAACAGTTTTTTCCCCAAATGCCATCACTCTGCTAAATAAATAATCCCCTCAACACTGTCAAATTATTTTTCTAAGTCTGCACTACTATTAATCTTCTCATCGTTCCCATCACCCATCTCCTTCCATTTATGACTGTATGACTGTAACTTTGTTGCTTGTATCCTTACGATTTATATTGATATTGTTTCCTGATTGCTTATTTGTATCATTAAGTGTTGTACCTTATGGTTCTTGATGAACGTATCTTTTCCTTTATGTAGACTGAGAGCATATGCACCAAGACATATGTGTGTCCAATCACACATGGCCAATAAAAAATTCCATTCCATTCCATTCCATTCCATTCCAATAAAGTAATAAAAGTGCTGAGATGGCGCAGTGGTTAAAGTGCTGTACTGCAGCTACTTCAGCTGACTGCTAGTTCAGCAGATCAGCGGATCAAATCTCACCAGCTCAAGGTTGACTCAGCCTTCCATCCTTCCGAGGTGGGTAAAATGAGGACCCAGATTGTTGGGGGCAATATGCTATTTGGTATACTGTCTTTGGTGTAAGCCGCCCAGAGTCCTCAGAGAATGGGCGGCATAGAAATATGACTAATAAAATAAATATTTTATACTTTATAATAAAAAAAAGTAAGATAAAAAAATCTACAAAAACTCAATATATGTATGTATATATTAGTCTTCTCTAGCCACAAGCTTTCCCTATTATTTTGCTCCTTTAAATGGATTGTTTTATTCTGTTTATTCTGGTTCCCTTTCCCTCCCACCTATTTTACATTTTACAATTGTAAATTGATTCGGGATTTTATAATATAAATACATTTACAAAATAAGAATGATAATGATTACTAGTATCAAAATGTTCCTCTGCAGACAAGGCAAGCAGCATTTTTTGGAACATGTTAAATCTCTCTTACAATAATGCAAGTGAAGAGGAAGAATTATTTTTAAAGCAAGAAGTTTGTTTTTTCAGATTATCTTTCAAAAGTGTAGTCAATGTTAATTCACCTCATAGGAGCCAATCTGACACACTTTAAAAGCATTAACTGCCTTTTATTGGCAAAGATTATGTGGTTAGTTCCAACAATACTGAACTCATGAATCAGCCCGCTTAAAATGTATTCTGCATCAATAAAACAAACATTATCTAGGAAAACACGTATATGGTTAATTTATTTTTATGTGACAGGTAGATTATGGGGAGATCAACAAAAGGTTGCATTGGGGTATTATTATTTTTGTTTGATTTTTAAACTCTTGGGTAATCATGAGGCAGGGATAACAATTCAAAGCAAATCCTGTGGACTTCATAGTAGCTGAATAGCTTAGCATAAGGAATTTACATTAGAAGAATTAGAAAACCATTCAGAACATTTGAGATCAGATTTGGTATTGGTCCAGATTCATTTTTCTACACCTGCCTTTCCCCCTACTCCCCTTTGGGTAGCCTATGTTGTCCAAGAATGCTATAAAAAGTATTGATAAGCAGCCTTAATATCTATTTTCAGAACCAGCAATTAAGAAGAACCTACTCACAACCAGAAAAAGGTGTCATATGGAGATAATTTTGCCATGCCTAGTACTTCAAGGTGTTGGTTACCACCTTTAAAGCTCCATGGCTTAGGGCCCGAATACCTACGGGATCGCCTTCTGCCACCAATAGCCTCCCACCGACCAACACGCTCCCACAGAGAGGGGCTCCTCAGGGTGCCGTCGGCTTAACAATGTAGGCTGATGACCCCCCAGGGGGAGGGCCTTCTCTGTGGGGGCACCCACCCTCTGAAATGAACTACCCCCTGGGATACCTATGATTCCCGATCTCCATACCTTTCGCCGGGCCCTTAAGACCCTGCTATTTCAACAGGCTGGTCTGGCTGAATAAGAATCTGGATGGGGTATTTTAAATTAGGGGTTTTTAAATTGATAGGGCCAAATTTATTCAATCTTGTTTTAAATTGATTTTTTAAATGTTGTATGGTTCATTGTTTTATCATGGCTGTACACCGCCCTGAGTCCTTCGGGAGAAGGGCGGTATAAAAATCTAATCAACTAAACTAAAACTGACTTAATGAAGATACTGAAATACCTTAGTATCGCATTGTACACATGTAGGGGTTTGTAGGGATTGCTTATCTGAAAGACTACCTACAGGTAGTCCTCGACTTACGACCAGGCTTGAGCCCAAAATTCCTATGGTTAAGTCACAGGAATTTTATGACCTTTCTTGCCACCGTTGTTAAGTGGATCACTGCAGCAGATAAGTTAGTAACATGGTTCTTAAGTGAATCTTGCTTCCCCATTGACTTTGCTTGTCAGAAGGTCACAAAAAGTAATCACGTGACCTTGGGACGCAAACAACGGTCATAAATATGAGCCAGTGGCCAAGCATCTGAATTCTGATCATGAGACCATGGGGATGCTGCAAAGGTCATAACTGTGGAAAATGTAATTTTGAATGGTCACTAAAGGAACTGTTGTAAGTCGAGGATTACTTGTATTATAAAGGAATGAACAGAAGGGAAAGCAAAGGCCTTGAAGTTGCCCATCACCTGTTAGCAGTGTACATAATAAGACAAAGTAGACTCTTACCTGTGAAAGGAGATATAATTCTATTTATAATTATGTCTAAATCTGCACTTATACATATACATGAGAATACCTATGGCAGTGATGGCTAACCGTTTTGTCGCCATGTGCAGAAAGCATAATACAATTTGCGCATGATCCCCCCTTGCATACATGCATGAACCCCGGGCGCCCTGCCCCCCATGCATGCATGCACAACCCCCACACACACATGCACCCCGCCCCCCCACAGCAGACACAAAAACCAGCTGGCCGGTGGGAGGCGTGCACAAATGCGCGGTGGAGCTGAACTGGGGTGACGGCTCTCGTGCCCACAGAGAGGGCTCTGCTTGCCACTTGTGGCATGCGTGCCATAGGTTCGCCATCACAGACGTATGGCATGCAATTACTGTTGGATTTCCTTGGTGATATCTAATTGGACTGTAATGTTCATCACCGTTATTTGTTACAGTGTTATCTACAGCAGCTGGGTCAGAGATATTTTGCATCTGATGGAGCATCTGCCGTCATCATTTAGAAGCAATTTATATCTGTAGATCATCACATTTTTATTATTATATCACTACAAAAAACCCTATCCCTCATGTCAATCTGAATATAATTCAAATAAACAGCAAGAACAGAGTCTTAGAGGTGAATCTTAAAATATCAGATATATGTATTTAGCCAGCAGTAGTAGAATGGTTTTAGATTATTTACAGTACAGAACTAGCATGTGAAATTAAGTCTAAAAAACTGCTGCCTAGCATAGATTATATGCAAGTATTGGATTTGTCTGTTGCTGTTAATTCAGGTAGCCATCGACTTAACAACCACAACTTTTTTGCTGTTAAGAAAGACACTTGTTGAGTTTTGCCCAATTTTACGACCTTTCTTGCCACAGTTGTTAAGCGAATCACTAAAGTTTTTAAGTTAGTAACATGGTTGTTAAATGAATGTGGCTTTCCCATTGACCAAAATCCCAATTTTGGTCACAGGACCATTAGGATGCTGCAATGGTTGTACATGTGAAAAATGGTCAAAAGTCACTTTTTCCAGTGCTATTCTAACTTTGAATGGTCACTAACTGAATGGTTATAAGTTGAAGACTATCTGTATTCTTTTTGAAGAGGAAAAGTATGTTGGAAAAGTCTGTTTCCAATTTTTCTTGCTTGCATCACTTAACATTCTTATTGTCTCCCCTGGTTCCATTTAGCTCGGAAGAGGAATTCTTGTTAAAAAAAGTCACTGAGAAGATCAATAAGAAACATAAATATGTTGACATATCTCTGCAATTCACCTTCCGGTCTCTGCTCCAAATGGTACCAAATTTCCAGACTTTTCAACCAGAGACCTTTTGCCTCTTCTATCTAATCTTGGAAGTCAGAAACTCAGGGGTGGGATTCAGCCGGTTCGGAACAGTTTGGTGAAACTGTTAGCTCTGACAATCAGCTGAGAGCAAACTGCTTCGCTCCGATGATCAGCTGGGCCTGCCCGCTTGCCCCTGCGCTATACCAACCTATATTTCCTTAGTTTGAAGTCCAGCTGATAGGCGGAGCAGAGCAGATTGCCACGTCTAAACTGTTTTACACACCGGGGCTGCAGTAGAAGGTAAGTTTTAGAGCTGTTGTCAAACGTACTGTGCGCGCACAGAGCGCATGCGCAGCGAACCGGTTGTTACACCGGTTGAATCCCACCACTGAGAGAATCTGAATATGAGGTCTTCTGTATGCAGATCTGCTTTTCTGTCACAAAGTAGATAGATATCAAGGGGTAAGCTTCTAAGTGAGAAAGAATGATTAAATATGTCATTTTATTTCTCTTCCTTCCAGAGAACTCAGCGTTCATCTCAGAAGGCCCTTATGATTTGCCAGACACATGATAGTTCAGAGGTTCCAAGTTCTGTGGGCTAAATGACTCAACCACATACTGTATGTTTAAAAGATTATCTCTCCAATTTGCAGATTTTCCTGACACAAATCATAATGACAGCAATTGGAAACTTGAGGGTGTCAAGGGTATTTTGATCTTGCTGGCATTTAAATTACACATACTCATGAGCACATAAGAATTTGGATCTATTGTATGTTGGAGGGACATACTTTTTAATTTTGGCTACATGAGACATTTATTAACAATTGGAAAACATATGAATAAAAGTGATCAAGTAATTTGTCCAAGGAATTATATAAGTCCTTGATTCGGGGCCATAAATTCACTGCATGCTGTTCCTTCAAAATATGTCCAATAAATTAAAGTTAAAAACTTGATTTTTAAACAATTAATTACATCCAGAGCGTGGTGTTTCTTAAAATGAACAAAACGTATACATTTTAATTCATGAAAAATCAGTACTTTCAAAATTTTAAGTGACTTTAATGAGCCTCTGTACCCAGATTTTAAGCGACGATAAAATAAAACAAAAATCAGTTTGTTTAGGACCTAATTTCACGTTCAATAAAAACACATGTGATAGCATTCAAGGAAATGATACCATTTCAGAATTTGGACTGATTTTATGATTGACTGATTTAGCACAGTGTGAAGAAATCCTCCACTGAATATTCTCTCAATATGGTTATGCTTTCTGTGGTCTGGTGTTTTTGGATGGAGAAAATTTGTCAAGTAGGTCTTTTGCTCAAAGTAGAATATTTCCTTTTCCTGAATGTATAAATAACGTTTTCCTACACCAGAGACTTAAATTCAGTACATGCAGTTGTGTTTGCTGCTTCCAAAATACTAATCCTGTGCTACCATTTTTTATTTCCACAGTGCATGGGTTTGATGCAAAACGAAGCACGACAAATGTGCACATCTGACCTTACTTCTGTTTTGGCCTAAAGCCCAACTACTCTTGCAGGATTTGTGTGAATAAAGAGATATTTGGGGATGGTGTGGTAAAATAAAGAGGCAATTAAAAAAGTAAATATACTTTTGGATGGAATGCCAGATGAGCCACAGCTGGGGGATGGATGGAATGCCTGATGAGCCACAGCTGGGGGACAACCATTGGATGTCTGTCTATTCAGTAGAGTAGAAGTTGTGATACACTTAATGACAGTTTTTAAGAGAAATCCTTCAGAAAACATGGCAGTGAAACCAGCCAGGCAGGGATCACCATCAGTCATTCCAATTAAATGGCACAGATATAGTTGAAAGAAAAGCCAGATTATCAGTGAGGTAGATACTCATATACAGTTATTCCAGAGGTCACTGAGGTGAGTCTGTAAGATACAATCAGTGCCTTCTGATCCCTTGGAATGTCTTTTATGAGCCTCCAAAGAGGATTAACTTAATGGAGGCCTATGTTTTTTTCATGATATTTTAGCACATGACCTCCTTTAAACAGAGTTTGTGTAAATTACATTTTAAATGTAATTAAATGTAAAGCGGTGAAAACCTGGCTTTTCCAGCAGGCCTTTGGTGAATGAATGGTGAATGAGCTTTAATGTTTTTAATTTTTAAATGTTTTCTATAATAATTTTAAAAGCATTGTGAGCTGCCCTGAGTCTACGGAGAGGGGCGACATACAAATTGAATTAATAAAATAAATAAATAAAATAAATACTTTTGAAAAATCATTCATGCATTATTCACTCTAGTGCCCACTTTATGGGGAGAACAGATCATGCGTTAGATCATTTTTATGCAGAAAAATTGAAAATTCAAAAGGTTTCAAAATTAAGTACCACTGTATGGCTTGAGTTTTCATTTTTTATCAGATTTAAGTTAAGTTTTAATGGCTGGGTTGGATTTGAATTGAATAAAAGAAATAAAAGATTTGAAAGGGACATCTAGGCAACCTCCAGGGATAGTAGGAATTGGAACTTCGATAATTCCTAATGATTAGGAAAACTATCACATGCAATCCAAGTATGTCCATTATAATTAAATACTTCAGGATTACTAATGGAGTACTTGTGGATATCAGTGTGTCTACTCATCTCAAAATACTGCTTCCCCTTCTCAATATTTTTTTACCAAGTATCACAAAATTATAAAATCTTGTAAGCTTTTATTCTGCCATAAGATCTCATGAGGCAACAAGGGCCTCACAAAATCTCACATGAAAACATAGAGCTAGACAAGTTTATTTATTCATTTGTAGAATTTATTGGCTGTCCATTTTACTTTAGGATAACTCTGAGCAGCTTGTGGAATCCTCTTCTAGTGACCAAGTATAAAGTTAGAAGCTGGGACAACATTATTTTTTGATTCCCATTTCATAAACATTTATTTATACGAGCTATTTAAATTCTTGTCTGCAGGCTGTTATAACTACAAGCTTAGCTTCATATTAGTTTAACCAACATAGCGTGTTTCATAGAAATTTGGGAATTGCATTCTGGTGAGTGTGTTGAGTGCTTCCCAAGTCTATCTTTGGAAAGTTAATGACTACTGAGTACATGTGGTCCATCTTTTCCTCTTTGGAGTTCTCTGTAATTGATTTCAATGTGGGAATTAATGACGAAGGCAGTGCTTGACTTGTAAAAAGATATTGACTCTCCAAGCGCATATCCTATGTCACTGACTAAGCCAGGAACTGCTTTCCAAACTGCTCAAAATACAGTGGAGCCAATAACCACATTCCACTCTTAGCCCTATATCTTATTACGAGTCTGATGAAAGCTGTAAGGATGTTGTCAAGCTGATTTCTCCCAGTTTTCCCCAACCTGGAGTTGTCTAAATATTTTGAAGGCTCTGGCATTACAGTAGGCTGCCAGCAGGCTACCAAATTAAGTTAAAGGCACTTGCCATGATATGCAAATTCTGGTATAAACTTAAAACCTGGATTTCTGATAAAGTATCACCTTGATTTTCAATCTAATACCATGAAAAAAAATCTTATTAATGATGATGCACTCCCCAGAGCCTGAAATTAATAACACAAGTTCCGTAGTTCTAGAATTCTCTTCCTGTTAAGTTATAAATTGGTGTTGAGCTTTGGACATTTTTAATGGGGACTTAAGATGTATATGTTTATTTAGTTTTTGTTTGTTAAGAGAGAGTTTATGTTCTGGTTTGATCATATTGTATCACAGCATTTTAAGGAATTTATGGCATTGAATATATGCCATAAATAGAATACCCTTCTTTTCAAAGGGTTTTTTTCCCTGCATTATTTGTTTGTAAATTATAATTGCTTTTTTATTTACTTAAATTGTTCTACTAAATAAAAACAACCCCCCCGCTTTGAATTACTTTTAAACCATGAAAAATTGTATCTAACAAACAACCAAACAAACATGATTGCAATTCCTAGCCAGAAAATCTACCAGTCAAGCAGCAGAATGAAACAAATTAAATTTTGTTTTTGTTTACTTAGGAACATGCTTTTCTTTTACAATTTTCCTCTTTTTATTTGGAAATATTTGCAACAGTTCCTATATAAATATATGTAAACAGCTTTCTTGCTTGTATTTTTTTCCATGAAAATTTACCATGAAATCAGTTATACTAGTCTATAAAAGAAATACTTGTCCTGATAAAGTAAGAGGGCCAGTTATTTAAAATAATTCTGTGCTACTTCAAAGCAGTTTGCAACGTTTAAATTTTTGGGATAATACAGTACAATACAGGAGCATTGACTAGAAGCCATATAAAAATAGAAGAGTGATGAAAAATAGAAGAGTGATGAAAAATGGAAGAGTGATGAAAACACTGGCTACCAAAGTTTTAAAATGGAAAGTTTTGTGTGGCATCTTCAAGAAAAGCCAAAACAGGAAGGATGTCCCAAAGGTGCTTAAAAAAAAAGCAACTGGACGTACTTGATTTTTCTTGAAGAAATTTCACTTCTCATCCAAGAAGCTTCCTCAGGTTTTAATTAAATGGTGGGGAATGGAAGGATTTATACACTCTGTAGTCAGCCAGTATGTGGCTGGTTCAGGAATTCTGGGAGTTGAAGTCCACAGGTCATAAAGAGGCTGTAGTTGCCCACCTCTGATGTAGACTCTCTATATTGTATAGAAAAGGAATGACGATTAAACTATAAAACGAAGATATGAAACAGGCCATGTATGGGGGAAGGGTGGAAAAAGTAAGGTCACAGCAGTGACCACACAATAAAAGCTGCATTTCTTTTCTACATAGGTGGTCAACCATTTTGACTTTTTTGACTCCTCTTTGACAGTGCCCTGATATGAAGGAAAACTGAATGGATTACACGGAATGAGACTAAGAAAGTGTGGTTGGTTAGAGTCAATGAGAACTTTGAAAAGAAAGATGAAAGTAGTTTAAAGAACAAAAAGTCATTTACAGGTAGTCCTCAATTTATGGCCATAATTGAGCCCAGAATTATGGTTGTAAGTCAAGACAGTTGTTAAAAGAAACACCATGACCATGACTGATTTTATGACTTTCGTTGCAGTGGTCATTAAGTAAATACCATGTGTGCTAAGCAAACACGTTAAGTAAATGCTGCGGTCATTAAACAAATCCGTTTTCATCAATCAGCATTTTTGCCAGAAACCAGAAATAAACTACCGCTATAAAACAGCATTTTGGTCTGGGAAAAGCAAGCAAGGCTTGCAAGGGTAGGAAAGTATTATGAATGATGCTGCTGAAAACTAATCTTCCCTATATTTCCCCTTCTTTTTCTTATCTCATGCTTTTAATTTTTCCTTGGCTCATTATCTCTTACTCCTTTTCTGAGCTCTGAACAACATTCCAAAAGGGAATAGTATAATGGATATGAATGAATGTATTAAGATACAGTCATCTTAAAAATATTGTATGTATTTTTATATATTGTAATTCATATATCCATTTCTGTTGCAATTCAGCCTTGTTGTATAAGGTTCTCTTTAACAGAATAACAGAATTGGAAGGGACCTTAGAGGTCTTCTAATCCAACCCTCTGCTCAGGCAGGAAACCCTACAATATTTCAGACGAATGGTTGTCCAATCTCTTCTTAAAAACTTCCAGTGATGGAACACCCACAGCTTCTGGAGACAAGTCGTTCCTGATTAATTGTTCTTTTTTTAAAAAATAATTTTTATTATGATTTTCCTTTACACTAATTAATTGTTCTAACTTAGGAAATTTCTCCTTCATTCTAGATTGGTTCTCTCCATGATTAGTTTCCACCCACTGCTTCTAGTCCTGCCTTCTGGTGCTTTGGAGAATAGCCTGACCCCTTCTTCTGTGGGGCAGCCCCTCAGATATTGGAACACTGCTATTGCGTCACCCCTAGTCCTCCTTTCATTAAACTAGACATACCCAATTCCTGCAACCGTTTTTCAAATGTTTTAGCCTCCAGTCCCCTAATCATCTCTGAAAGCTCTTCTCTAACACCTGTACTTCTTTTTAGTAATACAACTTTTTTTGTGTGCACTTTTAAAGCCATTTCAAAAAATATATCAAATCCCACACAGGGTTAGAAAAATATTAAAGATATGGCTGTGACTGGAATGGAAAAATCTGAAAATAAGTTTAAGCACTTGCAGAGAGTTTAAAACAGTTTTTCTTTCTGTTTTTCCAATTTGACGCATAACTGGATTTCTTGATTTTTTGATTCTTAAGCAAGATGATTTCTGATTATACTGGCTAGCTATGACAGATCATCCCAATTATATGGAAGACACCAAGTTTGGAAAGCTGGTTTAGAACTTCCAATCACATCGGCAGCCATCCTGTATCCATAAAATTGACCACTAAGTAACAGGAATGATCATTCATATACAAGTAGTCCAGGGGTGAAATCCTCTGAAGTCCGCTACCGATTCTGTGAGTCTGCTACCGAGTGTGTGCTTTGCGCATGGATGCGCTCCTCAGGCGCACCCGTGCAGTGCTAAAAAAGGAACATCTTGAAGCCAGAGTTTGCAAAGGTTAAGTAGAACAGTGGGGAGGCGGGGGGAAATTGGCTGTGCCACGTGATTTAGATTAGCTAGAAAGCAGGAAACCTGACGATTCTAGCTAATAGAAATCACGCGTCACAGCTGATCGTTGCCCAGCTGATCATCAGAAATACCAGTTCGCCCGAACCAGTAGCATTTTTTACTACTGGTTTGCCCGAATCAGTCTGAACCGGTAACATTTCACCCCTGAGGTAGTCCTCGACTTATGAGTACAGTAAAGACCAGAATTTCTGATGTTAAGCAAGGTGTTTATATGAGCCGCATCAGATTTTACGATCTTTTTTGCCACGATTCTTAAAAATATCATTGCAATTGTTAAGTGAATCATGCAGTCATTAAGAGACTCTGAGTTCCCCTGTTGACTTTGATTTTTGGAAGTCAGCTGAAAAGATTACAACTGGTGTTCACATGACCCTGGGTGCTGCAACCATTGCAAATATATATATTGGTTGCCCAGCACCTGATTTTTTTTTATCACGATTGTGGGGATGATACAACAGATGTAAGTGTGAGGACTGTCGTAACTTCCTTTTTTTCATTCTAGTTGAAACTTCAAATGATTGCTAAACAAATGTTTATAAGTCAACATTTGATTTCATGTACTGCATAAAATAAAAAGCTAACGTAGATGCATGAAACCTCTGTTCAAGAATTTTTACTGGTTCCACAAACAATTCTTTTTTCCCCCTGAAGCGTACATCACAAACACGTTAACTTGAATGCATTTATATAGCGAGATGCTTTAATTATAATGAACTGCCTTCTGGGAGGCTGAAAGGCGACAGGTCTGCTTTGATGAACAACTCATTTTCCCCCCAAATCCCTTTTAAAGTCTATAGATATCACTGAATTTGATGTCAGTTTTGAATATGTTAATCAACCAAGAGGAACATTTTGCAGGCAAAATCTGCCCACAGTCTGGAGTTCGATTCTGATGGGGCTCAAAGTTGACTCAGCCTTCCATCCTTCCAAGGTTGGTAAAATGAGAACTGAGATTGTTAGGGGAAATATGCAAATATGCTTCTTCATTGTAAACTGCATCTGTAAAGCGCTATATAAGCTTAAACGCTATTGCTCTTCTCCTTGTGTTTACAGTAATGGTAGCAATGGAAGGTTTCAGAGACAAGGAAGTTAACTGGCTTCAATAGATGTTATTACACAATTAAATATATATTAAATATGAACATGACATGGAACCTGTTGAGTCCTCACACCTACGACTTCACTCCGGCTGTGCTGTTGCTAGCTCACACCGATTGGCTGAGACGCGAGCAGGCAATGAGCGGGAGATTGCTGCTCGCTGATTGGCTGCTCGTGCTGGCAGCCGGCTGTTATTTAAAGAGCTGTCAGATTTGTTAATCAGTTCTTGTTAGTAGCTCTTTCGCGTTGTGTTCGTTCTAGTTGTATTCAATAAACTTATTAGCATTATCCAGTGTCTTGTCTATCATATTGACAAAAACAAAACACTGGCGACGAAGGTAAACTATGGCCTCTGCGCTTCCTACTTTCACTTCTTTCGATGCGACTTCTGAGACTTGGGACGATTATGTGGAGCGCTTCGAATGTTTTCTTCAGGCAAACGATCTTTCTGAGCTTTCTAGTGCCCGGAAGCGTGGCATCTTCCTCAGCTCTTGTGGCAGGGATGTTTTTGGGACTGCGAGGGCTCTCGCTGCGCCCCAGCCTGTGTCTTCCGTGCCTTGGGAGACTCTTCTTGACAAGCTCAGGCATCATTATTCTCCAGCTCCCTCCTGTATCGCCAGGCGTCATGCTTTTCACCAGCGCTCCCAGAAGGACGGGGAGTCTGTTAATGATTTTATGGCTTCCTTGCGGTCGGCGGCTCGTCATTGTGAATTCCGCGACCTGGATGACGCTCTTCTGGATCGACTTGTATGTGGCGTCAGGGACCTGAAACTGCAGAGATGTCTCCTTGCCCGCTCCGAACTTACCCTCCCGCTTGCCTTAGATGAAGCGAGGGCTGCGGAGCTCTCTGATCGGTCGTCTGCTGAGATTCAGCGTTCCGTGCCTGCTGTAAATCCTGTCTGCAAGGCAATGTCTGTCCACCATGAAGTGGATGAATTGGCTGGTTCGTCTGACGAGGAAAGTGCGATGAGCCGTCTTAAGACCTCGAAACAGCGGAGCCAGTTTCCTCAGCCTAAAGCCATTTCGCTCTCTTGCTTGGGCTGCGGTGGAAAGCATAATCGTGCGGAGTGCTGTTTTCGGTCCTCTGTTTGCCGCCGCTGTGGCAAGCGGGGCCATTTGTCCAGGGTTTGCAAGGCAGCGAGCCCTTTCCCTGCTGACTCGTCCGAGCCGGTTAACAAGCGTATGTGGCGCTCCACTCGGCGTGATGATTGTTTCTCCGTCGGCTGTGATGAATCCTTTCCTTCGGTGGCTGTCAATCATGCCTCAGTGATGCACCCGGCTAGCAAGCTCTATCCTATTGTCCGTTTGCAGGGGGCCCCTTTTAAGATGGAGATCGATACGGGGTCCTCTAGATCCTTGGTGGCCTGGGCCACCCTCAAGGAACTACTGCCTGATGTCCAGCGACAGCAACTTCAACCCTGCCGCATCCAACTACGTGATTATCAAGGGAACCTGATCCCCACGGTGGGAAGCGGATCCTTTCATGTTTCCTATGGCGAATTTTCCGGCCTCCTTCCTCTGATAGTGGTGAAAAAGAAGCGTCCAAGTCTCCTCGGCCTCGATTGGTTTGCCGCTTTACAGCTGGGGGTGTCCGGAGTCCACGCAGCTACCACTGATGTTTTTTCTTCCTTGACCACCGAATTTGCTGATGTTTTCGACGGTGGCCTTGGTAAATACACAGGTCATCCCGTCTCTTTTAATTTGGACCCCCAGGTGGCGCCCATCAGGTTGAAACCCAGAAGGGTGCCGCTAGCTCTCAGGCCCAAGGTCGATCGGGAGCTTGATAAACTTATAGAGCAGGGGGTGTTGGTACCCATTGACCACTCCAAATGGGAAACACCAATTGTGATTCCACTTAAGAGAGATGGGTCAATCAGAATTTGTGCCGATTTTAAATGCACCATAAATCGGGCTTTACAAGCTAACCCCTACCCTGTACCTGTGGTACAGCATTTACTTCACTCTTTAGGTCAAGGGCGTATTTTTGCAAAGTTGGATTTAGTGCAGGCTTATCAACAACTGCCTGTTGATGAAGCTACTGCGCTAGCCCAAACCATAGTTACGCATCGAGGTGCGTTCAAGTGCACCCGGTTGCAATTCGGGGTCAGTGTGGCCCCGGGCATTTTCCAAAGCATCATGGAGCGGCTGCTCCATGGGCTACCCAGAGTAGTCCCTTATTTTGATGACGTCCTGATTGCGGCTGTCAATCAGGACGATCTCCTTCTTAAGCTCAGGGCTGTTCTCTCCAGGTTGCGAGGGGCTGGGCTTAAGCTCAAGAGAGAAAAGTGTAGGATTGGCGTGCCTCAGGTGGAGTTCCTCGGTTTCTTAATAGATGCCAAGGGTATCCACCCTACCCTGGCCAAAGTGGAGGCAATCAAGAACGCCCCTGCCCCCACCACGAAAGCCGAACTGCAGGCTTTCTTGGGCCTTCTTAATTTTTATGCAGTCTTCCTGCCGCATAAGGCGTCCATTGCAGAACCGCTACACCGTCTCTTGGACGCCAAAGCCCCATGGCATTGGAGTCGCAAGGCGGCCGCGTCGTTTCGGGCTATCAAAGATGCCCTTACATCTGATGCCGTCTTGGTCCAATATGACAGTAATCTACCATTAGTTTTGACCGCAGATGCTTCCCCGTACGGGGTGGGGGCTGTCCTTAGTCATCTGTTGCCAGATGGCTCGGAAGCCCCTATTGCGTTTTACTCTCGGACCTTGTCATCAGCCGAGAGGAATTACAGTCAGCTTGACCGTGAGGCGCTGGCGGCCGTCGCTGGAATCAAACGGTTCCACGACTATGTATACGGTAGGTTTTTTCACCTCGTTACCAACCATAAGCCTTTACTTGGCTTACTGTCAGGCGACCGCCCTACACCCCAGATCCTTTCTCCGCGCATGTCGAGGTGGGTGGAATTCCTGGGGGCCTACTCTTATCAGTTGATTTATAAGCCTGGCAAGGCTATCGCTCACGCTGACGGCCTTAGCCGCTGCCCACTTCCAGCCCCTGTACATGACCCAGCCCCAGCTGGCTCTATCTTGTTGATTGATGAGCTGCAATCCCCTATTACAGCCAGGGATATTAGAGTTCAGTCTGCTGAACTCTAATATCCCTGGCCCTTTCTCAGGTTATGGACTGGGTGCGCAGGGGGTGGCCCCGACAGCCTGCCTCTGAAATGCTCCTGCCGTATCATCGCAGGCGGCACGAGCTGTCCGTACATCAGGGCTGCCTGTTGTGGGGGAGCCGGGTAGTGGTACCCCCCAATTTGAGGCTCCAGGTTCTGTCCCATCTCCATGACGCCCATCCGGGCGTGGTGCGAATGAAGGCGCTTGGTCGCAGTTACGTTTGGTGGCCTCGCCTCGATCAAGAGATAGAGGATTGGGTGGCTAAATGCCAACAGTGCCAGTTGTCCAGGCCTCTTGCCCCAGCAGCCCCTGTCAGGGAGTGGGAGACCCCTAGGGTGCCATGGTCACGAGTCCATTTGGATCTCGCTGGCCCTTTCTTCGGTCAAAATTTCCTAATCGCAGTGGACGCCCTGTCCAAATGGGTTGAGCTGGCCCGGCTATCCTCTACCACCTCTGAGGCCATTATTACGATTCTGGAAGGCTGGTTCGCTTGTCACGGCCTGCCTGACGTCTTAGTGACCGACAATGGGCCTCAGTTTACGTCGGCACCCTTCCGTGTATTTATCACTAGATTGGGCATTCGCCACGCTAAAACTGACCTGTTTAATCCAGCTGCCAACGGGCAGGCAGAAAGGGCCGTCCGATCGGCAAAAGAGGCGCTCCGCCGTCTGGGGCCTTCCAACTGGCAACACAACATCAGTCGTTACCTTCTAGCACAACACACGACCCCTTGTGCGGCCACCAAACAAAGCCCTGCCGAGCTCCTTATGGGCCGGCGTCTCCGAACCACCCTAGACCGTTTACATCCAGACTACATCTCTGACCCCTTGTGTGAACCTAATGAATTAGTTAGAATGTTTCTAATTGGGGATTCTGTGTTTGCCCAGAACTTTGGGTCCGGAGAAAAGTGGGTTCCAGGGCATATAACCCATCTAACTGGACCCTATTCTTATAGAGTCCAACTAGCAGACGGACGGTCCTGGAGGCGGCATGTTAATCAACTGAGGCGTAGAGCGACGGAGGGAACTGAGCCATCCCAACATCTTCACCAACCAAGCTCTTCAATTGCCGATCCTGCGGAACCTCCAACAACCCTCGCCGAGCCTCCCAACTCTACACAACCCGAAGTTATTGCACCGGGAAACTTACCTGATTTTCCGGAAACCGTTCCGATCTCGGAACCGCCTGCCGGGGGCTCATCACAGTCGCCGGTAGTTCCACAGCGAGTTGAGCCCGCTCCGCCTCCGTCTCAGTCGCCGGCCACACCTCCTCTCAGAAGATCAGAGAGGAGTCGACACCGCCCAGCGTATCTCGCTGATTACGCATGCGCGATCCGGGTGGGGAGGGGTGTTGAGTCCTCACACCTACGACTTCACCCCGGCTGTGCTGTTGCTAGCTCACACCGATTGGCTGAGACGCGAGCAGGCAATGAGCGGGAGATTGCTGCTCGCTGATTGGCTGCTCGTGCTGGCAGCCGGCTGTTATTTAAAGAGCTGTCAGATTTGTTAACCAGTTCTTGTTAGTAGCTCTTTCGCGTTGTGTTCGTTCTAGTTGTATTCAATAAACTTATTAGCATTATCCAGTGTCTTGTCTATCATATTGACAAAAACAAAACAGAACCCAAACTGTAAATTTGCATAAGAAGAGAATTAAAGTAGGATGGGGGAGAAGGAGATGATCCAATACCCCAAAAGGTTATTTTACAACCTTACCTAGAGAAGAAATTAAAGAACACAATTTTGTTGTTGCACTTGGAGAGCAATAGAAAAAAAGGCAGTAAAATGTTTGAGCTCTCACTCATTAAAAGTGGACAAAAAAAAATGTATTCAGCTCTTGTCCATGAAGAAATGTTTATAATTTGCAGCCAAGAAACACAAGAATCCCAAGGTCCTTCCCCTCCTCTTAATTTTTATTCCTACAAGTCACTGATTAAGCTGTTACCCCTCAGGACATCTCCCTTTGAATAAACATTTTATAAATGAATCCTCAGATCACCGATAATATGAATTCTAGAAAAGGGGCCATGAGTTTATTAAGAAGGGAGACAAAATGAGGGCAGTAACCCAGATTAGCTGTAAGTAAACTGTGTAATGGGATGTATTATAATGCAATGCACTATTAAGGAATTCCATTACCTCATTTGTATAGCTATATTTATTCCAATCCATCCACTTTGGATGGATTGGAAGAGTTTTGGAAGAGTTGGCAGGTCTAGCAAAGGGGTAGTATAGACTCTCTCTCTGTACCATCCCACTTTCATTACCTGAGGAACCATCTCACCCAATGGGATTGGACTGCCCCACTCGCACCAACAGAAGGGGCATGATGCATATTATGTCAACCAAAGAATTTTGGCTGGAAGGATCCAGGAGAAAAGACTTCCCTGCTGTGGCTCCCACCTTCTGGAACATGGTGGCTCCTTCAAGGTGAGACCTGCCCCCATCCTTTTGGCCTTCCCTAAAGGTCAAAGGAAAGCTATTAGGGTGCCTCGTTTCGAGCTGCCTGCAGGAATAGAAAACCATGCAATCACCTTTATAATGTGCTGATTTGCAGCCTCATGTATTCTACTCCAGCATACATTCCCACCAGGGGTGAAATTCAAAAATTTTCCCTACCGGTTCTATGGGCATGGCTTGGTGGGGGTGAGGGTCCTGTGACTGAGTGGTTGTGGCCAACTCAATGTCACTCATGGCCACGCCCACTCAATCACATGACTCCCCCCACCAAGCCACGCCCACAGAACCTGATAGGAAATTTTTTTGAATTTTTATTCTACCTATTTACCTCTTTCTTTGGGCTTACCTTCCTTCTGTGGTGGCTTGTGGCAGGCACTGATGTCAGAGGCCTAAGTGAGCTTGGTACAAAACAAATTAGCACAGGTGGTGGCACAGTAGCTCGTGCCAGGGCTTTGTCCTTCATTGGCAGAAGGTCTTAAAACCTGGCTCTGCCAACTAGTCTGGGGCCCGGATAGGAGTATGTTATCTTGGAAGTGGTTATGCGATTAAATAGAAGATCTCACCTCCACTGCATTACACTCCCCTCCCCCCCCCATTATCTTAGTTATTTCTTGTTAATTTTGATGTATTTATCTTTTCATTGTTTTAATGTTTACACTAAAGTTTTGCCCAACTGAAAGAGTTGTGTGGTAGCGAGATGGGTAGCAAATAAATTTAATAAGTAAATAAATAAAATTCTCCATATAACATTGACGTCTATAATGTCAGCTTGTCACCTAGTCATTCAATTAAGTGCATCATTATTTCCACATTCATAAAACATTTCTAGCCAAGATAGTCCAAATTATCCCATATCTGTTGGCCCGGTCCTTCCTTCCTTCCTTCCTTCCTTCCTTCCTTCCTTCCTTCCTTCCTTCCTTCCTCCCTCCCTCCCTCCCTCCCTCCCTCCCCGAGTTTTCTACACAATCCCTAGGTCACATTCTCAAATGCAAACAAGCACACCCTCTGGATGCATTAAAGAGCAATTTGGCAACTGATCAGTGACTTCATTTGCTGGAAGAGTTCAACCTGCTGCTTGATACGCGGGGTTGTAAACTTTCTATGAAAGTAGTTCAATAAGAGGAAAAACCATTTTTATGAAGCTAGTCCCAAAAGCCTAATGTCAGATTCTATAAACTACAGCATATCTGAGCAGCAAAATAAAATCTGACTTAAAGATGTAGCAATGCATTTATATATCCAACTGCTTCTAATGAAAAGCTGGTAATTATTAAAGCTCATGCTATCATATAGATGGAACCATAAAGCTTGTATAGGCCTCAATGAACTTTCAATGAAATAGTCTATAACTATGGAAGCTTATGTTCTAGGTGGGGAATATGGTTCTTAAATCCCTGAATGCATTTTATGGTGTCAAATGGATGGAATGGATGCAATGAATGGAAACTAATCAAGGAGAGAGCCAACTTAGAATTAAAAAGAAATTTTCTTACAGAACAATTAACCAATGGAATGGCTTGCCTCCAGTAGTTGTGGGTGCTCCATTACTGGAGGTTTTTAAGAAGAGATTGGACAGCTATTTGTCTGAAATGGTATAAGGTTTCCTGCTTGGACTAGAAGGGGTTGGACTAGAAGACCTCCAAGATCCCTTCCAACTTCGTTATTCTGTTATTCTGTGTCTCCCCTTGAGTGAGCAAAAAAGAACTTATCTTCAGTTACCTCCCATCTTCATAGCCCTAAAGAAAGGCTAAATAGAAAGTCTTATGCAAATGCATAAGCTCATAGTCCTTCCACACATAACAGCACTCATGGTTATTTAAACTTCTCCATTTTAGTTATTTATTTGTCCATGAAGGCACGTCACTTTCTTGCTGCTGCACTTAGTCGACTGAGAATCAGATCATTTACTGATCTTCTGCAAATCACCAGGATATAGTTGTAGAAGACTGTAATCAGTTGTGTTGGAAAGATTTTTCATTTTTTCCCCTGTAGATCTATCAGCAATTGCTTTTTCCTTTAAAAAAAATCTAAAATGCTTAAAACCTTCTTCTTGTATAGCTCCACCATTCTGAGTTGCATTTCTGGCCCCACACTGTCATCTCATCCATGGAATTTCTTCTATTTCAACTTGTATAAACCCTTTTCAGTCAGTTTGCTTCCACTGCAACCTTATCCAATTTTTCTTTGTAGATACAGGCATTCTTCATTTTATGCTATATTCCCTGAAAAGCTTGCATAAAGTAAGGCACCGTAACAGAGGGGAGGGAAGGACAAATAGGGTTATGAGGTATGGCGTTCAAGTTTGACCATCTGAATGCAATAACACAAGTGCTCATGACTTTTTTAACAGCCTTATTCTTAAGGATTATGTTATTCGGGTTTTCTACCTTGGCTTATGTTCTGTGTACAGTTGATTGTTGTGTGCTCCCCAGAGTTGCTTTTGATGAGATGGGCTGTTATCAGTAGTGGAATTCAATTTTTTTTACTACCGGTTCGGTGGGCATGGCTTGGTGGGTGTGATGTGGCTTTGTGGGCATGGCAGGAGAAGGATATTGCAAAAATCTCCATTCCCATCCCACTCCAGGAGAAGGATACTGCAAAATCCCCATTCCCTCCCCACTCCTGGGGGAAGGATATTGCAAAATCCCCATTCCCTCCCCACTCTGGGGCCAGCCAGAGGTGGTATTTCTTGGTTCTCCGAACTATTCAAAATTTCCGCTACCGGTTCTCCAGAATCTGTCAGAACCTGCTGAATAGCACCCATGGCTGCTATATAAATTTGATGATGATGATGATGATGATAATTCCCTCATCAGTGAGACACTAGCTTGTGCTCTGAGGAAGATGGAGAACTATGTCAAAAGTTCAACCATAAGGACAGCTCTAATCAGAAGAATCAGATGAAGAGTGTCTCTCCCATAAACAGTATGATGAGATGTAATTTATAGAAAGATATACTGGATCGGTCATTGCCCCGGTCAACAAGGACAACGCTAGCTGTTGGAGTTCGTAGACATGTGGTGATAAATGGGCTACAGGATTGTTGGCTGAACGACGAAGGCCAGCAGCTGCATGACTACTGGAAGAAAATCTGTTTACACATTGCAAATACACAAAGATTGAAAACAAAGAAACGATGATCTATTATTACACATCAAGTCCAACAAGAAGAGGATATCTGAAAAGAATGCACCAGTACTGGAAAGAACAACATTCAGAATCAGAAACAACAGCACATATCAACATTAATTTATAATACGAAATAAAGTATTCACAGAAGCAGGATTGGAAGATATGCAAAGTTCTACTCAGGGCAAAAATATCAGAGCTTTGCCAGAAGTTGCTCAGACTGTAGAGGTGAACCAGAGAAAGTCAGCAGTAGTGGAAGACAGCATAACGATTGAATCGTTTTCATTCCCAAACCCAACACTATCTCCTCCACCTTCTCCGAAAGAACAATGCCATTTAACTAAACAAGAAGAATTGAAACAAAGAATTGTTGGAATAAATAAGTCTTAAGGGCCTTTCGGAAAGCGCGGAGGTCCGGGATCAAACGAATTTCAGGAGGCAGCTCGTTCCATAGGCAGCTTGTTCCGAAGAAACAGCTAGTACAAGTATTAAAAGATGCTAGTACTGTAACATTAAATGTAAACACCAGCTTACTTCAAGAAACAAACCAACTAATATACAACATGGCTTCAGTTATAATTTAAGTATGCTAGCACAATACCAGCACATATTCTTGGAGAAAATGGTCAAGTGTACAACAGCAAGTTTGCATAAAGGGAGGAAAACCTGTATTTTGGAATACATTGAGAAAGACTAGCGATCTAGTGCTACCACAAAATTCTTTTAAGACAAATTGTTAAGACACAAACTTTGAGAAGGGATATATTCAGGGGTGAAATCCAGCAGGTTCTGACAGGTTTCGGAGAACCAGCAAATACCACCTCTGGCTGGCCCCCGAGTGGGGAAGGAATGGAGATTTTGCAGTATCCTTCCCCTGGAGTGGAGTGGGAATGGAGATTTTGCAGTATCCTTCCCCTGCAACGCCCACCAAGCCACACCCACCAAACCACACCACGCCCACCAAGCCATGCCCACAGAACCGGTAGTAAAAAAAAATTGGATTTCACCACTGGATATATTGCTCTAGTAACATCCTTACCCAAGTACCTCTTTCAAATGTTTTATAAAGCCTTACCAGATGGCTTCCATTGGAAGAGAGGGAAAGGAACAGAAAATCTAATGATGCCAGAAAGAAGTCTTAAAGGTGCTTTTTGAAAAGGCAATTGGACTTTCTTTATTTTTCCTTGAAGATGTTTCACTTCTCATCCAAGAAGCTTCTTCAGTTCTGATTCAATGGTGGAGAATAGAAGGATTTATATTCCTTGTAGTCATCCGACAGTTAGCATAGATCTTAGCATAGGTCCAGCTGCCTTTTGAAAAAGAATCTCAGTAGACATATGTGTCAAAAAAGAAATAGCTAGGGATAATTATTGGGTATACTTAATTATAAGGTGAGAGAATTAAGATTTCTTCTGAAGATCTATGCATGAGCTGTAATAAACTGAAATGTTTTTAAAAGAGATTATTTTATTTCTGCTTGTATTTATGCCATTCATTTTTTGAGTCCGGAAGTTTTCTAACTGTCCTTCCTTTATAATTTTTGGACCAGAGATTCTTGCTGTATGACTCCAACTATCTGCAGTTTATTTCCTCGAGCACTGTTTTTAATAGTGCAGAAAAGAAGAATATTTTTAGCAACTAACAAAAATAAGTTTATTGCAGAAGGAAATGGAATTCAATCAACACATTTTCCTAGTATCTTCCATAAACTTTCTTGGCAAGGAAAAAAAAAAGCCAAACAGCAAAGAATAACCCCCTGCTTTCCCTGAGTAAATCCAGCAACATCTACAAACAGACGTTATATTATATTTGTAAATATAAATGGTTGGAGAACAATTTAAAAACAAATGAAAAACAAAGGCGAACCTTGGGAGTATACTGGCATGAAACATAACCATATCCTACCAAAATAAGGCCAAAATTTACTCTGAGATGGAAGAAGAACAGAACTGGTTTTTGACTTGCAAAGTATTGTCTAAATCCAGGTGGAGCTTATTTTTCAGCCTGGCATTCTTAGATAATTTGAGCGCATTTGAAATATCCCTATCATCCCAAACTTACTTACAAAAACCATAGCAATGATGAAGATTAGATAGTAACAGAGTTAGGGTGTTGATATATATTTCAACGTCATCCACATACTTATAATACTTATAACACCTCAAGCTACTACCTTAGAACAATTAATCAATAGAACAACTTGCCTCCAGAAGTTGTGAATGCTCCAACACTGGAAGTTTTTAAGAAGAGATTGGACAACCATTTGTCTGAAATGGTATAAAGTTTCCTGCCTGAGTAGGGGGGTTGGATTAGAAGACCTCCAAGGTCTATTCCATTCCACTCCTCGCCCAGCGGCTTCATCTAGATGTTAAATAGGAGATGTGGAGGGTCCATGATGTTACCAACCCCACCACACAAAAAATTGGGGCCTAGACATAAACCTCTCCTTCTTACCAACATCATCTGGAACTGACCATGCAAGGAGAAGAATAATTGCAAAACAGTGTCCCCTATTCTGAAGCCTCAGAGCTGGTCTGGAAGGAGATCATGGTTGATGGTATTCAACATGACCAAGAGATCCAGAAGGGCCAGATAGACAAACTACCCTCATCTTGAGGTTTTCATGGATTCTCCTCCTTCTTTCCCCCCCATTTTCATTAGAATTATAGATAAATGGATGTTTCTGGATCTATAATTTGCTTAATGATTGATGTAGTCTGTTAAGCACATTCAAAAGTGTTCTCTTCTTTTGAAGAGAAGCAAATTTTTATAGTCACAATTTACATTCAGAAATACTGCCCACAGGACTTTAGGCTGCAGTGAAAATTATATCCTGTATGTTTTTCTCCTTCGGTTAACATTTCCCGACGATGGAAAACTAGTTTGCCCATCAGAAAAGTTAAAGATCCAGAGTCTGTTAATTTTTCTACCTGAATAATTATTTGCAGATGAAGGTGCTTCAAATGTACAATATCTTATTATGTTAGGCAAGAGGTTTTAATGTGTGGGATTCAGATTAGCAAAGATTTGGGATTAGAATGGACAAACATAATAAAAAGGTGGAAAAGAAACCAACTTCAGGGTAAGCATCTCTTCCCTTGAATTGGAAAGCAAGGAAAGGGGAATAAAAATCAAAACCAGACATAGAATTGCAGAAAAACAGTTAGAATGCCAGCACATCCTGGCGACAGACATAAGGAGGCTTGAACAAGTTATTGGGTTTGATATGGAACAAATCAAAGACTAACAATGAAAACCAGAGTTCTCTGCACAGGAAAGAAAAGGCACATCCATCTTTAAGCAAAGAAATGTGTGGTGATCTTCCCACCTGGAATAAATGGAAATATTGGAAGATTCAACATTTATATGCACTTGTAAATTTAATGGCCACATGATTCATCTTAATTTACATTTGAGGTTCGTTTTTGTGTATGTGAGATTATTTTCATCATAACTTTTCACAACATAGAGGACATTTTTGAAACTGTCCTTATAAAAGACAGATGTTTTAACATCTGGCTATATCAAACTCACATTTGTACTGGCCTTTTTAATGGGCAATGAGCTTTACAACTCTTTCCCAATTTTTCATAAACTTCCTAGTATTTATTTGACTTCATGCAATTATGTTAATTTACTTAGGGGTGTCAAATTCAAGGCCCGCGGGCCAGATCCGGCCCACAGGTTGCTTAAATCTGGCCTGTGGGGCTGGCCTGGAAATAGCAAAGGATCAGCCCGCGGTGCCTCTTCCAGCCAAAACGGGGCACAGGGGGCCACATGTAGGCCCCCCATGCCCTGTTTTGGCCTGGATGGCCTCCTGCAGCACTCTGCTGGCCAAAATAGGGCATGGCAGGGTCTGTCCTGTCTTCTCCCCTCACCAGCCCCCCAGCAGTCCTGTGGCAGAGAACTACAATGCTGATCCGGCTCTCGAAAAAATCCAGTTTGACACTACTGCTCTAGTCTTTATTCTTTTAGAGCAGGCATGTCAAACTCAAGGCCAGGGGCCGGATCTGGTCTGTGGGATGTTTAGATCTGGCCAATGGGGCCACCCTGGAAACAGTGAAGAACTGGCCCACAATGCCTCTGCCAACGAAAATGGAGCTCAGGAGGGCTGTGTGCGGTCCACCAAAGCTACATTTCTGCTGGCAGAGGGTTTCTGGAGGCCATTGCAGTGGAAACGCAGCTCGGGAGCCTGTTTCCGCTGGCAGAGCACTTGGGCCGCCACAGGCACCCCCGATATGAGTGATACCAAGCTGGCCACACCCACCTTGGTCCCCCAAGGTAAAATACAACCCTGATGTGACCCTCAATGAAATTGAGTTTGACATTCCTGATTTAGAGCATCTCCCCCAGTTTGAAGCCTCCATACAATATAATGTACAGAATATCATATAATGTGCATTAGTATTTCTGTTCCTCTTCCACACACTGTGCCCCACTGTAGCACCATTTGTGACAATATACAACGCAGCTTACATTTTCTCATTGGGACTAATATCACTTTCAGCGGCAGGAACTTTAAAGACCCCAAGTTATCAAGATCTTCAGCACAATTCTTTCTATTCTTGCCACAATTCAGACAATTATCAGATGTGGGTATCATGTGAATATGAACATTTGAAGTTATATTACAATTTTCTTCATCTAGGAAATTCAAGGAGGGTGGGAAATTTATTCCTAGGTAATGTTTTCCCTTCCCAGAACTTTCAAATGATATATCTCTACTGATAATGGCAAAATTTGTGAAATTCAGGTAAAAAACCCCAAAGGACAAAAATCTAAATTGGGCTTGATCTTTCTGCTACAAATGGGTATTGTAATTTATTTTCTTTTTTTTGGTGGATTAATGCTAGAAATATTCAGTTTGAACAACAGAGGGGTACTATCAAGAGCTGGAGTAGACTCATCTGTTAGAAATCATTGTGTTCTTTTGGCAGGAAAAGACATGGAAGAGAAACAAAAGAATTGTCCTTCTCAAACAAACAATACTAATTGTGCCAGATAACGTTATAAGACCTGGATGCCGAACAAGTAACTGGATGATCACTTACATTCTAAGCCATGTTTACTTGGAAGTAAGTAACTAAGCCATTGCTCTTCAAGTCTCCTCGACTTCAAGAACTGGGATTTTTGTTGCTGACTGGGATTTTTGTGATTGTCACTTCTGGAGAGTGGGAAATTAGTCTGTGGTCTGGTCACTAGACTTGATGACTGGTAGAAGTATTTCTTGTTTTATTCGGTAACTGATAGATATTTCATTCAATAGTTCTTATTTTCAAAAGGGAAGGGAAGGGAAGGGAAGGGAAGGGAAGGGAAGGGAAGGGAGGGAAGGAAGGAGGGAAGGAAGGAAGGAAGGAAGGAAGGAAGGAAGGAAGGAAGGAAGGAAGGAAGGAAGGAAGGAAGGAAGGAAGGAAGGAAGGATAGGCCCAACAGACAAGGGATAATTTGGTCTTTCATGGAAGACCAAATAATTTGTGAATGGACCTGGCCTAACCAGGACACAAGTTGCCAAATGTATTACTTCCATTTCTTGCAGTTTTGACTTCTTGTCTGTATTAATAGCTGAGATTAGGAAACAAAAGATATCCAAGGATGGGATTTTAGCAAAAATACCTGGAGATCAGGAAACTGGCACCCAAAGAAGTTATTCCTCCTGATATCTGTTTGACAAGAACATTTCTTTTAACTTCTTTGATGTGACTTTGATGTGAAGTGACCATGGAGAGGTTAACTGACTAACTTATATTTCAAGGAGACTTTCTTGCAAGCAGAGATTCTTCCACATTATTCTCACAGACATCCAAAAACTTCAAGGAAACAGTTCAGTTTAGCACAATACTGTACACAGCAAGAGTGACCCTGAGCAAAAATTCAAAGGATTCAAGTTTTTATCAGGTAAAGGATAAGAGAGAGAAATATAATTTAAAATGAAAAGCAAGGAATATAGTATTTCTGTTATACACATGGTAGTCGCAGAACCATTTTTGGCAAAGGTGTCCCATCCACAAACTTCTAGACAACAGGGTACTAGCTCAGCTAAAAGCAACTTTCCCTTCTCAAAGCTCTTCAAGCTTTGAATTTTGAAATTGTGTGTGTGTATGTGTGTGTGTGTGTATGTGTGTATGTGTGTATCTATTTGTTTGCAAGCATCCTTCAGTGCTCATTTCTAATAATCTTGATTAGGTTCTCCCATAATAGATTCTCGTTCTCTATCTTTGAAAATTAACATTCTTCATATGCTTTCAATATGTTCCTGCTTGTTTTCAGAAGAGGCTTCATCTGCAGCACTGCCTTTTTGGATTTCCTGTTTCCTTGGAACCATCCACGTGCGACTTCCAACTTGACCTATCCAGTTATTATGGTTCGTCACACAGTCAGCCAGTTGTTTAGACTGGATTTGGCATTTTAATCCACTTATCGAGTCCTTTCCAAGGCGCTGGGATAGGCAGATGTGGATGTTTGATGGTGTTAAAGATATCATTGCAGGATGTAAGCTGTTCTGAGTAAAGCCGCCTTTTGCAATTGACCAATGCTGAATTTGTCAATGCCAATGGTGTCCAATTGGTGCTCCAGTTGTTTTGGGATTGCACCCAAAACAACTGGAGTATTGGTACTACTGTTATATTTCTATTTCTATTTCCAGGTCTTTATATTTTGTTATCTTCTCAATTCTTTCTTCTTCTGTTCTGCTCTCTCCAGGTACTGCCACAACCACAAGCCAGATATTTTGTCTTTCTCATCAACAATTGTTAAATCTGGACTGTTACATGACAGTGCCTGCCTGTTTGAATTTAGCTTCTTCATTTTCTATGACTTTCTCTTTTTTTTGGTCCCACCAGTTCTTTCTTGTGGGCAAATGATATTATGATGAAATTATTATTATGAAAAAATTTTGATGGGTGGCTTGCAGCATAAAAATATCCCATCAGTGAGAACCTTTACTGTAGCAACAGTCATGCCTTTGCTTGGATTCCTGTGATTCTCCCAGTGAAAGAAGGTATTTTATGGAGTAGAGTAGAGTAGAGTAGAGTAGAGTAGAGTAGAGTAGAGTAGAGTAGAGTAGAATAGAATAGAATAGAATAGAATAGAATAGAATAGAATAGAATAGAATAGAATAGAATAGAATAGAATAGAATAGAATAGAATAGCTTTATTATCACTCGGAAAGTACACTAATTGGCATACATTAAAATGAAATTTCTCTGCATACAGTTCTCAAAGGGTCACCACCTCCAATATACACTACGTGAACATGACAGAATGAATGAATGAATGAATAAATAAATATTATTTATTTATTTATTTGTGTCATATAATATATACCCAATATATAATATAACAAAGAGAAACAACACAGTCTAGTTCGGATGTATATATGTACATGGCGCAAAAAACAAAGCTTGCCAGTTTACCGGACAGATTGCATAGGGAACAAAGCAGGTCTGTGGACATGGTGTGGCTTGGTGGGAGTGGCAGGGGAAGGATACTGCAAGATCTACATCCCCACCCCATTCCTGGGGGAAGGATATTGCAAAATCTCTATTCCCTCCACACTCTGGGGCCAGCCAGAGATGGCATTTGCCGGTTCTTCAAACTACTCAAAATTTCCGCTACCGGGTCTCCAGAACCTGTCAGAACTGCTGGATTTCACCCCTGGAACAAAGCTGTTACAGAATCTAGTAGTTCTGCTAGAAATACTTCAAAACCTCCCCCCTCCCCCAGAGGTGAGCAACAGAAACAGACCATAAAGTAGGTGTGCAGGGTCTCTAACAATGCTTTGAGCTCTAAGCACATAGCGCTTATAAGCAGTATCTTGAATAACAGGAAGCGAGCTTCATATAGTCTTCTCGGCTGTCCTTAGCACTCTCCATATGGACTTTCTATCTGAAGCACTGCAACCACCAAACCAAACAGTGATGCAGTTTGTTAAAACGCTCTCAGTTGTGCCTCTGTAAAAAGTGGCCAGGACAGAAGGAGAAAGATGTGCTCTTCTCATCTGATGCAGAAAATGCAGACGCTGGTTTGCAGGCTTCACTAAGGATGACGTGTGGAGAGACCAACTCAGATTGTTAGTTATCTGCACCCTCAGATTCTTAATACTGTTGAATATCTGGGGATGCAGATAACTAACAAATACCTATGATGCTCCTCTCTTCTGCCACAGAGACAAACAAGTCCATAGCTGAGGGGGGGAAAAAGAAGAGCTATTTGTGTAGCAAGGCACAGCTGCAACATGTCTTGTGCAATGATAAAATAGGAGCTGTGTTTTCATACCAGAGTTTGGAAATACCTCATATCAGCAAGGACAAAAGAGCACAAATGGCAAGAATGAAATTCCTCACTCCTCCTCTGCATTCCTCTGAAATGCTGATAATGACATTTGCAGTCCAATTTGTCTTCTTCACTACAAGGGTAACTTATGCACTCTTTATGCAGAACTGTCTTAAAGACGAACCTGGAGGATACCTGAACTGCAAAAATACACGGCATGTATCAGTTTTCAAAGAATTAAATGGAGGCAAAGGAATAAGATCCAAAATGTGGCACTCAAACTTTCATCCCAGCAGGTCATAGTCCTGACAAAAACCAACACCTTCCTGAAGTTGTCGTTGTCGTCATTGATCCTTTCAGCCATTAAAAAGGTATCCCCACTTAAACTAACCTTAGCTTCTCCAATCTCAGTCCTCAACTCAGAACCACAACTGAGCCCAAAATTTATGATGCTAAGTGAGAAATTTGTTACGTGAGTTTTGCCCCATTTTACTTTTCTTGCCGCATTTGTTAAGTGAATCTCTGCAGTTGTTAAACGAACAGAACAGAATAACAGAGTTGGAAGGAACCTTGGAGGTCTTCTAGTCCAACCCCCTGCTTAGGCAGGAAAACCTACACCACTTCGGACAAATGGTTATCCAACCTCTTCTTAAAAACTTCCAGTGTTGGAGCCTTCACTACTTCTGCAGGCAAGTCGTTCCACTGATTAATTGTTCAGTGAATCTGGCTTCCCCATTGACTTTGCTTGTCAGGAGGTCACAAAAAGATGATCACAGCAACTATCCTAAATGCAAGTCAGTTGTCAAACATCCGAATATAAATCACATGAATACAGGGATGCTGCAGTGGTCATAAGTGAGTCCCGTTTGGGAAAAGGGCAGTATACAAATCTAAATAATAATAATAATAATAATAATATGTGAAAAATGATCATAAGTCACTTTTTTCAGTGCCACTGTAACTTCAAAACGTCACTAAGTGAACTGCTGTAAGTTGAGGACTACCTGTACTACACATAGGTTCATAAGGTATAGTTACGTTGAAATCAGTCCCAAATTTTTCATAGCATCAAGGCTTAGCCTAATTATTAGGCATGAATGAAGATTCTCAAGTGAAGTTAAGGATGCTCGAGGGGCAGATTTATTTGAGGGTATTATACTCTACTAGGATATTTGTCTCACTAACAAACACATAGCACATCTTCCAAACTACTGTAACGCTCTGTACATGGGGCTCCCCTTGAAGAGCACCCGGAGGCTCCAACTGGTCCAGAATGCGGCGACGCAGGTGATTATGGGTGCGACTTGACGCTCCTATGTGACACCTCTCCTGCGCAAGTTGCACTGGCTTCCAGTGGTCTTCCGGGTGCGGTTCAAGGTGTTGGTCACTACCTTTAAAGTGCTCTATGGCCTAGGGCTCGGATACCTATGGGACCGCCTTCTGCCACCAATAGCCTCCCACCGACCAACACGCTCCCACAGAGAGGGGCTCCTCAGACTGCCATTGGCTAAACAATGTAGACGGGCGACTCCCAGGGGGAGAGCCTTCTCTGTGGGGGCACCCGCCCTCTGGAATGAACTACCCCCTGGGATATGTACGATTCCCGACCTCCGTACCTTCCTCTGGGCCCTAAACACCCTGCTATTTCAGCAGGCTGGCCTGGCTGAATAAGAACATGGATGGGATATTTTTAAATTATCGGTTTTAATGGACAGGGCCAAATCTGTTTAATTCTTTTTAAATTGGTTTTAATCTTTGCATGACGCCCTGAGTTCTTCAGAAGGTTTAGGACCAGCAAAAGTTAATTTTTAGAACAGGAGATAATGTTGTTTGGCTGTCATGGTGCTGTGAAGAAATTCATTTAATCTTTCTTTTCATAGCATAACAAGAATAGCTGGATTTCAACGCTTGAAGTTTTCATTTCTGCCATTGGTATGCAAGAAACCAATCTTGCACAAACTTTCCAATGAAGAACATCAGTAATATGACCCACACGTTCCTGTGAAATGTCACGTTTGACAATAATTTTTCTTTTGAGCGTTTCAGCAATTGTCCTTAATTGGCTCATCAACATTTTTCACCTAAAGGTCACTGATTGGTGCCACAGATCATGCATGTCATCTTTGATCACACAAATCAGTCTTTCTGGTTTACAATTTTTGGCCCAGTGACACACAATACTCATATCATCCCAAATCATCAACTTAAACAATCTGCATTTAGTGCTGAATTTCAGCTGGAGAAACTTTCAGCAATTTAAGATTCAATCACTGTACATTGCTAAATGCACCCTGACAAATACTTAGTGAAAAATATGAGCCTGCAATGCAGTGGTGAAATGTAAAATTTGTTACTACCGGTTCTGTGGGCGTGGCTTGGTGGTGGTGGTGTAATGTGACTGGGAGTGTGGCCAACTTTTCTTTCTTTCTTTTTTTTTTTACTTTTAAAACATTTCAGGCAACTCAGCTGGGATCGTCAGAGGCTTTTAAAAGCATTTTTTTCTACAATCTGTCCGGCCGAAGAGGTTGTGAAAAAATGCTTTTAAAAGCCTCTGCCAATCAGGCAACTCAGCTGGGATCGTCAGAGGCTTTTAAAAGCATTTTTTCTACAACCTGTTTGGCCAAAGAGGTTGTAAAAAATGCTTTTAAAAGCCTCTGCCGATCAGGCAACTCAGCTGGGATCGTCAGAGGCTTTTAAAAGCATTTTTTCTACAACCTGTTTGGCTGAAGAGGTTGTAGAAAAAATGCTTTTAAAAGCCTCTGACAATCCCAGCTGAGCCGCGTGATCATCAGAGGCTTTTTTTTTACCTTCAAAAGCATTTTTTCAGCCGAAGAGGTTGTTAAAAAAAATGCTTTTAAAAATAAAAAAGAAGCCTCTGATGATTGCATGGCTCAGCTGGGCATTGGGGTGGGGGCAGGGATGTTTGCTACTGGTTCTCTGAACCACCCACTGTCATCGCTACTGGATCAGGCGATCCGGTCCGAACCGGGAGCATTTCACCCCTGCTGCAATGTATGGCAGCAGCCAGAAAAGCCAAGTAATTCTAGGTTGTATTACCAGCTTTATGAAGCCTTAGTAAAACCACATTTAGAATACTGCATCCAGTTTTGGTCACCAAAAAGACGTAGAGACTCTGGAAAGAGTGCAAACAAGAGTAAGAAAGATGATTAAGGGGCTGGAGGCTAAAATGTATGAAGAACGGTTGCAGGAATTGGGTATGTTTAGACTAGTGAAAAGAAGGACTGGGGTGACATGATAGCAGTGTTCCAATATCTCAGGGGCTGCCACAAAAAAGAAGGGGTCAAACTATTATCCAAAGCACCTGAAGGCAAGACAAGGAGCAATGGATGGAAACAAATTAAGATGAGAACTAACCTAGAACTAAGCAGAAATTTCCTGACAGTTAGAACAATTAACCAGTCGAACAATTTGCCTTCAGAAGTTGTGGATGCCCCATCGTTATAGGCTTTTAAGAAGAGATTGGACAACCATTTGTGTGAAATAGTATAGTCTCAAGCAGGGGGTTGGACTAGAAGACCTCCAAGGTCCCTTCCAACTCGGTTATTCTGTTAAATAATCAATGCAGGGTTCCATTTCAGAGATAGCAACACCATCTTTTTTCACACAACTGAAGGGAAAGAAAGATGCTAAGAAGCCTTTAGCGTGTCTGCATGGCCACCTGTTGGTAGTTTATTTCAGTGGAGGCAGTAGTTTTCATTCAATCCACAAAAAATGTACCAGGATTGGAAAACACTTTTGAAGGGCTGTTGCCTGTTACGATACAGGTTTTTCAGATCAGTGGTGTGGTCTAATCTAGATCTTTCTATAGTAGGGCTCTCAAACTCCCAGCCTGTGGGCTGGATGTGTCACACGTTGGCCACGCCTATGCCCGATTTAGCAAAGGGGGAAAAAGTCTCGATATGTCACATGATGATGTGAGTTTGACATCGCTGTTCTAGAGGGGGATACAGCGTGGACTTTTTCAATTTGTGTTTGGATGCTCATTATGCCAAAATTCTACAGAACTCTCTCATATGTTGCACTGTTTGAAATAAATGATGGCAAACTAGGACTTTTTTTAAAAAAAAGTATCACTGTATGTTATTAACAGAGGTGAAACTCAGCAGCTTCCGACCAGTTCTGGAGAACCAGTAGCGGAAATTTTGAGTAGTTCGGAGAACCGGTAAATACCACCTCTGACTGGCCCCGCCCCAATCTATTCTCTGCTTCTCGAATCCCAGCTGATTGGGAGGAAATGGGGATTTTGCAGTAATCTTCCCCTGGAGTGGGGTGGGAATGGAGATTTTACAGTATCCTTTCCCTGCCACGCCCAAGCCATGCCCACCAAGCCACATTCACAGAACCAGTAGTAAAATTTTTTGAATCCCACCTCTGGTTATTAACTCATATTTACTTTATGCGCTCTGTGTGTGGATGTTTGTGTGCATATTCATTCATTCATTTTACCCAAAGGATTAAACTAAACGGATTATCCCTGCAATTTTCTCTATTTCTACCAAAAAACAAGAGAGAAAAGCAAATGACACGTTCTCCATATCAGTCTATGTAGATTTTTCAGGAACAAGTCAGCCTTGACCTTTCATCACTCTTAGAAAAACTTTTTCAAACTTTCTTCCAAGAGGTAGGCGAGGGCATCTACATAGCCAACAGAAATATTGTTTTGTTGTTTTATATGATAACACATCTTCTTATTTCTCCTTTCTGGCTTGAGATCTAATGTGTTCATTCTAATTTTATAAGGACCATTGAGGTTAATAACTACCGTATTTTTTGGGGTATAAGATGCACCAGAGTATAAAACGCACCTACCTTTTTTGGTGAAGAAAAGAAGAAAAAAAGATCTTTGCCTCTGCCTATTTTTGCCTCGTTGCAGCAAACAGCAAACAGCTTGCTTTACTTTCATTTTCGTTTTCAGCATAGCTTGATTAGCACAAGGGGAAAAAAAATCTACTCCAGCAATTTATCTCTTTGCAGCAAGCAGCAGAGGCCCCCTCAAAACAGCTGAGAGCAAGTCAACTGAGAGTCGGGAGGGATCCAATTATCTTGTGCTAATTAGATTGGGCTGAAGCTGAAAGGAGCTGTTTTTTCTTGCTGTTTGCTTGCAAGGCGGTAACTGCTGCGAGGCAGAGGCCAAAGGGTGGGGGCCAGTGGGTGGGCGGGGCTACATTTGGTGTACAAGACACACCTACATTTTTACCCCCTTTCAGGGGGGAAAAGGGTGCGTCTTATACTCTGAAAAATACGGTACTCACTGGGAGCAAAACACTTTTAATTTCTCATGAAGATGTATAACAGGGTTACTTGCACACATGTTAGTGGTTACCGTGCATTAGTAGCAGAACTTTGCTACAAGAATTTATTGAATACAGGCAAATGAGTTACTACTTCAGTGGAGAATTCATACAAATAGATTTTTGACTCTCATTCTTCCAATAGCAAAAAACTACTGTTTTAGATCAATGAAGCGATTTCATCTTTTCCATGGGCTAATATAGGTAGTCCTTGACTTACAACAATTTGTTTAATGACAGTTCGAATGGCACTGAAGAAAGTGACTTATGACCGTTTTTCATACTTACAACCATGCAGCATCCCCATGGTCATGTGATCAAAATCTGGATGCTTGGCAAAATTTATTCATGACAGCATAAATTCATGAATTTTTGATGGCTGCACTGTCCTGGGGTCATGTGAATACCTTTTGCGACATTCTGACAAGCAAAGTCAATTAGGAAGCCAGATCCACTTAACAACTATGGAACTCACTTAACAACTGAAGTGATTCATGTAACTCTGGCAAGAATGGAAGTAAAATTGGGGCAAAACTTACTTAACAACTGTCTTGCTTAGCAACAGAATTTTTCAGGTTTAATTGTGATAGTTAAAGAACACCTGTAGATGGGATTTCACTTAATGCATCACATGTTACTTGTATGAAGTTTCTTCCTCTGAAGTCATAAGGATAGCCTATGACAGTGATGGCTAATCTTTTCTGGACCTAGTGCCCAAAGCATGCACAAATCCCCAAAATGCAATGCACACATGTGCCCCTGCATGCGCCCTGGCCCCAAGGGTAGGTTCTAAACTTTTTTACTACTGGTTTTGTGGGCGTGGCTTATTTTGTGGGCGTGATGGTTTGATGATCATGTGAAAATTCTTTAGGATTTAGCAGAAGTACTGGTCTACCAGGCTTTTAACTGCTTGTAGAGCTGTATCAGTCTACCCATTTGTTCTTGGAGTGTCCTGGTCTACCCATTTATTTTTCAAGCATCCTGGTCTACCCATTTGTTTTTCGAGTGTCCTGGTCTACCACCACACTACCTTTTAGCACTGATCAGCTGTAGGGCGGCCCTTTGAAGCCCCGCGGCAAGAGTTTAAACAGTTTTTTTTCCTTCCAGCCGATCAGCTGGGACTTGGGAGGCAGTGAAAAATTGGGGGCAGGGCTAAAAAAAAGGGAAGAATAACGCGGGGGGCGGAGGACCCAGCTCCCGAACAAAGAGAACCGGTTCGGTGACATCATATCGTCATCACTACCGGCTTGGCCAAACCGGGCCGAACCAGGAGGAACCCACCACTGCCCACTCCCATGCATGTGCGTGTGCCCCTACATGTGCCCCACCCTGTGCATACGTGCCCCCGCATGTACCTCTGGTGCATGCGTGCGAGTCTTCTACATGCACCCTGCCCCTCATGCATGTGCGGCAGAGGCTCATAGACCAGCTGACTGGCGGAAGGCGAGCACACATGCACGGCAGAAATGAGCTGGGGAAACAGCTCACATGCCCACAGAGAGGGCTCTGCATGTCACCTCTGGCATGCATGCCATAGCTTCGCCATCACTGGCCTATGATTTCTATACATATATTAGAGATTCCACCAATATAAGAAACTACAAAATGAGTATTTTAAGAATGCAGTTTTGAACACTTTTGTTTTAAGCGTTCGCAAAATAGAAAACATTCAGTAGTCATACACAGTTTAGTCTACAATCTAAAGTAGCGGTGGCAAATACCACAGCTGTAAAAACAACACTGTAAAGAGTCCACCACAATTCTTTATACAAAGTTCACTGGTCTGGTTTGTCCTTTAACAAAGAACAGAATAAATCAAAATCGTGTTACTTTGGTTTACAATACATATTTTTACGATGCTGCATGAATTTGCAAAGTTTATTTTCTCTAAATATAAATCTGTGCACACTTTAAATATTTATAATTAGAAAAATACAGTGGAAAAAAAGTATTGTGTTTATTTGAGAAAACTATGTGGAACATTTTAATGTATATCTTTCCTACTTCTGAAGAATTCCAACTACTTATGTAGGCCTCTTCCTTTTAAGTTAATTTTTAGCTCACATCCAACCTGACAATTTCAATAAAAGGAGTATTTTTTTTTAATATCCAGGAAAGCTTACTAAATTGCAAGGCAGATATTCATCAGTACTCCTAAGTCTGCGTCACCAGGAAATGGATGTTGAAAAAGAGATATTATTCTTATTGCTCATTGCATATAAATGTCTTGTCTATGAAAATACTAAACTATGGAAGTTTTGATTGAACATTTGCAAATAGAAAACAAAGATTGGAGAAGACAATTCTGACACTTTTTGCAATAAAATTATTCCTTTTACATGTGCTTGGGCAGTTTATACACATATATCAATCTACTGTCGACCTCACCCCATTCCTAAAAGGTCTGTAAGGGGCATTCATAAGCGCACCAAAGTGCCTACCATCCCTGTCCTACTGTCCCTTTTTATTCATATCCATTTCATGTATTCATAATCATGTTTATACTTATATCTGTTATCTAATACATGCTTGACAAATAAATAAAATAAAATAAATAAATAAATGCATGAGAAAGTCAAATGATTTATATAACTTCTGGAAGTCTTACATCCATTAAGAAGGGAAAACCTGATAGATACCCTTGCGTTTCCATAATTTGTGTGCATGTGTATACCTACTCACAAGCAAACAAAATGGGGCAGAAGATTACGACTTTCCATTTCCAAAAAGGCCTAAATTCTCCCTGGAGAATCTCAGCAGGAGCAGCTAAGTGTTATTCAGTGACTAGGATGGTAAATTCTAAGGTATCCCCTTTTTTATTTTGCATTTTCATTAAACATTACTAAAACTTTATACACAAATATAAAAAGAAAAGAACACAGAATAACAAGTAAAATACAAATGATTAAATCAATAATTTAGAAATGTCATGGAGGTTAGGTTATCATTTTCCAGCACAACATAGTTGTAAATAACTAAATATGTTATACTGCTTTCTCAGATTGAAAATCACAAATTCTAAGTAACTAATATGATATCATCAGTAACGGAGTGTAAACATGCTTGGGATAAACACAATCTATCATCTGACAACTATTAAATAATAATAATAAAATAAATAAAATTTAATAATTAAAACAACGAAGGAAGGAAAGGAAAGGAAAGGAAAGGAAAGGAAATGTCAAAGGGCAGACTCAAAGGACCACTGAGTCTTTTTCTGCCAGAAGCTTTTTATGCTTCGATGACTTTAGATTTAGAATGACTATCAAAATTTAAGGTCAGAATAAATTACTGGGTAAAATTATAGGCTACAATAAATTCAATCTATATTAGTAAAAATCTCTGTTTTTATATCCTGTGAAATTAAAATATATATTCTATACATAGAAAAACCAATATCCACTTAGGAAACTATGGCCTATGAATTCTGTGTCACGTTTGCTTTTAACACATGGGAGTTATTCTAGACATCAAAACATGATTCTTTTATTGAGAGATTCAGACAACCTCAATCTTTCCAGCAAAAAGCATTTAATATTTTTTGCAACAAAGAGCCTCAGATAGCTCAACAGGCTAATAGCCTGTTATTAACATTCAGCTGTCTGCAATTATGCAAGTTCGAGGCTCAAGGTTGACTCAGCTTTCCATCCTTTCTAAATTAAGGTAAATTAAGGACCCAGTTTGTGGGGGCAATAAGCTGACTTTGTATAAAAAATATACAAAAGTATGAAGGCTATTTCTTAACGCATTGTAAGCCGCCCTGAGTCTCCGGAGAAGGGCGGCATATAAATCTAATTTTTAAAAAAACATAATCAAAGCAAATTCTGGACTCTTTGAAGGGATATGTAACTTAAAATATTGCAGGCTGAAATGGGAATTCAATTTTCATGATTTGATTCACTTGAAGCATTTTCATTTTCTGAACTCCTGAGTTTTAAAACACTGCCACCAGATATGAAAAAGATCTGGTCTCCTTGTTGTATTTTTAGCATTTTTAGAAAATGAATTGTCTGCTATAGCAATCAGAGCTAGAGTAATATACCAATGACAAAACATACAATTTTCTACAAGTACATCAGTTAAAGTAAATGTAATGTTATTTCACTGAAATTATGTTTGTTGCAACTATCAGCCCCACTACATAGATCCAACAATAAAATCAGCTCCAAAAGAAGATACAACTAATTTTATTAATATTGCTATAATAACAGAATCTTGCCAATATGGCTTTGCTTTATTTATATTCATGTGAATTAGCGAAGTGTCTGCCTGAGTTACTTGAATGTAACTTCTTATTTTGGATTTAAACCAGTCAGTCTCTCAACATTCCTTCTTGTTTCTACATTTATTTTAATAAAATACTACCCATTTGAAAATGGTGAAGCCAATCACCTAGACTGGATTACAGTGAAGTATAAGTCTCAAAATATTGTATCTTCATCTTAAACCTTGCAAGTTAAATGAATTCTAAGTGAGTTGTTGGGATTTCAATTCTCAAAATTCCTACTCCAACGCAGTTGAAATTGAGTACTGCAGAGTGAGACAGCTTATTGAATAAAATAAACCTTACATTCTTTTGCTGCTTAAACAGGGTATTTTAGAGCAGAATTCAGCAAGTCAGGTAAATTATATCATAATAAACAAATGTTCAAAGTAGAGTTATTCCTAAATTTCGCTGACAACAATAACCTAAGAATAACCCTACTGATTCATTTTCTGATTCTGATTTCCCCTGGTGTACTTTTTGAGTTTCCAAAATCAAAACTTCTAATAATGTCTGATTAAGGATTTTGTGAAATAGGATTAAGCTGTTTGTTTGTTTTTTTGCAATGCTAGTTGTAGCCCGAGAGTTCATGTTCAGAGATAACAGAAAAACATAGTTTAAAAACGTTCTAGGAATACTGAAACGGACAAACATAATGAGCACGTAGGTTGTTTTGATTCTAATTAATTGTTACATTGGAGTCAGACTAAATTCAACAAGAAGTGGGTTAGAATTTTTGTACGATGTTGTAGGTTAGTTTATGAAGTCCAAAAATATCCCAGAAAAAGGGGCTGGTAAAACTGCATAGTTACACAATAAGCAATCCCTCCAACTTCAGGATTTGTTAAATTTGGCATTTCTCGGGTTTGGGAACAAAAAGGTAAAGCTCCTTTCTTTTTTAGTTTCCATATCCCTGAGCTAAAGGAATTAATAATTATCCAGCCTATCATTGGCAATATAATAAAATACAGGTAGTTCACAAATTCCAAAAATGCCATGGCTAAGCAAGACAGTTAAGAGAGTTTTGATCTCTTACAATCTTTTTTGCCACAGCTGTTAAGTGAATCACTGCAGTTGTTAAATTAATAATAAGTTTCTTAAGTGAATCTGGCTTTCCCTAGACTTTGCTTGTCAAAAGTTTGCAAAAACTGATCACATGATCCAGGGACACAGCAGCCCTCATACAGACCAGTTGCCAAATGTCCAAATTTTGATCACGTGACTATGGAATTACTGCAACAGTTGTAAGTGTGAAAACCGGGCATAAGTCACTTTTTTCAGCGCCACTGTGATTTTAAACAGTCACTAAACGAATAGTTGCAAGTCAAGGACTACCTATATTAGTTGTTTACCCACAAAATAATAATATTTTATTAACTAAACCAGATACATATTCCAGTACAGTCCATCAAAAGAAATATTATATGCCATAAAATTAGTTTTTAGGAAATTGGAATTAGTATTTGTTAATTGCAATAAAAGAAACAATCTGAATATAAATGGGACATAATTTCTTGTTATTGACCATTCCGTGTTGGTTTCAGGATTGCCCCCTTTTCTTGCAATTAATCACCTATGAAGGCACATTCCTTCCAGTCCACACAATGCTTTTGTTGAAGGTTATTTGGACACTAGCTTCAAATGTGCTATTTCTCAGAAGGACAATTAATATAAACAGGCACTATTCCCCAAGACACGTGCTTGCAGTGATATCATATCACACCAATTTGCTTTTGTCCAAATGTTATTTGAGACATGTCAAAATATGTAACTCTGAGTTATATCTTGCTCTACTTCATCTGGTTAAAGACAAATTTATTGCTGATAAGAGCATTCTGTGAAAAATGACTCAATTCATAACCCAAGTCCTAAGTAAGTTTGCTGTGCTCAAAAAAAAAAAAAATGAAATGAAATGAAAAAACAAGGCAGATTTATTAAAAAAATGATTACAAAATGCATCGCAAAGGAAACTTGAATATCACTGCTTTGTATGAAAGAGTAATTGCAATAGGTAGATGTGATAATATTGCAGCATATAAATAGAAGATGATTTTCAAATATGCTGCATATCAACACTGGGTTGAAAAGCTAATTCCAGCAGCTAATTATACAGTTGGAAAGCGCTATTTTGGCCCTCAGGCTTAACCCCTACTTTGTGCAAGAATCCAAATTAAAGCATCTCTTCTGAGTAAGAGGTCAAAAACCTCTTATTATTAATATTTCCCCCCCTAAACTTCACTTGGAACTTTCTACAATTTAAATTATTTAGTTCATGTCTTTTGCGTTGGAATGATAGAGAACTGGTTTTTATGTTTTCCATATCAAACTTTTCCAAGTACCGTATTTTTCAGAGTATAAGATGCACTTCCCCCACCCCCAAAAAAGTGGGTGGAAATGTCTGCGTCATATACAGCGAATATTGTGGTGGGGGAGGGAGGGGGATGGGTGCAGCACCAATCAGCTGTTCTAGAATGGGCTGTGGCAGTGGCGGTGAATGGGTAGGAGCGAAAGCAAACAGGCTGCAGCAAACAGGCCGTGGCAAACGGGCCACGGCGGCAAATGGGCATGGCAAACAGGCAGATGGATACTGGATGGATGCAGGGATGCAGAGGCAGATTTTTTTTCTTGCCCCCCCCCCCCAAATCTAGGTGCGTCTTATAGTCTGGAGTGTCTTATAGTCTGAAAAATACGATATTTAAAGAGTACTTTCATGTAATAATGGTATCTTAATGCAGTTCTACATAGTTAGGTTTTTCCATGGCGATCTATCCATAACCTGTGTAGGGTTATTACAGTGTTCAACTGGATGGTTTTTGTAACTGCGGCTACACGTAATTGCAAACTTCAGCAATTCTGAATTCTCATAAGAGAAGCAATTCTCATCAGAGAGCAGTGTTCCCAGAGCATGTACAAGGACACAGGACGAGATACAAGATATAACCTGTAACAAATCGCTGCTTCATTGTATAATATTTGATTCTTTCATTGTGTGTGAATACATGCATATTCTCATGAAAATTAATGATGTAATTACTAACCAATTACAGTACCTTGGAGATTTGTTAACCAATAATGTATTAACACGCATAGTAGATGAGAACTGAGAATCTAAGAAACTATATAAACCATGTCTGATGCTTAATAAAGGCCTGTTGATTCTGCCAAACTTGGATGAGTCCATTTTTCATCTTCAGCCTCTGGGGACTAATGCAACTAACCTGGTCTTTCAAAGATGCTCCACTGTAAGTTCCTTCCACGTTGCTGTTGGTCATCCTTGCTTTCTCTTTCCTTCTATCTTCACATAATATGTCCAAAGTATAATAATTTGAATCTGGTTATTTACACTTTGACAGAGAACTCCGGACTGATTTGTTCAATGATCTAGTTGTTTGTTTTCTTGGCTGGCCTTGGTATTCTCAGGAGTTTTCTCCAACACCACCATTCGAAAGCATAAAGCACTAAATGTAGCTTGCTTTAAGCCTCATCATTGCCACCAATTTTCACCCAACGATTCTTCATCTTGGAGATCTATCTACTAGCCAAGCAGCCTCTCCATTGAAGAGGCCAGTCTGAGTGAAAGAGCAAGAGTCGGAAAAAGTTGTCTGGAAATGATACAGGTATTCCTCGACTTATGACCACAATTGAGCCTAAAATTTCTGTTGCTAAGTGAGACATTTGTTAAGTGAATTTTGTCCCATTTATGACTTTTCTTGCTATGGTTGTTAAGTGAATCTTGCTTCCCCATTGACTTTGCTTGTCAGAAGATTGCAAAAAGTGATCACATGACCCAGGGACTCTGCAACTGTCATAAATATGTTGCCAAGTATTCAAATTTTGATCACATGATCATGGGGATGCACACGTGAAAGTGTGCATCCCCATGATGTGAAAAAGTGTGAAAAACAGTTATGTCACTTTTTTTAGTGCTCTTATAACTTTGAACAGTCACTAAACAAACTGTTGTACGTCGAGGACTACATGTATTGTCTTTTTTTATAAGTTTTATAGAACAACAACTTATTCCATTGAGAAAATATTTTCAGAGCAGAAAAGAAACTGATTTTCTGATTTGAGTTACATATATTCTTTTCCTTCCCTCGTTCAGATTAGTGACCATACAAAGTAGGAATAGTCTCCAGAGAACATAAGAACCTTCCATTTCTTCCAGTTCACCACATGGTTTCTTTAGTCTTTAGAGAAAGTGACTCAACGGAAGGAAAAGGACAGGAAGCTTCACGCATCAGGAACAGACGAAAGCTTTGAGGAACAGAATGAGGAAGTAAGATGAACTAAGAATTATGGCAGAAAGCAATAAGCATTCAGCAATGTTGAGGTCTGCCTCCAGATATGTAGTTGCATGCTTACTGCTTGGACATAGTCAACTTGTGAATTGTAAATAAGCCAAAATTCTTTCATTGTTATTTCAAAATTACCCTTTTCCATCTCTCTCTTTGATACATGCTGTTTCTTGGGATTTTACTCCACAATAGCACCTGGGAAGATATGGTGCACGCTATGGTGCTCGGACCCTCAAAAGTGGCACAGGTGGATGAAAGGGACCAAGGTATGGGGCCACGGGGGAAGGATAAGGACAATATTCCCCATTCCCTACAAACCAGGGGTGAAATCCAGCAGGTTCTGAAGAACTGGTAGTGGAAATTTTGAGTAGTTCGGAGAACTGGTAGCGGAAATTTTGAGTACTTTGGCATACCAGCAAATACCACCTCTAGCTGGTCCCAGAGTGGGGTGGGAATGGGGATTTTGCAGTATCCTTCCCCTGCCATGCCCACCAAGCCATACTCACCAAGCCACACCATGCCCATCAAGCCACGCCCACAGATTCGATAGTAAAAAAAATTGGATTTCACTACTCCTACAAACAGCCCTGCTCGCCGACCCTTGGTTACAGGCAAACCAGCAACTACTTACGTGCCATGATGGCCTCACGTGGAAAGGGTCAAAAATATATGTGCCAGACTCCCAACGCCTGGTCATGTTGCAAATATGTCACGATGCCCAAAATGCCCAGCAATTTGGGCATCGTGGCATTTTTGCAACATTTCTGAAGACTCTCCATCTAATGAACTGACAGTTTTGGTGGCCGCGGATGAAGGCGCCTCTCCCGCCGCTACATGTAAATACAGATGTGTCTTATTACATCTGAACTTCCTAAAAACTAGTATGAGCTTGGTTGAGATGGTTACAGCATTCCCAGAACTAATTACAGGTAGTCCTCGATTTACGATCACAATTCGGACGGGAAATACTTTTGCTAAGCAATGCATTTGTTAGGTGAGTTCTTGCCTTATTTTATGAATTTTTAACTGTGGACATTAATTGAATCACTATAGTTGTCAGGTGAAACTTGGAAAAAATATTTTAAAAACCCAACTGTTATTTAATATGCTTCTTAAACCCTTATAGGATGGAAAATCAGTATTAAAACTCTATTTGAAATGTCAATCTTCTCATTCTTTTCTGTGTCATTTGTTCATTCATTCCCTTTTTTCCATTTCAATGAATGTTCTCAGTTACACACCTACCTGGCTGTTACACAGCCATTCCAAACTATTAACACAGCCGTTATATATTAGGAAAATGTTCAGAAATAAGACTGGCAAGCCAAATATTTTTTTACAGAAAAGTGTAACTTCCAGGCCAAAAATAGTAACAGAAGACATATAAATCTTCCTTGGGAAGAAGATGACTGAGAGCTTTTACCACCTGGTGCATAAGTGTTTTCAGTTTCTGAACATCATCCATCCTCCTTTGATGGAAACCATTCTCACAGAATGAAGGTGTCAACATCGACCACAGCTGCTGAGGAAGGGAATTTTGCTTATTCCCCATGGCCTCCTTATGAATCGTATCAGGAAACAAGACCCAGGGATTCCATTTCCCTCTCTTCTGTCATCTGCCACTTGCAATTCAAGCTTCTTTGACGGGACGGTCATGAGCTTGCATCCTGGTTAGGTACATTTGCCAGGACAAGTTTTCTTTACTTTTATCTCTTCTGCAGTTTGTGCGAGGGCAAACACAGTGGACTATGGAATAAAACACGGTAATCACAGAAAGTAGCCTTGCATTTTAGCTGAGCAATATACAGCCAACAAAGCTACAAGTATCCCCAGACTCAGTGTTCACAGCAAAAGACATGTTTTGTGACCGTATCACTTCCAGATCTTTAATTTCCAAAAATAAGGCTAGGAACTTGGTGCATTAAGTCTCCTTAAAGTAAATAGCAATAGTGTTTAGACTTATATACTTATATAAGTATGTATGTATATATGTGTGTGTGTATATCATCTATCTATCTATCTATCTATCTATCTATCTATCTATCTATCTATCTATCTATCTATCTATCTATCCACATACACACACACACTTATATAGAGAGTACTGCACACCAGAACAACTAGACACAAGAACCGTTTTTTCCTGAATGCCATCACTCTGCTAAACAAATAATTCCCTCAACACAGTCAAACTAGTTATTAAGTCTGCATTACTATTAATTTTCTCATTGTTCCTATCACCCATCTCCTCCCACTTATGACTGTATGACTGTAACCTTGTTGCTGGTATCCTTATAATTTATACTTTTTCCTAATAAGATTTGATTGCTTATTTGTTCCCTATAACTATCATTAAGTGTTGTATCTTATGATTCTTGACAAATATATCTTTTCTTTTATGTACACTGAGAGCGTATGCACCAAGACAAATTCCTTGTGTGTCCAATCACATTTGGCCAATAAAGAATTCTATTCTATTCTAAACTGCTTCGCAGTGCTTTTACAGACCCACTCTAAGAGGTTTATGGAGTCAGCCTACTGTTTATGGAGTCAGCCTATTGTTTACGGAGCCCTCAAGAATTTGGGTCCTCATTTTACCCACCTCAGAAGGACAGAAGGCTGAGTCAACCTTGAGCCTGGTGAGATTCAAACTGCCAAATTACAGGCAGCCGGCAGACTGCAGAAGTATCTGAGCAAAAGGCATCATTTCCATCCTAATACCTGACACACATGCATACTTTAGCCACAACATCACCACCCCACTTTATGCAATCTCCACTCAAATATATTTTTAAAGGGACCAAGTGGGCTAATGAACTGAAACTGAGCATTTTATCTTTCCTCTGCACTCAGCATTCAGATCAAACAGGCCGTCTTTGTTTGCAAACCCTCTTAGCAGAGACAGGAGAGATAAATACTTTCATCCACTAAAGTCAATAGACAAACAACATCTACATACTGTGCAAAAGAGATAATCAACAAGCCAAAAAAGTGGGGGGGGAGGGAACCCAAAACATCTCCCCACCAGCAATCAACATTCAGATAAGCACAGATTAACACCAAGATTAACATCAAACCAACGATCGAGAAGTAAACAAAACTCCAGTCAAGGAACTGCTGAACAATCTAACAGTAAACAGCCCAACCAAAGACCCTCCTAGACCACTTCCCACCAACACTGGCAGGACAAGTCACTGGAATATAAACTGAGAGCAAAACCCACTCCTTACCAGCACTGATGATGTTACCTAGCAGGGGTGGATTCTACTTACCTTTACTACTGGTTCGCATCATGCCCGCATGTGGAGATCACTTCTGATGACATCCTGGTCAGTGGGCGGAGCTTCCCGCTGGTTTTACTACCAGTTCTTGCGAACCGGTCCGAATCAGGGGCAACCCATCACTGTTACCTAGTTTGGTTAATGACATGCCTGCAGGAAAACAAGCAAGCTCACAAAACACCAAGAACCTCTCATTTCAACCGTCAAGTTACCAATATTATTATAATACCTTTATTATTATTATTTGCTACAATGTCCTAGCTGTCAATGACTACTTCAGCTTCAACCGCAATAATACACGAGCACTCAATGGATACAAACTTATGGTAAACCGCTCCAAACTCTATTGCAGAAAATACAACTTCAGCAACAGAGTGGTCAAGGCCTGGAACGCACTACCTGACTCTGTGGTTTCTTCCCCAAACCCCTAAAACTTTAATCTTAGACTGTCTACCATGGACCTCACCCCATTCCTAAGAGGTCTTTAAGGGGCGTGCATAAGCGCACCAATGTGCCTACCGTCCCTGTCCTACTGTCCCCATTTATTTGTCCCCATTTCCTGTATTCATAATCATGTTTATACATATCTGTTATCTTAAGCATCAATCAATCAATCAATAAATATTCCCCTTTATCAACTAGTAAAGCATTCTGCAAGGTAATAGCTTCCATGTTTGTATTTACCAGGTTGATATCAAAGACTGGCTCATAGAATCACCTAGATTTAAAAGTAATGTTTCATTCCAGGGATGAAATCCAGCAGGTTCTGACAGGTTCTGGTGAACCAGTAGCGGAAATTTTGAGTAGTTCAGAGAACCAGCAAATACCACCTCTGGCTGGCCCCAGAGTGGAGTGGGAAATGGATATTTTGCAATATCCTTCCCCCAGGAGTGGGGAGGGAATGGGGATTTTGCAATATCCTTCCCCTGAGTTGGATGGGAATGGAGATTTTGCAGTATCCTTTCCCTGCCATGCCACCAAGCCACGGCCACAGAATCCGGCAGTAAAAAAAAATGGATTTCATCACTGTTTCATTCCCCTCCAGTCCTGATACAGGAGTCCTCTGGTCTGCTTGATTGTTTTTTTAAGGCAGTTCTTCTTTTACAAGGAAGGCTGATTTTATGAGAGCAAAACAATTAGGGCAGGTTTTTCAAGATGTCAGTATTTTAAGTAAACAAACTCTTAGAACTTTGGAGAATAACTCCCATCCTATGTGAGAGACAGAAACAGAGACTGTGTGTGTTTAAGGAGGGGAACAAGCAGAGGTTTGGGACAACGAGAGAATGATGAAAAGCAGAGACAGAGAATATGGCAAGACAGCTGGAAACAAATCAGATCTTTTGCCTGGAAAGCATGTGCTTCCTTCTTGCTTTCATTTATTCTCTTGCATGGTTGCATATTTGTAAAGATAAAGTTAAGAATAAAACTTCTTCAAACTGAACTAAAATCTGGGTGACTTCATAGATAGGCTCCTATCAATTTCTTGGCAGCAATATAGAAATGGTTTGTCATCATTTCTTTTTTTTTTCTTTATTTTTTACCTCTGTCCTCCCTCCCAAAATTGAACCATGCTCAATCCTGCTTAGCTTTTGAGGTCCAATCAGAATCACCATGGTGCTGCCACCTGACTACAATCACTATTTCAAAACATTCTTAAAGATCCATTTCACCCTGGGCACTCTTTTTTTTGAACTATTACCATCTGGCAGACAGTACAAGACAATAAAAACAAGGATAAATAGGCTGAAAAACAGCTTCTATCCCAGAGCATTCAATCCTATATTGAATTCTACCGTATAGTGTAATATTAGAATAGAATAGAATAGAATAGAATAGAATAGAATAGAATAGAATAGAATAGAATAGAATAGAATAGAATAGAATAGAATAGAATAGAATTTTTTATTGGCCAAGTGTGATTGGACACATAAGGAAATTTGTCTTTGGTGCATCTGCTCTCAGTGTACATAAAAAGACAAGATACACTCATCAGGAATCACAAGGCACAACACCCAGTGACAGTGATAGGGTACAATAAGCAATCAAAACATACTAGGAAACCATCAATATCTATATAAATTGCAAGGATACAAGCAACAAAATTACAATCATGTAGTCACAAGTGGGAGGAGTGACGACAGGAACGATGAAAAGACCAATAGCAATAGTAATGCAGCCTAATGTGAATAGTTTGACAGTGTTGAAGGAATTATTTGTTTAGCAGAGTGATGGCATTAGGGAAAAAATTATTCTTGTGTCTAGTTGTTCTGGTGTGCAGTGCTCTATAGCGTTGTTTTGAGGGTAGGAGTTGAAACAATTTATGTCCAGGATGCGAGGGTCTGTAAATATTTTCACAGCCCTCTTTTTGACCCGTGCAGTATATAGGTCTTCAATGGAAGGCAGGTTGGTAGCAATTGTTTTTTCTGCAGTTCTAATTATCCTCTGAAATCTGTGTCTGTCTTGTTGGGTTGCAGAACCCAACAATTAATGCATATTAATTAATTAATGATATTAATGCAGTATCAGGGGTTTTCAATTCAATTGTATAGAATGTGAAGGATGTGTGTTTTTGTTTTATTTTTTATAGTTTTCTTATGTATGATGAACACTGAAGGTGGCGTTTAATTTAGTTGTACAAGGTACAATGACAATAAAGTAAACTAAAAGGCAACAAGAGATAATCAAAATATGGGACATTCTCATAGTTCAAAAATGCTGCAAAGCAGCAAAAACTTGGTTTAATTCGAGATCACTCTACATGGAATGAGCCACGAGAAATCACATTGTAGAAATTAACACGATTAGTCATCCTTGCCTATTCGTTCAGGACAAGTGGTGGTGATGGGAGCTGCTAAGCAGACAGGTGCAAAATTATAAGCTCTGTAAAATAATAACAACATAAAGAAAGGGGGGGGGTTAAAATCTAATATTAATATCTAGCATGAATTCATAGTCACCCAAAGGAAGTTTATATCACAGACCAAAAAAACCCCCAGGCCTAGTAATCTTTCCATTTTCAACTTGTCTCTGTGAAATTCTCTTGGTGGCATCTTCAACTGGTGCACTTACAGGTAAGTCCTTGACTTATAACCATTCATTTAAGAACTGTTCAAAGTTGCAATGATGCTGAAAAAAGTAACTTATATCTAGTCCTTGCTCTCACAACTGTTGCAGTAACCCCATGGTCACGTGATCAAAATTAGGGCACTTGGCAACTGGCATGAATTTATGATGTTTGCAACATCCCACCGTCATGGGATTGGCATTTGCAGTCTTCTGAGCTGGCTTCTGATAAGCAAAGACAATGGGGAAGAAGATGGATTTGCTTAAACGACCATAGGAGTCACTTAAACAATTGCAGTGATTTGCTTAACAACTGTAGCAAAAAAGGTAGTAAAATAGGGTGTGACTCACTCAACAACTGCCTTGCTTGGCAATGGAAATTGTGGTCCCAATTGTGGTTGTAATTCAATGACCACCTGTACTTATTTCAAAGTTAGTAGCAATAGCATTTAGACCAGGGGTGTCAAACTCTATTTCATTGAGGGCCACATCAGGGTTGTGTTTGACCTCAGGGGGCCAGGGTGAGCATGGCAAGGGTGGGAGTGGCCATCTCAATATCACTCGTGTTGGGGGTGCCTGTGATGGGCCGCATACTCTGCTAGTGAAAATGGAGATTGTGAGGGCTGTGTGCGCCCCTACCAAGCTCCATTTTCACTGGCGAGGTACTGCGGACTGATCTGTTTCCAGGGTGGCCCTACAGGCCAGATCTAAGCATTCCCTGGACTAGATCTGGCCTGCGGGCCTTGCATTTTACACCCCTGATTTAGATTTATATACCACTTCACAGTGCTTTACAGTCCTCTCTAAGCTGTTTACAAGTCACCCAACAATGTGGGTCCTCATTTTACCCACCTCGGAAGGATGGAAGGCTGAGTCAACCTTGAGCCTGGTGAGATTCGAACTACCAAATTGTAGGCAGCCGGCAGACAGCAGAAGTAGCCTGTAGTACTGCACTCTAACCACTGCACCACCACGGCTCTTAATAGAAGACATTCACAGGATCAATGGAAAGGAGAGGAGGGACAAATGTAATTACATACAGTATAGTAATGAGTTAGAACATTTGAAATGTTATGAAGGAAACCACACTTAAACTGAGCGCACCACAGCTTCTGCAGTGCAAGTCCCTTTGTACACATCTGACATTTTTTCATTGTTGTATGTGGTGTTAATTTCACTGCTTTGGTCTGGATGCAATACAGCCAATTTTGGGTTGTCATTACTCAAAAATCTCCCTCAACCTTATTGTGGTTTCCGGTCCCAACATTAATATAACCTTTGGCACAAATATAGTCTGTGGCTTTCTGGGTTTAGTTGTGTGTTTCCAAAATTGTTCAGTAAGGAGACAAACATCCTCTAATGTATATTACGACATGGAAGAAGAGAACAAAAAACAAAGGTATGATGATGGTACATTAGAGACCACAAAACTAGAAAGCCAGGATGAATAAATCTCATTTCTAAATTGAGGTTTTTGACAGCTTTGTATAGAAATAGAGCTACTGATACATAAATCTTCCAGTTCTATTGCCTTTCCAATGGACAAAATAGAGCAGGGTAGCAAAACATTTACAAGAAATTCTTAGCATTATAAAGAGACCTGCCACTCATTTACAGAATAATGTTAATCTTCTTAATCTTAATTTTCTCATCGTTCCTATCATCCATCTCCTCCCACTTATAACTGTATGACTGTAACCTGTTGCTGTATCCCTACGGTTTATATTGATTGTTTCCTAGTATGATTTGATTATTTATTTGTACCCTATGACTATCATTAAGTGTTGAATTTTATGATTCTTAACAAATGTATCTTGTCTTTTTATGTACACCGAGAGCATATGTACCAAAGAAGAAATTCCTTGTGTGTCCAATCACACTTGGCCAATAAAGAATTCTAATCTAGTCTAATACTTGCAGAAATGCTAATTAGAAATCAAAGATAGTGGGAAACACTGCAATAATGAAGTTACAAATTGTTTTTGTAAAAATATATTTTTTACAAATAGGTTCTCTAGAATTGTTAAGCATTTTTCATTCAATTGTATAAAAAGCAAATTTGCTGTAGAAATTCTTTTAAAAGAGAAGTGGAGGCGGTCAAAGGATATATGTGAATAACCTATTTGCAGGGAAAAATATCCAATTTTTATCTTGCAAATTGTTATCTCCAGCTATCTGCAGTTTCTCAGATTCCCAGAATATCCCAATGGAAGACTTCAGGAAGAGACTCCTTTCATAAATAGCAACACTGTGGACACAGGGAGAGTTCAGCCACTGGCTTATTAGAGGAGAACCGTCTTCTTCCTTTGGATAAACATTGACCCATTTTTTCAGAGATTTTGAAAGACCATTAATTGCAAGGGGGAATCTCTTTTTTTGTCCCATTTTTCATCTTCATCCTCCATATCAGGTCCTCGCCTCTTTGCAGACTCTACCTCACCTACTCATTGAGTTTTTTGTAGCGTTTCCCATATTTTTCGGAGTATAAGACGCACCTTTTCTCCCCCAAAAAGAGGGTAAAAATCTGGGTGCATTTTATACTGCGAATGTAGCCCTGCCCAGCTTCTCAAACGGAGGTTTCAGAGGCTGAAAAAAGCATCAAAATGAAGCTTCAGAAAAGCAGCCCCCAAACAGAGCTTCAGAGGCTTTTTTTCTGAAGCTCTGTTTCAGAGACTTTCAGAGGCAGAAAAGAAAGTTTTTTCTGAAACAGAGTTTCAGAAGTTTCAGAGGTAGAAAAAAAAAGCAAGGCACCGAGCTCACAACCAAGGAACCTGTTGCTAAAATTCACCTCAGGGAACAGCTGATTGGGGGTATTCTGGGAGGCTGATCCACCTGCCAATCAGCTTTTTTCTTATATGCCTTCCCAAAAACTCCGGTGCATCTTATACTCCGATAAGTCTTATACTCCGAAAAATACGATAGTTTTAAACCATGACATTCTCATATTGTACAAACCTAATCCATTATGGTGTAAAAGTTATCTGGGACTGCCTTTCTCAAGCTTGTGTTTCTCCAGATAAATTTGAACTCAACTGGAAAATAAAAGGTTATAGAAGGCCGTGTTAAACAATTTAGCCATTTATTTCATCTCATTTTTAGAAATCAAATTAATTATTCCATTGAAATGTCCCAAAGGTGCTTTTTCCAAAAGGCAACTGAATTTTCTTGGTTTTTTTTTCTTTAAAAATGTTTCCTTTCCTTTCAAGAACTTAGACTTATATACCACTTCACAGCCCTGTCTAAGCGATTTACAGAGCCAGCCTATTGCCCCCAACAATCTGGCTCCTTATTTTACCCAGCTCAGAAGGATGGAAGGCTGAGTCAATTTTGAGTCTGGTGAGATTCGAACTGCCAAATTGCAGACATCAGGCAGTTAGCAGAAGTAGCCTGAAATGAAGTGAAGAACTGAAGAAGCTTCTTGGATGAGAAGTGAAACATTTTAAAAGAAACAAGAAACAAGAAAATCCAGTTGCCTTTTCGAAAAAGCACCTTTGGGACAACCATGAGCTGGATGATTGAGAATCTCCATAGATCTCCATGTCCAATTCAAAGCGCCTGAATGTGGGATTCTAACAAGTAATCCATGCATTTACTCCTTTTCCAACCATTTAAACTGCTTACAGGCATGACCTCCATAATTCTTACAACTAAGATAACCATTACTAATAAGATTGGATGAGGAAAAGGATGAAGCTGATAAATAACTACTTGTCCAAGGCCACCCCATATGTTTTTTG